>OZ022330.1:54766794-56121122 GCA_963989225.1 Dromius quadrimaculatus
ATGACATTGTAAAATGCTTGCATTGGAAAAAATATATTTCTTCATATCATGTTCCGGCTAGTCCTAATGTAGCCGGAAGTATTTATTAGATCGGCCCAAGGAAGTTCATTTTTAGTATTTTGCTTACCTGATCGAAAAAAATTGCTCCCTTGGCGGCTTGTTCAATTAAACAATGGAGATTTTTGATCATGTATACATATACGCCTGGCTTAATCGATTAATGTCTTTGGTGAACTCATTGCGATCTAATAACAGTTTCTTTAAACACATTTTTTATATGCACTAAATATAGAATATTAAAATGGAATGAATGTAGTTTTTTGTTGGAGCTAATTTCACCCCAATTCAAGGATTTCGCAGAAAGAAAAAGTGATATAACGTTATTTTTGCTGCAACACCCGCCGAGTTACAAAACGTTAATTTTTAAGCAAAACCAAAAATTTTGAAAAAGTCTTATAACAAAAAATTAGCTCATGAAATAGCAAAAATAATCCATGAAATAAAAATTTGTATAGGCACCTTCAACCACCTTAAAATTATCTTCTGGCAAATTTTGATATCTGCAAAATTAAAAATGATGCAAGGAAAATAGGGGCAGTTTGATTTTTGACTCCACTGTATTCCGAATTGGAAAAAAAAAATTTTTTGTTAGGCCTAACTATTATTTATACGCTCAATTTTTTTGACCGTGATGAATGCCTCATCTAATAGATTTTACACTTTCTTGTAATAATCGACTTTTCAAAGTGAAACTTTTTATGGGACACTACGAATTTTGAGACTGAAAGTAAAAACATTTTTGTTGATTTTATTAAATGTGTTATACATGAATTTTAAAGATAGTTTAACGTACTATATTCATGAGCAAGTAATTTGTGGTGCATTTCCCATAGATTAATATATCATGGACCGATTAGACATTGTAGCAATTGATTTCCTAACAAATGTCTTTACTTTTGACTGCTCGGCTTCGCAAACATTCTGATAAATTTTATTAAATGTACTACGTACTTGAATTTCAACAGTTTGGTGTATTATATTCATGAGCAAGTAATTTGTAATTCATTTCGATTTTAAAGAATTGAATATCAAACATTTGACAGAATTACCCAATCAATTATTCTCATTACTTCATTACTTATTGATTTTTTGATTTAAAGAATGCTTTCATCCTCTCTCATGAGTAAAAGCAATAATTTTTCTTGAAATATAAGAACTCACAAATAAAAATTCTTCTGGCTTAAAACAAACAAATTTAATTGTCAAATCGCAATAATTCAAAATCACATCCTTAATCGTGTACAGTGTGTGCGGTTGAACATGGCGCAACAAATTCAGAAACTTAAAATTTTATGACCTCCTAAATCTTACTAATTTGGTTGTAGGACAATATAGAGTATAAAAGATCATGTAGATAGTCTCTAAATGTATACAGAAGTATGCTTTTTGTTATCTGATTGAGCGATTTGATCGGGAAACCGATTAAGGGGAAATGAATCAATAAAATTGATCATTTATGTTTGGAGACTTATTATTATCATTCAGTTGGTGCATTTTTTTATTGTTATCCTCTTGAATTTGTCCGTATTTTCTGTGAAGACATTTGGAAGTAATTGAGGATGAATATCTGAAATTGAAGAAGTGATTTTTGCTCGAAGAGCTACTTAAATCAAACCATTCATTTAAGATGAAATGTAGCTTGTGTAGCCAATAAAATTTTATGGCACACAGCAAGTGCGGCTTAAAGAAATTCTTCGTTGGAATTCTTCAAATTCAACACGATTTCAAACGGAGAGAAAATTAATTACCTTCTTGGAAAACTCATAAATTTAACATCGACATAAAATGCTTGCTTAGTTTGAGCTTAGCTTAGCTGTTTATGCAAATTGCCGGCGATGAAGAAGACTGATCATAAGTAGGCCTAAATTCACACCAAATTATATATAATGCCCATTCACTTGAAATACTTCAACTTCTTTTGAATGAATCCCTTATACACTCAAAGTTTTTTTTTCACCCCCAAGTGTCCTTTCCTCCTGAAGGCGCCGGCGTTTACCTCCAGACAGCATCATAAATCTTCGGACCCGGGCTAGGCGGCTTATCGGCCACCGATGTTTCCCTCTTTGTCACTTTTGAACAATCGGCGCCTGTCTGTATGTAAGTTGTGAGATGAACCGTGTGCGCAGTTACCACCAGTAAGTGGTAACGGGTTTTAGGTTCCTGGTAAGTGTGGTAACTGGATCTCTTGACCGGTTGATGATGAGTACAGATGATCTTGTTGTGTCTAAGAACGTAGGTACTTCAGACCCGGAGGAATGCTAATTTTTCAAACCATCAACACAAGATTCTGCATAGAATATGCTTCCATCTATCATAAAAGCAATTCTATTATTCCACCGTCTTTCAACGAGATATCTCGGGCGCCTGCGGTTAATCCCGCAAATGAATTATTAAATTTTTTATTGCTTGGACTTTGGCACAGTGAAACATTTTGGTAAAATATAATTCGAGAGCAATTCGGTAATATTCAAGAATGATTTTCGAAAGCGCGAGCGTAGCGAGCTAGTCTACAATGATTGCTACATACGAACACTTCTTTATAGAGTGATTTCAAGGTCATATTACTCAAAACAATAAAGGATTCAAGGTTGTTATTTCATTCAAAACTATTTGCCCTTTTTTGAAGTAGGTACGTTTCTGGGAAATATGGTTAAATAGTGACACAAACTTTGGGGGTGAATGACGTATTTGTGTAAAAATTTAACGGTATTCAACGGTACTTCAAAAAAATAGTACTGGTATTCTAAAATAATTTTTTCTATTTTTTATTTTCTCGTGTAAATAACGGAAGGTCATGTATACCGACAAAATAAATGTTCCGTTTTGAAAAATGAGGTAATATTTAGAAATATCTGAAATTTACACTTCCCTATCTTTCTATAATTGAGAACCTGTTTGCGGCAAAAAAACATCCATCTGCTATTTGAAATTTGTAAGATTGAATGTACAGATAAGTTGTTCAAATAATTACTATTCAGTCGAATATTTTAATTAAATTATTCCATGAAGTATTTGGAATATTTTCTAAATATTTGATCAAAGTAAACCTGTACCTAAATAAATTACAAATTTAATTATAGTTTGAAAATATGTTCACGATATCGCGCACAGTTACTCGTACTGAACACTGGCTGAATATCCCAGCTCATGCTCTTATATACCTAAGCCGACAATGGACCAACATTCAAATGTCAAACAGTTGTTGCCTGGCAACCACCGATCATCTAGTAACCATAGGCTGTCAATCATGTCCGACATTGAACATCGGCTTGGTCAATGCTAAATAGGTTTACAGTTATAATAAATTCAAATAATTAATTATGTGAACTAATTACTACAAATATTTCATATTTGTGACAGTAGAAATGTCGAATAACAGGTTCTGAAAATTATTTGTTTGTTTCCTAAACGGAGCTTTCTTGATCCATTTCTCGTTTTAATCTATTTCTTCCTATCACATGTTTTCTTTTTCCATTTTGTTATTTCCACTGTGTTTAGATCTTCTACTTCTTTTATACATGTTCTTCCTTTTTCTTTTCCTGCTGGGCCATTCTAGGATTGACTTTATTGTGTTTTGTCCATACGTGTCTGAGCCATTTTATTCTTTGTTGTTTTATTTTCTTATCTAGTATGTCTTATTCTAATGATTTTTCTATTTCGTTATTCATTCTTGGTCTTTATTTGTTTTCTAATACTTTTTCTGGCCCTAGTATTGTTTCCATTTTGTTCTTAAATCTTTTTCGTCATTGTCATTCTTTTGGCAGTATTCTTATTTTTGTTACTTTTGACAGAATTTTACTTCTTAATAGTTTATTGTTTGGGTAGAAAGCTCTGTTTGTTATTGTTATATCCTTTTTTTACTTCTGCTTTATTTATTATTTTGGCACCTAGGTATTCTTCAAAAGTATATTCTCCAATCTTTATTTCTTTATCCTCTGTTTTTTTCTTCCTGCTGATTTCCATATTCTAGAATTGACTTTATTGTGTTTCGTTATCTAACTTTTCATACGTGTCCAACCCATTTTATACTTTGTTGTTTTAATTTCTTTACTATGTCTTCTCCTCATTATTTTACTATTTCGTTACTCATTCTTGGTCTTTATTTGTTTTCTAATACTTTTTCTAGCCCTAGTATTGCTCCCATTATTCTTGACTTTTCTTCGTATTTTTGTCATTTTCATTGTTTTGGCAACATAAAGTAATATTTTTTTTTGTTATTTTGGACAGAATTTTATTTCTCGATAGTCATTTATTTGGGTAGAAAGCTCTGTTTGTTGTTGTTATATTCTTTTTTATTTCCGCTTCTTTTTCGGCTTTATTTGTTATTGTGGCACCTAGGTATTTGAATCTATCTAACTTTTCAAAAGTATATTCTCCAATTTTTATTTCGTTCATATTTTTTTCTTTGATTGACTTTATTGTGTTTCGATATCCAGCTCTTCATACGTGTTCGAGCCATTTTATTCTTTGTTGTTTTAATTTCTTTACTATGTCTTCTCCTAATTATTTTACTATTTCGTTACTCATTCTTGGTCTTTATTTGTTTTCTTATACTTTTTCTAGCCTTAGTATTGTTCCCATGATTTTACTTTCCATTATTCTTGACTTTTCTTCGTATTGTAACGAATTTAAATCTGTAAATTAGTCATTTCGGCTTTACTGGTGCTTAGAATTATTGTGAAAATATTTTACATCAAGAAATAAAAGCGAATATATTTGTTTTCTAGAAAATTGCTGCGGTACCTTCTAATGTTTTCTAGAAAAGCGTGGACGCTTGCGGGAAAAACGTAGTGGGTAGAGACCCACGGTATATGTGACTGACTCAACGCAGAGATTATTGATTTTTGGCTCAGTGACCTTATATCGTGGACTGCTAGTGGTTGAAATAAATTGTGGTATTTAAAATAAATCAATATTGACATAAATAATTAAAGTTAAGTTATAGTGTAGCGTAATAATCTTTAGTTTAAATTAGAATTATTTATTAGAAATAGTGTTAGTTATCTAATTTATTATTTTAATAAATCATAAAAATAAATAGTAGTATTTAGTAACTTAAATTAAAATAAATAACGTTACAGTATTTTTTGTCATTGTCATTGTTTTGGCAACAAAGTAATATTTTTTTTTGTTATTTTGGACAGAATTTTACTTCTCGATAGTCATTTATTTGGGTAGAAAGCTCTGTTTGTTGTTGTTATATTTTTTTTATTTCTGCTTCTTTTTCGGCTTTATTTGTTATTGTGGCACCTAGTTATTTGACTCCATCTACCTTTTCGAAAGTATATTCTCCAATTTTTATTTCGTTCATATTTTTTTCTTCCTGCTGGGTTCCATTCTAGGATTGACTCTATTGTGTCTTCTCATAATAATTTTTCTATTCCGTTATTTAGTCTTATGGTCTTTATTCATTTTCTGATACTTTTTCTGGCCCTAGTGTAATTCTTATGATTCTACTTTCCATTCTTAAATCTTCTTCGTCTTTTTCGTCATTGTCATTGTTTTGGCTGCATTCTTATTTTTGTTATTTTTGGTAGAATTTTACTTCTCAATAGTTTTTTATTTGAGTAGAAAAGTCTGTTTGTTGTTGCTATCTTCTCTTTTATTTCTGCTTCTCTTTCTGCTTTATTTGTTATTGTGGCACCTTCAAAATTATATTTTTCAATTTTCATTTCTTTATCTTCTGTGTTTCCTGAATTACATTATTCATGTCTTAATGATATTTATTTACAATCCTACGTTATTACTTTTCGTCATTATTTCTTGTAACACTTCTCTTACCGTTTGTTTGTTTTTTGTTATGATCGTTATATCGTCAGCGTTTGTTTTAATGTTCCTTTTTCTATTGTAATGTTTATTGTTTCAAAATTGCTTATAATTGAATAAAAGTCACTATTTAATAATTTAAAATGAAATAACAGTTTTATTCTTTTGGATATCACTAACAACACTATATTATTTATTTATCACTTAATACTAACTTAAAAAAAGTCGCAGATATTTATATTCAACTATTTATATCCACTGATCACTTCACTGTTTGATATTCACTGCTCTAGCTTCATCATTACACTCCTCAACTCGTTCGCTTGCGTTTGTATATAGAAATATCCATCTCTTGAATGTTCTACCACATTTCTGGAATATTGCTAGAGGCTTGATGCGGCGTGGCGCGACGCAACGAGAACGAAAGGCTCCGCCCATGCAAGGTCACCTTTACGAGCCTCCACACTCTCGCACGTTACACTATGTTTCATAGCACATATTCTAATGCTAAATTAAATACTTCCAAGAAATTCCCAACTGTAATAAATATTATGATAGAATTTTTTTTTAAAATGTTCACTTTTTGGCAAACAAAATAATATTGATATTGAATCAGTTTTCTTGGAAAAACTGGACGAAATAATAAACCCTAAAATGATTCTCAAAAGTAAGGATTTATAACATTAAGTTTGATTCAACTAAATTTGAATTCATTACGCAAAAAAACAACGATCATCTCATAGGTGCATAAACTTTAATAGATCCTACAATGATCAAATCAGCACATACCCGACTGCATAAACTTCAATCTTCAACACTTGTTGAAAAATGTTATTTCTTTTAAGATCAAAACAATAAAGAGTGCTTTTATCCATCACAAATATTAGAAACAGTCAAAAGTATTCATTATTGCTTAACAACTTTCAACGGAGTATATTGGTCGCCAGCGGTTAATTTCTATAACTTACATTTTGATACAGTGATTTTTTTGGTGTAATATAATGGGCATTCCAATAAATTAATTCAAACATTATATAGTCGGATAAAATAAGCGCAAAAACGGGCTGAAATTGAGAAAAATTATATTTTTTTCTGTTTAACGTGACAAACGCTGCTGAGTTGTTCAGGCAGACTGTCAAAAAAAATGTTCAAAACTGCCAAAAGCTATTTTTTCTTACAAAAAAGTATGCATCTGACCCAATGGACGTGGCTCATCTTTAAAACAAACGTTTAGATCGTTTGTGTGAATTCGGACGAGCTCGACTTCGCAGTTTTTCGTTTCCAATGGACGGGAAGCCCGAAAGAGTCTAATTCATGCCTCCCAGAGCGGCAATCAATTAAATTTCCGTTTAAAATATTAGAAATTATCTTCAATTCCATAAAATTAATTCAGGACTTCTACAGGTTAAACGGGTGGCTAATGCAACTGACTGTCAGTGTTCGTGCGTACAGCTGCGAAGTGCGAGCCGATTCAATTCTGTTGGGACTTTATTTGCGAATTAATACGAATGCAAAGCCAAAACATAAATTTATAGAATTTTATCGTGATGCGACAAGTTGTTCTTTTAGTGAAAACGTCTCTCAAATTGCTGAATTTTTTTCCTTCAAGGATGTATCTTTTAGATATCATAAATATGATTGACCCACATTTTCTGTCTTCTCAGATATTGTCTGTGATATACATCGAAGTATCAAAAGCTATGATCACAATCCTGTAAATTCTTCATCAAAATTATCATACATATCGTTTCCGAAAGTTGACCTCATATTGTCTATATGAATTTCGGGCAAATACTGCAGCAATGGACGATGGGCGTTCGCCCGAATTCGTCATTTCGCAGTTTGCAGCTTTTCACGCTCATTCGACGGAAAACCTTACGTGGCTGTACAAGAATAGCGCAAACTCAAATGGAACTAAATTTTCGAGAAAATCCAAATCTGCCTGGTAGCTATTTATGAGAGCACTAGGTCAGATTACTTACGCGGATGATAGCTATTATTAATTAATAATTAGAAAACTGAAAATGATCAAAAGATTAATTTAACTTAGAAGCTCCACTGATAGCACAAGCATCCTGTGGGTTGATGGCTGCCAGGAGTTAATTTGGGGAACTTTTTATCATATTTTCTGAATTTACTTTACGTGATTACTATTTTTGATAGCTAGGGACGTAGAGATACTTCCTTTTTCGAAGTTTTCTTGGTTCATTTTATATTTCTGCCGTCGCACGTGACGTTGTATTACTTTCTCATAAATTCGTGTTAAAAGTTTTATGAATAAAAGAAAAGAGAGTAATTAAAAATGATGTTCAAAATCCATTCCATTATTATATTTTTAATTATGTTTTGTTCAACGTTTTACAAGCAAATATATTCAAATCATTCTCTTTTTGCTTTACAGCTATTTATTTTGAATCAAATTTTGTACTGCGCGTTTGTCGTATGTTGTTGAAGAATTCTTTCTCAGTGGTGTAATATGCCGGACACTTAAAGAGTGTCCCAGCAGCCGCCTAAGAGATAGCACCGGCGCCACAAAAAACTCTGACAAATAGATGAGAAATGCCGAACAAATTAAAGAAGTTTAGATGCATAAAATAAACCAAAAAATACTTGAACTAAATAAAATAATTTTTTCTAGTCTCGTCAAATATTTCCCAGTCGGCAAATTTGAAAAGATGTTTATCAAAATATGTACACAGGTTTGAGAACCATGTACAACTTCAAATATAATCATTAGCTATTTGTTAAAATTCCACGTTTAGCGGATTACGAAATCCACAAAAAATCAAGGCCGTGTCCTAGAAATAATGTTGAAAAATCACCTGCAATTAAGACATGCGATTAATTGGTATTTTATCAAAGGTAGAATCAATGCGTATTTATCAATTTTGAAGCAAAATTATTTAGAAATTTGTTTATTAATGAGAATATGTCAAGTCCAGGATACATTTTTATTTGCAAACTTAGAATTTTGTACCGCAATTCAGTCTATAAACGCCGGATTGTGCTATATTATGATATTCCCATTTGCAAACTTCAAAATGATAGATAATCGCTTCTTCTTTATAGCGCTTTAATCTTTAGTATCTTCGTGTGTTCATCACCATTTCCCGGTGTGTGTATGAGTGCGTTACCTGCACTATCACCCTACGGCATCCGGAACATGGTACAGCGGCTTCTTTGATCCTATTAGCAGGCTCCCGGAGCGCGTTTGAGACTTACGTGCTAGTTCACCGCACTTTATAGACTTTCTGGAGGTATATGGCAAAAAGGGATGTTGTATTAAAAAAGGGTGGGGTATAATCTTACTGAATATAAAAAGTATAAATTTATTTTCCACAACCACGTAGTTTAAAATCAAACAGTTTGGCAAACCTTCAAAACAGCAGCTTTCATTTATTACCAATTTCAAGTCTGTAAGTGCTGTAGTTGCTGAGAATTCAGCGTCACAACAGCCAGGCAACTCACAATAAAACAATTTGCATACATTTTAATTAAAATTTCCATGCTAATTTCTTATTTGCATTACGACTGCAGATAAACTCGATATAATTTTATTTACTTTTTATATAAATTACTACCATTTACGCCTCAATTTGCGACACCTGGTATAACTAACCTTCACATGTTGCAATTGTAAACTACATTATTCTTCTAATACTGATATGGTCAGTGAATTTTATACTTGAAATATCTATGCAAATAGAAGTTGAAATTAATATTGCTAGATTATTCGATAAAATTTAATTGTTCATTTTTATTTGAAGCAGCTGCAAATAGAGCAATAGGAGAGTAATTAATGTAAATTTTTTGCAAGAAGTACAAAGCAATTTTTTGTCTTTTTACTGAAATAATTAATTAATAAATACATTATTTATTGGAATTAGAATTTGGTACTCATAATTTATAACTTAATTAGCAGCTGTCAAAATGTGAACAGAAATCAGCTGTTTTCAATTAAATTTTTTTCGCTCGAAAAAGTTGTGGAAATCATTTAAATTTCTGCAGCAGGATCTTTGAACTTGAAAGTGCAGGAAAATAAAAAACAGTTTTAAAATTAGCATTCAACAACAATAAAGTCCTTATCAGTGAACAAGTTCTACGGATTTTTAACTCGGCGCCGTCTTCGATCCCAAATCATTAGGTGAGGCTCATTTCGCGCCCTCCTGTTTCAACATTCGCTTAAATTTAAATTTAGGAAGGAAAAACGTCAGGTTAAGAATTTGTAAAGTTGTAGGAGGACCTAAAAAAATTGCAAAAGAGAAATCTGCAAAAATTGGACTGAACTGACAGCACAATCCGGCGTTTATACATTGAATTGTAGTACGTATTATATTGGGAAGACTGGACGTTTTTTTTATGATTGATAAAAGTGGATGAAGTATTTGCATCATATATAAATATATTTTTTTAATGTCTAGTGTTTCTTGGTTTCGGGCAAATCTGCTGGTGAGTTTTTAAAACCCGCATAAGCTGAGTTCATCTTACAAGCAGCTTGAGTCTTAAGTTTGTGGACTTGCAGCAGTGTTCGTTTATATTCAGGTTTTCATTTGAAGCATTTCAAGTGACCGACACTCAGAATGTATGTGCGTGTGTGTATGTGTGCGTAGATTAGACCATGTTAGTTTGTGAAGCCGCGGCGGTTCACGGTGGTTTTATTTTTGTTTCGATGTGATTTTACGGCGCGACATTTCTGTAATATTGTGATTAGTATGCGAGATCAGACTTCGGGGTTTCAGCCGATTTATTGTTGTTATGCTCTTGTTGTTCAGATGTTTATTTACTGCCAAGAAACTAATTTTTATACATCTTTTTGGAGAGCCTTTACTTCACAGTGACGATAAGTGGACAAATTTCTCGTTGCACTGGATGAAATTGACCTTCCGGCTGAAATTCGTTCAATCCTAACTGTAATTGGTATTAAACAAACCGCCAAGAAAAATTGCTTCAAGATCACGTATTGGCGAAATACAATATGTTCCCCAACAAATACTTCCAGCTAAATTGGGATAATTAGACTGTGCCCAATTCAATAAGCGTCCGGCTAAAATTTTATGATAATTTTGAGGGTCGAATTTTGGTCTGAAATTCAATGAACCATCACGTCAATGAAGCTCTTTGAAATATTTTTGTGTCTTGGACGGAAGTTGATATCCAAATTCTACCCTAATGAATTAAATCGATGGAAAAAAAGTCTGTTGACGTAATTTCAGCCGGAAGCTTATTTAATTACCTCCATACGGCAACATTATTAAATATATAATAACTTGGTATGATTAGCTCAATTCAGCCGGAAGTACTTGACTGATCCCTCTGCAAAAAAGTTTTTCAATATTCCGCCTACAAGCTCGAATAATATTCTCGATTCTACATGGCATAAAATTCAATTAGAAATATAGTTCCACAGATCTATATTCCTCATAAAATTCTTTGTGATTTTAGCCGGAAGATTATTAAATTGGGTTAATGAATAACATGATAACAGTCAACGTTGGCATTCATGTTCTAGTAAAATATTTGTATTTCAATAGTATCTTGGTCTGATTAGTCCCATTTGGCCGGAAGTACTTGTCAAGTCGTTCTAAAAGAATGTATTTTTAGTATTTGCCTATATGATCAAAAAGCTTCATTTTCCTGATGATATATCCAATTACAGACCGTCAAAATTATAATTTGCTTTTAATTTTATTAGGAATAAGGATTCAGAGATTTTAGCCGGAAGCTTATTGAATTGGTCTATCCTATGATGCAATAAAACAAAATTATGAAAATATAATATATATTTTCCTAATAACTTCGTCTGATTAGTCCCATTTAGCCGGAAGTGTTTGTATGACTGCTGTAAAAAATCATATTTCTTGTGTTACATTTACGGAATTTTGAAGCATTTTTCCTTGATGATTGTAATAAACTACAGGCGGTATTGAATAATTTAAGCCGGACGGTGATTATGATTGATTAAATAACGATGCGATTTTCAATAATTAACTCAATTCAGTTCCAACAAAAATATATTTCAAGTAAATATTCCGCCTTGTTTATTTGTTCGTTGATTTTAGACCAAGACCAAGGTTATTGAATCAGACTAATTAATTTTATTAAGCTAATAAAACAATATTATAAGATTCATGTATGTATTTTCATAATACGTTGGTCTAATTTAGCCGGAAGTACTTTTTAAAACCGCATATTTTTTTATATTCCGCCTACTTGTCAAATTGCATTCTGGATGTTTTTATTTAATTCAGTCCTAAATTTAGTCCTTATGAACCAAACCATTGAAAAATATTTCAGCCGGAAGGATATTCAATCTAATTAATTAATTATACTAACACCAATCGAATTGCATTATTTTTTTGATGGTTTATTCAGTTCTACATTTATCCTCACAGTTAAAGCTGATAGGAATTTGTATGTCACACAGAATAATGCCAGAAATATGGTTTTGGCCGGAAGATTGGTAAATTAGACTTATTGAAGACATCATTATATAAATATATAACTGTGTTTTCATAATATTTTGGTCTGATTTTGCCGGAAATACTTTTCAAAATCGCTGTATGAAAATCTATATTTATGTATTTCGCCTGTATTGTTATTGGTTTATTCAATTCAGTCCTGTATTCAATCCTCATACATCAAGCCGATAAATAATTCAAAGTCACATAGGATAATGACTGAAATATAATTTTAGCTGGAAGGTTTTTGAATGAGACTTATCAATTCTGCCAACCCCATAAGAGATTTATGTATGAATCAAGAAAATATATGAATTCTCATATTTTAGTCCAATTCAGCCGGAAGTATTTTTTAAAATCGCTTCATAGAAACATATTTTTTTGGATTAGTCATGCGTGATTCATGGTTCATTTAATTTATTCCTAAATTGTACCCTAAGAGATCAAGCCAATAAAAAAATTGATTTCATAAGGAATATTGTCAGAAGTATAATTTTAGCAGGAAATATCTTTTAAAACTTACCTATGAGAACATATTTTTTGTATTTCTTCTGCGTGATCGAATTGCATTGTCTTATGTGTCTTCTTGATGGCCTATTCAACTCATTCCTAGACCAAACCAATAAAAAATTTGATTTCATATTCAGAATAATGTCAGAAATAGAATTTCAGCCGAAAGATTATTAAATGAAATTAATTAATTATGTCAGCTCTATAAGATATTATTTTGAGATTCACGTATAAATCAAGAAAATATATGTCTTTTCATAATACCTTGGTCTGTTTTAGCCGGAAGTATTTTCCAAAATCACTCTATAAAAACATATTTTTTGTACTACTTCTGCGAAATAAAAGTCAGACATGTCGACAAAATAGTTACACGTAACGTAAATCAACAGATCTGAATTAATAATAATTTATGCCGGAAGCATTTTGAAGTAGGCAACTTAACAATGTGATTTCCATATTTTACTACCTTCATCGAGCATCCTATTGGCAAGATATTTGTATTTCACAATATTTTAGTCTGACTAACCCTATCAAACCGGCAGTACTTGTCAGACAGCTCAAAAAAGATATAATTTCAAGCTATATGTTATTGAAATGCATTGTTTTCTTGACGGTTTGTTCAATTTTATATTTGATTTCTCAAAAAATTTCATGTAACGTATGATTATATCAGAAATATATAAGTTCACGGATCTTATTTAATAATTTCAGCCGGAAGGATAATTACTTTAGCTGATTAATGTAATCGGAATGCATTGTTTTCTTGACGGTTTGTTCAATTTTAGACCTAATTTCTCACAAAAATTTCATGTAATGTAGATGTATATCAGAAATATTGATTCACGAATCTAGGTCAGTAATTTCAGCCGGAAGATTAACGAATTTTTTTGTTGGTTCATTCAATTTCAGACCTCATAGAACAAGTCGAATTATATAAGCATTATAGATCCCCCGGCCTGATTTAGTAATTTCAGCCGGAAGGTGATAATGACATGATGTATATTTTAACTGTCTTTATAAGATACTATAATGGAATTCGTGTAAATATTAGGAAAATATAGTCCACATAACCCAATTTAGTCGGAAGTATTTTTCAGGACGTTCTAAAACAGTAAAACGTGATCGATATGTAAGCGATATATCAAAAAATAGGTCTTTTTGAGGCGGACTGACAAATACTTCCGGCTCAATTGAGCTAGGCAGACCAAAATAATGTTAAATGAATCTCACATTGTGTTCTTGAAAATATCTGCGTCGCGTCGTTAATTGAACAGTTTGATAACCTTCTGGCTGAAATCATAGAAGTAAATATTTGGCTAGGGTTTAGCTCTTGTTTGAATATTTTACAAAATGAATAATCTGGGCTGCAGAAAAATATTTTGTATGTTTGAGGACCACAATCACCTCCTGTAGCTGTGTCATCCTAATAGTTTAATTATAAAGCATATTTCAATCAAATTTTGCCAATTTTAATAATTACACATAGCAGTATTGTTCACCAATTATTCTAGTGACACAAATTCAATACATAAATTAATTTTATTTTGTTTTTTGCCAATGTTTCGCAAATTATTAATTTTATTTAATTTATTTTCCAATTGCCAAATAATAATATTATAACATTTTGAATGTTAATTATTTGAAATATAACAAGCCCTATATCTATATTTGAAGATAAAATGATTAGTTATCAGGTGACAAATTGGAATAAGCTACACTTCCGGTGTTAACAATATCTGTAGATAATAGTACAAGTGTTCTTGTTTGAATGAATTTCCGGTTCGAGGCGATAAATCAATTGGGGACTAGAAACTCAGCATTAGACTAAATTTATTATGAAACTTGTAAATTGACTCTTTTCTCAATGTTCTTCAATTCTTGGCAGTGCACTATTTTTTTATGTATCCCTCTATTGTGTTCTTGTTTTTTAGATCTTTTTAGGGCGGGGTGTAATCAAATAAGCCACGCCTATATCCGCGGCGTCTGCTACTCGCGAAACAACTGAAAGTGCCGACGGAAAACATGGCGTCAACTCTTCATAGATCTTACGATAAAGATTTATAAATAATTCACACAGAAATATTGAAATTCTGGCGCAGTGATACACGAATTCTGATTCCTTCGAATAAACACGATTTGCTATTTACAATATTGTCGATTGCCCATTTTTAGCTGAACAAATATCTTTTCTTCGACAATATTGATTATTTGTGTCCTTACAACTGTTTTTTCAGTTTTTGGCGCGAAATTAAAGAAATATAGAGCCTGAGTCATAAATTTTTTACAGAGGTTTTGCCCTGCCTGTTAATGTTACAATCGAATTTTTTGTCAACTGATAATGCCAGTTAATAATCAATAATAGAACTCTATTCTTCCTACATTCATCCATCAGTACAATCATCCTTTCAACCTCCGTTTATTCATACATCAAACTATTTTATACATATTATTATACAGGATGATTTATTTCATCC
This sequence comes from Dromius quadrimaculatus, assembly GCA_963989225.1. Lineage (NCBI taxonomy): Eukaryota > Metazoa > Arthropoda > Insecta > Coleoptera > Carabidae > Dromius > Dromius quadrimaculatus. The sequence goes on from OZ022330.1 coordinate 54,782,063, forward strand.
ATCATTAATTGATTAATGTAATCATCCACCTTTATGCGTCATTTAAATATTTTATTTGTATCACAGAGCATAATTTCATCCACTAATCAATCAATTAATTTAACTATTTATTCTTCTATGCAGCAAGTTTTCATCCACCATTTATTATTCAGCTATTGATTGATTATCTATTCGCTCATCCATCTTCATATCTTTTCAATCATTTATCGATCTAATCAACCATATATTCTATCGCCTATTCAAGCCTATTCATCCTCCCATCCATCTTTACATTTTTTATGCTTTAATTCAGTCGTCAATCTATTTATGCATTCAATCATCCATGAATCCATCAATCTATGTACCAATTTATACTCTCCTATCCAGCAGAGATTCATCCACCATCTATTTATCCCTCTACTCAAATATCCCTCTATAAAATCATTATTCTCTCCACTCATCTAACTATTTATACATTATATTGCACAGCTATTCATCCATCTACTGTTAACTGACTAGTCCATCTACTCATTTGCCTTTACATCCATATTTTTATTCTTTAATTCATTCATCAATGTATTCATGCATTCAATGTACCATATTTCCATAAAATAGAGCATAATTTCATCCAATAATCCATCAACTTGTCTATTTATTTATAAAATAAAGCATAATTTTATCCATTGATCCATCAACTTATTTACTTATTCATTCTTCTATTCAGCAGAATATCATCCACTATTTATTCAGCCCTCAACCAGTAATTTATCTACTTATAATTTTTTTATCCATTTACTCATCCACTTTTATATTCTTCATCTATCCATACATGTCTCTATTTAGCTAATCCATCCATCTCCACATTAAATTTTTATGTTTAAATTTATATATGAATTCGGTTATTCATGAACCTATTTATCTAAGTATTTATTTTCCTAACCAACAGGTTTTTATTCACCATTTATTCATTCCTCTAGATAATTTTATGTACTATCAACTTATCCATCTTTGCATCCTTCATCAATCCATAAATTAATTCATACATCCAACTGTCCATACATTCTATCCTACAGGACTATTTTATCCAAGAATAATCACATCAATATTTTCTTGCTTAAATTAATACATTAATAAATTCTAGCATTCAACTTTTCATGTATTCGTAACATAGAACATAATTTTAGTTGTTAATCCGTCAACCTATTTATCTATTTATTTTCTCATCATTTCAAGATAAGTTCATTTACTATTAATTTATTTATTCATCCATTCATTCATCTTCACGTCCTCCATTTATCCATCAATTAATTCATACATCCAACTGTTCATACATTTTATCATACAGAATGATTTTATCCATCCATGTCTTTATTCAGTTCATTTTCACATCAACATTCTCATCTATTGATCCATCAACCTATTTATCTATTTATTTTCCCAAGCAGCGGGATCTCATCTACTATTTATTCATCTGTCATATTAATTTCCACCAATGAATTGATTCATACATCCATAACTATCGATACATATAATAATCATCCTTCTATTATTAATCAATCAATTTATTCATTTATCCACCCATACATCAGTTTTTGACTGTTTAATTTATCCATTATTTCATTCAACAATCCGTTATCCTATTTACCTATATTTTTTCCCTTCAGTCAGCCACTTATTGATCTACTATAAATTTATTGATCCAATTATTCATCCACCTTCACATAATCCATTCATCCATTGATTTATTAACATCCAATGATTTGTATTCACATTCAACTATTCATACATTTTATCGTTCAACTGATCCATCGCCTATTCTGCCAGTTTATTCATTAATCCATAATTATGCATCCACCTTTTCATACTCTATCTATTCTGTATTATTTTTTCTTGTAGTTATTCATCCTCTTACTCGTACAGTCCACCTTCACATTTATACTTTTATGCTATAAGTAATTCATCCATTAAATGGGTATGCATGCTTCCAATCACTCATATTTTTAGGGAATGAATCCACCAATTTGTCTATTTATTGTCCCACCCAGCAGAATCTATTAATTTATCCTGTTAGTTGATTATTTTCCTCCAAACTTTCATGCTTTAATTTATTTATTAAAGTACTGATTTCATCCACCAATTTCGCTGAATAGGAGAATAAATAGATAAATAGAATGATGGATTGAATAATTCTCTATTATATTGATTAATAAAAGAAGGGTCCTTCTTCTATCAATCAATTAATGTTTACATTCATCTTTTCCCACATTCAACAATCCGTTATCCTATTTACCTATATTTTTTTTCTTTATAGTCAGCCATTTATTGATCTACTATAAATTTATTGATCCAATTATTCATCCTCCTTCACATAATCCATTCTTCCATTGATTTATTTAATCCAATGATTTGTATTCACATTCAACTATTCATACATTTTATCGATCAACTGATCCATCGCTTATTCTTCCGCAATTTATTCATTAATCCATAATTATGCATCCACCTTTCCATACTCTATCTATTTATTATTTTATTTATACATCCAACTATCCACACTTATTTTTTTATATAGTTATTCATCCTCTTACTCGTACAGTCCACCTTTACATCCATACTTTTATGCTATATAATTCATCCATTAAATGGGTATTCATGCTTTCAATCACTCATATTTTTGGGGAATATATCCACCAATTTGTCTATTTATTGTCCCACCCAGCAGAATCTATAAATTTATCCTGTTAGTTGATTATTTGCCTCCAAACTTTCATGCATTAATTTATTTATTAAGATACTGATTTCATCCGCCATTTTCGCTGAATAGGAGAATAAATAGATAAATAGAATGATGGATTAAATAATTCTGTATTATATTGATTAATAAAAAAGGGGTCTTTTTCTATCAATCAATTAATATTTACATTCATTTTTTCTCACATTCAACAATCCGTTATCCTATTTACCTATATTTTTTTCCTTTAGTCAGCCACTTATTGATCTACTATAAATTTATTGATCTAATTATGCATCCATTTTCACATAATCCATTTATCCATTGATTTATTCACATCCAATCATCTATCCATTTGTATTCACATTCAACTATTCATACATTTTATTGTTCAACTGATCCATGGCTTATTCTTCCAATTTATTCATTAATCCATTATTATGTATCCACCTTTCCATACTCTATCTATTTATCAATTTAATTATACATCCAACTATCCACACTTCCATTCTGTAATATTTTTTCATGTATAGTTAGTCCACCTTTACATCCATACTTTTGTGCTACAATTCATCCATTAAATGGGTATTCATGCTTTCAATTATTCATATTTCAGGGGAATAAATCCACCAATTTGTCTATTTATTGTCCCACCCAGCAGAATCTATTAATTTATCCTGCAGTTGAATATTTGCCTCCAAACTTTCATGCTTTAATTTATTTATTAAAGTACTGATTTCATCCACCAATTTCGCTGAATAGTAGAATAAATAGATAAATAGAATGATGAATTTAATAATTCTCTATTATATTGAATACATGAATATATTGATTGATAAAAGAAGGGTCCTTCTTCTATCAATCAATTAATGTTTACATTCATTTGATTCATCAATTTTTGTATAATAAAGTATAATTTCATCCATCAATCCATGTACCTATTTATTTTTCTATTCAGCAAGATTTCATCATTCATAAATTTATTCATACAATTTATCGTGCTGTATTATTTTTTCCCCCTATTTATATTTTTCATCCATTTATATATCTATTTATTATCAATTTTTTAATGAATCTTTAATTTTAAAAAACTTTTAATGTACAGTATTGAAATTATCTGTGGTTGATGCAGAAACAGGTCTTCCAGCATAGCATAATTGAAATCCGCAAAACTTTCATAGTACTGTGAGAAAGGATTAATAGAAATCAATTAAATTTGTTTGAAGTACGCGTGCATAAAAAGTAGGATAAAATTTGATTTAAAAAAATTATCTGCCGTCTGTAAACTACACAAATGGCAAGTTTGGCTCATGAAAAACAGTAGGGAAAGTTGCAGACGTTTACGATGTGCACATTAAAATGATGTGCTGATGGGCACATTGCGAACGTCTGCGTTTTCCCCTACCTTTTCTGATGAACCAAACTTGTTATTTGTATTGTTTGTATTGTTAGCAGACAGTAGCTAATTTTATTATTTTATTTATGAATACGGACCCACTACAGTTGCAGACTAAATATCAATTTATTTTTATGTCAATAGAAAGTGGTTTAGGTTAATTATTTATCAATATACCCTCGTATATCAGCAAGGAATGCTATTCAACTTCTCTTCCTTGATCTGTATAATAACATATCCTGTCTTGCTTTTTTTTATTTAAATATCAATAGCGGGCGTTATTGTATACTATACTGGATGTTTCAACAATAACGTCTAATAATAAAACAGACAAACAGTCGTTGTTTGTCGGTAGCTGTCGGCGGTTGATGCAAAGCTTAGAGCCCCTGAAATAATTAACACTTCTGCGTGAATAGACGTATAAACATTAGTCAATGTGTGCCTTGTCACTTCTCTAACTTTCAAAGAATAGAACACACACAAAACGAGAAATCCAAGCAAGCATATCTCAAAGATAGTACGAAGAATTTTCAAACAAAATTTTCTATTTTTTTACTATCAATAATTACTATTTTCTGTCTCAAATGACATCAAAAGAAGTTATTAATTCGCAACCACATTACATAAATATGTTAAACTTGGCACCAGCCACCACCCCCTCCCACACCGCATTCTAGCACCTTTTTACTCCGTTTATTTTTAAACGCATTAACGCGATTATTTTCTTTGTAAAATCGCCGGACACATGTTACACATATACGAGATAGGCAACTGTTTATTTTCAATATGGAGTTTCTGAAAATACACCGCACGAACGAGCTATATGATTCACTAGACCATATATCAACACTATAAATACGTACTCTACATTTGTGGGATAAACATCATCGAGTAGGCGATGAGAAATTCATGATCTTGCGCTGTTTATTTGTTGGCATTTATTAGGACTTTTTCATTCTGACACTGTTTGTTTATTTAGTTAATATAAACTATATAGTTATGTGCTTGGAGCATGATTTGTACATGTTCTTCATCGGGTTATTAACATTATTAACTTTTTTGAGCACTAAATGTCAATAAATTATTTTCAATTCAAATTTTTCTTCTAGAAAAACCACGTCGACTGTCGCACTGTGTGGGATGTGGTGGCCAAATCCATGACCAGTACATCCTCCGGGTAGCTCCGGATCTGGAGTGGCATGCCGCCTGCCTCAAATGCCAGGAATGTCGACAATTCCTGGACGAATCTTGTACGTGTTTTGTACGAGACGGGAAGACCTATTGCAAAAGAGATTATGTTAGGTAAGACCACATAAATAAACCAAGAAACTTCCCCAAAAAATTAGCTCCTATTTTCTTTTTGGTATTGCGAAATGTTAGTCAGTGCCATTTTGGTTCAGCAATCACGGAGCTCGTTAAGAAACACGGCAAGTTTCCAAGTTAGTTAAATAAGTTACGTGCTCCCCGCGAACACATAATTCGCTAGATAAGACGATAACGCCGGCATTTTTGTGCAAATGACCAACGCAACGCCGCCCATGAGACACATACGTATTCAACGCGTGAAAACCATTGGCGTACTCCCAAATAAATTCCTGCCATCAAATTTATTAATTTATTCCAAAAATCCACGATACTTTATTTTTAATTATTAATCCATTCACTACTATCTAATTATTTGTAGGTATTTAAATAAGGAAATTCAGTCACATTTTAACTCTTCAGTTTCGGCCTCACCTTCGTCATACTCAAGAGTAAAAAGAATCAATGATTTTAGGCCTTACAAAGTTAAATAGAAATACTAATTCCCTCTCTTTTATACCTACATTCAACTATATCCATCAATTTATTCCATCAATCAGCTATTTATTCATTTATTTATTTATTCTCTCCTCCAATCCGTTTATCCCTCATAAACCTATTAATTAATACATCACAGATTCATGTCTTGTCGCAGATATTCATCCATCTACTATTTATCTATTTATTTATCAATTTAAATCCATACTTTTATGTTGCAATTCATTCGTCAATATATTTATTCATTCAATAATTCATGCTCTTGCAAAGTAAAGCATTATTTCATACATTGATCCATCAATTTATTCATTTATTCGTTCTCCTGCCTAGCAGGATGTCATTCATCATTTATATATCCTTTTTATCCTGTTTATCCATCTATTTACATATTCTGTGGCCTATTTATGCATTCATGCAACTTTTCATCCATCTATACTTTCGTATAATAGTGTATTCATCAATTGATCAATCTATTTATCTATTTCTAATAATTCACTATTAAGTAATTGATTTATTCATCCTTTATCCACAATCTAGACATTTTTTTGTGCAGCATGAATTAATTCATCACCTATTTATCTCTTTACTCAGATAATTTATTCATATATGCCTTCGTATAATAGTGCCTAGTTTCATCCATTATTTCATCAACCAATTTATCTATTTATTCTCCTATCCACAATATTTTGATTCATCATTTATTTGTTTCCTTTAATATCTTATTTATTTATTCCCTGTTAATTTATTGTTCAATTGATCCATTCAGAATTCCATCTTTCCTTTTGCCCTACCTTTCATCCTTTATCTATTGAGTTATTCTTATGTCCATTAAGCTACACATTCGTTCGTGTAGCATGATTTAATTTATCGCCTATTTATTCCTTCATCCAGCAAATCCACCTATCTATACTTTTATCCAATAATTCATCAACCTATTTATCTATTTATTATCTTATCCAGAATAATTTGGCTCGCCAGCTATTTATTTCTTTCAATAAGTTATTTATTTATTCACTTTTAATTCATTGCTCTATTCATTGTTTTATCCTTCCTTTCATCCTTTATTTGTCAAGTTATTCTTATGTCCAACAATCCACAAATTCTTTCGTGCAGCATGACTTAATTCACCACCTATTTATTTTGTCATCCAGCAAATTCATCTATCTATACATTCATCCATTAATTCATCAACATATGTATCTATTATCCTTTATTTATCAATTTATTCTTATGTTCTACAATCCACACATCTTTTCGTGCAGCATGATTAATTTCATCACCTATTTATTCCTTCATCTATCCTTGTTTTTATATAGTGTCTAGTTTCATCCATTGATTTCATCAACCTATTTATATATTTATTTTGATGTCCACTAGAATGTGGTTCATTAATTATTTGTTTCCTGCAATTAGTCATTTATTTATTTACTATTAATTGATGTTTGATTCATCATTTCATCCTTTATCTATCAAGTTATTCCTATGTTCAACAATCTACAATTTTTTCGTGCAGCGTGATTTTGTTCTCCACCTATTTATTCCTTCATTCAGCTAAATCATCTATCTATGCCTCCCTTTAATAATATCTAGTTTCGTCCATCAATTCATCAACCTATTTATTTATTTATTCGCCTATCCATTCACCATCTATTTGTTTTTTTCATTCTCTAAGTACTAATTTATTGATCAATTGATTTATCTGTCGTTTCATCCTGCCTCTAATCCTTTATCTTTCAGTTTATTCTTACGTCGAAAAATCTACAAATTCTTCCGTGCAGCATGATTTAATTCACAACCTATTTATTCTTTCATTTAGCTAATTCATCCATCTATACATTCGTATAATAGTATCTAGCTTTATCCATTAATTCATATTTATCTATTTATTTTCCTATCCACAAGAATTTGATTTATCATGTATTTGCTTCCTCCAATAATTATTTATTCATTCACCGTTTTACTTTCCTTTCATCCTTTATTCATCAAGTCATTCTTATGTCCAGTGATCAACACATTCTTTCGTGCAGAATGATTTGATTAATCACCTTTTTATTCCTTCATCTATTTATACTTTTATATAATGTCTAGTTTAATCCATTAATTTCATCAACCTATTTATCTATTTATCCTCTTATCCACTAGAATTTGGTTCACCATTTATTTGTTTCCTACAATTAGTTATTTATTTATTTATTCCCTATTAAGTTGTTGATTTATTCATCATTTCATCCTTTATCTATCAAGCTATTTTTATGTCCAACATCTAGCTAAATCATCCATCTATGCTTTCCTATAATAATATCTAGTTTCAGCCATTAATTCATCAATCTATTTATCTATTTATTCTTCTATTCATTCAGCATCTATTTGTTCATTTTATTTATTCTCAACTTATTTATTGATCAATTGATTTATCCGTCGTTTCATCCTGCCTTTCATCCTTCATCTTTTAATTTATTCTTACATCCAACAATCTATAAATTCTTCCTTGCAGCATGATTTTATTCACAACCTATTTATTCTGTCATCCAGCAAATTCATCCATCTATACATTCGTATAATAGTGTCTAGCTTCATCCATTAATTCATCAACATATTTATCTATTTATTTTCCAATCCACAAGAATTTGATTTATCATGTATGTGCTTCCTCCAATAATTATTTATTTATTCCCCGTTTCATCCTTCCTTTCATCCTTTACTTATCAAATTATTTTTATGTCCAACAATCTACACATTATTTCGTGCAGCATAATTCAATTAATCACCTATTTATTACTTCATCTATTTATGCTTTTATATAGTGATTAGTTTCATCCATTAATTTCATCAATCTAATCATCTATTTATTCTCCTATCCACTAGAACTTGGTTCACCATTTATTTGTTTCCTCATTCCCTATTAAGTTTTTCATTTATTCATCATTTAATCCTTTATCTATCAAACTATTTTTATGTCCAATAATCAATACATTTTTTCGTTTTACCACGTATTTATCTCTTAATCTAGCTAAATTATCCATCTATGCTTTTCTATAATAATATTTAGTTTCATTCATTAATTCATCAACCTATTCATTTATCTATTCTTCTATCCATTCACCATCTATTTGTTCCTTTTATTCATTCTTTACTAATTTATTGATCAATTGATTTATCCATTGTTTCATCCTGCTTTCATCTTTTATCTTTCAGTTTATTATTAAGGTCAACAATTTAAAAATTTTTGTGCAACATGATTTAATTCACCACCTATTTGTTCTTTCATCCAGCTAATTCCTCCATCTATTCATTCGCATGTTAGTGGCTACTTTCTATCAATTTCGTCAATCTATTCATCCATTTATTTTCCTACCTACTAGAATTTGGTTCACTATTTATTTGTTACCTTCAATCAGTTATTTATTTATTCACTATTCATCATTTTATCCTTTTTTTTTCATTCTCTATCTATCAAGTTATTCTTATGTCCAACAATTGGCACATTCTTTCGTGCAGCATGATTTATTCCTTCATCCAGCTGAACTATCTATCTATGCTTTCGTATAATAATATCTAGTTTCATCCATTAGCTCATCAATCTATTTATCTATTTATTCTCCTATCTGCAAGAATTTGATTCACCATGTATTTGCTTTCTCCATTATTTATTTAGTATAAAATCATTGATTTATTCATTGTTTTATCCTTCCTTTCATCCTTTATTTATCAAGTTATTCATATGTCCAACAATCTATACATTTTTTCGTGCAGCATGATTCAATTTATTACCTATTTATTCCATCATCTATCTATGCTTTTATATTTGATCAATCTATTTATCTACTCATTTTTCTATCCACTAGAATTTGTTTTCTACAATAATTTATTTATTTATTCATTGTTATATTCAACATTTCATCCTTTATTTATCAAGTTATACTTTCGTGCACCATCTATTTATTCCTTCATCCAGTTAAATCATCCATCTATGCTTTCCTGTAATTATATCTAGTTTCATCTATTAATTCATCAACCTATTTATTTATTTATCCTCCTATCCATTCACCATCTATTTGTTTATTTTATTCATTCTCTACTAATTTATTGATTAATTGATTTACCCCTCGTTTCATCCTGCCTTTCATCCTTCATCTTTCAGTTTATTCTTACGTCCAACAATCTTCAAATTATTTTGTGCAGCATGATTTTATTAAGAATCATTTCATCCATTTTTGTATAATTGAGCTATCTTTTTATTCACTTATTTATTCATTTATCCGTCCTTTGACTATTAACCCTCTGTCAATCCATAAATTCATGATTTCATGTACTTTGATCCATTTACTCATCCATAAATTTATCAAACTTCACAATTGAAAATTCATTGAATTTTTGTATGATTTCAATATTTTTTGGGCATGTTCCGTATTAGTAAATGAAAAGCAGTAGATATGTGCTCTAAAATACCGTCGTGTTTTACCCCTCCTAAAAATGGTTGTGCGAGCGCCTCTGTCTCTGGTGGCAATCAAAGAAATGTTTGCATGGATCTGGCACATAATTCCGTCGATTTAACCGCTGATAGTTAAAGAACGCGCGGCTAAACCATTACATTTGCAGCGGTTGCTAATCTTAACTGCGGTGTCCATGTTCCATACGTACATTTCAAATATAAATTATAACTTATTTATTTTCAAACCAGACATTTTTACATTCACATATAAGAGAATATTTTCGGGCGAAAAACCTTGAAAATAAATTATATTATTAATCGATTTGAGATGTCTGTCAGTTTTTGAGACATCCTGTATATTTTGATATTTGTGTTTGTAAAACAACAGATGCATCGTATTTAACAGCAGGGAGTCTTCAGAACACCAACGAAGTAATTCTCAAGTTACTATAGGTACCAAAATATCTAGCCACCCAATATGCCAATTTTTTAAATTTCCAAAATTAAATAATACAATCCAAATAGGAGAATTTGTTAATAAAATTTTATTTTAAGCCCTCCTTCAATTTCGCTGTTTATTTGAATATTATTTTCCCGTGACAATTTGATTTGACTGTGGTAGGTACAAATACAAACATGCTAACATATGGACCACAGGTATTTAGACAGATTTTTTCTGATCTATTTGCGGGTGACGGTTGAAAGTCAAAGGTTCCAAAGATTGTTTATTTTATTCCCTCAGTCCAGATCGAGTTACTAAATACACATTTTTACTAGCCGAAAGAAAATAGTACAGAGGAAATATTTTTTAGGGTTGGCAGACAACACCAGAGATTCAAACCATAGTTATTCAACTTTTTTTTCTGATAGTTAAATTTAAAATCAATTCAATAATCACGCAATCTAGTTGCCAAGCGTGTGCTGCTGGTGGTAGCACTCGAAGGCGTTATCAAAATAAAATGCCAAAATCTCCTAGTTTACGATCATTTTATAATTCAACTTTATTTCAAAATTGTTCCTTTTCAGACTTTTCGGCACCAAATGCGATAAATGCGGCAGCTCCTTCTCAAAAACCGATTTTGTAATGCGTGCAAAAAGTCGCATTTATCACATAGATTGTTTTCGATGTGTCGCCTGTGCAAGACAACTCGTTCCGGGGGATGAATTCGCGTTGCGCGACGGTGGAGCCCTCTACTGTAAGGAAGACCACGACGTAATGGAAAACAAGACCGGAAGTGGAGCCCCACCAACGGTAGCAAGCCAACCCAGCACAGAGAGCAATAATAACACGAGTTTAAGTAATAATAATCATAGTGCGAGCAGCGAATTGGGGTGCATGAGTGGTGAGTGATATTTTTTTATTTTGAATAAAATACATCATAGTTACAAATATTAGCCATCAAATAATTACACTCTACACTAAATAATCCTTCTATATCCAACTTCACACATTGAGTAAGCCCTCTACTGTCCACTGACTTTATTTCATCCCTTAATACAACATTCAAATTTGCCGCGCAAATCCCGGCTTGTCACAAAGGTGTGAAACAGTTGCGAATCGTCCAGCCCTTGCTTTGTGAATGCAAGCTTTAATAATCACTGGACAGTAGGGATACTAACGCAGGCTCTCAAGGGAGTGAATGCAAAGGGAAGATTAGTGGTGTGCGTTCCATTAGGGTTATTTGCACTGGATGATTATTATGATTTCAAGGGTAGATTATTTTAGGGAGTGTCTAATTGAGAAATTTAGATTTATTAATAAAAAACGCCTCTGAAAGAAATATTTTGAGCATCTATTTTCAAAAAACTTAAAATAAAGATGTTTCTGGAAAAAAATGTAACATAAATCATGTATTTATTACCCAATAATAATTATCTAGTAAGTTTATTTTATTAACTAGTCATTGCTTCAAAGCTCACGCACTTCGTTACGCTTGTGCGCTCGTATTATCAATTCAATCGAATCTAAAAAATATCGATAACATGTTACAAATAAAAAATATCCTTCAATATGTTTTTCCTATCCTCAGCCATTGCTGTAAAACTCAGGTACTTCGCTTCGCTCATGCGTTAAATCAATCAAAATTTGTTGCATGCCTTCTCTCGAATGTTTTTATGGTATGGAGTAACACACCTGTGGTATATTTTTCTTCTCCCTTGTGGCTGCTTTAAAATTCACGCACTTCGCTTCGCTTGTGCGTTCATAACATCAATTCAATCCTTGCTTCAGAATTCAGGCACATTGTCTCACTCGTACGTTCGTATTACCATTAAATCAATCGAAATTTTCTGCATATCCTATCTTTTTTCAAGTGATGTTCTTATGGTGTGAAGTAAGACTTATTTTTCTTCCCCTTAGAAGCAACTTCTATACTCTCGCATTTCGCTTCGCTTGTGCGTTCATACCAACATCAATTCAATCAGAATCTGCGAAATATCGAGAAAAATATTAAAAATTGTAAGCAATCTGCGGTCTGTTTTTCCTATCCACGGTAAGCTTCACAACTCAAGTACTTCGCTTCGCTCGTTCGTTCGTATGACCAATGAATCAATCAAAATTTACTGTATGTTCTACTTTCCTTCAATTTTAACTTCAAAATTGACGCACTTTTTTTCTAGAGCATTCGTGTGGTATGGAATAACATACCTGCGAAATATTTTTCTTCCCTCAGTCATTGCTTTAAAACTCAAGCACTTAGCTTCGCTTGTGCGTTCATAATTATAATCAATTCAGTTGAGATCCAAGTCGAATAACATCTTTTTTATTAGGAAGAATAATATTTTTCTATCACTGTAAGCAATTATCATTTCTTCAAAACTCAAGCACTTCGCTTCGCTTATGCGTTTATTTTGCCACTAATTTAATCAAAATTTGTGACATGTTCTACTTTTCTTTAGTTATATAGTTCTTAAGCTGGTGCATTTCGCTTTGCTCATGCGTTAATATAATACCGAGTACTTAAAAACTCGCGCACTTCGCTTTGCTTGTACATTTTACCATCATTAATTTAATTAAAGTCAACAGAAGCATCAGGAAATATGTCAAAAGTCAGAAATAAATCATTCAGTCAAATATTCTCCTTTCTCAAGTCATTGCTTTAGAATTTGGGTACTTCGTTCTGCTCGTGCATTCTATTATTGAGTCCATTAAAATTTGCGGCATCTTCTACTCTTCCTTAATAATAGATAGATTTGAAACTCAGACTTTTCTTGAGCGTTGAATTATCCTTTCCCCTAATCATTACTTTAAAACTCACGCACTTCGCTACGCTTGTACGTTCGCACTACAAGCAATTTAATCAGAATCTACAGAATATTAAGAAATATATTTAAAATATGTAAAAGATCTGCAGTTTATTTTCCTATATCAAGTCATTGCTTCAAAGTTTGGGTACTTCGCTTCGTTCATGCGTTCGTATTTGTAAATCAATCAAAATTTGCGACTCTTCCTCAGCTTTGAAACTCAGGCGTTTCTCGAGCGTTAGATTATCCTTTCTCACATTCATTACTTCAAAACTCACGCACTTCGCTTCGCTGGTACGTTTGTACTATAATTCATTTAATCAGACTCTGCAGAATATCAACAAATATGATGAAAATAAGGAATAAAATAATTTAGTCACTTTTGTAAAAGATCTGCGATGTTTTCCTATACCTCAAGTCATTGCTTTAGAACTTAGGTACTTCGCTTCGCTCATGCGTTCGTATTTCTAAATCAATCAAAATTTGCGGCATGTTCTGCTCTTTTTCTGTCATAGCTTCTCTCGAGCGGAGTGTTAGATTATCCTTCCTCGAAGTCATTGCTTCAAAACTGATGCACTTTGCTTCGCTTGTGCGTTTATTATCATCAATTTAATCAGTATTTCGCTTCAAACTGTATAGAATTCGCGAAGGTTCTCTCGAAACTACGAATGTCTTTCAAAATAATTTATGTAGCTATTTTGAACGTAGTACAACATTTTCAATTCTTTTTATTATCATAAATGTGAAATTACAAACTGAAACACAAAAATTAAATAATCAATAAGATACAACTTTGTTTTTCGACTGTAAATTTTTAATTAGCCAAAATAATTAAAATAATACGACCCCTCATTTAACAAACATATATTTAAATTAATCCAGCCCAAAAAAATTGGAAATTATTCATAATTATATTAAAAAATATTCCGCTCCGATAATTTTCATGTATCTTTCCTCTCAGATTCCGGAAGTGAGTCCGGGTCGCATAAAGGCACCCGTAAACCTTCAGCAACAGCTTCCGGGGACGGAAAACCTACTCGGGTTCGAACTGTCCTCAACGAAAAGCAACTTCATACATTGAGAACATGTTACGCTGCGAATCCTCGGCCAGACGCTTTGATGAAGGAACAACTCGTCGAAATGACCGGACTTAGTCCAAGAGTGATCCGGGTTTGGTTCCAGAATAAAAGGTGCAAGGACAAAAAAAAAACGATTTTGATGAAGCAGCAAATGCAGCAGGAAAAGGTGAGAGTTTTAAACCCTGAAAAACATCTTTACAACTTGTATGTTGGCAACTTATCAATTCTCTATTTTCTCCTTATTCTATCGGTTTTTGTTTTGGGTGGGGGAACTCTAAAAGTTCTGATTTGCTGTCTCTCGGGAGGCGTGGTCTTTCAGGTAACTCCCATTGGGTAAAAAGCTGAATATAGAGGGGGTAAAATGTTATTTATGCATTTGATAACCGGAGAGAGATTTTGATATTCAAAGGATATTGATTTTCAATTTTTAATTCACAATTAATTATTAGGTTCTTAAAAAATAGATTCATTCGTTATTTCTTCAACAGATTTCATGTGTGGTGTGTCCCCTCCATTTTGGGGTAAAAAAATGTGGTAGTTTTACAATATTCTTATCTTCACTACCCTTTTTTCTTCCAGGATGGTAGAAAACTGGGCTACGGCGCAATGCAAGGCATCCCCATGGTTGCCAGCAGCCCCGTTCGGCACGATTCACCCCTTGGAATGCACCCCCTAGATGTACAGGCCTACCAACCCCCTTGGAAAGCGCTAAGTGATTTTGCGCTTCATACGGATTTGGATCAAACTCATACGCCTGCCTTTCAGCATCTTGTCAGTCAGGTAAGAGGACATATTTAGCTGAAAGCGTCTTAAAATTTAAAAATGATCTAAACGGAATTTAAATAATTAATTTCCATCAATTTTTTGAAACTTGTTGGCTTGAGGCTTAAATCATACACAAAAACAATTGTATCTCATAAAATATTAGAGATATAAAATTTATTTTCATTTTATTTTAGGTGGTAACAAAAATAATTCCCATTTTATAGTTTGTCGTCCGCGCATCCCATTATTTTTTAATTAATTAAATTTACAAAACATATTCTTATTTTACTTATTAAGCTGTTCAAAATGATACCCCACACAACCAATGGCGGCGCTAAACTTTGTGGATTACAGGGGCTAACTATTCAATTGAAAAATGATATCTCTTCTAACTTATGGTCATTTAGAGAGCGTTCCCGGAATGACGTTCGCGAGATAATTATTCAATTATAAAGTGATATCTGTTCTAACTTATGATCATTTAGAGAGCGTTCCCGGAATGACGTTCGCGAGAGGAATATTCAATTATAAAGTGATATCAGTCCTAACTTATGGTCATTTAAAGAGCGTTCCCGAAATGACGTTCACGAGATAACTATTAAATTATAAAATGATATGTGTTCTAAGTTATGGTCATTTAAAGAGCATTCCCCGAATGACGTTCACGAGATAACTTTTCAACTATAAAGTGATATTAGTTTGAACTTATAGTCATTTAAAGAGCGTTCCCGGAATGACGGTCACGAAAAGAATATTCAATTATAAAATTAAATCTGTTCTAACTTATGGTCATTTAAGGAGCGTTCCCGGAATGACGTTCACGAGATAATTATTCAATTATAAAGTGATATCTCTTCTAACTCATGGTCATTTAATGAGCGTTCCCGGAATAACGTTCACGAGATAACTTTTCAATCATAAAGTGATATCTGTTCTAACTTATGGTTATTTAGAGAGCGTTCCCGGAATGACGTTCACGAGATAACTATTCAATTATAAAGTGATATGTGTTCTAACTTATGGTCATTTAGAGAGCGTTCCCGGATTGACGTCACTGTAAAAACAGCCTGTCGTCGCCACTACGGACAACTATGTAAAAAAATCAATTTACAACCCCTTCAGATGCATTTATTGTATCAAAATTCGGCAAGACTGTTTTTTTTTATTAGTAATTCATAAAAAAGTTAAGCTACTTGTTTTTTTTCTAATGCTAAACGTGTATCGCTCACACTGCTTTTCTGGCTCCGATTATTCTTCCAGCGCGCTGCATTACGCACGCGTTATGACTGAACCTGCGCTTTAAACATCCATTTCCTCTCTTGGCTCCATAGAAATCATCATGTCCTTATTTTAGAAGCTAAAATTATTCATTTATCTCAATATTTCAAAAATTTGTCAACCTAGAGTTAGAATAATACGCAAAACGATTATATCTCATAGACTATTTGAGATAATTTTTTATAAGTAACAGCAGCTCTTCAAATTTAATAGCTTCATAACTTCGTCACATTAAAAAAAAATCTACAATCCTCTTCACATATGTAGAACCTTCTTTAATATTATACATACAACTTTGGGTGTACAAAAGTACAAATAATACATGCTTGCACTCTAATTAATTAACAAAATACTTACGGTACTCAGTTCGACCGATAAACAGACAGACATTTAAAAAATGAACAAAGAATTCGGCTATAAATATTTTTTGAGTTCAATTCAATCGTACTGTATATTTTAATTCTACTCGAATTTACCTAATTTATTAAAAACTGTAATAACTGAAATGCCAGAGATTTCGATTGTTCTATTTTTGATATATAAAATATTGTGACGAAACTCAACTTATTTGTGGGTTGTAAATTTATTTTTACTTTAGGCTATTATATTATTGAAGAGCCACTACTAAATACTCCTACTTATAATCGAAGCTAAAATAGACTCTAACACTACACTTATTTATTATTTATACTATAACACTGCCTACTATTCATTTCCACTGCTACTTATTTATTTCCACTGTTTTTTGCATTTATTTTGACTAGTTCACTTATTTATTTTCACTCTTACGCCTTTTGTTTCCGAACTACCAACAATTATTGTTCCGTTTGACTTTATTGTAATGTTTATTGCTTGAAGAAGTATAGTTTGTGATTAAATAAAAGTCACTATTTAATAATTTAAATTGAAATAAAAGTTTTATTCTCCTTATGTCACTAATAACACTATATTTATTTATTTGTCACTTAATTCTAACTTAAACAAACTCGCAGATATTTATATTTCACTATTTATATACACTGTTCACTTCACTGTTCGATATTTATTTCACCAGTACTACTCTTATTACTATTCTCCCACACGTCTTTTGCTTGGCCTTATATAGAGAAATATCGATTTCTCGAATGTTCTATTCCATTGGGAAGGGTAATGTGCTGCGACGCGACGCGGCGTAACGAGGACGAAAGGCTCCTCCCATACTACGTCGTCTTTACGAGCTTTCCCCACTCTCGCACGTCACATTATGTATCCTGGACTATGGTTTCTCGAAGCTTCCAGAAACTTTTAGTGGGTCAGACATCACTACGTCCTTGGCACAAGAGCTAATTGCGTCTTACTTCCGTTTAACCGGCATATTGGGTAGAAATCCATTCTGTAGGGACTCTATTCGTTACAATATATAAAAAAATTGAGTCAACTTTTTTTCTAATGCTCAAAACGTTGAATGAATTTGCGTATTGCTCACACGCCGTTGCTAATTCCGATTACTGCGTTAGCCTGTTTTTTACGCACGCGCAATTCATTGACCTGCGCTTTAAAGATTCAATTCCAGACATTTCAACCAACGTCTTTTGATTTTTGAAACTGTAACTTTGAAAAACTAAGTGACATCAGAAATTTTGATTCTTTTTTGTTTTTATTATACAAGAATCAATGGTCAAATCTTGGTGCCCTAGAAATCACTTTCTCTTTTTGAAAACTCAATATTCCAAGAATTTGACACAAAAACAATCCAATCTCTTGAAATATATCAAATTTATTTTCATTTGACAATAATATATAGAACTTGGACTGCACATTCTAATATTTTTTACATTTTTACCTTTAATAGTTACAAGAGCTCTTTAAAATTATCAAATTAATCGCCTCCTCACATTGTTAAATTTTGAAAAATATTGCCCAATTCCATTCGATAAGCTTTTAAAAATGGTACCCTACATGCCTACGTCAAAAATATTTTTATTTCACAACCCTTCACATTTGTGGTATCCTCATAAATACTCATTATTAACTCGTTCGTGGGTTTAATTAAACATTTTTACTTGAGGCTACATTTATATAAGAAATACTTCTATTCATTCTTCTATTTATTTTCATTGGTTCTTATTTATTTCCAATGCGTCTCTTATTTATTTTCACTCTTGCGCGCTTCGTATTCAAACTACTAACAATTCTTATTATCGACTTGGTCCCCGGTTTATATATCCCCGGCTATAGCTTCTCGAAACTTTCGAAAATTTCTAGTGGGTCATGTAGCAGACACCTATAGTGCACTTGGCAGGTTGATTGATATAAAAATTTTGATAGGGCCCCTCCTTCCCATTCCAATATCCATTCTATCAAAATTTTAATACAATTTATGATTTGGGGTCTGATAAATTTCTTTTTTGTAACTCATTTAGTTTAGAAACTAAGAGACTTTTATGAACGGAAAATCAGACAGCTATTTAAGGGATAACGAGGGTTGAAAATTTGGCCCTGCGGGCCCAAATCCCTAAAAACCATATCTGTAAATATTTATCAATTTGAAAATGAATCAAGATTTTGGTTAAATTTGTTTATGCAGTAATCAATTTAATTCAATCATACTATATATCATGATGGATAATACACCTAATTTAAAGAAGAGCAATATAAATCAAAATTTTTACAATAATAAATACTGTAAATTTCAATTTAATAGTGATTTAAAATTAAATGAAGGATGTTTTTTCAAAAAAATATGTTTTCAGATGCACGGTTACGATCTCCCTCCTCCATCGATGGCCCCGGGTCCTCCAGCAGGAGGTTTACATCCGCAGCCTCCTCCAGACGCAATGGCACACCCAGATTCCACTGACAGCTACGTAACCTACTTAGAATCCGACGACAGTTTGCCAGCTAGTCCTTAACGCAACCTGGACTAGGAACCTGGAGATCATCTTCCTAGAAGACGATCTGAAGGTCAAAGGAGAGATAGATACAGAAAAAAGTTGAGAAAAGTGTAAATAAAGCCGAGTAAAGCAGTGCCGGAGGAGAAACCGTAAGGTATTCGAATTTTAGTAAAATTTTTGGGTGGTAAAAATTGTTATTTAAAAAATCATTCTTTGGGATCTATTTTTTTAAATGTTTCTGTTTGTGTTTTTGTCTTGGAGTCTTGTTTTTTGTTTGGGAGGAAAAAATATCCACCGGCACTGGTTTTTGCGTCTAGGAACCAATCATGTGCATTTCACTGTTTTAATACTTTTTACAAATGTAATTTATTGTATATTTACATATAAGGTGTGCATTCATGTATATAAGTTATTCAAATGTTATTGTGAAATTAGTTTGTAAATATTAAATACTTATTAAGATTAGAGCCTGATATTAAAATTTTGTGAGAATAAAAATTAATGAATTTTATAATGAAGGTTACAGAAGATTTTTTATCCTTTGGGTAAGCTATTTTGGATATTTTTTCTTTATAATATTGAATCATCATTTATTTGTCGTTATGTCCTCTATCCACATGACAATTTTTTCAAATATGAAATTTTTTACTGCTAAGAGATGGCGCTGGTGACCATACGTCAAACCACAGACAAGAGTTGTTTGTGGTCAAACGTAAAACAAAGGTACAAATTTTGTTTACATGCAGATTCTCTTTTGATTTTTTGGATTGTTGTTTGTGCTTATATCAAATTTCTATAAAACAGCCACAAGTAGCTCAATCAATATAACCTTAAACAAACTGTATTTTTCTCAAGTTATTCATTTATTTTTATAAATCTGCATCATGCTGTCATCTATAGTTTATGTTATTATTTAATCATAGGGATCAGTTTATATCGTTCAGCTACTTGCTACTAGATGGCGATACCATATTGTGCGTTCTGTCTTACCGACTAAAATAACCTTGGTGAATGAGATTTCAGTTATTTTATTTTGTTTTTCAATCAGTTTGACATTATAATTCTTAATAATATTTAACTATTTTGACATATAATTGGATTTATATAAATTCCTCGCGTATATCTATCTAAATAAAAATATTTGGATTATATCTAGTGCATTAATATATAATTTACAGTTCTTTTGTATTTGGCGCCTAGAAAACGTGGTTTGTAGGTATTGATTTGGATCTCGCCATTGCTTAACAGACTTCCTTTCAGATTGACTCAAATCGTCTTTCTTAGTGTGTCGCGTAAGGTGCTTTCTTTAGAAAAGTTAACATGTAAGTAATATCACATTTACTGTAATTCTTGCAATACTGGGTATAACGAATCTGCAAATAATAATGGATATAATAAAATCTTGATATTTTGAACGCTAGCGTTTTGGTGAAACGTGTTTGTGAATGTCATGAAAGCATGATCATTTACTACCAAAACTCACATTTTTAACTAAATCCAATTATGTTTTAGTATTGATCTCTTAGTAATTTATCAGATATAGATTTATTGCACAATATGGTAAAGGTTTTTATTCATTTGCCAAATTTTTACTTCGTCATCCGTTAGCTTCTCATTCCTTTCTAACAAGTAGTGTCATTGACCCAGAAATTATGATTTTTATTCATTGTTTGCTAAATTATAATTAGATTTTTGCCAATTTTTGACGTAGATGAACTTTACACCTGTGTAACGGTATTTTGTATGTGACGGAATGACAGGGTATAAAACAATGATTCATTTGTTTCAGAAATTTTTGTATGAGTCAAAAGGCAGAAAAACCAGTTTTGTCCGGTCAACGCATCAAGACCAGAAAAAGAGGTAATTTTTCAATTATTCACCCCATTTTATCCCATTTTGTTTGCTAATAATTGTCCCGAACTGCAACTTTCTTTTGTTCTGTGCTTTCAGAACAAATGAAACGTGGTGTTCATTTGTTTTTATCCGGCTCACTAGATTGCATGATATGTTTTTTACAATAGAATTTGTAAAAATGTGTAAAATTTGCAAATTTAACCGCATTTTTTGTTCAGTTTTGACTTTTTTATATTTAGAATCTAAATTTAACATGTGATTTTTGAAAGTAATCCTTTTGTCATGCTCTTTACACAAAGAGAATTAACTTTATTGTTGCAATATAGCTTAAATTGTTTAATTATTCATTATATACGTGATAATTAAGACACTTTTCTAAAGAAATACGTTAATTTATTGTGCAAACCATAAACGTCAAACATTTGTTCAAATATTGCAATATAAATAAAATGTAATATTTTGGTTCCAAGATCAGAAATAATACTTTCAAAATACTTTTTTGGACGTATAAATGATTTTGGGAAATAAACAGCGTTCGTACTGGCTTTTAGTGATGTTTATAACTAAAAGTCACTAACAATGCGACATTTATTCATCAATTTTCATAAACATCCAAATATTTGTCTCCTCAAATAATCCCGTCCTTTGTTCCATCAGAAATCATTGTGTAAGATATTTTTTTAATGCTACCATTATTCGTCAATTCTTTTTTGTTTTAATCGGGGTAGTTCTACAAAGTGTGTTGCTTTGTATTTTAGATGAAAAGGAAAAATACGACCCAACTGGATTTAGAGACGCAATAATTTCTGGCCTGGACAAGTGTGCGAATGATTTAGAGGCAATTAGCAAATTCTTGGACGCTGCAGGGAACAAACTTGATTATCGACGATATGGCGAATGTCTTTTCGACATTCTCATCGCAGGAGGTCTTCTGGTGCCTGGTGGCACGTTGTCCCAAGACGGCGAAGGCCCGTTCAAGACCGATGCCTGCATCTTCGCTACTCCCAACGATATCAACCTTGAGCTCATGAAGAGCTGGGAACAAGTTTTTGTGAAACTCATGCGCCGATATAAATATTTAGAGAAACTATTTCAGGATGAAATAAATAAAATCCTGATGTTCGTGAAATACTTCTCCCCTGATGACCGCCGAAAATTATCGTGTATGATTAGTTTGTGGATCTCCAATAATTCTATTCCGTTCACCAGCGTTTTGGTGTTGAACAATTCTCATTTGGTGAAGGATAACTTGGCGCTCGATTTCCTAATCGAAGTTTTCAAGTGGTGGCGACAAGATAAGGGTGTTACGAGCCTTTATTCTGCCATCAAAAAGTCCAGCATCGAATCACATCTCCAAAGCTTCGTGCCTGACAACAAGCAGAGCCAACTCTACTTCCGCAGCGCTTTCCAGGTAAGAAAATATTATTTGACTTATCGCTTAGGATCCATCATGAAATTGAATATGTTTTTCTCCTAGGAATCCGGTCTGGAAGAAATCCTAAAACTCTGCAACGATCAGCACCAACAGGTTGCTAAAAAGCAACTCCAGCAGCTTCTCCTCGACAGTTTAGCTGATGGAAAACAAACAAAAGAAATCGTAGTCGAGTTGAAAGAATTCTCGCAACGCGAAAATATTCTCGAACACGAAATCGTCTGCATTATTTGGACAACGGTTATGGGCCAAGCTGAATGGAACAAAAAAGAAGAGCTGGTGACTGAACAAGCTCTCAGGCATCTTAAAGCCTACACTGGACTCTTCTCCGCTTTTACGACTCAAGCTCGGAGCGAATTGAGTCTTTTGCTCAAGATACAGGAGTTTTGTTACTCCAATATGGTATTCATGCGTACCTTCAACAAGATTGTGATCTTATTCTATAAAAGTAAGTTGCATTGGATTTTCTGAATGTGGACAAATGGTCCCAAAATATTTAAATTCAGGCTGATTATTGAAAAAACTTGGAAGTATCTATAACTTCTAAGATTGATTTTTTATCTCAGTCAATTGACGAAATTATCAATTCTGATCGTTAAGGGTTTCAGAAAGGCATAAGACGTTTATTGTTTATTTTCAGCTGACGTAATTTCTGAACAAGTAATTTTGAAGTGGTATAAGCAGGACTACAATGTGAAAGGAAAAGTTATGTTTGTTGAACAGATGAAAAAGTTTATCGATTGGTTGCAAAATGCTGAAGAGGAGTCCGATTCCAGCGGCTCCAGTGATTAATTAAAAAAAAAGTAAACTGCTCTCACTCTTCAAAATGAAATAATCTAATATTAATCATAATTCCAGATTCATCCTATCATCAGTGCCACCATAATTAAATTACGAAGAAGTCCAGATCGAGTATCGCCATTCCCATTGTTAAAAAAAACAACTCGGTGCCTTAAACTATGTTTTGTATATTCGGCATTGCAATAGCCCGTGTTTGAGGATCTTGTCATTGTCAAACAGAATATATCAATGACATTTATGTCATTTCTCTTATAAAAAAATAAGTATTATCACCGGGAATCGTGGTACCGCTGCTTCTCTCAAGTGTGAATTCATTTTGGTGTTATGAATGAATGATTGTCAATTTTTTTAAAAGTAAAATAAATGACTGTTTCTTTTTACACCAATCTTCCTACATTAGAATAGCGACTAATATTATTTGATGGTATTTATGGTAAACAAAAATTCAGATCTTCAAATTTAAAAATATTAAAAAGCTTTTTTTATTTATTAAATCTGTTTTATTATTTATGAAATATTTGGGAGTAAAATTTTCACCCCTAAACGAACTGTCTTGTTTCCCACAGCATAAATTATAAAAATTAAACTTTTAGGAGTTTAAAAATACGTTTTGACTGAACTTCATATCTAGAAGAACTATTTAATTTATTTATTATTTCAAAAATTTTGTTTTCCACATAAATTCTAGAAATTGAGCATTCGAGGGTTGAAAATAACAACAGAATACTTGATATAATAAGGGTAAGGTCTTTGTTTCATTTTTCCCCGCACAATGAATTTTGGAAATAATTCTTTACGTGAAAGGACCCATTCTGTCTCCCGGATTATTGATTCGGGAAACTAAACACAGAACTTAAAAAATTGAATCTCAATTTATTATTTGTAATATATTTTAAGCGAAACTTCTAAACCATTACATTTCCTGCGCTCTAAGTTATTTATATATTATTTAATTCGTTTCTTAAAAAATTTTTCGTGAAAGGAAATAATGTTTTGAATTTTGCAGGGTGCTAAAATTGTTTTTATTCAACTAATAAACGCGTACAGGGTGGTAATAATTATATATATTTATATAAGGAATGCTTTACATGATATTAAACTAAATTTAACTATTTCTTAAACATAAGAAATCAGATCGCACTTATAACATATTTGGTTCCACATGCAGCTCTAAAATTCACAATTTTACATACAATCAATATCTATTCTAACGAATTCAACATCAACAACTGCTTTAAAACTTTCGTTTGGGAGGTTTCTCGTATTTCCCCAGCTAAAAACATTTCGTCTACAACTGTATACACTTTATAAAAATTAAAAACAAGGTCTAGTTCGCAGACATTATGAAAATATTCGTTTAATACTTCTACAAAATTATGAATTGCTTCAAGATAACAAAGATTATTGTCGTTTACGTCAACACATATGCAGAAATATAAGCCAGCATATCTTCTGTACACGATTTTGAAGTTTCGGAACTGAAACCCAAACCAAAAAGGTTAGTTTCAAACATTTAAAGATAATATAACTATACCTCCACAAAATTAGTATGTTTAGCATCACGGACTGTCACCACTGCATGCACTTCTTCTATTAACTTCTGTTTCTCGTCATCATCGAAATTCATATACCATTTTGCTAATCTAGTTTTACCTGCTCGGTTCTGAATTAAAATAAATCGAATCTGAAATGAAAATTTGTTATTGTAGTTGATTTCGTAGGCTTATATCTACTTTACCATTTTGAATTGATTTAAAGGTCTGGAATTTTACTAAAATGTCAATTTGACATACGCCTACTTCGAAATGTAAAACGAAGTTGGTTATAAACGAAATGACATGAAGATAGCCTTCAAAATATTTTTATTATATAATTTAGATTTGTTAATTCATATGTGAATGTAGTATTTCTAAATTTGAACTAGAACAACACAAAATTTAATGACTAAAATAAATCATACACGATAATAGACAAATATACTGCAAGGACCAAGAGATTTCAAATTGAAAATGGAGATGTGCATCACCGCCCCCGGTGGAAAATTGTAGAACTAAATTTCAATAACCCATAGATAAGACCTCTGGTGGATCAGACATATAAAAGTTAGATTTCAGACTAAAATTTAGTTCATTTAATGATATATAGGGCTGTCATTCTATTAAATATCGAGGAGATTTAAGGCTTTCCTGATGTTATTTGCATTAAATTGTAAATTTTATTAAATATAAACATGTATTTTTGTATCTGCAATTAACAAATATTAAAATATGGAACATAGCTGTCAGTTGGATAAGGTAACAACTAAAAATGTTTGTTGTGACTGGAATAGAGAAAATATTTGAATGATGGATGTTTATTTATGATGAAATTATGCACGTATGATTTTAAAAACTGTTGTATTAGTTTTAGATACTTTTAACCTTACTTACAACAATAATTTTGTTTCAGAATAACATGTAGGATTGGTTATCGCACTACAATTCTCTGGTTATGGACAATTTGTATACGTAGTGTAAGGCCCTATGAAGCTGAATCACGTTGTTGAGGGTTTACTTCGAGAATAGATCCTATTGGAGTGCTAGATTAATATTAGTTAGTTAATAACAAATATTTTCTTGGAACTAGGCATGTAAAAATTTTTAGGATGATTTTTAAACATGCGTACATTAATGTAATTAAATTTTATCCAAAAGCTGTAATAATTCAGCAGTAAATCAAGAAAGTCATTTTCCAAAATTCTTGAAATTGCTCTTCTAATAATATTTTCAAATTTCATTTGAGGGGGTGTTTCAGCCCCATGAAAAGTATATTTTTAATCCGTAGAATAATAATATGAGAATAATATTTCTAAGGAATAAATTATTACATTTAAAAAATATTTTACTTTTTAAAAAATTATTTTCAAATCGATTTGTCCCTGTTTAAATAAAAAAATGAATAATATGGCTAAATATAAAGAACGGGAGGTCATGTATTGGCTATTTTTATTTTAAAAGTATATTTGTATACAAATTTATTGATTAAAACATTCTTGCGTAATTTGGTTATATCTCGTAGTGAAGTTTCAACTTGCTTGGCTGCAGGTGTTTAGGCCAGCATACAGTGCTTTATATGGCATTGTTGCTTTAAAATTCGTACTGTTCGCATGTACGTCGCGTGAATCTAGAACAAATTGTTAATTTAAAGTTTTTTAAAAGTGTTCAAGTGTTATATTTGGGGTTTTGTATATTGCTTATTAACGTAGAGATCAAAATTTTGTTTATTTAAGTATGTAAATTGGGGTGAATTTGTTCCGCATTGCGTGTCCGTTAGGGGCACGTATTTGCGATGTTAGTCTGCTTTTATTATGTAATAAATAAATAAAATGTCTCGGTTTTTTTTGGAAAGGCCTGTAATGAAAGGTCCAACGTGGGAATCGGTGCACACGTAGGTACCGCTACGAGAGGCACCCCCCCTGGTGAACACCACCGCGTGGATTTGCAATGAGTTCTAGGGCGAACGAGCGAATTAACTAGGGAGTAACGGCATACTCTCGATATGTACCTATCGGAAGTCGGAAAATATGGTAATTGGCGGGGGTCCTTGATTAAGTTCAAGAAACAACATTAGCTGAGACCGATACTTAAGGTTACCATATCGCGTAATTAGGCGGTATCGCGGGCCTCGGAATATGCATTGGCCACGTATTCAAACAACGTATTTTTTTTTTTTTGCAAACGACGAGCACACCGGTGCTTGGGTGTCTGAGCGCTCAGGCACTCATTGGGGTAGTAAAGTAGAGTCAATATCAGTAGCATAATATAGCCGAACACTTTTAAGTAACCTCGTGAAGTAATAAAGCAACAATCAATCGCGTAGCTAGCTCTTCGAAAAAAAAAGGCGCGCAACAAACAAACCAACACACATTACACGTTTGAATGTTGAACGAATGTTGAATGAATGCAACTAATCAAAAAAGTTCCCTTTCAGCTTCTCAATTCATCATGACCACCTTCAACAAATTAACTAAAGGACGTAAGTTGACTGATAAAATTTGCTTTTCAGGTTCTAATCTATTTTTATTTCAGCTATTTTGTGTTTTTTTACGCAGATTTCTAATTAATTTGTATTTTTCAGATCATTTGCTGAGGATGAGCCCAGCTGTTGAGGTGGATGGACATCGAGGGAATGGACAACGTGGGAGGAGCTGAGGATGAGCCCAGCTGCCAAAATCAACTCTCAATAGTTTTTTTGTTGAATACGATTCACCAAAATTTGTTTTAAGATTCTGTTTCAGATTGCCGGTCGTCAATCATCACAACATCATTACATCATCAACTAGGTAATATAATATTGTGCATTATATAACTTATTTGTCTAATCGCATTTATTATTTAAATTTACAGTCTCGGAACTTCAGGAGATAGCAACTTGCAGCTGCACTATCAAACTTCGAAGATGTCCAAAAAAGTCTTCAAAGCCCTTTCTGTCCGCTGCTTGCAAAGCTCAAGTAAGATTTTGATTTATTTAGCTTCATATTATTTTTAACTTCTCTTCAATCATTTGTATTTGATTATAATATTAATTTTTTATTACAGATGCAGCAGCGAAAAAGCCATTCCTCTAGTCTAGGTTTTGCTGGGGTTTCCCTAGACCGTAAGGGAGAATTCCTGGAGGAAGGTTTGTCTCTTTCCCCTACGCAATTGCCTGGAGACGAAACAAGGCTTAAAATGCCTCTTGTTGCTGTTACTACTTCGAAATTCCCAAATTGCTTCCCTCAAACTTAAAATATCTCTTGTTCTTGTGAGTACTTCCAAATTCCCAAATAAATACCTTCCCAAAAAATTGACTTGTGTTTTATTTAATTCAAAATCCTTTATTAATTATTTTACAGAAGTAAATTTTCAATAAAATACATCATTTCCAACAGCACAATTATTGACAAAGGTAAGCTGATTGAAATATATTGTTTATAAGATTCTAATCTATTTTCCTATGTTTATGGATCATTTGCTGGAGAGGAAAGACACCGCAGAGAATTTCGACCCTTCCAGAAACCTGAAGCAGCTAGGACACCTCGAGCAGTACAAGCATCAGAGCACCATTCTCAAAAAAAATATTTGGTTTTGTCTTCCTGAAACAAAAAAAAATCGGTATGCCTTGAATCTATTATTCAATAAATCATTAAAAAAAAGCAAATCATAGCTTTCGTAACTTGATCCCCAGACACTACACTACCAGTATCCACATTTTTTAATTTTTTGAACTACTGGTTTAGCAAATAATGATTATTTTATCTTCCAAGAACATACAAATTCAATATGTTTTGGATCTATTGATCAATAAATCATTAATAAATATAGGAAAGAAATCATTGCTTCAATACCATGAGCTCCAGACACTACACTACCAGTATCCACATTTTTAAATTTTTGAACCACTGGTTTAGAAGATATTCATTATTTTATCTTCCAAGAACATACGAACTCAATATCTTTCAGATCTATTGATCAATAAATCATTAATAAGAATAGAAAAAAATCATTGCTACAATACCATGAGCTCCAGACACTACACTACCACTATCCACATTTTTGAATTTTTTGAACCACTGGTTTGGAAGTTATTCATTATTTCATCTTCTAAGAACATACAAATTCAATATGTTTTGGATCTATTGATCAATAAACTAGTAATGAAAATAGGAAGAAAATCATAGCTTCAATATCAGGAGCTCCAGACACTACACTACCAGTATCCACATTTTTGAATTTTTTGAACCACTGGTTTAAAAGTTATTTATTATTTCATCTTCTAAGAACATACAAATTAAATATGTTTCTGATCTATTGATCAATAAATCAGTAATAAAAATAGGAAAAAAATCATAGCTTCAATATCAGGAGCTCCAGACACTACACTATCTGTATCAACATTTTTGAATTTTTTGAACCACTGGTTTGGAAGTTATTCATTATTTCATCTTCTAAGAACATACAAATTCAATATGTTTTGGATCTATTGATCAATAAACTAGTAATGAAAATAGGAAGAAAATCATAGCTTCAATATCAGGAGCTCCAGACACTACACTACCAGTATCCACATTTTTGAATTTTTTGAACCACTGATTCAAAAGTTATTTATTATTTCATCTTCTAAGAACATACAAATTAAATATGTTTCTGATCTATTGATCAATAAATCAGTAATAAAAATAGGAAAAAAATCATAGCTTCAATATCAGGAGCTCCAGACACTACATTACCTGTATTCACATTTTTGAATTTTTTGAACCACTGGTTTAGAAGTTATTTATCATTTCATCTTCTAAGAAAATACAAATTCAATATGTTTCGAATTTATTGATTAAAAAATCAGTAATAAGAATAGGAAAAAAATCATAGCTTCACTATCAGGAGCTCCAGGCACAACATTACCTGTATCCACATTTTTGAATTTTTTGAACCACTGGTTTAGAAGTTATTTATTATTTCATCTTCTAAGAACATACAAATTCAATATGTTTTGGATTTATTGATTAATAAATCAGTAATAAGAATAGGAAAAAAATCATAGCTTCAATATCAGGAGCTCCAGGCACTACACTACCTGTATCCACATTTTTGAATTTTTTGAACCACTCGTTTAGAAGTTATTCATTATTTCATCTTCTAAGAACATACAAATTCAATATATTTTTGATCTATTGATCAATAAAACAGTAATGAGGATGGGAAAAAAATCATTGCTTTAATATCAGGAGCTCAAGACACTACACTACCAGTATCCACATTTTTGAATTTTTTGAGCCACTGGTTTAGAAGTTATTCATTATTTTATCTTCTAAGAACATACAAATTAAATATGTTTCTGATCTATTGATCAATAAACTAGTAATGGAAATAGGAAAAAAATCATAGCTTCAATATCAGGTGCTCCATACACTACACTACCAGTATCCACATTTTTGAATTTTTTGAACCACTGGTTTAGAAGTTATTTATTATTTCATCTTCTAAGAACATACAAATTAAATATGTTTCTGATCTATTGATCAATAAATCAGTAATAAAAATAGGAAAAAAATCATAGCTTTATTATCAGGAGCTCCAGACACTACACTACCTGTATTCACATTTTTGAATTTTTTGAACCACTGGTTTAGAAGTTATTCATTATTTCATCTTCTAAGAACATACAAATTCAATATATTTTGGATCTATTGATCAGTAAAACAGTAATGAGAATAGGAAAAAAATCATAGCTTCAATATCAGGAGCTCAAGACACTACACTACCAGTATCCACATTTTTGAATTTTTTGAGCCACTGGTTTAGAAGTTATTCAATATTTTATCTTCTAAGAACATACAAATTAAATATGTTTCTGATCTATTGATCAATAAATCAGTGATAAAAATAGGAAAAAAATCATAGCTTCAATATCCGGAGCTCCAAACACTACACTACCTGTATCCGTATTTTTGAATTTTTTGAACCACTGGTTTAGAAGTTATTTATTATTTCATCTTCTAAGAACATACAAATTAAATATGTTTCTGATCTATTGATCAATAAATCAGTAATAAAAATAGGAAAAAAATCATAGCTTTATTATCAGGAGCTCCAGACACTACACTACCTGTATCCACATTTTTGAATTTTTTGAACCACTGGTTTAGAAGTTATTCATTATTTCATCTTCTAAGAACATACAAATTCAATATATTTTGGATCTATTGATCAATAAAACAGTAATGAGAATAGGAAAAAAATCATAGCTTCAATATCAGGAGCTCAAGACACTACACTACCAGTATCCACATTTTTGAATTTTTTGAGCCACTGGTTTAGAAGTTATTCAATATTTTATCTTCTAAGAACATACAAATTAAATATGTTTCTGATCTATTGATCAATAAATCAGTGATAAAAATAGGAAAAAAATCATAGCTTCAATATCCGGAGCTCCAAACACTACACTACCTGTATCCGTATTTTTGTATTTTTTGAACCACTGGTTTAGAAGTTATTAATTATTTTATCTTCTAAGAACATACGAATTCAATATGTTTTGGATCTATTGATCAATAAATCAGTAATAAAAATAGAAAAAAAACATAGCTTTAATATCAGGAGCTCCAGAGACTACACTACCTGTATCCACATTTTTGAATTTTTTGAACCACTGGTTTAGAAGATATTTATTCTTTTATCTTCCAAGAACATACAAATTTGATATCTTTCAGATCTATTGATCAATAAATCATTAATAAACATAGGAAAAAAATCATTGCTTTCAATATCAGGAGCTCCAGACACTACACTACCTGTATCCACATTTTTAAATTTTTTGAACCACTGGTTTAGAAGATATTTATTATTTTATCTTCCTATAACATACAAATTCAATATCTTTCAGATCTATTGATCAATAAATCAATTATAAAAATGGGAAAAAAATCATTGCTTTCAATACCATGAGCTCCAGACACTACACTACCAGTACCCACATTTTTGAATTTTTTGAACCACTGGTTTAGAAGATATTCATCATTTTATCTTCCAAGAACATACAAATTTTTATCTTTCAGATCTATTGATCAATAAATCATTAATAAACATAGGAAAAAAATCATAGCTTCAATATCAGGAGCTCCAGACACTACACTACCCGTATCCACATTTTTGAATTTTTTGAACCACTGGTTTAGGAAATAATGAATATTTTATCTTCTACTATTCATTTTTTAATAATTATTTGTTTGTTACAGTTGCTGTCCAAGTTTTCCTGGCCAGCTCCTAGCGTGATGAGTTCTTGGACAAGAAAGTGAAATATGTGAGGAAGATTTCGCTCGCCACCCTCTACATCAACCCTTATATATGAATATTAAAAATAAAAAATTATTTATAATATTATGTTATACAAAGTACTGAAATGTAACATTATTTTATTGTAATTATGAATAATTTTGTAGATTTATGTATTATTGTATCAATTTATGCATGAATAAAAGCTATTATATGTTAAAAATATATGATTTTTATTTAAAATACTACCCTTAATTTCATTCAAATTAGTTCTAAATTTCTCCGCCAGTTGGCAGCATCTGTCGATAGTACAATCAGCGCCATCTGTTTTTCACTTGATAAACTGAAAAAAATATGAATAAAATTAAATATAATTTGATCACACATATATAGTTCAAAAAAGTGCCGCAAGGGGGCAGCACCTGTCAATGACACCAATTAGCAATCATCTCTTTCATTAGGAAAAATGATGACTACTTGACGAAATTTGTGCCTTCTAAAAATCCAAATTCTGTATCAGGAACATAGGAGTCGCAAGAGAAAACCAAGAAATTAATTAGCGTTTTTCTCGAGAACTAGAGTGATTAGGGGAAAATGTTTCAAATAAAAGTTACATAACTTTCAATGTTCTACAAGATTTACCTGACACATTTTTCCCTAGGCCTTAAAGTTCACGAGAAACAATATGCTACTACCCTTAATTTAAGGGTTGGGAGAAAAATCTATTCACCTTTTTGATAGGCCTTTCAAGTCTGCGTACGGTGATGTAATTGATTTTCTTATAAAGGCTATAGTTCTGGAGTAAATCAAGAAAAACACTTTTTGTTAATTGGTGATGAATTTTTTCGTCATCAAAAAATCTAAAATTTGTATCAAGGTAGCAGAATTTGTAAGAGCAATTTCAAAGGTTTTCGGAAAGTGTTTTTCTTAATTTACTCCGGAACTATGGCCTTTAGGGGAAATTTAATCACATCACCATACGCAGCTTTAAAAGAGCTATCAAAAAGGTAGATGAAATTTCTTTCCAACCCTTAAATTAAGGGTAGTAGCATATTGTTTCTCGTGAACTATGAGCCCTAGAAAAAAATGTTTCAAATAAATCTTGTAGAGCATTGAAAGTTATGTAACTTTTATTTGAAACATTTTCCCCTAATGTCTCTAGTTGTCGAGAAAATCGCTAATTAATTTCTTGGTTTTCTCTTGCGACTCCTATGTTCCTGATACAAAATTTGGATTTTTAGAAGGCACAAATTTCGTCAAGTAGTCATCATTTTTACTAATGAAAGAGATGATTGCTAATTGGTGTTATTGACAGGTGCTGCCCTCTTGCGGCACTTTTTTGAACTATATACGTGTGATCAAATAATATTTAATTTAAATCATATTTTTTCCAAATGAACACATTTTTCTCAGTTTGTAAAGCGAAAAATAGATGGCGCTGATTGTACTATCGACATATGCTGCCAACTAGCGGAGAAATACAGAACTATTTTAAATAAAATGAAGGGTAGTATTTCAAATAAAAGTCATATATTTTTAACATATAATAGCTTATATTCATGCATAAATTGATACAATAATACATGAAATTACAGAATTATTTATTATTACACTAAAATAATGTTACATTTTAGTACTTTGAACAACATAATATGGTAAATAATTTTTTATCTTTATTATTCATATGCAAGGGTTGATAAGAAGGGTGGCGAGCGAAATCTTCCTCAGATATTTCACTTCCTTGTCCAAGAACTCATCACGCTAGGAGCTGGCCAGGAAAACTTGTACAGCAACTGTAACAAACAAATAATTATTGAAAAATGAATAGTGTAAGATAAAATAATTATTATTTCCTAAACCAGAGGCTCAAAAAATTTGAAAATGTGGATACTGGTAGTGTAGTGTCTGGAGTTCATGACATTAAAACAATGACTTTTTTCCTCCTTTAATTAATGATTTATTGATCAATAGATCCAAGAAATACTGAATTTGTATGTTCTTATAAGATAAAATATTCATTATTTGCTAAGCCAGTGGTTCAAAAAATTTAATAATATTGATACTGGTAGTGTAGTGTCTGGAGCTCATGATATTAAGACAATGATTTTTTTCCTCCTTTAATTATTGATTTATTGATCAATAGATCCAAGAGATACTGACTTTGTATGTTCTCATAAGATAAAATAGTCATTATTTGCTAAACCAGTGGTTCAAAAAATTTTAAAATGTGGATACTGGTAGCGTAGTGCCTGGAGCTCATGATATCAAAACAATGACTTCTTTCCTACTTTTATTAATGATTTATTGATCAATAGATCCAAGACATACTGAATTTTTATGTTCTTATAAGATAAAATAATCATTATTTGCTAAAACAGTAGTTCAAAAAATTTTAAAATGTGGATACAGGTAGTGTAGTGTCTGGAGCTCCTGATATTGGAGCTATGATTTTTTTCCTATCTTTATTTCTGATTTATTGATCAATAGATCAGAAACATATTGAATTTGTATGTTCTTAGAAGATAAAATAATGAATAACTTCTAAACCAGTGGCTCAAAAAAATTAAAAATGTGGATACAGGTAGTGTAGTGTCTGGAGCTCCTGATATTGAAGCTATGATTTTTTCCCTATTCTTATTACTGATTTATTAATCAATAGATCCAAAATATATTGAATTTGTATGTTCTTAGAAGATGAAATAATGAATAACTACTAAACCAGTGGTTTAAAAAATCTAAAACTATGGCTACTGATAGTGTAGAGTTAGAGGTTCAATATACGAAAGCTATGATTTTCAAGGGATGATAACTATATTATATGTATATATACTCTTAATATGGTTTATACAATCAATTTATGTGGTAATACATTCAGATTTGTCAACAGTCTCCAAAAAATAAATTATTTAAACATTTGAGGTAACATTCCATCCCTTAAAGACTTCTTTGATTGATTTTACCTCATTTTTCGGGATATATTGATTACACCCTTATCAGATCTATAATAAATAATTTTGAATTGGATTCAATATGTGTGTATGTATTTTTTAAAATCGTTTATTTATATTTGATTTCAATTGTTAAAATAATATTTATTCTTGAATATTCATATATTGTACAAAATACTGTTTTATTCATTATTCAATAATATATTTCAATGCCAAACTTAATTCTATTAGATTTTTATTAATTGATCCGTGCGGTAACACTTTAATAATTTGTTTGAACGTTACGCGATACTTCTTTGTTGTGTATTCTTTCTAACGCATTGCGCACTATGGGCGAATGAACGTAGGTCTGAGATTCATTATAAATCGTCATGCCGGTTGGAATGTGTTTCTTCGTTGATTACCAGCCCGGCCGTTGTGCTGTGTAGTCCACGGGCGCTTGCTTTTGTGTTTCAATTAAGGCTTAGGGTTGTAGCTGGGGTTGTTCGTGACCCATTCGTGGGTTAGGATGATTAGCATCCTTCGTCCGTTTAGCTTTTGCTTGTAATTTAAATTTAAATTCACGTTCGGTGATTTTGTACGACGTTGAAAGCGCAGCTCCGCGGAGCCAACGTATTTAATTAAATCCGTAATTAATTTTGCAATAATAATAAAATGCGCTTTAGTTTTGGGTAGGCATTTTGTTAAATTCGCGATGGACTAAGTCGGTGCGCAAACTAGGGGGGTAGCCGAAGATGCCTGGCTACTTTCCCTCGCCGGGTTTTTTGCCGGGAATCCTATACTCGTGCGCTGCCATCCGTAGGCCTTCACTCTAGAGGTAGTACCCCTGGTGACTCCTGGCCGAAGGGTGGGTGTGGAAGTGCCTGAAGCATGCAATCATGTGATAGATCTATAGCCAGGGGGAAACTGAGGAGTAGCCGCTACGTGGCAGGTATAGGTCGCGTTTTAGGCGTGAAACACCGGGGTTCGGCAGGGACCCACGTAAACTCTGAACAAACACGCGGCGGTGTTAGTTCTTTTTTTTTAATTAGCTCGTGAACTGCGAATTGCGAAATGGGGGCTTGAATGGTGTGTGTGATGAATGTTGAATGAATGCTTAATAAAAATTTCCTTTCAGTACATCATCATCATCATCATCAACAGGGCGTAAGTTGACTAAAATAAAATATTTGTTCCAGGTTACTAATCTATTTTTTTTTTTAATTGTTTCACAGATCGTTGGAAAGGTAATATTTTTGTTTAATAGTTTGTAATTCTGACAGTTTAATTAATTTTGTGTGTGTTTTATGATTGCAGGACTTCAAGCTTCAAGTAGCAGTCTTCCATCGTTGGAAGTGGCCCAGCAGCTTCATCTTTAAGCCCAGCAGCTTGCAATAGTCCACCGAGGGAGCACCCCGCCGAACTAATCAAAACATTCCCTTTCAGCTCAGCATCATCATCTTCACATCACAACTTCAAGCTTCAAGCTTCAAGCTTCAAGTAGCAATCAAAACATTCCCTTTCAGCTCAAAATCATTCTTACTACATCAACACGTAAGATTCATTCAAAATAATGATGAAAAACTTGACTAAACTTCAATTTATTAACTTATTTGTATTTTTTATGTTTTTAGGCCACCCAACAGCGGAATCAGAGCCCAGCAGTGAAACCAAAGCCCAGCAGTGAAACCAGAGCCCAGCAGTGGAACCAGAGCCCAGCAGTGGAACCAGAATCCAGCACCAGAATAAAAGCCCAGCAGCAGAACTAGAGACCAGCAACAGAACCAGAGCCCAACACTAAAATCAGAGCCCAGCAGCAGAATTAGAGTCCAGCAGCAGATCCAGAGCCCAGCAGCCGTCCAAGAAGTCCTCCAGTAGCTGCAGAAGATCAGTACATCAATATCAGCTGTTCCAGGTTCCAGATTCAACTCTCAAAGAAGTCAACTGATTAATTTTAGCCCGCCGCTTGCAAAGTTCAAGTGAGTTCAATTTGTTTTTAAATTTTCCGACTTGTAATAATTATTTTGTTGTTTCAGTTGCAGCGAGCGAAGAGCCGCTTCTCTGGTCTAGGTTTCGCTGGGGTTTTCCTAGACCCAAAGGGAGAATTCCCGGAGAAGAGTTCGTCTCTTTCCCCTTAGTCATTGCCTGGGGGCGAACAAGGCTTACAATAACGCAACAGCATCGCGAACAAGACTTCTAACATCACAACAGCATCGAGTAATCAACAATCAATCTTCAAACCTTTGTAACCTTTCCTAATTCCCAAAATAAACTCATTCCCACAAAAATTACAGGCGTATTTATTTCTAAAACCTATTTATATTGTTTTCAGGAGTAGTTAGGAAATTTAAATTAAATAATAACTTGTATGTGTCTTATTTTTGAAGAAAATGAAATGCCTTTTTAGCTTTTTACACTTGTACCTTTCTCAATTATCAAATAAACTATTTTCCAGAACATTTTGAGTTGCTTTATTTAAAATTTCTTTTTTCAGGCATAGTTTTATAATATATTGTATTATAATATTGAATTAGGCATCAAAATATAAATGTAAGTATTACTTATAATATATTTAAATTTTCAATACATTTTCCATTATTGTTTTAAATTCAAATCGGAATAAAATATATTTATTCATAACATTTAAAATATATTATTTTAAACTCCACGAGTGAAGTTCATAGTTTTCCCGCAAGGTGGCAGCATCTGTCAATAAACGTTCAAGTTGATAAATTATACTTTATGAGGGACTTCAAAATGATTTTGAAGGATGAAAAGTATATTTTTGCGCTATATGGAGCCTGCTGATTACAAATCTGGCAATGAAATTGGAAAATACCTTCTCCCTGAAACGTTACGATGAAAAATTCATTACTCCTCTACATAAATAACACAGCTGTACATTCTAATTAGGGTATGTGGAGCCCAAAAGAACACTCATAATTTTAACTGAACCCTTAGCTATCGAATTCATTCAAGGAATTTGAGATATCTCCAAGGGTTATCGAGAAACAGCCCTAATTTTCACGATATCGAAAAGAAAAGTATATTTTCACACTAATTGGAACCTGCTGATTACGAATCTAGAAAGAAAATTGGAAAATTCCTTCATTTAGAAAAGTTGGGAGGAAAATTCACTTCCTCCATAAATGACGCATCTGTACACACTAATTGGGCCCTAAGGACCCCAAATATGTACTCAGAAATTAATTAGGACCCTTAGTTCCTGAGAAAATTGAGAATAAAAAATTACAAAAAATCATGTCCCTTTGTGTTAAATTTTAATCGAGATTTCAAAGACACAAGTTCATTTCTTAATTAATTCGATAGGGTCCTAGGGACCCGAGACTAGAGTCATTGGAAAGGTCTTTCCGAGGTCATATTCGTTAAAATAGCTACCTTCGGTAGCGTTAGTTCGAGGATTTTGCGATATCTCCAAGGGTTTCCGAGATAATTGAGTTTAAAGAGTTTTTCACTTTAACCCCTGGAAAACAGCCCTAATTTTCACAATTTCAAACAGAAAAGTATATTTTCACGCTAATTGGGACCTGCTGATTACGAATCTAAAAAGAAAATTGGAAAATTCCTTCATTTAGAAAAGTTGGGAGGAAAATTCACTTCCTCCATAAATGACGCATCTGTACACACTAATTGGGCCCTAAGGACCCCAAATATGTACTCAGAAGTTAATTAGGACCCTTAGTTCCTGAGAAAATTGAAAATAAAAAATTACAAAAAATCATGTACCCTTGTGTTAAATTTTAATCGAGATTTCAAAGACACAAGTTCATTTCTTAATTAATTCGATAGGGTCCTAGGGACCCGAGACTAGGGTCATTGGAAAGGTCTTTCCGAGGTCATATTCGTTAAAATAGCTACCTTCGGTAGCGTTAGTTCGAGGATTTTGCGATATCTCCAAGGGTTTCCGAGATAATTGAGTTTAAAGAGTTTTTCACTTTAACCCCTGGAAAACAGCCCTAATTTTCACAATTTCAAAAAGAAAAGTATATTTTCACGCTAATTGGGACCTGCTGATTACGAATCTAAAAAGAAAATTGGAAAATTCCTTCATTTAGAAAAGTTGGGAGGAAAATTCACTTCCTCCATAAATGACGCATCTGTACACACTAATTGGGCCCTAAGGACCCCAAATATGTACTCAGAAGTTAATTAGGACCCTTAGTTCCTGAGAAAATTGAAAATAAAAAATTACAAAAAATCATGTACCCTTGTGTTAAATTTTAATCGAGATTTCAAAGACACAAGTTCATTTCTTAATTAATTCGATAGGGTCCTAGGGACCCGAGACTAGGGTCATTGGAAAGGTCTTTCCGAGGTCATATTCGTTAAAATAGCTACCTTCGGTAGCGTTAGTTCGAGGATTTTGCGATATCTCCAAGGGTTTCCGAGATAATTGAGTTTAAAGAGTTTTTCACTTTAACCCCTGGAAAACAGCCCTAATTTTCACAATTTCAAAAAGAAAAGTATATTTTCACGCTAATTGGGACCTGCTGATTACGAATCTAAAAAGAAAATTGGAAAATTCCTTCATTTAGAAAAGTTGGGAGGAAAATTCACTTCCTCCATAAATGACGCATCTGTACACACTAATTGGGCCCTAAGGACCCCAAATATGTACTCAGAAGTTAATTAGGACCCTTAGTTCCTGAGAAAATTGAAAATAAAAAATTACAAAAAATCATGTACCCTTGTGTTAAATTTTAATCGAGATTTCAAAGACACAAGTTCATTTCTTAATTAATTCGATAGGGTCCTAGGGACCCGAGACTAGGGTCATTGGAAAGGTCTTTCCGAGGTCATATTCGTTAAAATAGCTACCTTGGGTAGCGTTAGTTCGAGGATTTTGCGATATCTCCAAGGGTTTCCGAGATAATTGAGTTTAAAGAGTTTTTCACTTTAACCCCTGGAAAACAGCCCTAATTTTCACAATTTCAAAAAGAAAAGTATATTTTCACGCTAATTGGGACCTGCTGATTACGAATCTAAAAAGAAAATTGGAAAATTCCTTCATTTAGAAAAGTTGGGAGGAAAATTCACTTCCTCCATAAATGACGCATCTGTACACACTAATTGGGCCCTAAGGACCCCAAATATGTACTCAGAAGTTAATTAGGACCCTTAGTTCCTGAGAAAATTGAAAATAAAAAATTACAAAAAATCATGTACCCTTGTGTTAAATTTTAATCGAGATTTCAAAGACACAAGTTCATTTCTTAATTAATTCGATAGGGTCCTAGGGACCCGAGACTAGGGTCATTGGAAAGGTCTTTCCGAGGTCATATTCGTTAAAATAGCTACCTTCGGTAGCGTTAGTTCGAGGATTTTGCGATATCTCCAAGGGTTTCCGAGATAATTGAGTTTAAAGAGTTTTTCACTTTAACCCCTGGAAAACAGCCCTAATTTTCACAATTTCAAAAAGAAAAGTATATTTTCACGCTAATTGGGACCTGCTGATTACGAATCTAAAAAGAAAATTGGAAAATTCCTTCATTTAGAAAAGTTGGGAGGAAAATTCACTTCCTCCATAAATGACGCATCTGTACACACTAATTGGGCCCTAAGGACCCCAAATATGTACTCAGAAGTTAATTAGGACCCTTAGTTCCTGAGAAAATTGAAAATAAAAAATTACAAAAAATCATGTACCCTTGTGTTAAATTTTAATCGAGATTTCAAAGACACAAGTTCATTTCTTAATTAATTCGATAGGGTCCTAGGGACCCGAGACTAGGGTCATTGGAAAGGTCTTTCCGAGGTCATATTCGTTAAAATAGCTACCTTGGGTAGCGTTAGTTCGAGGATTTTGCGATATCTCCAAGGGTTTCCGAGATAATTGAGTTTAAAGAGTTTTTCACTTTAACCCCTGGAAAACAGCCCTAATTTTCACAATTTCAAAAAGAAAAGTATATTTTCACGCTAATTGGGACCTGCTGATTACGAATCTAAAAAGAAAATTGGAAAATTCCTTCATTTAGAAAAGTTGGGAGGAAAATTCACTTCCTCCATAA
Source organism: Dromius quadrimaculatus (assembly GCA_963989225.1). Classification (NCBI taxonomy): domain Eukaryota; kingdom Metazoa; phylum Arthropoda; class Insecta; order Coleoptera; family Carabidae; genus Dromius; species Dromius quadrimaculatus. Next base: position 54,823,474 of record OZ022330.1, read on the forward strand.
ATGACGCATCTGTACACACTAATTGGGCCCTAAGGACCCCAAATATGTACTCAGAAGTTAATTAGGACCCTTAGTTCCTGAGAAAATTGAAAATAAAAAATTACAAAAAATCATGTACCCTTGTGTTAAATTTTAATCGAGATTTCAAAGACACAAGTTCATTTCTTAATTAATTCGATAGGGTCCTAGGGACCCGAGACTAGGGTCATTGGAAAGGTCTTTCCGAGGTCATATTCGTTAAAATAGCTACCTTCGGTAGCGTTAGTTCGAGGATTTTGCGATATCTCCAAGGGTTTCCGAGATAATTGAGTTTAAAGAGTTTTTCACTTTAACCCCTGGAAAACAGCCCTAATTTTCACAATTTCAAAAAGAAAAGTATATTTTCACGCTAATTGGGACCTGCTGATTACGAATCTAAAAAGAAAATTGGAAAATTCCTTCATTTAGAAAAGTTGGGAGGAAAATTCACTTCCTCCATAAATGACGCATCTGTACACACTAATTGGGCCCTAAGGACCCCAAATATGTACTCAGAAGTTAATTAGGACCCTTAGTTCCTGAGAAAATTGAAAATAAAAAATTACAAAAAATCATGTACCCTTGTGTTAAATTTTAATCGAGATTTCAAAGACACAAGTTCATTTCTTAATTAATTCGATAGGGTCCTAGGGACCCGAGACTAGGGTCATTGGAAAGGTCTTTCCGAGGTCATATTCGTTAAAATAGCTACCTTCGGTAGCGTTAGTTCGAGGATTTTGCGATATCTCCAAGGGTTTCCGAGATAATTGAGTTTAAAGAGTTTTTCACTCTAACCCCTGGAAAACAGCCCTAATTTTCACAATTTCAAAAAGAAAAGTATATTTTCACGCTAATTGGGACCTGCTGATTACGAATCTAAAAAGAAAATTGGAAAATTCCTTCATTTAGAAAAGTTGGGAGGAAAATTCACTTCCTCCATAAATGACGCATCTGTACACACTAATTGGGCCCTAAGGACCCCAAATATGTACTCAGAAGTTAATTAGGACCCTTAGTTCCTGAGAAAATTGAAAATAAAAAATTACAAAAAATCATGTACCCTTGTGTTAAATTTTAATCGAGATTTCAAAGACACAAGTTCATTTCTTAATTAATTCGATAGGGTCCTAGGGACCCGAGACTAGGGTCATTGGAAAGGTCTTTCCGAGGTCATATTCGTTAAAATAGCTACCTTCGGTAGCGTTAGTTCGAGGATTTTGCGATATCTCCAAGGGTTTCCGAGATAATTGAGTTTAAAGAGTTTTTCACTTTAACCCCTGGAAAACAGCCCTAATTTTCACAATTTCAAAAAGAAAAGTATATTTTCACGCTAATTGGGACCTGCTGATTACGAATCTAAAAAGAAAATTGGAAAATTCCTTCATTTAGAAAAGTTGGGAGGAAAATTCACTTCCTCCATAAATGACGCATCTGTACACACTAATTGGGCCCTAAGGACCCCAAATATGTACTCAGAAGTTAATTAGGACCCTTAGTTCCTGAGAAAATTGAAAATAAAAAATTACAAAAAATCATGTACCCTTGTGTTAAATTTTAATCGAGATTTCAAAGACACAAGTTCATTTCTTAATTAATTCGATAGGGTCCTAGGGACCCGAGACTAGGGTCATTGGAAAGGTCTTTCCGAGGTCATATTCGTTAAAATAGCTACCTTCGGTAGCGTTAGTTCGAGGATTTTGCGATATCTCCAAGGGTTTCCGAGATAATTGAGTTTAAAGAGTTTTTCACTCTAACCCCTGGAAAACAGCCCTAATTTTCACAATTTCAAAAAGAAAAGTATATTTTCACGCTAATTGGGACCTGCTGATTACGAATCTAAAAAGAAAATTGGAAAATTCCTTCATTTAGAAAAGTTGGGAGGAAAATTCACTTCCTCCATAAATGACGCATCTGTACACACTAATTGGGCCCTAAGGACCCCAAATATGTACTCAGAAGTTAATTAGGACCCTTAGTTCCTGAGAAAATTGAAAATAAAAAATTACAAAAAATCATGTACCCTTGTGTTAAATTTTAATCGAGATTTCAAAGACACAAGTTCATTTCTTAATTAATTCGATAGGGTCCTAGGGACCCGAGACTAGAGTCATTGGAAAGGTCTTTCCGAGGTCATATTCGTTAAAATAGCTACCTTCGGTAGCGTTAGTTCGAGGATTTTGCGATATCTCCAAGGGTTTCCGAGATAATTGAGTTTAAAGAGTTTTTCACTTTAACCCCTGGAAAACAGCCCTAATTTTCACAATTTCAAAAAGAAAAGTATATTTTCACGCTAATTGGGACCTGCTGATTACGAATCTAAAAAGAAAATTGGAAAATTCCTTCATTTAGAAAAGTTGGGAGGAAAATTCACTTCCTCCATAAATGACGCATCTGTACACACTAATTGGGCCCTAAGGACCCCAAATATGTACTCAGAAGTTAATTAGGACCCTTAGTTCCTGAGAAAATTGAAAATAAAAAATTACAAAAAATCATGTACCCTTGTGTTAAATTTTAATCGAGATTTCAAAGACACAAGTTCATTTCTTAATTAATTCGATAGGGTCCTAGGGACCCGAGACTAGGGTCATTGGAAAGGTCTTTCCGAGGTCATATTCGTTAAAAAAGCTACCTTCGGTAGCGTTAGTTCGAGGATTTTGCGATATCTCCAAGGGTTTCCGAGATAATTGAGTTTAAAGAGTTTTTCACTCTAACCCCTGGAAAACAGCCCTAATTTTCACAATTTCAAAAAGAAAAGTATATTTTCACGCTAATTGGGACCTGCTGATTACGAATCTAAAAAGAAAATTGGAAAATTCCTTCATTTAGAAAAGTTGGGAGGAAAATTCACTTCCTCCATAAATGACGCATCTGTACACACTAATTGGGCCCTAAGGACCCCAAATATGTACTCAGAAGTTAATTAGGACCCTTAGTTCCTGAGAAAATTGAAAATAAAAAATTACAAAAAATCATGTACCCTTGTGTTAAATTTTAATCGAGATTTCAAAGACACAAGTTCATTTCTTAATTAATTCGATAGGGTCCTAGGGACCCGAGACTAGGGTCATTGGAAAGGTCTTTCCGAGGTCATATTCGTTAAAATAGCTACCTTCGGTAGCGTTAGTTCGAGGATTTTGCGATATCTCCAAGGGTTTCCGAGATAATTGAGTTTAAAGAGTTTTTCACTCTAACCCCTGGAAAACAGCCCTAATTTTCACAATTTCAAAAAGAAAAGTATATTTTCACGCTAATTGGGACCTGCTGATTACGAATCTAAAAAGAAAATTGGAAAATTCCTTCATTTAGAAAAGTTGGGAGGAAAATTCACTTCCTCCATAAATGACGCATCTGTACACACTAATTGGGCCCTAAGGATCCCAAATATGTACTCAGAAGTTAATTAGGACCCTTAGTTCCTGAGAAAATTGAAAATAAAAAATTACAAAAAATCATGTACCCTTGTGTTAAATTTTAATCGAGATTTCAAAGACACAAGTTCATTTCTTAATTAATTCGATAGGGTCCTAGGGACCCGAGACTAGGGTCATTGGAAAGGTCTTTCCGAGGTCATATTCGTTAAAATAGCTACCTTCGGTAGCGTTAGTTCGAGGATTTTGCGATATCTCCAAGGGTTTCCGAGATAATTGAGTTTAAAGAGTTTTTCACTCTAACCCCTGGAAAACAGCCCTAATTTTCACAATTTCAAAAAGAAAAGTATATTTTCACGCTAATTGGGACCTGCTGATTACGAATCTAAAAAGAAAATTGGAAAATTCCTTCATTTAGAAAAGTTGGGAGGAAAATTCACTTCCTCCATAAATGACGCATCTGTACACACTAATTGGGCCCTAAGGACCCCAAATATGTACTCAGAAGTTAATTAGGACCCTTAGTTCCTGAGAAAATTGAAAATAAAAAATTACAAAAAATCATGTACCCTTGTGTTAAATTTTAATCGAGATTTCAAAGACACAAGTTCATTTCTTAATTAATTCGATAGGGTCCTAGGGACCCGAGACTAGGGTCATTGGAAAGGTCTTTCCGAGGTCATATTCGTTAAAATAGCTACCTTCGGTAGCGTTAGTTCGAGGATTTTGCGATATCTCCAAGGGTTTCCGAGATAATTGAGTTTAAAGAGTTTTTCACTCTAACCCCTGGAAAACAGCCCTAATTTTCACAATTTCAAAAAGAAAAGTATATTTTCACGCTAATTGGGACCTGCTGATTACGAATCTAAAAAGAAAATTGGAAAATTCCTTCATTTAGAAAAGTTGGGAGGAAAATTCACTTCCTCCATAAATGACGCATCTGTACACACTAATTGGGCCCTAAGGACCCCAAATATGTACTCAGAAGTTAATTAGGACCCTTAGTTCCTGAGAAAATTGAAAATAAAAAATTACAAAAAATCATGTACCCTTGTGTTAAATTTTAATCGAGATTTCAAAGACACAAGTTCATTTCTTAATTAATTCGATAGGGTCCTAGGGACCCGAGACTAGAGTCATTGGAAAGGTCTTTCCGAGGTCATATTCGTTAAAAAAGCTACCTTCGGTAGCGTTAGTTCGAGGATTTTGCGATATCTCCAAGGGTTTCCGAGATAATTGAGTTTAAAGAGTTTTTCACTTTAACCCCTGGAAAACAGCCCTAATTTTCACAATTTCAAAAAGAAAAGTATATTTTCACGCTAATTGGGACCTGCTGATTACGAATCTAAAAAGAAAATTGGAAAATTCCTTCATTTAGAAAAGTTGGGAGGAAAATTCACTTCCTCCATAAATGACGCATCTGTACACACTAATTGGGCCCTAAGGACCCCAAATATGTACTCAGAAGTTAATTAGGACCCTTAGTTCCTGAGAAAATTGAAAATAAAAAATTACAAAAAATCATGTACCCTTGTGTTAAATTTTAATCGAGATTTCAAAGACACAAGTTCATTTCTTAATTAATTCGATAGGGTCCTAGGGACCCGAGACTAGGGTCATTGGAAAGGTCTTTCCGAGGTCATATTCGTTAAAAAAGCTACCTTCGGTAGCGTTAGTTCGAGGATTTTGCGATATCTCCAAGGGTTTCCGAGATAATTGAGTTTAAAGAGTTTTTCACTCTAACCCCTGGAAAACAGCCCTAATTTTCACAATTTCAAAAAGAAAAGTATATTTTCACGCTAATTGGGACCTGCTGATTACGAATCTAAAAAGAAAATTGGAAAATTCCTTCATTTAGAAAAGTTGGGAGGAAAATTCACTTCCTCCATAAATGACGCATCTGTACACACTAATTGGGCCCTAAGGACCCCAAATATGTACTCAGAAGTTAATTAGGACCCTTAGTTCCTGAGAAAATTGAAAATAAAAAATTACAAAAAATCATGTACCCTTGTGTTAAATTTTAATCGAGATTTCAAAGACACAAGTTCATTTCTTAATTAATTCGATAGGGTCCTAGGGACCCGAGACTAGGGTCATTGGAAAGGTCTTTCCGAGGTCATATTCGTTAAAATAGCTACCTTCGGTAGCGTTAGTTCGAGGATTTTGCGATATCTCCAAGGGTTTCCGAGATAATTGAGTTTAAAGAGTTTTTCACTCTAACCCCTGGAAAACAGCCCTAATTTTCACAATTTCAAAAAGAAAAGTATATTTTCACGCTAATTGGGACCTGCTGATTACGAATCTAAAAAGAAAATTGGAAAATTCCTTCATTTAGAAAAGTTGGGAGGAAAATTCACTTCCTCCATAAATGACGCATCTGTACACACTAATTGGGCCCTAAGGATCCCAAATATGTACTCAGAAGTTAATTAGGACCCTTAGTTCCTGAGAAAATTGAAAATAAAAAATTACAAAAAATCATGTACCCTTGTGTTAAATTTTAATCGAGATTTCAAAGACACAAGTTCATTTCTTAATTAATTCGATAGGGTCCTAGGGACCCGAGACTAGGGTCATTGGAAAGGTCTTTCCGAGGTCATATTCGTTAAAATAGCTACCTTCGGTAGCGTTAGTTCGAGGATTTTGCGATATCTCCAAGGGTTTCCGAGATAATTGAGTTTAAAGAGTTTTTCACTCTAACCCCTGGAAAACAGCCCTAATTTTCACAATTTCAAAAAGAAAAGTATATTTTCACGCTAATTGGGACCTGCTGATTACGAATCTAAAAAGAAAATTGGAAAATTCCTTCATTTAGAAAAGTTGGGAGGAAAATTCACTTCCTCCATAAATGACGCATCTGTACACACTAATTGGGCCCTAAGGACCCCAAATATGTACTCAGAAGTTAATTAGGACCCTTAGTTCCTGAGAAAATTGAAAATAAAAAATTACAAAAAATCATGTACCCTTGTGTTAAATTTTAATCGAGATTTCAAAGACACAAGTTCATTTCTTAATTAATTCGATAGGGTCCTAGGGACCCGAGACTAGGGTCATTGGAAAGGTCTTTCCGAGGTCATATTCGTTAAAATAGCTACCTTCGGTAGCGTTAGTTCGAGGATTTTGCGATATCTCCAAGGGTTTCCGAGATAATTGAGTTTAAAGAGTTTTTCACTCTAACCCCTGGGAAACAGCCCTAATTTTCACAATTTCAAAAAGAAAAGTATATTTTCACGCTAATTGGGACCTGCTGATTACGAATCTAAAAAGAAAATTGGAAAATTCCTTCATTTAGAAAAGTTGGGAGGAAAATTCACTTCCTCCATAAATGACGCATCTGTACACACTGATTGGGCCCTAAGGACCCCAAATATGTACTCAGAAGTTAATTAGGACCCTTAGTTCCTGAGAAAATTGAAAATAAAAAATTACAAAAAATCATGTACCCTTGTGTTAAATTTTAATCGAGATTTCAAAGACACAAGTTCATTTCTTAATTAATTTGATAGGGTCCTTGGGATCGTAATCAGAAGGCTCCATATAGCGCTAAAATATACTTTTCATCCTTCAAAATCATTTTGAAGTCCCTCAAGAAGTATAAATTAGCAACTTGAACGTTCATCGACAGATGCTGCCACCTTGCGGCAAACCTATGAACTTCACTCGTGGAGTTTAAAATAATATATTCTAAATGTTATGAATAAATATATTTTATTCCGATTTGAATTTAAAACAAGAATAGAAAATGTATTGAAAATTTAAATATATTATAAGTAATACTTATATTCATATTTTGTTGCCTAATTCAATAGTATAATACAATATATTATAAAACTATGCCTGAAAAAAGAAATTTTAAATAAAACAACTAAAAATTTTTTGGAAAATAGTTTATTTGATAATTGAGAGAAGTACAAGTGTAAAAAGGCATTTCATTTACTTCAAAAATAAAAAATATAAGTTATTATTTAATTTAAATTTCCTAACTACTCCTGAAAACAATATAAATAGGTTTTAGAAATAAATACGACTGTAATTTTTGTGGGAATGAGTTTATTTTGGGAATTAGGAAAGGTTACAAAGGTTCGAAGATTGATTGTTGATTATTCGATGCTGTTGTGATGTTGGAAGTCTTGTTCGCGATGCTGCTGCGTTGTTGTAAGCCTTGTTCGCCTCCAGGCAATGACTAAGGGGAAAGAGACGAACTCTTCTCCGGGAATTCTCCCTTTGGGTCTAGGAAAACCCCAGCGAAACCTAGACCAGAGAAGCGGCTCTTCGCTCGCTGCAACTGAAACAACAAAATAATTATTACAAGTCGGAAAATTTAAAAACAAATTGAACTCACTTGAACTTTGCAAGCGGCGGGCTGAAATTAATCAGTTGACTTCTTTGAGAGTTGAATCTGGAACCTGGAATTGCTGATATTGATGTACTGATCTTCTGCAGCTACTGGAGGACTTCTTGGACGGTTGCTGGACTCTAATTCTGCTGCTGGGCTCTGATTTTAGTGTTGGGCTCTGGTTCTGTTGCTGGTCTCTGGTTCTGTTGCTGGTCTCTAATTCTGGTGCTGGATTCTGGTTCCACTGCTGGGCTCTGATTCCGCTGTTGGGTGGCCTAAAAACATAAAAAATACAAATAAGTTAATAAATTGAAGTTTAGTAAAGTTTTTCATCATTATTTTGAATGAATCTTACGTGTTGATGTAGTAACAATGATTTTGAGCTGAAAGGGAATGTTTTGATTAGTTCGGCGGGGCGCTCCCACGGTGGTTGATTGTTAGCAGCTGGGCTTAAAGATGAAAACTGCTGGGCCACTTCCAACGACGGAAGACTGCTACTTGAAGCTTGAAGCTTGAAGTTGTGATGTGAAGATGATGATGCTGAGCTGAAAGGGAATGTTTTGATTAGTTCGGCGGGGTGCTCCCTCGGTGGACTATTGCAAGCTGCTGGGCTTAAAGATGAAGCTGCTGGGCCACTTCCAACGATGGAAGACTGCTACTTGAAGCTTGAAGTCCTGCAATCATAAAACACACACAAAATTAATTAAACTGTCAGAATTACAAACTATTAAACAAAAATATTACCTTTCCAACGATCTGTGAAACAATTAAAAAAAAAAATAGATTAGTAACCTGGAACAAATATTTTATTTTAGTCAACTTACGCCCTGTTGATGATGATGATGATGATGTACTGAAAGGAAATTTTTATTAAGCATTCATTCAACATTCATCACACACACCATTCAAAACCCCATTTCGCAATTCGCAGTTCACGAGCTAATTAAAAAAAAAGAACTAACATCGCCGCGTGTTTGTTCAGAGTTTACGTGGGTCCCTGCCGAACCCCGGTGTTTCACGCCTAAAACGCGACCTATACCTGCCACGTAGCGGCTACTCCTCAGTTTCCCCCTGGCTATAGATCTATCACATGATTGCATGCTTCAGGCACTTCCACACCCACCCTTCGGCCAGGAGTCACCAGGGGTACTACCTCTAGAGTGAAGGCCTACGGATGGCAGCGCACGAGTATAGGATTCCCGGCAAAAAACCCGGCGAGGGAAAGTAGCCAGGCATCTTCGGCTACCCCCCTAGTTTGCGCACCGACTTAGTCCATCGCGAATTTAACAAAATGCCTACCCAAAACTAAAGCGCATTTTATTATTATTGCAAAATTAATTACGGATTTAATTAAATACGTTGGCTCCGCGGAGCTGCGCTTTAAACGTCGTACAAAATCACCGAACGTGAATTTAAATTTAAATTACAAGCAAAAGCTAAACGGACGAAGGATGCTAATCATCCTAACCCACGAATGGGTCACGAACAACCCCAGCTACAACTCTAAGCCTTAATTGAAACACAAAAGCAAGCGCCCGTGGACTACACAGCACAACGGCCGGGCTGGTAATCAACGAAGAAACAGATTCCAACCGGCATGACGATTTATAATGAATCTCAGACCTACGTTCATTCGCCCATAGTGCGCAATGCGTTAGAAAGAATACACAACAAAGAAGTATCGCGTAACGTTCAAACAAATTATTAAAGTGTTACCGCACGGATCAATTAATAAAAATCTAATAGAATTAAGTTTGGCATTGAAATATATTATTGAATAATGAATAAAACAGTATTTTGTACAATATATGAATATTCAAGAATAAATATTATTTTAACAATTGAAATCAAATATAAATAAACAATTTTAAAAAATACATACATACATATTGAATTCAATTAAAAATTATTTATTATAGATCTGATAAGGGTGTAATTAATATATCCCGAAAAATGAGGTAAAATCAATCAAAAAAGTCTTTAAGGGATGGAATGTTACCTCAAATGTTTAAATAATTTATTTTTCATAATACCTGCATTGAAACAACGCGTTTCAACGCCTGTTTTGTCAGTCGAAACAAAACAATTGCAGACAAATGCGAGTGTGGCCGGGCAGGAACAGGCTTGTTTCTGCCCGAGGGGAGAAACAAGCTTGTTTCTGCCCGCTGAATTAATTTTTCACATCGTTTTATCCCTGGCAGAGTCGCATTTGTTCATTGTCAATCTCTAAATGAAAATCATATAACCTTAGTTAATTTGACAGTTGTTGTATTCGGAACTGTAAATTAAATTAAAAAGACGATTAGTTCCAAGAAAAAAAGTATTGATACGACAATTTTAAGTACACCACAACATCTTATTGATGAAGCACAAGCCGTTACTCTCGACTTGTTACCGGCAAAATAAAAAAAAAAATATTTACTTTGTTATGACAAATTTGTAATGTGGAAAGTTTCAATGCAGGTATTATGAAAAATACAGTGTGTGGCACGGGACAAAACACGATTTCAGCCGAGGGTGATGCCTGCAACTTTCACCCTCAGCTGAAATCGTCTTGTTTCGTCCCTAGCCACACAATATACTATTTTGGAGACTGTTGACAAATCTGAATGTATTACTACATAAATTGATTGTATAAACCATAGTAAGAGTATATATACATATACTATAGTTATCATCCCTTGAAAATTATAGCTTTCGTATATTAAACCTCTAACTCTACACTATCAGTAGCCACAGTTTTAGATTTTTTAAGCCACTGGTTTAGAAGTTATTCATTATTTTATCTTCCAAGAACATACAAATTTAATATCTTTCAGATATATTGATCAATAAATCATTAATAAAAATAGGAAAAAAATCATTGCTTTGATACCATGAGCTCCAGACACTACACTACCAGTATCCACATTTTTAAATTTTTTGAACCACTGGTTTACAAGATATTCATTATTTTATCTTCCAAGAACATACAAATTCAATATGTTTTGAGTCTATTGATCAATAAATCATTAATAAAAATAGGAAAGAAATCATAGCTTTGATATCAGGAGCTCCAGACACTACACTACCTGTATCCACATTTTTGAATTTTTTGAACCACTGGCTTAGAAGATATTCATTATTTTAACTTCTAAGAACATACCAATTCAATATGTTTTGAGTCTATTGATCAATAAATCATTAATAAAAATAGGAAAAAAATGATAGCTTCAATATCAGGAGCTCCAGATACTACACTACCTGTATCCACATTTTTAAATTTTTTGAACCACTGGTTTAGAAGTTATTCATTATTTTATCTTCTAAGAACATACAAATTCAATATGTTTTTGATCTATTGATCAATAAATCAGTAATAAAAATAAGAAAAATATCATAGCCTTAGTATCAGGAGCTCCAGACACTACACTACCTGTATCCACATTTTTAAATTTTTTGAACCACTGGCTTAGCAAATAATGACTATTTTATCTTATGAGAACATACAAAGTCAGTATCTCTTGGATCTATTGATCAATAAATCATTAATTAAAGAAGGAAAAAAATCATTGTCCTAATATCATGAGCTCCAGACACTACACTACCAGTATCCATATTATTACATTTTTTGAACCACTGGTTTAGCAAATAATGAATATTTTAACTTATAAGAACTTACAAATTCAGTATTTCTTGGATCTATTGATCAATAAATCATTAATTAAAGGTGGAAAAAAATCATTGTTTTAATGTCATGAACTCCAGACACTACACTACCAGTATCCACATTTTTGAATTTTTTTAGCCACTGGCTTAGAAGTTATCCATTATTTTATCTTCTAAGAACATACAAATTAAATATGTTTTGGATCTATTGATCAATAAATCAGTAATGAAAATAGGAAAAAAATCATAGATCCAATATCAGGCGCTCCAGACACTACACTACCTGTATCCACATTTTTAATTTTTTTGAACCACTGGTTTAGAAGTTATTCATTATTTTATCTTCTAAGAACATACAAATTCAATATGTTTCTGATCTATTGATCAATAAATCAGTAATAAAGATAGGAAAAAAATCATAGCTCCAATATCAGGAGCTCCAGATACTACACTACCTGTATCCACATTTTTAAATTTTTTGAACTACTGTTTTAGCAAATAATGATTATTTTATCTTATAAGAACATAAAAATTCAGTATGTCTTGGATCTATTGATCAATAAATCATTAATAAAAGTAGGAAAGAAGTCATTGTTTTGATATCATGAGCTCCAGGCACTACACTACCAGTATCCACATTTTAAAATTTTTTGAACCACTGGTTTAGCAAATAATGACTATTTTATCTTATGAGAACATACAAAGTCAGTATCTCTTGGATCTATTGATCAATAAATCAATAATTAAAGAAGGAAAAAAATCATTGTCTTAATATCATGAGCTCCAGACACTACACTACCAGTATCCATATTATTAAATTTTTTGAACCCCTGGCTTAGCAAATAATGAATATTTTATCTTATAAGAACATACAAATTCAGTGTTTCTTGGATCTATTGATCAATAAATCATTAATTAAAGGAGGAAAAAAGTCATTGTTTTAATGTCATGAACTCCAGACACTACACTACCAGTATCCACATTTTCAAATTTTTTGAGCCACTGGTTTAGGAAATAATAATTATTTTATCTTACACTATTCATTTTTCAATAATTATTTGTTTGTTACAGTTGCTGTACAAGTTTTCCTGGTCAGCTCCTTGCGTGATGAGTTCTTGGACAAGGAAGTGAAATATGTGAGGAAGATTTCGCTCGCCACCTTTCTTATCAACCCTTGCATATGAATAATAAAGATAAAAAATTATTTACCATATTATGTTGTACAAAGTACTAAAATGTAACATTATTTTAGTGTAATAATAAATAATTCTGTAATTTCATGTATTATTGTATCAATTTATGCATGAATATAAGCTATTATATGTTAAAAATATATGATTTTTATTTGAAATACTACCCTTCATTTTATTTAAAATAGTTCTGTATTTCTCCGCTAGTTGGCAGCATATGTCGATAGTACAATCAGCGCCATCTATTTTTCGCTTTACAAACTGAGAAAAATGTGTTCATTTGGAAAAAATATGATTTAAATTAAATATTATTTGATCACACGTATATAGTTCAAAAAAGTGCCGCAAGAGGGCAGCACCTGTCAATAACACCAATTAGCAATCATCTCTTTCATTAGTAAAAATGATGACTACTTGACGAAATTTGTGCCTTCTAAAAATCCAAATTTTGTATCAGGAACATAGGAGTCGCAAGAGAAAACCAAGAAATTAATTAGCGATTTTCTCGACAACTAGAGACATTAGGGGAAAATGTTTCAAATAAAAGTTACATAACTTTCAATGCTCTACAAGATTTATTTGAAACATTTTTTTCTAGGGCTCATAGTTCACGAGAAACAATATGCTACTACCCTTAATTTAAGGGTTGGAAAGAAATTTCATCTACCTTTTTGATAGCTCTTTTAAAGCTGCGTATGGTGATGTGATTAAATTTCCCCTAAAGGCCATAGTTCCGGAGTAAATTAAGAAAAACACTTTCCGAAAACCTTTGAAATTGCTCTTACAAATTCTGCTACCTTGATACAAATTTTAGATTTTTTGATGACGAAAAAATTCATCACCAATTAACAAAAAGTGTTTTTCTTGATTTACTCCAGAACTATAGCCTTTATAAGAAAATCAATTACATCACCGTACGCAGACTTGAAAGGCCTATCAAAAAGGTGAATAGATTTTTCTCCCAACCCTTAAATTAAGGGTAGTAGCATATTGTTTCTCGTGAACTTTAAGGCCTAGGGAAAAATGTGTCAGGTAAATCTTGTAGAACATTGAAAGTTATGTAACTTTTATTTGAAACATTTTCCCCTAATCACTCTAGTTCTCGAGAAAAACGCTAATTAATTTCTTGGTTTTCTCTTGCGACTCCTATGTTCCTGATACAGAATTTGGATTTTTAGAAGGCACAAATTTCGTCAAGTAGTCATCATTTTTCCTAATGAAAGAGATGATTGCTAATTGGTGTCATTGACAGGTGCTGCCCCCTTGCGGCACTTTTTTGAACTATATATGTGTGATCAAATTATATTTAATTTTATTCATATTTTTTTCAGTTTATCAAGTGAAAAACAGATGGCGCTGATTGTACTATCGACAGATGCTGCCAACTGGCGGAGAAATTTAGAACTAATTTGAATGAAATTAAGGGTAGTATTTTAAATAAAAATCATATATTTTTAACATATAATAGCTTTTATTCATGCATAAATTGATACAATAATACATAAATCTACAAAATTATTCATAATTACAATAAAATAATGTTACATTTCAGTACTTTGTATAACATAATATTATAAATAATTTTTTATTTTTAATATTCATATATAAGGGTTGATGTAGAGGGTGGCGAGCGAAATCTTCCTCACATATTTCACTTTCTTGTCCAAGAACTCATCACGCTAGGAGCTGGCCAGGAAAACTTGGACAGCAACTGTAACAAACAAATAATTATTAAAAAATGAATAGTAGAAGATAAAATATTCATTATTTCCTAAACCAGTGGTTCAAAAAATTCAAAAATGTGGATACGGGTAGTGTAGTGTCTGGAGCTCCTGATATTGAAGCTATGATTTTTTTCCTATGTTTATTAATGATTTATTGATCAATAGATCTGAAAGATAAAAATTTGTATGTTCTTGGAAGATAAAATGATGAATATCTTCTAAACCAGTGGTTCAAAAAATTCAAAAATGTGGATACTGGTAGTGTAGTGTCTGGAGCTCATGGTATTGAAAGCAATGATTTTTTTCCCATTTTTATAATTGATTTATTGATCAATAGATCTGAAAGATATTGAATTTGTATGTTCTTGGAAGATAAAATAATGAATATCTTCTAAACCAGTGGTTCAAAAAATTTAAAAATGTGGATACAGGTAGTGTAGTGTCTGGAGCTCCTGATATTGAAAGCAATGATTTTTTTCCTATGTTTATTAATGATTTATTGATCAATAGATCTGTAAGATATCAAATTTGTATGTTCTTGGAAGATAAAATAATAAATATCTTCTAAACCAGTGGTTCAAAAAATTCAAAAATGTGGATACAGGTAGTGTAGTCTCTGGAGCTCCTGATATTGAAGCTATGATTTTTTTCTATTCTTATTACTGATTTATTGATCAATAGATCCAAAACATATTGAACTCGTATGTTCTTAGAAGATAAAATAATAAATAACTTCTAAACCAGTGGTTCAAAAAATTCAAAAATACGGATACAGGTAATGTAGTGTTTGGAGCTCCGGATATTAAAGATATGATTTTTTTCCTATTTTTATTGATGATTTATTGATCAATAGACTCAAAACATATTTAATTTGTATGTTCTTAGAAGATAAAATATTGAATAACTTCTAAACCAGTGGCTCAAAAAATTCAAAAATGTGGATACTGGTAGTGTAGTGTCTTGAGCTCCTGATATTGAAGCTATGATTTTTTTCCTATCCTCATTACTGTTTTATTGATCAATAGATCCAAAATATATTGAATTTGTATGTTCTTAGAAGATGAAATAATAAATAACTTCTAAACCAGTGGTTCAAAAAAATTCAAAAATGTGGATACAGGTAGTGTAGTGTCTGGAGCTCCTGATATTAAAGCTATGATTCTTTTCTATTTTTATTACTGATTTATTGATCAATAGATCAGAAACATATCTAATTTGTATGTTCTTAGAAGATGAAATAATAAATAACTTCTAAACCAGTGGTTCAAAAAATTCAAAAATGTGGATACTGGTAGTGTAGTGTCTGGAGCTCCTGATATTGAAGCTATGATTTTTTTCCCATTCTCATTACTGTTTTATTGATCAATAGATCCAAAATATATTGAATTTGTATGTTCTTAGAAGATGAAATAATGAATAACTTCTAAACCAGTGGCTCAAAAAATTCAAAAATGTGGATACTGGTAGTGTAGTGTCTTGAGCTCCTCATATTAGAGCTATGATTTTTTTCCTATTCTTATTACTGTTTTATTGATCAATAGATCCAAAACATATTGAATTTGTATGTTCTTAGAAGATAAAATAATGAAGATCTTCTAAACCAGTGGCTCAAAAAATTCAAAAATGTGGATACAGGGAGTGCAGTGTCTGGAGCTCCTGATTTCAAAGCTATGATTTTTTTCCTATTTTTATTACTGATTTATTGATCAATAGATCCAAAACATATTGAAATTGTATGTTCTTAGAAGATAAAATAATGAATAAGTTCCAAACCAGTTGTTCAAAAAATTCAAAAATGTGGATACAGGTAGTGTAGTGTCTGGAGCTCCTGATATTGAAGCTATGATTTTTTTCCTATTTTTATTACTGATTTATTGATCAATAGATCAGAAACATATTTAATTTGTATGTTCTCAGAAGATGAAATAATGAATAACTTCTAAACCAGTGGCTCAAAAAATTCAAAAATGTGGATACTGGTAGTGTAGTGTCTTGAGCTCCTGATATTAAAGCAATGATTTTTTTCCCATTCTCATTACTGTTTTATTGATCAATAGATCCAAAATATATTGAATTTGTATGTTCTTAGAAGATGAAATAATGAATAACTTCTAAACCAGTGGCTCAAAAAATTCAAAAATGTGGATACTGGTAGTGTAGTGTCTTGAGCTCCTGATATTAAAGCAATGATTTTTTTCCCATTCTCATTACTGTTTTATTGATCAATAGATCCAAAATATATTGAATTTGTATGTTCTTAGAAGATGAAATAATGAATAACTTCTAAACCAGTGGCTCAAAAAATTCAAAAATGTGGATACTGGTAGTGTAGTGTCTTGAGCTCCTCATATTAGAGCTATGATTTTTTTCCTATTCTTATTACTGTTTTATTGATCAATAGATCCAAAACATATTGAATTTGTATGTTCTTAGAAGATAAAATAATGAAGATCTTCTAAACCAGTGGCTCAAAAAATTCAAAAATGTGGATACAGGGCGTGCAGTGTCTGGAGCTCCTGATTTCAAAGCTATGATTTTTTTCCTATTTTTATTACTGATTTATTGATCAATAGATCCAAAACATATTGAAATTGTATGTTCTTAGAAGATAAAATAATGAATAAGTTCCAAACCAGTTGTTCAAAAAATTCAAAAATGTGGATACAGGTAGTGTAGTGTCTGGAGCTCCTGATATTGAAGCTATGATTCTTTTCCTATTTTTATTACTGATTTATTGATCAATAGATCAGAAACATATTTAATTTGTATGTTCTCAGAAGATGAAATAATGAATAACTTCTAAACCAGTGGCTCAAAAAATTCAAAAATGCGGATACTGGTAGTGTAGTGTCTTGAGCTCCTGATATTAAAGCAATGATTTTTTTCCCATTCTCATTACTGTTTTATTGATCAATAGATCCAAAATATATTGAATTTGTATGTTCTTAGAAGATGAAATAATGAATAACTTCTAAACCAGTGGCTCAAAAAATTCAAAAATGTGGATACTGGTAGTGTAGTGTCTTGAGCTCCTGATATTAAAGCAATGATTTTTTTCCCATTCTCATTACTGTTTTATTGATCAATAGATCCAAAATATATTGAATTTGTATGTTCTTAGAAGATGAAATAATGAATAACTTCTAAACCAGTGGCTCAAAAAATTCAAAAATGTGGATACTGGTAGTGTAGTGTCTTGAGCTCCTCATATTAGAGCTATGATTTTTTTCCTATTCTTATTACTGTTTTATTGATCAATAGATCCAAAACATATTGAATTTGTATGTTCTTAGAAGATAAAATAATGAAGATCTTCTAAACCAGTGGCTCAAAAAATTCAAAAATGTGGATACAGGGAGTGCAGTGTCTGGAGCTCCTGATTTCAAAGCTATGATTTTTTTCCTATTTTTATTACTGATTTATTGATCAATAGATCCAAAACATATTGAAATTGTATGTTCTTAGAAGATAAAATAATGAATAAGTTCCAAACCAGTGGTTCAAAAAATTCAAAAATGTGGATACAGGTAGTGTAGTGTCTGGAGCTCCTGATATTGAAGCTATGATTTTTTTCCTATTTTTATTACTGATTTATTGATCAATAGATCAGAAACATATTTAATTTGTATGTTCTTAGAAGATGAAATAATGAATAACTTCTAAACCAGTGGCTCAAAAAATTCAAAAATGTGGATACTGGTAGTGTAGTGTCTTGAGCTCCTGATATTAAAGCAATGATTTTTTTCCCATTCTCATTACTGTTTTATTGATCAATAGACCAAAAAAATATTGAATTTGTATGTTCTTAGAAGATGAAATAATGAATAACTTCTAAACCAGTGGCTCAAAACATTCAAAAATGTGGATACTGGTAGTGTAGTGTCTTGAGCTCCTCATATTAGAGCTATGATTTTTTTCCTATTCTTATTACTGTTTTATTGATCAATAGATCCAAAACATATTGAATTTGTATGTTCTTAGAAGATAAAATAATGAAGATCTTCTAAACCAGTGGCTCAAAAAATTCAAAAATGTGGATACAGGGAGTGCAGTGTCTGGAGCTCCTGATTTCAAAGCTATGATTTTTTTCCTATTTTTATTACTGATTTATTGATCAATAGATCCAAAACATATTGAAATTGTATGTTCTTAGAAGATAAAATAATGAATAAGTTCCAAACCAGTGGTTCAAAAAATTCAAAAATGTGGATACAGGTAGTGTAGTGTCTGGAGCTCCTGATATTGAAGCTATGATTTTTTTCCTATTTTTATTACTGATTTATTGATCAATAGATCAGAAACATATTTAATTTGTATGTTCTTAGAAGATGAAATAATGAATAACTTCTAAACCAGTGGCTCAAAAAATTCAAAAATGTGGATACTGGTAGTGTAGTGTCTTGAGCTTCTGATATTAAAGCAATGATTTTTTTCCCATTCTCATTACTGTTTTATTGATCAATAGATCCAAAATATATTGAATTTGTATGTTCTTAGAAGATGAAATAATAAATAACTTCTAAACCAGTGGTTCAAAAAATTTAAAAATGTGGATACAGGTAGTGTAGTGCCTGGAGCTCCTGATATTAAAGCTATGATTCTTTTCCTATTCTTATTACTGATTTATTAATCAATAAATCCAAAACATATTGAATTTGTATGTCCTTGGAAGATAAAATAATGAATATCTTCTAAACCAGTGGTTCAAAAATTTAAAAATGTGGATACTGGTAGTGTAGTGTCTGGAGCTCATGGTATTGAAGCAATGATTTCTTTCCTATATTTATTAATGATTTATTGATCAATAGATCCAAAACATATTGAATTTGTATGTTCTTGGAAGATAAAATAATCATCATTTGCTAAACCAGTAGTTCAAAAAATTAAAAAATGTGGATACTGGTAGTGTAGTGTCTGGGGATCAAGCTATGAAAGCTATGATTTGCTTTTTTTTAATGATTTATTGAATAATAGATTCAAGGCATACCGATTTTTTTTTGTTTCAGGAAGACAAAACCAAATATTTTTTTTGAGAATGGTGCTCTGATGCTTGTACTGCTCGAGATGTCGTTGCTGCTTCAGGTTTCTGGAAGGGTCGAAAATCTCTGCTGTGTCTTTCCTCTCCAGCAAATGATCCATAAACATAGAAAAATAAATTAGAATCTTATAAACAATATATTTCAATCAGCTTACCTTTGTCAATAATTGTGCTGTTGGAAATGATGTATTTTATTGAAAATTTACTCCTGTAAAATAATTAATAAAGGTTTTTGAATTAAATAAAACACAAGTCAATTTTTTGGGAAGGTATTTATTTGGGAATTTGGAAGTACTTACAAGAACAAGAGATATTTATGTTTGAGGGAAGCAATTTGGGAATTTCGAAGTAGTAACAGCAACAAGAGGCATTTTAAGCCTTGTTTCGCCTCCAGGCAATTGCGTAGGGGAAAGAGACGAACCTTCCTCCGGGAATTCTCCCTTACGGTCTAGGGAAACCCCAGCATAACCTAGACTAGAGGAATGGCTTCTTCGCTGCTGCATCTGTAATAAAAAATTAATATTATAATCAAATACAAATGATTGAAGAGAAGTTAAAAATAATATGAAGCTAAATAAATCAAAATCTTACTTGAGCTTTGCAATATTAGAGAATTCAAAAATAAATATTATATTATCAATCTAATGAATATTTTTAAAATGAAGATAGGGGTGTAATATATATTCTTTAAGGGATGAGCGTTACCTCAAACGTATAAATGATTTATTTCTCGGAGGCTGAATGTATTACCTACTACATAAACTGATTGTATAAACCAAAATATATTTATACATGTAATATAGTTATCATCTCTTAATAAAGTTGACTAGAGTATGAGATAATATTTGCAATTTCTAGAACTATTCATTCAAAATAAATCATTTTTTAATATTTGATTAGCTATTTGAATATTTATTAATGTAATGTGAATTGCGTTACACATGTCATCCCTAAAATTCGACCCTCTAAAATCCGAATCTGCAATCCAAATTTGGAGTTCTAGTTCTTGCATAATTCGTATTTTATATGGCCCGATTTCATGACCTATTTATTCGTTTATTCAATCCTCTAATTGGAGGATTTAAGGGTTGGAAGTTGAAGGGCTGAAACTGGTTTTATGATAAAGGGCATACATGAGCCTTCATTTAGCATCGGGTAGATTATTCTGCAATTATTATTTTAGGAGATATGAACTTCCAAATTGTGACTATTCCCTTCTACTGCTAGGGTTGAAAGATGAAGGGATGAAACTAAATTCGTGATAAGTGGCACTAAATTAAGTCATTTGGAAAGCGTTCCCGAAATGACGCTCATAATATAATTATTCAATTTTAAAGTGATATTTGTTATAACTTTTGACTCGAAGCTTATGGTTGAATTGATTCATGACTGATTTTTTAGTTTTAAAGGTTTGGTAAAAAGGAAGCTTTGGTCACTGTTTTATTGCATGAAAATATCTTGTTAATTAATAACGCAAGAGCCGTATTCCGATGACAGTGAGGTAATTGATGGAAATGAATTTGAGGCAGTAATAAGTAAAATTAAATCACTTTACGTACGATAAGTTATTTAAACGCTTATTTATGTTATGTTAATTCAGCATTCCAACGGGATCCATTCACGCAGTGAAACTGCCACCAATTCAGTTACAAAGGGCCCTACTCGTGCATAAACTGTCCATAACCTAGTGATAGGGAAGCAGGCCGGTATTATCTTTGATATTCGTGCTTCATTGTGTACGATAAAGACCCATACAAGTTATTCTAAAACAAAATAATGTGATCAGTAATAATATAAGAGATGTCATAAACTAATACGATAGTTCTAGTTCATACAAATGATAAATATTTATTGTACGTACATGATTTTATAAAATACACAACCATCATTTAAGTAATTAGCATATTTCAGTCAGAATCACAATAAATATTGTTGGTTGACATCCAATCCAACTGATAGCTGAGACTTATTGTAGGTTACATCATTTATTATATTATCATATTTGCACTTACAAGAATATATGTTTATATTACACAAGATTGTACATTTTGATGCAAATAATAATAACAAAGCCACAAATCTCCTTGATTTTTAATAAAATGACAGCCCTGTATCTTACTAGATGAACTAAATTTTGTTCTGAAATCCAGCTTGTTTATGTCTATTCCTGCAGGTGTCTTATCTATGGATTATTAAAATTTAGTTCTAATATTGTCCACCAGTGGCACTGATAAACGTCTCCATTTTCAATTTGTAATTTCCTGGTCCTTGCAATATATATTTGGTGAACTAAAAATTGATTTATTGATTTAAAAATGCCAAGGGAGAACTTGTTAAAAGTTTTAATGGAATAATACACTTGAAATTATTATAAGTAAGTAACAAAGGGCTATTTGTATTCGAAGTTAGTTGGTTTTGTATCAAATTTTATTTTTTATATTTATAAATGTGTTGATCCAAAAATTGCCTTTACTGAACCGGTGCTGAGAAAATTAGAAATTATGGTTACTAATAGAGAAAAACGGACTCGATTTTGAATATTTCCCCCTAAATTCTTTGCGGCTGTATAAACCATGTAACTTGTATTAATAAATTAATCCTGCTATGATAAGGAATTGCCAAAGCTTATTTTGGCGAATATACAGTGCTAGAAACAATTTATTTTGCGCAACTCATCAGTCTTACATCGATATAAGCAATATTCAATATATATACTTCACAATAATGTTCAAAAATGTAACATCCTTAATATTATTAAAAGCAGTAAGTCATACTTTGTATACAGATTATGAAATAAAACGCAATACGGTCCAAAATTCGCAATAATATTCGCGAAGGCCGACAGCTGATAAAATACACATATTTAAAATAATAAAATAGTTGAAATGATCGTTCCAGAGACTGGCAAAATTAAATATCTCAAAAAAAATTAAATTAATTAGATAAAATTAGATATTTTCATTTGAGTATTGCAATTATGTGCGGAACACAAAATTTGACTTAAAGATTGACACACAAAAGCGACTAAAATCGTATGATTTGATACTGTACAATCTAATTATTTGGAAAAAATAAAAATATGAAAATGGTGTCAGAATTAGGAGAAAGTTTAAATGTTTCAAATGTTCATGTTTAAATAAAAATATCTTATTTATGTAATGAACTTATCGTTTCTGTTTTTGAGAAATTGAACCTTGAGTTCTATTTGAGAAACTCTAAATATTCGAAATGAATGATATACATCGAATTATCCAAGAAAAGATGTTTTGAAAAGCTTGAAATAATAAAAAACACACATAGCCGCCATTTTGCATTCTCCAAGAAACCGGAAGTGTTCTTTCAACTAAATCTATCCTAAAGCTTATAGAAATGATACAAAAGTTATAGTATATAAAGCTAACGATATTTAAAAATAGATTTTTTACATAAAAAGCATTTGGTCGTACAGGATATGCTTCAGATTTTATACAAAATAGCTTCTTTTCGTTAAAAAACCTACCTTCAGTGCATAGGCCTTTTGCAGGAACTCAAAACTTACAAATTTAAAAATTATACAATAATCTCTTTGTTTAAAATCATAACGCTTATACTAATGACTTATTAAAACAATTTTAACACAAATAGCTTTCCACGATGATTTTTTCCTGATTTTGCAAGGGGAAAATCATCGCTACTTTTTCATTTTTACACCAGGCACACAAAATCTGCAGTGTCAAAAAATAATTCCACTAAATCTGCTAATATCTTACACAAAAATATAAACACAGCACAATTTCTCATGTGGTCGATTATGTTTCGTTTACTCATTGGCTCTTAATCAAAATAAAAAATTAACTGGTCCCCATTAATTTGAGGAGTTTCAAAAACCAATGGCATAATGATATTTTTTTGGGGTTTGGATAGATATGGCCAGTTGTTTTGGCAATGATGTCGAACTGTGGATTTGGTCCACGTTTTTATGATGATTAGTTTGATGTTCAACTCGAACCTTCTTTCTCTTTTGAATCTGGAAGAAAAATTACAACTTTAAATAAAAAAAATTATTTCCAGGCGAACAAAGGGCTTCAAAATTTCAAGTTATAATTTTTAGTTCAAGCAAGGTTCGAAGTATCTAAAACATGATTGATCGTCGTTTATTTGCAAATTTACGTACCGGAATCCGCGTTATCAGAAGATCCGTTAGTCAATTCTTCCTTCTTTTCTTCTTCTTTCTTTTCATCATCCTTCTTATCTTTCTCTTCAGGCTCCTTTTTCTCCTCAGAAGATTGCTTCTTCTTATCTTCCTTATTTTTGCCCTTAGCAGGCGTAGCAGGTTTAGGTTTTGGTTCCTTGCTGGGATCAAGAGTTATCTTGCCAATATTTTTACGATCGTGCATCTTTTGCATTGCCTCAGCAACCTAAAAACAAAATTTTTTCTTTGTAAAAGGGACTGAAATTTGGGTTGTTATTAGTACTTACATCTTCTAGGGCCCAAGTAGAATCGACCACTGGCTTGACTTTGCCTTCAGACCAAAGAGCGAATACTTTTTCCATTGCTCGATGAACATATTCAGTACCTTCTTGATGGAATAAAAGATGACGCAGATTCAAGCCAGATAATGTTTTGTTATCATCGAAAAGTTTGATAGGGGATACTTTATCGACCTGCCACCACTGAAAAATAATAATGAAATTTTAATATTTTTAAAGTCTTAAATCATTTAAATGAATATTGTTAAGCTTGGGATTATGGGTAGCTATCAATTACGAACGTACAGCGTTTCTTAGTAGATACAAATATTAATTTTAAATAAAAAACAATTCAAATATACTAAAAGTAAAATATCATTTTTAATTAAAATTAATGGATTAAATAATTTGCCCAAGATGCTCATGTTTTCAAGGCTGTTATTCTAATTGTTGTAATTTGGAATGCAAAAATAAATACATACATTTGAAGGAAATAATTTTCTTACCGATCTGGCAGCACTGAAAAAGCTTTTAGTTTCTCCTGTAACGATATTTGAGGAGCCTAAAAGTCAAGTCAAATATTAAAAACGTATTTTCATTTATTTTATTTGTAGAACATACCGTATAAGATATATCGGCCCATTGGTTTCAAGAGATTATAACCACGGTTACATTCTTCACCGCAAAGACAATCCAGAACTATATCAATACCATCGGGAGAAATTCTGCAAAAAAAAAATT
Organism: Dromius quadrimaculatus; assembly: GCA_963989225.1. Lineage (NCBI taxonomy): Eukaryota > Metazoa > Arthropoda > Insecta > Coleoptera > Carabidae > Dromius > Dromius quadrimaculatus. The sequence continues at coordinate 54,847,995 of OZ022330.1, forward strand.
TGTTCTAAAATAATTTAATCTTAGCTAAATAAAAAATTTCAAATTTAAAATTAGAATAGAGGAAGGCTTAGCTTTTAGAGTATACAAAGTAAGGGAGTTATTATATTTTGGAAGTCCAAAAAATACTGAAAGCTTCACAAAAGCTCTAATCCCAATCTGATCTTTTATCTTCTACAGAAATAAAAGTATTTAATTAAGTTATATTACTTTTATGTTATTTGAGCCATCAAAAGAATATCTCCGAGCTTTTCATTAAATATTGCCATTCTTTCAAGTTCTGTAGTAGCTGTAGTACTTCTAAAAGCCCTTTGAAATCGTTGTAAAAATATGAAGAGTCCACTTACTTGCGAACTTCACTTGTGTAGTCGCTACCCTTTTCTAAAAGATGGTCGATGGGACTTCCGGCAGTTTTGAGGGTTTCATGTTTTCCCTTTGAGCAAACTCCAAAAACTGTTACGTCGGGGACGGTTCGGCAGAGTTGAGCAACGGCTTGGCCCTGGAAATAATTTAAAATAAATATTTCAGCATCCTCAGATAATTTTAATCAACTTAAAATTGATTTTAAAATAAATTTCTTCTTCTTTCTGCAGCCTAATCAAATTTCCATAAAATTATTTTGTTCAATAAAGTCTATCGCCTGTATTGGTATAAAATTACATCTCCAAACACAATCATAATAAATTCAATTTCATTTCGCAGGAGAATAAATTGGTGCCCAAAGGAATTGCCCTTTGTACGCCTATGGTTTACGCATTTCAGTGCGTGCGCGATTGCAAAACACATCCGATCAATACTCAGCCTGAGAAGAGCTTAAAATCTCAAAGCGTGACACTTTGAAAATCAAATTTGATCAAAAGCTCACAATTTAATTAAATGAATGAAATCGTAAATAAATTCGGAATTTTTGATGCTTGTATTTTATTATTTCTTGCTTGACAACAGCCAAAAATATGTTCAACCAACGAACTAATTACGTTCAAATATTTGTTATATTCAACAAAAAAGGGTTGAAAACTATCGGAAAATAATAAATTTATACATCCCGGTTGAGAGGATCATTATTGACTCTAAAATCCAACGCAAGTCAATAATATTATACCTCCAACTTTTGTGCATTTAATTATTTTAAAATATCAAATTTGAATTTCGCGCCATCAAAATTAACCTCAAAACTCCTGCAGTATTTACACGAATCCTATTTAAATTGTCCCAATTTTGTAGCAATTGTTTCTGATATATAAATTATTTGCGGACATGCAATTCCTGCCACCTTCAGCTTTTAGTCCTGTCACTTTGATATAAAGTTGAAATTGACTAGACAAAAAAATACTATAAAGAGAGCATTGAAGTTATATTTCAGTTAGTACTTCGTTAAAATTTGGACACAGATCGCGTGACGCAGCCAATTACAAGTGATTTACATTATTTCTAAATACAAATTGAGTTCCATTTAGGGATACTTTTCTGGTATATTTAAGTTGGTGACAATGATTTTTGTGTATTTATTATGTTCCCACCGATCTTTAATAACAAAAATCATTAAATAACTGCTTCAGTAAGTTATTCAATTATCAAAACAAAGGAATAAATGTGGGGTATAATCTATAATTAAATTTGTAACAATGTTTTTTTATTCTCGTCCATTTTTTATTGCGTTTCGTTTGGTGTAGTCAAAGGGCAAATTCGTCTTAAGGGTTGTAAATAATCGACGATCTGTCCTTGACAGCGCGTCAGCCACACCTTCATTTGTCTACAGATGTTTTGATCAAAGAAAACGAAATTGAGGATGTGGCAGAAAAAATAAATTATTTCCTTAAGGAAAATAGGAAAAAAAAAGGAAAAATTGAATTCGGAGATCATTATTCATAATTTTATACATAAATACAGCTAATTTATTTTTTAAATTACTTTAAAGAAAAATACGCGATGAGGAAAATAAAATTGTAAAAACTAATTTCTAATTGCATTCAATTATTTAAATTTTGAATATGTTTGCAAAAATTCTGCGCAATGTACAGTCAAGTACAAAATTCCCGGTACAGTCCAGCAAAGCGAAAATGAATTTTACCCTACGTGGCTCTTCAAAGGGCGCGGTCGACGACAATCGATACGTCGGCGTCGGCAGACGACGCAGAGATGAACTGGCTCAAAAATCCAGAAGACGAATTATTTATAATTTTGCAACTAGAAACATTATTTACTATATTATTACTAGAGGATGGAATTCACAACACGAGCCAAAGGCAATTGGAAAAAAATCGTTTCAGCATTGTTACCATGGTTACTAAATTAAATGAAATACAGTAACCACAGTTCAATCAATTGAAAAATTTGTGGTGTGTCCGTGAAGTAATTAATTACAATAAATATTTCTGCTAGCCACAGTGCAATAAAATATCACTAATTTCATTTGTTTTATAGTTCATTTGTTTCATTACAGTTCCTGGTGAATTATATATATAAAAATTATTCTGGTCAATTGGAAGAAGCAGTTTTACTCCACATATTTTTTATTGGGTATCAAAAACTCATAAATTTTGATGGAAACAAAAGACTGCTGTGTTTATTGGTAAACAAAATTGATAAAAACATGTTTTGTGAATAAACTGATACGTAAATATCAATAATAGATAATTATATTTTCTTTTGATCGCAGACGCCTTGTAAATGCATGCAGCCCTTTATTATGCAGTTGATTGCGTGCTTGCACCCATAATGCGCTTATTATTACATGCATACAATCGAGCTGGCGTCGTCGGGCCTAGAACTTTTGTTTTACCACCTGTTGCATGGCGACGTCGTAGCTCGACGCCTTTCCGTTCAGTGACCAGCTCAACACCGGTTAGTTGAGGGTAGCGGAAACAATTTCTTTGTTCAATTTTTTTATTATTAATACAGTTGAAATGAGGACGGCAAAATAGGTTACAGTATAATACAACACGCGAGAAAATATTTATAAGTTTTTTCAGAAAATATATTATTTTTACACCTTTTTTTATTGAAAATTCTTTCACTTACCACGCCACCTCCAGCGCTATGCAGCAAGACACTCTTCCCAGCAGACAGGCCCCCCAAATCGAAGAGGAGCATATGAGCAACCACGTAATTCATCCCTATGGCAGCGGCCTCAAGAGCTGTCATACCCTGGGGCAAAATAAAGACGTATTTTGCTGGAACGGCAACCAATTCGGACCAAGCTCGAAATTCTGGAAGAGCTAGGACTTGATCTCCAATCTGAAAAACAACAAAAATATTTTTTAATATAATTTAAAATTCGATAAATATTAATTTCCGGTATGCCACGTTTGAAGCCACAATTTCCGGACTTTCTTTTGTTATTTTATCTTGAGAAAATGATTAGCTACCCCTGACAAACCGCCTATTAACGCTCACATTTTCATGATTCTACGAGATAAGACTTTTTTTTTTAACTTCAATTGTTACAAACTGGATATCTCGGCAAATAATAAAGATACTAGCAAATATAAAAAATGATTTAACAAATCATTAATATTTCTTTGTTATCTGAAAGTTTTACAAATTTAAAATACAATATCTCAAGAGCTTGACAAGATATTTGAATTGTAAAACTGCGTTAAATAATATCCCTGAAAGTATTATTTGTAAACTATTTCCTTGCAGATTTAATTTTTTGTTTTTCAAAGCGTAATATCTCGAAGAATATTAGCGATTTCCAATTTTATTGATTTTGAAATTTGTAATCTAGTCTAGATTATCAAATATGAGAAAAAAACATTATTCAGCAGAATAACATTTTAAGACATTTCAGGATGGTTCAAGGCATTTCTAAAACATATTTGGATGTTTAAAAATATTGCAGGTTGCTTCAAAAAGTTCCATGAAGTGTCAGGCCGTTTCAAAATGTCTTAAAACGTTCCGGAATGTTTCAAAATGTTCTAACATGTTTCGAAATCTCCCAGGACATTCCAAACATTTCTAGAATGTGTCAAGACGTCAGAAAAAGTCCTAAAAAGTTTCGAAATGTTTTGAAATCTTCTAGGATGCTTCAAGATATTCTAGAATATATCAGTGAATTCCAAAACATCCTAAAACGTACTGGAATGTTTTAAAATTTCAACTCCGATCTCAAAACCTCCTGTAATTTGTAAGAACGTTCCAAAATATCCTAAAATGGCGTGGAGTATTCCAGAATATTTGAAAATGTTCCAAAATGTATCCAGGATGTTCCAAAATGTCCCAAAACGCTTCTAGATGTTTCAAAACCTTTCAGGATGGTTCAAGACATTTCAGAATGTGTTAGGATGTTCCAAAATATCCCAAAACACTTAGGAATGTTTGAAAATCTTGCAGAAATGCTTCAAAACGTTTCAGAAGGTGTCAGGACGTTTCAAAATATCCTCAAAAGTTCCGGAATGTTTAAAATCCTCCAAAGAGGCTCCAGAATATTCTAGAATGTGGCAGGGAATTCTAAAATATTCTAAAACGTTCTGGGATGTTGCAAAACCTCCTACAATATTTAAAAACTGTCTAGAACTTGTCATGTCTTTCCAAAATGTTCTAAGACGTTTTGGAATATTTTCGGAGGTTTTAAAATGAATTAAGACGTTCCAAAATGTACCAAAACGTTCTGGGATGTCTCAAAATATTTCAGGATGGCTCAAGACATTCCAAAATATATCAGGACGTTCCAAAATATCCCAAAACATATCTGGATGTCTAAAAACCTTGCAGGATATTTCAAAAAGTTCCATAAAGTGTCTTAAAACGTTCCGAAATGTTTCAAAATGTTTTAAAAAGTTCCGGAATGTTTGAAAACCGCCCAGGATGCCCCAGAATATTCTAAAATGTGGCAGTGAATTCCAAAATATCCTAAAACGTTCTGAAATGTTGCAAAATCTCCTACAATATCTCAAAATTGTCTAGAATTTCTCATGTCCTTCCAAAGTGTCCTAAGACGTTCCTGAATATTTTCGGAGGTCTTAAAATGAATTAGGACGTCCTAAAATGTCCCAAAACGTTCCGAGATGTCTCGAAATATTTCAGAATGATTCAAGACATTCCAAAATGTGTCAGGACGTTCCAAAATATCACAAAACATATCTGGATGTTTAAAAACCTTGCAGGATGCTTCAAAAAGTTTCATAAAGTATCAGGCTGTTTCAAAATGTCTTAAAACGTTCCGGAATGTTTCAAAATGTTCTAACATGTTTCGAAATCGCCCAGGACATTCCAAACATTTCTAGAATGTGTCAAGACGTCCGAAAAAGTCCTAAAAAGTTTCGAAATGTTTTGGAATCTTCTAGGATGCTTCAAGATATTCTAGAATATATCAGTGAATTCCAAAATATCCTAAAACTCCGATTTCAAAACCTTCTATAATTTGTAAGAACGTTCCGAAATGTCCTAGAATATTGCGGAGTAGTCCAGAATATTTGAAAATGATCCAAAATGTATCAGGACGTCAAGCAATTCACTTAAAATTAAAAAGTATTATTGTGTAAAACAATTCATGATTCAAATAATTAACATTTTTATTTGGAAATTTAATGATTCCTTCAATTTTTACTTGTTTTAACAAATATATCTCCGAAAATAATAGAGATATTTTAATTCTGCCGATAAATTCATGATCTAAAAAGGTCAATGAATATATAAAAAAATAATTCAACAAAATAATAATAATTTCTAAATATTGAATTATTTGTACGCTTAAATTGCGATATCTCGAGAAATTGTCAAGATAGTTCAATTTTAAAGCTACACCAAGCAATTTTCTCGCAAGTAAAAATCAATTGATGATTCACACAATAAACATTCTTTTGTTGAAAATTTGATTATATCCTTCAATTTTAATTTGCTTCAAACAACATATCTCAAAAAACAGATGAGATATTTCGATTCTGCTGATAAATTCATTTATTTTTATTAATTATTATTAAATTATTTAATATTAAATTAATTTTAAATAAATGAAAATGTTTTGCAAATTCAAATTGCGATATCTCAAAAAATTGTCAAGATATTTAAACTTTCAAGCTACGCCAAGCAATTTCCCTTAAAGTAAAAAGTATTATTGTGTGAACCAATTAATAATAATTTTGTTATAAATTTGATAACTCCTTTAATTTTAACTTGTTTCAAGCAAAATATCTCGAAAAATAATGGAGATATTTTGATTCTGCTGATAAATTCATTACCTACAGAGATTATTGAAGAATCAAAAAATAATTCAACCGTAACATTTGTTTTCAATTATTAAATTATTAATCTAAATGTTTTGAAAGTTAAAATTGGGATATCTCAAGATATTGAGGAGATATTTTAATTAGTAAGCTACTCCAAGCAATTTATATCAAAGTAAAAAGTATAATTGTGTAAAATAAAACATTTTGTTCCGTAAATTTAATTATTTATCTAATTTTAAGCAATATATCTCGAAAATAAATGAAGATATTATAATTCTGCCAACCGATTTGCAATCTGAAAAGATTGGCGAATATATAAAATAATTATTGAACAAAATCTTTTTTTTAAATAGTCAATTATCATCAAAAAGTTTTACAAGTTCAAATAGAGATATGTCGGAATATTGTCAAGATATTCTCAATTATCTTGGAAATAGTAATGTCTATAGTTGCATAGAAAAAATCATAATTCTACAATTAAATATTTGTTTGCATTAGAATTTTTACTTGTTTCAAGTAAGATATCTCCGAAAAGAGATATTTTAATTCTGCCGATAAATTCATGATCTAAAAAGATCAATGAATATATAAAAAAATAATTCAACAAAATAATAATAATCTTGAAATATTGAATTATTCTGCACGCTTAAATTGCGATATCTTGAGAAATTGTCAAGATATTAAAATTTTAAATTTACGCCAAGCAATTTTCTCGGAAGTAAAAAGTATTATTGTGTGAATCAATTGATAATTCATATAATAAACATTTGTTTATTGAAAATTTGATTATATCCTTTAATTTCAACTTGTTTCATGCAAGATATCTCAAAAAACAGTAGAGATATTTTGATTCTGCTGATAAATTCATTTATTTTTATCATCTATTATCAAATTAATTTTAAATAAATAAAAATATTTTGCAAATTCAAATTGCGATATCTCAAGAGATTATCAAGATATTTGAATTTTCAAGCTACGCCAAGTAATTTCCTTAAAAGTAAAAATTATTATTGTGTGAACCAATTAATGATTCTTTTGTTGAAATTTTGATAAATCCTTTGATGTTTTAAGCAAGCTATCTCGAAAAATAATAGAGATATTTTGAATCTGCTGATAAATTCATTATTTACAGAGATTATTGAAGGATAAAAAAATAATTCAACCATAACATTTGTTTTCAATTATTAAACTATTAATCTAAATGTTTTGAAAGTTAAAATTGAGATATCTCATGATATTGAAGAGATATTTTAATTGGTAAGCTACTACAAGCAATTTATATCAAAGTAAAAAGTATACTTGTGTAAAATAAAACATTTTGTTCTGTAAATTTAATCATTTATCCAATTTTAAGCAATATATCTCGAGAATAAATGAAGATATTATAATTTTGCCAATTAATTTGCAATCTGAAGAGAGTGGCGAATATATAAAATAATTATTGAACAAATTATTTTTTTTTTAAATGCCTAATTATCATCAAAAAGTTTCACAAGTTCAAATTGAGATATCTCAGAATATTGTCAAGATATTTTCAATTATCTTGGAAATAGTAATGTCTATTGTTGCATAGGAAAATTCATAATCCTACAAATATATTTTTTTTTCGCATATTTAATTATTTATTCAAGCAAGATATCTTGAAAAGTAGTTGAGATATTTTAATCCTGCTCCTAAAAAATAATAATTTCACAAATATTTTATTGCGTATCCAAAACATTTGCACGTTCAGTTGCGATATCTCAAAATTCCGTCAAGATATTTGAATTTTGTTGATAAATATGATTAAGTGTTGCAATTGACTTACTTTGAATCCTTCGACTCCTTCACCAACTTGTTCAATTTCTCCTGCGCATTCGAAGCCAAGAATGAAGGGGCATTTTGGGGGTGAGTCGATGGCTCCTTGACGAACCATCAAATCTTGGAAATTTAGACCACTGTAGCAAAAAAATAAAATATTAAACACTATTATGCACCAAGTGCAGTAAAAACGAGCTTATTAAGTTATTAATTTTATTAAATTTACTTGAAGAGATTTTGTTGCAGGTAATCTGTAGGATTCATGTTACTTCCAGGTAACTTGAGAGCCCTTGATGCACACTCTGAACTCTTGAAATAAGACCCCTTTAGTCTGCAAGGGGTTGCAAGTTCATCCCTCACGTAATAATCAAATATTTCATTTATTTTGCAGAATTGAATTTTGGTAGAGCAAAAAATTAGGAGTAATAAAAACGAGAAGCCAACTTATTAATAATTCAGAAGACGGTAGCATTTACCGGGTGAGCCGGAAGCCACGCCTGACGTAAGATCCGTTGTCCAGTCTTCATTAATATTTAGTTTTCGTGAACAAACATTTAAAATATTATGTGCTACCTTTCTTGAATTATTTTTTAGGTCGGCAACCCTTGTTACATCTGTGCTAAGAGTTTGCCTGCTTCTGATATATTTATGTGTCGCAAAATGTGAGTCACGATTTAGGCGCCGGTTTGCTAGACAGACCGACGCTGTCTGCAAAATATACCACCACTGCCCTGGCTACTAATAAGCAGGTAGCACAGGTACCGGCGACACGCTTTGAAAACCAAGGACAACCGTCAACTCATTTAAATTTTATTTGGGAGATAGATTCAATCGAGAAATAAAAATTAGTATTTTTATAATGCGTAATTTTCACTTCATAATTTGATGTGCAATTAATTGACCCTTCCAGGAGGAAATATGACGCACCTCACTGCCCAATATAAATATTTAACATATGTGCAGCCCATGCAAGCAGTCAACAGGGGGTAAAATAAATTTTGGCGACAGAGAATCGTAACGAACGAAACTACGGTTTGAAGTGCACTGAAATCTTGTGAAAAACAAACATTTGTGAGAAAAGTGAATAAGAAAAGCTGGGAAATCCCTGTTTAGGGAAAATAGGATGTGTCAAATAAAATTTTTGATGTATGGAGACTGGAAATAAACGAGACTGCAGTACAGAACCGTAACGGGAAATTTTAAACACTAAAACTATTTCAATTGGAATAAATTGATATTTTTTGGGGAGGTTTTTTACAAATTGTTCTTCTAAAGGAAGTCCTTTTTTTCCCATGATATAAGTTCAACAGTGCGTATTGCGTAACCCTTTCTATGTAATGAGAAAATAAATGGGTTTTCCTGGTTCTAGGGGTGAACAGGGGGTCGGCGAGGGAGTGAGAAAGGACAACGCCCTACGAAGCGCATAGAAGAGATGATTGTTCGACTCGGGAAAAAATCAAAGTTCAACTGTTTTAACAGAATCGTCAGTGAACAATTGACAGTCGTGTACCCGAAATTCTTTCTATTTGATTGGATGTAATCTTTATTAAAAAAAATTGTAAAACAAATTTTCTTTTGTTCTTTTTTCAATTGTTTATGCATTAAGGCGTGATATCTCCTCCTAAGTTTTTTTAAAAAATGTTTTTGATAACTATCGAGTTATCGGTGACAAAAAAATCGAAGGGTTATCGTGTAGCTGACATTGACAACCAACAAAGCACTTGATGTCAAAAATAATATCCGGTCACAGAGGCGACGACATACACCAATACATAGAAATCCGTTTATACTCACAAATACTTATTGTGTGGCGTATACGTATATTGAAATCGATATATCATTTAGAGAGACTCAGATAATATTATTTTATATCAAATAAAAGAGTCACGTTGTCTGAAAGAGGCTGCAGGAATGAATAGGACATTATTGCTTGTTTATTCGTCTTATAACAATTGAATTTGTTTGTTTTGTTAGTTTTCAACGCAATCTTATTTCCAATAAAATACTAAAACTAATTTTATTGATTATCATCATAAAAAAATGCTAGTGCGTCGAGCGGAATTTTTTAGATAAATAAAAAAGCAGATGAAGACTCAACATTTCACCAAATACTTGGTATTAATTCATAAAAACGAGCTAAAAATGGCAAATGAGAATTCCTGCACAAGCATTTTTTATTCCTTTATATTTTTTTTCGGCGTGCATCATTTGTTTTATCTCAGCATCTTTCGGTCGTTGTCTCCAATGCCGCCTGGTGGATATTTCGCGTAATTAAAGACTTCCGGTCTAGGATTAAACGCGTAGCACATAGTTTATAAAATTAAAATTGTTGTGCTGTATTTTTCTATTTGTATTGCGTCTGTCTAGTTAATTTTCTAAAATATATGCATGGGGCTTAGTTGAGTTACTTGATAGGCAATTGTTTTTAAACAACTGAGATGTAGATTACTCAACGCCAACATGATTCAATTAATAATGATTCACGATATTCGAAAGGAAAATTGTCAATATTATTAATAGATAATTTAAAATAAATGTTTTTTAGTTGCAGAGTGCACAACATAAAAATTAATGCGTTCAGCTCTATTTAATTTTCATAATAGTGATAATAAATGAATAACGGTGTTTTTGTTTAAATGATGCAAATAAATTGCGATAGTCACATGTTTTTTATCTCTAAATGAGAACAAAATAAATGAATACCAAAATAATTAGTCACAGAATTTCCCTGAAAATTGAAATGTCATTGCGTTTTCGCAATAAAAAAATAATCGTGCAGATTTTGGAACTTATCGTTGAAAATATGACTCATAAATAATTTCAGATAATAAAAATATTTTTTTTTCATTCAAGGGTGAATAAACTATCGAAACTTGTTGCAATCTGGAAGACAGCCAAAATCACCAGACAAAGCAACAGGGAATCCATCCCTTACCTCTCAGCCAGAAAAGTATCAGCGATTTTAAAAATGTTTCAGTTTCAACACAATATCAATATTTATATTAAAAAGTTTATTTTGATATTAAAGTATATTTTTAGACGATTTTCCTTGAATCACTGTAAACAAATAGATAATTTTCAATAATTTGTAACCAAAACATTAATAAAGAAATATATTCAATAAATTTTTGTTTTACTATTTTTATTTTTAAAATATTTGATTGCTCACTGGTTCTGCTAGTTATCAATGATTATTAATTAATTTCTGATGATTTGCATGCGAAAACAAAGTAATTACCGAATAAATTCAATTTTGAGCTTTAGTAAATTTAAATTATTCAAATTACCTGAATTTATTTTAATAAAAATATTATTTCACATGAAATCTGGAATAATTTTGTGCGTAAAATATTTTAAATTAAAAAAAAGGGTTGTATTCCGACAATATATTATTTAATGAGTGTATAATGTGAGCCACCCTGAAGCAAAAATTGAATATTTAATATTTATTCTATAACTAAATTAAATTTTTAGAGTACGGCCCTTGACATTTTTTCCTGTTACTCAAAAAATGTCCCATATTATATCGAATTACATATTATTTTCTTTGTAATGTGAGATCCAAAAACTAACGAATCTGTACCAGAAAAAAATTCGCTCATAATGGAAAAGAACAAAGAATTATTTTCCATCTCTGTCCTTCCGAAAAAGATAACGAAAATTACATTTACTACTCCGCAGAAATAAATCCTATTAGGCTAGTAACTTCAAAAGTTCAAAGAAAGAAAAAGAGACTCATTTTCGTTAAAAAAAAAAATATTAAAAGAATTCTACCTGAAGATTTATCTGTTAAATCTTTCAAGCTGCATTGAAAATTCGAAATATTTGTCACCGGAAATGTACATGACGAATAGTTAACCAAAAATTAATATTGTGGTCATCCTAAATAATAAAAAATATTCGTGAGCTTACAAAAAAATTCTAGAAACAGACTCGCCGTTTACGACATGTCTATGTGCGAGCGATGCACAAACTGCGACGATTTACCTTCGTTTGTGCGATTTGAGACAATTCAATTCAGAAATGATTAAATTTTTATCGGAAAAATACTAAATTTATTATTCACCGGTTTTTAAATTGTTATTAAGATGTTTTTCAATAAATAATCAAAAGTCCAAATTAAATAATAAAATAAGCGAAGCAAAAATAGCTAATTATTATTAAAATTGTAAATTAATGATTAACACACCAGAAACTTGGCGAAACTGTACTACAATAATAAAAAACGATAAATTTTGATTACAAGAATGGAATAAAGTAATCAAGACAGGGAAAAAAATGAGGCTACAAAACAGACAATAAATATTTAGAATATTAAAAAAATAGTGGGACTGTATTGAAATAATCTAAAACAATAAATTTTGTTAGAAGACTGAAATTAAATAATCAAGAGACTGTCTTATCATAAAAAAATTCAGAGGCCACCAACCAACTGGAAATATTGAAAATAGTAAATTTCATGATTTTAAGAATCTAGTAAAATAAATAAGTCGCAAGATTTGTTACAAAATCAACAATTTATGATAAAAATATTTAAAATAGTATTCTAATAATAATCAAGGATGGTAAAATTTGATTACAAGAATCTAATGATGAAATCTAGATGCAGATGTTATTACTAGAATAAAGTAGAATAATCAAGACGCAGGTATTGTTCGGAAAAAAATTGTGGGGCTACAAATTCAACGATAAATAGTATATTTAGTGATTAATGTATCAATAATTGAAAACAATAAATTTTATGAATACTAACGTATTAAAAAAATTGGCGAAACTGTACTACAATAATCGAAAAATAAGATGCAAAAGTATTCAATTTGTTTAAATAAATATTTTGCAAGTCAAAACTCGTTATTACTAATATTTTAACAGAAAAATATCGGTTTTTCCCTAACATATTGTATTAAATTTATAAATGGTATTGTTGTAATAACAATGCTGAATAATTTGATTAATCGAGCTTAATAAGCTCATTGTATAGCCGGTATATTATTCTGTAAGATGCGGGCGATAATTCAAAACGTATGGTAAAAAATATGAATACTTTTTTGTATGAAAAATGTTCGGAAACTTACCAAGCTTTAACTCGGATCAAAACTTCGCCCTCCTTGAGACTGGGTTCGGGTTTTTTCATCACTTTAACAGTTTTGAGTCCCCCGAAGCCGGTCAAAACAATAGCCCTCATGTCTTTTGGCGTCTCGGCTTCTGCCTCTGCATTTTCGGCCTTTTCCGCATCTCCTGTACCATTTTCTTGTGGTTTTTCTTCGGCTTTTTCCTCTGGTTTAACTTCTTCGGGTGCAGCAGCTGCTGGAACGGACTCAGCTTGTTCAGACATGATGATATTCACAGTAAAGATACGTTCAGAACGGGAGTTACGCTGACTGTGAGACAGAGGAGAAGCCGGCGAATTGAATAGGCTGTAACAGGTGTATTGGGCGCGCCTACCAAATGCGCATGCGTCCGATTTTTAGTGTTTCTTTGTGGGGATTTGGGTAATCCTGAGATTAATTTGATGAGGACTCGAGGATATTGTAACCCTGAGAAGAATAAAAATCAAGCCGAAATCTTCCAGTGGCACAGAATTTTTTGAGAATATCGCATTTTCAACCTATCTGAAAATTTAAGCGTTGCTATCAGTTTTTTGTTATGTTTATTCATTTTGAATATTTCTAAGCAATTATCCCGCCAAAAAGCTTCTAAATTACAGCAGCGCCATCTATTTTCAGCTTTAAAAGTTGTTATTTATCGATTCTTACAGTCGAGTGGTTAAAATTAACCACAAATCTCATAAAATTAATTTTTCGCTACCTGTTTCCAGTTTTAATCTTACTTTAGTCCAATTTATACCCAAAAATATATTTACTTGACTTTTTGACGAGCGGAATCTGCGAACAAACCACAAAATTGCAAATTAAAGACAATTACACAGCTTTATTAGTGTTACAATACTAAAATTTGTGTACACTTATTTTTACATAAAATCTTTAAAATTAATGTCAATAATAACATTAAATATAATACGAAACTTATAAATTAATTTACAATAATTTACTCACTATTAGCCCTAGTATAAATTGATATAAATTTAAATAAAAGCAGAAAATAGTTAATCTTTCGTTTGGACGAGCCTTTCTTCAATTAAACCCTGCAATTTTCGATTTACTTTGATTGGAGTAACGTCTTCGTCTACTACGTCGTCTGTTAGGAGACGTTTACAGCCTCTGTTGGAGTTTATTACTCGGTTGATGTTTTGCAAGTCCTGAAATAAAAAATAAATTACTTCATAAAATGAAATATTTTTAAAATATTTACCTTAGAAGGACTGCGGCTGAATAAGTAACTATACTGCTTCCCGGGAGTATTCGATTCAGTCTGTTCGTAGGGCCTAACATAAACATTATCCGTCACCCTCCTTTTGGGGGAGCTCGGAATCAAATGTTTAGTCACAGGCAAAGGGCTCAAATGCAAGTCTTTTTGTTGGGTCCCCGCGAATTTCAGAGCAAAATTCATAACTTTTAACATGAAAACAGTGTTGTAAAATTTAATCAAATCGCCGCGAAACTCTCTATCATGAGTTGTTGACGTTCCAGCCAATTCTGCGGGGGCTCTTCTGGTAGTTGGAGGCTGGGAAAGGGCTATTTCTGGAGGAGGAACCTCTCCTTCAGCAACTTTGAGGATTAGGACACTGCGGTAGACATGACTGTGAGCCTGCGGTTGCAGGCGATAACAACGCATTATTTCCGTGAAAGATATCTCGTTTTTAGTTACCTTAAAACATAATTCATAAATCAGAGAATAGAAGGAAAATATTTGAGGCACTTACCCGACAAACAACGTAAACAGCGCACATTAAAATCTGGTCCAAATGTCGATCCTTCATCAATTCCGTCAATTCGATAATACAATGCTCAAAACAAGTGAATATTTTACGTTTAAGATCGATACTGTCGACGTGTAATTGATTACAAAGTTCCTCCATTCGTACTCCGGCTAAATTATAAAACTAAACAACAAAATTAATACTCAACAATAATAATAATAAAATTTTGCTTACTTTTCTGAAAAACAATGCGAGTGATCCATTTCTTTTTGGTTTCAGTGGTGTCTCAGGCGCTTTAGTTTGATTTTGAGCCTGATTCAGAATATTTTGACTATCCCCGTCTCGTTGCGACAAAGGAATCAATTTTTGGTTACCTTTCTCTCCAATAATAACATAAGCAACAGTTTTGGAGTTACTGTTTTGAAGCAAGCTTTGCCCAGGTTTTACTTTCGCACTTTGAGGATCAACAAATAGTTTTTTCTTTACGATACTGTTGGCGATTGGAGACTGGAATCTTTCTGATGCAGGTGTAATAGGGCTTTGCTGGGCCGTCGAAATAGGGGTTTGTATTTTTTTAATTGGGTTGGATGATTGGCCGGTGCCGTCGTCTAACTGCCCTGGAAGGGCGGTGTCTTCACAACTGGGTACTTTTTGACCAGCTAAACATGCCCAAAGAGGGGAATCGTCTTCCCAAGCTATCGACTCCAAAATTTGCTCTTCTATCTTGAATTTTAAAAGAAAAATGCAAATCAATTCCAAAAATTATTTTTGAATAACTTACCGAATTTAAATGCTTCACAACGTCTCTTGAAAGTTGGTCTTTGGTTCGAACTATCAATTCTATGACTCGATAAAAGTAATAACCCTTCAGTTCGAGGGCCTGAAGGATCCAAGGGAACTTGCGCTGACAATTGTACGAATAAATAACAATTTCTATGCTGCATGCGAACATACATCTGTGAAATATGTCTTGTTCTAATAAACACTACAAAAAAATAATTATATTAAATTTTCAAAAAAATTATTAAGTTGTCTTACTGTTATATCTAAATTGGGATTCCTCAATTTTTCATCTTGAACAATATTTTCCAACAACTTATAATACAAAGTTTCAGATAAAGTTAGACGAATCCTTGCCAGATCTATACTCCCACTTGATTGATCCGTATTTTCAACATATTTAGCAAGAAATTTCTCTCCTAACTCTTTAACACGATTTTTAATCGATTCAGTTGGATCTCTTGAGCACGAGCTACAAAAAAATTCATTTAAAGGGGCAAAGGATATTATAAAAAGTAATTTACCTAAAAATGTCTTTTAAAACAGAGCTTGGTTCATTAGTTCGACCATTCAGAAGAGTTTGAAGACGTATTACACTTTGGGTGGCTGTTGATAGAGGCGCAGATCGTTGAATTTCGCGACCGCGGTGGTACTGCCGGCCGGTCAAAGGAGTTTGTATTACCAATTGCTGGATTTGCTACAAAAAATTATATTAAATCAAAATATTGATTCAAAACCTATACACTGTTCAGTGAGTGTTCTATGATCTGCTTATTTTATTTTACATTAAACTTACATCGTCGTACTGATTAGCAATATTCCGCTCGCTATTTGGTGTGCTTTTGGGCGATGCAATAATATTTGGAACCTCTGTATCTGTAATTAAATAATTTAAAAGTTATTCAAGTATACAAGCTCAGAAAAATGCGGATCATCTAATAGAATGAAGTCTCACATGACTTAAGGAACAGCTGCTGCTAACTTTTCATATTTTACTTATAAATATTTCACATCTAATTTCAACAGACAAAAGCAATTTAATATAAAGCTTAAAAATAAGCTAGCAGTACCAAATCAGCAATTACTTTAGTCATGTGACACTCCGTTTCTTATAAGGACTTTTTAAAGTCGAATTTAATTTTGAATCGACTGTAATTTCAGCATTTTTGCTCTAAAATGTCTAGGAAGGTTGAATTTTTTATTATTCTACATCCCATGTTAAACTCTCAAGTTTTCTGCACACCCAGTGAAGATAAAAACTAATTACTGAAGCATGATCACTCAGAAAAAGTAACTTAAACTAATAATGAATTGATTATTAAAATTAAAAGCAAGACCATCTTATAACAATATGTATAGCCAAGTGATTAATTTTTTTAATGGGAAAATGAGGACTGGAATTCCGAAAACCCTTGATCTCCGACTGACTTGAAAATTTGGAACATTCAAATATGCTCAGAAAAGCACCTAAAAGTATTTTTACAGCTTTACAACTTCAACCTTCGAACGGATTTCAATTGGTTTTCTTTTTTCTAATCTTGCGCACTCCTTTCTCATAAGTGTGTCAGAACACTCCAGAACATTCTAGGATGCTGTTAATTATCCTAGAATATTCTAGAATGCTCCTAGTACATTACACAGCACTCTAAACTATTTTAAAATACTTCAGGACGTTATATTATAATGTTTTAAGTTGTCCCAGAACGTAACAGAATGATGTCATGTTGCAAAAGGCTTGACGATTTTGCTTTAGAATTTTTTATGATGTTTCAAAATCTCCCGAAACGTTTTGGAACATTCTACGATGATTTAGAATATTACAGTACGCTCTAGAACGTTCCAGAATGTTTTAGGACACTCCAGAATCTCATGCAATATTTGAAAGTGTCTGAAAACGCTTCAAAATGCTTTCATGTCAGAGAAACCTCAACAATTTTTCTCCAGAATGTTGTGCAATGTTTCAAATTGTTTTAAAACGCTCCAGAACATTCTACGATGCTGTTGATTATCCTAGAATATTCTAGAATGTCTCTAGTATATCTAGAATGTTTTAAAACACTCCAGGACGTTATATTATAATGTTTCAAGTTGTCCCAGAACGTATCAAAATGGTGTCATGTTGAAAAAGCTTGACGATTTTGCTCTAGAATGTTTTATGATGTTTCAAAATTTCCCAAAACGTTTTGGAATATTCTAGGATGTTTCAAAATATTACAGTACGCTCTACAACGTTCCAGAATGTTTTAGGACACTTCATAATCTTATGCAATGTTTGAAAGTGTCTGAGAACGCTCCAAAATGCTTTCATGTCGGAGAAACCTCAACAATTTTTCATCAAGAATGTTGTGCAATGTTTCAAATTGTTTTAAAACGTTCCAGAATATTCTAGGATGCTGTTAATTATCCTAGAATATTCTAGAATGTCCCTAGTATATCTAGAATGTTCCAAAATGCTCTAAAATGTTTTAAAACACTCCAGGACGTTATATTATAATGTTTCAAGTTGTCCCAGAACGTTGCAGAATGATGTCATGTTGCAAAAAGCTTGACGATTTTGCTCTAGAATCTTTTATGATGTTTCAAAACTTCCTAAAACGTTTTGGAACATTCTAGGATGTTGTCAATTGCTCTAGGATATTCCAGAATATTATAGTACGCTCTAGAACGTTCCAGAATATTTTAGGACACTCCAGAATCTCATGCAATATTTGAAAGTATCTGAGAACGCTCCAAAATGCTTTCATGTCGGAGAAACCTCAACAATTTTACTCCAGAATGTTGTGCAATGTTTCAAATTGTTTTAAAACGCTTCAGAACATTCTAGGATGCTGTTAATTATCCTAGAATGTCCTTAGTATATCTAGAATATTCCAAAATGCTCTAAAATGTTTTAAAACACTTCAAGCCGTTATATTATAATGTTTCAAGTTGTCCCAGAACGTTGCAGAATGATGTCATGTTGCAAAAATCTTGACGACTTTGTTCTAGAATGTTTTATGATGTTTAAAAATTTCCTAAAACGTTTTGGAACATTCTAGGATGTTGTCAATTGCTCTAGGATATTCCAGAATATTACAGTACACTTTAGAACGTTCCAGAATGTTTTAGGACACTCCAGAATTTTATGCAATATTTGAAAGTGTCTCAGAACGCTCCAAAATGCTTTCATATCGGAGAAACCTCAACAATTTTTCTCCAGAATGTTGTACAATGTTTCAAATCGTCTTAAAACGTTCCGGAACATTCTAAGATGTTGTGGAATAATCTAAAATATGTCAAACTGTCCTTGAAATATTGCAAAACACTCTGGAATGTTCCAGAATGCTCTACAATAATTCAAAATATTTTAAAACGTCATGCAATGTTCCAAAGTGTCCCAGAACGTTTCAGAATGATTATTAGTTGAAAAAAAGTAGAAAAACGTTAATGATTTTACTTTAGAAATTTTCCATAATGTTCTAGAGCACTCTAGAACGTTTCTGAATGTTCGAGGATATTTTAGAACACTTCAGAACGTTATTACATGTTTCAAAGTGTCCCAAAGCGATTCAAAAGGTTCCAGAATGATTTTATGTTGAGATAATTTTGTTTCAGAATGCTACACAACATTGTTGAATTTTTAAGAACGTTTCAGAGCATTTCAAAGTATTCTAGATTGTTTCAGAACAGTTTAAGACTCTAGAACAGGAGTCGGCAGCCTGCGGCCCTTTGCAACTTTTTGTGCGGCCCGCCAAAGCACAAATATTTATTTTTAATAATATTTATACTCGTATATGATATAATAGCACTAATCAAGTTACATTTTACATTTCAATGTGCGGCTCGCATGAAAAATTTATTGTGAAAATGGCCCGCCGTCCGAAAAAGGTTGCCGACCCATGCTCTAGAATATTCCAGAACGTTATATAAACTTGACGACTACTCCAGAATGTTATACAAATTCCCAAAACATTCCCGAACATTTTAAGATGTTATGGTATGTCCTAAAATATTCAAACTGTCTTTAGAATATTGCAGAATATTTTAGAACATTCCAGAATGGTCTATAATGTTTAAAATACTTCAAAACCTTATACAATGTACCAAAGAATCCCACAACGTTTCAAAATAATTAATTGCTGAGAAAAACTTGATTTAAGAAATGTCCCACAATGTTTTGAAACAGAGTGGAATGTTCAAGAACATTCAAAAGTGCTTCAGAACACTCTAGAATGTTCCTTAATGTTTTTATTAAATGTTTCAGTCTCCAAGAGCGCTTCAAAATGTTCTAGATGATTTTGTTGAGAAAACCTTGATGTTTTCGCTTGAAATGTTCCACAATAGTTTGGAATATTTCAGAACGCTTCAGAACTTTATTTAATGTTTCTAATTGTCTCAGAGCGCTTTAAAACGTTCCAGAATGAATATTCATAAGAATTATCTTTCGTGGTAACTTGTTGAGCATATTTTTTGTGTGTTGTCATATTTTGTAAACATTATCATCATTATTTATTTATTTTACACACTTTTATTCGAGATACATTTGAATAAAAAGTCACAAATGCTAAATTTGCAAGAAATATTAATTCGTTCTTTCCATTTTGCATCGGCCAAATTGATTCCGGTGCTTCTACTTGAAGTGGTTATAAAGTGAACGTAAAAAAAAGTTAATCGGAGGTTACAGGTTCTTGGAACTACACTCAAATATTTTAATTTTGCATCTATTAATTGCAAAACAGAAAATTTTTGATAAATCTACTAAAATTAAAGTAAAAAGATACGATACCTGTATTTAAACAACGTAATGCACTTCGTACCCCGCCTAAAGCCTGCTGTTTACTGATCAACTGCATCCTTTTGTATTCGGCTGTAATTTTAGGGAAAAAAACTAAATTTAATGCTGCTATACAATGCTACAAGATCTGGTCTTTGGAACCAGTGGAAGATTCAATAAATACAAAGAAACATGCATTCATTTTGTTAAAATTTTCAAATACTTAAATTAGTGGAGCTTAATAAAAATTTTTTTGTTATCAGCTGAGATTTGGCGCATTTTTGTAATGAATATTCCGCCTTAGGCAGAAAACCAACTAACAACATCCTGTCAGCTGACGATCCAAATACATTAAGGGGCTAAGAAAGTAAGAAAGGGACAAAGGGAACAGGGGAACAAAGAATCAGCTGGCTAGCACCCTGAACACCTGTCCCAGCAGGTCATTTAAAATTTAAACCCCGAGAATAAAAACTGCATCAATGAAGACAAAAAGAAAAATAAATAAAGAACACTCACCAATGAAGATTTTCTCGTCAAACTCCCCTACATTTAGAACATGCTCTTCATACAGTTTATTTACTGCCCTCATATTGGAATCAAAATTTGCGGCTTCAAATAATCCAGTTAAATTCGAAACATCGCCGTTTAAAATCTCTTTTTCGAATAATTTTTTCATAGCAACTTTCCAGGAATATTCTTTCACCCATTTTGCCTCGACCACAATGCCTTCGAATTTTTGGCACATTATATCAATTATACAGGGTGGATTTGTTGGTTTTACGTAGTCAGGCGATGACCAATTATCTGGGAGACCTTAAAAGTATTTTTATATTAATTTTAATTTTGTGGGGAGGATTGGAAAAAATACCTGAAAATTTTGGGTTTATTAAATCTCGGCGGTCGGAAAGTAATGCATTACTAAATGCTAGATCACAACAGGCTAGTAATAAATGAAATGATGTTACTAGATCATCGCTACAGGAGACAAATTCGCCTTTTATGCTCACGAACAGCGTCCAGCAAAATTCGAAGATCCTTGATGGAGTGCAAGGCAAATTTCTACAATTATTAAATAAACAATCACCATCATAACTCGTTTATTGCTTTGTAGCTTATAAACCTTTGTTTTCGGGATCTGTGCTGCCTGGGCTGATCATCCACCGGCGGCAGAAAAATCTCATTAAAAATAACGTGATATCTTTTGAAAACAATGCAGGAAACAGCGAAATTTCTCTCCAAACGATCAATTCTCTTCCTGAAATCTTGGGGCATGTTTGCCATATCAGCCCATTTTTTACTTTTGGCGAAAAATTGCGTTAAACTGAAATGTAAACAAAGTGAAAACTCACTGAGCAAACTGTGCTATAACTGCTTAATTTACCTTAAATCACAGAGTCTCAGTAATCTAGTTAAACTGACACAGTTTCCTTTGACAACTGATCCAGTTTGCCCCACAGTTGGGGCTGTAGCTTGTCTACAAGCTACGTAAATAGCACAGCCTAGCCAGTGACGAGCATCGCCCTGTGCAACATAACCACAAAATTCATACAATGATAAAAACTATTATTTATACATATAATTGTTGTTATAAAACGTAAAAAAACATTGTTTTACCTCTAATGTGTAATGTTGTCTGATAGATTCAAAACTTTCCCATGCTTGAACAGCAGTCGTCGAATCTATGTTTAAATTAGTGCTCAATTCTTGATGTCTTTTGAATAAATGATCATCAGAGTTCTCTGATAGACCCATTGTTTATATATTTTCAATAATCACAACAATAACGCACTATTCACCACAAATATTCACAAAATGAAGCCATCTACAGCGCACACGTATATATGCGACTGATAAGCGCGGCAAATGTCACAAGCAGAGAACGCGTAGTAATACATTAGCTCAACATAATAAATATTCCCAAAATTTCTTACATAAATCACAAAAACATTCAAATTCTACCTTAAACTCATTATAATATTCATCAATAAACTATAATTTATAATATTCATGTCAAAAAAGTAAAGAATTACTTTTTCATACTCCAACAGTAAATTAAAAATAATTCCTTCAAATCGACTGTTGTATAAAAAAACAAATCATGCCAACTAATATATATTCAATAAATAATAATCAACTTGATAAACAGCTCAGTAAGCTGTTAAATAATTATTAATATTATTTCCCGCCAAAATAGTGCCAAGTCTGGTCGATGTGGGCTTGGTAACAAATCCGCTCATCTGATTGGTTATCTACTTTCCGCGCGAAACAATCAACTACGCAGTTTATCATTCATAAATAATATAATAATAATTCGTTTATTTAGCATTAATTTAAAATTCAACGATACTGCTGCGAGAGGAACGTGATTTACTAGACCTATCAGACAATATTCCAGATCTAGTGCTGGCAGCAGATAATAATCTTTGAGTTTTTTCCATAATTTGTTGCGTTTTCTTACAATGAGGTTCTGGGAGATTAACTGAAAGTTTTACTTCTTGCATTTCCTGAAGATCTAGGGCTAAATATGGAGCGCATTGAGATACAGGCTTCTTCATCTAACAGAAATATTTTAATTTTTATTAGGTCTAATTTGATACAAAAACTTACCTCTAATCTTTTTCGTTCTAAAACTGCAATTTTGTGGTTCATATCATGTTTAAATTGCGGTAATTTATTCAAAAAATCCCTTTGTATTATGTTTTTAACATTAGGATGTATTTTTTCGTCTGTTTCACTATTTTCTTCCTCCTCGGAGCTAACAAATATTTAAATAAATAATTTTTTTGTTATTATAATTTTTGTTTACCTTTCCTCACTGATTATTGCTTGCGATTCTTCTATTTTCCAGTCTTCCGGTACAATTATTTCGTTTTGCAACGGTGGAGGGGGTAAAATATTACTGCAAAAATCATTTCCCTCATCAATAATAATTAATTTTGCAATATAATTGCAGCAAATAATCAAAATGGGGTATCTCTGCCAAATATCAATTTTAGTTTGCCTAAAAACAAATTATATCAATAAGAAAATGTGTACGCATGTTTGAAGTGAAACTTCTTTAATTTTACAGAAAATGTACAAAAATTATTGATAAAAAATTAATTAAGAAGTGTAAAATATATTTTAAAATGATTTTAGTAGAATTAAACATGACTCACTGCTCTAGTGGCCAAAAAAAATGACAATCAGAACTGGTAATAACGTCATACATGTAATAATTCAATATTTGACTGAAAATTGTTTTTCATCAAATTTAATTTGGATTATTTGAATGAAATTTATATTTGTTGAGCAATTTATGAACAAAACAATTGACTATCTAGTGCAGTAATGACATCATACATTATAAAAACTTATAACTATTTTAGAGACCAAAACAAATGACAATTAGTAATAATAATGATGTCATACATGGAATAAATCAATATTTGACTGAAAATAGTTTTTCATCAAATTTAATTTGGATTATTTGAATGAAATTAAATTTGTTGAGCAATTTATGAACAAAACAATTGACTATCTAGTGCAGTAATGACGTCATATATTATAAAATTTTATAATTGGTAATTTTTTAAGTAGAATTTATGTTTAAAAAATAATTATAATAGAATAGACTATTTTACAGACTAAAACAAATGTCAATCAGTAGTAATAATGACGTCATACATGAAATAATTCAAAATTTGGATTATTTGAATGAAATTAAATTTGTTGAGCAATTTATGAACAAAACAATTGACTATCCAGTGCAGTAATGACGTCATAAACTTATAATTGGGTATTTTTAAAGCAGAATTCATGTTTAAAAAATAATTATAATTGGATGGACTATTTTAGAGACCAAAACAAATGACAATCAATAGTAATAATGACGTCATATATGTAATAATTTAATATTTCACTGGAAATTGTTTTTATCAAATTTAATTTTAATTATTTGGATGAAAATTAAATTTGTTGAGCAATTTATGAACAAAACAATAGATTATCTAGTGCAGTAATGACATCATAAACCTATAATTCGGTATTTTTTGAGCAGAATTTATGTTTAAAAAATAATTATGATAGAATGGACTATTTTAAAGACCAAAACAAATGACAATCGGTAGTAATAATGACGTCATATATGAAATAATTCAATATTTGGATTATTTGAATGAAATTAAATTAGTTGAGCAATTGATGAACAGAACAATTGACTATCCAGTGCAGTAGTGACGTCATAAACTTATAATTGGGTATTTTTTGAGCAGACTTTATGTTTAAAAAATAATTATAATAGAGTAGAGTATTTTAGAGACCAAATCAAATGACAATCAGTAATAATAATGACATGAAATAATTCAGTATTTGACTGAAAATTGATTTTATCAAATTTAATTTTGATTATTTGGATGAAAAACAAATTTGTTGAGCAATTTATGAACAAAACAATTGACTATCTAGTGCAGTAATGATGTCATATATTATAAAAACTTATAATTGGGTATATTTTAAGTAGAATTCATGTTTAAAAAATAATTATAATAGAATAGACTATTTTAGAGACCAAAACGAATGACAATCAGTAGTAATAATGACGTCATACATGTAATAATTCAATATTTAACTTGAAATTGTTTTTATCACATTTAATTTTGTATATTTAGATGAAAATAAAATGTGTTGAGCAATTTATGAACAAAACAATTGACTATCCAGTGCAGTAATGACGTCATACATTATATAAATTAATTATTAGGTTTTTTTTGAGCAAAACTTGTGTGCAAAAATTATTTTTAGGGAAATTAAAAACCATAAATTGTTCTAGTGACCAAAACAAATGACGTCATACCTGAAAATAATTAATATTTCTCATTATAATA
Source organism: Dromius quadrimaculatus (assembly GCA_963989225.1). Lineage (NCBI taxonomy): Eukaryota > Metazoa > Arthropoda > Insecta > Coleoptera > Carabidae > Dromius > Dromius quadrimaculatus. The sequence goes on from OZ022330.1 coordinate 54,873,180, forward strand.
ATTAATACCTTTCTTCTGAAATGTTGTGAACAGATTTCGAGTCATTTTCCCCAAAATTATTATATTTATTCGGAATATTCTCAAATCTTTTAGGGCCGGGGTATATTGTTGTAGTACCCCATTCTATAAGTTTACCTAAAACCTCAAAACATGGAAATTTCAGTACTAAACTTTGTAGGCACTTATAATTTTGCAAACTCCAAATTTTTAATATCTGAAATTGATTAAAAATTATTTCAAATCATTTGGAGATTTATTTATGTACCCCATCTGTTGAGCAAGACAGAATAACATTTTTATGCGACAAAATTTGTATATCAACAATAGCTGACTTTCCTCCCTGGATAGTTGTAATTGTTTCTTTCGAAACGTACAAATTCCATAACTGAATTGATCCATCGTGACACCCAGTTAATATAATATGCAAATTGTGATTCAAACAAAAACAAGATACTCCCTTAAAAACAAAATACGTTAATACATTTTTTTTTTAATTTTATAAACTTACTTGCATTATTTTGAAAGTATAAGTCTTTTTTTTATCCTTTAAATTAAAAAATACGATTGAGTTTTTGTTATCTCGACTGCAAGAGATTATAGAAAATGTTTCCGGATAATACACTAATTTTGAAATTAAATTTGAGTGCATTTTTTTGAAAGTCTCAATTTGGACATACGTTGCCTCATTTTTTAACTCCTTGAATATAATTAATAATTAATCATGACATATTTAATAATAAATTAATTATTACTCTCCAGAAGTAGTGTGACATTCGGTCATTGAACTTCCGCTTCAATAAACCTTCCTTTTGTTGTAAAAAGGTCATTAATATAATTGAACCTTTCTCATTACCCAAAAACAATTTCAAATTGTCGTCACAAACATATTCCAGACTCTAAAATACCAAAAACAAATTTATTTGAAAGATTTCACCAATAGATGTCACTATAATTACATAAATGGCGTCCGGTATCCCTTCAACTAAATACAAAGGAATATGTTTTTGTCCTGCAGCGTCATAAAACATCATATTCCTTGCAGAATTACAAACAAGCAAAATATTGACATTTGGGATAAAAATTGCGTCTGTAATCCACATTGATTTGATTCTGTTGTATTTTATTGTTAATATTTTGTCACAGCGGGTAAAAGTAACTTGATATTGTTGAAGTAGGTTGAAATCACCGGTGTACAAACCAATCCTGCCATATTTTGATATAATAGCGTAGCAAAATGATGTTTCAGTTGAAATTGATACTATTTTCATGATTGATTCTCTCTGAAATATCAAAAGAGTTTATACAGTTGCTGCAACCCACAATACACCAATGTTACGCGGGTAACACAAATATTTATTTTACATTTTATTTAATAGTCATATTTTCATATAATCAGAGTATTTTAAGCAGTTTAAATTAAAAATAAAAATAATAGAGCATCGTGTGACGTCACTACGCACGTTGGCACTTAATTAGTATTGTTTTTGGCCTGAGTGTTGTAGCAGCAGTCATCAAAAACAAAATAATTTATTTATAAACGTCTCAATAGGACAGATACGAAAAAAAATTATTTATTATAAAAAATTGTTGTAATACCTCCACGTAGGGCACAGCAAATATTTCTGGCTCTTCAAATTCAATTGTTTCTATTTCTTCCGATAAACCATGAGTTATATAATAATCTAAAAATTGATTCCAGGTTATTTTGTCTTCTTCCGGGTGCGGAATTTCGTTAAATAACGATATTGCTTGTAACGAATAATTTGAATTGCCTTAAATATAATTTTCAAGTTGATTAAATATATTTTTTAATAATTAGTGCTTACCTAAAATGGTATCAACAGCGTAAACAAATTGTTCCCTATTTAATTTTAAATCAGTGCCATCTATTTCATCTTTAAAGAAGTAATGCAAGTCTTCCAAATTTTTTGTGGTTAGATGGTGGAACAAAGATTCCCATGCTTCTAAAATATTTAAATCTTCGTCCTCTGTTATATCGAAACTTTAAAAAATATTTGTAAAATAAATTAATTTATTAATAATTTTAGTACCTGGTAAAATCTTTATCCGAAAACAAAATACTTTCTAAACTTTTTGACATGTTTGCTTATCGATTAACTTTTTTATTGTTGTCAGGGTTACATTGTTACATGGGCGTAGTCAAGGTAAAATAAATGGGGCAATTTTTGTTAATTTAAAAAAAAATATATTATTATTATAATAAAATGAATTGTACATAAAATTAATAGGGTTTACTCAAAAAAACAATTGTTATAACAAAATATGTAATAAACAAAAATCTGTCAATTGCTAATCCTAGCATATTCCACATTTCTTGAACTGTATCGTCGGAATTAGCCGGATTTTCGTCAATTAATTTATTATAAGAATCTGAAAACTGTATAAGATTATTAATAATTAATTTTCAGGGCTTGTAAATTGTAATACCTTAGCATTTTCGACGTATAAAATATTTTTAATCAAATTAATATTCAAAAATCTGTAAATAAAGTATGGTACAGGTTTTACATGGACCGTACTGGCCCAATTCAGCAATAAAATTGCAAATATTAGTGCTATTAATATAGCTACATAACTGTATTTATAAATCAGTACTGTGAACAAATAAAAATTATTTATAATAAATTTTATAATTTTTTTTTAATAATACCTATTTGGGGTACTTGGGCAGGGTGTGCCGGAATATTTTCCCCTAATTTAATCAACACAATTGATACCAAAATCAGCTGAAAACAATACAAACATATCCTTCCTTGCGGTGAAACCCAAAATGATAACAAAAGCGATACTGAAATAACTTTAAAAAAAGTTTAAAAATTGCTGTGGTAAATGTTTGTAAACCTACCGATAATTGGCGCAAAATAAACATTCGTGTAAGCATTTGAGCGTCTACTGAGCGTAAAACGAATCACAAATATATTGCTGTATTCCTCAAAATTGTCGCTCCAAGGAGAGGGGATTACGTCATGTCCGTAATCTGATGACAGTATTTTCCATTCTGAATTGAATTCCGGTATCTGGAATTTTCAATTCAAATTCTTTAAAACAGTAAAAATAAAAATTTTGGAGTATTTACTGATAGGGTGCTCGCAATTGTACTTTCGATCATGATCAAACTATCCAACGTCCAAAAACCTAATTGTAATTCGCACGTATGGACGTCTTGAGGCCAATGATCCAATTTGGAAACATCGCACCAGGCTTCCATATTTACATGAGTGTTCCACGTAGCCCAGCCTTCATCGGTAACCTTAAAATTTAAAGTTTCGGAGAAATCCTTTGTTGGATCAGTGGCAGAACTGCAAAATTTGATCACAATAATCAAAACTTGATTACAACAATTTAAATTCGATTTTTAAATATTTACTTGTATAAATAAATGTCCGGTTGCCAAATTTCCCTAAAATGCAATATTAAACTATCAATATTGTCGTAATCTTCTTTGTACCAGCTTATTTTTTCATCCAGCCACTTCTGTAAATAATACAATAAAAAACCACAAAAATAAAATTTATTTATTTACTTTACCATCTCCATTGTTCCATGTATAATGAATTTAGCAGACGTTTCGTCCTAAAACATATCAATTTTACTCTAATTATTTATTTTTTAATCAAAACTGTTTACCAAATTGACGTACTGTGGTTGAAACCATAAATAAACTATAATTGCGTCATTTTGATCATAAGTTGGTCGAACATACGGATCATATCCGGTAAGTAAATCTACTTTTAATTTTTGCATGGGTGATAAAAGTTTTTGGACCTCCTAAAATATTTAAAAAAATATTTGGTGCATTTTTACAACAAATATATTACTTGTGAGTCGGAAGTTGTGTTATCTTCTCTGGGACAATCATAGTACCATTTTGCCTCGGCATTGCCCCAAGTACAGAAGCTAAAATACTGAATAGGCAATGGATCTGTGTCTTTCCAGGACAAAAAGGCAATATCTGCCCCTTCCATACCGACTTCCAGCAATCCATCTAGCAACAGAAGAAAACTGAATCAAAAATTGATTACAACAATCAAAAATTTATAAATTTCAATTATAATCAATATTTAATTCCAAATTTATGACAATCTGGATTTTAATTATAACAATGTAGATCTTATAATCAAAATATTATGACAATTGAATTTTGATTATAACAATCAAAAAATTTCAACAATCAAATTAAGTTTAAATTTTAATGATAACAATATAATTTTGAATCAAATAATAGAAATTTGGTTACAACAATCAAAATTTGATGAACATAATCTGAATATTGATTATAACAATCAAAATTTAATGGCGACAATCCGAAATATTGATTATAAAAATCAGTTTATAGTAACAATCTAAAATTTGATTTTAACAATCAAAATTTGATCATAATAATATAAATTTGCATACAACTGTCTGTATTCAAGTTATAACAATCAAAAGTTGATTGCAACAATCAATAATTGATTGATACAATCAGATTATCATCAAAATTTGGTTACAACAATTTGAATTTCAATCACATCCAACTAATTTTGAATCTAGTCATGAAAATTAGGTTATGCATTACGACAATAAAATCACAATTAAATTTTGATAGCGACAATCTAAGTATTAATAATAACAATGAAAAATTTTGATTATGACAATCAAACTTGATGAAAATTCACGTACAAAAGTCTGGACTTCAATCATAAAAATCAAAATTTGATTGCAACAGTCAATAATAATTGGTTATAAGAATCAGAACTCAAAAACAACAATTTAAATTTTGATTGTTATCAAAATTTAGTTACAACAATCTGGATTTCAATTCTTACAATCTAATTTTGATTAAAATAATATGAATTTGATTACGACAATCTGAATATTGATTATAAAATTGAAAAATGTAACGATCTAATGTTTGATTTGTACAATCAAAGCTTGATCAAAATAATATGAACTTACACGCTACAGTTCAGATTTCAACCATAACAATCAAAAGTTGATTGCAACAATCAATAATTGATTGAAACAATCAAACTTTGATGAGGCGAATTTGAATTTTGATTATCATCAAAATTATCAACTAATTTTAAATCTGCTAATAAAAATTTGGTTACGACAATAAAATCGAAATCAAAATTGTCATATTAATTATAACAATCAAATATATTGATTAAAGCAATCAAAACTTGATCAAAACTACATACAACAATCTGGATTTCAATTATAATAATCAAAAATTGATTACGACAATCAATAACCAATAATAATAATTACAATTCAAATTTTGATTGTCATCAAAATTTAGCTACAACAATCTGAAACATCTGAATTTCCATCATAACAATAAAGAATCTGATAATCTGATAATAATAGAAATTTGCAAACAACAGTCTGAATTTCAATCAAAAGTTGATCACGACAGTCAATAGTTGATTAAAATAAGTCAAAATTTGATAACATTTTAAATTTTGATTTTAGTCAAAATTTGTTTACAACAATCTGAATTTCAATAATAATAATTAAAGATGATTGCAACAATCAATAATTGATTATATTAATCAAATATCAGTAAGAGAATATGTATTTTGTTTTTGTTTATCATCAAAATATGGTTACAACAATCCGAATTTTTATCATTACAATATTATTTTGAAACAAATAATAGAAATTTGAATACGACAGTCGAAACTTCATAACAATAATCTGAAGATTGATATTCAATAATTTGAATATTGATTATAAAGTTGAAAAATGTAACGATCTAATGTTCGATTTGTACAATCAAAACTTGATCAAAATAATATAAATTGCATGCAGCAGTTCAAATTTCAATCATAACAATCAAAAATTGATTGCAGCAATCAATAATTGATTGAAACAATCAAATTTTTATGAGGAGAATTTGAAAATCTGGTTATAAAGATTTGGATTTTAATCAGAACCAACTAATTTTGAATCTAGTAATAGAAACATTGTTACGACAATAAAATCACAATCAAAATTTTATAGCGACAATCCAAATATTAATTATAACAATCAAATATATTGATTAAAACAATCAAAGCTTGATCAAAATTTACATACAACCATCTGGAACAACCAAAAATTGATTGTCGTTATCAATAATTAATTATAATAATTACAATTTAAATTCTGATTGTCATCAAAATTTAGCTACAACAATCTGGATTTCAATTTTAACAATCTAATTTTGAATCAAATAATATAAATTTGATTACGACAGTGAAAATTTGACAACCATCTGAATTTCTATCATAACAATAAAGAATCTGATAATCTGATAATAATAGAAATCTGCAAACAACAGTCTAGATTCCAATCAAAAGTTGATTGCGACGATCAAAAATTGGTTATAACAATCAAAAATTGATAAATTTCAATTATAATCAATATTTAATCCCAAATTTATGACAATCTGGATTTTAATTATAGCAACGTGGAATCTGATATTTTGATTATATCAATCAAAACAATCTAAATCTGATCAAAATGATAAAAATTTTTGTTATAAGTCTGGATTTAAACTATAACAATAAAATTAAGTTAAATTTTAATGATAACAATATAATTTTGAATCAAATAATGGAAATTTGGTTACGATAATCAAAATTTGATGACAATAATCTGAATATTGATTATAACAATCAAAATTTGATGGCGACAAGCTGAAATATTGATTATAAAAATTAGAAATTCATAGCAACAATCTAAAATTTGATTTTAACAATCAGAACAGTCTGAATTCAAATTATAACAATCAAAAGTCGATTGCAACAATCAATAATTAATTGACACAATCAAATTTTAATAAGGAGATTATCATCAAAATTTGGTTACAACAATTTAGATTTTAATCATATCCAACTAATTTTAAATCTGGTCAAGAAAACTTCAAAGTCACAATCAAAATTTAAAAACGACAATCTAAATATTTATTATTACAATCAAAAATATTTCAATCATAACAATCAAAAGTTGATTACAACAGTCAATAATTGGTTATAAGAATCAAAATTTAATGACAACAATTTGAAGTGTTATTAAAATTTGGTTACAACGATCTGGATTTCAATTTCTACAATCTAATTTTGAATCAAATAATAGAAATTTGATTACGACAATCAAAACTTCATAACAGTTATCTGAATATTGATATTTGATAATTTGAATATTATAACAATCAAAATAATCTAAATCTGATCAAAATGATGAACATTTTTGATACAATAGTCTGGATTTAAACTATAACAATTAAATTAAGTTTAAATTTTAATGATAACAATATAATTTTGAATCAAATAACTAAAATTTGGTTACGACAATCTAGTCTACTAGTCATGGAAACTTCAAAGTCACAAATTTGATAACGACAATCTAAAATTAATTATAACAATCAAAAATATTTCAATCATAACAATCAAAAGTTGATTGCAACAGTCAATAATTGGTTATAAGAATCAAAATTTAATGACAAAAATTTAAAGTGTCATTAAAATTTGGTTACAACGATCTGGATTATAATTTTTACAATATTATTTTGAAGCAAATAATAGAAATTTGATTACGACAATCGAAACTTCATAACAATAATCAGAATATTGATATTCGATAATTTGAGTATTGATTATAAAATTGATTAATGTATAGTAACGATCCATTGTTTGATTTATACAATCAAAACTTGATTAAAACAATATAAATTTGCATACAACAGTTCAAATTTCAAGCATAACAATCAAGAATTGATTGCAGCAATCAATAATTGATTGAAACAATCAAATTTTCATGAAGAGAATTTGAAAATTGAAATTTTGAATCTAGTAATAGAAATTTGGTTACGACAATGAAATCACAATCAAAATTTCATAGGGACAATCCAAATATTAATTAAAACAATCAAATATCTTGATTAAAACAGTCAAAACTTAATCAAAATTTACATACAACAATCTGGATTTCAATTATAACAACCAAAAATTGATTACGACAATCAATAATGAATTATAATAATTATAATTTAGCTACAACCCTCTGAACCATCTAAATTTCCATCATAACAATAAAGAATCTGATAATAATAGAAATCTGCAAACAACAGTCTAGATTTCAATCAAAAGTTGATTACGACAGTCAATAATTGATTGAAATAATTTAATTCAATAATTTTAGTCAAATTTGTTAACAACAATCTAAATTTCAATCATAATAATTAAAAGTTGATTGCAACAATCAATAATTGATTATATGAATCAAATATCGATAAAGACAATATGTATTTTGTTTTTTTCATCAAAATATGGTCACAAAAATTTGAATTTTTATCATCACAATATTATTTTAAAGCAAATTTGATTACGACAATCGAAATTTGATAACAATAATCTGAATATTGGTTTTAACAATCAAAATTTGATAGCAATTGCTCTATATTATCAAGTTTGTTTTCTAAAAATGTCAAACTTTGAACATAAACGTATGTAGAAGTTTTATTGAATTAAAGCCTATATTCTGGAAAGGTTGTTTATTACAATTTAATTGAATAAAACTTTTACTTACGTTCATGTACATTAGAAAACAAATTGCAAAGCAAACTTGATGATATATAACAGCAAAAATCTGAATATTGATTATAACAACTAAAAATTAATGACGACTATTTGAATATTGAATATTACAATCAAAAATAAATAGTGACGGTCTGAATTTTGATTGTAACAATCAAAACTTGATTACAACAATCTGGGCTTGTCATAAAATCAAAATTTTTTGGTCAGAACATTAAAAATTTGGCTTCAACAATCAGGTCCAAATATTAACAATTATTATTATTTTATTTAATATAAGAAATGTCTGCTTAAATTCACATTTAAAATAAGAGGAAATGCTTATAATATTTTTTTGAGACAAACCTTTCGAAAAATGAATCCAAAAAGACTTCTCTTCCACACTAGACAACAAATTATAAGTTTGTTTGGAAGTCTTGGTCGCTTTTTTTTGAAGTCTTCGTATTTCGGAAAAACTATTCCCGCCAGCCCCTAAAACAATTTCATAAACAGGGTCCCAATTCTGGACAAGTGGCGAGGGGGTCAATAAAATATGTGCGTCCCTGGGAGCCAAAACAGAAAAATGAAAATCGAAAACCAAAGAATCATTCATCCGGTGGTGTTCGTTGATGGCGTAGAATTTTGTGTAGGAATGTTCGGAGCGAGAATAATGCAGTTTACATTTTGAAAAATCTAAAAAAAACAAAATTGTTAGGGGTGTTTAATGAGTTGTTTTTTGGGCTTACCTTTATTTGTAGCATTGGTTAGGTAACAATTCATTGAGTTAGTTGAGAATAACAACAAGAATATAATAGAAAACATATTCATTGTTTGAAATCAAAAGCAACAATGGGACTTCCGGTGATTTAGTGCGTTCAGTGAAGTAATTTTTAATGGCTTCACAAGCGCCAATTGCTTTTTACATTTATTCGTAATGAAATAGGTTTTAAAATATTGTAACAAATTTAAGTCTATAAATTAGTCATTTCGGCTTTACTGGTGCTTAGAATTATTGTGGAAATATTTTACATCAAAAATAGAAGCGAATATATTTGTTTTCTAGAAAATTGCTGGTACCTTCTAGCGCTTTCTAGAAACGCCTGGACGTTTGCGGGAAAAACGTAGTGGGGAGAGGCCCACGGTATATATCAGTGGCTGACTCAACGAGGATTATTATTGATTTGGACTCAGAGACCTTATAATATGGACTGCTAGTGGTTGAAATAAATTGTGTTATTTAAAATAAATCAATATTGACATAAATAATTAAAGTTAAGTTATAGTGTAGTGTAATAATCTTTAGTTAAAATTAGAATTATTTATTAGAAATAGTGTTAGTTATCTAATTTATTATTTTAATAAATCATAAAAATAAATAGTAGTGTCTAGTAACTTTTGCTCCCTAAATTAAAATAAATAAATGTGCATAGTGCCTTAAGCGTGATTGGTATATATTTTTGCTGGCACAGTTTATTTACTAGCTTACTGAACGTATCCTAATTGTTATCTAGACAAAAATGAATGTTTTAAAAAGATAAATATTATCTACAAATGCCAGAGAGAATTAATAAAGATATTAAATCATTTGATGTACAGTTTTTATTCAAATTCATTTGATGAAATATTAAAAATAGGGCACTCACCTTTTTTTTCAAGCTGTAAAATGGTATACGGGGTACATAATCAAAACATGAATATTTATTAATATTTTTATCTATTTTAAAATTAGGTGACACATTACACCTCCATCAATACACGCGTGAAAATTGAATTGCGTGAAGTCTGAATATTATTTGAGGAGATAACAACGTCCAAATTGTGAGATTCTTGTCGCATCATTTAACCCCCTGTACCGACAGGGTTGTGAATTCAAGGGTTCAAATTAGTTTCATAATAAATATTAGAACGTGAGCCTTCTATCAATTTTGGTTAATTATTTTATGATCATTATTCCAGGAGATATAAATTATGAAAGTGTGACCGATTTTAGTTGTAACCTTTAGCCCTCCAAGTTGACAGGGTTGAACATCAAAGGTTGAATTCGGTTTTATAATGAATTTTGCTATATAAGCTTCCAATCAGCATTTCGTTCATCATTCTAAGATTATTATTTCGGGAAATATTAGATTTGAAAGTGTGATATATATTCATCGCATCATTTAACCTTTATATCGGAAAGATTGAAAGATCAAGTGTTGAAATTGGTTTTATAATAAGTGGCAGTAAATAATTTTCCTATCAACGTTTGATTCATTATTCTACGATTATTATTTTTGAGAATGTGGTAATTTTGATTTAACACCCTATACCATCACCAGAATTGAAATATTGAGGGCTGAAACTGGTTTTATAATAAATGGCATTACATAATCTTTCTATTTACGTATGGTTGATTATTCTTGCATAATTATTTTAGGAGATATAAGCTTTCGAAAAGTGTTGCATTTATAACATCAGGGCTGGAAAAATAAGGGTTTAAACTAGTTTTATGATAAATAACTCTACATAGGCTTTTAATTAATTACTATATGATAATTATTTTAGGATATATAAGCTTTAAAAGTGTGCCAGATTTAGGTTGCTTCAATGAATCCCTCATACCACAGGGGTTGAAGGACAAAATTCGAGCTGGTTTTGTGATAAATTGCACTATATAATGCCTGTATTACATGATACAATTTATTGGTCAATAATTTTCAAAAATTGACCTTCAATTTATTGTTGTGTGTAAGTTCCAATTTACATGTGCGTAAACATAAGGAGTACCTAAAAACATAAACGTAAGAAATTATGTATATTCACAGTGGTCGTAACGTAGATTATTAAAATAAAGTGTTTTTTCATCTTACGTTTGTACAAACTAGGGTTATTGATGTATTGTGTTGGTTTCTCTGACTGTTATTTTCAAATATTCTGTTGATTTCGATTCTGTTTCGTGTTTAATGTTTCTCTTTGGTTTCACTTTTATTAGTTTGGAGTTCAGTTTGTTTTGTTCTATTGTATGATGTCTGAAGAAGATCTTGCGATTGTTTCATTATTAGTTATTTCGCGTCAAATGAAACACGCGTTTTATATTTGACGTGACCTAAAGAAAGACAAACATTGCAAACATAATCTTAGTGTTAACAAAGTATTAATATAATTTCATATACAGTTACCTTCAGTATATTAATTTTTTGTCATCTCTACTATCACGCTTTCTTTCTAACCCTTAGATCATAAATAATATCTAGATCGAAGGAGTCCTATATCACACAATACATTTTTGCGAACGGTTATGCCAGAAAGAGAGGAAAATATAGGTTACGTTAGAAAGACAAAGAAATAAAATATAATGAAAGAAAAATGAAGTGAAACGAACTGCGCATGTCTATCGAATCTCATTTGTTATTTATTAAAATAATGTTAAGAAGATGTACTTTGCAACTAGAAAACAGCGAATGAATATAAATATTTTTTACAGAAATAAGAACTCATTACATAATGTGTTTGTCATTTTTCGGGCTTGACAATCCGAAATTTGATTATTGTGACGCTTGCGCAGTTCATTTCTCCAGCTTTCTTATAATATATCTTCCATCTCTTTCCGTCATAACCGTTCGCAGCTTTTTCCATCTAGATATTATTTATGATCTAAGCTCTAACCACACTTTTTGAAGTTACGTCAAAAATTATAAGTTGGTAGTTCTGATTTTTCTTGACGAGAACTTGTATCGTGTAATATGGTACAAAATATTTTTGAGCTCGACAACAAATTGTTGAAAACTTGACTGAAAACTTGGTCAATAAATTGTATCGTGTAATACAGGCATTAGCTTTCACAAAGTGACAAATTTTTGTTGCATTATTCTACCCTCTATCTAATACAGCATTCAAAGGTAAAGGGTTGAAAATGACAATATAATAAATACTACCTCATAATCTTTCTATCAGAATTTAGTTTTTTATTGTAAGATTGTTTTGATCGGAGATTCAAACAAAATCATTTGAAATTTTGCCTAATTATTACTACCACATCTAAGGATTGGAAGTTGAGAGGCTGCATTTCGTTATTCAGTGTACGAATATTATTTCGGGACACTCAGACAATTTTGAGGAATTATATTTTTTCTTGGTAGGGTATTTAAGGACTGAATGAAGTAGGGTTGAAACTGATTTAATGTCCGACTAGCTTATTATTTTTCATATAATAACACTGATTTCAGAGTAGTTACGAAACAAATAAAACCCGAGGGCATTATGTTTAAAAATAACAAACAAGTTTGCTAGTTACAGCAAGTAACTAGAGTAATTTCTCTGACAGAAATCACAATGACAGGACATACATTGCTAGAAATTTTTATTGAAATACAACAAAAGTCGGACATTAAACATTGAAGGCACCACGGGTGTAGAACAGACAATAATGCCTACGGTCAACGTACACTGTTGACCTCAGGCATTATTGTCCTTTCAACACCCTTGATACCTTAATTACTATAATTGGACAAGGTTTTTATCAGCGTATGGTTTATTACTCTACTATTATTATTTTAAGCGAATAAATTCAATGGAAGAAGCTGTAGGCTCTCGGTGAAACATAATGAAATAGCATTCAAAGGAAAACACTCGCTAAAGTTTCACAATTTTTATAAAAGTTTAATACTTTATTGCAATTTCGGCTGTTATGCCATCATCAGAAGTATAAAAGTTTTACAAGAAATTTCAGTTCTATTTATACATACATACAATATACAAGTCCCATGAGAGGGCGGAGTTATCACCTAAATGGTAGAAATTAACAAAAACATTGCGGGGGCGGAGCTATCAACTAGAGGGGCAAGATATTAAAATATCTAGAAACGGAGTTTCTAAAAGTTTTAATTGTTCGTCAATTTTTTAACCGCATTCTTGATCTCATACGCTTCTAGATATGTTAACCTCTTACCCTTCTTTTTAAAATGCAGAATTTCCAAGCTATTTTTGCTACAGACATGATGATTATCTGTTAAATGTTTGGATACATTAGAATCAGATTTATTGTTTCTAAAAATGTGCAAATTTTCATTAAATCTGATGTCAAAATTACGTCCTGTTTGTCCTATGTATACATAATCACAATCATGACATTTAATTTTATAAACACCTGATTTTGAGAAAGGATCTCTCTGTTATTCACTAAAAAGATTTTTTAGAATATAGGAGTGATTTAACCCTGGAACACGGTCTTATACACAGGTCTTGACACTAGCATCCATTACCATTGTTGCGGGTTGACTCTTATTGACGCTGTATTTAGTTATTATTTGCTCTAAAAGAGGTGCTGCGATCGAGAAGATTATGCAAAAGATAAAGATGGAGAGTATGTATTGAACAGGGTATTAAAGAAAGACAGAAACTATACGATTGAAAATATTATTAATTCTAACTTAACTAACCTTATCGTGCTTCATAATGCTTCATATTGAGTAATTAACTGTGAATCAATAAAAAATTGAGAGTACAACTCATAAAATATGCCTGATTGTTGCCTTATACCACGATGTAAAACAGGGCGAAGCACCTTGGACTATAGCGTTCAGTTTTCAAAGTCTCCAATAATAGAGAATCACTGAAAAGATGGGAAAATGTTATATTTTGTACATACTAATTATAAATTTACTTGCAATAATGATTCAATAAAAATTTAGGAAAACATTTATGTATTTCAAGTTAAAATTTCTAATCAAAATGTTTTTTTTTTGTTTAAATTCTGTATATTCATTCATATTTTTTGACATTTGACGTTTAAACTCGCTGTTTCTTCTCTTTCTAATGCACATACTCTGTTTCTCTCGCACAATTATCTTCTCGATCGTTACGCCGTATGTGTTAGTTTTAAGAACTAGAAACTGCTTCAATAAGGGGTACCCCACTACTGACGAGTGTCAAGACCTGTTTATAAGACCGTGCCCTGGAACAATGTTCTCCGCTTCTAGATATTTTAATATCTTGCCTCTCTAGTTGATAGCTCCGCCCCCACAATGTTTTTATTAATTTCTACCATTTAGGTGATAACTCCGCCCTCTCATGGGACTTGTATATTGTATGTATGTATAAATAAAACTGAATTTGTGAAACTTTAGCGAATGTTTTTCTTTGAATCCTATTTTAGGAGAAATTAGCTTTGAAACTGTAATAGATTTGCATTGCACCATTTAATTTTCTGTATCTTTGGGGTTATAAGATCAAGGTTTGAACCGGTTTTATATTAATTTGCAGTTCTTCATTCTGCGATTATGTTTGTACCATTGTATAGTTAATTTACCATCGAGGAGACAAGCTTTCAAAAATTTCTTGCATTATTTAACCCCTACACTAGCAGAGCTTGAAGATGAGAGTTTATAATTGGTTTTGTGGGTAATGGTACTACATCAGTTTTCGGGAGCTTAAACATAATTTTATAAAATTTCTGTTTTTGGGGATATACCGTTTGAGCGCGGCGGTCAGTTTTGTCCTAATCCCATAGACCATTTGACCATTTATCTCTTAATCCCTATATACCGTTTGAGCCTGATTTTCAAGGGGGCTCAGACATAATTTTATAGATTTTGTTTTTTAATTTAGAAGAATTTTTGCATCATTCAACCCCTACAGCAGGGCTTAAAAATGTGGGGTTGAAACTGTTTTTGTGATAAATGGTACTAAGTTAATTTTTGTTCTCTAATGTAAGATTATTAATTCCAGGAGTTCAAACATAATTTCGTCTAATTTCTGTTTTTTATGCTGCCATATTCAATGATTGAAATTTGCAGGCAGCACCAGTGGTTTTTCGGGTACTGCAGTTCGGTAATTAAATTTTTGAGAGATAGGCAATTCTTGAATAAAACAATTGAAAATATTGATAGTACAGGTCGGAGCCCATGGTTTGCCCGGGTGCTGCAGTCAATTATGCAAGAACATCTATTTTTATGCGGGTGGAGCTGCGGGTAGCTGTTCGTCTCCCATTAGCCGGTTTATCTTCTGATGAAACTACATTCTATACCAAAATAAGATCGGTATTCTGATTAATTTCTGATATATTTTTTAAATAAGTCATTAATTTCTAACAAACAAGCTTTAAAAGTACATAAATTATACAGTTCAGTTCAATTAACGTGATCTAGTTCTACTAGATTAAGAATAGCACCTTGTTAAATATGTATAGTTAGTTATGTACAAATTAATACGTATTAACATGAATATATACAATTAATATCTATGACTCAATTCACACATATAAAATCGATATGGCACTTTACAATGTCAATTATAAATCACAAGTAGAATTTTTTACTATAATTTCGTTGTGGCTTGCAATTTGACATACCTCGAGTGTTGCTGTTCATCTGTTTCATCAGGGGCCATGAAACATTGATGAGTTTGGATCTTTGGTTTTAGTAAAATTCGTCTTACTCCCCAAACCACTGCGATTAAAACAAAACAAAGCAATAAAAACACTGCTACCAAGGCGACATCTAGCCCTGATAGGCCTCTAGCTTCCCGCCTTATCGCCGTCACACATCTAGGCCTTGGTCCACTTTGAATATTAGGCCCTTGGGGGACTACATTGGCGCAAACTCTATACGGACCATCATGCATACCAACAAAAACATATTTAGGCTCCGAACAGTTTATTCTTCTTTGAGATAATACTGTGCCTTGTTGGAGGATAGCTACGTTTAGGGTGCAATCTTTAGAAGGGAAAAGGGCTACCTGCATGGATAGGCTCCCATAAGTGGTTAAATTTGCTTGTACCGCTGTTATTCTCGGTACTAAATTAGTTTCTTTGTGTTTCGGTTTTAATTTGACGTTAGGTATTAGGGGTATGACGTCACTACAGCCCAAAACAAGTGACAATTCATCACTTTGTCCTGATTCTAATAGAACAATACAATAACGGTACCTGTGTTGCAACTGAAGATCAGTTATTGTTGGTACTGTTACATTTAAACTCAAGGGGTTTTTTAATTCCGAAGAATTACATTTTAGGGGGTTCGATTCCAACAATACTTCGTTGGCACCTTCTTCTTCATAAACAAAAATAGCGTCGCAAGTATAGGGAACAGCTTTAGCATCTACATCCCAAAAAAGGGACACTGTAACTCCATCATACATAAAATCTTTCAAAACAACTTGAGATTTAGCAATTGGTTCTACAACTGGCGCAACCAGATCTTCCTTCTCTTCCTCGCCACATAAAAGATCTTCAGTTGGTACGTCCACCAACAAACCGTTTTCCAAACTAGGGGGCGTGGTACAAACAGCCGTTGAACGATCTTCTTTTGAAATAGAAGAATTGGACAGCCAAACCGAAAAATCAATCAGACTACAATCACAATTCAAAGGGTTGTCAGAAAGGGTTAATTTTTGAAGAACTATTCCTGGCTTTAGGGCATCAGTTGCAATAATAGAAATGTCGTTATCATCCAGCCTCAAGTCTTTTAAATTAGTTAAAGGCAATATTAAATCGGCAGTTAAGGCCCTCAAGAAGTTGTGCCTCAAATCCAGCTCAGTTAAATTAGTTAAATGAGCCAATGAGGCCCCTGAAACTGCCACAATCCTATTATGGGCCAAATCTAAATGTACTAAACTGGATAGTTGACTAAACGCATGATCTTCAAGTACATCAATTTGATTATGATGTAAAATCAATGACGTTAAATTTTGGAGCCCTTCGAGGGCCCCCCGTCGAATACTACTCAAAGAATTATGGGCCAATTGTAGATCTTTCAACTGCTGCATTGTTGGTAGAGTATTAGGCCCTACAGGTCCAATTAAACTATTGGAACTGAGGTCCAGTTCTTCTAAAGTATCAAAAGGGACCAATTTAGCTACCGTAGCCATGTTGAGCTTATTGCCGCGAAGGCGCAGGGTTCTAATTTGTATCAAAGGGGTGAACGCGTTTGGGGTTATTGTAGACAAAATATTGTCACTCAAATCCAGGAAAGTCAGATTGTAGAGGCCCTGAAATGAACAAAAAAATTATTGAAAATTAAGTTCATAACGTTATTGCGTACCTTAAACGACTTTTCGTCTACGTTTTTTAGACGGTTGTGTGATAAGTCTAATCGGTCTAAAGTTGGTAATGAGGTCAATGCTTCAATAGGGACTGTAGTGAGTTGATTATTTGGTAGGCCCAGGGCTTGTAGGGGCCCTGCTAAGCCAGAGAAGGCCCTTTCACTTATATTTCGAATCTCGCCTAAAAACAATACAAAAATTATTATAAATAATGATTTTAGACAGTCGTGAAAACGGGAAATCATTTTAAGTTAGTTAATAAGTTCAGTAAACGGGCAGAAATCTCTTCAAATACTAAAAATAAACCGTGACTCTTTATTTAAGCAGCGAGTTCTTGCATCAATTGTTTTGTTTGTAAAGGATACGAAAGGGATCTACGCAGTTAAGGGCTGAATTACAAATTACAGTCTTTAACGAGTTACATGTAGGATTATTCGATCAATTACTAATTCCCGGAATAAGAAAGTTTTAAGCTCCAGAATAGGGACTGAATTCTCACCTGAGGATACCACGAGTCCATGCAAAGCAACCCCGTCCAAAATGCTCCCCGCCAATTCAGTCACATTTTGTACAGTACAATCCAACAAAGAAACTGCTTGTTTGGGCCCTAGGGTTCTCAGAGCGTGGCCCACTAGTCGTAATGCTTCAGGTCCTCCCGAACAACGAAGGGTGTGAGGTAAATCGCAGGAGCAGGATACTAGGGGCGGCTCGTCGATCTGCGGACATCGCCAGGGGTCCGGGGGTACGGTTGTAGGGGAGGCTAGGTCGAAAAAGAGGAAGAGGAGCCACCACATCCTGAAAAAAAATAATACGTTATCGCTGGACTTGAGGCATTTTTTTTAATAGTATTTCATCCCCTGAGAGGAAATTTGAATTTATAAATTTCAAATGCGGCCAATAAATCTAATTTATCAGAGTTTACAGGGCCCGTTATGTTGCACATAATAGCACATAAAATCGATAGTTTCACAAAGCATTTTCCATAAATAAACTGTTCAGGAATAGACGACGATCGTTCTGATGGCTAGAGCAGTGTTAACGTATGTTATGCTTGAAATATTCTAGTAATAACGCTTAAAAGCGAGACATTTTAGCTGTTTTTTCCGAAACGTCACAAAATATATGTTCACGATAAATTTCTTTTTGATAAATGTAGATATTAGATGGTTTAGTGCACACATACATGTGAAAAATTGTAGAAATGCGTTTTACAGCTCATATTTTACTTGAGAATTTTACCCTTTTTAACACCCTGTATAAAAGACTAATACTTTTTAGAGCTCTCCCGCATTGTTTCACCCTTAAAATTATTTTTTTCAATACTTTTAATCATTCTTCATTTCGTCTAGTAATTTTTGCAATTTTTATTTTCATTCTAAAGTTGATAGTAAGTTCAAAAATTATCCTATGGGGTCATTGACCTCATGCCTTTATGCTTCTCTCGTAAAGACGTTTTTTGAAATGCTACCAACTTGACAATTATGTTATGCAAGTTGCGGAAGCGTCAATATAATATTTACTGTAGCGGTTGTATTTTTTGTGTGATATCTTTCGGAAAGCACAATATAAAAATAAAATAAAATTAGTTTCGGATGCACAAAAGTGTGCCCTTTTCAATGATACCCCACTAAATATTCATCATTACATTTCAGCCCCCTATAAAAATTATGAAAAAGTATTTCGGCTTCTGTAGTGGTCTGACGTACTAACATAATAAAAATTAAATGGGTAAAGAATCCTAAAATTAATCTTTTTCATATATTCTCTTGTGAAAGAGGTAAACGTACCTCCCCCGCATTGTAAAGCCCTCAAAATTGTTTTTTTTAAACAAATTTTTCATCTAAATATAATAGTTGGCTCAAAAAATTGACAAATTATTTTAATTAATATTCTATCGGGTCAATGACCTCATGCCTTTATGCTTCTCTCGTAAAGACGTTTTTTGAAATGCTACCAATTTGACAATTATGTTCTGCAAGTTGCGGAAGCGTCAATATAATATTTGCTGTAGCGGTTGTATTTTCTGTGTAATATCTTTCGAAAAGCACAATATTAAAATAAAATAAAATTATTTTCGGATGCACTAAAGTGTGCCTTTTTTAATGACACCCCACTAAATATTCATCATTATATTTCAGCCCCCTATAAAAATTATGAACAAGCATTTCGGCTTCTGTAGTGGTCTGACGAACAAACAATAAAAATTTTACGGATAAGGAGCCCTAAAATTCATTTTCTTCATATATTTATTTTTGAAAGACCGCCCTTAAAATCATTTATAGTGTAAACCCTATTTTTATTTTCCCCTAAAGTTTTAATAATTATCCCCGTCGGAGCAGTGACCTTATAAATTCTATACTTTGACAAGAATGTTCTACAGGTTGCGAACTTATTAAAATTATTTTTAAATGTATTTTTTTTACTATAAATAAAATAATTTGTTCCATCTTTAATCACCTCAATTTTATCTCACTTTTATTTCTCTCCAATAAAACTACATCCTCCTTGAAAACTTTTATTCCATCCCAACTTTCGTCATAAATATTACACAACTTTCAAACTTTAAATATTCATTTTTTCTTTTCACGTACACGTAAAATACTCACATGAATTATGCCGTACACTCTTCAGTTTCTAGCTGAAACTCCAGTTACAGTTTCAGCCAGTAATTCACTGAAAATTTCAGGATATTACTATGACATTACTCGGAGCAGAACAGCTCTGGTTATCGCTATTGTTTCGGGGCAAATATACGGTTGTAAAACTAGCTTTAGGGGGGAATGATTAATAACTTTATTAGAATTTGTTTTATCTGTTTTGGCTTGAATGATGAATAGCTTCCTTTCATTTTAACATTCGTTTTAGATGCCCAAACCAACGAAATAACTATTTTCCAAATATTTTTGTAAATTTATTTATTTAATATTCATGTTTTAATGGACAACTGTTGTTGCAGATTGATTTATAGCTCTATTAAAAATATTTTAGAATGTTTTCAAAACGAATTGATACTACATTTAGATATTTAAGTATTGCTATGATTAATTGCTAATTTATTTAAACCGGTAGAATGAAAATTGTGTGTACTAAATTGGTATATTTGAAAGGGTAACTTAAAATGGAGATTTCTCATTAATTCAAACTATTAATGGAATTTTGTACAAGTTTATAACACTCACAGGTTATAAACTTCCAAATAAAAACAAGTACAAAGACTCTTTTCGAATTATTGCTTTAAAAGCTTTAAATGAAAATCACTATTCAATAAATGGAAAGAAGATTAAAGTTTTATTCTTTTCACCAACTTATTTATTTATAACACTGATCACTCACTGGATATTCACTATTTCACTGTTCTACTGTTCACTGTTTCTCAGTCAGGTCGTTTGCTCATATATATACAGATATTCGTTTCTGGAAATGTTCTAGGTCAATTCGAGAGCACGCTAATAGAATTTTCGACCGTGCGGGGCGGTGTGGTGCGTTGCGGTGCGATACAACGAAGATAAAAGGCCCTGTACAGATAGGGCCGGATTCAGAGCTAATTTTATTTTTACGAATTATAATACTTTGGCACGTTAAAATACAATTCAGAACTCTCTGAAAATTAAAAAAAAAAATACCTATTTTTATTTTGACTTCTGGATTATAGGTGAACAAGCTTAATCTATGATTGTTAAAAATTTCAGGATGTTAGCACCAGTGCTTCCCAAAAAAATTGAACTTGATGATGTAGACAAATATTTTTATTTTTTGTAACATTCTATCCAGGCTCTAAAAATTTTGAAAAAAATATTTATTTATATTTTGACTCCTAAATTATATGTAGGGAAGCATATTCTACAATTTTCAAAAATTTCAGGTAGTTAGCATCAGAACTCTCTAAAAAATTCAATTTGGTAGCATGGACAAACATTTTTATTTTTTGTTACATTTCAACACCCCTCAAAAAATTTTGAACAAAATAT
The DNA here is from genome assembly GCA_963989225.1 of Dromius quadrimaculatus. NCBI lineage: Eukaryota > Metazoa > Arthropoda > Insecta > Coleoptera > Carabidae > Dromius > Dromius quadrimaculatus. Next base: position 54,894,730 of record OZ022330.1, read on the forward strand.
TTATTTATATTTTGACTCCTAAATTATGTGTGAGCGCTAGAATCTATGGTTTTGTTAAATTTCAAGTGATCAGTATATATATTTTAAAGAAAAATCAACTTATCAGGACAGGACGATATTTTATTTCTTTATTACATTTCATATAAAATCTTCAAAAAAAATATATCCCTTTTTTGACTTATAAATTAGATATAGGCTAGCATATTGTAACGTGCGAGGTTCGTAAAGGTGACTTTACCAGGGCGGAGCCTTTCGTCCTCGTTGCGTCTCGCCGCGCCGCATCACATCACCCTTCCCGATGGAAGCCTCTAGCAATATTCTAGAAATGTGGTAGAACTTTCGAGAAATGGATATTTCTATATATAAGGGCAAGCAAAAAACTTGAGGAGAGTAGTGTAATGGTGAAGCTAGAGCAGTGAATATCAAACAGTGAAGTAGTCAGTGGATATAAATAGTTGAATATAAATATCTGCGACTTTCTTTAAGTTAATATTAAGTGATATTAAATAATATAGTGTTGTTAGTGATATTCAGAAGAATAAAACATTTATTTCATTTTAAATTATTAAATGGTGATTTTTATTTTAATTATAAGTGATTTCGAAGCAATAAACATTACATAATGTAAGATTGTCGGGAATTTTGTAGGTTTTTACCAACAGGCTTTTCAAAAAATTCTATTCGATGAAGTAGAAAAACATTTTTATTTTTCCTTACATTTCAGCTCTCTCTGGAAATAAAAAAAATGTATTTATTGATAGTTTGACTCCTAGATTAGGTGCCAATAAGCATGATCTATAATTTTGTCAATACTTTCTGAAAAAATTGACTGGATAAGGCAAAACAATAATTTTCTTTTCATTACATTTCAGCCTCCTGTAAAAAACTTTAAATTTGCTATGAATTTCAGGATGTTAACTTCAGTGTTTTCTGAAAAATTCAACTTGATGAGATAATTAAATCAATTTTTACTTTTTCTTGCATTTCAGCATAATCCGAAAATTTCGAAAATATATTTATTTATATTTTGATTACCAGATTAGGTGTAAGCAAGCATATTCTACGATTTTACCAACTTTGAGGTAATTAACATCTGTACTTTCTGAAAAAATCATCTTGATATTATATTGTAACGTGCGAGTATCATAATTCGTCAAAATAAAAAAGGACTGAATCCGTCCTTGTTGTCTGGGCGGAGCCTGTTATCTCTTTACGTCGCGTCAAGCGACATTCGAGATTATAGTAGAAATTTCTGGATGCTTGGTTTCCGTATATATAAAGCAGGGTGTAACAAAATCATGATTCTCTTAAAAAAGTCAAAAATCACGATTTTTATTAAAAAAAATCTTGTTTTCTTCGATTTAGATAGTATTTTCAATACTTTTAGTCATTATTTGAACCATTTCATTGCATAACTGCCTCAAATACTAATTTAATTTTAAATTGACATGGAAAATGCGTCAAGTGTTTCAGGGATTTCAGGTCGAAGCATGTTTGAAAATCTCACACATTGTTTACAACAATTTTTTGCTCATTTCCAATTTTAAGTTAGAATTTTTTATGCAATAATTCAATTTATTTTTTATGGTCTAGTATAATTTTTGATAAAATATGTACTTTTCCGTTTTCTTATTTTCTTATGATAAGTAATTTACTTCATTTTCTATTGTGGTGTTTTCCTTTAGAGTAAACAATTTTTTTTTTAAATTAAAATCAATGTTTTTTTTGAAAAAATCACTTGACTAAAATCGTGATTTAAATCAAATGATTTTGATTATCTACACCCTGATATAAGGGCGAACAACTTGACTGAAAAACAGTGAATAGTGAAATAGGGTGAATATTCAGAGCGTAATAAATAAATAAGTTGTTGTAAATAGATATTGGTGATTTTGTAGTTAAGGTTTAATAAATAAGAAATAAATTGTTTAGTGTTTGTTTAGTAATACTTCGAAGAATAAAACGTTTATTTTCTTCTCATTTATTGAATAGTGATTTCTAGTTAAACAATAAACAATTCTTTAAGAGCAATAAACATTACAATATTTTTATGCTTCATAACATTTTTACCTCCAATAAAAGACCTAAAAAAATTATACCTATTTTGATTTATGGATTAGGTGCAGGCTAGCATTATTTATAATTGTGAGGAATTTCAGGTTCTTAGCAACAATTTGGTGGGTGGAAAACTATTTTTATTTTTCGTTACACTTCAGCTCCCTCTGAAAATTTTGAAAAAGTATTTTTTGCATACTTTGACTTTTATACTATTAATTAGCGTCAGTATTTATTTAAAAAATGGAAGAATCATCTAGATGATGGAAGCGCATTTTTGACAGCTCATGAATGCTTGTTACTTCAGAGATTTCGCAAATTACCATCTCTCACAATTACTGAGCTCTAAATCAAGCAGTTTGGGCAAACTTACGAAACAGCAGCTTCCATTTAGTACTAGTTTTAAGTTGACTATTTGATAGGTACATAATTTATGCATGTACAAACTCAAAAATACCTTTTAATCTTCATTGTCTAGTTATTGACTGACGGGAGGTCAAGTGCTGTACCTTAAAATGATAATTTGATCTTTTTCAAAGCTATATAAAAAAAATACACCAAAAGTAAACAAATTTTCATCTAATTATAATAATTCATTCTAATAAGCTTCAAATTCGCGTCAAACAAGTCATTGAATGAATCCTGGACAGATTTGACAACTGTACATAATAATAGTGACACGCGCGGCTAAAGTTGTAAGTAAATTTTTATCCACTTGAATAAACGTTAGTTGCCATATCCCTAATGTCATATATACCTATGGGCATTGTTTCACTTGAAACAAGTAATTGAATAATTTAATCATACACAATCACTGAGCTTGAATTAAAGCAAATTGTGCAAACTTTCAAAACAGTAGCTTTTATTTAGTACCAGTTTCAAGTCTGTAAATAGTATAGTTGCTGAGAACTCAGCATCACGCCAGCCAGCCAACCAGCCAGACAACCAAAGTGAATAATATCCAAAAAATGCGCTAAAAATTAATTAGATTGGGCAAAATGATATTTCTATCTTTGTGTTAACTTTGAATTTAAAAAATAAAATGTGTAATAAGGGTGAAAAATGTGATTTCCTCGTTTGAAAATGGTGGTGATTGAAGCGAATAATTGAAAAAGCAATTTGAAAAGTGCTGTTCAAAATTCAGTTCATCTCTCGCATCAAAAATTCAAAACCTCAGTTCAAGCACCAAATCAAGTGTAACAATAGCTTTAGTCCATAATAAATTGAATCCCTATATACGCAGCATCTTGTTACATCCTCAAATAATACTCAACCAAACAAAAACATCCAAAAACAAGTGAAATACCTCCAAATACCTCTGTACATAAAAGTTTTTTCATAAGAAACCAGCCTGAAACCAGTCCTCAGAATAAATGCACTCGCGAACAAAAAACATTCGATGAATATTTATCAATTGTTATGGTTGTCTTTGACAACCATTGTAGGTTTATAAAAAATTCGATACAGAAGGATATTTTCCAATTATCATAGGTAGCAGTGGTCTTAAACATTCTGAAGCGCATTCTGATGTCCTGACGATTTAGGAGCAAAAGATGTATTCAATATAGGATATAACATATTGAAAGGACATTTATATCTTTTTATAAAAAGTATTAAGAGATTTATTTATTGTATGTTTATGTTTTAACGACTTATATAAAGGTTCCCGTTTCGAAAGATTCGGTTTTTGTCGTATCTCATTGATTTGAATGGTATCATTTATAAAATATAATGATAATATATTTGTAGTGTCTTATTTAGGGGATTCCTCTGATTTTATCAAAGTTTAGAATTTATTAAACCTTATAAATATTTCATTAGTACAGAATAATTTAGTAACAAATAGTAAAATATTGCCTACTTTCAAACTAGTTCCTTTAAACGAATAAATCTTAGGTCAATACCATTTACACTCTACTTACGATCTAAAATTTCAATGGGTGACGTTTGTTATCATAAAAGGACATAGTCAAGAATAAGTCATACCAGTTTGCAGAAATCTTTCTTTATATATCCATTTATAACAAATAAAATATGAATTATAAACAGAATGAAAGACAAGTCTGTATACGGCAGAACATTGGGCCGGTTCCCAGAAATGTAGGGACTTTTTTGCGGTGCTGTAAAAGCAGTGCCGTGCGAGAAACCGCAGATAATATTTTTTCAAAGTGGTGTTTTCCTGGCAGTTCAAAATGAGACATCTTAGTAGTATAATATACGGCTTTATATGCTCAAGTAGTAATTTTTAGCGCATTTTTTGGAAGAAAGCGCTATTATATTCACTTTGGCTGTCTGGCTGGCTGGCGTGACGCTGAGTTCTCAGCAACTATACTATTCACAGACTTGAAACTGGTACTAAATAGAAGCTGCTGTTTCATAGGTTTTGACAAATTGCTTTAATTCAAGCTCAGTGATTGTGGAAGATTAAATTATTCAATTACTTATTTCAAGTGAAGCAATGCCCATAGATATATATGACATTAGGGATATGGCAACTACAATTTATTAAAGTAGATAAAAATTTAGTTACAACTTTCGCCACCAGTGTCACTATTATTATGTACAGTTGTCAAATCTGTCCGGGATTCATTCAATGACTTGTTTGACGCGAATTTGGAGCTTATTAAAATGAATTATTATTATTGGATGAAAATTTGTTTACTTTTGGTGTATTTTTTTAATATAGCTTTGATAAAGATCAAATTATTATTTTAAGATACAGCACTTGACCTCCCGTCAGTCTATAACTGAACAATGAAGATTAAAAGGTATTTTTGAGTTTGTACATGCATAAATTATGTACCTATCAAATAGTCAACTTGAAACTAGTACTAAATGGAAGCTGCTGTTTCGTAAGTTTGCCCAAACAGCTTGATTTCAAGCTCAGTAATTGTGAGAGATGGTAATTTGCGAAATCTCTGAAGTAACAAGCATTCATGAGCTGTCAAAAATGCGCTTTCATCATCTAGATGATTCTTCAATTTTTTTTTGTGTCCTGCTCTTTTGCAGGAAGTAATAAATGAATATCATTGACGCCTTGTTCGCAACAAGGGGTAAATTGACTTTAAAAATAATTCCTGTTGGTCAACGTATATATTGTGAGCTCACCATGGCAACGATCGTGGTGGAATCTCTTTCCAGAAGCAAGTTTTTCTTCTTCAGCAACTTGGACAACTCAAGAAGCGAAGAGAGGTAGTTGTCAGCCATCGATAACATGACCACTGAATGTTAACAGACTCTGAGTGCTATTATAAATTGCAATCATGTGTCCATTGACGGAGAGCCAATACTTTTTGACCACCCTAGATACTTTTAATTTACATTCTTGCGATTCCACAATATGACCAGTAAAAGATAGACTTTTATAGCTGAGATGGTACAGTAAATTACAACAAACATTAAAACATACAGTTTATAAAAACTCCAGGGTAGTACAATTTTTTTTAGTGAGGGTTGAAGTGCTAAAAACACAACCCTAGTATTTTTTTTCAGGTAACAATCAAATTCCCGATAGTTTGGTTATTTTGGCGCCTTTTTATGATCAAAATTATTCCAATTTTCAACACTTTTGTATCGAAAAACAATTTGAATGAAAGTTGTAGAATTTTTAATTCCCTACAATTTGAGTTGCTTGGCAATTCCGTACGACTGGAATTGACCAAGTAACAAGGAAAATGCGCGGAAAAGTCCGTACATACTAAAAGTGATTTTTTTAAATAAGAATCAAAAAATGGAAGAATCATCTAGATGATGAAAGCGCATTTTTGACAGCTCATGAATGCTTGTTACTTCAGAGATTTCGCAAATTACCATCTCTCACAATTACTGAGCTTGAAATCAAGCAGTTTGGGCAAACTTACGAAACAGCAGCTTCCATTTAGTACTAGTTTCAAGTTGTCTATTCGATTGGTACATAATTTATGCATGTACAAACTCAAAAATACCTATTAATCTTCATTGTTTAGTTATTGACTGACGGGAGGTCAAGTGCTGTCCTTGAAATGATAATTTGATCTTTATCAAAGCTATATAAGAAAAATACACCAAAAGTGAACAAATTTTCATCTAATAATAATAATTCATTCTAATAAGCTTCAAATTCACGTCAAACAAGTCATTGAATGAATCCCGGACAGATTTGACAACTGTACATAATAATAGTGACACCCACGGCTGAAGTTGTAACTAAATTTTTATCTACTTGAATAAACTTTAGTTGCCATAACCCTAATGTCATATATATATATATATATATGGGCATTGTTTCACTCGAAACAAGTAATTGAATAATTTAATCTTCCACAATCACTGAGCTTGAATTAAAGCAATTTGTGCAAACCTACGAAACAGCAGCTTTTATTTAGTATCAGTTTCAAGTTTGTAAATAGTATAGTTGCTGAGAACTCAGCGTCATGCCAGCCAGCCAGACAGCCAGAGTGAATATAATAGCGCTTTTTTCCAAAAAATGCGCTAAAAATTGTATTTGGCTTTCTTGTAGCACTTTAGGTGACAAATATGACAGTACATTTTATTTTTAAATTACTCGAGTTACAGCCCTGTTAGGGTATCCCATATTTAAAGTACATTTTATCAAAAAATAATTCAACTAAAAATTGTAGGGTTCTCAATTTTCTACAATTTTGAACCAAAAAATTGTATTAGACTTTTTTGTAGCACTTTAGGCGACAAATATGGCAGTACATTTTATTTTTCAATTCCATTCAATCATAACCTCAAAAACTCAAATTTAATTGAAAATTAACAACTTTTCAAACATGTTTGAAGAAAAAATAATCATAGTTTAATTTTAGGTCCTTATCTTTCCAAATTACACTGAATTCAGACGATTGAAATTATTAGAAAAAAAAGTTATACGTCATTACGTATGTGGAGAATCACTGGCAAAGATGTGCCATTTTAGTTATACTTTAAATAAATCTAGTGGTGGTCCATAAAAACTCAAATATTACGATTTTGCTCACAATTTAAAATGAGAAGAATCACTATTTATAAATATTGAGCATGGCACGTCGAGCTGGGTCAAAGCGGGCGCAGCCCGCCCGTTTGTTGGGTGCAAAGCAAAACTACTATTTATAAACATTGAGCATGGCATGCATAATTTTTCTTATATTAATGCTCAAAACTACCTATTTTCAAAAATTAATGCTGAAATTGTCGTTTTTTAGTTTTTGGAAGATATCTCAAAAACTATTTATGATAGACAAAAATAGTTTGAGCCAAATTGAAGACAATAAAATGAGCTTTCATTTTCTGTACAATCTTTCATATTTTACAAAAATTATAGCATTTTAAATGTTACTGAAAATTTCATTTTTATTTCATCAAAGATGTTCATAATATTTAGAAGAAACTTTTGTGATAAATAGGAACCTCTGCAATCGAAATTGTCGATTATTAGTTTTTGAAGAATAACTCGAAAACTATTTAAGATGAGGAAAATCGTTTGAGCCAAATTGACAGCAATTTTCATTTGTACAATCTTCCATATATTCATTTTTACAAAAGTTACGGCACAAAAACCGGGGCATTTTCAATTTGAACGCAATTTTTGGATGAATGGGATCCACTGCAATCGATAGAACAAAGAATTTCCTATTGATGTGCATTTGTTTTTTTTTTATTTTGATGATTGAAGCTCGTGTAACATAAATTAAATTGAATTTTTGGCTAAAATTACGTCATTGCGAGTTTTTCAACCCTCTCTAAAAATGTGTACCATTTGGGGGTTTAATAATTTATTTTTACCTAAGGCTTCACATTATCAACTAAAAATATCCACTATTGAATATTCATTTTTATTATTGAAGCTAAAATAATCTTTAATACTAAATTTATTCATTATTTGCATCGTAACACTGTCTTCTATTTATTTCCACCTCTTCAATTTATTTATTGCAGCTGTTTCTTTACTTATTTTCACTCTTACACGCCCCGTAACCGAGCTACTAGCAATTATTACTCTTACGCGCTCCGTAGCCGAGCTACCAACCATTGTTACTGTCCATTTTTTACTCAGTTTAACTCAGTTCTCGGTTCTCGAATCTTCCAGAAATTTCCATTTTGTCTGACGTCACCACGTCTTTGACGCATATCAGTCAGTTCAACCGGCGTGTCGTATTGGAAATCTACTCATTAGGGGCCCTGTTCGTAACAATATGAAATTAGGAAAAAAAATGGTGTTGTCATATTAATAATATTATTTTTTTATCAATGTAAACTTTTTCAATATAATCTTCGTATTTTTCGTTCAAATCTGGTCATTTTGGTCGTAAAAAGACTGTAAACTAAACAATTAATAGGGAATTTAATCTAGTGTTCAGAAAAAAATTGCAGGGCTACTTGAAATTGATTCTCTATGAGTTATTTGCGAAAAATACGATTGTTGACACTTCAATCCCCTAGGAATACCTAGATAAATATTTTCTCAGAGTTTCAGCCTTTTTTTCATCCAGTCCATCATTAGATCCAAAAAAAATTGTATCCCAAGTTGCGAAGAAACGAACCTCAAAACCTCAGGACATAATATTTTGAAATAGCAAGAGATTTATTCATAATTCGTAAAACAGATAACAAAAATAAACAAATATTGTTCAAAGTGATACATTTTTTGGCCTCTGTTTGTATTGCAATTTTTGATTAAATTGTCAGCAAAATCAAATAATAGAGAATTGAACTTTAACACGAAACATTTTTTGGTATAAAATACCATTCTTAATTACCTATATATACCTAATCCAAAAATGGGCCAACATTCAATTGTCTAACAGTTGATGCCTGGCAACCACCGAACATCTAGTAACCGTTGGCTGTCAATCACGTCCGACAATTGAACATCGACTCGATCAATACTAACTAGGATTACAGTTATAGCGAATTCAAATGAATATTTATGTGAACTAATTACTTGAAATATTTTACATTTGTGACAATATTTTACTACACTCTAGTCTGGATGTTTAAAGCTTTCTCCATTCTCGTGCCCCAAAAATTCGTGCGATAATACTGCCCTGGTGTGTAATAAAGCCCAACTTTTGACACTTGTATCTGCTTACAAATATCTGTAAAACTTTTAACATTATTTTCCGCTAAACTTCAGAGAAACAAATCCGCATTTTTCAGAGGTCACGTTTTACGTACTGAAGCCTTCAGAATTGAAACTTCAGAATCGAAACGTAAGAAATAGAGACACAAGAACAGGAAACTTGGCTGAAAGCCAGATTTCAGGACGTGATGGAACGATTTGTTATTGTAAAACTCTATTGGAAGTAATTTTGATATCCTTAGGCTGTAAGGCGTTCATTAATAATTCTATTATTATTAGTATTTTTCGTAATGTAAATTAAGTCATTGAATTATTTTTAAAAATCTAGTTGGCGCCTTCAGATCAAAGATGCCTCATAATCTTCACTTATTATTAAAACATTTGAATGTAGCTTCGAACAATAAACAATGCCTATTGTCAGGCAATTTGTAAAAAAGCTGTCAGCAAAAATGATTTGCATAACACAAAAAATCAAATACTTTATTAATAGTTTTTGCTGAATTTTAAAGCATTTGATTTGAATTTTAATACGGAAATTACGTGGATATGTTTTAGCCTTGACTTATGTATGTATCATTTTCTGTCATGGGCGTACAAACAAAAATTATTTAAAGTGAGAGCACCCAAAAAAATATTTTCCCCTACGCCACTGCCTCTGTAAATATAATACTGATAATTATCACATATTATTTATCTCTGAGATTCCTGTTTGTCAGTTCGTAACCAACAATCCATCTAAAAACAACGAAAAGTTACAAAAATTAATTTTTGAGATTCACCGGAAGTTCTCCCTCCAGAAAAAACAAAACAATTAGTATAGTAGTGTCACGTCAGTGTTTTGTCAAACATGAGAGTGATAGTCATTTGTTTTATTGTCATTTGTTTTAACCAAGCGGCCGGAAAAGTGTACACACGGTGTGGTCTGTCTCAAGAACTACAAAAAAGGAATTTTCCGAGGAGCTTCCTTAGTAATTGTAAGGAAAAACGCGTAATTTTTCTTTTTGTGTTTTTTTGTTGTGTTAGTATTCACGAGGCGTGGAAAAATAATTTACAAGCACAAAAAATATAATTAATTTTATTAAATGAAAGAAGTAACATTTTGCACTTTTTAACATCTCCGACGAGAATTATTAACAAAATAAAAATTGACGTATTAATTTTTATTGGAACTGATTAAATTTTAATTGAATTATAGGAAAATATAGATCAAAAGTTATAGGTGAAGTTCAATAATTCAAAGTTTCCGAGAAATATTTTCAACAAATACAAGGACACTTAAATAAATATAAATAAAATACTTTTTGCTCAAATGTTGTTTTGCAGGTAAATGACGTAGAACTTTATCAAAAATTACTTAGCAAATTAATTACCTTGAGCAATATTTACTTAATTTTGTTATCACCTTTGAGAATTAATCTTTTGTTATTTCCAAATTTTTTTTTTGTTATTTCAGGGGTGTGCCTCATCGAAAGCGAGAGCGCCAAAGACACCAACAAAGTCACCCCCAAAGCCGATAACAGTAAAAGTTATGGCCTATTTCAGGTAAACAAAACATAACAATAAACAAAAACGAGTTAGAAAATAACAATAAAAAGCAACTCTAGCATGCAACTAAATTTCCATAGCTGTTTTCAGCATTGCATACTCAAACCACGAGCGCAATTTTTTGCTTTTTCAACTTTTTCTCACTGAATAAAACTCACGTGAGATAAAAATGTGAATGTTTGTTTCCATGTAAACTTTTCTTTGTAGATAAACAGCAAGGAGTGGTGCACACTCGGAAAGAAAGGGGGTAAATGTTCGGTGAGATGTGAAGGTAAGGCACTTCATTCAAATTTAATCACGAGGGATATACTCTTTTTACGATGTTGGTGAATTTATTATTCAATTATAAAAAAGACGGCAAACAGAGATAAAGTTTGAGGAAGAATTATAAAGTGAAGTTACATAAAGATTTTGAGGAACTTGAATTCTTGAAGAATTTTCAGCAAGCGAATCAACCCTTAAAATTAAAATTCTTTAATACAAACATACAATTTTTTTTTTTGTATATCAACCCTTAAGTAATTTGTAGTTTTGGACGTTTAAAATCGTATCTATCTCTTCACCCCTCAAAAAGACATTCAAATTCGTGAAATAGAATATTGTCAAACATATCAACCCTTAGGCTCAACCTGCAAATCGTAAAAATGTAAAAAAAAATTGCAGCTGGCTGAAAAACTCCTGAAAAATTGCGGATGATGTTTTGGACGATCGAAATTAAAGTTTACCGAGTCTAATTCATAACCTAAAAAGTTTTTTTGTATATTAACCCCTTGATTAAAGTCTGTGGATTGTAAAACTATAAGAAAAATTCAAATTGTTTTGCAAATTTCTGAAAAATGGCGGATGGAATTTTGGACGTTAAAAGTAAAAGATTTCTGTATTTTCACCCCTATAACTAAGTCTAAGTCATGATCTAAAATTTGTATATATAAATTAACTCATTAATTACAACCTGTGTGTCATGAGGATATGGGAAAAAATTGAAATTGGGTCACACATTTCTCATAAATTGTTGATGGAGTTTTGGACGTTCGGAACCAAAGTTTAGCACATTTTTGTATTTTCATCCTTCAATAACTGCATCTAATTCAGAATCTAATTTTTTGTTTTTGTTTATTAAATCCTTAACTCAAGCCTGTAAATCATAAAAATATAAAAAAAAATAAATTGGTTAGCAAATTTCCGAAAAATTGCAGATATAATTTCGGATGTTCAATATCTTAGGTTAGTAGATTTTTACCTTTTCACCCCTAAGAAATCAACTTAAGTTCATACTACAAAATATTATGATATATATTAACCCTTAAAGAAGAACTTACAAATCGTGATGCAATTGCCTAAAAAACTCCTGAAAAATTACGAATGAAATTTTGGACGTCCAAAACGTATTTCTGTATTTTCATCCCTCAATAACTGAGTTCAATTCATGATCTGAAAGGTTTTTATGAAAACTAATCACTTGATTAAAGTCTGTAGATTATAAAAATATGAAAAAAAAAATAAATTGGTTTGCATATGTCTTAAAAAATTGTGGATGGAATTTTAGACGTTCAAAATAAAAGTCAACTTTCATCCCTTAATAACTGAGTTTAATTCAATATCTAGAATTTTTATTTATGAATTAACTCATTAATTACCGCCTGTAGGCTATGAGAATTAAGAAAAAATTGCAATTGATTTGTACACTTCTGCAAAATTGCAAATGAAGTATTAGACGTTCAAAATCCAAGTTTGGCAAATCATTTCATTTTCATCCCTCAATAAATAAGTCTAATTCATAATCCAACATTTTTTTTTGTTCATATATTTCTTAAGTAATGTCTGCAGGTTATAAAAATACGAGAAAAAATTAAATTAGTTCGTATATTTCTAAAAAAAATCAGTTGGAATTTTGGATGTTCAAAATACAAGTTTAACAGGTCTCTGTATTTGCAATATTTTCATCCCTCAATAATTGAGACTTAATCATGATATAAAATTTTCTACTGTACATTAATCTCCGAAGTAAAGACAGTATATTATAGAAATATAAAAAAAAATAATTTAGTTCGCACATTTCTGCAGAATTGCGGATGAAGTTTTGGACGTTCTCACAATAAAAATTTAGCAGATTTCTGTTTTCCATCCCTCAAAGTCTAATTTACAATAAAAAAAATTTAAATGTATGTAAACTCATTAATTACAGCCTGCAAGTTTTAAATTTGTAATATTGTAACGTTATTTATTTTAATTTAGTTACTAAACACTACTATTTATTTTTATGATTTATTAAAATAATAAATTAGATAACTAACACTATTTCTAATAAATAATTCTAATTTAAACTAAAATTTATTTCGCTACACTATAACTCAACTTTAATTATTCATGTCAATATTTATTTATTTTAAATAACACAATTTATTTCACCCACTAGCAGTCCATATTATAAGGTCTCTGAGCCAAAATCAATAATAATCCTCGTTGAGTCAGCCACTGATATATACCGTGAGTCTCTCCCCACTACGTTTTTCCCGCAAACGTCCAGACTTTTCTAGAAAGCGTTAGAAGGTACCAGCAATTTTCTAGAAAACAAATATATTCGCTTCTATTTCTTGATGTAAAATATTTTCACAATAATTCTAAGCCCCAGTAAAGCCGAAATGACTAATTTATAGACTTAAATTCGTTACAATATATTAGTCCTTAAAGCCAAGTTTGCAGATTATAAAATATATAGAAAAAAATTAATTGGTTAGTACATATTTTTCAAATTATGGATGGATTAACAAGTTTCTACATTTTTATCCATCCAAAACTGTCTCAAATTCATGATCTAATTTGTTGTTGTATATTTTAGTCGTTAAATTAGAGCTTGATGATTATAAAAATGTAACAAATATTTAAATTAGTCTCTGCATTTCTGAAAAACTGCAGATGGAACTCAAATTGGTCTGAAATGGATGAAATGGTCCTCAATTTTTGATATTTTATTTTTTATGAATATTTTTGGTTGTATCAATATACATTTTAACAAGTAGAGAAAAGTGAGAGTTTTTCTCACGTGTTGAATATGCTTTTTTTTGTATACTTGATGAAGAAACTTGGGTGGAAGACGCCAAGAATAGAAATAATTTTCTATAGAAATATTAATCAAGGTTGTTTTCTTGCAGAAACGTAGTTATTAAAATTAATTTGTTAGAAGCGTCAGAAGCTGAAGATATCGCTGAATATTGTAATTTATTTCCACTATTCTTTTTTAAACTACTCCATAGCTGTTTTATAAATCCCGTTCAAAAATATTACATTCTTCCCCCTTCTATATTCTAAAGTACAAGCAGGTTTTTTATTATAATTCCGGGATTAGCCTCCCGGAATAACCCAATGCGTCTGGAGGCATTCGAATACAGAATCTGTTTAACATAAAAAAACTTTTACATTTTTTGTGTAAAAAGTTTCGAGTGGATTATTGGAATAGTATTCATTAAATTTTAATAAAATAATTGGAAGGGTCACCAATATTCATTAAACTTTCCTTTTAATGCTTCCAAATAAATATTCTTGTCGATTTAAATTCATTTATTCTGAAAGTACTTTTATAAACATGAATATCCAGAATAAAAAGCAAATATTTTCATTTGGATTTAAAGTATAATTATTCTTTGTAATTAAGTGCAATAAAAAATTGGAGAAAATATTGTTGGAAATTTTTTGGGCACACTTTTTAACATTCGACGAAAATTTAAGCTTCGTATTAACCCTTTTTTTAATTTGTCTTCACGTTTTAAACCCTACTGAACCCGAAAAACATAATTTTTAAAAAAAGCACGATAACTTGAGAATGCGTACGAATTTTCGACTGAAATTCAATATTTAGGTTTTTTATCAAAAAGCTGGGTTTAAATTTGTAAATGAGTTTTTTTCAACCAGTGTTACTAAAACTTTACTGATTGAACTTTTTAGTTTTTTGCGTTTATTTTATAAACGATAGTATGTATCATAAAATATAAAATAACTAAAATTAATCTTTGAATGATTTGGCACAACATTTACAAGAAACATTTTTCAAAATTATCAGCGGTTCAGTAATTATTATCAAAATTTAAATTATTAATCCTCAACTATGTATCTCAAAAACTAAAAGAGATTCGAGGCCCTAAATTCGGAAAAGATTAGAAACTGCCCGATTTCCTTAAAATGTTGTGATACATGGATTATAAATAAACAAAAGACAGTCGTTTTGGTCTTGTTTTAAAGAAAAAGAAAGAATTTTTGGGCCAATATTGGTTCAACATTCATGACAGCCGAATTTAACGAACAGCGCACGCGCAAATCAAATCCACAAATTATATTTGCCGAATTTGACACGTGTTCATAAATGGGATCATATCTTGGGAACTAATTATCCAATCCGAATGATCCAAATTTTATTTTGAACAGAAATATATGTGTTACAACTCACTTCCACCCTCAAACATGTATCTCGAAAATTGAAAGAGATACGAGGCTCTAAATTCGAAGTAGATGAAGAATTGCTCGATTTCCTTAAAATGTTGCGACATTTGGATTAAAAATGAACAAAAGACAATTGAGCGAACCGCGCACGCGCAAATCAAACCCAAAAATTATGCTTGCCGAATTTTATACGTTTCTATAAATGGGATCATATCTTGGGAACTAGTTATCCGATCCGAATGATCCAAATTTTATTTTGAACCAAAGAAATAATGAGAACCATAATGTAATTAGGATTATTATCACTCATATTTTGACATCACATGCAAACGTTCGTCAATTGTTTTTTTTTTTTAATAAATAATTTGGCTCTATTGTGTTTGGTCAATCAAATTAAAGAGGATATTTAAACGATTGTCAATTGTTTCTTCCACAAATCAATTAAATGATCAATTTTAAGCCTTCGGAGTCGAAACTGTACATTCCAACGAATCAAAGACCTCGAAAATCTAGAAATCTTCATTTTCAAAAATATTTATTTTATGTAAGAACTAAAAATAACCGCCATCTGTTACTTTAACAATGACAGCTGTCACTTTGTCAAACACAGCTTTCACTTTGCTATATTTTTCAGATTTAGCAAACGAAGACCTTACCGATGACGTCAAATGTGCCAAGAAGGTTTATAACGAAAAAGGATTCCAGGCTTGGCAAGGATGGGTACGAAGTTGTTATAGAAGGACTCTTGCTGATTTGTCTATTTGTTAAACTTATAAAAAACAATTTTTAATACTCTTTTACTGAATTGTACTGATATTATTTAAAAATAAATTTTTATGAAATATTTTTGGACGCTAAAGAAGGCGTAAATTTTTAGCTTTTACCAGTTTGGTTCCCGCAAAAGCTTCAGGAATAATATATGGTTTCAGCTTTCAGATATTTCAGTTGGTAATGCCGTTAACAGGAATTATTTACAATTAGGTTACAGTGGAGAAAACACGGATGCAAAAAATGTAAAAAGTTTGTTAATCCCCAGTGTCCGGAACTGAAATTATTACTTTGATAAAAATAAAACAAATTTACAAGGTAAAATAACAGTCTATGAAATTTTAATTTTGTTCAAATATTTTTATTCCGAATTTTTATTTGGTAATTAATATTTTTTCAATTGCTCAAAATTAATAAATAAAAGTGCAAATCAAGCGAGGGAAATTCAAAGTTCTAAAACGCAACACCATTGGTTAAAGCGGAACGTGACGTCAAATACTATGCCTACAAGTGTGCACTGCTTACATTTGTATGGCATTGATTAGAAAACATAGTAATAACGTGTGTGTTGTAAATTCATTTATTGTTTAAGTGTAATTTTAGTATCCTAATGAGATTATAAATTATTTAAGACAGTGGTTCTGTAAAAGCACAATCGGATAATCTGTCAAAAATAGATTCATTCATGATGCCGTCCTATTTTCTTTCAAATCCAAATTTTACGTCCGCTGAAGTAAAAAGAGTGAACACTGCAAAGTAATTATTCAATAATAACACATTATGTACGCTATTTTAATAAATACAATCCGAAATATGATGAGCAGTGAACATAACCTATAATTTTTGTTTATTTTAAAACGAGCAAATGTTAAACGAAGCCGCATGCATACACTGTATTTTATTGCTAAAACTAATTACATGTAATGTTATTCATGATCTGTCAAATTTATTATGATACTTCATCTCTTCTCATAACCTCACATCATTTCTTACGTATTTTAAAAACTATCTGGATTGGAAAAAAGACTTCATCAGGTATATTTCTGATAGTATTTTGCATTCAGGCACAATGCAATACTTAAAAACGGACTTTTGAGCTTTTTTAGTACTGAAATAAGCTGAGAACATAAACACTTGTAGTAAACAATGGACTGTAATGTCACTGGACATGGTATTTGACGTCACCAATAGAGCGCGCGAAAATGGCGGCGTTTAAACAGCTCAAAATCATTCTCAATTTTAAATATTTTTTTAAACTTGATTACAGCACTTTTTCAATATTATTTCAATCTGGTTGATCTAGATTGCGATATTGATTATTTTCGACCTAGTTTACATTTAAATCAAAATCATATGTGTTCTAATTTCAATTAATAAATCTGTCACAGGATGTCAAGTACTAGAAGTCAATATTGAGGCTGGGAAATGCAAAAATGCGACCAAAAACGCGTCATACTTTTATAAATTATGATTGAGTGTGTAGATTAGTTGCCAGACATTTTAATTTGGATTTATTGAATTGTAATGGATGATAATTTAAGCTTGCTTTGATCTATTAAGTTTTCTCAATCAATAACAAACATATAAAAAATTCCAATCAGGTTTTGCCAAAAAATTGCCGAAATCTCTCTAGGATTACCTCAAAAAATAGATATATGACAGCAACGAAATCAAAGTGATGATAGAAGCCGCTATTCCATTGCTCTATTTGTTGTATCAACGGATTTTCTCTCTGATTGAAGTCTGAGTTCCTAACATTGGAAAATAAACTACAACAGGGAATCTTTGTTCTTTGGAAAGCTGGAAATTTACTGGAAACTGGATAGGGGATATCCAGACAGACGGATAAATGGATAAATGGATGGAACTAGGTAAATGCATTTGTTGAGCTCCAGGAAAATAACTATGAGAGAAAATCGGTCACGTTTTTCATTTGCAGTTTACAATATTTTTTATGGGGTGAATATTGCAAGAAAATGAATAAATAGATTATTGGGGATGAATATTTCGCCCTAATTTTATTTTTAGCGCATTTTTTTGGAAAAAAGCGCTATTATATTCACTTTGGCTGTCTGGCTGGCTGGTTGAGTTCTCAGCAACTATATTATTTACAGACTTGAAACTGGTACTAAATAAAAGCTGCTGTTTCGTAGGTTTGCACAAATTGCTTTAATTCAAGCTCAGTGATTGTGGAAGATCAAATTATTCAATTACTTGTTTCAAGTGAAACAATGTCCATAGATATATATGACATTAAGGATATGGCAACTGAAGTTTATTAAAGTAGATAAAAATTTAGTTACAACTTCAGCCGTGGGTGTCACTATTATTATGTACAGTTGTCAAATCTGTCCGGAATTCATTCAATGACTTGTTTGATGCGAATTTGAAGCTTATTAAAATGAATAATTATTATTGGATGAAAATTTGTTTACTTCTGGTGTATTTCTTTTATATAGCTTTGATAAAGATCAAATTATCATTTTAAGGTACAGCAATCGACCTCCCGTCAGTCAATAACCAAACAATGAAGATTAAAAGATATTTTTGAGTTTGTACATGCATAAATTATGTACCTATCAAATAGTCAACTTGAAACTAGTACTAAATGGAAGCTGCTGTTTCGTAAGTTTGCCCAAACTGCTTGATTTGAAGCTCAGTAATTGTGAGAGATGGTAATTTGCGAAATCTCTGAAGTAACAAGCATTCATGAGCTGTCAAAAATGCGCTTTCATCATCTAGATGGTTCTTCCATTTTTTTAATCTATTAATTGTGCACTGGAGGTTAGTTTTGAATATTTTGTGTTCCTTAAAAGACTGTTTTAAAAATTGGGAAACAAAATCAATTCTAAATTCAAATCAAATACATCCCTGCTGCTGTTCACCACGAAAATATATTAGTTTTTCCCTTAGATAATAAATATTTATCGGTGTAGGGAGGAAATTTATCACTTTCATGTCTCAAAAGAAAGAAAATAATTTACTTTTGCCCAAAAAGTGTATCGCCCCTTTTAAGCATTAATTGAGAAAAGAAAAAACACTTTCTGATATTATTTTGATTTTCTGATGAAGTAGGGGGAGTAAAGGCACTACTTTTATCATTACATGAAGGGGTGAAAAACAGTTTTGGAAAAAAAATTATTTTAGTGAATTAAATTTTTTATTTGGGGTAAGAGAACCAATTTTCTTTTTACTTCATAAAAACAGTATCTTTAAGCTACCTTCCATTGTTTTTAGTTGTCATTTCTCCCTCTTTTAATATGGCTAACCATGATTTATTTCAGCGGAGCGGTAGAATACAGATAAAATTAAAATAAGACAGAATTTAAGGGAGATTATTAAAAATGTTGGTGAGTGGCCCCGAAGAAGAAATGTTTAAACAGTTGCAGATAAATACCGCGTTATTTATTTGTTTGTATTGCAGTATAATTAAAAGCGTCTTGCGTCGTTCCCAGCAAATTTATTATTCAATTGAAGAACACTTGACCCTTTAAATCGCAGCACACTACGATATAATCAAAGTTTATGTTCTCATTCAATGTTTCTAATCGATTTTCATCACTTTTAAATGGCGGTAACTAGCATTTGTTTCTAAATATGGAGTTAATGCACTTGCTAGGCAACTGTTTAATTGGATGATATTATTCACTTGTTTTTGAGTAATTTACTAATTTATAGTTTAATGAAAGCAGACAATAACATAATTACATACCGCGACACTTTTAATTTAAAAATAATTCTTGAAGGCAGAAAACACCACAATAATCAATTAGAAAAAAAAAATGATAATTAATTCTTAATATTTATTTATCGTGATTGCTACACCATCTTCCACTTCTTCTATCGTCCATAAATTTCAATTACTCGCGTAATGAGAATTATCGAAGAACAATGGGGCATTTAGCCTGCGGCACTCAAACTTTTCTAATGAATGGCCTTTTAAATCAAAGTGATTTTTATATTCTGCAATCCTTATCGGGTTGCGAGGCTCCAACATTATCTTTAACAATCTCCACCACGTTCGATCTCAATAGAGAAGCCATTTTGTAAGGCGAAAAAAGTTATCAAGGAGAAAAAATTTCATGGGTATTTTCTGTACGATGTTTGCAAAAAGATTATATCGGTATTGTATGGAAAGCTTCTCTGATATAAAATCGATAGCGGATGTTACACTAACAAGCTCTAAAAGATTCTGAGGATGAAAAAATAATAGAGTCCGAAAAGTGACACTTTTCGATCAGAAATCAATACGCCAAATCATATTTTATGTAATTAATAACTAGATTTATTCACGTGACCTACGAAACGCTGTTATTGGCCAAGCGCCGCTGTGACGTCATAACGCATATTGACAATTGAGAATTGGTGCATAAGAGATAGGAACCGTGGATTAATTTGACTTAAAATAGAATCAGACACAAAATGAAGTCTGATGGGTTCGAAAAGGACAGTCAGACAGTTTGTCAAAGGTTCACGTGTTAATAATTGCCGATTTTTTTCGAAAAGTGTGTTTTTCAACGCAGTTGTTTTAAAGCTCGTAGGTAAATATTTATTATGGTCCTTTCATACAGCATAACATCTATTTTTATAGGCATAATATATTAAGATACTATTTCAGTAATTTATTAATTTTAATACAAACGTGCGTAGTGACGTCATAATAATAATAATAATAATAATTTTTTAATGTGTTTCATCCTTCAGTTTGATATGCATTGAAACAAACATTGTGAACGTCACTAACGCATTCTAAATCTAGCAGCCAGCAGCTCTAGAGACTGACAAAAATATGACCTGTAACACATTCTCCACTATTATCCAACAGTGATAAATATTAACGGCCAGAAGACGTATTACTGCATATAAACTAACTACTTAAGCGTATATATTGTAACGTACGAGAGTGTGGAGGCTCGTAAAGGTGACCTTGCCAGGGCGGAGCCTTTCGTCCTCGTTGCGTCGCGCCGCGCCGCATCACATCACCCCTCCCGATGGAAGCCTCTAACAATATTCCAGAAATGTGGTAGAACATGCGAGAAATGGATATTTCTATATATAAACGCAAGCAAACGATTTGAGGTGGTGTAATGGTGAAGCTAGAGCAGTGAATATCAAACAGTGAAGTGATCAGTGGATATAAATAGTTAAATATAAATTTTTGCGACTTTGTTTATGTTAGTATTAAGTAATAAATAAATAATATAGTGTTGTTAGTGATTTTCAGAAGAATAAAACTTTCATTTCATTTTAAATTATTAAAGAGCGACTTTTATTTTAATTATAAGTAATTTCCAAGCAATAAACATTACACTATTAAAGTGTACCTTGTAAGTAATGCAAACGTCCCTAACGTACTGTAACGAGCATAGCCCCTGCAGCAAAATATGGGTCATATATTCGCGAAGGACACTTTCTGTGGGAGCTCACTATAATTTTCTGGTGGTTTCGAGAAACTCTAGACAGGATTTGAAGGGTAAATTCCATCCCCAAAGCTACAATAAGAGTGTGATTATAATACGCCGGATGAACGGGTGGCAAACGCAACTTAAAGACGACTGGTAGAGTTCTGGAAGCCTACTAGAACTTTCTAGAGGTTTCGAGAAACTCTAGGCGGGGATATAAAAACCCGGACGGAGCGAATAAGATTAAAAATGAATAGCAAATCGGTTGAGATAAAAAAGAAACAGTGGAAATTAGTTATATTATTGTAGCCTTGAGTCAAAATAAATTTAGTAGACTTACAAACGAATTGAGTTTCGTTACAGTACTCAAAATTTAACAGCTAGGAATCTCATACAATCTTATTTTAGGATGAGGGGGAGTTTCGGCGATGTCATGTATTTCTTTTGCCGCAAGACACACAGTAAAATTGTGATAAAATTTGGTTAAATTAACTAAAACATGTTCCTTCACTAAAATATGGCCAAATAGTCTCAACTTGTTGAATAAAAATATTGTAACGAATTTAAGTCTATAAATTAGTTATTTTGGCTTTACTGGTGCTTGGAATTATTGTGGAAATATTTTACATCAAGAAATAGAAGCGAATATATTTGTTTTCTAGAAATTTGCTGGTACCTTCTAGCGCTTTCTAGAAACGCCTGGACGTTTGCGGGAAAAACGTAGTGGGGAGAGACCCACGGTATATATATGTGACTGACTCAACGAGGAGATTATTGATTTTGGCTCAGAGACCTTATAATATGGACTGCTAGTGGTTGAAATAAATTTGTGTTATTTAAAATAAATCAATATTGACATAAATAATTAAAGTTAAATTATAGTGTAGTGTGATAATCTTTAGTTTAAATTAGAATTATCTAATTTATGTTTTTTTTTTTATATTTAGTAATAACTTTTTATCATATGAATCGATTTCAATTTTTTTTTTTTAGAAATAAGGTGTCTGAGAGGTTGTCCGTAACAATTTGAAGGCAAAATTACACCCCTGAGGATAAAATAATAATTTTGGTGTTTATGTTACGCGTTATCCTCGCTGATTGAGAGCCTATTTAGATGATTATTTTTTTATTTGATAGGGTATAAATTGAGGGAAGTCCCATTTAAATTTGAAAAGAAATATTTTAGATACCTGCCTGAAAAGTTTCAACTAATGTGAAATCGTTAAAATGCTAATTCAAATGAATATCTTATAATGCAGCTTTCCCAGAATTACTTCCAACAGGAAAAGCTTTTCCACTTTTGTAAAAAGCTATTAAAAAAATGTTATTTTCCAATTTCATTTGTACATTTAGTTTATTGGTAGATTTAATTTTTTTAATAATGACAGATCAAAAGGTATTTTGCAATCGATTTGTTTCAAAGCCATTTATCAGACTATTTCAGGATAAAGGATTAAGTATCCTGCCCCTTCAGCGTTTTCGCGTGTCCGATTTCCTGTTTCTCCTGATGATTCGGAATCTGATTAGAGTGGCAACATCTCTGCGGTCAGGAGTTCGGAACCCGTTAAATGTAATAGCAATATTGATTGGAATTCGAGGACGTGGAGTCAATCAGCTTAGCAAAGAAATTGCATTTTTGGGAGGTTTCCTTTGAAATCGCGCTGAATTTATTTTATCGTAGAATTGTTCAATATTTTTAGCGCATTTTTAGCGCATTTTTCCGAAAAAAGCGCTATTATATTCACTTTGGCTGTCTGGCTGGCTGGCTGGCTGGCGTGATGCTGAGTTCTCAGCAACTATACTATTTACAGACTTGAAACTGATACTAAATAAAAGCTGCTGTTTCGTAGGTTTGCACAAATTGCTTTAATTTAAGCTCAGTGATTGTGGAAGATTAAATTATTCAATTACTTGTTTCAAGCGAAACAATACCCATAGATATATATGACATTAGGGATATGGCAACTAAAGTTTATTCAAGTAGATAAAAATTTAGTTACAATTTCAGCCGTGGGTGTCACTATTATTATGTACAGTTGTCAAATCTGTCCGGGATTCATTCAATGACTTGTTTGACGCGAATTTGAAGCTTATTAGAATGAATTATTATTATTAGATGAAAATTTGTTTACTTTTGGTGTATTTTTTTTTATATAGCTTTGATAAAGATCAAATTATCATTTTAGGGTACAGCACTTGACCTTCCGTCAGTCAATAACTAAACAATGAAGATTAAAAGGTATTTTTGAGTATGTACATGCATAAATTATGTACCTATCAAATAGTCAACTTGAAACTAGTACTAAATGGAAGCTGCTGTTTTGTAAGTTTGCCCAAACTGCTTGATTTCAAGCTCAGTAATTGTGAGAGATGGTAATTTGCGATATCTCTGAAGTAACAAGCATTCATGAGCTGTCAAAAATGCGCTTTCATCATCTAGATGATTCTTCCATTTTTTATTCTCAAGAACTCTTTCCTGAAGTCAATAAAATTGAATGTTCGTTGCTAAAACCGACTAAATCCGCAAAAAGTCAATATAGACGCCACAATCAACATTAAGGCTTGTTAGTATGCCAGATGAGTGCAAAAGTGAGGCCGAATTTCGGCGAAACACAGCAAAAACAAAAAATCTGACGAGTGTATTACAATCGTTGAATGGAACAGAAACCGCTGTTCGTAAAAGGAATACACTAAAGTTAAACAAACGAACGCTTTATTCGCATCACCGGAACCGTCCGGTAAATCCTGACTCCGGTAATTAGCAGAAAAAATAAACATTGTTTTTGCAGATTTAAATTGATAAAAATGCTCCCAAAGTTCAAACTGTCTTCCAAGATTATTGCACCCCTTGCAATATATTTGGCGCAGTTCAAATAACACTCAGTTACCACCCGTGCCTTGTACAAAGGGTTGAAGGGTATTTCATCCCTCTAGAACCATAGTAAAATATGTTGGAGTCGCACATATCATCCGGAATGAAATTGAAAGTTATATATCACTTGCTTTGCTGGAGAACTGTTAATATTTCATTTTGAAGGGAACGAAACTTTTGATTTATTTGACAATTGTGAAGAGTACCTTGGCGATATAATAAACTATTTTTCTTACAGAATTACTGTATCAAATTCTCCTCAGAAATCATCTTTCTTTCTGCAATATTGCATTGTTGAAACTTCAACGGAATTTTTACTCGATTCGACTTCCATATAAAGGTACAAAGCCCAAGACAAGAGTCCAGTACATCTACCACACACAAACAAACAGACACTCAGACAAATACAGAAGCAATATCATGTATATTGGAGAATATCCACAGGCAGTGACAACCTCTAAGTGTTATTCTCTACAATTGTCTCCTTGAGACCAATACTCCCCAATGATGCTGAATGGAAAATTCTAAGTGCTGCTCTAGAATACTGACAAATTGATGCGAATCTTAGAATGTGAAGGGATTAACGGAATGATTTAGAGGGCCATTGGCGAATGGACCAAATGGAGATGGAAAACACGAGATCGGTTTTATAATTATTACCTTTGAATTTGAATTTTTATGGCTGATTATAAAATTTAGACATTGGATCAAGATTGGAAAAGTATTCTACATCATTTAAAAATAATTATTTGATGTTTCAAACATCATCATTTGAACAAAACGGGAGATAGTCGGTTTTTGTAATAAAAATTGACTTCCTAGTGAACTTAAGTTTGAGTATTGATAATACAAATAATAATTTAATATTTCAAACATCATAACTCAAATAAAACAAATGATATTCAGTTTCTGTGGGAAGAATTACTTTTGGCATACCTTTTTTATTCTACTTGCCATATTTTGTCAAAATTCGTTGAAAATTACATCCCTAGTGAGCTTAAATTTAAAAGTTAATAACAAAAATAATATTTTGATGTTTGAAACAACACAACTCAAACAGAAAAAAAGATATTCAGTTTCTGTGAAAATAATTATTTTTGGCATACTCTTCTTGATACATCTGTTGATTTTTTCCAGAATTGATTGTGAGCCTAAATTTGAATATTGACAAGAAAAATAACTATCTCATGTTTCAAACATCTCAACTTGAACAAAAAACAAAAGATATTCAGTTTTGTGTGAAAAATACTTTTGGCATACCTTTGTCAATTGACCTGCCGAATTTTATTAAAATTAGTTGAAAATTACAGCCCTAGTAAGCCTAAATTTGGATATTGACAAGAAAAATAACTGTCTCATGATTCAAACATCTTAACTTGAACAAAAAACAAAATTTATTGACTTTTTGAGAGAAATTTACTTTTGGCATACCATTGTCAATTGACCTACCAAATTTTATCCAAATTAATTAAAAATTACAGCCCTAGTAAGCCTAAATTTGAATATTGACAAGAAAAATAACTATCTCATGTTTCAAACATCTTAACTTGAACAAAAAACAAAAGATATTCAGTTTTTGAGAGAAATTTACTTTTGGCATATCTTTGCCAATTGACCTACCAGATTTTATTAAAATGAATTCAAAATTACAGCCCTAGTGAGCCTAAATTCAAATATTGACAAGAAAAATAACCAACTCGTGTTTCAGACATCTTAACTTGAACAAAAAACAAAAGACATTCAGTTTTTGAGAGAAATTTACATTTGGCATACCTTTGTCAATTGACCTATCCAATTTTAACAGAATTCATTTGAAATTACAGCCCTAGTAAGCCTAAATTTGAATATTGACAAGAAAAGTAACAATGTCATGTTTCAAACATCTTAACTTGAATAAAAAACAAAAGATTTTCAGTTTTTGTGTCAAAAATACTTTTGGCATACTTTTGTCGATTGACCTGCCAAATTTAATCGAAATTAATTGAAAATTACAACGCTGGTAAACGTAAATTTGAATATTGAGAAGAAAAATGACTATCTCATATTTCAAACATCTCAACTTGAACAAAAAACAAAAGATATTTAGTTTTTGTGACAAATTTACTTTTGTCAATCGACCTGCCTAGTTTTATCAAAATTAATTCAAAATTACAGTTCTAGTGAGCCTAAATTTGAATATTGACAACAAAAATAACCAATTCGTGTTTCAGACATCTTAACTTTAACAAAAACTAAAGATATTCAGTTTGTGAGAGAAATTTACTTTTGGCATACATTTGTCAATTGACCTACTTGATTTTATCAAAATTAATCAAAAATTACAGCCCTAGTAAGTCTACATTTGAATATTGACAAGAAAAATAACTATCTCATGTTTCAAATATCTTAACTTGAACAAAAAACAAAAGATATTCAGTTTACGACAAAAATTTACTTTTAGCATACGTTTATCAATTGACCTACCAAATTTTATCAAAATGTTTTTGAAATTTACAGCCCTAGTGAGCCTTAATTTGAATATTGGCATGAAAAATAACTATCTCATGTTTCAAACATCTTAACTTGAACAAAAAACAGAAGGTATTCAGTTTCTGGGAGAAATTTACTTCTGGCATATCTTTGTCAATTGACATACCAAATTTTATCAAAATTATGTAAAAATTACGGCCCTAGTAATCCTTAATTTGAATATTGACAAGAAAAATAACTATCTCATGTTTCAAACATCTTAACTTGAACAAAAAACAAAAGATATTCAGTTTTTGACAGAAATTTTTTTTTGGCATACGTTTGTCAATTGACCTACCACATTTCATTGAAATTAATTCAAAATTAAAGCCCTAGTAGGCCTAAATTTGAATATTGACAGGAAAGATAACTATCTCATGTTTCAAACATCTTAACTTGAACATAAAACAAAAGATATTCAGTTTTCGAAAACATTTACTTTTGGCATATCTTTGTCAATTTACCTACCAAATTTTATTAAAATTAATTGAAAATTGCAGCCTTAGTAAGCCTAACTTTGAATATTAACAAGAAAAATAACTATCTCATGTTTCAAACATCTTAACTTGAACAAAAAACAAAAGATATTCAGTTTTTGAGAGAAATTTACTTTTGACACATCTTTGCCAATCGACCTGCCAAATTCTATAAAAATTAATTGAAAATTACAGCCCTAGTAAGCCTAAATATGAATATTGACAAGAAAAATAACCAACTCGTGTTTCAGACATCTTAACTTGAACAAAAAACAAAAGATATTCAGTTTTTGAGAGAAATTTACTTTTGGTATATCTTTGTCAATTGACCTAACAAATTTTATCAAAATTAATCTAAAATTACAGCCCTAGTAAGCCTAAATTTGAATATTGACAAGAGAAATAACTACGTCGTGTATCAAATATCATAACTCAAACGAAACAGAAGATATTCAATTTTTGTATGAAAAATACTTTTGGCATACCTTTGTCAATTGACCCGCCAAATTTTATCAAAATTATTTGGAAATTACAGCCCTAGTAAGCCTAAATTTGAATATTGACAAGAAAATTACCTATCTCATGTTTCAAACATCTTAACTTGAACAAAAAACAAACGATATCTAGTTTTTGAGAGAAAATTTAGTTTTGGTATACTTTTATCAATTGACCTTCCAAATTTTCTCAAAATTAATTTAAAATTACAGCCCTAGTAAACCCTAATTTGAATATTGACCAGAAAAATAACTATCTCATGTTTTAAACATCTTAACTTGAACAAAAACAGAAGATATTCAGTATTTGAGGAAAATTGACTTTTGACATACCTTTGTCAATTGACCTACCAAATTTTATCAAAATTAATTGAAAATTGCAGCCCTAGTAAGTCTAAATTTGAATATTGACAAGAAAAATAACTGTCTCATGCTTTAAGCATCTTAACTCAAAAAAAAACAGAAGATAATCAGTTTTTTTTCAAAAAAATTACTTCCAGCATACCTTTGTCAATTGACCTGTCAAGTTTCATTCAAATTAATTGAAAATTACGGCCCTAGTAAGCCTAAGTTTGAATATTGACAAGAAAAATAACTATCTCATGTTTCAAACATCTTAGCTTAAACAAAAAACAGAAGATATTTAATTTTTGAGAAAAATTTACTTTTGGCATATCTTTGTCAATTGACCTACCAAATTTTATCAAAATTAATCTAAAATTACAGCCCTAGTGAACCTAAATTTGAATATTGACAAGTAAAATAACTACCTCGTGTTTCAAATATCATAACTCAATTAAAACAAAAGATATTCAATTTTTGTGTGAAAAATATTTTTGGCATACCTTTGTCAACTGACCTGCCAAATTTTGTTAAAATTATTTGAAAATTACAGCCCTAGTGAGCTTGAGATTGAGAGTTTCTTTAAAAAAATTACAATTTGATTTGGCAATCGTCATAACTTGAACAAAAAAGAAGATATTCAAGCTTAATGAGAATTAGTATTTTTGGCATACTCTTGTTAATGTACTAGCCCAATTTTTTTCTAAATTGATTGAGAATTACAGCCCTAGTGAGCCTAAATTTGAATATTGACGAGTAAAAAAACTATCTCATGTTTCAAGCATCATAACTCAAACAAAACAAAAGATATTTAGTTTTTTTTTAGCAAAAATTAACTTGAGCATACTTTTTTTGATTAATCTGCCAAATTTTGTCAAAATTAGTTGAGAATTATAGCCCTAGTGAGCTTGAGCTCAAAAGATTTTTAGAAAAAAAACAATTTGATGTGTCAAACATCATGACGCGAACAAAAAAGAAGATATTTGATCTTAATAATAAATATTATCCTTGGCATACTCTTGTTAATACTTTTGTTTCATTTTTTTCTAAATGTATTGAAAATTACAACCCTAGTGAGCTTAAATTTGAATAATGACAAGAAAAATATCAGTTTGATGTTTCAAACATTATAACTTAAACAAAATCAAAGATATTCAATGTTTCTGGGGAACAAATATTTTTGGCAATTATTCACTTATGCACATGTAAGAATTTGTCTAAATTGGCTCAAAATTACAGCCCTGGTTTGCCCCTAAATTTATAAATTGAAAACGAAAATAATATTTTGATATTTGAAAAGTTATAACTCAAATAAAAAAAAGTTTTCCAGTTTCTATTGGAATAATAATTTTTGGCATACTTTTTTTATCGAAATTGGTTGGAATATACAGCCCTACTAAACCTAAGCTTGAAATTAAAAACGAAAAAATTACAAACTCTAACAAAAAAAAAAGATATTCAGTTTATAAGAAAAAAATTATTTCAGGCATACTTTTATTAATAAATCGGTCAAATTTTGCTAAAATTAAATGAATATTACAGTCCCAGGAGGCTCAAGTTTAAAAGTTTGTAACAGAAATAAAAATTTGATGTGTCAAACATCATAGCTCAAACAAAAGACTGTTTTCAACGATGACGGCATTGAATCACTTCTCCAATTGTCCACTAGGTAGTACATGTGTGAGAAGTCTCTAAAATGACGTCAAGAGACTGTCTCTACGAATTAGAATTGAGCCCCTGACGTAAGAAAATGATTTAAAATTGACTGGAATTCTATTTTAAAATCTCTAAGTAACCTGTCTCATAAACAAGCCAACCTTAAAGCCTTCCTTCCAATCGATACAAATTTTCCATCAGCCAAATAGTTTTCCATCAAAGAAAATCGGAAAATATTCCTTTCTTGTGTTTGCCCATTTCGCTTTTCGGGCGAAATCTCGTATTCTGGGAGGGTGCACTACACCAGCCGTCGTTTCCATATTCAGACAAATTTATTCTATTGAAACACCAAGAAGATAAAAAGTGGGAATGATAAAGACGGGAAATGAAGGAGAAGTGTGCGAAGCACACGAATCGTTCACTTCTTGAGGGAAAGTTTTGCGAGATTTGGTAAATCTTTACATTATGAATTTTACATTTATATTTTGATACTCTTTGAGAGATATTAACGCATTCTAAAATGATTTCTCAATAAATTTAGATAGTGAAAGAAAATGAGTAAAACTTTGTTTTGCACATTAAGAATGGAATAAATCTGAAACTTCTGTAATAAATAACGTTCCTCCTTACAGAGATAAATTACTGTTTGGGAATTGCAACCCCAAAAATTGCTTTTCAATTAACTAAATCATTTATTTGATAAAATCGCCCCAATCGGGTAAAAGAACACAATAAAATGTTGATACAGTAAAATTTAATGATTTAATTTGATTGGTGATTCATTTTTACCTTGTTTTAAAAAGCAGTCAAATCACAGGATCAACTGAAGTGAGTGGATACCCCAACGGCATAATTTATCTGAAAAAATATTATAGATTACAATTTATTTAATCCTTTGAGGAAACCAACTAACCCCAAAGCCCAATTGTATCATTTTCTATCTCATTTCAGCATTACAATCATCCCTTATTTCCATTTTTGTCTTGTAGCTTAAGGCAAACAACAATACCGAGATATGTTTACTAAACAGATGAATATTAAGATAATAAAAGATAAATTGAGCAATTTAGATGAATATATCGAAACAAACGGGCCTTAATATACAAATAAAATGATTTATGAACTTCATATCATTTTTTAGGTGTGAAAAATTGAATTATTCGACGGGTTCGCTAATAAACCACCCCCATATTCATCTGTCATAATTTACAGAAGATTAATGAGCTTGTAGCTCATGAAATGTGATCAAAAGTGCGTTGACAGTTCCATATCAAAATATTTAAAAAACAAATGTTTAATGAGTCTAGCAGATGAATATATTTTTTGATTAAAATTATTTGGTTTTGAATGCTAAATTGTCTAGTTTTTTTTTGTATGCTTGCCCCAAAAATTTCAATTTTAAATCATAGCAGAATACAATAACGAAAAAGTAAAAAGAAAATAAAACAGAAATGTAAAATGGGTTCTTGTTCATGTAGCTTAAATTATTACCCCAAAATATTGAATACATAACGTAGCCATAGCATATGCATATAATGTAAGCGATGGCGTCCGTTCTTTTGGGGGCAATTTAATCTAAATTCATAGCCGTACTTCACCGAGGGATTTGTACGCGACATTGAGTTGAGTTCCTGATTGCATTTTTTTTACCTCCCACGATTTCAGAAATTACATTAGAATTATTTTAGGGGTACTCAAACAATGTAAATATTCATGGACCAAAAAGGTATGAATTTAAATGCTTTAGAACCACTGTAACTTTTATATAAGTACCTATAATTTCGACAATGCTTTGAAATTTGAGAAAATTGATACCAAACTAGACATCATTTAAATAATTTGTGAAAAGTTTCGATTTGATACCAAACAAGATAAAACCAAATTACTAATTTTAAAAAATCAATTGACGAACGTTTGCTTGTGATGTCCAAATATGAGTAATAATATGATTCTCATTATTTCTTTGCTTCAGAAAAATATAACGAATTATATAATAATTCAAATCTTGATTATAACAACTGAACCGCTGACAATTTTGAAAAATGTTTCAGGTGAATGTTGTGCCAAATTATTTGAGAATCAATTTTAGTTATTTCATATTTTATGATAAATACTACCGTTTATAAAATAAGCGCAAAAAACTGAAAAGTTCCATCAGTAAAGTTTTAGTACCACTGGTTGAAAAAAGCTCATCTACCAACTTGAAGCTAGCTTTTTGATGAAAAACTTAAATATAAAATTTCAGTCCAAATTTCGTACGCGTTCTCAAGTTATGGTGCTTTCAGACAGACCGACTTTTTTTAAATTATGTTTTCTGGGTTCAGTAGGGTCTAAAACATTAAAATCCATTAAAATATTGTCAAAAAATCGGCCAGGGAAAGTAGAAATGATCCAAAAAAAGTTGTAAATTTTTTTCAAATGTGTAAACATTGAAATTTGCATTTCTGACTCCTTTTTCGAGTTTATCTCAAAAAATGGAAGAATCATCTAGATGATGAAAGCGCATTTTTGACAACTCATGAATGCTTGCTTGAAATCAAGCAGTTTGGGCTAACTTAAGGAACAGCAGCTTCCATTTAGTACCAGTTTCAAGTTGACTATTTGATAGGTACATAATTTATGCATGTACAAACTCAAAAATACCTTTTAATCTTCATTGTTTAGTTATTGACTGACGGGAGGTCAAGTGCTGTACCTTAAAATGATAATTTGATCTTTATCAAAGCTTTATAAAAAAAATACACCAAAAGTGAACAAATTTTCATCCAATAATAATAATTCATTCTAATAAGCTTCAGATTCGCGTCAAACAAATCATTGAATGAATTCCGGACAGATTTGACAACTGTACATAATAATAGTGACACTCACGGCTAAAGTTGTAATTAAATTTTTATCTACTTTAATAAATTTTAGTTGTCATATCCCTAATGTCATATATATCTATGGGCATTGTTTCACTTGAAACAAATAATTGAATAATTTAATCTTCCACAATCACTGAGCTTGAATTGAAGCAATTTGTGCAAAACTACGAAACAGCAGCTTTTATTTAGTACCAGTTTCAAGTCTGTAAATAGTATAGTTGCTGAGAACTCAGCGTCACGCCAGCCAGCCAGACAGCCAAAGTGAATATAATAGCACTTTTTTCCAAAAAATGCGCTAAAAATGAGTGAAGGGACGAGAAATTTAACAACATTTGAGAACTCTTTCACGTACAGTAACAGCTAAATTTGTAGGGTTTCGCCCCTTAAAGGCTCCAAATTGATTTGGAAATTTAATTAAATAACGTATCTTGTGAATTAAATAAGATACATGCTTAAAATATTTTTTTAATATGTACTGCAATAAAAATCAAACATAATTTCTATTTTAGGGGTTGTTTACATTTAAAGATGGTTGTGAAATCGGGCTTTGAGACATCATTGTAAAAAGCTCATTGAATATATTTTTTTTTTTTAATTTAATATAACAATGTGAAGTGGAAACGAATTGTACAACGTTTAGGGGTCTTTTTCTGCCACAATAACAGACAAATTTGTCTCTAAATGAGCCCTATTATATTTAAACATGTAATGAAATGATGTATCTTGTAAATTTGATGAGATACACACTTCACATTTTGGAATAATATATGCACTGCATTTTAAATCAAAAATAATAATTATTTTATGGTCTTTTCACGAATAAAGCTGTATTTTTAGCGCATTTTTCCGAAAAAAGCGCTATTATATTCACTTTGGTTGGCTGGCTGGCTGGCGTGACGCTGAGTTCTCAGCAACTATACTATTTACAGACTTGAAACTGGTACTAAATAAAAGCTGCTGTTTCGTAGGCTTGCACAAATTGCTTTAATTCAAGTTCAGTGATTGTGGAAAATTGAATTATTCAATTACTTATTTCAAGTGAAACAATGTCCATAGATATCTATGACATTAGGGATATGGCAACTAAAATTTATTAAAGTAGATACAAATTTAGTTACAACTTTCGCCGCGGGTGTCACTATTATTATGTACAGTTGTCAAATCTGTCCGGGATTCATTCAATGACTTGTTTGACGCGAATTTGAAGCTTATTAGAATGAATTATTATTATTGGATGAAAATTTGTTCACTTTTGGTGTATTTTTTTTTTATATAGCTTTGATAAAGATCAAATTATCATTTTAAGCTACAGTACTTGACCTCCTGTCAATCAATAACTAAACAATGAAGATTAAAAGGTATTTTTGAGTTTGTACATGTATAAATTATGTACCTATTAAATAGTCAACTTGAAACTAGTACTAAATGGAAGCTGCTGTTTCGTAAGTTTGCCCAAACTGCTTGATTTCAAGCTCAGTAATTGTAAGAGATGGTAATTTGCGAAATCTCTGAAGTAACAAGCATTCATGAGCTGTCAAAAATGCGCTTTCATCATCTAGATGATTCTTCCATTTTTTCAAATCTAATCCAATTTGAGATAATAGTGTGGAAGGGCAACGAATTGAACAACGTTTAATACGTTCAATAACAGCCAAATTTATAGGGCTCCGTCCCTGTAAAATCCTATACATTTAATGGAATAATGTATCTTGTAAATTAAATGAGTTACAAGCTTTAATTTTATAAATTATATTTCATAATTCGTAAAGATAAAATAAAGCCTGAGTACGGCCCTGTCTGGGCGGGGTCTTTCTAGTAACGTTCCTCGACTGATCTAGAACATTTCCACAAACGGATATCTGTAAATATATGAGCAAACGACCTGACTGAGGAACAGTGAACAGTAAAACAGTGAAATAGTGAATATCCAGTGAGTGATCAGTGTTTTAAATAAATAAATTGTTGAAAATAAATATTGTTGAAGTTTAATTGTAGTAAGTGAGACATAAATTGTAGAGTGTTTGTTTAGTAATACTTCGAAGAATGAAGCAATAAACATTACAATATATATTGCTTTTAAAATAATAAATAATAATTTTTAGGGTTGTTTCCGTTTGAAAATGAAATTACAATGTGTTTGTTTTTGCTGGTGCTCAGTTGTCTTGCACTTTACCGGTTCAATCAATATTTACCAACCCCAAAGCATATTTTTGTGAATATATAAGTCTATTAATAATAAATGATTCAATCAAGATTTATGAGCTAAAATTTCCCACCCAATATCGCAACAAAGCTGCGAGAAGAATCTGCTTTTAATATTAAATTTTTCGATCAATCGAATACACAATTTTCATGCAGCTGTACACAACAAAATCTGTAATTCATGTCAAGTCTCTATGCATATTAAGTTGCGGGAGCTTTCCGGACAAACATTTGTTGACGTTTTCACCGATAATTTGTGTAATTTTCAATAAACTTGGAGCATTCAAGATCTCGTGAGCAACCAAAGTATTTTGTGTAGGTTCCCCACAATTTAAAAACCAACGTAGGCGATCTTGTTTCATTGAAACACATTCAATGCTATTCAAAAAGGAATTCGAGTGTATTTTAATGACAGTAAAAACAGGCCTGTGGAACGTGCTACTAATAGATCAACCAATCCAAAATAAAAATACGATTCGCTACTGATAGGAAAAATGTCTTATCTTGATTTAATTCAGTTATCTTAGGCAATCAATCAAGAAAGAAAATTGTAAAAGTTGAGTTTTATGTAAATTAGGTTAGAAATTTCTGTTTTATGTTTTGAATTTAATATTCGCTACACAGGGCGAGTATCTAGAAATAAATCTGCATATTTAACTCTCAAAGAACAAAATATGGGGTATTCTAACAAGAACGCAATTTAATTCTTAATAAAATACACAACTCATTTGACTCTTTGACGAAATTTTCACTTCATTTCTAAATAATTCATTTCTTAAATTCGTAAAAATTTGTGAGAATTCTTCTTGGGGAGTCCATTAAAAGTAACCGAAGTTTGAACTTTCAAAACACTTCTTAGATAATACAAAGACCAGAATATCTAGGAGTGTTCCTCCTACACTAACCCACGATCGAACAAGCCAAAGGAACCTTTAAACTTGGGAAACACTAGAAAATATAGATTCAAGATTTTATTTTTAATTTTGATTAATATTTTAAACTATAAAACAGAACAAGGGTTTAATTAATTTGAGTAAATATTTAATTCATACAAAATAAAAAATGAGATAAATTTTATAATTCCTCTCATGCACAAAATAATTCTAAGCGTATGAAATGCACAATAAAACTGTTAAATAATAATAATTAAATACATTTACTCTAGCTTGTTGTTTTCCTTGCGTCTATTTTCCATAAAAAGCGAGTGGCACAGCCCACGCGACTGCCTGGGGGCCCACCTTGTTTATTTGGTAATTCATTATAATGAAATGAATGAAAACGCCTTCTCGGATCTTAAGAGAGAGTTGAGAATTGTACGCGATAATTTTAAGAGTGTATAAAATATTGTAAACGAAAATTCGAAGGAAATTATTCAAGATATTGCGAAATAAATAGAAACTTGGTGATTAGTACATGATCATTAATACTAGCTGTTTTTAATAGACTTGTTTACACTAGATTGAAATTTTGTATAGCAAAAAACAGACTTATTGGCTTTATATTCAAATTAATCAAGATTTTGGAATGACAGTTTGATTTCAGCCCCTAGAAATATTGGACAGTTTTTGACAATAAAATTTTGAAAAAAAACATGATTGTAGTCCGTACATTGTATATTAATTACCAAAAAAAAATTATTTGATATCTCAAGTATTTTGCAAAGCATGTTAAGCTCCAATTTAACAATTTTGGAGGGCGTCTGTTGCGTCAATTATTTTAAAAACCTTACACATTAAATTTCGTAAAAAAATTATGTAGGTGTACTAAGCTTTGTTTACTAATTGAATATTGAAAGCAAATTTTTACCTCAAGTATTTCACAAGATATGGTCAGACTTTAATTGCGTTAATTATTCAAAAATCCTAGTATACTAAAAACTGCAAAAAAAATCATGGATGTAGTCCATGCCCTGTATAATGATAACCAATAAAAATTTATTCGATATCTCGAGTATTATGCAAGATATGATCGTATTTACATGACAGGCGCGAAATCCAATTTAAAAATGTCGATGAGTTTGCGTCATTTTTAGCGCATTTTTTGGAGAAAAGCGCTATTATATTCACTTTGGCTGTCTGGCTGGCTGGCGTGACGCTGAGTTCTCAGCAACTATACTATTTACAGACTTGAAACTGGTACTAAATAAAAGCTGCTGTTTCGTAGGTTTGCACAAATTGCTTTAATTCAAGCTCAGTGATTGTGGAAGATTAAATTATTCAATTACTTGTTTCAAGTGAAACAATGCCCATAGATATATATGACATTAGGGATATGGCAACTAAAATTTATCAAAGTAGATAAAAATTTAGTTACAACTTTCGCCGCGGGTGTCACTATTATTATGTACAGTTGTCAAATCTGTCCGGGATTCATTCAATGACTTGTTTGACGCGAATTTGAAGCTTATTAGAATGAATTATTATTATTGGATGAAAATTTGTTTATTTTTGGTGTATTTTTTTTTATATAGCTTTGATAAAGTTCAAATTATCATTTTAAGGTACAGCACTTGACCTCCCGTCAGTCAATAACTAAACAATGAAGATTAAAATGTATTTTTGAGTTTGTACATGCATAAATTATGTACCTATCAAATAGTCAACTTGAAACTAGTACTAAATGGAAGCTGCTGTTTCGTAAGTCTGCCCAAACTGCTTGATTTCAAGCTCAGTAATTGTGAGAGATAGTAATTTGCGGAATCTCTTAAGTAACAAGCATTCATAAGCTGTCAAAAATGCGCTTTCATCATCTAGATGATTCTTCAATTTTTTTTGAAAACCTTGCGCCCTAAAAATTGCCAAAAAATCATAGATGCTGGCCATTCTTTGTTTATTAATAATCAATAAGAATTAATTTGATATCTCAAGTATTTTGCAAGATATGTTCGTCTTTACATAACAGGAGCGGAACTCAAAACATGTCAGGCTCCAGTTTAACAATTTTAAATGGTTTTTGCTGCGCCAATTATCTAAAAAACCTTGCACACTAAAATTTTTGAAAAAATCATGAATGTAGTCCTTGCCTTGTATAATAATAACCAATATAGATTTTTTTTCATATCTCAGGTATTTTGCAAGATATAATCGTATTTACACGACAGATGCGAAGCTTCATGTCCAATTGGAGGACAACTATTGCGTTAATTATTTCGAAAACCTTGCAACTCAAAATTTGTAAAAAAATCATGGATATAGTTTATGTCTTGTGTAATGACGAACAATAAAATCAATTTGATATCTCAAGTATTTTGTAAGATATAATCGTATTTATATGACAGGTACGGAACTCAAGGTTGCATTAATTATTTCGAAAACCTTGCACACAAAAATTTTTTTTCAAAAATCGTGGGTGTAGTCCATGCCTTGTATAATAATGAACAATTAAAATTAATTTGATATCTTAAGTATTTTACAAAATATGATCATATTTATATGACAGGTGCGAAACTCAAATTTTGGAGGACATCGGTTGCATCAAATATCTTAAAATCAGTAAAAAAATCATGGATGTAGTCCATGCCTTGTACAATAATGGCCAATAAAAATTTATTTGATATCTCAAATATTCTGTAAGATATGATCGTATTTATATGACAGGTGCGGAATTCAAATTATTTCAAAAAATTGAAGAATCATCTAGATGATGAAAGCGCATTTTTGACAGCTCATGAATGCTTGTTACTTCAGAGATTTCGCAAATTACCATCTCTCACAATTACTGAGCTTGAAATCAAGCAGTTTGGGCAAACTTACGAAACAGCAGCTTCCATTTACTACTAGTTTCAAGTTGACTATTTGATAGGTGCATAATTTATGCATGTACAAACTCAAAAATACCTTTTAATCTTCATTGTCTAGTTATTGACTGACAGGAGGTCAAATGCTGTAC
Source organism: Dromius quadrimaculatus (assembly GCA_963989225.1). Classification (NCBI taxonomy): domain Eukaryota; kingdom Metazoa; phylum Arthropoda; class Insecta; order Coleoptera; family Carabidae; genus Dromius; species Dromius quadrimaculatus. The sequence continues at coordinate 54,933,302 of OZ022330.1, forward strand.
TTTAAAATGATAATTTGATGTTTATCAAAGCTATTTCAAAAAAAAATACACCAAAAGTGAACAAATTTTTATCCAATAATAATAATTCATTCTAATAAGCTTCAAATTCGCATCAAACAAGTCATTAAATGAATCCCGGACAGATTTGACAACTGTATATAATAATAGTGACACACACGGCTAAAGTTGTAACTTAATTTTTATCTACTTAAATAAACTTTAGTTGGCATATCCCTAATGTCATATATATCTATGGGCATTGCTTCTCTTGAAACAAGTAATTGAATAATTTAATCTTCCACAAACACTGAGCTTGAATTAAAGCAATTTGTGCAAACCTACGAAACAGCAGCTTTTATTTAGTACCAGTTTCAAGTCTGTAAATAATATAGTTGCTGAGAACTCAGCGTCACGCCAGCCAGCCAGCCAGCCAGACAGCCAAAGTGAATATGATAGCGCTTTTTTCCAAAAAATGCACTAAAAACTTACGCACTAAAAATTATGAAAAAATGTTTTGTTTAATAATAACCAATAAAAATTTATTTGATATCTCAAATATTTTGTGAGATATGATTGTATTTACAAGCTCCAATTCAACAATCTTTGATTGCGTCAATTATTTCGCTCCAATTCAACAATTTTGGAACAATTTTGGGACAATTATCTCGCGAACCTTGCACACTAAAATTAAAAAAAAAATCATGTGTGTAGTCCAAGCTTTGTTCATCAATAACCAATAACAATTTATTTGCTATCTCAGGCTTTCTATAAGATATGAGCATGTTTATGTGACAGAAGCAAAACTCAAAGCATATCATGCTACAAATTAAACAAATTTTGAGGGTTTCTGTTGCGTCAATTATTTCCAAAACCTCGCTCACTAAAATTTGTGAAAAATTAAAGGAAGTAGTCCATGCTTTGTATAATAATAACCTATAAAAATTTATTTGATATTTCAAGTATTTTGCAAGATACGATCATGTTTATGTGACAGAAACTCAAAGCATGTCATGCTCTAATTCAACAACTTTGGAGAGCAACTATTGGGACAATTATTTCAAAAGCCCCACGCAATAAAATTTTGAAAAAATTCATGACAGTAAGCCAAGCTTTGGTTATTGATGATCAATAAAAATTAATATGATATCTCAGATATTTTGCAAGATATGATCATTTTTATGTGACAGAAGCCGAACGCAAAGCATGTCAAGTTCCAATTCAACAATTTTTGAAGGCATCTATTGGGACAATTATCTCAACAACCTTGCATACTAAAATTTTGAAAAAAATCATTAGTGTAGTCCAAGCTTTGTCCATCAATAACCAATGAGAATTAGTTTGATATCTTAGGTTTTCTACAAGATATGAGCATGTTTATGTGACAGAAGCAAAACTAAAAGCATGTCATGCTACAAATAAAACGAATTTTGAGGGTTTCTGTTGCGACAAATATTTGAAAAACCTTGCACACTAAAATTTGTGAAAAAATCATGAATGTAGTCCAAGTTTGTTAGAACAATAAAAAACGAAAATTAATTATTTATCTTGAATATTTTGTAAGTTATGAAACTCAAAGCTTGTCGAGCTCCAGTTTAACAATAGGGAATATTGATGCAATTTAAATTTGGTTCAAATATTTTTATTCCGAATTTTTATTGGCCGGACATTTGTACTACACCATCATTTTGGTAATTAATATCTTTTAAATTGCTTAAAATTAATAAATAAAAGTGCAAATTAAGCGCGGGAAACTCAAAGTTCTAAAACGCAACACCATTGGTTAAAACGAAATGTGACGTCAAATACTATGCCAACATGTGCGCACTGCTCACATTTGTATGCCGTTGCAGGCTTTTGATTAGAAAACATAGTAATAATGTGTGTGTTGTAGACTCATTTATTGTTTAAGTGTAATTTTAGCATCCTAGTGAGATCATAAATTATTTAAGACAGTGGTTTTGTAAAAGCATAATTGGATAATCTGACAAGAATAGATCCATTCATAATGTTATCTTATTTTCTTTCAAACCAAATTTTATGTCCGCTGAAGTAAAAAGAGTGAACACTGCACAGTAATTATACAATAATAACACATTGTACGCTATTTTAATAAATACAATCCGAAATATGATGAGCAGTGAACATGACCTATAATTTTTGTTTATTTTAAAACGAGCAAATATTAAACGAAGCCGCATATATACACTGTATTTTATTGCTAAAACTAATCACATATAGTGTTATTCATGATCTGTCAAATTTTTTATGATACTTTATCTCTTCTGATAACCTTACATCATTTCTTACGTATTTTAAAACCTGTCTGGATTGGAAAAAAGACTTTATCAGGTACATTTCTGATAGTATTTCACATTCAGGCACAATGCAATACTCACAAATTGATTTTTGAGCTTTTTTAATACTGAAATAAGCTGAGAACGAAAACACCTGTAGTAAACAAAGGACTGTAATGTCACTGGACATGGTATTTGACGTCATCAATAAAGCGCGCGAAAATGGCGGCGTTTAAACCGCTCAAAATTATTCTCAATTTTAAATATTTTTTTAAATTTGATTACAGCACTTTTCAATTTATTATCTCAAGTATATAGCATGTACCTCATGAGTCATTGTTATTTTTGTTTGTCTCCTAATTAAAGAATCTAAAGATATTTCGGGTTTTTCTACAATAAATCTCTTCAAGAACAAAAAATTTAAGGCAATATATCTTGAGTATCTAATAAAAAGCAGGCTGTGGTTGATAGTAGCGCCTCTAGTGAGTAATTGCCGAAATATGCCGCAGGACGTTCAAGGACCCAACAAGCTGAAAATTCCTGATATATAAGAGAAAATTTGTAAGGAAATTATTAATTAACTAAAAATATCCTAGACAACTTTTCCAACAATTTAACAAAAAAATGTCTCAGTGATTTATTTCTCATATTATTTGTATTAAATATGCAAAACTTCTGAAATTTGGATACTGTAGCAAAGTTTTAGCTTTATAAGTTTTATTATTTCAGGATAACTACGTGAGCTGTATCCTTTATTTTCTTCGCTACTCTATCCGGGGTAAAGTACGGCTCCAATTTTAATTGGTATATAGTCAAGTTACCTCAGGAGGAAATCTTTCCTTCCAACTGAAGATAAATTAGTAGTTATTTATGTTAAATTTAAATGGTCTTAAGGGATGTAAGACAGCGGAAAATGGGGTGTACGCATTTAATCATTTGTTATTGGAATTAAATAAAAATAAAAACCGTTTTGAAATAGATCAATAAGTAACCCACCTCCAAGTTTTCCCTCCCCTTTTTCCAAATTTCCCATCAATTTCCCTGAATTTCTTGTGCTGATAAAAATATCGGAATCTGAAAATTCATCTGTTTCTCCAAGAATGACATTTGAAGATCGGAGACAGTTGTTTTATGCAGAGGAAAGGGGGGAAGTTCGCGAACCACGTGCGACCGACAAAGAAAAGAGAGATGGAGTTATGTAAGACAGTATAAGATAGAGCAAAATGGAAGAGATGCAACGGAGACTTTAACAACTGATATATTTATACCTATAGATGTTGGATTGACGACAATAGATGTGAACTCGGAAGATTTGATAAAAAGTATTTTGAAAGCAAAATATTTATATGAATATGCAGGGACTTCGTTCATTGATCCCTTCCAGTGCTTTATCATTCAATTTCCTCCAAATCAATTTCAATTTCAAATTATTTCATCACTTTTTTGCCCTCCAAAAAAGTGTAATCTTTCATTTCTAATTAACTCTTTCTAGCCCAGGTAAAACATCTGAGCATCTGGCTACGCACCAAGGCGTGTGTGGGAAGTGACAACTGAACATCGAGAGAAACCAAACCATGGCTTACTTGATGTGGGGGAACAGAAACCAGCCTGGTAGCATGAATGGATTGTTTGGTTTAGAGTTGAAATCTCTTTCGATGTATTAGTGTTTTGTTTGCGTGTTTGTGTGTGTAGGAGGAGAAGGATTGTCTCTGGCCCACATGGCATGATAATGTTGCCTAGGTGACCAACACATGAGATATTTTGTTTTATTTAGGATGATCACAAGGGAACTATTAACTAAAGATAAAAATCTTTAATTATTAATCTAATTGGCTCTCTATATACAGTTTACTATTCTTAAAGACATCCGGTATATAATCTCGTTATTCAATTTTTGTTACGGATGTTCTAAAACGAATTACCTTTTTACCAGAAAGAAGCTCTCTAATATATAGTAGGAATATGTAGGGCTCCGTACTCTTGGAAGCCCTATTAATTTCAATTTAAGTATAGTTTAACCATCGAATGAAAGTTGACTCTCAAATTATTTTATAGAAGTGGTTTTCTTTCAGAACATTTAGCTATTATTCGAATCTCAAAGAAAACTAAACTTTATGACGGAATGGTTAGCAAAGATTAGAACTCAGGCCCCGAGAATTTTTGCAAGCACCCATTCAAACACTGGATTAGGAATTCCCATAAATACATTAGTATAACTTGCTTGAAATAGATGGATGACTGATATTTACACTACTTTAGTGGAGAAAAAGACAGGGGTGCATTGAACGTATTTTTTATAATTCATTTTGATTCTAACGAAATATGTTGTATATATCTTGTAGAAATGGTTCAAAAGAAGATTCACTCCTATATTGGAGTAACCAGAGACCCACGGTTGCCATATTTTAAAAATTTTAAAGTTATCTATGTGCCTGATACTTTGGTAATAAGACAAATGAGTCGTAATACATCCATGAAACCCTGTTGCTAAGATCATTTTCAATGTCTCCAGTAATCCAATGGTACTAAGAACAGTCATGTTGATATATTTCTGGGGATTCCTAGTCCAGTATTTCAGTGGATACTTGTAAAGGTCAGTTTTATCTACAATTCGAGTAATAACTAAATTTTTTGAAAGAAAACCACATCTATAAAATAATTTAGGAGTCAACTTTCATTCGATGTTTAAACTATATATCTGTCTATTTTGTCCTTCAGCTCGTACACCAAATGAGCTACAAATTAGGATTAACAAATTCAGTTCAACAATTTTGAAGGGTGTCTGTTGCATTAATTATTTTAAAAATCTTACACACCAGAATTTCGAAAAAATTTTTGAATATATTTTATGGTTTGTATATTGAGGACCAGAAAGAATTTATTCGATATCTCAAGTATTTTACAAGATATGATCATTTTTATGTTGCAGAAGCCAAATTCAAAGCAAGTCATGCCACAATTCAACAACTTTGAAGGACATATGTTGCGTCAATTATTTCCAAAATCTTACACACTAAAATTTGTGAAAAATTGAAGGAAGTAGTCCATGCCTTGTATAATAATAACCTATAGAGATTTATTTGATAATTCAAGTATTTTGCAAGATATGATCATGTTTATGTGACAGAAACTCAAAGCATGTCATGCTCTAATTCAACAACTTTGGACGACAATTGCTGCAAAAGCCTCGCGCAAGTAAATTTTAAAAAAATTCATGGAAGCAAGCCAATCTTTGTTTATTGATGACGAATAAGAATTAATTTGATATCTGAAGTATTTTGCAAGATATTATTATTTTTATGTGACAGAAGCCAAACGCAAAGCATGTCAAGCTCCAATTCAACAATTTTTGAAAGCATCTGTTGGGACAATTATCTCGAAAACCTCACAAACTTAAGTTTTGAAAAAAATCATGTGTGTAGTCCAAGCTTTGTTCATCAATAACCAATTAGAATTTATTTGATATCTCAGGCTTTTTACAAGATATGAGCATTTTCATGTGACAGAAGCAGAGCTCAAAGCATGTCATGCTATAATTCAACAAATTTGAATGGATTCTGTTGCATCAATTATTTCCAAAACCTTACACACTAAAATTTGTGAAAAATTAAAGGAAGTAGTACATGCCTTGTATAATAATAAGCTATGAAGATTTATTTGCTATTTCAAGTATTTTGCAAGATATGATCATGTTTATTTGATAGAAACTCAAAGCATGTCATGCTATAATTCAACAACTTTGGAGGGCAACTGGTGGAACAATTATTTCGGAAGCCTCACGCAATAAAATTTTGAAAAAATTCATGAACGTAAGCCAAGCTTTGTTTATTAATGACGAATAAGAATTAATATGATATCTCAAGTATTTTGCAAGATATTATTATTTTTATATGACAGAAGCCAAACGCAAAGCATGTCAAGCTCCAATTCAACAATTTTGGAAGGCATCTGTTGGGACAATTATCTCAAAATCCTCACACACTAAAATTTAAAAAAAAATTATGTGTGTAATCCAAGCTTTGTTCATCAATAAACAATAAGAATTGATTTGATATATCAGGCTTTCTACAAGAAATGAGCATGTTTGTGTGACAGAAGCAAAACTCAAAGCATGTTATGTAACAATTCAACAAATTTGAAGGGTTTCTGTTGCGTCAATTTTTTCCAAAACCTCACACACTAAAATTTGTAAAAAATTAAAGGACATAGTCCATGCCTTGTATAATAATAACCTATGAAGATTAAATTGATATTTCAAGTATTTTGTAAGATGTGATCATGTTTATTTTACAGAAACTCAAAGCAAGTCATGCTCTAATTCAACAACTTTGGAGGGCAACTATTGGGACAATTATTTCGAAAGCCTCACGCAATAAAATTTTGAAAAAATTCATAAAAGTAAGCCAAGCTTTGTTTATGGATGACGAATAAGAATTAATATGATATCTCAAGTATTTTGCAAGATAGTATTATTTTTATATGACAGAAGCCGAACGCAAAGCATGTCAAGCTCCAATTCAACAATTTTGGAATGCATCTGTTGGGACAATTATCTCAGGAACCTTGCACACTAAAATTTTGAAAAAAATCTTGTGTGTAGTCCAGGCTTTGTTCATCAATAACCAATAAAAATTAGTTTGATATCTCAGGCATTTTACAAGATATGAGCATGTTTATGTGACAGAAGCAAAACTCAAAACATATCATGCTACAATAGGGTATATTCATGAATTTATTTTATATTTTTAATCCATTGATTACATCTTTATAACATAGTAAAAAATATAAATTATGTTTAAAAGTGCTGTAATCAAGTTTAAAAAAATATTTAAAATTGAAAATAATTTTGAGCTGTTTAAACGCCGCCATTTTCGCGCGCTCTATTGATGACGTCAAATACTATGTCCAGCGACATTACAATCCATTGTTTACTACAGGTGTTTTCGTTCTCAACTTATTTCAGTATTAAAAAAACTCAAAAGTCAGTTTATAAGTATTGCATTGTGCCTGAATGCAAAATACTATCAGAAATGTACCTGATAAAGTCTTTTTTTCAATCCAGACAGGTTTTAAAATACGTAAGAAATGATGTAAGGTTATCAGAAGAGATGAAGTATCATAATAAATTTGACAGATCATGAATAACATTATATGTGATTAGTTTTATCAATAAAATACAGTGTATGTAAGCGGCTTCGTTTAACATTTGCTCGTTTTAAAATAAACAAAAATTATAGGTTATGTTCACTGCTCATCATATTTCGGATTGTATTTACTAAAATAGCGTACTTAATGTGTTATTATTGAATAATTACTGTGCAGTGTTCACTCTTTTTATTTCAGCGGACGTAAAATCTGGATTTGAAAGAAAATAAGACGACATTATGAATGGATCTATTCTTGTCAGATTATCCGATTGTGCTTTTACAAAACCACTTTGTCTTAAATGATTTATAATTTCACTAGGATGCTAAAATTACACTTAAACAATAAATAAATTTACAACACACACGTTATTACTATGTTTTCTAATCAAAAGCCTGCAATGCCATACAAATGTAAGCAGTTCGCACTTGTTGGCATAGTATTTGACGTCACATTTCCTTTTAACCAATGGTGCTGCGTTTTAGAACTTTGAATTTCCCGCGCTTAATTTGCACTTTTATTTATTAATTTTAAGCAATTGAAAAGATATTAGATACCAAAATTTTGAATGTAGTTCATGCTTTGTTTTATAATAACCAATAAATATTTATTTGATATCTCAAGTATTAAGCAAGATTTTGTGAAACAAATGATATTGGACACAACAATTTTGAGGGACCTCTGTAGCATCAATAATTTTGGAAACTTTACACACTATTTTGGATAAAAATCTCAAATACAGTATTATAACAATTATGTTAATAAATATTTCCTGTAAACCCTCAGGAAATCTAGTTGAAATTCATTTTGACAAAAATTTCACTGTGCGCCTATGATTCGGTCAGAATGTTCGACATTTTTTGATTTAGAGATTTCACGATTTCTTTCTAGATAGTTGGTACATTTCTTACAAATAAGATTGCACTTTCATAGATAACAGCTGAGGAAAACAATTAATTATGAACGGTGATATGTTAAGCCAATTATTTCGGAAGCTTCAATCAATAAAATTTTGTCAAGCTCCAATTAAATAATTTTGAAGTGTGTCTGTTACATCAATTATTTCGAAATTTTTACACGGACATCAATTTAATTCATTATATCAATGATTCTGCAAATGGCAGGTGCGAAGCTCAAAGCATGTAAAACTTTATTCAAATGTTCGCACTCTCTGGTGGTAAATACTAAATACAAGCCTCATCATCATATTTTTGTGTTTCCCTGTTTATCTACCTTTCGCAAATATGAAATGGGCTTCATACAATTGTACCCGCATTTGTTAACAAAAGACTAACGTTTGTACTGAATTACTGGGGATAATCGTAAAAGACCCGGAAAATTAGGGGATGGGCAGTTTTTTGCTGATTAAAATGAATAGCTATTGTTGTTTTAGATTTTAATATAGATTAGGGGTTATTTACACATTTATGGAATATAAAATTCAGCTAAAAAGTTTTTGTTGTAAGATTGTCAAACGTAAAGGTCTTTAGGTGGATTCAAGTCTTTGTTACCCCTCTTTTTGTGGAAAACAGCGCATATATCCCCACATCTTCCTTTTGCGCAATTTAAACGTTTTATGTCACAACTCATGACGTCAGACCCTTTTATATTCTACGATTTCCGCTATTCGTTTTTGCGCGAAGACATCCAGAGTGTTGGCTGTCGCTTCCTGGGTATATTTCTTTTGTTTTATTGTCAAGAAACAGTCAACTAGATGCATATGCGACAACAGGATAAAATAACAATTTACAGAAAAATATGAGGGGATACTCTTGTAAATTTATAAAGCACTGAAAGAAAGTACTAGCACTTCTAGAACAGTTTATATTCATAAGTTATTTATTTTTAGATAAAACATTTTTCTTGCAAAAATTAATCCTCCAATTTTCAGGCAGGAAATTGTGGGAGCATTTTTCCCGCTTTGGAAACAAACTCATCAATCTGGTAGATTTTTATTCGTTCCACGTCCAGAAAGAAACTTTTGGATATGTTAAGGGGTGAGATTGACGGGATTACACAAATGCGACACTCAGATTTACTGAATTTATTAATTTCAGCATAATTAAAGTAAAAATATTGCCTGGCTTGGTAATAAATCATAGTTTCAATTTTTCTCCATCATATTCATAGCAAAGTAAACACGATATTACCATATATTTTAAAATTTGAAGAGAATAAAAACTGGCAGCTAATTTATCATTGTTTGCATATCAGAGCATATAATAGAAATTTATTTCATGAAAACCCAACGGGAAACGAAAAACTACCGCATATTAAATTCAACAAAGAAATTGTACAGAAACATATTCAAATTTTTACTCAATTATTCATAAAAAAAAAATATTTATCATCCCCCTAACAATAAAAACATGTAAAAAGTTTGTCCCTAAAAATAATTACTTTTCATGGCATGAAAAACTCAGTAGGTTCTTTAGTCCCTTCAAAGTTTTCCCAAACGGATCTTTACTTCAAGCATAATCTTAATTATTTGATCGTTGAGTCAAATTTCATGATGAAAAGTAGATACTTCAAACTTTCCGTGATAGTACGAATATTTTAGGCTTTATCAAGGATTTATATTCCAGAGGGAATAATTTTCATAATATTTGTTGAAATTTTCAAAAAACTCTAGAGCAAATTCAAAATGTATTTGTATAAACGTTTTTTGTCTGCCTATTCATAATTTGTTTAATTTTCAAGTTTTATACCTGAAAGATCAAGTACGGAGCCCTATTTACACTTTACAGAATTATTTAAATCTTCAAAATAATACGGAGCCCTGTTAGTCAGACCAAAAAAGTTTATATTGTAATTTGCGAAAGTGTCACAATTTGTGAAAATAAAATAAGCCCTGAATTCATCTCTGTTGTCTGGGCGGAGCCTGTTATCTCTATCGACATTCGAGAATAACGTAGAAACTTTCTGGATATTTGCTTTCTGTATATAAGGGCGAACAACTTGACTGAGACAACAGTGAACAGAAATAAAGTAAATATTCTATTCGTGATCAGCTAGGTGCAGAGCGTGATAAATAAATAAGTTGTTGTAAATAAATAATAGTGACTTCTTATTTCAACTATAACAGTTCTTTAAGAGCAATAAACATTAAAATATATTTAACCTAATTTATAAACCAAATGAGCTCCAAGTACAAATTTCACTCATTCCAGAAGCATATTAAAATTTTAATAGGGTGATATATTTTGAAGGTTAATAATAAGTTTGAAATTAGGGGTGTGGGGTATCACCGTAAAACGCTCATTTACCACAATTCAACAATAAGCCAGTATTTAAACTAAAATTGTCCCTCTTTAAATGACGCTATAAGGGCAAAGTGACGTTAATAGTTTTAGAGGAGCATTATTCCCAAAACTGTCTATTTTAAAATTATGAAAAAATTCTTGAATGTAGCCTAAGCTTTGTGAAATAGCGAGAAATAAAAACTATTTTGATACCTCAAATATTTTGAGAGATATTATTATTTTCGTCTCACTTTATAATATAAATAAGTTTGCTCAAACAGTCAAACCTTCTTTCCGCAGGCAAAGTTCCGCGTCGAGCTGTAAACGTCCACAGAGGAACAGTTTGAAATGTACCTACCCACGTTCATTTGTTTTCTTGATTTTCGTCGCGTTTTGAACTTTAAAACGAGAAGCAATATTTATTGTTTGTTTATTATTATTAATGATGAAGCCACCCTCTTTCAAAACACACGAGCCGCCACTGTCAATTGTTAAATGTATTGTCACAATTGTGGAATATTTTTTATAATTAGCTCACATAATTATTTATTTGAATTCGCTGTAACTATAAACTTAGTATTGACCAAATCGATGATTGACAACCTACGGTTACTAGATGTTCGGTGGTTGTCAGGCAGCAACTGTTATTCAGTTAGACAATTGAATGTTGGCTCATTGTCGACTTAGGTATATAAGAGCGTGAGCTAGGAAAGGAATGAATTCAGTGATTCAGTACGAGTGTTTATAAATTGTTCTCAATAAAATTTGTGACAGTATCAATTTAGAAAGTTTTGTTTTTGGAAGGTTCAATATCTAAACCTAAATATATAATCTGTTTGTTTGTATAAACATCAATTCCTTTTACTCCAAAAATAGTTTTTAGTTTGGAGGCTGAGTACGGAGCCCTAATACACTCGCTACAATAGCTATTATTTCATCAGTAAGTGTGTACGGCCCTGTTTTGTCTAAAAACATTTTTGTTTATATCTGTCTGACACCCTCCTAATTTATGTATTAAATAAACTACAAGTAATTAGTGCAAATTTCACCCTCTAAAAAACATATTAAAATTAGAGTAGGGTGATTTATTTTAAGGATTTTATACGTGTTGAGGGGGTTGAAATTACACGTGTGGGGTGTCAACATAAAAGAATCATCCAAAAGAATAATTTTTGAAATTTAATTCACCCTTATATAGCTATTTACGGGGTGACAAAGTTAATAGTTCCATTACCAAAATTACATTTTAAAAATTGTAAAAAAAAAAATTTTAAGTAGTCTATGCTTTCGTGAATAACGACAAATAATAGTTATTTTTGTATTAAGTGTGCGAAGTGATTGTTTTTTTTTGTTGCGCGTGAGAATGTCAATTTTAACTGAGACCGTAAGGTCGAGGTAACAAATTTATTTGAAAGCGCAACAAAATACAATCACTTCGCACACGAAATACAAACAATATTTTCTCGCCAAATGTCAAAAAATAATAGATCAACAATAATTATTGTTTTATTCAGTAAAATGTAGGAAAAAAGTACAAACTATAATTAATTTGCAGTCACCTGGGTATTGTAACCAAAAGTATGCGCAATTGTGTTTGATAAATAAAGAACTGTCAACAATTAATTCTTATATTCAAAAATAAGTAGTTTTGTGTACAAATTCATATTTCTTTTTTGTTAAATACCTGTTTGTTTCTATCCTTGTAGCATTACTAAACTGAATTATATAAGATTAGGTATGCAAAGATATGATTCATTTTTTTACTAGTGAAAAAATCACGAACTTTGCGTATCCATAACAATACAAAAATATCATGTTTTCTTGACAGTTGGCGAAAAAAATTATTTCAATATTTTTGAGGCAGTAGAATGTAAAATATTTTTTTATTCAATTTACCTATAACACTGTTTGTGCAACCCTTTCTTACCGGTTATCATTTTAAATTAATTATTGCTGATTTTTTATATAATTAATCGTCTTTTTGTATCGCGCCGCCCCGCTCCGCACGGTCGAAAATTCTAGTAACGTGCTCTCGAATGATATAGAACATTTCCAGAAATGGAGATCTGTATGTATGTATGTATGTATATATATACAGGATGTGCAACGAAACGCGGAACATAGGATTTAACATAGGATTTTCAAATTGTGCAGATATTGTCTCTTCTGTATATTTTAGAGCAAAAGTACAGGAATGAAAAGTTGTTTAAAATAAATTTTCACTTATAAAAAGTCTTTATTTAATGCTGTAGAATATCTGTAGCATCAGATATTTGAAGAATAAAATACGACATTTTCGTCTAAAATCAGATAGCCATGGGAATAAAAAACGAATGGAACAAAATTTAATTCTGACAGTCTATTTTCATGTTATTACTGTTATTTTTTTAGATGCTACAGATATTCTACTGCATTAAATGATGACTTTTCATGAGTGAAAATTGATTTTAAACAACTTTTCATCATTGTTAATAATTGTTGTTATAACATGGAATTGAACTGTCAGAATGAGAGTTTGTTTCATTCGGTTTTAAGCACATTTTTAGCGCATTTTTCCGAAAAAAGCGCTATTATATTCACTTTGGCTGGCTGGCTGGCTGGCTGGCTGGCTGGCTGGCTGGCTGGCTGGCGTGACGCTGAGATCTCAGCAACTATACTATTTACAGACTTGAAACTGGTACTAAATGAAAGCTGCTATTTCGTAGGTTTGCACAAATTGCTTTAATTCAAGCTCAGTGATTGTGGAAGATTAAATTATTCAATTACTTGTTTCAAGTGAAAAAGTGCCAAACAATGACATTAGGGATATGGCAACTAAAATTTATTAAAGTAGATAAAAATTTAGTTACAACTTTCGCCGCGTGTGTCACTATTATTATTTACAGTTGTCAAATCTGTCAGGGATTAATTCAATGACTTGTTTGACGCAAATTTGAAGCTTATTAGAATGAATTATTATTATTGGATGAAAATTTGTTTACTTTTGGTGTATTTTTCTTATATAGCTTTGATAAAGATCAAATTATCATTTTAAGGTACAGCACTTGATCTCCCGTCAGTCAATAACTAAACAATGAAGATTAAAAGGTATTTTTGAGTTTGTACATGCATAAATTATGTACCTATCAAATAGTCAACTTGAAACTAGTACTAAATGGACGCTGCTGTTTCGTAAGTTTGCCCAAATTGCTTTATTCAAACTCAGTAATTGTGAGAGATGGTAATTTGCGAAATCTCTGAAGTAACAAGCATTCATGAGCTGTCAAAAATGCGCTTTCATCATCTAGATGATTCTTCCATTTTTTAGAAAAATGTGCTATTATATTCACTTTGGCTGTCTGTCTGGCTGGCGTGACGCTGAGTTCTCAGCAATTATACTATTTACAGACTTGAAACTGGTACTAAATAAAATCTGCTGTTTCGTAGATTTGCACAAATTGCTTTAATTCAAGCTCAGTGATTGTGGAAGATTAAATTATTCAATTACTTGTTTCAAGTGAAACAATGCCCATAGATATATATGACATTAGGGATATGGCAACTAAAGTTTATTCAAGTAGAGAAAAATTTAGTTACAACTTTCGCCGTGCGTGTCACTATTATTATGTACAGTTGTCAAATCTGTCCGGGTTTCATTCAATGACTTGTTTGACGCGAATTTGAAGCTTATTAGAATGAATTATTATTATTGGATGAAAATTTGTTTACTTTTGGTGTATTTTTTTTATATAGCTTTGATAAAGATCAAATTATCATTTTAAGGTACAGCACTTGACCTCCCGTGAGTCAATAACCAAACAATGAAGATTAAAAGGTATTTTTGAGTTTGTACATGCATAAATTATGTACCTATCAAATAGTCAACTTGAAACTAGTACTAAATGGAAGCTGCTGTTTCGTAAGTTTGCCCAAACTGCTTGATTTCAAGCTCAGTAATTGAGAGAGATGGTAATTTGCGAAATCTCTGAAGTAACAAGCACTCATGAGCTGTCAAAAATGCGCTTTCATCATCTAGATGATTCTTCCATTTTTTAATACTCAATTCATCCCCAAATTACGATATAAAGGAGGGACAAATCTGCTACTTTTACAAAACTGTTCATCTTAAAATTTTAAAAATAATCTTGCATATAGCCAATACTTTGTACGATAAAACAGTTGAAAACTACTTTGATATCTTAAATATTTTAAGAGATACTATTATTTTTGTGAGCTAAACTCTTGGCAGTTTTAAAGCAGTCGAACCAAAAATATGTTGTAGCTGAATTTTTCTTGAATTTTCTAGCTGGAAAGACAAGTACGGAGCCCTAGTATACTCATTACAATATCTGTTCTTCTATTTACCTATAACACTGTCTGTACAACCCTTTCCTGCCAATGAACATTTCAAATATATTTTTTTCTAATTTTGCTCACTTTAAAATAATACGGAACCCTGATAATCCACCTGAAAAGTCTTTATGTCAATCAGACACACTTTTACTAATTAAAGAAGCTATAAGTATAAAATTCAAGTAACGGGTGCAAATTTCACCCTCTCAAAGACCAAGCTAAAATTTTAGTAGAATTTATTTTAAGGGCCCTTCACAACTTAATTGGGAATTAAAATTAGGCTTGGAAAGTTTCGCAGCAATCAATTTACCTAATATAATAAGACAGTATTTTTTTTAATTCAATTCACCCCTAAATGACGGAATAAGGGAGCAACAAATCTGCTAATTTCATAGGTGCAATATTCACAGAACTGTTCATCTTAAAATTAAAAAAATAAGCTTGCATATAACCAATACTTTGTATGATAAAACAGTTGAAAACTACTTTGATATCTCAAATATTTTAAGAGATATTATTATTTTTTCAAGACAGTCGAACCAAAAATATTTTAAAAATAAATTCTTAGATTTTGTAGCTATAAAATCAAGTACGGAACCCTGATAGTCCAACTGAAACATCAGTCAAACACGCTCTAACTCATTTATAAAATAAGTTACAGGTATTAAATTCAAGTACCGGGTTCAGATCTCTCGAAGAGCAAACTAAAATTTTAGGAGGGAATTAAGTACGGAACCCTACTACATTTCAAATATATTTTTTTCTAGTTCTGCTCACTTAAAAAAAGTACGGAGCCCTGATAGCCCACCTGAGATATCAAAATCGGTCAAACACGCACGGGGGAACAAATTCCACCCTCAAAGAATTTTTATAGAGTTTATTTAAAGGGTTTCGTACACTTATTATAAATACTGAACACTTATTAAAATCAAATATTAATTACCCAAAATTAGTCAATGCTCGCATTATTCATTTAAGTCCAATTATTAATTATTCCCAAAATTGATTGATTGTTGTTTACTTCATTACTGCATTAATTTTTTTAATCAATGAATCAATATTTCGAAACATATTTGTTCCGTTTGACAAGTGCACCTAATCTAAACGATTGAGTTCGCGATAGATAAAAATTTTTCTACATTTGTTCAGTTGATAAATTTCTTCACAGCTTTTGGCGAAAGCTTGAAAGCTCCGTGTGTAATTTTTCTGCTATGGGAAGTTCAGCAGATGACGACAATTTTACCGGAAAGCTATAAATTTAAATTGAGGAAAAATAAGTTTTTGGCAGATCTATTTCGCCAATGGGATTTTTTCGATGTAAAATTTATTATTACAAGTTTGATATCCTAATATTTATTGTTCGAAATGACGATAAAATAAATTTAACGTATCGTACCAATATTTGATTATTAGTTTTTCAAAAAAAAAAAACAATTTATGCTTTCAAAGAACATCAATTTGGTCAAACCTACTATTGCACAAATACCTATTGTTGTTCTCATAGTGTGGGCCCAGAAATTAACATATAAAGCATCATCAGACAATAGAAATAGTAAAAAAACTCACTTTTAAAATTTCCGTTCAGCTTTTCGTATGCAGCAGATCATACTTCCTGTATCCGGCAACACAACAATAAAAGTCACTACACAACAATCACAAAAATTGATTACTTAATTACAACAATAGGAATATTATTGTTGAAAATAATTCGTTGAATCTTAAGAGAAATATATTGTTAAACATCTCTGAAGAGTCGATACTGAATGACAATTTATAAATATCATGTTTTCAGTGATAAATCCGAATCGAACAAGTTCGAACCAATGGATTATACAACTACACACGCTGAGAGAACGAAATCTTCTGCGCTCGAAATGTAAAATCACCTAAAGCGCGACTTACACGGCGGAATACTTTGCGCTTGCGCGGGTTTTAACAATAGGTCACTACACCTACAGTACTTTATGCATTTATTATTATTTATTCAAACAAAAATGGTTCAAAATTGTTGAAAAGTATGATATTACACCTACAAAAAAATATTTCAATAAATAAATTTGAGAAATTTGAGTTTTTCAGTATATTAGTTGTCAAATTTTGAAACCACTTTATACACATCCTGTATTATATTTATAAAAATTATTAATATTATGGAAAACCTCATTTCATTGTGAGCACGTATGCATAAAATCAAATTTTTTCAACGACGTCAATTCGAGATTTTCGTTTTTTAGTAGCTGCATGCATCTGTCAAAAAATTTAAAAATGCAATTATTTCAGAAACTGTTTAAAATAAAGCCATAGTTGCTTCAATAAAGTCCCATTAAAAACTAGTGGAGAAGTCAAAAATATAATAAAATATATAACCGGAAGTGTCATAGAATAATAGAAGATTGTGGCTGTAATTAACCCCAAAATATATTTTAAATGAATTCTGTCTGTGACTTTATTTAAATCCACCAAAACTTCGTTCATCTCACGTATTCAATTTATTTCTTTTCATTACCACGTGATTATTTACTTTCCTGTTACTAAGCAACCGGAAATGGATAACCACGTCTTGTTTGAATAGATCCTAAAGATTTTGTCGAACAGAAGAAATATGAAAATTTCTAAGACACCGAAACAACACGTACCGGCTTCTTGAGACAGGTAGTAAATCCGTGCACAAAGGACCACTTTTCACACTGTCAACATCTCGAACAAAAAAAGAAGGAAGATCGTGAGAAAGTTAACGCTAAAGCAATTAGAATAATGGACATTAAGGACAATAAATCATTCATACACCGATTCATTCCGCAATCGATCCCTTCATCAGAAAAAAAATGATATTGTAACGAATTTAAGTCTATAAATTAGTCATTTCGGCTTTACTGGTGCTTAGAATTATTGTGGAAATATTTTACATCAAGAAATAGTAGCGAATATATTTGTTTTCTAGAAAATTGCTGGTACCTTCTAGCGCTTTCTAGAAAAGCCTGAACGTTTGCGAGAAAAACGTAATGGGGAGAGACCCACGGTATATATCAATGGCTGACTCAACGAGGAGCATTATTGATTTTGGCTCAGAGACCTTATAATATAGACTGCTAGTGGTTGAAATAAATTGTGTTATTTAAAATAAATTAATATTGACATAGAACAATATAAAAATAAAAAAGTATCTAGATAATTAAAAATTCCTCTGGCATTCAATCAAGATCTGAGGAAAGCCCACGCGAAACAACCTCAAACATAGGAATAAATATCATTGTAAAAAAAAATTAATATCAATTTTTCATAATGATAATTGTAATTTTTTGTTTGTCTGTGGAATGACTATACAGTACTCATGAATTTGCCACACGAGCCGTAGTACTTATGCTGAATATGTCTCATTTCAAACTTGTTGCAGAATATATTATTCTATTATTCTAGGGTTGGAAAAAGTCCGATTTTCTTAATAGAAATCAAAAAAATCGATTTTTTTTATTTAAATCGGATTTTCTTGATTTAAATCTAGCTTTTTTTATTTAAATCACAATTTTTTTGATTTAAACAAATAATTCCGATTTTAAATTTTATTTTAATCCAATTTTTATGTTATTGTCATTTCATTATATTTTATACATTAATCACTTGTGTACAAATTAATCTTCACGTTTGGTCTAATCCACTCAAAATTGAGAGACCAGTTGCTTGGAAAGGGTTGAATTAGGTTATAACTTAATGATAATTTTGTTTATTTTATTTTATCTTATGTGAATCTGATAGGCATTTGAATGAGAAATTTTGATTGAATTAAATCATGATTTAAATCAAATGATTTAAATCATGACAGCCCTAATATTTTCTAATACTTAAATTATATTGTAATGAACAGAGCCCCTTCAAGATAGACTTCCATTGCAAAACTCCCGTTGAACGTTTGACTGACATATGTCAAGGACGTGGTGACGTCTAACCTAATAAAAAAATTCTGGAACTTTCGAGAAGCCATAGCCAGAGATATATAAACCGGGAATAAATTCGAAGGAGGAAAAATTGTTAGTTGTTCAGATATGGAGCGCGCACTAATAAAAATAAATAAGTGAATCAGTGGAAATGAATAGTAGAAATTATTATTGTGTAAATAATAAATTTTAACGTTGCAAACAAATAGAAATATTAATTAATGGATTTATTTGTATTCTTAAATATTTTTGATACTTGAATGCCCACCAATCAGGCCCCTCTTTTCCACTGGGCACTCTGGGCACGTGCTCAGGACTCCGCAATCGATAGGGGCTCCCTAGTTCCTACCAGATCACCAAAGGATAACTAATATTCATTACTCGCAGGATTACTATAGCGATGTAATACTGAACGTAACCGATTGAAGAATAACCGCATAGTGGAGCGGCGATATGAGCGACGATAATAGAACATAGCATAGCGAAGACTGGAGAGAAGAGCAATGAGACAATGAGCGCTGCTACAAGCAATAAGAGCGAAGGAATTAAATATACTTGTTTTCGTCGCTATTCTCGCTAGTGGTTCGGGGCAAAATGGATGCTGAATTGTTCATAAGTGGAGTGTTTGTGAGAAAGTCTATCAGGGTTGATGGAATTATCATTGGAATTCGTCCAATTTTTCAGTAGTCTATGTTCAATTTAGGGTAGGATATAGCCAAATGTGTTTATTTTAACAAAACAGTGCTCCGTCAAGGTCATTATCCTAATGTGCCCAGGGCCTCCAATAGATTAAAGACGGCCCTGCCACCCATATTTAAACCCTGTAAATACAAATATGAAAATCGTATCAAAAAACACACTGAAGAAATTGCCGCAACAATCACATTTTGCAACAATGAAATGTCTAACAAATTGTCTATAATGTTCCCAAAAGCCAACTTGGATAATAACTACAACAATTGTTAATGCAAACAAGTAAATGGCTTACGATATCTCATATAAGGTATTATTATATATATTTTTAGATTAATTCAAGTATTGGCCACTAGTTGGCAGCACCTGTCAATCTTGTTTCTGTTTGAATAAAAATTTATTAGACAAATTATTTTGCTAATATAATAAAACTTCAAAACGATTAAAATCAATATTTGCTTCTTTTTCAATAAAATAAAAATATTTAATTAGTATTTTTTGAACTTCTAAACTAGTTTTATATTAAAAGAATCAATACAAGGGTATACAGTTTCAGAAACCCTATACCCAACTACCTAGAAATTCATTTGAGTCTTGTTAGTTGCAAGTATGTCTTCCTCAAGTAATAATTACAATATTAAACAATATTTTAATAGCATGAACTTTAAATTATCGTGGAAAAATGTTTCCTTGTGGTTGAACAAGAAAAACAATAAATTTTGGACGATTTTTCCGCAAAAAGAATACATAAAAATATTAAATAATGGTAAAAAAGGTTTTGGAATTAATTATTACTTATATTAATTTATTTTTTTTAATTCTAGTGAGCGGGGTGATGTATTCTGGTACTCTTACAGCTATTATCGGTACAAGGTATTTCAAATTGGGGCTGTAAAAAAAAAGTTATGAATAATAATAGGGAATATGCATGAAATTTAAATTTGGTTCAAATATTTTTTTTCCGAATTTATATTGGCCGGACTTTTGTACTAAACCATCATTTTGGTATTCAATATCTTTTTAATTGCTTAAAATTAATAAATAAAAATGCAAATTAAGCGCGGGAAATTCAAAGTTCTAAAACGCAAGACCATTGGTTGAAACGAAATGTGACGTCAAATACTATGCCAACAAGTGCAGACTGCTCACATTTTTATGGCATTGCAGGCTTTTGATTAGAAAACATAGTAATAACGTGTGTGTTGTAAATTTATTTATTGTTTAAGTGTAATTTTAGCATTCTAGTGAGATTATAAATCATTTAAGACAGTGGTTTTGTGAAAGCACAATTGGATAATCTGACAAGAATAGATCCATTCATAATGTCGTCTTGTTGTCTTTCAAATCCAAATTTTACGTCCGCTGAAGTAAAAAGAGTGAACACTGCAAAGTAATTATTCAATAATAACACATTATGTACGCTATTTCACTAAATACAAGCCGAAATATGATGAGCAGTAAACATAACCTATAATTTTTGTTTATTTTAAAACGAGCAAATGTTAAACGAAGCCGCATACATACACTGTATTTTATTGCTAAAACTAATCACATATAATGTTATTCATGATCTGTCAAATTTATTATGATACTTCATCTCTTCTGATAACCTTACATCTTTTTTTACGTATTTTAAAACCTGTCTAGATTGGAAAAAAGATTTTACCAGGTACATTTCTGATAGTATTTTGCATTCAGGCACAATGCAATACTTATAAATTGACTTTTAAGCTTCTTTAATACTGAAATAAACTGAGAACGAAAACACCTATAGTAAACAATGGACTGCAATGTCTCTGGGCATAGTATTTGACGTCATCAATAGAGCGCGCGAAAATGGCGGCGTTTAAACAGCTCAAAATTATTCTCAATTTTAAATATTTTTTTAAACTTGATTACAGCACTTTTAAACATAATTTATATTTTTTACAATGTTATAACGATGTAATCAGTGAATTAAAAATATAGAATAAATTCATGAATATACGCTATTATATTTTTTAGTGGTTCAGGAAAAACTACCCTCCTTACAACTATTAGTCAAAGAACTAACGGTAAACCCAAAAAAATAATTATTTGATTAATAAATGTAATAATAAATAATTTCAGGAGTTGTCACAGGCGATATTCTTTTAAATAATACGACAGTGTCAAAGAAAGCTATGAAAGAAATTTCGGGGTTCCTGCCGCAGCACGAATTACATTTTGGGTACTTAACTGTAATGGAACACATGCAATTTATGGTAATTATCCAAAAATAAAAATAATTTTTGTACTAAAAGAATATTTTAAGGCCAAATTAAAAATGGATGAAAATACAAGCACCCAAAAAAGAAATCAGAATATTTTTATGATTTTAACACGTTTAGGATTATCTGATAAAACCGAAACGAAAATATGTTATTTATCTGGTAAGTTTTTTTTAATAGAATAATGCGTGGAGCTATGTGACGTCATTTTATAATTTAATATCGACGTCATATTATGACGTTGGTTCAACATTCTATGACGTCAATTTATGACCACAATTTGACTTGAAATGTGACGTCGAAATATGACCGTCAGTTTATGACTTCATTATGACTAAAATCTGACGTCATATTTTGGTCGAAAGTTTATTATTTTATTTCAGGAGGCGAATCAAAAAAATTATCTTTGGCTGAGCAACTGATAACAGACCCTCCTTTTTTATTTTGTGATGAGCCCACCACGGGCTTGGACAGCTACAACGCCGAAACTGTCATAAAAATCCTTCATGATTTAGCAAATTACGGCAAAGCCGTAATTTGCACCATCCACCAACCAACTTACGGAATATTCGAAATTTTTGATCAAGTTGTTTTTCTAGTCCAGGGCTCAGTTATTTTTCACGGACCTGTCAATAAATTTAGCGAATATTTCAACACTTTAGGGGTGGAGCACCCCATTGGATATAACCCTGTCGAATTTTTCATGATGTGGTCCGCAAAAAAGGGGGATAATGCAATATTTGTTCAAAATATGTGCGAACAATTTGACAAATCCGAATTTGGGAAAGAATTGACTAGAGAACTCAATTTTGGGGCTGCTTCGAATGGGTTTTTACTGTTGCAGAATAATTTACCAAAATCCAAAAATAAGTTGAAATTCTGTGATCAATTTTTTTGGTTGCTCTGGAGACAATTCATCGACACAAAAAGAAATATTAAAAACAATATTTTAGGATTTATTTTATATATGGTATTTATTCATAAATAAATACATCCTGTATATAAAACTAATAATTTTTGTAGTTCATAGCCGTAATTTTATCGTCAATGTATTGGAACATAGCTTCGGAATTCAACCAAAAAGATATTCAAAATATTGAAGGCCTAATATTTTTGGTTGTAACCGAAACAATATTCACATTTTCCTATTCAGTTTTGCACAGCTTTCCCGAAGAATTACCGAAGTTGTTACGAGAAATATCTGATGGAAATTTTGATCCAGGACCGTATTACATAGCTAAAATTGTTGCCCAAGTAATAAACAATAATAATTATTATTATATAATTAATTATTGGTTTGCAGGTTCCTTTGATGATTGTTGAAACTTTGTGTTATTCGAGCCTAATTTTTTGGAGTACGGGCCTGCCTGGAGGATTTTTGAGCTTTATATATTTTTATTTGCCTAATTTGTTATGCGCCTTTTCGGCAACTGCTTATGGTGAGTATAAATAATGATTTAAAAATATGAATTAATCAGTTTTTAGCTTTTTCAAATTGTATTTTACATTAAAAATTTTTGGATATGTTGAAAGAAAGACTAGATTTGTCTCTCAAATCAACAATTTGGTCTATTAGTCGTATTTATATGTCATTGTTAATAAATTTTATTTCTATTCAAGGATTTCACGTATATTTTCAAATAGTACATTTCTTAAACATTAAATTATCTGCACAAGTTTATTGCACTTGAATCAGCTAATTTGAATAGTCTGAATATAGTTAAAATCTGTGCCAGACTGTGCTGCCATCTATGCGCAGCTCAAAAAGTAGTTGCTGCTCTTAACTTCATTATCGTTGGTTCTCAAACATAAAGAGAAAATCATTCAACGATTTTCTCAAAGAAAACGGTGGAATATTAAATGAAATACAATTCTTAAATAATTGATTTAATGAATAATTTAACTGAAAATATTGCCGTATAAATACTTGAAGAACAGAAAACATAACCTATAAATGTATCAAACTGAATTTGGTAACTGATTTTGAATATTTTGTGAAATATAAAATAGATTTAACAATAAATTGTGACATTTGTGAGAAATTTGTGGAACATTTCAATTAAAAAACTAAAATTCATTGACTTATGAGTCCCACAAAAATTCAAATCGGTTTTTGAAACCATCATCTTAAACCAGAGAGCAACTGTGAATATGTGTTTCGCCCTTATTAGGACTCATCAGTACAGTACAGCCAAGCTCAGATAGTCAGGATTTAGATCCCAGACTAATATTGTCTGCTCATCATGTATCATCATATTAAAAACACGTGTCTACAGTTGCTATCTGACTTAAAATGATAGTTTCAAAAACCGATTTTAATTTTTACGGGACACAAGTCTCTGAATTTTAATTTTTCTAAACTATTGTTGATTCGAATCTAAAATTAAGAATAGTTGTTTCCGTTCCAGATTTTGAAGTCCTAATTCACAATGGGCGTAAGCATAAGAAGTACATAAGAAATACATAAGACATAAAGTTGAACATGTGCAACTCTTATGGCCGTGTTCACAATGATCTTACGCATTTCTTATGCTTACGTAGTGCATAACAGCTGCATCAGAAAGTACTTTACGTATTTCTTACGCATATATTTTCTTAATGCGCATGTCCAATATAGTTTTACAGACACAGACAGTAAATGTGTCAAATGATTGAAAATAAACTTGTTCTTGTGGTTAGAAATATTTATAATCTTTGTTTTAATAACAATACTAAACGAATTTCGTCTTCCAAAAAAGACATTTAATTGCAAACATGTGCAGAAACAAAAGTAATGCCCTAAACTAAGAGCTTTAATATAAAAAACAAAATCAAAAGCAATGAAAAATATTTTCAAATATAAAATTTGAAAAAAAAAGAGTCTTTAAAAAACTAAAAGTACCTACATTTTATAACCAACTAAGGCCGCAATATGCCTATAAAATAATTTTTATGCTTTGCTTATGCTATGCTCATTGTGAACACGCATAAGATTTTCATAAGAATTGTGTAATGTACTTCTTATGCTACGCCCATTGGGAAAGAAATCATTAAGTTTTTCCTCAGCCATTTTCTCACTCGGTGCATATTTCTCGATATATTTCAGCAAAAAATAATGTCAGTTTCAGCTTACCCTGTATATAGTTAAAACTTTCTGCACTCCTCCTCCACATAAACATTTCTTCATGCGCATGGTAAAAACTTTTCTCTTCACGTAAAATTGAAACAGGCTTCAATTTATATAATTTTAGCTCCCAGCTGAGAAATACCGTTTGATCGCGGCGGTCAGTTTTGTCCTAATCCCATAGACCATTTGAGCATTTTTCTCTTGATCCCTATATACCGTTTGAGCCAAGTTTATTACTTTAATCTTTTAATCTCAAATGAATGTATCTTCTCTAAATACCAAAAATTGTGAATTAATATAATAAACGAACATGGATAACAATTCATTTTATTTTATCATAAACAAAAATAACGATTAATAAAAACTATATAGGTAGAAAAAATAAAACGTATTTACAAATATTTACACTTTCTTGAAACTAACATAATTCATTATTATTTTTTCGAAAAATCATAACTAATAGCTTTTACAAAATCAATTTTTGTTTTATTCCTTTTTCTGTATAATTCTATTAAATTATTATTATTTTCTTTCCTTTTCAAAGATTTAGTGCTGATCGTAAAATATGTAATAGTGAACAATAATAATGAATGAATATTAATGACATTGTTATATTTTGGTGTCAATTTATATGCTTATCCCTACATTATTTTTATTCTCAAAAATAGTCCAATTTGGGAGTTTTTTTCTCATTATTCTCACGTGATTGGTTCATTTCGGCTATCTGCATTGTACATTAAAGATTTTACATTTTATTTACCATTTTTGTTTATGGTTTATCCAATAATCTGTTAAGCTTCCGCCGTGCTCAAGCGGTCTATGCCCCTCCCAGCACTTCTTCTCCAGATAAACTTCAAGTCTGCCAAATCTCACAATCCTTTATGCGCGCAGTACAATATTTTCTCTTCACGTAAAATTAAATTGCACTTCCTTCTCCACATGGACTGCAAGTATGCCAAGTCTCACATGACTTCGTGTTCGTGTACACAGTAAAAAGTTTTCTCTTCACGTAAAATTAAAATGGGACACTTTTTATATACTTTTATTTTTCCGCACGCCTTCTCCATATGAACTTCAAGTTTACCAAATCTCACATTCCATTATGCGCGCAGTACAAAGTTTTCTCCTAAGGTAAAATTAAAATAGGACAATGATTTATACATACTTTCAGAATTATATCATAATAGACTTTTTTGGTTTTAATTCTGTATATTCAATTTTATTTTTGACGTTTCCACTCTCTAACCGAAAGTAATTTTTTCTGATGAAGACTTTCGGTTAGAGAGTCGAAACGTCAAAAATAAAATTAAATATACAGAATTAAAACCAAAAAAGTCTATTTATTAAAATGGGACAGCTTGTATATAATTTTGGCTTTCTGCACTTCCTTCTCCACACAGACTTCGAGTATGCCAAGTATCACATTCCTTCGTGTGCGCGATACAAACTTTTCTCCTCACGTAAAATTTAAATGGGACACCTTATATAATTTTCTGCACTCCTTCATATAAACCTAAAGTATGCTAAGTCTCACATCCTTCCATGCGCGCAATATGCTTAAAAAGAGGTACAAAACTCCCTCTTCACATATTAATTATAATTAATTATAAAGATTTAAATGGGACACCCTGTATATAATTTCTGCTTTCTGCACATCTTCTCCATAAAAACTTTAAGTATGTCAAATCTCACATTCCTCCGTGCATGCAATATGCTTAAAAAGGGGTCGAAAGTTTTCTCTTGACATATTAATATATTTTTACTTACTTGTGATACCGATAAAATTCACTTATCGAGATTTTGATGGGAATATCTGTTTTAAGCATCCCTGAATCCATTTTGACTATTTTTGGCTTGATGTCGGTACGTATGTTCGTGCGTGCGTGCGTTTGTACGTGCGTAACTCGCAATTCTCAAAACTGGTTGAACGTATAATGTTGAAATTTTGTATTTAAGACTGGTATAGGGTCTAGTTGAACACCTCGTATTATGATTGCAATCGTCTGTACCGGAAGTGCACTTTACTTGAAACTTTTTTCGAATTTTTCTAATAAATCCAGAATGATCAACCGTAGGATGTTGAAATTCAGTATTTGAACTTGATGTTGTATCAGAATCGTTATCTACTATTTTTGTAAGAATCGGCCAAGCCAGAAGTGCACTTTACTTGAAACTTTTTTTCAATTTTTTGCGTAAATATAGAATGATCCGCCATAGCATATTGAAATTTCGTATGTAGAGCTTCTATAACATCTTATTGTACATCTTGCATTATGATTGCGATCGGCTAAGCCGGAAGTGCACTTTACTTGAAACTTTTTTTTAATTTTCCGCATAAATTCAGAATGATCAGCCATAGGATACTGGAATTTAGCATTTGAAATTGCTGTAGCATCTAAATGGTCATCTTCTATTTTTGTAACAAACGGCTGAGCCGGAAGTGCACTTTATGTGACAGACTTTTTGAATTTTCCGCATAAATTCTAAACAATCAGTCGTCGAATATTTAAATTTTGTATCAAGCACTTCTATAACATCTAGTTGTACACCTTGCATTATGATTGCTATCGACTAAACCGGAAGCGCACTTTATTCGAAACATTTTTTGAATTTTCCGCATAAATCCAAAACGATTGAACGTAGATTGTTAGAATTCAGTATTTAGAACGATTATACCGTCTAGATGCTCATATCCTATTTTTATTGAGATCCACTGAGCCGGAAGTGCACTTTACTTGACAGTTGTAGATCAGGTGTAGAATATTGAAATTTGATATTTCAGTCTGCTGTAGCATCTGAATGATTGCCTACTATTTTCATAACAATAGACTGAACCGGAAGTGCACTTCAGTAGGAATTTATTTTTTAATTTTGCACATAAATTCAGATCTGTTAGCAGTCGTAGAATTTTGGAAATCAGTATTTAGGAATGTTGTAGTATAAGAATAATGGCCTACTGTTTTCATAGCAACCGACTTGGCTGAAAGCGCATTTTACTTGACAGATTTTTAGAATCTCTTGCGTAAATCAAAAACGATTAACTGTGGAACGATGAGATTTTGTTTTCGATTATATATATATATCCAATGATATATATGATCAAACACAAAATCACATCGTATTATATATATGTCCAATGATGTACAAGTAAGTCACGTGATGTTCACGTCAGATTTTTTTGTTTTCAATAGGTTTTCTTTTATCTACATCCTTTAAATCAATCGCAACGGCTTCTTTAGTATCAGTGCCTATAGAATTTTTGGGGATGTCCTATTCAGGCCTTTATATTAACATTAAAAATTTATGGGCTCTAACTTTCTGGCTACCCTATGTTTCCCAATTTTATTACGGAATTGAGGCTATTTCAATAAAACAGTGGGCACAAATCGACTTTTTAGGTATTTATTTTTATTAAAAAATTATGGACTTATTGGTCAAATAATTTAATTTTCAGAATGCGAAAATCCGGACTTACCTTGCTTGGAAACCGGAAAAATGGTTTTGGATAAATATGGTTACCACAACAATAGGTACTTTATTGATTTGTTAGGGTTATTTATTTACTGTTTTATTTGTTTTTCAATCGGATTTTTGTCATTTAAAAGAAAGTGTAAACAAGAAGCTAGTTACTAATTTAAAATAAAGATGTATTGTAATTAAATATTAAATTAAAACAACCCTTCAATCTCTCCTGTTTCAGTATTTAAGTCAATGTCATAAATGGAAGGCCTGGTAGGAAGTCCAGGCATTTTTGTGATCTAAAAATAAATAATTAGTACCAAAAATAATTGGATTCAATGGTTAGTTTTACCTCCCCAACCATAGGGACTACAAAACCAGCCCCAGCGGATAAAATCATGTCTGAAATTTTAAGGGTGAAACCAGTGGGGGCTCCTTTAATGTTAGGGTCGCCTGTTAGGGAGTTTGCTGTTTTTGCCATACAAACTGGTAATTTGTCATAACCCTATAATGTTTAAAAATAGTCAAAATGTTTTGCTATTATTTATTAGAACTCACATTTTTTTTGTACTGCTCCATAATTTGTTGCACTTTTGGTACGTATTCAACTTTACCAGCCCCGTACATTTCTCTAGCAATTGTCATTATTTTTTCCTCTAAAGGAAGGTTTAAATCATACAAAAATTTGAAATCTGCTGGCTTATCACAAACTTTAACAATTGCGTCTGCAAGATCTAAAGCTCCTTTTCCTCCTTCGGCCCAATGGGAGCAAACTACGGCGTCGTCTGCACCGGCAGTGAGGGCCGCTTTTTTGATCAGCTCAATTTCAGCAGGTGTGTCAGTTCTAATATTTAACATTAATTAATTGTTGGGGGTTGGGAATTTAAAATACTTACATGAAAGTGTTAATGGCCACCACAACAGGCACCTGGAATTTTTTTCCGTTTGTAATATGTCGAACCAAATTACAAATACCGTTTTCTAATAATTCCAAATTTTCTTTAATATATTCGGGTTTTAAAGGGGCCCCGGGTGTTACAGGAGGGCCCCCGCCGTGCATTTTGAGGGCTCGAACTGTTGTTACCAAAATTACAGCGTTTGGAATGTCCCCTGAAGCCCTACACTTGATATCAAAGAATTTTTCCATACCTAACATAAAAAAAAAATCAACTCATAATTCTATTCTAAAAAAAAAATTATACCAATATCAGAACCGAATCCAGCTTCCGTAATAACAAAACCGTCTTTCCCAACCAGTTTTAGGGCGATTTTATCCGCCAAAATTGATGAACAGCCGTGGGCTATGTTGGCAAAGGGCCCAGCGTGGACCAAAACAGGGGTCCCTTCTAAAGTTTGCATTATTGTTGGCTCTACTGCTTCTTTTAAAAGCACCATCAAGGCTCCGGTTACCCCCTAAACAAATCCAATTAATATCCTAACATTTAAATTTGAAGTGTTTACCAAATCATCAGCTGTTACAGGTCCGCCATTTTTATCAAAAGCGACCACCATATTGGATAACCTATCTTTTAAGTCGGTTAGGTCTTTAGCAAGAGCTAAAATTGCCATGATCTCGCTGGCAACTGAAATAGCGAAGGATGTTTCGCGAGTCATGTTTTTTTCAGTTGGGGATTGTCCAATTGTTATTTTACGTAAATATCTGTCATTCAAATCCATCACTAAAACCATTAACATTAATTAAACTGTAAAACTTGTTCAACTTTAAAATTACCCCTGGTCCAAACAATATTATTTGGGTCAATGTCCAGTCGTGCAAATTTAGCCCTTTCCTCCACGGTTAAGCTGGCGGGGTCGGTTTTATTAATCCCTAATTTTTTCAGTCTTCTCAACTGTATTGTCGAGAATTTTCTGGCTCCCCTAATTGTAGGGGTTAGTCTATTAAACAAAGATTCATCCGTTTGGGTTGCTTCATGAAAAATCCTGGCGTCCATTTGAGCTGCTAAAAGATTATTAGCTGCAGTGACTGCATGAATATCCCCCGTCATGTGTAAATTAAAATCCTCCATTGGGATTACTTGAGAGTATCCTCCGCCAGCCGCGCCACCCTTAATACCAAAAGTGGGCCCCTGGGAAGGCTGTCTAAGAGTTGCAAAAGAATTTTTTCCTCTGTGCGATGTTAAAGCTTGAACTAAACCAATAGAAGTCGTACTTTTTCCTTCCCCTAAAGGAGTGGGGGTTATTCTAAAATATTTTGGGGTTAAAAAATGTTGGAACTGTTTTTTAAAAGTATTTACCCCACTACTACTACATATTTGCCACGTTTGTGGTGACGCAGACGGTCCAGGACTGATAAGGATATTTTGGCCTTCTTGCTGCCATATTGGGAGACTTCCGCCGGAAATAGGCCTATTTCGTCGGCTAGTTGGACTATATCTTTTGGCTCCTGGGACTTTGCAATGACTATATCGCTGTAGATAAATAAATTATTTTATACAAGAAATGCGGATTCAAAATGTCAGGTATATGTCCAGGAATTATGGATATTTTTGTTTCAAATTTGGACCATATATTTTTCAATATATTTTCAACCAAATAAGACTAGCTTAAAAAATTTCGAAATATTTTTGGTGGAGTAACGAATTTTCAAAAAAATTTTGCTCAGTTTTACGAATCCTTACTTACAATCACCAAAGTTGAGTTCAAGAACAAATTTTTAAATAACACCTAAATCCCACGAAAGTATGATATATAAGGGAGTTTTCTGCAAAGTTTCAGCTCTGTATGTTAAATATAAAAAAAGATATGGGACTTGAAAGTTTATGATTGGTTCCAGGAGCGCGCGCTTAGCACACGCTTAATAGCGTCAAGTCTTTTTCAAGTATCTTCAGTAATTATCAATATTTTTGTTCAAGATTTTAATTATATATTCTTCAAGGCATTTCGAATAAAACAAGCTTTATCTACACTTTTTAAAGCTATTTTTGTCTGAAAAACGAATTTTTGAAAAAATCTGCAAGATTTTATGGGAACTTTCATAAAATCACAAAAAGTGACTAAAGAACTTTAAAATTTTTAGTACTTACCTACTGGGCATTAAAGTACGATATATATAAAATCTTTGTACAAATTTTCAAGTCTGTACGTCAAATAAAAAAATAAATAAATGCGACTTGAAAATTTTGTAGCACTGTGAACCTTTTTCATGTTTAACTTGTTGCATCACCGGTAATTATCCATATTTTTGTTTGAAATGCAAACTATATATTTTTCAATGTATTATACGTAAAACAAAACTCATTCGAAAATTTCAAAGCTTTTTATGCCCAAATAGCGAATTTTCAAACAAATTCCGCAAAATTTAGATGACCCTTCATAAAATAATAAACATGGAACAACAAAGTATCAAGTACTGAATAATCACATAGTAATAACTGAAGCATGATATATAGGGAAGCTTTCTTGAAAGTTTCAGCTTTGTATGCTAAATACAAGAAAAGAAATGCGACTTGAAAGTTTAGGTCAGCGGTAAACAGCACTGTGGAACTTTTTTATGTTTAACATGTTGCATCACCGATAATTATCAATATTTTTGTTTGAAATACAAACTATATATTTTTCAATGTATTATACATAAAACAAAACCCATTCGAAAATTTCAAATCTCTTTATGTCCAAATAGCGAATTTTTAAACAAATTCCGCAAAATTTAAATATCCCTTTATAAAATAATAAGCATTAAACAACAAAGCATCGAGTATTGAATAATCACCTAATAGTAATTGAAGCATGATATATAGAAAAGCATTCTGGAAAGTTTCAGCTTTGAATGTCTAATACAAGAAAAGAAATGCGACTTGAAAGTTTAGATCAGCGGTGAACAGCACTGTGAAATTTTTTCATGTTTAACATGTTACATCACCGGTTATAATCAATATTTTTGTTTGAAATGCAAACTATATATTTTTCAACGTATTATACATAAAACAAAACCCATATGAAGATATTAAAGCTTTTCATGTCCAAATAGCGAATTTTTAAACAAATTCCGCAAAATTTAGATGTCACTTCATAAAATAATAAATATAAAACAACAAAGCATCAAGCATTAAATTATCACCTAATAGTTTCTAAAGCATGATATATAGAGAAGCTTTCTAAAAAGTTTCAGCTTTGTATGTCCAATACAAGAACAGAAATGCGACTTGAAAGTTTAGGTCAGCGGTTAACAGCACTGTGGAACTTTTTCATGTTTAACATGTTGCATCACCGATAATTATCAATACTTTTGTTTGAAATGCAAACTATATATTTTTCAATGTGTTATATATAAAACAAAACCCATTTGAAGATTTCAAAGCTTTTTATGCCCAAATAGCGAATTTTCAAACAAATTCCGCAAAATTTAGATATCCCTACATAAAATAATAAATATTAAACAACAAAGCATCAAGTATTGAATAATCACCTGGTAGTTCATGAAGCATGATATATAGGAAAGCTTTCTGAAAAGTTTCAGCTTTGTTTGCCCAATACAAGAAGAAAAATACGACTTGGAAATTTAGATTGGTTATAGGTCAGCGGTAAACAGCACTGTAAACTTTTTTCATGTTTAACATGTTGTATCACCTGTAATTATCATTATTTTTGTTTGAAATGCAAACTATATATTTTTCAATGTATTATACATGAAACAAAGCCCATCCGAAGATTTCAAAGCTTCTTATACCCAAATAGCGAATTTTCAAACAAATATCGCAAAATTTAGATGTCCCTTCATAAAATAATAAACATTAAACAACAAAGCATCGAATATTGAATAATCACTTACTAGTTGCTAGAGCTTGATATATAGGGAAGCTTTCTGAAAAGTTTCAACTTTGTATGCCCAATATAAGAAGAGAAATACGACTTGGAAATTTAGGTTGGTTATAGATCAGCGGTAAACAGCACTGTGAAACTTTTTTATGTTTAACATGTTGCATTACCGGTAATTATCAATATTTTTGTTTGAAATGCAAATTATATATTTTTCAATGTATTATACATAAAACAGAACCCATTCGAAGATTTCAAAGCCTTTTATGCCCAAATAGCGAATTTTCAAACAAATTCCGCAAAATTTAGATGTCCCTTCATAAAATAATAAACATTAAACAACAAAGCATCGAGTATTGAATTATCACTCAATAATTACTAAAGCTTGATATATAGGAAAGCTTTCTGAAAAGTTTCAGCTTTGTATGCCCAATACAAGAAGAGAAATGCGACTTGAAAGTTCAGGTTGGTTAAGCGGTGAACAGCACTGTAAAATTTTTCATGTTTAACATATTGCAACACCGGCAATTATCAACATTATTGTTTGAAATGCAAACTATATATTTTCCAATGTATTATAGACAAAACAAAACCCATTTGAAGCTTCCAAAATATTTCAAGTCAGAATAGCGATTTTTCGAAAAATACCGCAAAATTTAGGTGTCTCTTTATAAAATAATTAAAATTAAATAGCAAACCACCAAGTATTGAATAACCAACTAGTGGTTAATCAATTATTATATATAAGGAAGCTTTCTGTAAGATTTCAGCTTTGTATGTTTGATAGAAAAAAAGAAATGCGACTTGAAAGTTTAGGTTGGTTACCGGTGCGCGGTGAACAGCACTGTGAAACTTTTTCATGTTTAACATGTTGCAACACCGGTAATGATCAATATTTTTGTTTAAAATGCAAACAATATATTTTTCAATGTATTATACATAAAACAAAACCCATTCAAAGATTTCAAAGCTTTTTTAGGTCCAAATGGCGAATTTTTAAACAAATTCCGCAAAATTTAGATATTCCTTCATAAAATAATGAACATTAAACAAAAAAGCAGCGAGTATTGAATTATCACTTAGTAATTACTGAAGCTTAATATATAGGGAAGCTTTCTAGAAAGTTTCAGCTTTGTATGCCCAATACAAGAAGTGAAATGCGACTTGAAAGTTTAGATCAGCGGTGAACAGCACTGTGGAACTTTTTCATGTTTAACATGTTGCATCACCGGTAATTATCAATATTTTTGTTTGAAATGCGAACTATATATTTTTCAATGTATTGTACATAAAACAAAACCCATTCGAAGATTTTAAAGCTTTTTATGTCCAAATAGCGAATTTTCAAACAAATTCCGCAAAATTTAAATATCCCTTCATAAAATAATAAACATAAAACAACAAAGCATCGTGTATTGAATTATCACTAGTAATTATTAAAGCTTGATATATAGGGAAGCTTTTTGAAAAGTTCCAGCTTTGTATGTCCAATACAAGAAAAGAAATGCGACTTGAAAGTTTAGATCAGCGGTGAACAGCACTGTGAAACTTTTTCATGTTTAACATGTTGCATCACCGGTAATTATCAATATTTTTGTTTGAAATGCAAACTATATATTTTTCAATGTATTATACATAAAACAAAGCCCATCCGAAGATTCCAAAACTTTTTATGTCCAAATAGCGAATTTTTAAGCAAATTCCGCAAAATTTAGATGTCCCTCCATAAAATAATAAATATTAAGCAACAAAGCATCGAGTATTGAATTATCGCCTAGTAATTACTAAAGCATGATATATAGGGAGGCTTTCTGAAAAGTTTCAGCTTTGTATGTCCAATACAACAAGAGAAATACGACTTGAAAATTTAGGTTGGTTATAGGTCAGTGGTAAACAGCACTGGAAACTTTTTCATGTTTAACATGTTGTATCACCTGTAATTATCACTATTTTTTTTTTAAATGTGAACTATATATTCTTCAATGTATTAGTAATAAAATAAAATCCATCAGAAGTTTTTAAAGCAATTTATGTCCAAACAGCGAATTTTCAAACATTTTCTGCCAAGTTTTGATGTCCCTACATAAAATAATAAAAATTAAATAGCAAAGCATCGAATATAGAATGACCACCTAATGATTACTAGAACATGATATATAGAGAAGCTTTCTGTAAAGTTTTAATTTTGTACGTTACATAGAAAAAAACAAATGATGCTTGAAAGTTTAAGTTGGTTACAGTTGCGCGGGGAACAACACTGTAAACTTATTTCATGTTTAACATGTTGCATCACCGGTAATTATCAATATTTCTTCATGAAATGCAAACTATATATTTTTCAATGTATTATAGATAAAACAAAACTCATCTGAAGTTATTAAAGCATTTTATTTTTGAATAGCGAATTTTTTTAAAAAATCGGCAAAATTTACGTGTCTCCTAACAAAATAATGAAAATTAAATAACCATTTAATGGTAACTAAAGTATAATATATAGGGAAGCTTTCTACAAAGTTTCATCTTCATATGTTCAATAGATAAATAAAATAAGATAACATTATTTAAATCTTTTTGAATGTTTCTCACCTGGGTACGGGGTTCTGTATTCTCAAAGGTAGCGGCCGTACATTCCACGCAGAGGTCGTCAACTTCCGTACCATTCTTTGGGCACTCACAACCGTATTTTTCATCAACATGGCGACTGTCATTGGACCAACTCCTCCAGGTACAGGAGTTATGTAAGAAGCGACTTGAATAGCTTCTTCAAAGGCTACGTCTCCAACTAAACGTTGGCCTGACTTCTTACTAGCATCTAAAGATAAGAAATATATGGTTACTAAATGTAGAAATAAATTACAATTTATAGCTTTAGGGAAATTGTCATGTTACGCAATGTGCGCTTAATCTTTTTACTTAAAACTGGCCTAAATTATTTTGTTTATCTATCGGGGCCTCAAAGACGTACACCAAATTAATTAAATAAATCAAATTCGATTATATTGTAAGCACAGCCCCTAAAGAGCAGACTTCCATCGTAACACGCCGGTTAAACGAATGTGTCAAGGACGTATTTGTACAAAAAATGATCTTGAACCTGGAATCATTTCGTTAAAATATTTTTTACAAGATAATAATTTTTATCACTTGTTGCTTGAATTATTGACGTAAATTCTGTCAAAATAAACAACTGAAACATTGCATCACTTGTTTTCAAAATGTTTATCAATGAGTGAAGACAAAAACAGTAGTAAACGTTCAAAAAATGATAAGAATATCTTTAAAACACATTTTTCACAATATTTAAATATTTTATAGTTTTTTTAATGTCCCAATAATAAATTTTATTTACCTGGAATTGCGTTTATTCCACAATCAATAACAACTGCTCCAGGTTTAATCCAGGATCCTCTGACTAATTCAGGCTGCCCGATTCCTACTACTAAAATATCAGCCTTTCTGCACTGTAAACCGACAAATACAATAATTAAAAGTGTAACATAACACCGATACAAAATATTTATGAGCAATAAATTCGTTTGCGATTAGTCATAAATTAATCGACTAATTTATTTATTTTTTCACCTCTTGGTCCAAATTTCTGGTCCTGCTGTGGCACACAGTAACCGTAGCATGATTCCATTTCAATAATTCGGCTGCAGGGGTCCCCACAATTTTACTCCTGCCTAAAACAACAGCCTGGGCCCCTATCATAGACACCCCTGATCTTCTAATCAATTCAATGCACCCATTGGGGGTGCAGGGCAAAAATCCTGATAAATCATTGATAGCTACTCGACCTTCGTTGATAGTATTGAGACTAAAAATTAATTTTTATGAATGTTTTAGGGGTGGGTTTTAAGCAAATGTTACCCGTCAACGTCCTTATCAGCTGAAACTGTATCAGTTATCAAATGAGAGTCGATTTTATTGACGGAATCTAATGGCATTTGGACGATTATTCCGTGAACTTTTGGGTCGGAGTTCAAATGATTTAATTTCAGCAACAACTAAAACAAATATTTACGTATAAACATAAAAAATTGATCTAATTTCAAAATTTTTTAAGTCAATCGGTGTAAAAAATATCAAAAAACATATTATGTCCCCAAAACTTTTTTCTATATTCAACCGTTTAGCCAAGAAAATTAAAAACTTGTAATTAATTTCAGAATGAGCCTTGTGGCGCCATCTCTGATATTAATGGTGAACTATACATAACTTGTACTTTATTTTAGAATTTTGAGCTTTAGCAGCAAGAATTATGCTTGCAAAAGGCTCTCCTATTTATTACATAAATATATTTTTCATAAATTTGCCAATTCAAGGCCCCATTTATGAGTTTTTAATTATTATTTCGGTGAAACTTGATGAAAAGATTTGTTTTAGCATTTTTTTATTTAGCATACTCAGATGACCTTGAAAATCGTATTTAAAGTAAAAGAAACAATTGACAATCGTTTAAATATCCTCTTTGACACTTCTACAACAATTATCTTTACAACAGCTTTAATTCAATTGACCAAACACCATAAAGCCAAATTACTTATTTTAAAAAATAATTGACGAACGTTTGCACGTGATGTCCAAATATGAGTAATTTCACATTATGATTCTCATTATTTCTTTGGTTCAAAAAAGTATAACGAATTTTATAATAATTTAAATTTTGATAATAACAAAAGAACCGCTAATAATTTTGAAAAATGTTTCAGGTGAATGTTGTGCCAAATTATTCAAGGATCAATTTTAGTTATTTCATATTTTATGATAAGTAGTACCGTTTATAAAATAAACGCAAAAAACTAAAAAGTTCCATTAATAAAGTTTAGGTACCACTGGTTGAAACAAGCTCATATACTAACTTGAACCTAGCTTTTTGATGAAAAATTTGAATATAAAATTTCAGTCCAAAATTCGTACGCGTTCTGAAGTTATCGTGCTTTCAGACAGACCGATTTTTTTTTAATTGTTTTTTGGGTTCAGTAGGGTCTAAAACGTAAAGATCCATCAAAATATCGAACTGTCAAAAAAACCCGGATTAAAATATTTCCTCTGTTATTTGAAAAGACACACACGCGCAATGTATACATTTTTTAGGGTTTTCAAGGTCAACTAATTGTTACTTACTTCTGCTTCGGTTGTAGTGTTTGGTAATTTCACATGTTGTGCTTCAATTCCGATTTCTTCAGCTGCCTTCATCTTCATTCTAATATAAACATTAGAATCTTCTCGTCCTCCGACTTGCACAATAGCCAAACCCGGTTTGAACCCAGGAAGTTTTGAATTCAACTCTAATACTTCTTTTCTCAATTGCTCCCGCATTTCCCTTCAGAAAAGATTATTAATTCAATTAATAATTGTTTTATAATTATCTTACTTTGCAACTTCCGTCCCGGATAATATTTTAGCCTTAAATTCTTCGGTAGCCATTTCTGGGATGTTTTCAATGTATTCTGGAAAAGAATTAGAGAAGTTCAGTCTAAGATGCAAATCAGAAGACTAAAATGCATTATCGAAAAACTTTTAGATAAATAAGAGTCTGAGAGGTCAAAAAGGGGTATGCAGATTATTCTTAACTAAGGTCAATTAGTTCAAAATTTATTTGCTCTTTTATATATTCTATTATTAATCTAAATAATCGTATTTACCAACTGCAATTGATTTGCCCCTAATAAATTGTCTATTAGCAACAAAAATACAACGAAAATTAAACACACTTTTACTTAACATATTAACAAATTGAAAAAACGATGTAATAATGATTTGTAATCATTTTCCTTTTATATATTCCACAAAAATACTAAAATACAACAATTTCGTAAAGTAAGGGGTCAAAAGTTTATCCTATTGATGTTTTTATTGTGTAATTGCTTTTAAATTTGGCGCTAAAACTCAAACGGCGAAAGGCGGAACTAAAATTGAAAGGAGAAGGTGATTGCTGCACTTCTTCCGATTCATTCGATTATTTGAAGGTGTAAAGAACAAATTTAAGGTAAATTTCAATACTTATTAACCAATTTATTCAATAAATCATTGATTTTTCATCAGTTTTTGTTATTATTCATCAAATAAAAATCAATGCTTGTCATTTTGATTTTCTAACCTAAATGATTACATAAACGTCACATTCATTATTTTATTAATTACATAATAAACTAAACTTTAATTTACCTATAATATAATAATGGAACAAAATCAGGACGTAAATAGGTTTCGCTGGATGTTAACATTACATAACTCGAATTTAACCCCTTTTTATCATTTTATTTAGTTACTAACTTCTAAAAATGGGTAAAAAGGATAATAAATGCCCTTTAAGATCAGAAAAGTCTGATCCCTGCGCACCAACTCCAAAAGAAGACCCTTGCAAGATCGAAAAATCCGATCCGTGTAAGATCGAAAAATCCGATCCGTGTAAGATCGACAAACCTTCGCCATGTGAAGCACCGAAAAAAGCTCCAATAAAAGCTTTAGGTTCCATGTCACCAAAAGATTTATGGAAATCACTATCAGAAATCAAGAATCAAGAACGAATTCAGCAACTCAGGACACAATTGGAGGATATGGTGAAGAAATCGCCGGATTATTTTAAATCTCAACTGAAGAAAGTCAACAAAGAAAATATTATTTGTTTAGTAAAATGTTCACGAAAATATATAAAAGAATTCGGGTAGAAATATGTTGAAACTAATTGAATTGTGTTTAATTGTTGCTTTTTTGTTTAGAACCATGGCTGATAAACCGGTAGTTGGCAGACCCATGAAATTCCCCTACACCTTCAGCGCTAAATTCGCCCAATTTCCTCTCAAATACTACATCAACAATCAATGGATCTGGAAATATTATTTCATTTCGCTCGCTGTTTGTATGCCCGTCTTTTATTCCATCAATAAATTAGGTAAACTAATTTAATTGTTTTAAAATAAGTGAATAAATATTTTTATTTGTCTACAGCCAACTCACCCGGAAATGTCTCCAAATGGGCCGAAATCAGGCGCAAGGAAGCTGCTGAACACCATTAAACAAAAAAACTCTTAGTTGTATATTTAGATATGTATATCAGCTAAATAAAAACGTTCACGAAAAATTGTTGTTAATTTGTAATGTAATATGCATTTTTGATTTGAATAAAAAGGCAGATAGCAGTCCAAAGATTGGTTATAATTTTTTTAATAAACCGTTCTTTCAGCCTGATTACAATAGTTAAAAACGTAATAATAGTAAATGGAGGATCTACAATGACAGTGTTTATTATTTTATCCTTGATATCTTGCCATGTTATTCGCGTTATAAATGTAATATTTTAACAAAATATTGGAAATATACCTGACATCATTTTTATTGCACTAGAGTAGAAACGTGACTGAAAAATTGGCGGGAAAGAACCAGGATATATTTGTGAAATGAATCATTTTCACTGACCTGTCACATAAATTAAAAATAATTACTGGAGTTACATTAATTCAGTTATATATTTATTATCATTTATTCCCAAATAAATATTACAATAAACCAATGTTCTTGAAAAATTGGAACTAAAAACTACAAAGAAGCTTGATACAACCTGATTTATATTAATTTTCGTGGAAGGATTCATGTATTAAATTTGAATATTACTCAAAAGATTTTATACATAAATAAAAATTAGTATAATTACAGTTTATTCCAGTCCAAGGGCTCTTATGAAACTACAATTTAAGCCTTTATTTGCTGAAATTCGGAGATGATTCACTCTCATCAACTGCAGATTCAAAACAAGTTTGCTGTTGCTGGGAATGAATTCAGGAAATTTGGGCCAATCAGAAGGCTTTAATCGTAGTCCCATAAGACTCTTGGACCGATCCTAACTAAAATAAACTATAAAACCAATGCTGAGAAACAAATGAATTACGATTTTGAATTCGCAGGATAGAGAATTAATCTGATATTATAGTTGACCGTAAGATGGCAGCATCTAGCACGTACAGATATAGAGAGCTTAGAAAGTATAGAGAATTTAGAGCATATAGAAAATTTAGGGGAAAGAAATAATTTAGGGAATATGGAGAGTATAGAGAATTGAGAAAATATCAAGAAGAAAATATTTGGAGAGCTTAGGAAATTTAAAGAATTTGATGGATAAAAAGAGTATAAAGAATATAGAGAATCTGTAAATTTTAGGGAGTATAAAGAATTTGAAGATCTAAGAAAATATAGAGGATAAAGAGAATATAGAGAATTCAGGGAATAAAGAGAATTTAGAGAATACAGATAATTCAAAGAGCTTAGGAAATATACCGAATTTAGAGAATATAAAGAATTTAGGGAATAAAGAGAATTAAGAGAGTTTAGGAAAGGAAGAGGATATAGAAAATTTAGGTAATAAAGAGAATATAGAAAATCAAGTGAATTCAGGGAATAAAGAGAATTTGGAGATTAACAAGAATATAGAGAATTTAGAGATTATCAAGAATTTAGCTGAGAAAATGCAGAGAATCAAGCGAACATAGAAATTTGAAAGAATTTAGAGAGCTTACAAAGTATAGAGAATTTAGAGCATATAGAAAATTTAAGGAAGAAAGAGAATTTAGGGGAAAAAAGAATTTAGAGAGTATAGAGAATTAAAAGAATATCAAGAATAAAGAAAATATTAGAAGAGCTTAGAAAATATAAAGAATTTGAAGAAAAAAAAGAGTATAAAAAATATAGAAAATACGTAAAGATTAGAGAGTATAAAGAATTTAAAGATCTTAGAAAATATAGAAGATGAAGAGAATGTAGAGAATTTAGAGAATAAAGAAAATTTAAAGAATACAAAAATTTAGAGAGCTTAGAAAATATACCGAATTTAGAGAATATAGAGAATTTAGGGAATAAAGAGAATTAAAAGAGTTTAGGAAATGAAGAGGATATAGAAAATTCAGGTAAAAAAGAGAATATAGAGGATCAAGAGAATTTAGGGAATAAAGAGAATTTATAGAATAACGAGACTATAGAAAATTTAGATATTATCAAGAATTTAGCTTAGAAAATATAGAGAATTAAGCGAACATAGAAATTTTGATGAATTTAGAGGATTTGGAAAGCTATAGAGAATTCGGAGAATAAAGAAAATTTAGGAAATAAAAATTATTTAGAGGATAAAAAGAATATAGAAAGCTTGGAGAATAGAAAAAAAATTAGGAGGCTCAAAAATATAGAGAATTATGAAAATAAAGTGAATATAGAGAATTTAGGAAATAAAAATATTTTAGTGGATAAAAGGAATATAGAAAACTTGGAGAAAAAAAAAATTAGAATGCTCAAAAATATAGAGAATTGTGAAAATGAAAAGACTATAGAGAATTTAGAGAGCTTAGAAAATATGGAGAATTCAGGGAATAAAGACAATTCAGGGAATAAAAAGAATTTAGAGGATAAAAAAAATATTGGAAATTTAGAGATTATTAAAAATTTAGCTTTAAAAATATGGAGAATCAAGCGAACATAGAAATTTTAAAGAATTTAGAGAATTTGGAAAGCTTAGAAAATATTTCTTAGAGAATTTAGGGTGTGAAGAGAATGTAGAGAATTCTATGTTTTAGAGGACTATAAGAATATAAAAAGCTTGGAGCATATAAAAAAGATTAGGGAGCTCAAAAATATAGAGAATAATTGTAAAAATTAAGAGAATATAGAGAATTTAGGGGATTTAGAGAATATAGAGAATCTAGATTAAAGAGAATTCAGGAAATGAAGAGAATAACGAGAATAACGAGAATATAGAAAATTTAGAAATGATTAAGCATTTAGCTTAGAAAATATAGAGAATTAGCTTAGAAAATATAGAGAATTCAGAGGATATAGAGAATTTAGGTAATAAAAAGAATATAGAGAATCTAGAGAATAAAGAGAATCCAGGGATCTATTTTAGAGAATAACAAGAATATTGAAAATTTGGAGATTATTAAAAATTTAGTTTAAAAAATATAGACAATCAAGACAGCATTGAAATTTTAAAAAAATAGAGAATTTGGAGAGCTTGAAAAAATATTTTAGAGAATTTAGGGAATGAGAAGAATGCAGAGAATTTGAAGAATGAAGAAAATTTAGGAAATAAAAATATTTTAGAGGATAAAAAGAATATGAAAAGCTTAGATATAAAAAAATTCAGGGAGCTCAAAAATATAGACAATTACGAAAATGAAGCGAATATAGAGAATTTAGGGGAGTTACAGAGCTTAGAAAATATAGAGAATTTAGGTAATTAAGAGAATATAGAGAATCTAGAGTAAAGAGAATTCAGGAAATAAAGAGAATAACGAGAAATTATTAAGAATTTAGCTTACAAAATATAGAGAATCAAGAGAACACAGAGATTTTAGAGAATTTGGAGAGCTTAGAAAATATATTTTAGAGAATTTAGGGAATAAAGAGAATATAGTGAATTTTGAAAATAATATAGAGAATACAAAGCATTTAGAGAGCTCAGAAAATATAAAGAATTAAGAGAATGAAGAGAATATAGAGAATCAAAGGAATTCAGAGAGCTTA
Source organism: Dromius quadrimaculatus (assembly GCA_963989225.1). NCBI lineage: Eukaryota > Metazoa > Arthropoda > Insecta > Coleoptera > Carabidae > Dromius > Dromius quadrimaculatus. The sequence goes on from OZ022330.1 coordinate 54,977,042, forward strand.
GAAAATGTAGAGAATTTAGAGAGTATGAAGAACTTTGAGAATGAAGAGAATTAAGAGAATTTAGAGATTAACGAGATTTCAGAGAATTTAGGCAATAATAAGGAGATTATAGAGAATTTAGAGAATAAAGAGAATCTAGAAAATAAAGAGAATATAGAAAGTATACTTATATTTTTACTTTATAAGTATAAATATACTTATTCTTTTATTCCTACGAAGAAGATATGACCAGAGTATGAATTAAAAAAATCGTAAACTGAGGTATAAATCAAATAAATACGAATTTTATTCCGTAGAAGATAATTTTGATCATAATACGAACTATAACAGTGACGGTCAATCATTTATGAACGTTTGTAGAAGGAATAATTATAATGAATTCGATTAATTTATTTAATTAATAGTAATATGGATCAGCCTGAAACATTTTTAGGGTTCCGTACTTCAACCCTTTATGATGAAATTTCACTGTTTGTTGGTGTATAAGTTTGAGTCAATTTTTTCAAACAAATATTGCAGCAAGCAGCTTTAATTGTGGTACAGTTATAAATTATGCTTGCCTGTTTCGATTCTGGATACCAAATTGGAAAAAAAATTGAAAAAGGCTAGAATTTTTTACTAGTTGAGTGAGGTATGCATTTAAAACCAATTTTTTTCTAATTTTATGTTGCGTCGTTCGCAAAATAAATTCGAAAAATAGTATTTTCAAGTCACATTTTCATTTAGAATCTGTTTAATAAATTCAAATTCAACAAAAAACTACTCCAAAAAATCTGTACAGTCATCAAAACAAACTCTAGTTAATAATAAATAAGTAATATGGTAAACATTTTTTTTTGGTCCACACTCACACATCGCACACCTATCTCAGGTAGAGAAAGTCAGAAATCGCAAAGTTGACTTAAGTCGCGCACTCAGTCAAGAATTGAGCCTCTTTAGGATTAGTCATCGACGGAAATAAATTAAATTGATTTTTAATTATCCGATCATACGTTCATTGTTTTAGAATTCATTTGGGAACAACAATTTATTTTGAAAATGTTTTTTTTAGTTGAAAAAAACTGTGATTAATCAATAAAATATGTTTAATAAAGTGTTAAATAATGAGATTACGGATTTTTATAGTGTAACAATGGCTGTGAATAGTGCTGATTAAAATTTAGTGAAAATGTAGGGAAATTTGGACCAAAATGGCACTTTTGGATTCGTGTTTTTGTTGCAGCTTGGCCATAGCTGCAGGATTTATTGCTGTTTATTTATTGGTAAGAACATAGATCCATAAGCTCGGACTTTTTGGACGACTAAAAATTAAATAACATTTTATTGTTAAATTTTTCCGTCATTAGTCATTACAAAAGATGGTCTTTAAAGATTTCTAAAAATTATACAACAGATTTCTACCTTTTAAACATTTTTCCCATGAACTTCTATTTTATTTGCTGTTGTTGTAATCATCTGATTGAAATAAGCCATTATACGCGTAATTCATCTACAACTAAGTTTAAAATGTATTGAAGTTTCTTCAAATTTGACATTTTACCAAAAAAAATATGAGGCATTACTAAATAAATTTTATGGTTCATGATTGCATCAATGAATGACTTTTTGTTAAATATTTAAGCGAAAAATAAACAATCTTTTATTCAGCTGTTTATCTCAACGCCTTCGTTAATAAGAACGTTTCGTAATAATTACCAACGTAACTTTCACTATTTAGAAACTGCGCGAATGCTGAAAATGTATTGTCAAGGTAAACCAAGAATGCAGAATATTTAATGCTCTTTGGACTTAATTGATTTTCAGGTTAATAACTCAAAATAAGTTAGGGATTTTTTTGGGCAAAATTAAGGTTGGTAACATTGATTTTTGTTTGACAGTTATACGCAGCCCGAATATTTTGCTAAATTAATGCGTTTATACCACTTTGTCATGGCAAAATTGATTACAAATGATTTGTAAATGATATTTTACTTAGGGATTTTGGTGGGGCAATATTTTAGAAGTTGAAGATTTGGGGATTTTTTTTGGCAATATTTAGATTGGTAACATTGATGTGTGATTGACATTTGATGTGTCTGAGTATTTTGTTTGTTTAATATTACTTTGAAAAACAATTTATAAATAGAATTAATTCTAATAATAATTATAACCAAATAATAAAACAAAAGAATGCTTTTAATAGGAGTATTACTGAAGAAAATTTTTACAATTTAACGGCTTTTAAATAATTAGCCTTCAGGCGTAACTAATGATTTTACTATTTAAATATCTTAAATCTGTTTTAAATGATACAAATTTAACACAAAGCACTTGTTAAACAATTTTAAAATTAGTACTCAATTTTCAAATTATTTTCCATAACTTTCTATATGCAAAATTAAAGAAAATTTCCGGATCCGTTATTGGAAAATAATAATTACATATGTTTTTCAATTTAAAACTTCCTAGATGATTTTCTAATAATATTAGAATATTAATTAATGCTTATTTTTTCAAGATTTCTCGATTTCAATGAAGAAGTAAAATTAACATATCTTGAGAAAAAATCAGTCAACATGCTTTTTATAGTAAGAAGTGGGCAGATTTCCGGAAAAAATTATTAGTTTGAAAAAGTGGCACACCTGAGTATTGTTAGCAAATTTTTACTGAATATATTAATAAATTAAATCGCGCCTTTCCATTCAAACGTCGAAAATCATAATGCTAACAATGCAACAATTATTTAAATATGTCAATTTTTTGTTTGATTACAACAATTTAATCAACTGTCAAACGTATACACTCTTGCCAACTTAAAATGTCGTACATAAAAAACAATAAATATTATAACCTAGTGATATTTAAATATTTTTTTAAATATTTGAAAGTGCTTTGAGATGTCAGAGAAAGTGCTACCAACCTGAATATATTATTATGTGAGAATTTTGCTTTTCTCACGATGTATTGTGTCCATAGTTACCGTTGTTTTTTATTGGCAACTTTGATTTAAATTCTGATTGAGTTTTACGGATATGCAGACAGGATGTTCTGTTTTATTTGTCATCATTCTTATTTAACTGTGACTAGAATTGCTTATAAGAGTTTTAATTATAAAAAAACAATGTAAAATGATGTATACTTCCCATAATTTGTACTTTATTATCATGTATTGTTGACAAATTGTTGACAACAAATTAAATTTAACGAGCTGTCATTTTAATTCAAATTATTCGTAAGTTGACGTACAGTCGTACACGTGAAATAAAAATACAATCACAGTCTAAGATCGTTGACATTTCTTATTTTTATTCTGAAAGTGTTCGTCATGAAGAATAAGGAGTCCGATTCTTATAGTAATAATTTCGAAAGTTGTCCAGCCGCGCTTATTTATAAGTGAAATTAACTGCATGTGAATAATTAATAAACAAAGAAATAAAAATTTTGAAAAGCGCGCCAAACTTATTCAAATTTTAAGTTCGTTGACACTTCTTATTTTTATTCCGATAGTGTTCGTACTACAGTTAAGTTTGAAGTAATGAAAATGCATTGATTTTTACAAGTGTAAAGAATTTAACCTGAATTGAAGAGAAAATGCCCTAAATACAAACGATTTTACAAATTGTTTTAAAAGATAAAATGCATGTGGGTAAAAAATTATTTATATTAGGGAAAGTTATTGCATTTTAATGCATATTTGAGAAAGCTGTGAGAAAAATATTATTGTTTAGTTGTGATAACCTCAAAAAATAATATTAATTTTTGTTTGTTTATAGATTGGCTATTTGATAGCCTTTGCCTTCGAATTACTCTGGCTTTTAGAATCCGATTCAGGCCTTCCCATTTCCGCTGCGCTTTTATGCGCAGGCTATTTTATAATGGCACTATTTGCCGCCATTTTAGTCCACGGATTAGCAACAGTAAGAAGAATGCAAGAAAGCGCGCCAAAATACTCAAATCTCATTTGTTTCAGAAAAATACTATTTGCCTGCTAGCCTGGATGTTTACAGTAACAATTTTGACATTTCCGGAAGCGGGTATGGTTATTTATATGAGCATTCAATATTGGGTAATTCAACATAAATTTTTTAGAGTATTGATAATTAATTATATTTTTTTTAGAGTATTGAATCGCTTTACGGTATGACTGAGCTCGTTTGCTGGTTAGCAAGAGGATTAGCAAATGTTTTTGGTGTGGTTATAGTACAGTCACTATATTCACAATGGAAAGAAGAAGAGATGGTGCTGAAAAGACTACAGCAGATGAATATGGGGCCTATTCCAGGCAGTAGAGAATCTATGGATCCCAGTCATTTTCATAATAATGCTTACGCGGCTTCGATCGAACACTTAGCAACTTTAAAACGGTTAAAAATTGATTCTTGATAATAATAAAAATCACTTTATTGATAATTGTGTTGTTTTGATTGGTTGCAGATCAAACTCAATACCAAATATATGGAGCGGATCTCTACCAAATAACCTAGCAACATATCCAATGAATAGTTTGCAATTTTGTACGACCCAAAGTGAATTTAATGCTAGCATTTATGTTCCAACTTTAATCAACAGATATGAACAACAATCTCCAGGTATATTTCAATAATTGCTTGTTCACAACTTTGAGGCACGAATTTAATATTGAAATTTACTGTCATTCAGTTTTTATTACATTTCCGTAATTTGGACGAAAGGGATGAATACGTGGTACGATTGTCATTTTTTTGGGCACGAGAAAACTTTCAAATATTTAATTTATTTATATAAAATCTTTTTTCAAACATAAATTTTTATGAAAACCAGGGTTGGCTTGATTTGAATCATTGATTTAAATCTTAATTTAAATCACGATTTAAATCACTGTGTTTTTTTCCATTCTTCGTATCTTTATTGATAATTTAGTTATAATTTTATTGCAGAACTGAATTAAAATTCGAATCAAGTGATTTTTTTAATATTTTTAAATGAGAATTCAATTATTCAAAAACCATTCTTAAGGTTTTTATTGAACCATGTTTATTTTATATTTTTACTACAACTTTAAATGCGCAATAATAATCTAAATCCAAATTACTTACATTTTGAAGCTGTTTTTTGTTATCAGCATTTCCTCTATTTTGTAGTGCAATACAAGAAAATTCAAAAAATCAATAGATTCCAAAAAAAATTTTGAAAATCAAGATTAACTCCAAAAAATCTACGATTTTTGTTTTTTTTTATCTCAATCCCGCTAGAAAACAAACCTATTAATTAGTTTTATAGTATAAAATATCATTAACGCCTCAGACAGTCGATTGTTTTGTTCTTAAGTTGTAATTCTATTTTACCTACTTTAATATCCACTATTCGTGAGGAATGACGTCCATTATTGCTCTAGATACTCAATTGTTTTGTTCATAAGCTCATCAACAAATAAAATTTTCATTCAAACGATGCTTCAAATACAAATTCAATTTGATACAAAGCTATTTTTTATTCAAATGTTAAATTATTTCATGTGTGAAGTCATTATTACTACTGATTGTCATTTGTTTTGCTCACTAAAATTCTTTTTCATATTTTTTAAATACAAGTTTTACGAAAAATCAGATTTAATAATTATTATTTGTAATGTATGACGTTATTACTACCCTAGACAGTCGATTGTTTTGTTCATAATCCATTTGATTATATTTTGTTTTACTTTCAGCAATACTTGATAATTTAAATTTTTTGTTTTATTTATAAGCGGTTCAACAAATTCAATTTTCGTTCAAGTACTCATTTAAATCAAATTAAATTTGATACAGAACTATTTTTTATTCAGATATTGAATTATTTCATAAGTGACGTCATTATCACTACTGATTGTCATTTGTTTTGCTCCCTAAAATTCTTTTTTATATTTTTTAAATAAAAGTTTTACAAAAAATCAGATTTAATAATTATTGCTCATAATTTGTGACGTCATTACTACCCTAGACAGTCGATTGTTTTATCCATAATTCATTTGATTATATTTTGTTTTATTTACGGGATACTTGACAATTTTTATTAATACTAAAAATTTAATATTCACTATTCGTGATGCATGACGTCATTACTGCACTAGATACTTAATTGTTTTATTTATAAGCGGCTCAATAAATTAAATATTCATTCAAGTACTCATTTAAATACAAATTAAATTTGATACAAAACTATTTTTTATTCAGATATTAAATTATTTCATGTGTGACGTCATTATTATTACTGATTGTCTTTTGTTTTGCTCACTAAAATTCTCTTTCTTTCTCCAAAAAATCAGATTTAATAATTATTATTTACAATGTGTGACGTCATTACTACCCTAAACAGTCGATTGTTTTGTTCATAATCCATTTGATTATATTTTGTTTTACTTACGGAATACTTGACAATTTAAATTTTACTTTTTATTAAGACTAAAAATTTAATATTCACTTTTCGTGATGCACGGCGTCGTTACTGCACTAGATATTCAATTGTTTTATTTATAAGCGGCTCAACAAATTCAATTTTCATTCAAGTGACGTCATTATAACTACTGACTGTCATTTGTTTTGCTCACTAAAATTCTCGTTTATATTTTCCAAATACAAGTTTGACAAAAAATCAGATTTAATAATTATTATTTTTAATTTGTGACGTCATTACTACCCTAGACAGTCGATTGTTTTTTTCATAACCCATTTGATTATATTTTGTTTCACCTATAAGAATACTTGATAATTTAAATTTTACTTTTCATTAAAACTAAAAATTTAACATTCACTATTCGTGATGCATGACGTCGTTACTGCACTTGATGCTCAATTGTTTTATTCATAAGCGGCTCAACGAATTCAATTTTCATTCAGTGCTCATTTAAATACAAATTAATTTTGATACAGACCTATTTTTTATACAGATATTATATTATTTCATGTGTGACGTCATTATTATTACTGATTGTCATTTGTTTTGCTCACTAAAATTTTCTTTCATTTTACAAAAAGCAGATTTAATAATTATTATTTATAATGTATGACGTCATTACTACCCTAGACAGTCGATTGTTTTGTTTATAATCCATTTGAATATATTTTGTTTTACTTTACGGAATACTTTTCGTGATGCATGACGTCGTTACTGCACTAGATACTTAATTGTTTTATTTAAAAACTGCTTCATAAATTGAATATTCATTCAAGTACTCATTTAAATACAAATTAAATTTGATAGAAAACTATTTTTTATTCAGATATTAAACTATTTTATGTATGACGTCGGTATTACTACTGATTGTCATTTGTTTTGCTCACTAAAATTCTTTTTTATATTCAGTTTTACTGAAATCATTTTTAAAATACGAGTTTTACAAAAAATCAGATTTAATAATTAGTTTTTATACTGTATGACGTCATTACTGCCCTAGACAGTCAATTGTTTTGTTCATAAGTTGCAATTCTTTTTAATTATGATAATGATTTTGTTTTACCTAGGAGAATATTTGGCCATTTTAAAACTTCAAATTCAATATTCACTACTCGTGACTCGTATGACGTCATTACTGCAGTCGATACTCAATTGTTTTGGTCATAAACTGCTCAATAAATTAAATTGTCATATAAATAAACTTTTGAATACAAATTCAATTTGATACAAAATATTTTTAGTCCGATATTAAATTTATTTATCTACGACGTCATTATTACCACTGATTGTCGTTTGTTTTGGGGACCTCGTTTATAATGTATGACGTCATTAATACCCTAGAAGTTGCAATTCAATTCGATTATATTTTGTTGTATATACAATTTCTGTCAATTGTTCTAGTCATAAATTTTTGATGTAATATTAATTTATTTTAATCTACGATAGTCATTTGTTTTGTATTATATTTAAGGATGTCTGAGGGTGATACAAATGTTTATTTTTTGTTTCTAGCAAAGCGTGCGCAATCTTTAATGGACCTGCGCGCAGCAAAAGAAGAATTCTACAATGAAAAATTCAACCAAAGTTGGTACCCCTTCATGACGCAATCATTAGAATCATCAGCTGTAATCCCAACTTATACATTTAGCTTAGATAGAAAATTAAGCCCCAGAGGTTTTTCAAAATCACTGGATAATTTAAATATGAACGGCAGTATTCGAAGTCAGAACAGTTTTTTCGAACAACAACCAGATTTCGGGCTGCCAATTTATTACGGACCCCTACACGGTCCAGACTTTTTAGTTTACAAGAAACAAGTGTCGAAAAACTCTTTGAGTAATACCTCAGACGATTTGCAGAAATATAGGGATGTGGCGTTATAACTTATAATTGTTTTTAAATGTTTTATTGTAACAATAAATTATTTTTGTACAAAATTGTGCTTTATTGTGCGATATTTTTGTTTTATGCTTAACCGATTGCTGTAGCCCATGGCGGAGTCATCGGCTGAGGATTTTGCAGGTAGGACATCACTACCGCTGAGATTGATAACATGAAAGAGCTCAAAATCTAGAAAAAACAATCAGGACTATTATTTAACTGTAAAACACACGGCCAATTTAAAATGAAAACTGCAAAAATTAAAATAATTATAGAAGATCAAAAAAATTAAGTTGCTGTTTTAACAGTTTTTGAAATTTTCGATCCTTAATATTTTGAGTTAGGTATAAGGTAGTTCTATGGGGATAGATTACGAATCTCAAATCAAAAATGGTGTCTGGGACGTAGTTTTTGAAATATCAATAGTTTTATGTCAAAATAAAATAATTATCTCAAGAAAGCGCCCAATTTGAGAATTTTTGATTTTATTGTTATTTCTCATAGTTAATTTAGCCAATTAGTCGAGCATAAAATATACCAGAAGTGTACCAAATTTTAAAACAACTGAATAACAAATACGAATTTTATGAGAGAAAATCTGAAAATTGCTAAAATCTTAACAAATCACAAATTTTTTAGCCCAAATATATTGAGTTTAAGTTTCATGGATGTAGAATACGAAACTCAAATAAAAAATGGTATCTGGAATGCCGTTTCCAAAATATCAATAATTTTATGATTCTAATTTCTTATAGTTTGTGTACCAAATTTCACGATAATCAATCAATAAAAAAGCTTTCTGTGGCTATTTTTGTTGAATGTTCTACAATTATTTATACGGCTGTACCTTCAATGAGGAGAAATATCAATTTTCAAGGGCTGTAATTTTCGATTGCAGGCAGAAAACCAATTTTACGCTTTACAAAAGTTTTTCCTAATCAATTTTTGATTAAATAATCACCTCCTCGTATTAACAATTTTATAAATAAGATAAAATCTTCTTGGAATTTGTACACGCATAAAATCCACTGTTTAAGAGACACAAAAGGCTTTCGCACGGCATTTAAATATCAAATCGTCTTTTGAATTAGATCCAAGCAATATTTGATACAATTTTAGTTACTTATACCTATTATTAATGACATATTTTCTTATTTTAATGAAAATATTTTAAATTTTTGTAGCAGTGAAATAACTTTTCAGTATCTACTTTCAGTTCCACATTCGAGAATGACTACAGGATCTATAAATTGAATTTTATCCGTTATTAAGGTATTTTGTGTGTTTAATGCAGTTCCAATAATTTCTAGTAAAAAAGGCTATATTTATATATTTTTCAGAGATATTATAGATTAGAATATCCCTATCTCCCTTCAATTATCGTTGATTCAATGCCATCTCTAGCCCAATATCTCAAGGTGCTTGCTACGAAAAAACTGCCATCTGTTAGCCAAACGTTTGAAACAACTAAAAAAATAATGCAGATCAGACAGAGATCGAGAATGTAGGAGCAGGGCTTAATATTGATTTCTTGTCCTAAACTTAATTTAATATTAAAATTTCTTTTTTACTAATCTGTAACATTTCTTGAAATTCTGATGAAATGAATGTGAATATTCAGTTTATAATGTTAATTTTTTGTTTTTATTGTAACGAACAGGGCCCTTACAGAGTGGACTTCCATAAAAAAATCTAAATTCACGATTTTTATTAAAAAAAATCATGATTTTTTAGATTTTCTCTCTTTTTTTTTAATTTTGACCTTTAAAGTATTATTTCGATAATTTTTGAATTGACATCGAAAATGCGTCAAGTGTTTCAGAGATTTCAGGGCGAAGCATGTTTTAAAAACTCACACAGTTCCTTGATACAATTTTTTGCCTATTTCCAATTCTGAGTCAGAATTTTTTATGCAATAATTTAATTTATTTCTTAATTTTTAGTACAATTTTTTATTTTTGTAAAAATATGTATGTTTCCTGTTTCTAATTGTCTCATAAGTAGTTTAAGTACTTCATTTTCCACCGTGGTGTTTTTCTTTAATGCCTGTATTACACAATTCAATTTATTCATGAACGTCCTTGAATTTCTTCGTGAATTTATTGTCAAGCAGAAAAATGTTGGTTCATTTTTACACACATGAAGATTTCCATCAATTTATTGTGAAGAACGTGGGGAATTCAATAGTACCAACCTAAATATCAGTTGTCATTTTACTGTCTTTAATTTTCGTATTGCGTTTCTTGCAAGTTTCTGTACAATTAGAAGTACAATGAAATTAGAATTTTCACAGTATCTCTTTAGAATCAAACAAACTTAACCGCAAAAAAGGTTGGAGGTAAACAAAGACAATGTCAAATTCAAAGGTTGGCAACGACAAAATGTGGAGAAAAAATCCTAGAATTCCCTAGAAAGTTGTCGATAAATAGAACACGTTCTAATTCGTCAATAAATTCATGAATTTCTTCATGAAGAAAAAATTCACGAAGTTCTCGTATTACACGATACAATAAATTCAATTTATTGATGGAGGAATTGAATCGTGTAATACAGGCTTAAAGGAAAATTTTTTTTTGATTAAAATCACTTGATTAATATCTTGATTTTAATCATGATTTAAATCAAATGATTTTAATCATCTACGCCCTGTAATTAACACAAACTGATATGTGTAAGGACGAATGACGTCATATAAATTTCTAGTAGCCCAATAGAAATTTCCAGAATGCAGAATCATCAGGAAATGGCGGTTACCGGTATATAAACCGAGGGACAAAGCTGAGCGAGGAATTAATTAATAATTCGAATACAGAGCGCGTAAAAGTAAAAGAAAATAAATAGTGACACAGTGGTGATAAATAAGTAAATTAGTTGGAAATAAATGCACTATTTTTGCACTAATTAATTGTAGAAATATTAAGAGTGAATATTTTAGTCAAATTAGTGTAGCTTAAGGTGAAAATAAATGATTAAATATAAGTAAAAAAAAAATTAGGATTCAAATATCTATCAAACTAATCCAGAGGTAATTTTTATTTTTTGATATGTTGAGTATTGTCACAAACGTGAAATATTTTAAGTAATTAGTTCACATAAATATTCATTTTAATTCGCTATAACTGTAATCCTAGTTAATATTGACCAAGTCAGACCTGATTGACAGCCTACGGTTACTAGATGTTCGGTGGTTGCCAGGCATCAACTGTTAGACAATTTAATGTTGGCCCATTTTCAGCTTAGGTATATAAGAGCGTGAGCTAGGAGAGGAATTCATTCCAGTAATAGCAATTGTAAGCGAAGTAGTGATCATACAAGTGTATAAAGTGTTTTAATAAATTATTCACGTAGAAATTTGTGACAGTATTAACACTAAACTTCATAGTATTCCAGTTTTGTCGTTTTTTGTAGCAAGCACCGAAAGAAAACTATCTTAATTCTCTTTTTTTCAGTTGTTTCTTCTACTTTAAAATATAGACGTGATATTTTCACATTTCTTCACGAGATTTGTGATGCTGACCTGAATTTGATAATTATAATACAAATGGCCCAATTTCTGTCATTTTTTTATATATTTAATAAGGCATTGATTTAGGGGAAATTGTGTTGGAAAGTTGATATAAATTTCGTTTAAAATATATAATAAATACCTGTTTAGTATCGTCTGAAAGTCTAGAATTGGCAAAACTAATGCACGAGCAGTAAAGAGCAACCCAGGCGCACCATTTCAGGCGCATCATTAATCCGCACATGCTGAAGATCATCCCTGTAAATAAAATTTCGAGTTAGAATAAATACAACCCTGTTTAAACATACAAACAAAATTCTTTTACAGCATGTCATTTTTCTAGAAACTCAAGACTTATTTGCAGTTGAAATTTAATATTTTGTAAACAAATAAAAATAATTCAATGAAAATATTTTATTATAAACAATATTATTTTACATAACACAGATAATAGTATTGACATACGAATATCATATAATAATATCAACATATTTATCAAAAATATACTAAACAAATGAGTAACATCCTTTATTAATAAATTCAGTCTTTATAAAATCTGTATCGAATTGTAGGAACTCTAAAATAAATAGGGAGCTAATACTTTGGATTTGGGGTTATTTGGCATTACTAGATATCTTCTCGAGGTTTATTTTGATCTTCAAAGCTTCTTAACAATGCATTTTCATACTCCAATTGGGCTACTCGTCCTTTCAGAATCAAAATTTGCTGTTTCATAACATTAACATCTTCTAGAACAGCGTATTTCAAATGTTTCTTCACTAAATCCATCAGCTGTTCAATTTTATCGTCTATTGATTGATTATTCCGGTTATGGTTGCTACAGGCAACCAAATCTTTGACATCCGGACATCTTGGAATTGTGTGCATTATTAGATTTTCTTGAGGTAGCATCATTGTTTCTTGTTCGCAACTTTGAGGTTCAATTTTGATATTATTACAAGAATTAGTAGATATCACAGAATCGTTTTGAAATAAATTTTGAGGAGATTCAGTTTGAGGTAAATATTGATCATCTTCTTGAAATCTTGGGTTGGGATGGTATAAAACTTCGGGCACGTCATTTGAAATTGGGTTTTCGATAATTTGAGTCAACTGCTGGTCCAGTTGTTGGTTAAAATTAGTTTTTTTGTCGTATTCGGGCAAAAAATTGGTGACTTTTCTTTGCGGCGAATTGTCTACGTATGCAATTATTTGTTCTTGATATAATTCGGAGAGATTTTGAGCTTGCTGTACCGTTTTTTCAATATATTGTCCATTATTTATCAAATCTTGGTTCAAATTTTGATAAACGGTTAAGTTCGAAAAATCATTTGACATACTTTGAAATTTTTGATTGTCACAAACTCCGTGACAGTCATAAACAGTTGAACAATTGGTAGGAGGCGACTTATCCTCAAAATTTAATTCAAACGGATATTTAACCCCCACCAAAGATGACGACACCATTCCAGGCCTCAAAACATGATTCTGGTATTCTTTACTGCAAGGCTTTGTTACGCCAACTGAATTATTTTCAATTATGTTGTTATTTTGACGATAAAAAATCTGCAGCATAGAGCTTTGCAAATCTGAATTGTTTGTGTGAACTGGCGATACATGTGTGTGTGTTTCGCTGGAGACTTGCTTATTAGAGTTTCTTTGAAATACGCGGTTGTAAGATTGATCTAAAAAATCCATGCATTCCCATCTCCCACGTTTAAAGGGTTCCGTGCTTTCTATTTTGACTACTTTAAATCTATCGCTACGAGTCTGCATGCTTTTGCGATGAGGATCTATGAAATTGAACCATTTACCAAATAGAAAATAATAACCACATTTGTACTAACCCAAAATATTCATATAATCCGGAGTGAGGTCTTCTCCCGGAGCAGCGTTGTTGCTCGCTGGTGGAGGCTTATATCTTTGCTGTTTATCTGGTCGGCGAGGGTCTACGCTGCCTGGAAGCATTTCAATCTGAAAAATATAGCTTTAAAATACTTCGAAATATATATTTTCACTACCTTATCACATTCTACGAAGTCTGATTGTTGAATGAGTAATTCAGCTTTGTTCTTCATAAATATAAATAATTTATGTTAATACAATACAGTCTAAAAACATCAGCAAGCCAACAACAGTTAAAATTATCATGTAAGATGATATCAAAATCTGATAAGCAAAAGTATGGTTACCAATATATTTCCACTATTGTTTTAAATATGTTTTTAGAACAGTAATGCATTCAATCAATAATATAATTAACTCAAGTCATACTTACTGCTTGGGAATAACGTTAATTAAAAGAATTTATAAATATTCTTCAAGCTGTCACTTCACAATGACATGACAGTTCCCCCACTACCAATCATTGCGTAGAACTCTGGGTATGTCCCACCACTTCCGATAATTCAAATTATAATTTACGAAATTTGATAATTCTATTATTGGAATGAAATTAATAAGAAATTTCCTAAATTTTTTACTGCTTGGTCATAAATAGAAAAATTCCACTGGTAACATGAAATGACGTATAAATTTTGACAGTAATGCACAGCAATTCATTTTGACAGATAATTAAATTCAATTTGCTGCAACCGAACATCATTTAAGTGTCAAAAGAAGGTTAGAGATACGTGATCACATTAAATTTAATTTTAAGAAAAAAATTACTTCAAATTGCAAATAATTGTATCCAAAACTATTTAAATAAAAAACTGAGTAAATTATTTCAAGATAATTTGTTTGTTAAATGCTAAATACAGTCAATAAACACATTTTTATTAACATGACATCTGAAACGTGTTAGGTGCTGCCATCTTACAGCGTTACAGCCAACTATAAAAGTATTATTTTCTTGAATTTAATAAAATACTCGATTTTGTTCATTTTTATGCATAATTCAATTTGATAAATGTTTTTGCAACCAAAAAATATCATTTAATAATCAAAAAAAGATTATTAATACGTGATCCAATAAAATTTCATTTAAATAAAAAAATTACGTCAATTTGCAAATTACTGCATTCAAAGCTCATCTAAACAAAAAACTGAGTAATTTATTTCAAAATAACTAGTTTGTTGAATGCCAAACACAGTCAATAAACTCATTTTTATTAAAATGACATCTCAAACGTGTTAGGTGCTGCCACCTTACAGCCAACTATAAAAGTATTATTTTCTTGAACTTAATAAAATATTCGATATTGTCCATTTTTATACATAATTGAATTTAATAAATATCTCTGCAACCAGAAAATATCATTTATTGATCAAAAATAGGTTAATAATACGTGATCCAATGAAATTTCATTCGAATAAAAAAATTACGTCAAATTGCAAATTACTGCATTCAAATCTCATCTAAATAAAAAACTGAGTAAATTATTTCAATATAACTTATTTGTTAAATGCCAAAAACAGTCAATAAACTCATTTTTATTAAGATGACATCTCAAACGTACTAGGTGCTGCCATCTTACAGCCAACTGTCAAACCAACCTCTTATTAAATTTAATAAAATATTGAAGAAACTTACGATTATTCATTACTAAACCAATGTTATCAATTTGGGCTAATTTTCAATTACACAATTATAAATATTCAGCACCAAAAGTCAATCATGGAACAACAAATTTGTAACACATTTTCAACACATAAAATGTTGCTCCCACTTATAATAACTGTCACAATCGATCAAACTTTACCTAATATCACTATTTGACACAAATAAGCACATGATTTCAACTTTATTCATTGAAAATTTGAATTTAATAAGGACAAATGAATTACGATTTTCAATACGCGGAAAAAAGTATTACCCTCTCAAATATTGATAAATAATTTTTAATAATTTAGAAATAACATCGTAGACAGATTTTATTATTTTAAATAGATTTGAAATTGATTTTCAACATTTGATGTTTAATTGGTAGCTCACCTTCATGCTGTAAGATGGCAGCATCTAGCACGTTTTGTGATTTATTGTGAATAAAATTATTGGCTTTTGCTACTTTATGTAAAATATTCTGTTGATGAACAGTTTTTACGTTTAATAATCCCTTTTGCAGATATTATGAAGGGCTAAATAATAAATAAGATATTGAAGATGACTCACAATAATTCATCTGCAATAATTATCCTGTAGAGAAGAATGCACTTTTTATTAGATTACACACATTGAAATAGTATTAAGAGCAAATGGCGACCACTGTTTGGAATCAGAAACAATAGACACATTTTTAAAACATATTTTCAGCACCTAAATTCATGTATCCACTTCAAATTTATATCACTATCGATTCAAAATGATTCGAACTAACGATTTTAATATCCTTTAACACTCGATTTGTATTATATTTAATAATAAATATGAATTTAATAAAAACTGGCGCTACCCTAAACTGATAAACAACCTCAACTGAAACAAATGAATTACGATTTTAAATAGGCGGGTCGACATCACAAAATTATCTAAAAAATTGACATATTGCTTATTTTATTGTGAAAAAAATTGTGAATCATCTGGAATTAATTAAGAACCAGATTCTGTAATAATTAAATAAATATATTTGATATTATAAATACAATTTATTTTGTAGTACATTGCTTGCTGTAAGATGGCAGCATCTAGCACGTTTCAGAGCTGTGACTTGAAAACAGCGACTTTTTGGCTTCTGAGCTTGAGTTCAAATTCATATTAATAATTTTATAGGTTTAATATGACACATTGAACCATAAAAAGTGCATTTTTTCTCTGTACAAATAATATAATTTTTTGAGTCATGTATTGACAGGTGCTGACTCTAGCGGAGAATTTTAAAACTTCACTCCTGACTTGGAAAATAAATGGACTTTTTATTTAAAATTTATTTAAATAATAAAAGAAACAACAAAATATTATTATAAATTATTTTATTGAAAATTACAATATTTTCAAGCAATAATTTTGATTACTAATAAATCAATAGATTTTATTTATTTTACAATTATTAATTTTTAATTTCGTACAATATTATTTTTTATTCATTTATCCCTGTATTATAAAATCAAAAGGTTTTTAAAATAAATAAAACAACATTTTTTTTGGGAAAGGATTTATTTGAGGATTTTTGGGATACACGGCACAAACAAAAAAAAACGGGCATTTTAAAGCCTTGATTCGTCTCCAGGCAATGACATAGGGGAAAGAGACGAATCTTCCTCCAGGAATTCTCCCTAAGTGCCTAGGGAAACCCCAGCAAAACCTAGGCAAGAGGAGCGGCTCCTCGCTGCTGCATCTGTAACAAAAAACAAAATTATTAGAATTGGTATTAAATTTTTTGTATAAAATAATTTTATTATTTTTAACAATTTTTTTTAAAGTTTATCTTCGAAAAAAAATAAAACATACTTGGGCTTTGCAAGCAGCGGGCTGAAGGGAGTCAGTAGATCTTTTTGGGCATCTTCTTCGAAGTTCTCTGAAGTCTGGTTGCTGCTGGTTCTGCAGGTTGCTTTCTCCACCAGGGGGAAACCTGAAACAGAAACTTAAAACACATTTTGGTGAATCACATTCAACAAAAAAAATATTGAGAGTTGTGGCAGCTGTGCCCATCCTCTACACATCCCACGATGTCCATTCCCTCGTACAATCCTCCCTCCTCTTCAACAGCTGTGCTCATCCTCTGCAAATGATCTGAGAAAATACAAATTTATTAGAGATCTGCGAAAAAGCAATACAAAATGACTGGAAAAAAATAAAAAAATTAGAACCTGAAAAGGAAATTTTATTAGTTCACTTACGTCCTGTAGTTGATTTGTTGGTGGTGGTCATGATGAGTTGAAAGGAAGCTGAAAGGGAACTTTTTTTGATTAGTTGCATTCATTCAACATTCGTTCAACATTCAAACGTGTTTTGTGTGTTGATTTGTTTGTTGCGCGCCTATTTAACGAATTTAATTTTTTTTTCGAAGAGCTAGCTTACGCGATGATTGATTGCTGTTATATTACTTCGCGGTGTTACTTCAAATGTACTCGATATATGATGCTACTGATTGACTCTACTTTACTACCCCAATGAGTGCCTGAGCGCTCAGACACCCAAGCACCGGTGTGCTCGTCGTTGCAAATAAAAAAATACGTTGTTTGAATACGTGGCCAATGCATATTCCGAGGCCCGCGATACCGCCTAATTACGCGATATGGTAACCTTAAGTAACGGTCTCAGCTAATGTCGTTTCTTGAACTGAATCAAGGACCCCCGCCAGCTACCATATTTTACCGACTTCCGATAGGTACATATCGAGAGTATGCCATTACTCCCTAATTAGATCGCTCGTTCGCCCTAGAACTCATTGCAACCCCACGCGGTGGTGTTCATCAGGGGGGGTGCCTCTCGTAGCGGTACCTACGTGTGCACCGATTCCCACGTTGGACCTTTCATTACAGGCCTTTGCAAAAAAACCAAGACATTTTATTTATTTACTACATAATAAAAGCAAAGACTAACATCGCAAATACGTGCCCCTAACGGACACGCAATGCGGAACAAATTCACCCCAATTTACATATTTAAATACACAAAATTTTGATCTCTACGTTAATAAGCAAATTAAAAACCCCCATATACCGAAGCACTATTGAAGCAACGTAAAATTAGCGTTTTAAACGAGAGCAGTGCGACGCGAAATGCACCTTCTACGATAAACAAAACAGCAATGACCAACTCCAACCGAAAGAACAAGTTTCATAACTGAATAAAACTAAATAAGAAATACACTGTACGTTTTCCCATGTGTTAAAAAGAGACAGATATATTAAAACGTAGTAGCATTATCAAAAATCAACTCGAAGCCTGAGCGTGTTGTAACGAACTCATTAGTACTTGATTGAATAAACTTGCTTCGACGAAATAATTGAAAAGAATCTTTAAAATAAAAATTTAAAAATATTCACATAAAATACACTAAAATATTGTAAAATTGTTGTAAATACGATAAACTGTTGTTATTAATAATTGTTTAAATATTATAACAAATAATGAGACAAAATTTGGAACAAAATAATTTTTAAGCAGTTTCTTAGTGCAGAAAAATTGCAAAATATTTATTAAATATTGTAATAATATTGTTATAAACAAATATGGAACATAGAAATTGTTATTAATTCAAATAATAAATTTAAATATTAATATTGTATAGCCACAATGATTCTATGTTACACGCCAGGCAAGTTACGTACCAAACAATTATTTCTTGATTAAGTTTGGCATTGAATACATACCGAGTGTTTGAATACAAAATTTTAAAATTATATTGCAGAAACTCAATGTAAATTATATTTGCTTATTTGTTTATTCAAAAATTTCCGGTTTAGTATACGGCCTTTCGTAACCGAAAAATTATTTAAATTTAATTAAAAAATCAATGCTTTGATTTGGGCATATAGAACGATAGTTAAATTTGAGAAATGGACATAATTTAAAAATAAAAGGGAAGTTTATGAAGTCCATACAAATCTAGTAATAAAAATTTTGACTGTTTCTAATTGAGCTAAAATCACAAGACAACAAATAAATATTTTTATTTTATAGTCCCCTTGACCATGTAGTGAATAAAAGGGTTAATAAGAGGATTTTATTAATGTTTAGGCTTCTCTTCGATCTTCTGAAATTTTTTTTCATCCATTGTCTAGAAATTTTCCGACTTACACGATAATGCAGTACCGGACTTAGATCCATTGATGAAAAACTGATCCATTAGTTTGAATATTTATCAATCTAAATGTAGACTTTAAAATATGGAAGTTGAGGGCTGAAATACATGACCTCATATTATATAAATAATTATTATATGGTTTTATACAATTGAGGAAAACTGCAAGTTGTTAGAAAACTTTTATTTAATAAAATAACAAATTCGTTATAAAGTATAAATAGTATTGATTTGCAAATAAATTATGAACATTAATTAACCGTCTTATCGCTTATTAATAAATACAAATCGTGGTTTACATATATATTAAATAATAATACAAAAACTCCCAATAACATGAGCTTGAATTTTGTTACAGAATTAAACGATTAACAGATCAATAAATCAATTGTAAAAAATTTACACATACACATCAAGGAATAATATAATTATTGGTTGTAAAAGTTGTATATAAAGCTATATACATTCAATTTGGGTAATTATTTCAATTCTACAATGTATCATGAGATATGTGTCAAGCGGTAGCGCCGTAAGACTTAATTCACAATGGGCGTAAGCATAAGAAGTAAATAACATAATTCTTATGAAAATCATATGTGTGTTCACAATGAGCATAGCATAAAAATTATTTTCATTGCTTTTGGTTTTGTTTTTTATATGGAAGCTCTTACTTTAGGGCATTATTTTTGTTTCTGCATAAGTTAGCAATTTTTTTTTTTTGGACGACGAAATTCTTTTAGTATTGTTGTTAATACAAAGATTATAAATATTCCTAACCACAAAAACAAATTTATTTTCATTCATTTGACACATCTACTGTCTGTGTCTGTAAAAATATATTGGACATGCGCATTAAGAAAATATATGCGTAAGAAATACGTAAAGTACTGTTATGCACTACGAAAGCATAAGATATACGTAAGAGCATTGTAAACATGGCCATAAGAATCGCACATGTTCAACTTTATGTCTTATGCATTTCTTATGTATTTCTTATGCTTACGCCCATTGTGAATTATGGCTAACAGTGTGTCTTGGGTACTATAGCTCATTTCAGTGAAGAACAGTTTAAGGGTTCTTATGGGACTAAGATTTAAGCCAAAATGCGAACCGATTTCACAAAAATCGCACTTGACTATCTGTCAATTGCATCATTTGTCAGTCGTCCATCAATTATCATAAATAAGTTTGTGTAATTCCAATATTTAAATTTGTATCTTTTCAGGTAATATTTGTTGCTTTTATTTATTAAATTGCTTGTTTTATATACTGCATTTACTGTGAATGAATCGTGTAGGCGTTTCAGCCAATCAGAAGGCTTAAATCGTAGTCCCATAAGAGCCCATGCACCGCTTTTAACTGAAATGAGCTATAAATAATTTTAAATGTCATTGAAATTAGGCAGAATTAGTATACCAACGGGTATTTACATAAAAATATATCCGTAAGTGCCAATTCACAATGTACGTAAACATAAGGAGTACGTAAAAACATAAACGTAAGAAATTATGTATGTTCACAATGGTCGTAACGTAAAATATTAAAATAAAGTGTTTTTTTCATTTAACGTTGGTACAAATTAGGGTTATTGATGAATTGTGTTGGTTTCTCTGACTGTCATTTTCAAATATTCTGTTGATTTCGATTCTGTTTCGTGTTTAATGTTTTTATTTGGTTTCACTTTTATTAGTTTGGAGTTTAGTTTGTTTTGTTTTATTGTATGATGTCTGAAAAAGATCTTGCGATTGTTTAATTATTATTGAAACTGCGTTATAAAAGTCGCCAACAAGAGAAATATTAAGACGAGGAAGAAATGGTTGTTTTTTTATTAATAATTCTATGTCAATCATATTTAAAGCACGTTTCGATTCAGGGTATTGTCAACTGTCAGATGAAAACATGTGTTTAAAGTTGACGCATGCGCTATTAATTGTTTCGTACGTAAACATAACATAAAGTTGAATTTATCTCAACTTTACGTTTTCATTACGTAGCTCTTATGTCAATACGTAAACGTAAAAAATACGTAAGAGCATTGTGAACACGGGCATTGAAATACAGTAGTTCAACTTTATGTTTATATTAACGGTTACGTACTCTTTACGTTTATGTACATTGTGAATTGGTACTAATTTTTTTTACGGTTAATTCACACTTTACAAAGTGAAGCTAGCTGCATTTACATTGTCAAATTATTTATATTTACGTGAAATTTACTTTCAGTAGTACCACTTTATATCTCGAAAATTTTCTCCATTGTTGGACACTGTGCGCGTAGCGCCCTTTGCGCGCCCAATCTTATTTGTTCAAATTTTGCGAACTCATTTTATATAAATACATGATATTGAAAAGGACGCTTATATTACGAGGAAAAGTTGTAAAATATTTTTGAGCTGAAATATTTGAAATGTCAAAAAGTAGAGGTGCCAACTTAAAGGAAGCAAATAATATTTTTAAAGATTTTTAATCGTACAAAGTACATTGTGAGACCGATAAAATTCACATTTCGAGATTTTTATCAAAATATGTTTTGAGCATCCCTTAATCAATTTTGACTATTTCTGGCTTGATGTCGTAACGTATGTATGTACTAACTCGCAAATCTCAAAGCCTGTTGAACATATAATGTTGAAATTTTGTATTTAAGGCTGGTTTAAAGTCTAGTTGTGCACCTCACATTATAGTTGCAATCGTCTGTACCGGAAGTGCACTATACATGAAACTTTTTTTGAATTTTTCGTATAATTCCAAAATGATCAGCCAGAGAATGTTGAAATTAAGTATTTAAAATTGTTGTAGCAACTTAATGCTTATTTTTTATTTTAGTACCAATCGGCTGAACCGGAAGTGCACTTTATATGACAGCTTTTTCAAATTTTTCGCATAAATTCTAAACAATCCGTCGTAGAACATTGAAATTTCGTATTAAGCACTTATATAACATCTAGTTGTACATCCCGCATTATTATTGCGATCGGCTGAACTGAAAGTGCAGTTTACTGAACAGTTTTTCGAATTTTTTGCATAAATTCAGAACAATTAGCTGTAAAATCATGAATTTTTTTAATTGTTTGCTATATTCGGACGGAAGTGACGTTTATAGAGCGCGAAATACAAAATTGTCGTCGCTACAGCTGGACACATTTCCCATAAGGCATTGCAGGATTGAAATACTTTCATATTATTTTACATACAGTTATTTAAGCAATGTTTGTGAAAAACTACCTATAAAAGTATTTAAAAAATAGCAGTAATTTGTAAACAGGAATGTTTAGGAAAATTCTATTCAAAATTGGAAGATAACTTTTTGTAACAAAGTAAATAATAACAGTAAGGCATTGCAACAATTATTTAAATTATAGCTGATTATTTACAGAAAGAAATAACCTTAAATTTATTAATTACAAGTCCTTTAAGCAGTTTTAGTCAATACTGATTTAAAAAATAGTCATTTTCTCTATTTTGCACAACTGTGAAAGTGAAAAACTATCTATAAGAAATAGTTTAGTCGTCTCAAGTCAAAAAGTGATTGTTTCAATTCTATTTTTAAACTTTGATAGTCAAAATTTTAAACAGTGGAATAGCATGCATTTGAACTTTATTGAGGTTAGGCCAAATTGCGTAACCTAAATATTTTATACACCGGAAGTTAGCGCTATTTCTCTGACGGATCTCCGATGTATAAACTTACAGCGCGTCATCATTTCCTCCTAGCAGCTTGTACAGGACTGCTAGGTGGAGACTCCAAATTGTGTTCTTGCCTCATAGACCGCCTCGGAACATTTTTCAAATTGTTTGACAGTTTTTTAAGTGGTCTAGGGGAAATACTTGTTGATTCTATACTTTGGGAACTGTCTGAAGAGTTGAACCACACTCCTCTTGCTGTATCTAATGCTAAAATCGAACATGGAGGATATACAGTATATATTTTTAGGTTATGTTAGTCCACAACTATCATGCTCCGATGAAGCCTGTTATTACACCACCAAAATATTTTTTTGTAAAAATAAGTAAAAGCATAAAACTGTTAAAATAAATATAAAGTTTATTTCCATAAATTAATAAATAATTGTACAATGGTTTTTAATCTCTATTAAATGTCAAAAAAATGTTTTTTTTTTTTAAATTTCCTGATAAGAAATGATTGAAAAGTGATTTAAATACTAAATAATGATAATAACTGAACAATAATATAATAAATTCTTAAATTTCAATAATAATACTTTCTAAATTATTAGAGGACGGCGCAAACATTAACAAGAATATTAAAATGCTGAAAATACATTCCACAATGTCACAATGTTCTTAACCTGTACATTAAAAGAAAAAAGGTGCACATAATTCTATACATTTAGTGCCGAAGTGTTCCGTTAGTAGCACATGCAATTATTAAAATAATTAGACATTAGCCAAAAAGATCATCCAATTTCTGAAAGCAAAAGTATATTTCAATTGTGATGATGGTTTCAATAAACTGTTTTGTGACCATAATCACAAATAAAATTTACTGTAATCTAGCATCTAGCAGTTATTGCCATTTGGGTTGCTCAACTGACCTCTAACGACCTTGTGCGGGTGAGAATGTTGCCCATGTGTATGGGAATCCAAAAGGGCTGCTGTTAAAGTAGTGGAAGAATCACGTGGCACTCCTATTATACTTGTACTTCGCGCACAAAAAGGACCTGCCCCCATTACGGGGCTATAAACCTGGGAGATGAACTCTTCGAAGGTTGTGCGGTCTATGTGCTTGTTAACCACCGTGTCGAGAGACCGCTGGCGCTCTTCGTAACTGTAATACAATTTATAGGCTTTTCATACTTTCACCACATCAAATTATTTATTATTCTTCCTTTCTTTCACTCTCTACTTATTGAACCAAATAACATTGATACACACAAATTTTAACATTTAAACACCTTGAATTTACTTATAATAATGAACCACAAGATTTAAATCGTAGCTCTAACCGTTTTTAACGTAAATAAACTTATAAAACAATATACAATTCAATTTAAATCATTTTTCTACCGTTTATTTCAAATAAATGTCAAAATTATCCACAGATAATCTAAAATAAGGACCCGCATTTAAAGTTAGTAAAAGTGTACAATAATTGATTTTACTACTCATCACTAGATGTCGCTAGTGTGGCGTCCCACTTATTAATTAGAATTGTCCGGTCTACCCGGAGTATACTCAATGACTTTTTAATACGCGATTTTAGTCCTTATTTAAATGTTACATAAAGAACAATAAATGTCAATTAGTACAAATGCCAAATATCCAACAATAAACGTGTTTGTCAGTGTTTTAAGTATGAAAATCAAGTAAATAATGATTAAAGCATGCATTTTAAAAGTGATTAATCGTAGAATGGTAAATCAAACATTATTACACTTGCTTTTATATATAAATAAATAAATTTTAACTTACTATTGTTGATAATAAGAAAGCGTTGTCCTTTTAGCCCTGCTGGCAGATATCACAGTAGCCCTAATTAGCCCCGGTAGCACAGAGCTTTCAACAATAGCCTCATCAAATAAGGGCCCAAAATATGGTACCTAAAACAAACTATTAAATAATGCCCTACAATAAAATTAATCAAGTACCTCTGGTTTACAGTTAATACTAATCCTATTAAGATTATTCCCAATGGGGTAAATTGCAATAAGTACATCACAGAATTCCGTGGGGATTATATCTCGACGGTAGTCCCTATTATGTTCCGACCAAACGATGTGAACTTCGTCATTTCCTAAATGTCGAGTCTACAACAAAAAAGCATCAAGATTTGGATGAATTAATAAAATAATGTAGGAAACCTTATTGAGAACAGCTTCAGCGGTATCTCCAGGCATTCTGGTAGCAACATGAAAAATCATTTCCAAAAACGATGTGGCGTAATAAGGGGCGGTGTCTCCAGTACTTCCTTGCCTTTGTAAGCCCCCCATAAACCCAGTATGTGACTCCAATTCGACTTCCCAAGCTAACCCGGCTAAAAACTTCTCATAAGCCTGACTTCCGGATTTATTGGACAAAATACTATATTTGTCTTCCTGTCCTGGGCCAATATAAACAACAGCGACTTTATGGGTCTCCCTACATCTTTGGGTGTCCAAATTTCGGAGCTCCCTCAATAATCTTTCAGTCTTTTCTAATAAATATAATTGTTTTCGGTGGTCCCAACTGGCGAGGCCCAATTGGGAGAACAGTAGGCGACAATATTGGAAGGCAGGTCTTTGTTGTTGCGCCTCTGGACGTAAGGAATGATGGCCAATCATTGAATGAGAATTGCGGATGTATATAAGGTGTTCCGATTCGGAATTACGTTGACTTAAGACAGCACCAATTGCTTCCTGTTCGATTTCGTCGCTTGAAGGCGAGGCAGCAGGTTCGTTTAAATGCGAATCAGAAGTTTCTAGGCATTCGGGACTTGTGTACCCCAAATATTGAAGTAACTGCCAAAAAACAATAATAAGCAAATAATTTAATTATTTAAATAGACTTACATCGTCTAATTGATCCAAATCTGGCGCAGCATTAGTAATTTCCGGTAGTTGATTGGGCGGCCTGTGCCTCATCGCATGGTGGGGCAAATGCGGCTGCGCAGTGGACATTAATAGTGATTCAGGGGCGTAGTGCTGCGGGGGTTGCCATATTACACCCACACTTCTATTTATTTCAATTGTTTTGGGGACAAGAGGCGGCCGATACAAAATTGACGCATCCCAACTAGCTTTCCCATTTTGATCTCGTAATAAAACCCTAACTTGTCGATCAGCTGTTGTTAAACCAGCTGTTACTCCCCCACCTGGCAAATCTAGCGCAGGAAGTTCTATCAAGCTTGTAACAACTGACGATGTCAACATTAACAATTGGATATTAGGGGCGGAAAAAATTGAACTCGATAATTCATCAGCTGTCAAATTTGGTACGTCGTCGTGTTCAACTACAAGGGAGGATAATCTGGCGGCCCCAATAGCCATGGGGAAATGCCCTAAATGTGTTACCAAATGGGACAAAACAGTATGGGCACATAAAGTGACCGAATGGTGATATTGTTGACTTTTAGACGGAGATATATTTGGGGAAGGTTTATCCAAATTATCTACAGTTATAATTGGATCAAAATCTTCTTTGACGTTCGGTTGGGTCAACCCAACATCGCTAGCTGTTGTATTACCCGTAATCAGCTGATTTAACACCTTAAAAACTGTTAAAAGTAAGCAACCATTGTTACTATCCGTATTTAAATCTAAAAGACGTTTCGGGCCTAATCGCATACACCATTCCCCCAAACATAACAACAAAGCAGTCCCCAAAGCTTTATCCCTATCAGAGGCAGCTGATTTCAAAGGAGCTAATCGCACTAAAGTGTGACCCAAGGCGCACAGGACCCGCGCAGCTAAATGGGGATAATGGGCATGAAGGACACCCGCGTGTTCACAAAGTAATAATAATACATCGCTAGCTACTTGCGCAACTACTTTATGGTTGAATTTTAGGGACAAAAGTAAAATCCCGATTGCGTCTTTAATTTTAGGGTGGAAAATACCGTTGGATAATTCACGGTAAACAAATATGCCTAACGCAGAGAGGGCAATACAGCGCGCAACTCCTGTTGGTTCATATCGTCCGGCTTGTAGTAATATCCCCACTACATGTTCCTACAAAAAAAAAATATTCTTATCCATTCAAATATGAGGATAGTTTGAAAAGTTCTCGGCTGGAAGCCAAGCGCCGCTGTGACGTCACTACGCATGTTGGCGATCAGAAGTTAGTGTCCTGGATTAATTCGACTTTGAATAGAATCAAACACAAAATTAGTTCTGATGGGTTCGTAAAGAAACAGTCAGATAATTTGTCATGTCACAAATGCATACAAAATAATGGATAACAATTTATATTGATGGGTGTACATTTCCTGTTATTTGTTTAAGAACCTCATATAGTTCTTGGAATCTCAACGTGATAACTTAATGAACGGTATTTTGTTTTAGACTCTCAAAACTATTTTGAGGTTATTGTATTAATTCTAATGACAGCTAATTTTGTATATAAATTATTGTCAATAATGTATTGAAGATATGTACTCTCTTTATAAATAACTTATTTGGTTCGCGATGGCAGCTACTATCAACCAGGCACAATACAATACTAGTTTGCCAGTTTTCTGCGACTATTGAACGCCAACGTGCGTAGTGACGTCATAACAGAAAGCGGTGCTACAACTAAACCACAGAATAAAGATATACAGAAGCATTACTTTGATCTTTCGCTCTGGTATTCCATGACCTTGGACATTTAAATTAGCTATTTAACTTACGCGCGAAATTTGAAATTGTGTTGTACATTTAACTCGATGGGATCTTCTGACATTGTGTAAGATTGTATAATAGATATTAATGATACAAGTTTGATATAGCCGTTGTAATGAAATGTGTGTGATGTTAAATCACGAGGCGATCAGCCGAGTGTTTTTTTCACTCAAGTTTCATTACACTAGCTATATCAAACGTGTATCATTCAATATTTTATCTACGACGGCCTTAATTGCTGCTAAACTAGATTTTTCTATTTGATGTTTGACATTCGAAAAACATTTAGTGTAAAATTCATAGCTTGATCAAGTAGCATTTTATTCATTGTTATGGCAACTATTTGTTTGTTTGACAGCTGTCAAAGTTATAAAGAAAATAAACATATATAATTGGGAAAATCTTGTCTTGTTTATGAAACATAAATTTATGTGTGTGTATTAATAGTTATTTATAATAAAAGAAACTTAAAATTTGATAGAATTTCTATTTTTATTATTTCTCTTACAAATTAGTGGGCGAATCACATATTAGCGCACCGTCGTAGCTAAAATATTAGCTGCTTTATTGTAAAACAAATTCTTTGTTTTCATTATCCTATTATTACTGACTTTTAGCTCTATGGCGAATCATTCCGATGTCAACCGATGAGCCTTTTTAATTTATTGGCATGTTCTATCTCTGTCTAAAATTAGCTTTTTTTCTATCTGTGTATCTTTATTCTGTGAATGGACGCCAACGTGCGTAGTGACGTCACAACAGGTATAAAAATTCAAATAATGGAGAATATTGCAATCGCGCAAACTATATTTTCAAACATTTTTTATTTGATGATGATGAGGATGAAAATTCGAATCCTCATTACGATTAAATTGATAATCTATATCTATAAAAACGAAATACCACGAAATCTCAAAAACTGCTAAACCGGTTAAGATGAAATTTGGCAGGTAGGTGGCATGTGAGGAGTAGTCGTCAGCTAAGAAAGAATTTTGCAACAGGGCTGAATTAAGGAGGGATTTATATGAAAGTTCTATAGTTTTGCCGGTAGAGGCATAAAATTCAGGAGTTGAGTAGAAAACTTGGAAAAAATGAATACCTCAATATTATTTTTTCAACATAGTTGGATTAAGGGGGTCTAGACAGGGATAAAACTATCTTTTTGATGTCAGGAACTTGAATTATATGGATTTCCTTCTAAATATCAATGTTTTATATTCCAATGATAAATACTATGATATAGTTTCTATAACAAGGTTGTCAACGGGATATTAAAAAATACGAATCACGCTAAAATTTTGCAGTTTAGTAGTTTGTGGAGAGCAAACGTCATTTGAGAATGGATTTTGCGACAGAGCCGAATTAAGGGAGTATAAAAGACGATTGCAAGTTTAATGAGAATTTGATATCTTTGTTGTTGGAGACATGAAATTCGATATTCAGGTAAACAACGTGAGAAAAATATATATTTTTATACAGAGTGATCAATAATGATTGTCTGTTACGTGACCAGCAAAAGTTCGCATTATGATCAAAACTATTTTCGTGGAATAAAGTTAGTATAAATTTATTTATTTTGATAACTTCGTTACCGACATTTCAAGAACACAGTGGTGTATATTTTGCATATTTTATGACGGATTTATCCATAATCTGATTCAAAAGACAAGGAAGTAAGTAAATAGCTGTATTATTTGATGATTATTGAAAATTTATTATTATTTTACCAAATTTTCAGGTTAGAATAATGTTTTCAGAGGAACTGTCATCTGTCACTTGAAGCTCACTATCTTAAACAGGCGGCAAAGAAAAAATCAGAACAAGGCGGCACGGACAATCATTTTTGATCACTCTGTATACGTTATTTTTTCGAAAAGGATGGGTCAAAGTGACTGAAAAAAAATTATATTCAGTTTTGTTTTTGATGTCAGGGACTTGAATTATATTAGTCCAATGAATCTCAAAAACTGCTAAGCCGATTAAGTTGAAATTGGGCAGGTGGGTAGCATGTCGGAAATAGACGTCAGCTAAGGAAGGATTTTGGAACAGGGACAGATTTAGGTGGATTTATATGAAGGTTCTATATTTTGGTTGGTAGAGGTACGAAATTCACGAGTTAGTTAGACAATATGATTTTTTCGACAGAGTTGAATTGAGGTGGTGCAGAGAGGACTAAATTTCACTCGAATAGCTCTGTTTTTGATGTCAGGAAGTCAAATACTTGGATTATATAAATTTTGCTCATAAATTCAATGTTTTTAAAGTCGATGTCTGGATTAATACTACCTAAATTTTGCAGGGAAGTAGTTTGTGGGGAACAAAGGTCATTTGATCAAGGATTTTGCGACAGGGCCGAATTAAGTGGGTATAGAGGTGATTGCAAGTTCATATAAGAGTTCTATTTCTTTGCTGTTAAAGGCATGAAATTTGATATTCAGGTGGACAACGGTATAAAATATATACCATTATATTATTTTCTGTATGCGGGTGGAACAGCGGGTAGTAGCTAACCTTGAGTCAACATTCGCTCCAAAAAATAGTGTAACGAATTTAAGCTTATGAATAAATCATATCGGCTTTGTTGGCTCTCAAATTATTGTAGAAAAATTCTATATTAATTAAAAGCGAATATAGTTGTATTCTAGAAGTTTCTGGAAAGGGGGTAGCAAGTTAGAAATGGCGCAGCAGCCCCCAAGCAATTTTGAGTTGCGAGTGCAAAAATCTTGTTAGAAATGTTAAAAAAATGAGGTTTGCATGCTAATTATCTTTAACTTCCGGTTTGTACCAAAATTGTGCTAAAAAATGCGTTTTTCTGAAATCATTTCAAGTTTCAAAAGTAGCTCATCTTATTTATTATTAATTTTTAAAGTTGACGACATTTATTAAATTTTTCGTTTTCTGTCAATTTTAAAAATTAATAATAAATAAGATGAGCTACTTTTGAACACTTATATGACATAATCTTGTTGAGTGTACATGTAAGAAAGGCTCTAAGAAGCAAAAAATTCATAGACGAATTATTTGAACATTTTTTGATGCTCTCAATGAAAACGGACGTTCGAATAAAATTAGTTTGTTTACAATAGCCTCACTTTCTTACAAATTAATTGAAATTTTCTTTTCTAACTTCATTCTTTTAAGCTTAGAGATGACACCATAATTTTTTCAAATTTTTAAATTACTATTTGATACTATAAAAAAATTATTTTATGTGCTGTCGTCTCTCAACAACCGGTGCGCTCGTACTATAAAGGTTGCTTGGAACCCTATTTTCAACATTAAATTAAAACTATAAACAAAACAGATAGAGATTAGGAAGCGAGATTTGTTCATTGTAAATTTTCACCTCTTTAAGAATCTTTTTTTCGATTTTCACTATCCCTCATAGTTTTTGAGTTATTGCAAGAAAACTAGGCGACTTTTTTTTGTTTCCATTTTTTGTTAATAACAATTGCAATTTTTGTAAATTTCATTCCACATCGAATGAGCTATTGCTCATTTTTTTTGGACACTTGGAACTATTTTTCTCAGAAAACTCACTTCAGAATAAAATTATTTTTTTAGAGAGTAGGTTTACTTAATTTGAGTTTTCGCGCCAACAAATGAAGATATTTGCATGCGCCTGAAGACAAAATGAAGCTAAATAGCAGGGCTACTTATGCTATCTAGCCCATTTTTGTAGGTACGCAAGAACCATTTAAAAAACTAATGTTATTGTGAAAAAACTATTTTTTCTTACGATTTTTGGCTATTTGCATTGCGTTTTAGAGTCCTAGGATCCGTACAAGATCTAAAAAATATTCTATGGACTAGGTTAGAGTCTAATGATACCTAATAATAAGATCCAGATCAATAAACTGACCTGAAATGAGCAAAACAAAAAGTAAATCTGCATTTTTTTTGAACAGTTTTGACACAAACGGAAGTCAAAGTTGATTAGCATGCAATCTTATTTTTTTAACATTCCTAATAAGGTTTTAACGGTCGCAACTTAAAACTGCTTGGGGGAAACCACACCATTCTTATTCCGCTATCCCCTTTACGCGTAAAATTCTCAATTATAGAGTTAACATGTATAAACAATCATCTGAGGCTTGATTAGACTTGATTGTACCCAATAAGAATGGAACACGTATCTACAGTTGCCGCCCTATTTAAAAAAATAGTATAAAAATCACTTCTAAATATGTTTTTATGTGTAACATTTGTAGTCACTTTATAGGGCCACTTCAGCTGCATTCTGATAGATGGCACTGTTGTAGATTTTAATCTCTGCAGCTCATTTAACAACTTCATTTCATAGTTTTGTTAAGACGGAACACATGTCTACAGTAGTGTCCGACCGGGCCTTCGGCTTTAGCCATCTTCAGCCAGAAAATTCGCCTCCGGCTTCAATTAAAAGTCAGCCGGAAATTAGGCCGAAGACGAAGTTTTCTATAAGTCGCCGAAAACAGACGAACTTATACGAATGCGCGCGAAAGTGTGCCGAAACTGCCGTATGACTTTCACAGCAGCAATGTTGTTTTGATTTCTTGCATTTCATCCTCGCTGTAATGTTATTTTATCGTGTAAAATAAATTCGCTTTTAAAGATTGCAAGTTGAACATTCGACTTCAGCTTTGGCCGAAGATTGCGAACCAACTTCGGCCAAAATTTGTACTAAATGTATTGAATTACAAGATTATCACGTTTTCTTTATCAGGCCGAGAACTTTTCGAACAACCCTCGTACTACGCTAAACATACCTTGATATCAGGACAAGCCATAACTGTTAAATGGGCGGGATCAGGCTGTAAAACAGAGATACAAGACATGTCAGACGAAGAAAGGCTTAATAGATTAGCCAATATGGACACAGCTTGAGTTCTGGGCGCAGTACTAGAGACATCTGGTGATGAAAGAATTGAATGACAAGCGTGTACTAAATCTAGAAGGAGTAAAGAATGTCCTGGAAGTCGGAGGGATAAGAACCTGGGACCTAAATGCTGCAGAACTGTATTTAAGGCTGCCCTGTCGTTTCCGCAAAGTCCTACAAGCAAAAAAAGTTTCACACAATTTTAGGGTGCTTTTTAAGGAAAAATATATTACCGGAATGTATAGTTTTGTAAAATTGCGGCAAATATATTCGGTGTTGAGGATCGCACTGTAAAGTTATGGTACATAACAATCTTAAAGCCGATAATTTTCCGGCGTGATATTCCGGAGGCAACATTAGTGATTCCAAGCACCACGGGACAATTAAAGTCAAAGGGGGGACCAATTCCGGCGGTTCCGGCGTACTTTGATTATCCCCCGTCACTCCTTGATTATTTTTGATCCTTATTAACGTATCAGTTAAATGCACGAGATACTCAAAAACTTCTGCGTGTAATTTAGGCTCTGATAATTGATTAACATCTCCAAGAGCTGACAACATTCTTTTCCAGAGGATTACTGCTACATCCGGGAGCCACCCTTTAACACTACCTCCACAAACTACTCCCCGGTGCTCCCCTGCGTCGTCTTGGACAGCTCCTGCATCGGCAAGGACATCCAACTGGATTGGGGAGTCTTTAATTGAAGTCGATTCGAGTCCTGAAGATGGTGCAGGACTTGGAGAGCGAGTACGGTCGGTACTTTCGTTATCTGGTAAGGGAATGGTCCCTAGGGAATGTGTTCTTCGTAATCTCAGTGATTTATGCCTTTGAGAGCTCCTATTTGCAATTAATTTAACATGTAAACTGGTTTCACTTAAACTTCGAGACAAACCAGAACGATGAATGGTCGGGACGTTTCCATCCGGAGCTGTAGTTTCTTCAGACTTAATTTGAGGCACTGGAGTGTCTTCTTGGGACTGTTGAGGCGTAGTAGATTCAGTCCTACTCGTCCCCCTTCTCGTACGTTTAATTTTATGTTCCAAAAGTCGATCTAAAGGCAGATCCGTCAAATCTAATCCGTACACATGTCTCGCAAGTACTCTTGTTAAAGTTTCCATGGTTTTCTATGAAAATTATTAATAATTAATCGAAATTTATTTATAAAATGGCGAAAACTTACTGCCCATTCTTTAATAAGTTCATCCCATTTAGTCAAATCAGCCAAAACGTGCAAAAATCGATCCCACAGTTGCCGAGAAACAGGTACGTTTAAATTTGCTTTTATCCACGTGACAATTAATGTTTGAAATATAGCAGGGGCCAATTTGCCCCCTAAAGTTTGCAGTTTCTTTTTTGGGGGGACTTCCGGCAGCACAAGAGATGTTATTTGGAGCAAAACAAGAAGTAGTTGTTCCCTAAATCATTTAAAATATTAATTAAATTTTGAATTTGGCGGATAAAACAAAAGCTATTTTCTTGTCGAATTTGTTGCTAAAATTGCTCTAAATAATGTTTTAATAATAATAAAAAATTTTAGACGTAAAGTTCCTTACGAATCCTTAAGCTTAAGCTAAGCGACTTAACCTATCTTTTTATGTCACATTTTCCTTCTAATATAAATTAAATATGTAAAAAATGCTTGACATTTACGAGTTTCAAAATGATTTTAAATAAAATTGTCAGTTTGACATTTGAGGGAATTCCTAAGGATTGTTCATAAATTGGTTGATTCCAAACTAAATCCAGAATGTGCTAAGAATTCTACGTCTTTCAAAATATTGTACAATATTTAACATATTCAAGTATTTATTCAAAATAAAATTATTTGTCTAAAAGTTGGCATTAAAAACAAGAGAGTGACAGTTGACAGTTAGACTTTTATTGAAATTAGTGCTTAAATTGTGTTTAATACTAGAATAATTTATTATAAATATTGAAAATACAGCGAAGAATAGTTTTTAGACATTACGAAACCAAAATTCGGGCGGTAAATTGAAAATTTACACGTAAAATAATTATTCGATTTCTTGTCGACTTTGTTGCTAAAATTGCTCTAAATATTCATTTTCATTTGCAACGAATGCTGATTTAATAATAATTAATAATTCTTTTAGTTCAAAACAAAATTAGATTTTATTATTTGTTCAAAAATTTATTCTGGAAATAATAATAACGTTGGTAATAAAAAACAAAAGAGTAGCAGTAAACAACTAGGACGCCGTGATGTTCTCGAACAAAATTTGTATTTGAAATTGTGTTAAATATAAGTATTCATCAATTGTGGGTGCAGAAAACGTTATTAGAATTGATATTTAAACTTTTGGTGCATCGAATTTGTTTGATTAAAACTTATTTTGTGTTCTAATAAGTGAAATAAATGGACAAGCCGGTAAGCCTCGACAAGATGACAATTTTACGTTAAAATTATTGAAAATAGTTCAACTAAATGTATTTTTGAACATTATTTAATACAAAAAATTGAAAATATTACCGTTTAATCATTTTCTAAAGTTCATATTTATTCTGGAAATAATAATAACGTTGGTAATAAAAAACAAAAGAGTATCAGTAAACAACTAGGACGCCGTGATGTTCTCGAACAAAATTTGTACTTGAAATTGTGTTAAATTTAAGTATTTATCAATTGTGGGTGCAGAAAACGTTATTAGAATTGATATTTATACTTTTGGTGCATCGAATTTGTTTGATTAAAACTTAATTTGTGCCCTAATAAGTGAAATAATTGGACAAGCCGGTAAGCCTCGTCCTCGTCTAATACAAAATGAAAATTTTACGTTAAAATTATTGAAAATAGTTCAACGAAATGCATTTTGGAACATTATTAAAAAAAATATAATAAGAAAATTGAAAATATTACGGTTTAATCATTTTCTAAAGTTCGTATTTATTCTGGAAATATTAATAATGTTGGTAGTAACAAACAAAAGAGCAGTTGTTAAACAACTAGGACGCTGGGATGTTGTCGAACAAAATTTGTGTTTGAAATTGTGTTAAATTTAAGTATTAATCAATTGTAAGTGCAGAAAATGTTATTAAAATTGATATTTAGACTTTTGATGCATTAAATTTGTTTGATTTCAACTTATTTTGTGTCCTAAAAGTGAAATAAATGGACAAGCCGGTAAGCGTCACCTGATGCAAGATTACAATTTTACGTAATAATTATTGAAAAATAGTTGGGCCAAATGTATTTTGGAGCATTTTGTTAGTATTCAATCTAAATTTTATCCCAAAAATCTTTAAATATAAGTGAAATCAAGTTGAACATATATAAACCAAATTGGACAAGAAAATGGCTGCCTATTAGTCTCCGCGTTGTGTTATAAAAATAGTTGGCTAATTTTTGTGTTAATATTTGAGTGTGTGTAAAGACTTTCCATTGAGGGGGACATCATCCAAATAGGGCGCTGGTAAATATTTTTTATTAATGCTTACCACGTATTGCTATCCATTCGAGTATGCATCACCATGTACCGATAAATATTCAATACTCTTTTGCAAGAATCCGTTTGCTCTTCAAGTAAATTCGGTACTTGAGTGCTTACTTCTTGCAAAAATACATTTGCAGCATGCGTCATGAAACTTTGCAACATATTCTACAACAAAAAATAATTACAACCCTTTCAAACCACAAAAAACATCCCCCTACTTGAAATCCAGCCCGGACTAGTATATTTTCTTTATGGACAGCCCCTATATAAGAATCATTTCTCAATCTTCCAGGCCTGGGGCCTTCTGCAGTCTCTTCATGCAATGTTGTGCTGTCAGGGGGCTCCAATAAATATTGCGGAAATTCGGTCATTTGAATGAGATCTTTATACAACGCTATAACTCGATGTACAGCGCCGGAATACGAAAAATTTAACAGGAATGCTTGGCGGTACATTTCGTGGAGGAAATTAACATTATCTCGAGTTCCGCATAATACTTCTCGGACTATTCTATTGGCTAGTTCCTCATCGGTTATATTTTTTTGTGAATTAATTGAAACACCTTTAAATATTCAAATGAGTTGAGTGCCGCAGGCATTTGTTACTTACTTACTTGAATCTAAGCTATGGTGAAACATTTCCGGGTGTGATTCTTCATCTTGCGGTTGATTATTTTGATGCGGTGGAATGTCGGAAACCTTTTTATTGATATTCATGCCACTTCGATGCATGTATTGTACAATCCATTTTATTAAAGTGACCCTACAGGCCATAAACTCGTTTTCCGGTTCGGGTTTCCGTAAAGTTGGTAATTCTAATATTGGTTTGTATAAAGAAGTGTCGGGGTTGAAATTTGGGCATATTTGAGGGAGGTAATAAGTTTTGAATTGTAGTAGCAAAAATTGGAAACATTTGTGGTAGCGGGCGGATTTGTCGTACCATTCTAGACGGACTACAGTTGTTATCATATGTTGGAGAAGAGTTTCCAGAAACATTTGACTGCTGTTGTTGAATTCGGAGCTTCTTTCGCCCCCTGTTGGGGGTAAGAGGGGCAGAAGCTCGCTCGGAGATACCTAAAACATAATTTCTTGTTATACGTTAAAACAATTATACAAATATACTTACGGGATGTTGCATATTGGTGTCGTGAAAAACACTGGCAGAAATTTCGTTTGTAACTGGCGTATTCGGGGCAAACCCCGGCACTAAAGAGGCGAACATGTCGTGGACATGTTGAGGTGCATTATCATCCAAAGCTTGGTACCTTTATCAATAAAAAAATTACTAATTAAGCCCAAAAATATTAGAAATTAGCATACCACATCAGAAAATATTTTATCGCCTGTTTTCTTAACCGTATATTATTCCCAGGGTGCAATAATTTAGCCAAAATCCGTCTTAAAGAATGAATTTGCCATCTTTTGTGTAATAATTCAGGAAGGAGCGCTAGTACGTTTTCTAGCACCCAAAGGGCACATTCTAGTTCTTCTTTATGCGCCTTGTGAACTACAACAATAATTTTTTAGTTTTAATAAATATTTGATAGCGTTTTACTCACCCAAATGAAATGACAGCTCTTTTGTTATCCACCACCGAAAAGACAATTGAAAGACAGAAAAAGAAGCAATAATTTACAGCTAAATAGTGTTAAAAATTTTGCTTACCTCTCTGGCGAAGATTCGTTTCGGCTTGGATAAAACTTTCGTATAAAATGCAATAAACATGACTGAAATTAGCCTCAAATAGGCCTTTACATTCGGCTATATCAACGTTATCTAAAAACAAAAACATGGGAACATAATATACAATTGATAAGTACCGTTTTCCAAACTTCAATAAAAACGTCAAAAACCTACCTAAAATTATTTTTAAATGCTTTAATCTTGTGGCCAGGTCCTTTTTAGCGTCTTGTATTTTAGCTGTTGACTTTTTAACATCGATATGTGCTTTTTTACTGAACATCTTCACACTTTATGTACACTCTTATAAATATAAATAAGAAAAAAATCACACATTTTACATCTTACGCGAAATCAACTAATAATAGTTATCTAAAAAATATCACAAGTGGTTTAAGTAACATTTGTAAAAATTTCATTAATGTTATGACAAATTCTGACACTTCAAGTGACGTATATATACAAAAGGTTGCGTTCTGTAACGAGCCTAAAGAATTTCAGGCGGGAATTTCAAATTAAATTTTTATTATTATAAATTACATGTTTGTTTTTCAGTATTTTTATTTTTGTCCCGTTCTTCGGATTCTTGATGATCCTCCATATCCTGCATACTTTCCATTTTAAGTAAGGCGGCTTCCATGGATGCAATAAATGAGCTTTCATTATATTCGGGCCAACTACAAAACTCACTAAAATTAAAAACAATTAATACAAAAAAACAACAAATTTTCACAAATCTTACTTAAATAAATTTACAAGTTGGGCCGGACTTAATTGCCCACTTTGTGTATAAATATTCAATTCTGGATGCACCAATTTGGCAACATCTTTATTCCTACTGCTAGATAAAATCAGTCGTATTCCACATCCAGGAATCCAATTTTCCATGGCTGGTATGATCCTCTTTTTGCGGCTCAACATCATATGCTGCACAAAATACCACAAATGTTGCAGTTTATCCATAGTTACTGGAATATTTCGCTTGAATTCTATTCTAGTTAGGTACATATTATCTGGATCTACTCTGTAAAGCTTAATATTTAATTATTGATAAGAAATAATGGGCATTCAAGACGTACTTTCCATAATTTTGACTTGCTTTTGGTGTCTATCGTATTGTCCCAAGGTAAAAATGCCTTTCTAGGTAATTTTAGTAACATTTCATGGTCACAAAATATTTGAAATAAGGCAGAGGAAGCTCGGTATGATATATATCCAACATTTGGGCCTGCCGTTAGTTGCTGAAACAAATGAGAAAAATAAAACAATTGCCACTGAACAACAATTGAATACACATCCAAAATAATTGCCTGTTAATCGCCAAAACAAATAATAAAAAAAATAAAATATTTTTCGAACTTTATCTACCATTAAATTACCCATATTTTCTACAGGGTGTTCCATTTTCGTGCAATGATATGCAATTTTATATTTTCTGATGAAACACCTATATATTGTTTTTCTTTAAAAAAGTTCCGATTTATTTTAGTTTTAAAATAATTAGTACAAGAATTATTCATGTTAAATTAATATTGTGAGATAATGGAGCACCCTGTAGAAAATCTTTTTCGGCAGAAATGTGGGTAATTTTATACTTAATAAACTTTGTTTGAAAAATATTTCGGTAATATTTAAAATAATCGAGTTAAAAAAAAAAGTACAGACCGATGGACCACCCGGTATATTCGAAACAATTGCTAAAACAACTTGAAAAAAATACACGTTTGAAACAATTGAATATAAATTTTAAATTGATGCTAGAATTAGCTTCTACAACAAATAAAAAAAAAAAAAATTTTGCTATAGAAAATAGTTTGATACAAATTTTAAAAGAATTGAATATTTATTTGAAACAATTGCTAGTTAAAAAATAAGAAGAGATAAAACAGTTGCCACAGAAAAGCAACCAAATTTTAACTAAAAATAATTGAAAATCCAATTAAAACAATTGAAATAATAAATATACAGTCAAAATAATTGAAAGTACATTCAAAACAATTTGATATACATTCAAACCGATTGATATGTATTCGAAACAATTGCTAAAACAACTGAGAAAAAATACATATTTGAAACAAGTGAATACAAATTCATAACAATTGCTAGAGTAATTGCTAAAACAAAAAATAAAATGGAAGCCATAAAACAATTTGATACTTGATTAAAAAAAATTTAATATAAATTAAAAACGGTAGTAAGACATTATTTCCATTCCATTTCATTTTTTCCGGTCCAATTTTTCAATTTTCCACTGTTTATTTTTTTTTACCACTGATTTAATTACAAGTTTTGATTATATTTCTGAAGTTCTACGTTGAGCTTGGTCAGAGCGGGTGAAGCCTGTTAGTTACCGCCACTTGAAAACAAAAACTACTGTTTTAGTGAAAAAATTGAATTAACGGAACAAAAATAATGAGAAAAAAATTAGAATAGAAAAATCTAGCGAAAAAAATAATTAAAAGAAAAAAATCCAGTGGAAAAAATTGAATGGAAAAAGTGTCTATATTCATTTAAAACAATTGCTAGTTAGTGAGAAAAAGTGAAGCAACTGAATACATCCATTTAAAAATAAGAAGAAATAGAACAGTTGCCACAGGAAAGCAACAAAATTTAAACTAAAAATAATTGAAAATCCAATTAAAACAATTGAAATAATAAATATACAGTCAAAATAATTGAAAGTACATTCAAAACAATTGAAAATACATTTAAACCTATTGATATGTATTCGAAACAATTGCTAAAACAACTGAAAAAAATCCATATTTGAAACAAGTGAATACAAATTCAAAACAATTGCTAGAGTATTTGCTAAAACAAAAAATAAAATAGTTGCCATTAAAACAATTTGATACTTGATTAAAAAAAATTGAATATAAATTAAAAACGGTGGTGAGACATTTTTTCCACTCCAATTTTTCAATTTTTTACTGGTTTTTTTTTTTTACTAAATAAATTTTTACCACTGATTTATTTACAAGTTTTGATTATATATATGAATTTTTACGTTGAGCTTGGTCAGAGCGGATGAAGCCCGCCTATTAGTTAGGTGCAAAGCACCGCCACTTGAAAACAAAAGCGACTGTTTTAGTGCCCCTGGTCAGTACTATCGATTTTTGAGAAAATTGAATTAATGGAACAAGAATTGTGGAAAAAAGAATTAGTAGGGCAAAATTCAGTGGAAAAAAAAATATTAGAAAAAATCCAGTGAAAAAAAAATCATATAAAAGATAAGGTGAGATAAAAAAGTTGCTATAGGGAAATGATTGAAAAAA
Organism: Dromius quadrimaculatus; assembly: GCA_963989225.1. Classification (NCBI taxonomy): domain Eukaryota; kingdom Metazoa; phylum Arthropoda; class Insecta; order Coleoptera; family Carabidae; genus Dromius; species Dromius quadrimaculatus. The sequence goes on from OZ022330.1 coordinate 55,018,086, forward strand.
AATAATACCTGCCAATCCTGCCATAGAAAAATAATTGAGAGAAAATGAACTAAGTTGGCATGGCACATAAAAATAACTGAGAGATAAAACAGTTGAATAGACATAAGAAATAAATGAGGAAAGATAAAATAGTTCTGACAGAAAAACAACTGAAGGTACATAAGACAGTTGGAACGAAAAAACAATTGAATATAAATTCAAAACAGTAGCCATAGGGAAATTATTGGAAAAAAAATAACACCTGGCATAGGAAAATGAATGGGAGAACATGAAATAAGTTGGCATGGCACAGAGAAATAACTGAGAGGAAAAACAGTTGAATACACATATGAAACAAATGGAAGTAGTGACAGAAAAAAAATTGAGAGAACATAAAATAGTTCTCATAGAAAACCAAATGAGAAAAATAAAACAGTTGGAACGGAGAAACAACTGAATATAAATTCAAAACAATTGCTGGAGTAAGTTACTAAAACAAACAAGTAAAATTAAAATAGTTGGCCATAGAAAACATTTCAAAAAAAATAGATAACAATTTAAAACAATTAGTAGTTAGTGAGGAAAAGAAGAAACAATTGAATATGCACATGTAACAAATAAGAAGCGATAAAACAGTTGCCACAAAAAAATGATTGAGGTTCCCATTGAAAAACAATTGAACATACAAATAGCACAATTAAAAAAAAACAAAAAACAGTTGTCAAGGAAAACGATTGGGAAAAAATAAAATAAATTACTATAGCATAGAAAAATGATTGAGGGAAAAAACAGTTGAACATACATATAAAACAAATGAGAAAAGATAGATAAAACAACTGAGAGAACATAAAACATAGAATAATAAAACAGTTGGAACAGAAAAACAACTGAATATAAATTCAAAACAATTGCTGGAGTAAGTTACTAAAACAAATAAAGAAAATTGAAAAAGCTGCCATAGAAAACAATTTGATATACATTTGAAAAAAATTAAATATCAATTTAAAACAATTACTAGTTAGTGAGGAAAAGTAGAAACAATTGAACATGCACATGTAACAAATAAGAAGCGATAAAACAATTGCCATTAAAAAATGATTGAGAGAAATATAACAGTTCTCATTAAAAAACAATTGGACATACAAATAGCACAAATTTAAAGAAAAAAAAAACAGTTGTCAAGGAAAACGATTGGGAAAAAATAAAATAAGTTATTATAGCATAGAAAAATTACTGAGGGAAAAAACAGTTGAATATACATATAAAACAAATAAGAAAAGATAGATAAAACAACTGAGAAAACATAAAACATAGAATAATAAAACAGTTGGAACAGAAAAACAACTGAATATAAATTCGAAACAATTGGATAAACATTAAAAAAGTTGCTGAATCAAATGAGAAAAGTTAAAACAATTGAATATACATCAAAACAAATGCTAGTTGGCTTACCAAATATAAATATGGCGGCATGATCAAAAACAGTTCGCATCTTCCATAAGTCATAACACCAAACTGAAATATCAAACTCAACAATAAATGTCTGATAAAATTCGATGAGGCTGTGGTTCCAATTATTGTCATGGCTGGATCGTCATTCCATTGTTTCACTTCTACATTGCTTAGCATTCGTTTTACACGATCCCCATTATCATGTCTGTCTTGATAAGATAATGACCAAATTGCAAAAAAGTCCCTACTGTATAATTTTAATTTTTCCGGGTATTGTTGATCCAAATCCTATAAAATAATTGTGGCATTACAAGAATATTAATTAAAAAAAATGTCGTACAAGAATATGATTTCGAAAACAAACTGTAGATTCGTATAACTGCGCTTTTTGCAGACCAAAATCCAACAATCTTTTAGTAATAAATCCAAAACCAGGATTTGTTTCGATAATTGTTTTATTTTTTTGTAAAATATAAGGCTTTAGGGCTTCTGCAACATCATCAGCCACAAACGAATCAATTAAATACAAATCGTCCGGCGCTTTTCGATTTTTCTTCAAAAATCGACTTGGTATTCTATTTTTTATTTCTTTTAAGTGTTGTTTTGAGCTCATATATTCTTCAATTTCTTTTGAGCTTTTTATTTTGCGTTTGGGAGCTTTTGGAGGCTCTTGAGTAATATTTCTTAACCTCAAATTCCTATACAGTTGTGAATATGATTTAAATAAATAATTGGAACAGTTAATTGCTGAAATATTTATAAAAAATATTATTTACATCAAAGTTAAAATATTACTGTAATAATCACCTGTCATTGTTAGTTATTAAACAAATGAAACAAAATAATTAAGTATACACATGAAACAAAAGACGAATTTGCCATAAATAACTATTGAATGAAGTAATTATTAATAAATAATAATAATTTTGAAAACAGAATTATTTTGAGGTTATATCAATGTGACAGTTGCATTAAAGAACGGAACTAAAAATTACGGTTACATTTATGCGCATGCGTGGTGTTACAAGCAGTAGCTCTCAAACGGTGGTACTCATTTTAAACTATTGTGCCCTTTTTGATAGTCTTGAGCTTAAATTTGAGCCCAAATTTGGGCCTAAGCAATTCGGTCATGCTTCAGGGAATCTGCAATTATTATTAAACATGGATCTGTCAATTGATTAAATAAAAATGTCACCGTTTTGCGGTCACTGTTTCGCTGGTGCCGCCATCTCTTGAAAATTGTGTAAACTGCGCTCTTAAAAATTTATTTGAGGTTATGTCAAAGTGACAGTTCTGGCTGCGTGTTTATTAAAATGAAAATAACTCAAAATCTCTTCCAAAGAGTCGGAGAATGGACCAAACAATTTTCAAATCTACCAGATTCTTATATAAAACGAGCTATGGAACAAGTTTACTGGAAAACACCTCGAGGTGTGCCCCAATATTTGCCCCGCACTGTCCAACGTAAAAAATTCCGGTTTACGATGAACCGTCCATGGACTGGTCACTTTTACCAACAAAACTACCCCAACACCTACCGAAAAAAAGTGTTTATCGAACCAATAAAAGATTGGGGTTATTTTCGGGGCGACAGAGTCGAAATACTAGTGGGTAAAGATAAAGGCAAGCAGGGGATTGTTAACCAAGTCATTCAAGAAAGAAATTGGGTGGTAGTTGAAGGACTGAACACTCATCTTCGTAGAGTGGGCAAAGAAGGCGATTTTCCAGGAATTGTGGTCAGATCCGAAGCTCCACTTTTGGTGACAGATCAAGTAGCGCTTGTAGACCCAGCTGATTTGAAACCCACGAAAATTGAATGGCGATTTACTGAAGAAGGTGAGAAGGTTAGAGTTTCGACAAGAACTGGAAGAATTATACCTCTTCCGGCGTCCATTGAAGAAACAAGGGATTATAAAACTAAAGCAACTTATAAGGAACAAGAAAAAGATACGGTCGCCAAAGTTGTAGAAGAAATTACTTTTCAGCCTGAATTAAAAACTTTTGAGATGGATATCATGGAGAAAATGGGGATTACAGAAGATAGAGTACCTGCTAAGACTTATTGGTATTGAATTGATGCATAAATAATATTGTATTGTAATTATTTTCCAATTGTAAATAAATATAATAATTATTAATAAATAATTCAAAAAAAATCACCCTCTAGAAGCTAAAATCCACCATACAGCCGCCATATTGTGCAAAGTGACCTTTACTTATCTAAAAAGAGGCAATTGCAACCTTAAATTATTATTATTATTATTTCTGTGATGCTACCAGCATTTCATAACTGTAAAAGGGATTGCCTATACAAAAAAAATTGCTGTGACCAGACTGCATTTCCCCGACCATGAATTTTAAATTGATACCAAACTAGATATTATTTACATAACTTGAAGAAAAAAAAAACAATTGACAATCGTTCAAATATAATTTTTGACGCTTTTACTAGAATTATTGCCACAGGAGCTTTAATTTGATACCTATTTGAAAAACAATTGACGAACGTTTGCATGTGATGTCCAAATATGAGTAATAATAATTCTAATGTCACATTTCATATACGATTTATTTATTTTTTTATACCGATTTCAAGTGAAAATAAATTGATAAATACAAAAATAAATGCCCTGCCTTGACTTCGAACTCATAACCTTCAATTTGTGGTCTTGTTATGCTACTGCCTTCAATTGTTTCCCTATTTAGCCAATTTTAAATTAATTTTTTTTTATGGAGCACATCACAAATTTATTGTTACAAAACACTTTTTACTTTACAGATTGTCGCACAATGTAAAGTTGCTAGCTGTCAATTTTTGCGCCACCGCTCTCCAACATTATCAACCAATCAGAACGTTGCCCGGCAGGCAGCGGACCAATCGTAACAATTACATTGTGCGACAATGCCAATTTAAATAATTATTAGAATAAATATTAGTGCAAACAAGGATTTTTCACAGTTGTAACAATACTATAACGAAATTTGAATCGTTCATGGATTTATAAATTTATTTTTACTGAAACTACAATGATAATAAAACTAAAAATTCACTAACGGATGCTTCTACTTACAATTAACAGTGCACTTACTCATTGTTTACACAATAACACTATCTGCTATTTATTTCCACTATTTCTTATTTATTTCCACCATTTCTTATTTATTTACACTGCTTTATTTATTTATTTTCACTCTTGCGCGCTCCTTATTCGAACTACGAACAATTATACCATACCTCCTTCTCTTCATCGTACTTTTCTTTTTTATAGATTTCAAAACAATCCACAATTTTAATCGCAATCCACAATTTGAATCCCAATTCAAAATTTAAATCCTAATCCACAATCCACAATTTGAATCTCAATCCACAATTTTAATCCCGATTCACAATTTCAATCCCAATCCACAATCCACAATTTTAATCCCAATCCCAATTCACAACCCACAATTTGAATCCCAATCCAAAATCCACAATCCACAATCCTAATTCCAATCCAAAATCCACAGCCCCAATCTCAATCAAAAATCCACAATCCTAATCCCAATCAAAAATCCACAATCCCAATCCCAATACCAATCCAAATTCCAAAATCCAGAAACCCAATCCCAATCCCAAATTCTACAACCCCAATCCCAATCGAAAATCCACAATCCCAATCCCAATCCCAATCCCAATCCCAATCCCAATCCCAATCAAAAATCCATAATCCCAATCCCAATCCCAATCAAAAATCCACAATCCCAACCCCAATCCCAATCCCAATTCCAATCCCAATCCAAAATCCAGAAACCCAATCCCAATCCACAATCCCAATCCCAATCCCAATCCAAAATCCACAATCCAGAAACTCAATCCCAATCCAAAATCCTAATCCCAATCCAAAATCCACAATTCCTGATCCAAAATTCACAATTTTAATCCCAATCCAAAATAAAATGGTAGATTATGGATTGTTGATTGTTCGGGGCCCAACTGCCACCTTCAAGGACATGGCGCCGGGATGCCGTGCACCCCTTGCACCTCCGCTTGAGACGCCTTTGATTGGTGGTACGGGGGTTGAATAATACAACGCAAATCTGTCATAATTTCAAATATCTCCTGAAATAATAATAAAATTGTGACATTTATTCTAAAACCAATTCTATTCTTATATTATTCAACCCTTAAATTTTTATACCATATAGACAAAATGGGTCGAAATCATTTATAATTCTGTCCGGATTTCCTGAAAAAAAATATTGTAAAATGAAGAGCAAACGGCTGAAAAAATTATAGGGAGTTGAATAATGCAACGAAAATTTGTCACACTTTGAAAGCTCATATCTCCTAAAATAATAATCATAGAATAATGAACCAAACGGTGATACAAACTTCATGTAGTACTTTTTATTATAAATACAGTCTCAAGCGTTGACTTTCCCACCCTGCCGGTATAGAGGGTTAAATAATACAACGTAAAATTGTCCCAATATCTTCTCAAATAACAAACGTAGTGTAACGAATTTAAGTCTATAAATTAGTCATTTCGGCTTTACTAGTGCTTAGAATTATTGTGTAAATATTTTACATCAAGGAATAGAAGCGAATATATTTGTTTTCTAGAAAATTGCTGGTACCTTCTAGCGCTTTCTAGAAAAGTCTGGACGTTTGCGGGAAATACGTAGTAGGGAGAGACCCACGGTATATATCAGTGGCTGACTCAACAAGAAGTATTATTGATTTTGGCTCAGAGACCTTATAACATGGACTGCTAGTGGTTGAAATAAATTGTATTATTTGAAATAAATCAATATTGACATAAATAATTAAAGTTATGTTATGGTGTAGTGTAATAATCTTCAGTTTAAATTAGAATTATTTATCAGAAATAGTGTTAGTTACCTTATTTATTATTTTAATAAATCATAAAAATAAATAGTAGTGTTTAGTAACTTTTGCTCCCTAAATTAAAATAAATAACGTTACAATAACTCGTAAAAATAAATAAGGCCATGAATCCGTCCCTGTTGTCTAGACGGAGCCTGTTATTACTCTACATTGCGCCAAGCGACATTCAAGAATGACGTAGAAATTTCTAGATGCTTGGTTTCCGTGTATATGAGGGCAAACAACCTGATTGATAAATAAATAAGTTGTTGAAAATAAATATTGGTGACTTTTATTTTCTTTTCATTTATTAAATAGTGAATTTTATTTTAACAATAAACTTATTTAAAAGCAATAAACATTACAGAATGAAAACTGATTAAAAGTTTATGTAGTGACATTCATTATAAAGCCAGTTTCAACCCTAATTTTTTTTTAAATGGTGGTTATGATGTAACAAAAATCTGTCACAATTTGAAAGCTTGTATCTTATGCAATAATAATCATAAAATGATGAACCAAACGGCAACAGAATGCTTATGTAGTCATCTTTCGACACCTTTTTTAAGCCTATTGCTTGCACGAAGGAATGTGCGATTTAGCATACTTAAAGTTTATATGGAGAAGATGTGCAGAAAGCGAAAATTATATACAGGGTGTCCCATTTTAATATTAATACGTGACGAGCAAGCTTTGTGCTCTTTTTTAAGCATATTGCGCACACCAAGGAATGTGAGATTTTAATTTTACAACGTGAAGAGAAAATTTTGTACTGCGCACACGAATTAAGTGAGTCTTGATATTGTCACAAATATGAAATATTTGTAGTAATTAGTTCACATAATTATTTATTTGAATTCGCTGTAACTGTAATCCTAGTTAGTATTGACAAGATCGATGTTCAATTGTGGGACATGGTTGACAGGCTATGGTCACTAGATGTTCGATGGTTGACAGGAAACAATTGTTGGACAATTAAATGTTGGCCCATTGTCGGCTTAAGTATATAAGAGCGTGAACTAGGAGAGGAATTCAGCACTCAGGTACGAGTAACTGTGAGCGAAATTGTGTTCTGATGAGTTTATAAAATAAATAGTTACACTGTAACCTGTTTTAATAAACTATTCACATTGAAATGCAGAAAGCAAAAATTATATACAGGTGTCTTATTTTAATTTTACGCGAGGAGAAAACTTTGTACTGCGCGCATAAAGAAATGTGAGACTTGGTATACTTGAAGTTTATATGGAAAAGTAGTGCAGAAAGCTTAAAGTATATACAGGATGTCCTATTGCAATTCTACGTGAAGAGAAAAGTTTGTACCGCGTGCACGAATAAATGTGAGATATGGCATACTTCCTAGAGGAAGAGTGCAGAATGCTAGAATTACATACAAGGTGTTCCATTTTGATTAAAAAAAAATTGTAACGCGCACGAAGGAATGTTGAGAAGAAGTGCTGGTAGCTAAAATTATATACAGGCTGTTCTATTTCCAATAAATATGATTCAAAATTTGAACTAACCTCAAGACATTATTGAGGCTTGACTGATGGTGCTCTGACAGACAGACAAAACTGTAGTGGGTCTAAAAAGTTTGCTAGCAGCAAACCATTAAAATATATGTAAAAATACAGGACCTTTGAAAAATGTCTGAGGCTTGCTAGACAGTACTGCAGAGTCCCAATAAGGACAAAACACGTGTCTACAGTTGTCGCCCTGAAATCGACTCCCGAATTTGTAATCTTGTCATTTATTTTATGATTTATGCAACAATAAATACAGGAAAGAAAAATTTGTCATATATTAATACGCCAAGAGAAATATTTCGGCCTCCTTTTTAAGCATATTGCTTGCACGAAGGAATGTGAGATTTAGCATACTTAAAGTTTATATGGAGAAGGAATGCAGAAAGCATTATTTATATACAGGGTGTTCAATTGTAAGCTATCGCTGAAATATATCGAAAAATATGCACCGAATAGGAAAATGGCTGAAAAAAAAACGAAATGATTTCTTGGACCTGCCAAGGGTAGAGGGTTAAATATTGCAACGAAAATTTGTCACACTTTGAAAGCTCATATCTTCTGCAATAATTATCCTAGAATGATGAAAAAAACGCTGACTGAAAGCTCATGTAATGACATTTTTTATAAAACCATGATTTTATAAATTTGGTGGTTATGGGGTTAAATGATGCAACGAAAATTGGTCACACTTTGGAAGCTCATATCTCCTAAAATAATAGATGTAGCTTGATGAATCAAACGCTAATAGAAAGAACTTCTAAAAACATTTATTATCAAACTATTTTAACCCCTATACCACCTCACCCTTTTTTATTAATAAGGGTTGATTTTTGGAGATGCTCCATAGAGTTTGTGATATCCCTAATGAGTTATTGCAAACTATAAATGTTATTCATAGAAGGCTTGTTTCCTCATCAATCATATTGAGTGCATAAAAAAACTTAAAACCTAAAAAATCCGGGTTTTATTCCCATCCGGAAACCCGGAACAAAATAATGTAAAACTTATGTGTATTCTTCATATGACAAGTAATGATAAATTGCGCAAAATCGTAGAATAGAGTGCGTTGAATTGAACAAAACAAAAACAAAAAAAAAATTGTAGAATCGAGTTGGCTGGAATACATGGGCGTGTCTAAATTATGACGTCATTACACATGAGTATGTAGAATAATTGTATATTTAGTTTTTGTTAGTCGCGTTCATAAATTGATTTGAACAAGTCTTCCAGCCAAATGGGAGAAAATATTCACTACAATAGAACATTTTGCATTGAAGAATATTCAGAAAGAGGTTTGCCAAACGACAAATTTTGAATTAAATGTCGCGAAAATTTATCTACAAACATAAAAATATATTACCATGTTTTTATACGCTCGCGCAGAATAAATTGACGCAGAATTTATTTCATATTTATGGGCTCGTTTCTACAAATATATATAATGTTTTTTTTTTTTTTAAATTAAAATTTACTAATAAATTGGTTCAAAATAAAATTAGATATTTTTTGTTTCAGATTCCGGTGCGAAGCAACCCTCGAGCCGATGACATCCCGGGGGTAATGTGAGTCGTTTTTTGCTAGCCGTTTTGTCTTTCCAGCACATGTACTAAAATGTTTTCTTAGCTTTTTCGGCCTAGTTCATAAGCTAATCATTTTAGGTTAGTTCTCTTTCAGCTTAAAACTTTGTTCACAGCTTAACCTTTTATTTCAGGACTAATAAACATTTTTTCAGCTAGTTGTAAGTTTTCAGGGACTAAAATAAAAATTGGTAGGATTTCAGGGGAGCTGTGAAAAGGGGTCAGTTTTCAGTTTAACTTCAGAGCGTTGGGGGTTGCAGAACGACAGATATTAGAATAATATTTTATTGTTGTAAAAACTACCCTCGTACTTTCATCAATTTGTTTTTGAGTATTTGAGTTGAATTATTAATTGAATATTTGGTGGGGTGCGTAAGGGGGCTTTTACGGTGATATTTATGTGTCTATTTTTTTTATCTTTATTTATTTTCTACTGTTTTTCATTACACATTAATTAATTGATTTTTATAAAGGCATATAAATTCACAAATGCTGGAAAGACAAAAACTTGTACGTTTCTGGATAATAGTAAACAAATTCAAGTTGAATTTGTTGATTATTTAGGAAATGCAAGGAAGGTACCCCTTTTTTTTATTTGTTGTGAATTCGTCGTTGTTCGTCTTAAAGACCTGCTTACTAATTAAAATATAAGTTAGCTCGTTTGTAATAATTCACGCCGTGCAGGCATAAAATCTTGCGGTCTCTTCTACTGCCACTATATTGCCAATAAAGACCTCGCTGTAACTACAGTTGCAGCCAGCTCAGTTATAGCAATATGGGCACTGCCCAGGAGGGTAGTTTGGGCAGTATCGAATCGATTCGTGTATTTATTTTGTCGGTTTTCAGGATAGGTTCTTTAGGTAGGAATAAATAAAAATCGTGTAAGGTGTATTTATGCGTACGCGAAATATTCGCCCCGTTAGGTTCCCCCTTGTAGGTTTTCCTTATTTTTATTTCAGGTGTTTTATTTGAAAATATTTTGTGTACTAATTTTTCTTTTTCAGGTGAATTAATAAATGGGTGAGCTTTGCTTTCGAAGCGGCCCCCTTTTGCTTTTTGTTTCAGACTTTTCAGGACCTTCAAGCATTGAACTAATTTCAGGGAAATGAGGAAGGAAAATCCAAATTCCTGGATAACTAAAAAGTAAGATGATTTTAAGTTATACAACCATTTATCTACCACTTATTTATGAAGTAAGTAAAGTACAAAATCTCATCGTTCCCCAGTTAATCGTTTTGGATTTACCCAAGAGATTCTAAGAATCTGTCAAGTAAAATGCGCTTTCAGCCAAGTCGGCTGCTATGGAAACAGTAGGCCATTATTCTTATACTTCAACATTCCTAAATACTGATTTCCAAAATTCTACGACTATCAACAGATCTGAATTTATGCGCAAAATTAAAAAATAAATTCCTACTGAAGTGCACTTCCGGTTCAGTCTATTGTAATGAAAATAGTAGGCAATCATTCAGATGCTACAGCAAACTAAAATACAAAATTTCAATATTCTACACCTGATCGTTTCGAATTTATGCGAAAAATACCAAAAGACTGTCAAGTAAAGTGCACTTCCGGCTTGATCAATCTCAATAAAAAAAAGATATGAGCATCTAGACGGTATAGTCGTCCTAAATACTGAATTCTAACAATCTACGTTCAATCGTTTTGGATTTATGCGGAAAATTAAAAAAATGTTTCGAATAAAGTGCTCTTCCGGCTTAGTCGATAGCAATCATAATGCAAGGTGTACAACTAGATATTATAAAAGTGCCTAATACAAAATTTAAATATTCTACGACTGATTGTTTAGAATTTATGCGGAAAATTCAAAAAGTCTGTCATATAAAGTGCACTTCCGGCTCAGCCGATTGTTACAAAAATAGAAGATGACTATGTAGATGCTACAGCAATTTTAAATACTAAATTTCAGTATCCTATGGCTGATTATTCTGAATTTATGTGGAAAATTAAAAAAAAGTTTCAAGTAAAATACACTTCCGGTTAAGCCGATCGTAATCATAATGCAAGATGTACAACAAGATGTTATCGAAGCTCTTTATACGAAATTTTAATATGTTATGGCGGATCATTCTATATTTATGCAAAAAATTCGAAAAAAGTTTCAAGTAAAGTGCACTTCCGGTACAGACGATTGGAACCATAATGCGAGGTGCACAACTAGACCCTATACCAGTCCTAAATACAAAATTTCAACATTATTTGTTCGACCAGTTTTGAGATTTGCGAACAAACATACGTACTGACATCAAGCCAAAAATAGTCAAAATGGATTCAGGGATACTCAAAACGGATATTTCCATCAAAATCTCGATAGGTGAATTTTGTCGGTTTCACAATACTTTCTTGTACTTAGTACAAGTAAGTAAAAATTACACGAAATTTTGTATGATTTACTTTCACTATAAGAATCACCTAAAATAAAAGACCTAAAGATGGCGACAGTTGGAGTTTTCCGATTTTATACCGCATGCCTTTTCGAGGGTTGAAAATTTATTCCTTGATAAGAAAGATAAAATGATTATTGATCGATGCACGCTTCCCAGTAATAGCACAAGCTGCAATTATATTAAAAAAAGCGTAACGTGAAATAGTCGAAAGTGAGTGATTTAAAGCCTAATACTGAAAGGCATGCAATTCGCAACAGCCCACAAGGTCCAAACGGGGAATAATGGTATTAATGGTCGCCCAGTGATCAAAATTCGAACGTTATTTATTATATTGCTAACTTTGAACGTTTGAAGATTTAAAAGTGACTTCCTCCCCCCCCCCCCCCACTTGAAAGTTGAAAGGGAGGAAGAAATCATCAATCTTTTATTTCAGACATTTTCCCATTCGGTGCATATTTCTCGTTATATTTCAGCAAAAAATAATATCGTTTTCAGCGGTAAATTGAAATAATTTCAGATTTCTGCACTCCTTCTCCATATAAGCTTCAAGTATGCCAAATCTCACATTCCTTCATGCATGCAATTTGCTTAAAAAGGGGCTCAAAATTTTCTCTTCACGAATTAATATAAAGATAACAAATATTTATCACATTTTGGAAAATTATATCTCCTAAAATAATATTCGTGGAATGAAGGGCTGAATGTTGGTAGAGAGCTAATACAGTAGTGTTCATTATAAAATTAGTTTTAACCCTGTTGGTATAGGGGTTTGAATAAAGTAACAAGTTTGTTACATTTTGACAGATAATCTCTTAAAATAATAATTCTAAAATAATGAACCACACAGTTATAGGGAGTTTATATAGTATCATTTATTATATATGGGCGGAGCCTTTCGTCCTCGTTGCGTCGCGCCGCACCGCATCACATCATCTCTTCCGATGGAAGCCTCTAGCAATATTCCAGAAATGTGGTAGAACAATCGAGAAATGGATATTATTGTATATAAACGCAAGCAAACGATGTGAGAGTAGTCTAGTGTAATGGTGAAGCTAGAGCAGTGAATATCGAACAGTGAAGTGATCAGTGGATATAAATAGTTGAATATAAATATCTGCGACTTTGTTTAAGTTGGTATTAAGTGAAAAATAAATAATATAGTGTTGTTAGTGATATTCAGATGAATAAAACTTTTATTTCATTTTTAATTATTAAATATTGGTTTTTATTTTAATTATAAGCAATTTCGAAGCAATAAACATTACAATATAATCAGTTTCAACCCTTCTGTTATAAAGGATTAAATAATGCAACGAAAATCTGTCACAATTTGAAAGGTTATATCTCCTGAAATAATAATCGTAGAATAAACAAAATGAAGCAAACGATGATATATCATTTATTTTAAGACCAAATTCAACCTTTCAGCTCTCAACCTTGGTGCCAGAGGGGTTGAATAATGCAACAAAAATTTGTCACACTTTGAAAGCTTACATCTCCCAAAATAAACATCGTGTATGAACCAAATGTTGATATAAAACCATCCTCTGGCATTCACGCAAGGTTTAAGGAAAACCCACATGAAAAAACCTCAAACAGAGGAATCAATAATATGAATCTTGAATTTTTTTACAATAATAATTGTCAATACTTATATTATTGATTACTTCGTTCGAGGTTCTTTCAGGTGGGTTTTCCTCAAACCTTGGATAAATGCCTCGTTCTCACAACTAGTCTGCTGTATATTTTTGAATTATCCTAAAACTATTTATTTAAAATCTTCTCAACTCACCTTTCCGAATTTTGTTTTATATTATTGAGGGGCAATATTTGATGAACTACAACCCTAAAGCATATTCCTCTAGGATGATATATGGGTACATCTAAATTGAATCTAATATTGAATTAATAATCAAATGATAAGGAACAGTTCAGCCTTCGGTTATAATAGAAACATAAGGCAATCCATTATGCAATTACAATGACATATTTGAACAGACAACATTATTTAAAGTTGGGAACTTCTGAAAATATCTTTAAAACTTAGTTACTAATCTGTAGTTTGGTATATATCCGGATAATTCCGGACCCGGAGCTTTTGGGGTATTAAGCTTCCGAATCGTCGCACGTAATAATGCAAGCAATGTCAGTACAAGTTTAAAAGCTTTACATGAGTTCAAATTGTTTTAGTTAAACATAACATTTACAGAATTGAAGATTTGTTGAATTAACTTAATGATGGAGAAAATTCACTCAACTGTATTATTTGTGCACCAAGAAAATAGTAATTATTAATAATAATCTATTTATTATTTCAGCTACATTTTAATTATAAACAAACACTTCGTGAGGATTAATTTAGGCTTATAAAACAATCGAACAATTGAGCATCGATCGCGTGGTACTTAAACCGCATACTAAAATCTTAAAATCCGCCATCTTCAAGAATTATTTGCATACGTAAATAATTCGTGACTGCTCGACTCGAAATGTCAGTCGAAAACAGATTTTAATAATGTGGTTTCTGAGGACGTGATGGAAAATTGCATTCTATTATTTTGGCTCAAAAATAATTAACTCCTACAATTTTAGATAAATGTAAATAATTATTTATCAGGGACAATACTCCACGAATTCAGTTATTATCATATCAACAAAATCTCCATCAGAGTCCTTATCAATTTCGCAATCATATTCTGAAATTTGGTGAATTTTCCAGAACTCCTCCTCATGAAGCTATCTCACGGAATCATCAATAACAATGTAAGTTTCATAAAGAATGAAAAATTGTTTTGCGATGTTGCCAAACAAACAAACTTTGTAAAATATCTCGTAAGGGTGGGGAGTACCCAAAAACTGATATGACGTAGCACTATATTCATTATTATAATTATTGAAGCTGTTTCTTGTTATCGTCAAATTCCAATTAATTTTTCACCCCAATAAATAATTTAGAGCACTTAAAATTTACGATTTCTCGTAATGAGTTTGAAACTTGTTTGAATAATGAATTGGTAAAGTAGACAAAAATATTGATATTTAGTTTAATACTCAATCTGAATACAATCGCGATAAATTGGAGTTTCTGGGTCAAATCCGGGCTACGAATATATCTTTAGGAAAAAAGCTGTCTTTTTTTTATTGACGAAGAAAAAATTGTTTTCCACTTTGCTTTGAAATAAATTAAGCTTTGCTAAATGTGAGAAATATTTTCATACCTTATTAGCCTGAAAATCCATCGTTATTGACACTTTATAGTTTGTGAAATTATTCTTAACTACCTCTTGCTTGATATCAGTCAATAATGGATTATTATTTATAAAGCTTAAATATAAAAAATCTAATGTAGACACCACATGACTTACTTATACTTAATTCTAATTTAAACAAGGTCACAGATATTATATTTCACTATTTATATGCACTGTTCACTTTACTTGTCACTGTTCATTATTTATTTCACACTACTATTCTTACTACTGTACTGTTCTACACGTCTTTGGCTTGGCCTTATATAGAGAAGTATTGTTTTTTCGAATTTTCGATTTCTTGACTCTTTCCATTTCTAGGAATCACTAAAGGCTTCCATTGGGAGGGGTGATGTGCTGCGACGTGGCGCGGCGTAAGAGACGACAAGAAGCTCCTCCTCCGTCGTCTTTACGAGCTCCCCCCTCACTCTCGCACGTCACAATATCTTGCTCACAAAATTAATCGCTGGACTGCAAATTTGTGCTTACTTACGAACAATAAAATCTTGATTATTAAATGTATTATTATTCTCCTATCATGTGTAGTAGATATTTGAAATTATTAGTTTTGAATAGGCAATATTATCGCAGAAATGCACTTCATTTATTCATATAGGTAAATTCATAGTTTTAAATTCTAGGTAACAAAAATTTATAAAACTATTGAACGGATTGAATAATACTAAACTACAATGTTTAAAATATAGTTAAAACACTGACACTAAAAAGTTCACAAATATTTTTAACTATTAATAAATATTTCAAATATTATAACAATTTTTAGCTTTTGTTGATTATTAATGTATGTATTTTAATATATATTGAGAATAATTTCTTCATCTTACTTGCATTATACTTTGAATTTCATCGAGTGTCTTCTATAAGTGTTTTGAATTTACCGCCGAATAGTGACACAAAACCTCAGTTTTACTGTCAAGGCCGCCGTTCAACCGGGGCCGCTTTCAGATGCCAGAATACGGTCTAAACCCAATCCAGTGTTATATTAGAGATCAGTGGAGATAACCATTTAGATCAATTCAAAATACTGAATTTACAGGAAAAAATCAAAAAAAGTTTCAAGTAAAAAAGTGCACTTTCGGTAAAGACGTTTGCAACCATAATTCGAGGTGCACAACTAGACATTATACGTTCGATGGGTTTTGAGTTACGTGCATACATACATCAAGCCGAAAATAGTCAAAATGGATCCAGGGATGCTCAAAACTAATATTTCCATTAATATTTCGAAATGTGAATTTTGTCGATTTTGCAATACTTTGTACAAGTAAAAAAACAGGGGCACAGGGCACAGTTGAGGGTTGGAAGATAGGGGGTTGAAACTGGTTCTATAATAAATGGCACTACAAAAACTTCTACCATTATTATTATTCTAGAAGATATTAGCTTTTAAAGCATGACAGTTTTTCATTAAATTAATTGATCCCTTATAATAGCAGGGTTGAAAGTTGAAACGGAACTAAATAAGATTCATATTAGTATTTGGTTTATTATTCTAAAATTATCGTATTGTGATGTTTATTGCTTGGAAATTGCTTATAATTAAAATAAAAATCACTATTTAATAATTGAAAATGAAATAAAAGTTTTATTCTTCTCGATGTCACTAAACAACACTATATAATTTATTTATCACTTACTACTATCTTAAACAAAGCCGCAGATATTTATTTTTAACTATTTATATCCACTGATTACTTTACTGTTTGATATTCACTGCTCTAGATTCACCATTACACTACTACTCAAATCGTTTACTTTGCGTTTATATATAGAAATATCCATTTCTCGAATGTTCTACCACATTCCTGGAATATTGCTAAAGGCTTCCATCGGAAGGGATGATATGATGCAGTGCGGCGTGATGCAAGGACGAAAGGCTCCGCCCGAACAAGGTCACTTTTACGAACCTTCACACTCTCACACGTTACAGTATTATTTTAGAATATATTGGTTTTCAAAGCGTGATAGATTTTTGTTACAATATTTGCCCCCTATACCAGCTGGGTTGAAAAATGGGGGTTGAATTCAAATTAATAATTAAGAGCATTACATAAGCTTCATATTAGCGTTTTGTTCATTATTTTACAATTATTATTCTAGAATATATTGGCTTCTAAAGTGGGATATTTTCCAGCAGAAAATGGAAGATAGAGGGTTGAAAATTTTTCAATCAGTTTGTTATTTTATTATCTTATATAATTGCGTCTAATTTTGTTTTTGATGCTTTCGTATTTAGGGGTTGAATGATGGAGGGTTCATTAGCTTTAATAGTTGAAATATTTAGCCCTCATTACTATCAGGGTTGGCATATAGAGGGTTGAAACTGAAATAATTTTAAATAGTATTCATAATCTTTTCATCAGGGTTTAGTTCATAATTTTTCGATTATTATTATCATTTAATTCTTAATACCAGCAGGGTTGATAGATCTATATATTAATACGCGAAGAGAAAATTTTCGGCCCCCTTTTCAACCATATTGCATGCACGAAGGAATGTGAGATTTGGCATACTTAAAGTTCATATGAAGGAGTGCAGAAAGCTAAAATTATATATATATATATATATATATATATATATATATATATATATATATATATATATATATATATATATATATATATCGACGCGATACAAGAGTACGAAAGGCTCCGCCCAGACAGGGCCGAATTCAGGGCTTATTCAATTTTTACGAATTATGACACTTTTGCACGTTACAATAATTTAAAATATTTCGACAATACTCGAATGGAGACCACTAATCCTAATTTTTGATTCGAATGGAGCGTCGAATACAAAGTTAATTTTACTTGGAACACGAATTTCGACCACTATGCGATCACTAGTAGTTTTCATTGCGCGTTTTTTATAGCAACGTGCGACAAAGTATTTTGTTGCTTGTTCAGTATAACATCACCACAAATACAAACTGGAATTATTTGACAATAATTTCTATTTAAGTAATTAATATTTGAGGAAAAGACAAAGGCCTGTTACTACATTAAGGGTTGAAAGAGCAAGGGCTGACATGGATTTATAATCAATCAGTATTGATTTTATTGTTCTATGGATTTTTGTTGCATTTAACCCTCCATAAAAGTAAGCCTGGATAATCAAGGGTTGAAATTTATTATATAATAAATGGCACAACATTCAACCCCCTTTTCTAGCAGGGTTGAAAGAACAAAGGCAATATTTAACCCTCTACACGCGAAAGGTTGGATAATCAATTGTTGAAATTTATTATATAATAAATAGAAACGGCGAGATAGCACAGTGGTAAAGTGCTAGACTCTGGACGCAGAGTCGTGGGTTCGAAAAATTTTCACAGCTTGATTGGACCGGTATTCGCTCTCATTAGCTTTCCAAGTTGTAACATAGGCCTACACCGGTTGACTGGCAACACACATAACAGCAATGTAAGAAATGTGGCAAGCAAAGTAAAAAATAACCTCTCTTATACTAACAGGGTTGGAGGATTAAGGGTTGAATCTGATTCTATACTGAATGACACTTCAAAAGCTTTCTATATGTGTTTGTTTTATTATTCCACGAGTTTCAAATTGTAAAAAATTAGCTTTGAAAATGTGACAGATTTTTTTTGCATTATTTAACCCTCTATACCAGAAGGAGGGGAGGGAATCAAGGGTTGAAACTGATTATATAATAAATGGTACTTTATAATCTCTCTAACAGCGTTTGGTTCTCAAATGTATTATTATTATTTCAGGAGATTCAGACGAATTCATTTACGCTACTGTACTTAAGGGATGATAGATGAAGGGTTGAAACTGGTTTATAAAAAATATGACTAGTGAGGCTTCCTATGAACAATCAATTTCTTATTCTATAATTATTAGTCTAGGAGATATATTTTTTCAAATTGTGCTTTAAATACCCAAAAAAACTATTCGTCCAAATGAATTAAATTTTTTGTGTGAGCCCAATTAATTCTGGTCATTTAAAAACTGTTTTCCAATGGTCAATTAAAAATTGGTTTGTTTAATTTGTTGTTCAGCTGTGTGATTACAATTTAAAGTTCACTGAAATTTCAATTGAAGCTTTGTAATTATTTTTATTTTTGTGTCCTAATTTCGGACTAGTTATCAGCTCTAGTAATTGAGTTTTTGATCATTAGTCATGTCTGGAGCACTGCACGCTGCGTTTTATTATTTTTACATACTTTTTTCCACCAATTTTTTAATTAATAAAAATGTAATTCATATAATTTTCGCTAAGTATCAATATTTATTCTCCAGTGGCGTACATATCTATGTTAATTGTAACATACATTTAATAATAACGATAACAGTTTATTTCTCTAGGCGGCAGCACTAGACGCTTTTCAAAGGCGTACAAGTGGGTTAAAGGGGTGGATTTCCGGTAGCATGGCGTGTGCTCCCCACAGTCGTAATTAAAATGGTAACGCTTTAATTGTAAGTTAATTAATATGAAAGTGGTGCATGCGAGCTTAAACGGAATATATTTGGAGTCGGATTCTGGGGAATTATAGTGAATTCTAGGGGAATTTAGTTTACTATGAGAACATATTTTGAAACGTAATGCAACCCAGTTGGCACGCCTGTTTTGTTTGAATTGTGAAATAAAAGCCCCAAATATATTTTTCCACCTCCAAAAAGTATTCAGGGAGTGATTGGCCCATTTAAACAAATCAAGTACCATATTTTCTCGTTTATTGTCCCCCGTGACATTTTTACAACTTTAAGAGGAAAGTATATTGATCACAACGTAACACTACAGTTGTACGTGACGTAGGCCTTAGCGTACAAACATATAGGTAACAATGTCACGATCTACACTGCAGTGACGTCACTCCAGGGTCAGGGAACTACCCTTAAAACTGTCGCAATACAGCGAGAATATGTCCCAGATGATTTCAAAGCATTAGTCAGAATTATATCCATTTTTGCTCCCTCGACCAACAGTACAAAAAAAAATTACTTTTAAACAAAAAGTAAACACGTTTTACCTTTTTTTGATGCTTTCCTACTGTCAGAATTTTACATTAAGATAAATCAAATTCTTGACAGTTTTTTATTACCCTTAAATTTGTTTTTAATGTTGTACCATTTATTGTTAAATCAATTTAGACCCTTCATCATTCAACCCTTGAATGTATTTATTATATAATCGGTTTCAACCCTGCTGTCATAATTAAATGATTCCAAAATAAAAAACGTTGATAAAACTATTTATTAAAAATGCATTCTCTGGCATTCACTGAAGGTTTGAGGAAAAGCCACGCGAAAGAGCCTCAAACAGAGGAATCAATAATATGAGTCTTGACATTGTCCTTATGTATCATATTAATTATTTTTATTTTCTCTTAATTTTTTTCATAAAAATTTGAGGTCCTTTCACGTGGGTTTTCCTCAAACCATAGGATTATTGTTCATTCTGTACTATAATGGAATCACGTTTACACATCTAGTTTTATGTATATTTTTGAATTCTTTGGACTAGTAGTCGCCCAGTGGTCGAAATTCGACCGTAATATTGTTGAATTTGAACGTTATTAAATTCAACCCTCTATTGTTAAATTGTTAAACTTTTTCCTTGATAATTTTTTTTATTCGGTGCATTTTTCTCGATATATTCCAGCAAAAAATTATACTGTTTTCGGCGGTAGATTCGAATGGGACACATGTATATACTTTTGCACTCCTCCATGCAAACTTTAAGTATGTTTGACCTCACATTCCTTCGTGAGCGCGTTACAAAGCTTTTTTTTTCACGTAGAAATTAAATGGGACATCCTATAAATAATTTTGGCTTTCAGCACTCCTTCTAATGAATTCCAAGTATGCCAAATCTCACTGTTCCTCGTGCGCGCATTACAAAGCTTTCTCTTCACGTAAATTTAAATTTTGCTTTTTGCATCCCTTCTTTATTCATACTTCAAGTATGTCAAATTTCACATTCTTCGTTTGCGCAGTATAAAGTTTCTTCTCCACGCAAAGTGAAGAAGGGACATTCTGTATATAATTTTAGCTATCTGCACCCCTCCATTTGAACTTTAAGTTGACACATTCCTTCATGCACACGATACAAAACTTCCTCTCCACGTAAAATTACAAATAGGACATCCTGTATATAATTTTCGCTTTCTGCTCATCTTCTCCATATAAATTTTAAGTATGCTAAATCTCACATTCCTTCGTGCAAGCAATATGCTTGAAAAGAAGACCGAAAGATTTCACTTGGCGTATTAATATGACAAGTTTTCCTTTCCTGCATTTATTGTTGCATAAATCATAAAATAAATGACAAGATTACAAATTCAGGAGTTGATTTTAGGGCGACAACTGTAGACACATGTTTCGTCCTTATTGGGACTCTGCAGTACAGTCTAGCAAACCTTAGACATTTTTCAAAGGTCACTTTACAGTGTCCTGTATTTTTACATATATTTTAATGGTTTGAGACTAGCAACTTTTTTAGACTCACAGTTTTGTCTGTCTGTCGGAACACCATCAGTCAAGCCTCAATAATTTTTTGAAGTAAGTTCAAACTTCGAATCATATTTATTTCGTGTGCAGTATTGTCGGAATATTTTAAATTATTGTAACGTGCGACAGTGTCATAATTCGTAAAAATAAAATAAGCCCTGAATCCGGCCCTGTCTGGGCAGAGCCTTTCATCCTTTTTTTTCGCCCCGCCCCGCCCCGCGAAAATTTTAGTAACGTGCTCTTGATGATGTAGAAAATTTCCAGAAATTTCCAGTATATTTTGTAGGTGTTGCAGTCTTATGTTTTTGGCCAAAATAAAAGATTTCTCTTTTAAAATTCAGTCAAGCTTTCGACTTAATTTAAGTCTTCATCAGTACAATTTTCTGTGAGAATTGTAAAAATTAACATTCTTTAATAAATCGGTGATCTTGTAGGAATTTTTGAATAATTAATTTTGATTCTTATTCCCTGGTTTTTGCACAATTGTAGAACCATTTTTTTTAAATAATAAATTCAAAAATAGTTAAACTTATTCAAATTGTAAATTTTAACAAAAAAAAATTTTCTTTGTTACATATTTTTGGAAACAGTATGCGTATCACAATTTTAAAATGGAGACAGTCTCCAGAAAATTGTCCTGATGAAGATTTAAATAATGTCGAAAGCTTGACTGAATTTTAAAAGAGAAATCTTTTATTTTTGCGAAAAACATAAGACTGCTACGCCTACAAAATATATATATATATATATATATATATATATATATA
This sequence comes from Dromius quadrimaculatus, assembly GCA_963989225.1. Classification (NCBI taxonomy): domain Eukaryota; kingdom Metazoa; phylum Arthropoda; class Insecta; order Coleoptera; family Carabidae; genus Dromius; species Dromius quadrimaculatus. Next base: position 55,040,401 of record OZ022330.1, read on the forward strand.
TATATATATATATATATATATATATATATATATATATATATATATATATATATAGGATTAATCGCGACTGCAATTAGTTAAGGAGACAGATATTTTGTAGGTGTTGCAGTCTTATGTTTTTGGCCAAAATAAAAGATTTCTCTTTTAAAATTCAGTCAAGCTTTCGACTTTATTTAAGTCTTCATCAGTACAATTTTCTGTGAGAATTGTAAAAATTAACATCCTTTAATAAATCGGTGATCTTGTAGGAATTTTTGAATAATTAATTTTGATTCTTATTCCCTGGTTTTTGCACAATTGTAGAACCATTTTTTTTAAATAATAAATTCAAAAATAGTTAAACTTATTTAAATTGTAAATTTTAACAAAAAAAAATTTTCTTTGTTACATATTTTTGGAAACAGTATGCGTATCACAATTTTAAAATGGAGACAGTCTCCAGAAAATTGTCCTGATGAAGATTTAAATAATGTCGAAAGCTTGACTGAATTTTAAAAGAGAAATCTTTTATTTTTGCGAAAAACATAAGACTGCTACGCCTACAAAATATATATATATATATATATATATATATATATATATATATATATATATATATATATATATATATATATATATATATATATATATATATATATATATATATATATATATATATATATATATATAGTCTCACCGGTAGTCTGAGGATGGTCAGCCAATGATCGAAATCGGTTGCTAAATAAATTTTGATAGCAGTGCGATTAAAAATTTTGTGGTTTTTTCTTGAAAAATTCTCATAATTTTTTATTATTGTCACGTTTGGGTTAAGGTATTTGTGGGCTGATTGATGGTGCCATCCCTACATTTAATATAATTACTTTAGGATGTTTTGTAGAATGCTCCAATATTTTAATATACCCACGAAAATTGCGGATTTTATTGATTATTTAATGTGTTTTTTCTACTAATCTCCAGAAGTGTTATTGAGTTGATGGTTGGTTGTAATTCATGCAATAGGATTGTATTTGAAGATTTCGTGAAAAATTTCCTAAAAATTAAATATTTTCAAGTATTAATTTATTTGTTCTATGCTTGTCACTAATCTCCATAAGTATTTTTGGGCTGATGGATCGTGGGTAGCAACACATTTAGTAAAATTATATCAGAATTGTACTTGTTTCAGTTATTATAACTAATCTACAGAAACAATTTATTTATGTATTATTTGTTTCAAATACTCCACTAATATTTGGCAGTATTTCAGGGTTGATGGACGGTAACTAAATATCTAACAACAACAGATTATTTCATAAAAGTAATTTACAAAAATATTACACTTTATTAATATTTTCATATTATTCTTCCCTCTAACATTCATGAGTGTTTTTGGGCTGATGGATGGTAGTGGCACAGTAAATAAAATGCTTTTTGTTGTAATAATGTTTAAAATTGAATATTTTTACCGCGAATCCGTTAAAAATATGTGCTTTAAATAATCTATTACGCGCAGTACTTTATTGTTAAACTGGTTGCGTTTGTAGAGATATCGATGCTGGATTAGACTACAAAATCAATTTTTAGCGCATTTTTTGGAAAAAAGCGCTATTATATTCACTTTGGCTGTCTGGTTGGCTGGCGTGACGCTGAGTTCTCAGCAACTATACTATTTACAGACTTGAAACTGGTACTAAATAAAAACTGCTGTCTCGTAGGTTTGCACAAATTGCTTTAATTCAAGCTCAGTGATTGTGGAAGATTAAATTATTCAATTACTTGTTCCAAGTGAAACAATACCCATGGATATATATGACATTAGGGATATGGCAACTAAAGTTTATTCAAGTAGATAAAAATTTAGTTACAACTGTAGCCGCGGGTGTCACTATTATTATGTACAGTTGTCAAATCTGTCCGGGATTCATTCAATGACTTGTTTGACGCGAATTTGAAGCTTATTAGAATAAATTATTATTATTGGATGAGAATTTGTTTATTTTTGGTGTATTTTTTTTATATAGCTTTGATAAAGATCAAATTATCATTTTAAAGTACAGCACTTCACCTCTCGTCAGTCAATAACTGAACAATGGAGATTGAAAGGTATTTTTGAGTTTGTACATGCATAAATTATGTACCTATCAAATAGTCAACTTGAAACTAGTACTAAATGGAAGCTGCTGTTTCGTAAGTTTGCCCAAACTGCTTGATTTCAAGCTCAGTAATTGTGAGAGATGGTAATCTGCGAAATCTCTGAAGTAACAAGCATTCATGAGCTGTCAAAAATGCGCTTTCATCATCTAGATGATTCTTCCATTTTTTATTTAATTTATTATTATATTTAACTGAAAAATCATTATTTTGTCATTGACTAATGATATTTGCAGCACTTAAAACTGAATATTTCATTTGTTCGTCCCAAAAACCCTTGCCAGCAATTGTTTCGAAAAGAATCTTTGGAATTCAAAAGCATTGAGTGAGGTTGGCAAAGTTGGAGCCCTCTGTGGACGAACAGAGAACATAAACACACCATAAACATTTGAATGTGAGAGACAAAACACTAACACGTAGCACTGAAAGTTGTGTTTGGCAAGGGTGGGGGTAGTATTCGGAAAACACATAACTCATGCACTGTCATTTGTTATTAGTGACAGGTAAATTAGATAGCGTTTGTTTCCTAACGCGGAGGGGGGAAACTTTTAACTTTTTAATAATAATTTAAATAATATTGGTATTTAAAATTTTAATTTTTCATTTTTCTACAATCAACCCCAACAATTCCCTTTATTGACTGACGCTATCTTTCTCCCTAGTCTTTCACCCCCATGCGGAATCCGGGAGCGGATCCGGCACGGATCTGAAATTCTCCGGCAGATCTACGGACTCATTCGGGTTCCGAACGCCGCGGAGTTCACATATCGCGTTAAATAGACTTGGAAATCTGACGTACGATAAACGGTGCGCGTGTTTTGTGGTGCAATGTGAAAAGTGGGAAAAATTGGAAAAAGGTGAGAAAAAATAATTATTTTGTGGGGAGAGTAAAATGGTAGAGGCTATTTTTTTTGGAATTTAGAAATATTTTGACGTTTATTTCATTTTATTAATATTACAGACAGTTAATTCAAATTTGATGAATCTATTACTGAATTTATTTTCAAATTTTATTAGTTTAACAACATAATTATATTTTGTGGTACATATTTTCACGAATACACAAAATCAGGACGTTAATTGAATATTTTAATTTACACTGACTGGAATAATTTTTTTTTAGGGTTTAATTAAATCAAGTATTTATTTTAATTACAGTCTCTAAAGTTAATTAACAATTGAGAGCAATTTATACCACAAATTAAAATAAATTTATTATGTAGCAATCACATCATCCCTTCAAATGAGATTAATATCACCCCCAATTAAAATACACCCCCTACAAATTGAGACAAGCTTATTCATACTTTTCACCCCGAAATCAATGATTGTATCCATCTATTTACATACTCTTTTCTTGATCATTCGTTCTACATGCCCAAATCAGCGCAATAGAATCTTTCCTCTGTTGGTAACCTATCGAATGGACTGTTGTTTGGTCTCAGGTATGTAATCCTTTTCCAAATAATTGACGAGGATTATTTTTCTGAAAACCATAAAACAATCGCCATAATCTTTTTGGCTGAAGGTCCCCCCTCCCCCCTTCGTTAGTATCTTATCAAATGGGCTGTTATTTGGTCTCAGGCGTGTAGTTATACAATATGCATCCTTTTCCAATTAATCAACAAGGATTATTCTTTCTGAATTTCACAAGACAGTCGCTATAACCTTTTTGGCTGAAAGTCCTCCCCCCTCCGCTGATAATCTATCGAATAGACTGTTCCTTGGTCTCAGGTTTTGTCATGATGTGAAAGAGTTTTAGTTGAGAAGCATAATATGCAATGCACCCTCTTCCAAATGGTCGACGAGGATTATTCCTTGCAAATTTAACATAGACCGGGCGGTCGTGATAGAGAAAAGGGATCAATTTTCTATATTTTCCATTAATAGAGAATATTCCTACAGCTGTAAGCTTGAAATATTTGCATTCAAAAATCTCCGCTAGGTGTTAATGCATATTGGAAAATTTATTTTAATTAGCAACAAGAAATAAGCTTTTTTGGACAACTTTTACAGTCTGCCATTCTTTTGGATGTACATGACTCCAAGGGTAGAGCATACTCAGATAAATTTGTAAATTTATTGCGTAATTCGGAATAATTTTTTACAGTCTGCTAATCACAAATAAGACTGATCTAGAGTCAAATTGATGAAATTTCTCAAGGCAGATTGTTCGCACATTTATTTCATTTCATGACCCAATAGTGAATAAGCAAATTTTTTATAATAACTCGGAACAATTTTTTACAACTTAAAATTAATTTAGATATAAACTTGAGAACCATAAATTAAAAGTAGAATAAATGGCAGACTGATATGAAATGTACATAATACTACAAAACTGTTTTCAATTCGCAAAAAGAAACTTTTGGCAATTTTTTACAGTCTGCCTTTTTTTCCATATAATGTTTAATTGTAAAATAAACCAAATATTCGAAAGCAGACGATTTGTGAGGGTAACATTTGATTAATATTAATAAATAATAATAATAAAGGTGCTCCTCCTCTGCTAGTAATCTATCGAATGAACTGTTATTTGGCAGAAACCTAGTAGAGCAGTGATTGTACTTTTCGATATTTGAATAGTTTTGAATCCATTCATCATCAATTGAATTCAAAAATTCTAATTGTTTTAATGTAAGAAAGTCTGATGTCCGTACGTACGTACGTACGAGACACTGTACGGATTGTAATATTCAACAAATGTATTTGATTCTTTTGTTATTTTGTTTACTTATGATTGATTCAACATCCTATTGAAATTTAAAATAAGAGGCTCAATAGTTTGTTGATTATATGGAGTTATATCAACGCGCGAAGATAATTGCCAATCAAAATTGTTAAAAGAACCCTTGCGGAGCAGTTCTTATACTTTTCAATATATAAGTTATATTTAATTTAATGAATTCATCAACAATTGAGTTCCAAAATTCAGTTGGAAATTTCTAATGTCGTTGTCCAATGTTTATTGCTTGGAAATTGCTTATAATTTAAATAAAAGTCACTATTTAACAATTTAAAATGAAATAAAAGTTTTATTCTTCTGGATATCACTAACAACACTATATTATTTATTAATCACTCAATACTAACTTAATCAAAGTCGCAGATATTTATTTTTAACTATTTATATACACTGATCAATTCACTGTTTGATATTCATTGCTCTAGATTCACCATTACACTACTCTCTCAAGTCGTTTGCTTGCCTTTATATTAGAAATATCCATTTCTCGAATGTTCTACCACATTTCTGGAATATTGCTAGAGGCTTCCATCGGTAGGGATAATGTGATGCGGTGCGGCACGATGCAAGAACGAAAGGCTCCGCCCAGGCACAGTCAAGTCCAAGCCTACTCCACTTTTATGAACCTCCACACTCTCACACGTTACAGTATATGTAGATATAGAGATCGTAACTTCTTACAATTCTAATGAATTTTTTTTTTATGTTATTTGTCTATAATTTGTCCAAGACTTTATTGAAATTCAGATTGATAGGTCTAATAGTTCAATAATTATAATCAATTATATTTGACGAGGTTTATTCTTTGTGGTCTTAAACTTTTCGGCTGAAGATGCTCCTCTCTTTGCTGGAAGTCTATCGAATAGACTTTTCTTTGGTCTCAAGCGTGTAGCTGCCCAATATGCATTATTTTACAAATAAACAATGAGGATCATTCCTAGTGAATTCCATAAGACAGTCGCCATAACTTTTTTGCTTGAAGGAGCTCTCTTCTCTGCTGGATTGTGAAAGTGACAGCTGTCATTGTAAAAGTGACAGCTGTCATTGTTAAAGTGACAGCTGCTATTGTTAAAGTGACAGCTGCTATTGTTAAAGTCTTTTTCTATATCTTTGAGATTTTTAATTCATTGGAACACACAGTTCTGTCATTTGATCAACAGAAGTGTAACTTAAAGATGGTAACGTGGATTTCACTGATTATTTGTTATATCAAATGGACTGTTTTTTGGTCTCAGGCGTGTAGTGGTGTATCCACATTTCTTCAGTCCTGTAGATTCCTTAATTCCACCAATTTCGCGACAACAGTTTCAGAGAGGCCCAAATAATCGATGATAATTATTTCCTCTGCTGGCAAAGTATTGTTTGGACTGTTTTTTGGTCCCAAGCAAGCATTGATATATTCATCTTTGGGTAATAGTGGCGAAATGATGCCCAGATTCTCTAACTCCATCATTTTCGTGATAACTTCAGAGGAGCTAGCTGGTGTGACATTTTGTGGGCCAATCGTAGTCGATAAGAATTTATTGTTTGAACTGTCTTTTGGTTCCAAGCAGTTATTGGTATATTCCTTTTTAATTTCCCGATCTATATATAATAAAGAAAATATTATATTCGTGTTTTTTGGATGACTCTTCACGTTTTAGTCCCTACTGAACCCAAAATTATTAATTAAAAAAAAATTGTCGGTCGGTTTGTCTGTCTGTCTGAAAGCATGATAAATTGAAGCTCCTGCGGTAATAATTCTAGTAGAAGTGTCAAAAAGAATATTTAAACGATTGTCAATTGTTTTTTACAGATTATTTAAATGATGTCTAGTTTGGTATCAATTTAAATATTAGTAGAAATATATAATAAATAATCAGGGAATCAACGTTACCATCTTTAAATTATATTTCCGGCGGTCAAATGTCACTTTAACAATAACAGCTGTCACTTTGACAATGACAGCTGTCACTTTTACAATGACAGCTGTCACTTTGAAATATGCAATTAATTGATGTGACGCTTTAAATTTATGTAACAACGTTGAAACTGGCCATGAAATTTATGGTCGGGGAAGAACTGTGATAACCACAGTAGATTTTTGATCTATAACGACCTTAAGTGTCCCTAACTCAACCAATTTCTTGTCCACGACTTCAGAGTGAGTTGGACTCGATATTTAAATGATTTAGCTCAAACCTTCGCTGGTAATCTATTATTTGGACTGTTTTTTGGTCTTAGGCCTGTTTAAAGTGACGTGACGATGTTTTAAGTTGATAAGATTATCTAACTAAACCATTTTCGCGTCTACAACTTCAGAGAAGTTTTTGCAACACTTTTCTAAATACTAAACAAAGATTTGTCCTTTGGAATCCCAAAAAACAGTCGCCACAACATGCAGGATTTAATAGACTGTTGGAGTTTTATACTGCATGCCTTTTTGAGGGTTGAAAATTTACTTTTTAATAAAACAAATGTTTTATTTATTGACTGATGCACGTTTTTCGGTCATAGTGCAAACCCCAATAATATTTTTGAAAAAAATTGGGTTTTCCAATATTTTGCATGCCTTTGAAACGTGATATAATTGACTTTTAAATGTAAAGAATGTGTGGTTTAACTGTATTTTGGTAAAAACTTATTTTTGGGACCACTTCAAAAAATGCATTATATATTTCGAAATTCAAGTACTTTTGTGAGTGGATACTTAGTGCAGCAAATGTTTAGTCACTTTAAACCATGAGAAGAATAAATATAAGTAAATGACGTATTTTCCACATCACACGTTACCGAAAATTATTACAAATTTGTTTATCGCGGTTTGAGATAACAGTGATTCAGAAACTCCTAGAAGTCAGGAAATAGAAGTTTTAATAATTAAATAACATTTGTGAGTGAAATTAGGTTAGGCAACTCAATTACCACGAATGTGCTGACGGTGGTATCGCTAAAATTTGTCAGTAGTTGACCACCCTCTATCAATATTTTTCTCTTCATTCCTCGAGGCAAATCCTTGCGAAGCAATATCTTCGACTGTCAACAAATAAACCGCATTTGTTTTCTCACAAATTTGTTTTCCCATGGCGGGCAATATAAAACCGAATCCAGTGGCGGTTCGTGAATGGCAGGAGGCCGTGGGAAACGCACACTTGATCTGAACATCAAACAGAGTTTTTAAGTGCACTTTTTTGCTTGGTAAATATTTTTTGCACCACCTGAATTGCCGACCATTAGCAATTCCAAAAGAAAATAAAATAAATTAATTCTGCGGGTTGGCTATTAACATTTTTGTGGCCACTGAACTAGAAGTGTATTGTTTTGTTTGAAACAGTGCACGAATTTGCATATTGTGCAATATTTAATAATCCCAAAATATTTGAATAGTAAAAGTAAAGATGATAAAGCTCAACAAGCATATTTGTATAATAACCGGCTATTACACAAAATTACTGTCTTTATTGAAATTACCGGTGAGGCAGAATATTAAACGTGACTATAGAATAATTTTATTAGGAACACAATATCGTTACTGTGTTGGAAGTAAAGAGGGATTGTTTTAAAAACAATTGAATTTAAATAATAAGTGGAAATATGAACCAGCAGAACTTTTGTTTCAAAACAATTGCAAAACTAATTATTCTGTGCTTGGGAATATGCAAATTTTTGTTTGATATCCTGAAATTCAATATGTACGGTTCAAATTTCTTTATAAAATCATATTTTTGAGATGTTTGGGGTGAATAATTTAATTAAGTGTGGAGGAGGATTTCAAACTGATACCACAATTGCGTTTTTTTTTTTTTTGAGAAAATATTGATTGAAAGTTTGAATAGTTGTTGGCGTTTGCGTGTAAGCTCCTAGCATAGTATAATCAATGTACAATGAGTAGCACACGAGTCGTACCGAATGACTGTTCGTCCGCGTATCGTTCATCCGATTGAGTTGAAATCTTAAGCAGTTGTTGCTGACCTATGTTTGAAACATGCTAACAATGTAATATCAATATACAATTAAGTGAGGCGCGAATCGTATCGAATAATTGTTCGTTAGCGCATCGTTCATCCGATTAAGTTGAAATTTTAAAAATCTGTTCTTTGAGTTTGCGTAGAGGTTACTTATTATTTCCCCGACCTAAATTGGATGACTCCTGCGGTGATAATTCTAGTAGAAGTGTCAGAAAGAATATTTAAACGATTGTCAATTGTTTTTTTTACAGGCTATTTGAATGATGTCTAGTTTGGTATCAATTTAAAGATAAATTTAGTAGAAATATATAATAAATAATCAGTGGAATCCACGTTACCATCTTTAAATTATATTTTCGGCGAATAAATGTCAGAACTGTGTGTTCCAGTGAATTAATTTTCAAGAATTTAAGGACCAAAATATAGCTGTCAGCTGTCATTTTAACAATAACAGCTGTCACTTTTACAATGATAGCTGTTACTTTGAAATATACAATTAATTGATATGACGCTTTAAATTTATATAAGAATGATGAAACTTGCCCTGAAATTTATGTAGATTTTAGGTCTATAGTGACAAAACGAGACCTAACGACCTAAAGTTTCCCTAATTCAACCAATTTCTCATCAAATAATGGATCTTTTGAAAAAATTATATTTGAGAAACTACAGTGTTTTAGTACATTTAACAAATTCAAAATTATTATTTCGAATCTGACTTTCAGAAAAAAAATATAAAAAAACCCTATTGTTCATTAGCGCATCGTTCATCCGATTGAGTTGAAACTTTAAACAGCTATTTTTGGCGTTTGTGTGAAAGTTTTTTATATAGTACTGAAGTGAGAGTCTTATATACCACCAATGTATGATTCGCGCATCGTTCATTGTACAATAAATGATGCGCGAAAGAAACATCTTGACAATTTGAATTAAATTTATTTATATGGTACATGTTATTAGTCCGAGATCCCACAGCAAGATATCTATATACGTTCATCTGTTTTTTAATTGAAATACATTTTTTATGGATAATTATTGATAAAGGAATCTGGTTTTGCAGGGTTGCCTATCAAAATATGACCGCAAGTATTTAATAAATTGTTGGTTATTTATTATATCAATGTTGCAATAATGAAAATGGTAACTTAGAATATAAATTATTTCTCACAAATCGAAGTGTTCTTTCGTGAACGTTTTTTTCTAACTGTAAACCTAGTTAGCATTGACCGAATCTATGTTCAATTGTCGGACATGATTGACAGCCTATGGTTACCAGATGTTCGGTGTTTGCCAGGCAGCAACTCTACTGAACCCGAAAAACCTAATTTGGGAAAAATTCGGTCTGTCAGGAAGCACGATAACTTGAGAACGCGTACGAATTTTCGACTGAAATTTTATATTCAAGTTTTTAATCAAAAAACTAATTTAAGATTTAGATGAGCTTTTTTCAACCAGTGGTACCAAATCTTTATTGACGCAACTTTTTAGTTTTTTTGCGTTTATTTTATAAACGGTAGTATTTATCATAAAATATGAAATAACTCAAAATAATCTCTGAATGATTTGGCACAACATTCACCTGAAATATTTTTCTAAATTATCAGCGGTTCATTTGTTATTATCAAAATTTGAATTATTATAAAAATCGTTATATTTGTCTGAACCAAAGAAATTATAAGAATCATAATGTGGAGTTAAAATAATTATCAATCATATTTTGACAGCGAATGCAAACGTTCGTCAATTGTTTTTTTATAATAAGTTATTTGGCTCTATCGTGTTTGGCCAATCAAATTGAAGCTCTTGTGGAGATAATTAAAGTAGAAGTGTCAAAGAGGATATTTAAACGATTGTCAATTGTTTCTTTCACAAATCATTTAAATGATGTCTAGTTTGGTATCAATATCAAACTCCCGGGGAGATAAGCTTAGTAATCAAAAATAAATAATTAATGGAAAGCACGTTACCATTTTCAAATTACACTTCCGGCGATCGAATGTCGAAACTGTATATTCCAATGAATTAAAGACCTCGAAAATCTAGAACAATACATTTTCAAAAATACTGATTTTTATTAAAAAATGGAAGAATCATCTAGATGATGAAAACGCATTTTTGACAGCTCATGAATGCTTGTTGCTTCAGAGATTTCGCAAATTACCATTTCTCACAATTACTGAGCTTGAAATCAAGCAGTTTGAGCAAACTTACAAAACAGCAGCTTCCATTTAGTACTAGTTTCAAGTTGACTATTTGATAGGTACATAATTTATGCATGTACAAACTCAAAAATACCTTTTAATCTTCATTGTTTAGTTATTGACTGACGGGAGGTCAAGTGCTGTACCTTAAAATGATAATTTGATCTTTATCAAAGCTAGCTAAAAAAAAATTCACCAAAAGTAAACAAATTTTCATCCAATAATAATAATTCATTCTAATAAGTTTCAAATTCGTCTCAAACAAGTCATTGAATGAATCCCGGACAGATTTGACAACTGTACATAATAATAGTGACACCCGCGCCGAAAGTTGTAACTAAATTTTTATCTACTTCAATAAATTTCAGTTGCCATATCCCTTATGTCATATATATCTATGGGCATTGTTTCACTTGAAACAAGTAATTGAATAATTTAATCTTTCACAATAACTGAGCTTGAATTAAAGCAATTTGTGCAAACCTACGAAACAGCAGCTTTTATTTAGTACCAGTTTCAAGTCTGTAAATAGTATAGTTGCTGAGAACTCAGCGTCATGCCAGCCAGCCAGCCAGCCAGACACCCAAAGTGATTATAATAACGCTTTTTTCCAAAAAATGCGCTAAAAATAATCGCCATCTGTTACTTTAACAATGACATCTGTCACTTTGAAATATGCAATTAATTGATGCGACACTCCAAATTTCTGAGACAGCACTGAAACTGACCGTGCAATTTATGGTCGGGGCAGTACTGTGTGGCCACAGCGGATTTTTATTTAAAAAATTGTTTAATAGAGTTATAAACATGTCATACCGTCGAAATCAGGAATTGTGTTAAGAATGTGTTACCATTTGGAATAAAAAAATTGGGTCTCACATTTTGAGAGCTACATGTGGAGAAAAGATTATTTATATATAATAATAGGGGCCAAAATGAATGAGATCTGTTTTTAATTTATGTCAAGCTTTCGGTTTTTATTTGAAATCTTCACCAGGTCGCTGAAAAAGCGAAGAAAATAACATTTTATTGTAAACTAGTAACTTGTTATTTGAAAAATTCTGAATAACAGAAAAAACGATTTTTTTAAAATCTCATAATGTAACTAAGTACAATAAAATGTTATTTTCTTCATTTTTTCCAGCGTCCGTCCTGATGAAGGTTTCAAAAAAAACCGAAAGCTTGACATAAATAAAAAGAGATCTCATTTTTGTTCTCTCATCTAATTGCAGTCTATATATATATATATATATATATATATATATATATATATATATATATATATATATATATATATATATATATATATATATATATATATATATATATATATATATATATATATATATATATATATATATATATATGTAGGCTTGGCACTTATTTAGACGGCTAAAATAAAATATTTCCCTTTCAAAATTTAGTCACGCTTTCAGCTTTATTCAGCCCTTCATCAGGACAATATTAGGCAAGAATTTGTTGTAAAATGCCATCTATTAGTGGACCAAATATTCATTAGAACATTCAATCTTCTAATAGATGTTATTTTACAACAAATTCTTGCATGAGATTGTCTTGATGAAGACTCAAATAAAGCTGAAAACTTGACTAAATTTTAAAAGAGAAATCTCTTATTTCATCTCCTATTTTAGATATACGTACAATTAAACCTAACAATTTGTTGAAAAATGATATTACGGTATTAATTCTTCTTACTTCTACTAGTTGAGTAGAACTGTCAAATTCTATGCCTCTAACAGCAAAAACATGGAAATTTCATTTAAATTTTCTCTTAATTCGGCCCTGTTGCAAAATCCTTTCTTAACTGACGTCTCACATGCTTTAAGCTCATCAAATTTTAACTTAATCGATCGGGTAGTTTTTGATATTTCGTGTTGAATCAGTGAGTGGTGCGCTTTTATAGACATAAATATAATAAGGAGGACGTGACATATTTTTGTTTCATCTTTTAAGCCTCCATATCATTGACTGACTCTTGGCTGAATCGTTTACACAATTGTTCATTGTAAAATCAGTCAAGATTTACAAATTAAATCATCATTCGTTCCACATTTGATTTTTATGCTACTGTATTGGAGGGTTGAAAGATTAAGGGTCAAAACTTCATTCCAACCCTGTTTAAATAATATTATGGTATTAACTTATCTTATGTTTACCCAAATGTCAAATTCCATCCTCTAACAGCAAAAACTTGGAAATTTCATCTAAATTTCCTCTTAATTCGGTCCTGTTGCAAAATCCTTTCTCAACTGACGTCTCACATGCTTCAAACTCATCAAGTTTTAGATTAATCGGTCGATTCCACACAATCTTTCTCTGTAAAATTATTTAGGATTAACAAATAAAATCATATTTAGTTCCACTGTAGATTTTTATGCTACTGTATTCAAGGGTTGAAAGATTGAGGGTCGAAACTGTATTTAATAATTTAGTCACGCTTCCAGCTTCATTTAAGCCTTCATCGGGACAATATTAAGCGAGAATTTGTTGTAATATCAATCACAACAAATTCTTGCATGAGACTGTCTTGATGAAGGCTCAAATGAAGCTGAAAGCTTGACTCTTATTTTGACCATCCAATACTGCATATAATTATAACGTTTGATGTACGATAATAGGGCCCTCTAGATATGCCACTGTACAATTAAACCTAACGATTTGGGTCTTTAAGGAATGATTAATTTTCGTGATTCTCATTATTACTTTTTTAATTAGGCAGTATTTTAAATGTGTCCTAATTTATATGATTTGGAGAAACGTTTTTAATTAGTACAGGGAGTCTTCTCAATATTTGGCTTGGATATATCAGCAAAGTTAGCTCTTTTTATTCTCAAAGTTATTGTCAACCCCTTTTTTTGCCCTTAAATTTCGCATTGGACTTAGCCCTAATCCTCATCCGTTCTACCTGATGGAAGATATGTGAGATTTGCCAACAGGGCACGTAAAAATTAATACGGGTAGATTCACCCGGCCGACGGTGTTGTCACGTGACAGGAATAACAAAATACTGTCACCTACATAGTTCCACATAGCTTACGCATACTTTTACCTGGGCCACGTCGCCTACAGTTAAACCCTACATGAAGATTTCACTAAGTTATGCTACACGTGGAGAATATTGAGAAACGAGCAGGGGGTTAAATGCACACAGGGTTGAATGTTGAGAAAAAAATAGCTGCAATTGTAGATCCAACCCTGAAAACATTACAGTACCCTCATATACAGAAAACTAACAATAATAAGTGAATTATAATTTAATTGCTACAATTAGGATGCAACCCTATGAAGCATTAATGTAACAACCTAAAGGGCAATCTACACTCGATTTAACGGCAAGTGTATGCCCTTCTAAAGAGTGTAATGAACATAAACGATTGGAAAATTATTAAAGGGAATTTGCTGCATATTTGCTGACGGCGTAAAACGAATTTACAAAGGATTAGAGAGGAAAATGCTCAATCACCATTAGTGCGTTAAGATATAATATTTCACAAATGAATTACAATAACCATAAGATTTTAATTGGTCCTCGATATTATTTTTTTTTTATAGGGGAGAATTGGGAGTTAAGGGCGTTGACCGCTGTCATCAGATGTGTGAGAGAGTTTTTAGCGCATTTTGGCTGGCTGGTTGGCTGGCGTGACGCTGAGCTCTCAGCAACTGTACTATTTACAGACTTGAAACTGGTACTAAATAAAAGCTGCTGTTTCGTAGGTTTGCACAAATTGCTTTAATTCAAGCTCAGTGATTGTGAAGGATTAAATTATTCAATTACTTGTTTCAAGTGAAACAATGCCCATAGATATATATGACATTAGGGATATGGCTACTAAAATTTATTAAAGTAGACAAAAATTTGGTTACAACTTTAGCCGCCGGTGTCACTATTATTATGAACAGTTGTCAAATCTGTCCGGGATTCATTCAATGACTTGTTTGACGCAAATTTGAAGCTTATTAGAATGAATTATTATTATTGGATGAAAATTTGTTTACTTTTGGTGTATTTTTTTTTTATATAGCTTTGATAAAGATCAAATTATCATTTTAAGGTACAGCACTTGACCTCCTGTCAGTCAATAACTAAACAATGAAGATTAAAAGGTATTTTTGAGTTTGTACATGCATAAATTATGTACCTATCAAATAGTCAACTTGAAACTAGTACTAAATGGAAGCTGCTGTTTCGTAAGTTTGTCCAAACTGTTTGATTTCAAGCTCAATAATTGTGAGAGATGGTAATTTGCGAAATCTCTGAAGTAACAAGCATTCATGAGCTGTCAAAAATGCGCTTTCATCATCTAGATGATTTTTCGATTTTTTTTGCGTGAGAAAAAATTTCCAAATGAGGAGAATTCACAAATTTCATGTGGATTGGATCATGAAATTTGTTTGAAGAACATTACAAATTTGACAGCAATATCTTCAAGCGTTCATTCGTAATTTCGGCAGCTATAATAATTCCAGGCACATTTCCAATTCGCATTTTTAAATACAGTGGTGTCAAATTCGTAACCATGAAGACTTTCGGTTGCCAAAAATAAGTGTATAACACTTAGGCCTAGTTGTACAGTCTAAGTTTATCTAAAGTTTAGTAAAACCTAGTTTAATTTCTATGGCTACAATTATTTCAGCAATTGTAACCATAGAAATTAAACTTGGTTTTACTAAACTTTGGATAATCTTAGACTGTACAACTGAGCTTTAAATCCAATTATATGAACTCCAGAAATGTCAAACTCACGATTTAATGTGGAACTCTCATATTGTAAGTTTCCTAAATGTGCAGAAGCCTATTTGGGGAGTTCTACAATTCCCTTTTATCTGTATTCAAGTTGATTTTGAATGAAAATTTGACATAAAGACAGTAGTTCCAGCAAGCTTCAGCTTTAAGGATCCCAATGGAGCATTGGTCAATAAATACTTCAAGTTTAGTCATCCAGAGACTCAATTCTTACTCTTAGAGACAGCTTGACATCAATCAAGAGACTCTCGACACATTTACCACCTAGCGGACAATTGGAGAAGTGATTTAATATCGTCATCGTTGAAGACAGGATTAAATCAGTTTCTTTAACTGTATGTCAGTTTTTGACATTTGTATGTCATCAAATATAATAACAATAGATAAAAGTTACAGAAGGTCCAATATCTCGTAAATTATCGATCTTACGTCAATTTTGGTTACTATAAAATTAGTTGGTGAGATGAAACTGCATTGAAAAGTCTTCGTAAAATCAATAGTTTTTGAGATATAGGGCTGAGAAAACTCGGACATTGCGCATGTTTGCTGGTTTCTTCTTCTTCGTCTCCGCTATCTCTTTTATTTCAATTTCTTCAATAGTTTCATCTTCATCAACAATCATCTCAGCGGAAATTAAACTAAAATTCAACAGTGTATCCTGGTACATCGTACTGAGACACGATTGTCCCAAAAAGAGCCACATAATGACAACCCTACTTTTCTGCATCCACAACCTTTTGAACAATTGCAGACAATAGAATTGAGAAGTTCATCAGGTGGAGTAATTGTTGGCTCTTATAAATTATTATTCAAAGTCCAACCTCATTTTGCTGAGGGTCTAAATATTTCACATTTGTAACATTGCACCTCCAGGGTCTTCGTTAGCGCTTCTCTCACCGTCTCTGGATTCGCTAACCGGTCAACTCGCCCAATCTCGTCGTCACTGATGCCGTCCATAAACTGTCTTATTCTTGTGTTGAGGCAGGACAATTTGCAAATGCTTTCCTGGCCAGACTCTGCACAGTATATGTGAATGTACATAGATCTTCTTTATGCAGTTGTGTACGGTTTCGAAGCTGTCCACGTAATAATTATTTTATGTGCTCCTCTCTGAAGCGCAGTCTCAATTCAGACGTCAGTTTTCCATAATCAAGACTGAATCTCGGAGCATTCCAGCCAGTACGATAGCTCTTTGCTCTATATTCCAGCCATTGCTCCTTGAAATCAGCTCAAATTGAGCAAAATACTCGTCCCAAGATGGTCGGTTTCAAGTTGAAGTTAGCTATAATTTCCCGTGGCGTAGATGCTGGAACATTTTCTATCTGTAAGGCTGCGCCATCCCTACTAAGACTGAGGCTCTGCATTTTCTCGGTAACAATAGAGTCCAATTTTGCTTCCAATTACGTTCAACTTGCAAGACTTGATGTTCAACTCTTCAATACTCTCTTCTCTACTTGCCATGCTTTAATTTTGGTCAGAAATAATTTTCTTCAATTCTGTAGCCATTTCTTCAGTAGACTCTTTCATTGCCTCAGCTACCTTCTTCTACATGGCCTTCATATCTTCCGTAGATTCGGCCATCTTCTTCTCCATGGATGCCGCCGACGTCTTCATGAATCCCATCATCATCTTCATGAATTCCATCATCATTTCCATGCTTCTCGTCTTGGGCATTTACAACAGTCCCAACTTAATTTGAAAAACTTCACAACACTGCAATCTAATCCACTGTTCGTCGTCCGGACCCAAAATTATTTTCACATAATTTTTCAGGATCCCACTTCTGACACCAATTTGTCACAATTTTCTTTTTGAATAATTAGTATAGTGACGTATGCGCTTTGCTCCAAGTTTTCTCAGCCCTGTATTTCAAAAACTATTGATTCCACGTAGATTTTGTATGAGACCTTTTTTACGCAGATTTTGTAATAAACAAAATTAACGTAAAACCAATAATTTACGAGATATTGAAGAAATCTGATTTTTGTCACGTTTGACCTTCGGCAACTTTGTGGACTTGGAGAAATTGTATGTTACGCCAAAGTGAAGAGAATCCTGCTAAAAAGTCTTCGGCTGGATTTTTTTTAGAGGCTTGATCTTTTTCTCATATAAAGTGACTGGGCTACAAGCTGTCTCTACGAATTAGAATACAACCCAAAATATTTATGTATTACTACGTCAAGAAAAAGCTTTGAACCCCTTTTTAAGCATTTTTAATGCACGGTGAAATGTGAGATTTAGCACCGAGAAGATGTGCAGATAGTGAAAATTATATACAGAGTGTCCCATGTTAATATATATAATAATACGTGAAAATAAAGCATATTGCGCGCACGAAAGAATGTGAGATTTGACATACTTTAAGTTTATATGAAGGAGTGCAGAAAGCTAAAATTATATACAAAGTGTCCCATTTTAATTTTACATGAACAGAAAACTTTGCACTGAGCGCATGAAGGAATGTGATATTTGGCATACTTTAAGATTATATGAAGAAGGAATGCACTAAGCTTGAAGTATATATAGGATGTCTCATTTTAATTTACGAACAGGAAGTAATGTGGGACTTGGCATACTTGCAGTCTGTGTGGAGAAAGAAGTGCAGAGAGCTAAATTATATACAAAGTGTCCAATTTCAGTTTGAAGTTTATATGGAGAAGGAGAGCAAAAAGAAAATGTTGTACCGCGCGCACGAAGGAATGTGAGATATGGGAGACTTGGAGTTCATTTGGAAAAGGAGTGCAGAATGCTTTAATTATATACAGGCTGTACAATTCTCATTCACCGCTGGAAACGATATTATTTTTTGCTGCAATATATCGGGAAATATGCACCGAATAGGAAAATTGCTCAAGAAAAAACTTGTTGATTTCTTTCCCCTTCCGAAGGTTGGGAAGAGAAAGTCACATCGAAATCTTGAATGGAAGTCACCATTCTTAATAGTATTCTTTATTATTAAGTCTAGTTCGCAAAAATAATGGAAAAAAAATTGAGAAAAGTATAAAAAAAAGTACTGTTCATGCAAGGCTCCATTCCAAGTAAAAAAAATTGAAGAATCATCTAGATGATGAAAGCGCATTTTTGACAGCTCATGAATGCTTGTTACTTCAGAGATTTCGCAAATTACCATCTCCCACAATTACTGAGCTTGAAATCAAGCAGTTTGGGCAAACTTACGAAACAGTAGCTTCCAGTTAGTACTAGTTTCAAGTTGACTATTTGATAGGTACATAATTTATGCATGTACAAACTCAAAAACACCTTTTAATCTTCATTGTTTAGTTATTGACTGACTGGAGGTCAAGTGCTGTACCTTAAAATGATAATTTGATCTTTATCAAAGCTATATAAAAAAAATACATCAAAAGTAAACAAATTTTCATCCAATAATAATAATTCATTCTAATAAGCTTTAAATTCGCGTCAAACAAGTCATTGAATGAATCCCGGACAGATTTGACAACTGTACATGATAATAGTGACACCAACGGCTAAAGTTGTAACTAAATTTTCATCTACTTGAATAAACTTTAGCTGCCATATCCCTAATGTCATATATATCTATGGGCATTGTTTCACTTGAAACAAGTAATTGAATAATTTAATCTTCCACAATCACTAAGCTTGAATTAAAGCAATTTGTGCCAACCTATAAAACAGCAGCTTTTATTTAGTACCAGTTTCAAGTCTGTAAATAGTATAGTTGCTGAGAACTCAGCGTCACGCCAGCCAGCCAGCCAGCCAGACAGCCAAAGTGAATATAATAGCGCTTTTTTCCAAAAAAATGCGCTAAAAACCACGCCGTTTACTCGAAGGGTCGCAGAATAAATCAGTCAGAGTAAATAAATATTATTTGCATTATTATTATTATTATTATTGAGTGTAAAGTATCAAATAGTTATAGTGTTTTGTTATTACAATATTACTAAAGAAATGTTACTGATTTCAAAGTACTCACATCTTGATTAAACTTACAGTCCATGCTCAAAGAACTTTTATCAAAAAAAGTTCATAACAAAGAGTTACAGTTTTAATTTTCTACAAATGGTCAAAGATTCCTTTCTGACTTTCATTTTAAAAATAGCCTTTGGAATTATTATGAGAATAAAAACAGTAGTGATCCTTTGACCGTGTAAAATTACTCATTCCTTCACAAAAAGTCCACAGATGTACATCAACATATCAAATTTTTTGTCATCAAGGTTGTCAAATTCTAACAAGGGCCCATGTTTGTCACTTGTCGAAATATACAACAAAGGCTGATTGTAAATTGTTTCACAAATTCACGTGCTTCGCATCGGGAATTTTATTGTTTTTTTATTGATTATTATGAGGAATATCAATATTATTATTGTTACTTTAAGGGTAGAATTATTAAATGTAGTAAAACAACCCTTAGTGCTTTTATTGTCTTGAATAAAAAATTATTGACATTCCCCAAATAAATTACCCCAAAGTTTCCCAATGAGAACTTTCCTGATTGGCTGTCTGCGTCTGGACAGTTCAGTGGCGTACAATGATTTACTTAGGAGCCCCGCTCCCTTGTTTCTTTGTCCATAATTCTCATAGATTTATAACCTAGGGTATTTTGGCAGAGAATCATTTCTCGCATTTCTCGCTAGGAGCGCGAAAATCCCTCTTTTTTCAACTCTTTGCATCCACTGACCAATCGGAATAAAAACTGTATCGACAATTTATTATTGTGTGTTTTTTTTTTATTTATTGCCGTATTAACCACACAAGTGTGACGAATTTATTCATTTGTTTCGTTGTTTGTTTTATATTTATTGGACAGCGAGAATTATTGTATTTTCAATATACCTCGAAATTGATTTTTAATTTAATAAAAGAATGAATCAGTGGTTCCCAAACTAATTCCAGAGGCACCTCCACCAATTTGTGCACATTTTCGCATAATATATGTTGATGATATCACCTACTACATGTTTTCTATCTCTCTCTTACAGCTAATATTTGTGCTAGGAAGCATTTTTCTCTTTTTCCTTTTATATTTTCTTAGCTTGCATCGCTGTTGTCGTTATAGCTATTTGCTAAATGTGTTTGAGGGCCTTAATTGTTTCACATGGCTTACTAGCACGTTTTAAAGTTTGTTTTTTGCGACAAATATCGAAATAACGGTTTATTTATCTTTTAAGTCCCATAAAATCAAATTCTTTTCTAAATCTCTTCTATAGATTGATGTTCAATTGTTAATGGTCCGATTACCCGATCGTCGATTGTCTTTTCCGTGTCTTATCGACAGGCAGTTGTTCACGCGCCTTTATTGGGTATTAAATCCAGGCTAATTGACGCCTAAATGCTTAGAACATAAAATGCTTTTCGATATTCAAATGTTTTGTAGGAATGAATAAATGAATGAGAAATCTCTAAGCCGCTTTGATTTTTTATTACATGAACAGAATTTAAAGTACCCTGCTGGTTCCGGCTATACTTTCTCCTCTATTTCATCGATCTTTCCCGAACGGTAACTAATTACCGGTTCGCTGGGATTAGAGTGCCCGTTACCCGTTTGCGGTCGCATTTTATCACAATTACTTTCTTATAACGAACATCGTCTTTAACTGGTATAATATACCCTCAAAAATGGGGATGATAAACAGTTTATTTGTCTCACACTGTATGTAGAAGCATTTCATATTTCATGCTTTTATTTGAAAAGTCAAAGCTTGAGAGAAACAAAATCAATAATAGATATAAATAACTTTATTTCCAGCATTATTCATGTCAGAATATTTTATTTCAAGGATCAAAATTCTTTATTTTGTGCCATTAATCAAAATTCTTTTCAATAACTCTGAAACTAGCTGTCCCTCTCCATTCACCCTTCATTTTTATAACTTTATTTCAGAAACGATAAAAATTAGTCGTTCGATGGATCAAATAATATGTGAAATATCATAATTTTATTGCTTTAAAATAAAATTTTGGAATAATGAGTATTTTTATGAGGGATATTCCGGAATTTATTTGAAGTCGATGGCGCAACGGTTGTTTACTATATGCAATGAAATTTAGATGAGAAGTTGTAAAAATTCAGGCAATGACCTAATAAAGCTACCATGAAAACTAAATTACTCAAAATTCTACATTTTTAATAATTATTAGTAATCGTAAAAAGATTATTCCACTGAGGAACTATTATACAAGAATGGACGCGCATCGTTCATCCAATTAAGCTAAAACTTTGCAGAGTTGCTGCCAATACTTGCATACAAATTTTTAACATAGTATCATCAATGTACAATAAGTGGAACACGTTGGTTCGCGTATTGTTCATTCGATTAAATTGAAACTTGATACAATTGTTGTTGACACGTGCATGAAAGTTTTTGATATACATACAATAATACACAAAATATGGCGCGCAAGTCATATCGAATAAATATTTGTTCGCGTATCGTTCATCCGATTGAATTTAAGCTTCGAGCAGGATATAAAGCTCAAACACACATTTTTTGAGTTTTTGTCTATCTGTCTATATGTAGTTATCTCCTAAAAGATTTTTGACGTGATGTCAATAAAAAGTACAATAAGTGGCGCATCGTTCATCCGATTGAGTTAAAACCTTATACAGTCGTTCCTGGAACTCATGTTAGTATGATTAACGAACAATAAGTGGCGCACAGGTTCGCATATCATTCATCTGACTGAATTGAAAATTTGTATAATTGTTTGCGTTTGCGTGAAAGATTTTAATATATAAACATTACTGTACAATAGGTGACATTCCAGTCATATCAAATATCCTTTCGTTCGCGCATTGTTCATCCAATTAAGTACAAATTTTGTACATTTGTTGCTGGCACTCACGTAATAGATATTAATGATACAAGTGAGCTATATCAAACGTGTATCATTCAATATTTTATCTACGACGGCCTTAATTGCTGCTGGATTTTTATATTTGATGTTTGACATTCGAAAAACATTAAGTGTAAAATTCATAGCTTGATCAAGTAGCATTTTACTCATTGTTATGGCAACTATTTGTTTGTTTGACAGCTGTCAAAGTTATATGAGATTCATAATGACACGCAAATTAGTGGGCAAATCACCTATTAGCGCACCGTCGTAGATAAAGATTTTTAACATAATTAAATCAACATATAATAAAGGCGCACGAGTCGTTTTTATAAGTATGCGAATCGTTCATCAGACTGAGTTGAAAATTTGTACAAATATTGGCGTTATGAACATTACCGTACAATAGCTGGCAGATGGCATGCGTGTCGTATCGAATAACTCTTCGTTCGCGCATTGTTCATCCGATTGAGTTGAAACTTTGAACAGTTTTTATTGACACCTCAATAAATAAAATTCAAATTTCAAATGGTTATTTTCAGAATATCCAAATTTGCACAAGCGTTTGTTAAATATTTGTTGATCTATCTGTCTGTTGGTTTGTACAGCTGAATCGAACAAATTCTATTAAAGTATAATAAGTGGTGCACAAGTTGTATTCGTTTGTTTGCGCATTGTTCATTCGATTGAGTTAAAATTTCGTACAGTTGTTGCGGGCACCTAAGTGAAAAATTCTAACCTGTATCATTAATGTACCGTAACTGACGCACTTAAAGTCGTATTTACTTGTTCGCGTATCATTCATTCGACTGAATTTAAAATTGGTACAGTTATAGTATGAAAGTTTCTGACAGATAAACATAAATATATACAACTTGACCCGCAAGTCGTATTAAATTTGTATCGAATTCGTTCGCGCATCGTTTATCCAAATGAGTTGAAATTTTGAAGAGTTGTTGTTGACGTTTAAATGTAATTTTTTTACATACTAATATCAAATTATATATATATATATATATATATATATATATATATATATATATATATATATATATATATATATATATATATATATATATATATATATATATATATATATATATATATATATATATATATATATATATATATATAATAAAATAGAGTCTGTGATGTTGCAATAAATATTTTTTTTCAATCCTATCTATTTGCATGATATCAAAGCCCAAACCTGCATTTTTTCAAATTTTTGTTTATCTATAAGTATTTTTGACGTACTGCCAATGAAATAAGTGGCTCATGAGTCGTATTCAATCACTCGCACATCATCCATTCGATCAAGTTGAAACTTCCTACAATCGTTGCTGGCACTTGCATAAAAATTAATATAGTATCAATAAAGTATAATAAGTGACGCATGAGTTGTAATTATTAGTTCGCGTATCGTTTATCCATTTGAGTTAAGACTTCAAACAATTGCTGCTGGCATTCTTGTTAAGATTTCCCACATAGTATAATGAACATACAATAAGTGGCGCACAAGTCGTTTCTAGCCACTCGCGTATCGTCCATCCAACTGAGTTGAAAATTTGTAGAATTGTTGGCGTTTGCGCGGAAGATTCTAACATATAAACATGACCGTACAATAAGTGGCATGCGTTTCGTATTGTAACGTGCTAGAATGTGGAGGTTCGTGAGTGACCTTGCCTGGGCGGAGCCTTTCATCCTCGTTGCATCGCGCCGCACCGCATCACATAATTCCGCCCGATGGATGCTTTTAGCAATATTCCAGAAATGTGGTAGAACATTCGAAAAATAGATATTTCTATATATAAACGCAAGCAAACGATTTGAGAGTAGGGTAATGGTGAATCTAGAGCAGTGAATATCAAACAGTGAAGTGATCAGTGCATATAAACAGTTAAAAATAAATATCTGCGGTTTTGTTTAAGTTAGTATTAAGTGATGCATAAATAATATAGTGTTGTTAGTGATATCCAGAAGAATAAATTTTTTATTTCATTTTAAATTTTAAATATTGACAAGCAACAAACATTACAATATCAGATGACTGTTAGTTCGCGCATCGTTTATTCGATTGAATTGCAACTGTGAACAGTTGTTTGGACTTGAGTAATATCATGGTACAATTTGCGCTGCAGTGTTAATATTTTTTCCAATTAATCTATCCTAATAATAAATAAAATTTGAGTACATGTCTGTGACTTCGTAATGAAGACTTTCACTGATTATTGCAGGATATCAAAATTCAAACAACCGTTCTTTCAATTTTAGTCTATCTGTCTGTTTGTTTGATCGATTAAGTTTAAACTATTTACTATTTTTGATGAGAAGTTTAACGTTATAATCATGTTCGTTCGTTTACACATCGTTCATCCAATTTAGTTAAAACTTTTCACAATTGCCGCTGACGACTGCGTAAAAATTTTAACATAGGATTATTATTAATATACAGTACACAAGCTGTATTTACTGATTCGCGTATCATTCATCCGATTGAACTTTTTACAATTAATTCACAGTATTTATAAATTGAAACTGCGTGAAAGTTCTTGATACGTGAACATATACGTACAAAAGGTGTCATGCGAGTCTTGTCGAATTTACTATCCGTTCGCGCATCGTTCATCCAATTAAGTTGAAATTCCAAACATGCATTTCTCAATTTTAGTCTATCTGTCCGTTTGTTTATGCGGGCTTCTCTCTGAGACATTTGTTAAAGATTTTTGATGAAAAGTCACTGACGTACATTTGCGCATCCTTCATCCGATTTAGTCAAAATTTTGTACAGTTGCCGCTGACGCCTGTGTACAAATTTTAACATAGGATTATTGATATGCAGTTAGTCTATTATTTATATTGTATAATGAATGAAGCACGAATCGTATGAATTAGTTTGCGCATTGTTGATTAGATTGAGTTGAAACTTTGTACAGTTGTTTATAGCACTGATATATAAACATTAATGTACAAAAGGTGTTATGCGAGTCATGTCGAATTTACTATTCGTTCGCGCATCGTTCATCCGATTGAGTTGAAATTAATTCGATTAAATCAATTTTAAAAATTTACTGTGCTCAAATTACTTGTCGTAAATATTAAGGTGAACTTCTACACCTGGAAGATTTTCATGTGGCGTTATGCAACTCAAAAAAAACCACCCTTATGTTTACAGAAGCTACAATTTGATGCACTCCTAGTGAAATGTTAATATTCAAATTGAGAGTATAATATTTGTTTTGAAGGTTAATTCATGAATAATTACCAAGTTATTATGGACCTCATGGCACAAATTCCCACTAGATAATTTATTCATCTCTACTTTACCTACCAAATCGATTATTTTAAAAACGTGATAAAATCAACAGCCACTTAAAGCGAATGGAAGAAAAAATGCATCTAGAAAGCGATGAAAATAAAAACAAGACAATCGACAAACAAAAAACTAAACACTGCGCCTGTTTCAATCACCGCCGCCGGCTGAGGAAGACAGATTGCTTAGATATTCGAACACCTACTAGATTTTAGATGTTATATTTGAAAGACAAGATAAAGAAGCTATAAATTATAATTTTGTAAGCAAAAATTGTTTCAACCGTAATGCATTCACAAAAATTGAAGCCCAAATTTAGACTGACATCCAGTAAAACCAATAAACATTCTAACATATTACAGGCGGCGCTATCTGAACATCTGAATGCAGCAGTTAAAATTCCTATTCTTTTTTTATGGTTGTAACGCAACATGCAACGCACAACGCACTTTATCATACGTTTCTCTTTTTATTTATTATCTATTTATTCATTTGATTTATTTGAATAATAATAATTATACGTTTCAATAAATATTGGGCATAATTTGTTGCAAAAATTCATTTTGATTCACTCCGGACTATTTTAATTAAATTTATTTATTTTATTTACAATTGATATAACCCAAATTAAAGTTTTAATCATGATGTTGGCTGTAAAAAAAACCGGGTGATTAATAAAACAAAATAAATATTATTTTATTATATTAAAACAATGCAGAAAAGTGTTGTGATCAAAAAATCAAATCCTTCTCGCTATTTTATATTTCTGTTTGGCTGACACGATGTCATAGCGGTTGGCTGTGTAAACACAGACCACAGAGGCGTTCGTGATCGTGGCGTTGACAGTTTCCTAATTAAAACTGCTAGTTCGCGCTAATCACGCTGCTTCTGTGGTAGCGCTGCCGTCGAACAATACCCCCTACTAAGAGGGTGACATTTACCTCCGCCCAAAACGTGCGCCGCTGAGCCACAATCAGGTTTTAATTAAGGATATGCCGACTAGGATGTTTGAACGGTGGTAAAATGTGACTTCCAGAGAAGGGAATAATTATTACGAATTAAGTATAATTTTTAAATCACAATTAATTAGAATTCATCCTTATTCAGGACCTGGTAATGAATAACAATGAATCCTGACTGGAATAAGTGTATTTCCTCTATATAAATCTTGTTCTAATGTTCTGAACTGTTTTTGCTCCTTTTAATAAATCTTTCCAATTAATAGTCTGAGGTTTTTGCAAGTTTAATCACTTATCTAAATTAGTTAAGGATGAAGAAATTGATTGGAATACTTTATAAAATTTTTTGAGATATTCTCTGAAATATAATTGTGGTTAAACCTAAAATTATTATAATTTCCAATCAATCAATTACTTAATTAATACCACGCTGACCAATTCACAATCTGCGAAAAAAAAATCCCAAAACACAATCAATAAAAAACGGCTGTCGAGATACGGAAATTACAGCAGAGAAAATCCACTAAATTAAATTCAGACTGCCGTACATATTAATAGGATAAACTCCATGGGCGGCGAAAATGGGGCACACTGATAAGGATAAATGTTTTATGAGATTATAGGAGAGTTAACCTCCTTCAAAATAGGGACAGCACGTTTAATATAAAACTGATTATGAATTGGAAACACAATTTGAATACGACTGTTTAGGCGCCGCTCAAAATATTCAAATATTCAAGTAGCGTGCTAGAATGACGTAGAAATTTCTAGAAGTGAATATCTGAATATATAAGTAAACAGCCTGACTGAGAAAGTAGTGAATATTCAGAGCATGACCAGCTAAGTACGAGGTATAATAATGTAACGTTATTTATTTTAATTTAGGGAGCAAAAGTTACTATAACACTACTATTAATTTTTATGATTTATTAATATAATAAGTTATTTCTAATAAATAATTCTAATTTAAACTAAAGATTATTACACTACACTATAACTTAACTTTAATTATTTATGTCAATATTGATTTATTTTAAATAACACAATTTATTTCAACCACTAGCAGTCCATATTATAAGGTCTCTGAGCCAAAATCAATAATCCTCGTTGAGTTAGTCACTGATATATACCGTGGGTCTCTCCTCACTACGTTTTTCCCGCAAACGTCCAGACTTTTCTAGAAAACGCTAGAAGGTACCAGCAATTTTCTAGAAAACAAATATATTCGCTCCTATTCCTTGATGTAAAATAATTCCACGATAATTCTAAGCACCAGTAAAGCCGAAATGACTGATTTAAAGACTTAAATTCGTTACAATAAATGAATAAGTTGTTGTAAATAAATATTAGTGGCTTTGTAGTTGAAGTTTAATTTATTTATGGCACAAACTGTATCTGTTGTATTGTGGAGCCCTTAAAATTACTATCTGTCCCTTATAATGCACAAAATCTGCTCGACTGTAAAAAAAGACCTTTTTCCTTTCATCTACAAAATGTACAATTTTTTTTGCATGTTGTATTCACCTGACGATAAGAATTGAACTATTCTTCAAAAAGTGATATATTTTAGAATTTTGTCATCTTACTACCTGAATTCTATACAATTTCATAAATATTCCTAGAATCTCTTTTCATTGTGCATCAAAAATGTAACCGAATATCAAGCAGAGGGTTCCATAGAAAATAACTTATCAATATAATGAAAACATCAATAATGGCAGACTACTAGACTAGTAGAGAACTATAATATATATATATATATATATATATATATATATATATATATATATATATATATATATATATATATATATATATATATATATATATATATATATATATATATATATATATATATATATACATATATATATATATATATATATATATAATATATATATATATATATATATATATATATATATATATATATATATATATATATATATATATATATATATATATATATATATATATATATATATATATATATATATATATATATAACGAATATTAGGCATGGATGCCGACCCATTTTAGTTTAGCTCGGTGTAAAATTTTTTTATGAGGCTCTGCTCTGCTATATATATATACAGGGTGGAATGCGAAATTGGAAACATCTTTTTTCTCGGAAGTTATTAGAGATACCGAAAAATTGTTCAAATAAAGTTTCTAGATCTTTCAATAAGCTAACTGAATCTGTGTGAATTTAGTAAAAAAAAAATTAGTTCTCGTATATATTGCCATATTTTTACTTTCTTCAAATGGAATATCCTGTATATCATTGCACTAATAATTAGAAAATATTTTTTGCTGAAGAAAAGTTTCAAGGTTCATACGT
Organism: Dromius quadrimaculatus; assembly: GCA_963989225.1. NCBI lineage: Eukaryota > Metazoa > Arthropoda > Insecta > Coleoptera > Carabidae > Dromius > Dromius quadrimaculatus. The sequence continues at coordinate 55,069,625 of OZ022330.1, forward strand.
GCTAGACTTGATAGTCTTTGAGATATTAACGAAAACATTTAAATGCTGTTCTCAAAATCAAGTGTGCCTTGAGAACAAAATTTGTTGACAGTTGAGTTATTTTGTATAGTATTTGCGCTACAAAAAATTGTGTTGCTTATATACTATTATTATTTGGTGTTAATAATGGCAGATTATTCAATCAATGAGAAGTTAGATATGATAAAATGTTTTTATCTATCAAATAATAATTCGAGACAAGCTCTGCAATTATACAGACAGCTTTTATCCAAACCATTCGTATTTATTCAAATTAGAGAGGAAGCTGCGTAGGACTGGGTCAGTTTCAAGAAATTACAAACCACGTGAGATAGTAGATGAAAATTTAGAAGGTGATGTATTGGCATATTTCAATGTATACCCTAAAAATTCAATAAGAGAAGCTGCATTGGAAATAAATACCACACATACAAAGGTTCTTAAGATTCTGAAAAAGCATAAGTACAAAGCCTATTGAATCTACAAAATTCATCTTGGCGATGATGTGAGAAGATTACAATTTTGTAATTACTTAATACTGGAAAATATTGCAGAGCCTAATTTTTTAGATACAATTTTATGGTTAGATGAAACAAATTTCTCTAATGGAATACTAAATAGACATAATTCACATTATTGGCAATCAGAAGAAACGAATCCACGTCAAACATTTATTTCAAATTTTCAAATACGCTTTTCAATTAACGTATGGTGCGGTATGATAAACAACACTATTTTGGGTCCATATTTTTATGAGGGCATTTTGACATCACAGAGATACTTGAATTCTCTGCAAAATGAATTTCAAGATTATCTGGATGATATACCATTGGCAGTTGGACGCAGAATGATATTCCAGCAAGATGGTGCACCTCCGCATAATTAATTGGATGTAACTGCGTATTTGAATCAACAATTTCCAAATTCCTGGATTGGCAACAGAGGCCCTACATCGTAGCCCGCAAGACCTCTGGATCTATCGCCTTGATGAACTGAAAAACCGAATAAGACAAGCTGTTGTTGAATTGAATACAGTTAATATAAAGCAAAATTTATTGAAAAGACTTTATTTATGTGTCCGAGAAAATGGTGAAAATTTTGAACATTTTGTGTAGTTCGATAACATTTATTCCGTACTTCTTTATGTTCTACTATGATAATAAAATTGTTTATTTTGTACATTGTTTTTAATAGTAATTGAACTATGCATTTCGTTCTTGATGATGTGCAAATGTCTGAGCGCGCAAAAATATTTAAATTTAAAAAATATAAACGTTGTGTAATTCCCCGCGTACTTAACCGTAATATTATTGACACAAAAATATCAACTGTCAAAAAATTTAGTTCTAAACGCACACTTGATTTTGTGAAGCAACATTTTGATATTTTCGTTGGTAGCTCAAAAATTATCAAGTTTAGCAGGTGGAAACCCTTGAACTTTTTCAAAGCAAAAATTTTTTTCTATTCACTAGTGCAATAATATACAGGGGATTCCATTTGAAGAAAGTACAAATATGGCAATATCTACGAGAATTATTTTTTTTTCCACCAAATTCACACAGATTTAGCTAGCTTTTTAAAAGAACAAAAAATTTTATTTGAACAATTTTTTGGTATCTATAATAACTTCCGAGAAAAAGGTGTTTCCAATTTCGCATTCCACCCTGTATATATATAAAAGTGAATTAATTTTTGAAAAAGTCTTGTACAGCGCCGGGATTCGAACCCGATATCTCATTCAACCGTCTGGCCTATTACGGATTCGCCAACTAGATTTACATTCAGTATATATATATATATATATATATATATATATATATATATATATATATATATATATATATATATATATATATATATATATATATATATATATATATATATATATATATATATATATATATATATATATATATATATATATATATATATATATATATATATATATATATATATATATATATATATATATATATATATATAAGAATTGTTGTTTATCGACTGTAAATATTATATGTTATGAAGTTTATTGGGTAGTCAGTCTTTAATTATTCAAAAATTCTCATTTATTTCATTTACCCAAGCTTTCACCAATACTTTTTGGCTTCTTCAGGGGACTAAAATAATATAAACAATAAGACAGTTAAATTAAATGAACATGTAAAAACGGATAACCTTCAACTTACAGAAAAATAGAGAATTAATTATCACAAACATTCAGAAAACTAACAACAACTGGACAAGAGGAGTAAACTAACCATAAAAAACCATAAAAAAACTATCAACAACTCTTGAAAAATCAATAAATAAAAAGGATGGAGGAATAAAATAATGATAAAAATATATTCTTCGCAAAACATGTGTAGAATTTGATAAATAAATAAATGAATAATCAACAAATGGATAAATTCTTTGAAATTAAAAAAATAAATAAACATGGAGTGTCATGAATATGAACACTTGATTATATTCGAATAATATGAACTTATGGGTCGATTCTGTTCACACTTTTACGATCTGTAACGCTAATCGTAAGCCCTGTAGTATGCATCAGATAAAATCACAATTCTGATCACCTCAGTAGCTTACAGATTTTTCATAAACTCTTACGGTTCTCGTAAGTTTTTACAGTTGAATAGAGAATAGCCATAACTGCTATAGATTTTGACAGTTCAAAATAAATCAGGGTGAAGTGCTTATGTTTATAGGTCTTTTTTTAGAAGAAGATGATACAAGGTGAGTTACAGAGATTGGGATGTTATTTCTTGGAATATGTATCTGACATTATTTGACAGATTGATTTAATAAAACAGTTTCTAGAAATTATACGCAATTACTACGAAGAAACCTCAGGGGCACTACAAACTTGTTCGACGTCCCAGAAAATAATTCCAAAAAAATGTTAGGCTGAACAAAATTACAGTTTATGAATCAATTCAAACACTTGAACCATTCATACAAAAATTTCAGAAGGATCAAATTTCAGTACATCTAAAAGTAGGCATCTAGTTGTCGAGCAATAATTTTTATTAAAATTTTTACCGATATCGAATTTAATGATTTTAAGTTCTACCTTCGAATTAAAAAAAATCATTTGTACCTGCAGTATTTTCTTGAATCATCAATGTTTTGACAATTACAATAAGTAATGATGCTTGAAGAAAAAATCGAGTAATAATTCCTCACGTCATAATATATATTACTAGGTATTTAACTTCCACACAATCACACGTATTATACAGATAAAAAAATACTTTTTTTCAATATAAGATTTGACGTTTGAACATTGAAGTATTGAAACAATTGTTTAATGAATAGAATGAAATTAGCTCAAGATATGTTTACGAGATAGTCTTGATATTTGGAATCTGTAACAACGTTTCTTATAGATGTATGAACAGAATCGCCATATTTATAAATTTGTAAATTGTTCTCTTACGAACGATCTGTAGCTTATGAATTTACAATTTTACAAATTTATAGGACAGTGAACAGAATCGATCCATTAAATTTTGGGTATCTGTTTTTTTATTAAGAGTGTTGCTATGGAAATTTACATGATACATTTAAAGAAACAGACGTTTGACATAATTATCACTTCTGTCAAGAATTTCAACATTATCAAAATCTGGATGATGCTTGGATTTGCTAGTATGAATTGATAACGCACAACAGTTGACTTTTCTAGGATTACTATAATCACTCCTATGAGCTATAATTCTTGACTTCAAAAGCCTACATGTCTGTCCAATATAAATTGAAGTGCAGTCCTTACAACTGATTTTATAAATAACATTACTTTGATTATCAATAGATGCGGACTCTTTAAGTTTAGTGTCAAGACTTCTGATAGTGAGGTAATTCTTAAATGTTATAATGGAATAATAATTCTTTAGAATTTTTTTAATTTTGTCAGATAAAGGAGGGATATATAGTAAAGATTTATAAATGACACCATCAGAGGAAGATCGATTGCTCAAATTAGAAGGAAGAGAAATTGATAAATTGCAATCATTAATATTAGAATTGATATTGTTCAAAAAATCATTATTATTATTCCTAAAAATGTATTTATTGATAAAATGTAAGGGATAACCATTATCAATTTTTGCAGATTTTCATGGAGATACTTATCATCAGAAATATATGAAACTCTGTATTTCATATTAACTAAAGTATTAATTTTCTGTTTTAAATTATGTTGAGACAAAAAATGTATGTACTTCTTTGAAGATATAGGTTTCTGATACCAACTTAATTCAATTTTGTTATGAATATTCCTGATTAAAAGTACGTCTAGGAAAGCAATTTTTCTCTCAGATTCTTTTTCAATAGTGAATTTTGTAGAAGAATTGTAGGAGTTAAATGTCGAAAATAATTCAGGGATATATCTTTCTTCACAGATAGAACAATGTCATCTACAAACTTTTTGATGAATGGAATATTAAAAGAGAGTTTAGGGATACAAGAATCAAGAAGATCATCCATAACAAACTGTGACAGGATAGGACTTATAATACTACCCATAGGACAACCATTAGTCTGTTTATAGAATTTATTCCTGAGTTGACAATAATTTGAACCAAAAATAAAGGACAGTATTTCAGAGAATTGATCCAAAGTCAGTCTACAATGTAATGAAACAAGCTTGTTTCTCCCCTAGGGAAGAAACATGCTTGTTTCTGCCTGGTTACACTCGCATTTGTCTGAAATTGTGTTGTTTCGACTGACAAAACAGGCGTTGAAACGCGTTGTTTCAATGCAGATATTATGGAAAAATAATTCTTTATAGCTTCTTTATCAGTAACAAGTTTTTTTGCTTTCAGATTTGTAACTAATTTATTAGATTTATGTTGTAAAGAAAATGTCGGATCACGTGGTAGTAAAGTGTAGGAGGAAGTATCATTTAGAATTTCTTCAGACTTTGCTTCATATTCACATCTGTCCATGATAACTGTAACTCCACCCTTGTTAGATTGAGTAACAATTATGTCATTATTGTTTTTCAAAATTTTTTTTGTACGAATATATAAATTTTGAATCAAAGAGATTCTATTTTGATTATTCAAAGAATTTATATAATTTGTGATTATATTAGTAACAGATGCCCTAGCAGAGTCTTTTGAACTATCATCAAAAATATTAATTATATTTTCAACATCAGCAATCAAATATCTTATTTTTACTTGACTAGAAATAGGTTCAATGCAAAATTTAGATCCAAGACCACTGATCTCTAATAAACACTGGATTGGGCTTAGGCCGCTGGAATGCGGCCCCAATTGAGCGTCGCCATCTTGGCAAAAACTGAGGTTCTGTGTCAATTGGTGACAGTTCAGTATGGTGTTGGGACGCAATTTTATACTGAATAAATTTTGTTTATCTATTTAAATGTTGATATACTAATACATAATATTGTTATTGTTTTATTTTATTAGAAAAACTCAACTGAAAAAGTTTGAAGATATAACTTATTCCTATTTTCAGTGAAGTATTACTTTTTACAGGTTTTATGGAGACCTAGAAGGATACATCAATTCATTATGTTAAAGTAATCAAACAATTTGATTTTCAATTTTAGATTAAATTGAAAATATATGAATAATAAAATCATATTGTTGGGCAATGTTACAAAATTATGATAACAAATTTAAGTAATATATCAAATTTCATATAAAATATCTTGCTCACAAAATTAATCGCTGGACTGCAAATTTGTGCTTACTTACGAACAATAAAAGCTTGATTATTAAATGTATTATTATTCTCCTCTATCATGTGTAGTAGATATTTAAAATTATTAGTTTTGAATAGGCAATATTATCGCAGAGATGAACTTCATTTATTCATATAGGTAAATTCATAGTTTTAAATTTTAGGTAACAAAAATTTATAAAACTATTGAACGGATTAAATAATACTAAACTACAATGTTTAAAAAATAGTTAAAACACTGACACTAAAAAGTTCATAAATATTTTCAACTATTAATAAATATTTCAACTATTATAACAATTTTCAACTTTTGTTGATTATTAAAGTATGTATTTTAATATATATTGAGAATAATTTCTTCATCTTACTTGCATTATACTTTGAATTTCATCAAGTGTCTTCTATAAGTGTTTTGAATTTGCCGCCGAATAGTGACACAAAACCTCAGTTTTACTGTCAAGGCCGCCGTTCAACCAGGGCCGCTTTCAGATGCCAGAATACGGTCTAAACCCAATCCAGTGTTATATAGAGATCAGTGTCCAAGACTAAGAAATTTCATAACAAAAAAAGGTAATTGGTGAAAGCTTGGGTAAATGAAATAAATGAGAATTTTTGACTCATTAAAGACTGACTACCCAATAAACTTCATAACATAAAATATTTACAGTCGATAAACAACAATTTTATATATATATATATATATATATATATATATATATATATATATATATATATATATATATATATATATATATATATATATATATATATATATATATATATATATATATATATATATATATATATATATAAATGGGGGGCTCAGAAGTTGTAAACTTGTGACACTCGTCTATCGATATCTTGAGAACTGATTGAGTTAAAAATCTGAAACTTTACACATGAGCCTTAATGGTAAAACCGAGTGAATTTAAAATATTTTCAAAATGGCGACACTTCCGGTTATATCGGAAGTCGACATCAACTTTCTTATTTTAAATGGAACACCCTATATTTTATTATATTTTTGAATTCTCCTGTTTTTTTAATGGGACTTTATTCAAGTAATTATGGCTTTATTTGAGACAGTTCTCGAAATAATTGCATTTTAAAATTTTATGTGATAGATGCATGCAGCTACTAAAAAACGAATAACTCGAATTCATGTCGTTGAAAAAAATTGATTTGATGTGAACGTGCTCACCTAATGAAATAAGGTCTCCTATGATTTCAATGATTTTCATTGTGAAAATTTAGGAATCAATTTCCAAACGATAAAAAATGAATCCAACTTCTGTACAAAATCCCCCCTGTAAATAAATCTTCCTGAAAATCGGCGAATTCAAAAAAGATTATTAAAAAATTTATTTGTATACAGTAAAATGATTACTCCATTTTTCACTGGATACATAGGCTCTCTTGATAAGTGGACGTGTCAACAGAATACATTGTCTACCACGTTCATTTTTTACTGAAGCGTATTTTTTTATTTTTCACCTCAGTAATATTTTGTTTTATTGTTTCAGGATGGCCGAAATTTTCGAGGAATAGATTAACGAAATTTGCTACTGGAAATTCATACTGTAAGTATTTTATTATTATAAATAGACAAAGCAGAAAAACCTCTTTGCTAATAGATTAACTCTCTGGAAATTCCGGACTAGTGTTTAAGCTTTCAGGGCACGGCCCGGAACCGCAGTGCTGAATATTTCAGTCTCGTGACTTTCATACTACCCGTGTCAGTTGCTGAAATGTTCGCCCTGAAATGTCTGAAACTGAAATCACCGACTGTGAATTTACAATTGTTTATTGACAGCTTGAAATGTTCTGTTAAATCACTCGGTAATTTTATTAGATATGCCTACAAAAAGGATAGAAAACTTTCTGTTCATCAAATACTTTTGTACGTGTTCTGGGCAAAAAGTAAAACAAGATAAAACACGTTTCAGTTAAATCTGATAAGTTTAATCTCCTCCTGATCAATTTCTCGCTTCCCAACAAAATTTCCCGCTGTTTTCTTTCAATATTAGTTGTTTTTCCACATACTCATGTACGTCAGACAGAGATGAATACATCGGAAGGGAGAGAAATCTGCAGAGCTTGACCGCATTGCGTTGATAAATACATTTGTAGGAACAGTGTTGGGAGGATTTAGGGGAAAGAATATCACATATCTTGACTTCAAACTTAAAACAAAACTTTTCTTATGATAGCAAACTAAGATGGCAGCACCTGCTAATTGTTTAAAATGTTAAGTAACTCTTCGCATATTTCCGAGCCACAAGTCTTCCTGTCAGTATTTCACTCCGTTAGCAAGTTCTTTAGCTGAAGCTAGGAATGCTTTTGCACCCCTTGGAAAATAAGGGTAGGGAATGGGGTAAGACTATCAACATGAAGGCTGCACGTGTGTACTGCTTACACGGCATGTTTGGCTTGGGAACTTGCCGGAAGTTGGATCTTACTTCCGCTGATATTATTTTGCATAAATCTCCATGGTTACGCTGAGCATTATATGTTTCAATTAGGATCAAACAAGCTTAGAATAATTGTAACCATTCATTAAAAATTGATTAAACGGACTGAAAAAACAATAACTAATACACTATCTTCAGTGAAGTTTTCTGCTCGAAATGATTAATAGATTGAACAAGCACATGCTCACGGCCGTACGTTATTGAAGGGGGCAGGCAGTCAGGGATGAACGTAATAAAGAATTGAGGGTAGTTAAGTACGGGAGCTCTCGATTGAGGGTGGAACCTAATCGATTACTAACCGCAAACACAAGGGCTGCTGTCAGATCACTCGAATCACTGAGCGATAAACGCAGTTGCTGGACAATGAAGTGAAAAACCAAGCCGGAAAACGAAAAACGGAAAATAGCACGGGAGGAAAATTAATATTTGCCAGGATTTTATTCATTAAACTCATAATTAAATTATCATTTAACTAGTTTTGGCCTTACTTTATTTAACCCGCGAAATGGGTTATATGATTCTGTTCAATTTATTTTGAAATCAGTTTTTAGCGTTAATCTCTCAACCCTTGAATACAATACCTTTAAAATCAAAAGTTGGATGGATTTTCCAATGATTCTGTTTCGATCTTTTGATATAATAATTGTACAACCAAAAATCAAAAGCTGATAAGAAGAATATGTGCGCTACTCATTGGAAATTTAGTTTCAACCCTTAATGTTCTAACCCTGTCGATATAGAGGCTTAAATGATGTACCAAAAATCTAACATGCTTTCAAATCCTTTATTCCCCTAAATAATAGTTGTAAGATAATTAGTCAAACGCTCAAATGTGAGGAGACGTCAGTTAAGAAAGGATTTTGCAACAGGGCCAAATTAAGAGAAAATTCAAATGAAATTTTCATGTTTCTGCTGTTAGAGGCATGAATTTTATAGTTGGGTAAACGTAAAAACCCTTAAATACAGTAGCATGAAAACCAATACTGGAATAAAATATGATTTTATTTGGAGCTTTTGACTAATATTGCAATGAAAATTCAGCTAAGAGTCAGTTTCAACCCTTGATCTTGTAACCCCAATAATATAGAGGCTTGATTGATGAATCAAAAATTTGTCACACCCCCAAACTATATCTTTATTTATAAAAGCGCACCACTTACTGACTCAACACGGAATATTGAAAAAAAATCGATTGATAAGGCAAAAATTTCATAACTTTGTAGCTCGTGATAAATAGACGTCAGTTTAGAAAGAATTTTGCAACAGGACCGAATTAAAAAGAAATTGAGATGAAATTTTCATGTTTTGGCTGTTAAAAGTATTAAATTTGATAGTTGGATGAAGGTTAAAGAAATTAATACTGTAATATTATTTTTAATATCATTGGCATACAGTTTTGACCCTCAACCTTCCAACCCTTAAATACAGTAGCATGAAAATCAACAGTGGAACAAATTATAATTTTATTTGGATCTCTTGACTGATCTTACAATGAAAAATTGTGCCAAGAGCCAGTTTCAACCCTTGATCTTGTATGGAGGCTTAATAGTCTAAGAGCTGGCGACATAAAAAACCTTGTTATCGCTACATGGCTAATTCCTTTAGTAAAAGGATCTTTTTGTATAGACAAGTTCGAATTGTCTTGTCTGCCAGCGCGAATCCGTGGCTTTTGAACATTTTGAACTTGATATTTTAATTCAAATTGCCAAAAAAATTTCTGTCAATTTTGACGAGAACAATGCCATTCACAATATCGTTTCCTTAGTTACCAACTACTGCTGCCGTCAAACTGACATTCACAAAAGAAAAAGTATTCATGAAAAATTTACTATATTTTAAGGAAATTGGAACGATCGAAAATAAAACATTGTGAAAATTCTCATGTGCACTCAATCTAAGAGCTGGCTACATAAAAAAACTTGTCATCGCTACATGGCTAATTCCTATTCTGAAATACTCCTTTTGTGTATGCAAGTTCATATCGTCTTGTCTGCTAGCGGGATCCCGTGCCTTATAGTGAGGGTACCCAGTAAAATAAGTGAAATTACGATATTAAATTTTCTGTAAGATACATATATTATAATTATGAGAATAGCTTTTATTTATTCTTGAGAAACAAGGTGAATTGTTAACTGTTTGCTTGTGACTAAAGTGCTGGCAGTCGGCGCGAAATTGGAATGAAATTTTGAATTAAAAAACTATCACATACATGCATACTGATTGATTAAATGTTATATTCATATATTAGAATAGCCATATGTAAGATGGCAAACAAAAAAATCATAGTTGAAACCACGGCAGACAGATAATAAAAGTGCGCCTGTGCTAGCGCATTTATACCCGAACGCAGAACATTATTATTTTTGAATGATTCCATTCTTTTTATGTTTACCAAATAAATATGATTTACAGAAGTGACGTTTGATAAGTTTGACGTGCCGCCTCATAGATGTGAAAATTTACTTTGTAAATGTCATTTTGACGGCAGAAGTAGCTGGTAACTGAGGAAACGATATTGTAAATGGCATTGTTCTCATCAAAATTGACAGAATTTTTTTTGGAAATTTGGACTAAAATATTGAGTTCAAAATGTCCAAAAGCCACGGATTCGCACTGGCAGACAAGACGATTCGAACTTGGCCACATGAAATGATCCTTTTACAAAAGGAATTAACCATGTAGCGATAACAAGTTTTTTTTATGTAGCCAGCTCTCCGTCTATAAATGATGAAACAAAAATTTGTCACATCCCCCAAACTATAACTAGATCTATAAAAGCTCACCATTAACTGACTCAACACGAAATATCAAAAATTATTCGACCGATTAGACTGTAATTTGATGAGTTTGTAGCATGCGAGAAGTAGACGTCAGTTGAGAAAGGATTTTGCAACAGTGCCGAATTAAGAGAGAATTTAGATAAAATTTACATGTTTTTGTTGTTAGAGGCATGTAATTTAATAGTTAGATAGGGGTAAAAAAAATTAATACAGTAATATTATTTTTAACAGGGTTGGAATACAGTTTTGACCCTCAACCTTTTAACCCTTGAATACAGTAGCATAAAAACCAATAGTGGAACGAAATATGATTTTATTTTGAACTCTTGACTGATCTTACAATGACAAATTCAGCTGAGAATCAGTTTCAACCCTTGATTTTGTCACCACAATGGTATGAAGACTCAAATGATGAAACAAGAATTTGTTACAACCCCCAAACTATATCTATATCTATTAAAGCGTACCACTCACTGATTCAACAAAAAACTACTCGACCGAATAGGCTAAAATTAGATGAGTTTGAAGTATGTAAGAAGTAGACGTCAGTTAAGAAAGAATTTTGCTACAGAACCGAATTGAAATCAAATTTAGATGAAATTTCCATATTTTTTCGGTTAGGAGCATGAAATTTGACAGTTGAGCAGACGTAAGGAAAATTAATACCGTAATATTATTTTTGATAGGGTTAGAATACAGTTTTGACCCTCAATCTTTCAACCCTCCAATACAGTAGCATAAAAATCAACAGTGGAACAAAATATGATTTTATTTGAATCTTTTGTCAGATTTTACAATCAAAAATTGTGTGGAACTATTCAGCTAAGAGTCAGTTTCAGCCCTTGATCTTGTAATCACAATAGTATGGAGGCTCAAATGGTAAACAAAAAAATTGTCACATCCCCAAATTATATCTATATAAAAGCGCACCACTCACTGACTCAACACGAAATATCAAAAACTACTAGACAGATTAGGCTAAAATTTGATGAGTATGTAAAATATGAGACGTCAGTCAAGAAAGGATTTTGCAACAGGACCGAATTAAGAGGAAATTTAGATGAAATTTCCATGTTTTTGATAGTTGGGTGGATGTTAGGTTGAAATAAGGTAGACAGTCAGGGACTTCAAATGTATTTTAGTGATTTGGCAAAAGTTTTACACTTTCAGTGACTGTCAAACATAATCTGAATAAGCAAACTAGATTAATTTGATTATGTATGTGAATGGATATGATTGACGGTTGTTATGTGAAAGGTTTTCGAGTGGATAGGAAATGTTCAGTACTCTATTTATTATTGCAGGATTAAAATCTGATAAATAAATTGTGGACAATTTCCTTAATTGAGTTGTATTCAAAGTTTTAACAATTCCACTTATCAATGAGGTTTTCTCGTGCCGTCGTATATCTATCTATTCTTGTGTAAATTCTCGCAATAGTGGTAAAAGCATCCATATTTAGTTCCCCGTCTGCATCCAGCATAAGAATGGGGCTACAATCGCGTGAAATCACCGGATGCTCTCCAAATCGGAATATAAGTTTGTCTCTTTTCAATTGTTCGATTTGTTCAGATACGACACTGCTTCGTTCGTTCGACGCCAAAAACAAAAATAAAACACAACAGTTGAAACATTTTGCACTTGAAAGCCAACGATAGAGCGATTTTTGCACTTTGAATTAAAAAGAAAATACAAAATTGACAGAGAAATCGACGCAGAAAAATGCACTGAAAGAAAGATAAAAATAATTTTTTTACATTATTTTGCACCTCAGAATCATTTCACAAAAGCCAAAATCCTATAATCAAATCAAATAACTTTCTCAAGAGAATCAAGCTCCTAAGAATAAAATTACAACTTCTGGAAATCCATTAACAAAGTTGTACGCAAATGTTAGTCCGTACCTGAATACTGAAAATGGAAAAACTGTTATTCTTCAAGTTTGATGTTAGATGGTATCTTGTTGCCAGCGGAAATGAAAGGTGGAAAGGAACAATGACATTGCGAAAATAAACACCGAAAAGGTGACTTTTGTTGGGGCTATCGACTTTTTGTGGAATTATTTTGACCTTTTCAATATACGAGGGCTGTTCAATTTAAACCTGCATTTTTGAAAAGATTACATCAAGCTGTGTGAAGTATTAATTGCAGTTTTTGAGGATAATTGTCCTTCAAAATTCATGATTACCAGAGAATAGGTCCAAAAGAAGCTTATCAGATCTTTAGAAGAATGGATGCATCAATGGAAAGTTCGAGCCATCCCCACGAAATCCCAATTGATACTTTTTTGCGGAAGGAACTAAATGAGCGGATAACTGCTAAACTATAGAGAAAGGACATCTTAAAAGCCAGAAGAATTACTGTCCTTGGCGTATAATTCAATCATCTTCTACTGGAAGTCAACAAACTATTTGTTTTAGGGAAAATCTTATTTACGTACATTTTTCTGCAATGTAAGATAGTTGTTCTTCAAAATCCACGATTGGGATGGAATTGGTAGATGCCCACAAGAAGTTTGGAGCAACTGATAGCACTTACTTCTAGACTGGGAGCTGGTGACAGACTGGGCTCTCAGATTTTATACTGCATGCCTTTTTGAGGGTACTAGTACTGAAAGGCATGCAATCCTTAGCAGCTTAAAAGACTCAAACGGTCAAGTAAAATTGTAAAAAAAATGTGAAACTCCGTGTTTTCAATTTACATGCCAATGAAAATTATTGTGAAAAAATTAGCATGCATCCCTCGTTGGCACAAGGGAACCAACGGAGGAAGAACTTGGATTCTTTCGCAGATAATTTAATTGTTCTTCAAAATACATGGTTAGCACAAAAAGTATAGATGCCAACAAGAAATTTGGAACAGCCTCCAGCAACAACTCAAATGTAGAGTTCCAGACAACCTCACGGAATCCCAATTGATACTTCTTTGAAAAAGGAACGGAATGAGGAGATAGCTGTTAAGCTGTGAACAACCAAAAAGTTACTTCCCTTGTCGCACCATCAAATCATGAAATTCTGATTTACGTCCTCGTAGGGAGGCTACAAGGATTCAGTCCTTGAAATACATATTGCACGTTTGTTCGACTTGCAATCGGCCAGCATATTTTTATCCAATGTGAGATGATTTACAGGAAATAGATAGATGCCCACAAGAAGCTTGGAACAACCTCCAGCGACAATTGAGAGCCAGAGGAGCTACTTACTTCGGTTCATCATTCAATCATACCTACTGGAAGTCAACAAACTATACGTTCCAGGGAAATCTAATTTACGTACTCGCAGGGAAACTACAGGGATCGATATGTGCAATAGTTGTAGTTCTTGCAGCATATAGAAGGCATTTATATACAATGTAAACTCTTTATAACGAAACTGAAAAGACTGAGCATTTTTATCGTTATAAAGAGCTATCGTTATATGGAGTGAGGAAAGAGTCAGTTGCATCACTGTCACTTAACTTTAAGTAGAGTAAATAATATCTATGCCAACTATTGTATGGACAGTTGTTACTATGGAGACGTTGGAAGTGGCAAAGAGACAAAAATAGTTTATTTTGGTTCCTTTGACTGTTTACGACTTCAGAAATTTCGGGGCCTCAAAAGTTAAGTCGGCTTCTTCTGCAACCTGATAAGATAACATAAAAAATAATACCGACTTCTACTTTACAGTGAGTTTATCGTTATAGAGAGTTTATATATGAATAGAAAGCATATTAAACAGTTGATCAATGTGTAAGTTTGAAGGAAAACCAACCAAATTGTGCTCACCTCTATGTTATAGGCAGTTTATCGTTATGAAGAATAACGTTAAAATGAGTTTATCGTTATAAAGAATAACGTTATAGACGATTTATATTGTACTAATACATGAATTGGAAACAGATCATGAATGTGTGGGTTTTAAGAAAAACCAATCAAATTGTACTCACTTCTACGTTATAAAGAATAGCGTTATCAAGAGTTTATCGTTATAAAGAATAACGTTATACAGAGCTTGGATTGTATTATTACATGAATAGAAAACATATTAAATAGTTTATCACAGTGTAGGTTTTAAGGTAAACCAACCAAATTGTGTTCACTTCTACATTATAGGGAGTTAATCGTTATGAAGAATAACGTTATAAAGAATTTATATTGTATCCATACATGAATAGGAAGTATATCAAACAGTTCATCAATATGTGAGATTTAAGGTAAACCAACCAAATTGTGCTTACTTCTACGTTACAGGAAGTTTATCGCAATGAAAAATAACGTTACAAAGAGTTTATCGTTATAAAGAATAACGTTATAGACGGTTTATATTGTACTAATACATGAATAGGAAACATCTCATCAATATGTGAGTTTTAAGGTAAACCATTCAAATTGTGCTTACTCCTACGTTATAGAGAGTTTATCGTTATAAAGAATAGCGTTATCAAGAGTTAATCGTTATAAAGAATAGATAGCTTACATGAATAGAAAGCATATTCAACAGTTTATCAATGTGTGGGCTTTAAGGTAAATCAACCAAATTGTGGTCACTTTTACATTATAGGGAGTTTATCGTTATAGAGAATAACGTTAAAGAGGGTTCACATTGTATTTACACACGAATAGAAAGCATATCAAACAGTTTATCAATGTGTGAGTTATAAGGTAAACCAGCCAAACTGTGCCCACTTCTACGTTATAGGAAGTTTTTCGTTATGAAGAATGACGTTACAAAGAGTTTATCGTTATAAAGAATAATGTTATAAACGGTTTATATTGTACTAATATCATGAATAGAAAACACCTCATCAATGTGTGGATTTTAAGAAAAACCAATCAAATTGTACTCACTTCTACGTTATAGAGAATTTATCGTTATGAAGAATAGCGTTATGAAGAGTTTATCGTTATAAAGAATAACATAATAGAGAGCTTACATTGTATTAATACATGAATGGAAAGCATACTAAACAGTTTATCAATGTGTAGGTTTTAAGGTAAACCAATCAAATTGTGCTCACTTCTACGTTATAGGGAGTTTATCGTTATGAATAATAACGTTAAATAGAGATTATCGTTATGAAGAGTTATATAGTACTAATACATGAATAGGAAACAGTTCATCATTGTGTGGGTTTTAAGAAAAACCAATCAAATTGGGCTCACTTCTACGTAATAGGGAGTTTTTCGTTATGAAGAGTAACGTTGAATAGAGTTTATCGTTATAAAGAATAACGTTATACATGGTTTATATTGTACTAATTCATGAATAAGAAACACTTCATCAATGTGTGGGTTTTAAGGTAAACCAATTATTTGTGCTCACTTCTACGTAATAGGGAGTTATTCGTTATGAAAAAAAGCGTTATCAAGAGTTTATCGTTATAAAGAGTAACGTTATAAAGAGTTATTTGTTATGAAGAATAACGTTAAATAGAGTTTATCGTTATAAAGAATAAAGTTATAGACGGTTTATATTGTACTTATACATAGATTAGAAATACTTCATCAATGTGTGAGTTTTAAGGAAAACCAATCAAATTGTACTCACTTTTACGTTATAGGCAGTTTATCTTTATAAAGAGGTTATCGTTATGAAGAATAACATTATAGAGAGCTTACATTGTATTAATACATGAATAGAAAGCATATTAAACAGTTTATCAAAGTGTAGGTTTTAAAGTAAACCAACAAAATTGTGTTCACTTTTACGTTATAGGGAGTTTATTGTTATGAACAATAACGTTAAATAGAGTTTATCGTTATGAAGAATAACGTTATAGACAGTTGATATAGTACTAATACATGCATAGGAAACAGTTCATCATTGTGGGGATTTTAAGTTATATGGAGCTCATCGTTATAAAGAATAGCGTTATCAAGAGTTTATCGTTGTAAAGAATAACATCATAGAGAGCTCACATTGTATCAATACTTGAATAGAAAATAAACAGTTTATCAATGTGTGGGTTTTAAGGTAAACCAACCAAATTGTGTTCACTTCTGCGCTATAACGAGTTTACCGTTATAAAGAATTTATATTGTATTCATACATGAATGGAAAGCATATTGCGCGCACGAAGAAATGTGAGATTTGGCATAATCAAAGATTATATGAAGAAGAAGTGCAGACATCCAAAATTATATACAGAGTGTCCCATTTTAATTTACCGCTGAAAACGATATTATTTTTTATTGTAATATCTCAAAAAATACACACCGAATGGAAAAATGTCTGACATTTAATTTTCACTTCCTTTGTGGGGAGGAGGGAGGGGGTAGAAGGTTAAAATCTTAAATGAGAGCCAACATTTGACCACTGGGCGACTATTAGTCAAAATACTATCGATAGCAATCGTATTTATTTTAGGTCAATTCAAAACTAGATTACATATAGTAAAACTTAATTAGTTTGAAGGACTGTCGAATCCAGCTTCCTGTGACCAAAACTAAACAAGAAACTCCAAAACTAAAATGCGGTTACCACCAGTCAACCCAGAACAGCTTTGAAGTAAAAGTTTTCCCCCTTGAAACTAAACAAATAAGTAGATGAAATCAAATAAACGAGCCAACTAAATTTTATTATTAGAATAAATGAGTCTGAAATTTCATGAACGATGTTATTCTAATCCAAATTTGAGAGTTTTGCGCCGGTAAAATAAATTATTTGAAATTCTTTGTGGCGTAGGTTGGATTCATTTATCATGCTACTTTTACATCGTTTTTCAAACGGAGCTTTACATTTAAATAATGACCTATTTTGTCAAAGCTGTCATTAGTTGCAACATTTATCATAACCTGTACTTTTCCTACCGTGTGATAGAATATTATCTACTCGCACTGAAGGGAAGGTGAATAATTAATGGACCTCATAATCTATTTTTCTCCCTTTCAGTCAATTTCTATTTGAACGTTTAACAATTTTTTTAACAATGTTAAATTTGTTGTATCCTCTTTCACACAACCACTAACAAACACTAAAATACTAAAACTACCCTCCTATCTTAATTACATTACAAATCCAACCCTAATCTTATCTTAATGCACATTATCTAAATCCGGAAAACTACTCTTAATGTTCTTGCGCTACACTAAAGTCCTCGGTTTGTATCTTGTCACGTCCTTCCATTACACGCCTGAAATCAGCTGACCAACCCGTAGGACTAATTAGGGTTTTTGTTATTAAGTTGCTACCTTAAAAAAATTCAATTCAATTGAAAGAAAAATGGATTTTTTCCTCAAAAGAGAACATAATAAACCCTTGAATGTTTGCAGGGTATTTAGCATTTAATTGCAAGAGTTTCCATGTTTGAATGTTTGAATGTTTGAATGTTTGAATGAGAAGCAATATATAAACGTAGTTGATGTTTTGAGCTTCGTATTTGATATTGAAGTTTACGGCTGAAATTTAGAAACTGCTGTTACAGACATAAATTATTTCAAGTGCCCTTCAAACAAAATCAGAAACTCCAAATTGATCATTAAAATCTTTTCATGAATTGATATTGCAAATATAATTGATTCAGTATTTAATTTATTTAAAATTTGTTATAAATGATCTCCAATGAAATTGATTGATTCAAATTTAATGTCTGTCCAAATTAGTGATTTCTGGCGATAATTACATATTTGCAGTAGAGAAAGATGCAGTTCTAGCATTGATAGATCACCCAAAAAAGGATGGCGAAATGCTGGAATCGCGTACGTCAGGGATAATTGACCGAGTCTGTTTTGTTTAATTGGAATTGAAATCGTTCAGCACGAAGCAGGCGTTAATTGAATACCAGTGAGATAAATCATAGACTGTTATTTTCACCGTCAATCAATGTTACTAGATATCCGAAAAGAGGGATAGAAATAACGAGGGAGGTTGAAAAAAAAATGCTTTTGTAAGCTTTTCCCAGTATTCATACATCAATGCTGTTATAAAAATAACTAGCTAAATAATGGAAAATTCATAGCCTACAGAATTAATTTGGATTTACCCAAGAGATTCTAAGAATCTGTCAAGTAAAATGCGCTTTCAGCCAAGTCGGTTGCTATGGAAACAGTAGGCCATTATTCTTATACTACAACATTCCTAAATACTGATTTCCAAAATTCTACGACTACCAACAGATCTGAATTTATGCGGAAAATTAAAAAATAAATTCCTACTGAAGTGCACTTTCGGTTCAGTCTGTTGTTTTGAAAATAGTAGGCAATCATTCAGATGCTACAGCAGACTAAAATACCAAATTTCAATATTCTACATCTGATGGTTTCGAATTTATGCGAAAAATTCCAAAAGACTGTCAAGTAAAGTGCACTTCCGGCTCGATGGATCTCAATAAAAATAGGATATGAGCATCCAGACGGTATAATCGTCCTAAATACTGAATTCTAACAATCTACGTTCAATTGTTTTGGATTTATGCGGAGAATTCAAAAAATGTTTCGAATAAAGTGCTCTTCCGGCTTAATCG
Organism: Dromius quadrimaculatus; assembly: GCA_963989225.1. NCBI lineage: Eukaryota > Metazoa > Arthropoda > Insecta > Coleoptera > Carabidae > Dromius > Dromius quadrimaculatus. The sequence continues at coordinate 55,089,051 of OZ022330.1, forward strand.
ATAGCAATCATAATGCAAGGTGTACAACTAGATATTATAAAAGTGCCTAATACAAAATTTAAATATTCTACAACTGATTGCTTAGAATTTAAGCGGAAAATTCAAAAAGTCTGTCATATAAAGTGCACTTCCGGCTCAGCCGATTGTTACAAAAATAGAAGATGACCATTTAGATGTTACAGCAATTTCAAATGCTACATTCCAGTATCCTATGGCTGATCATTCTGAATTTATGCGGAAAATTAGAAAAAAGTTTCAAATAAAGTGCACTTCCGGCTTAGCCGATCGCAATCATAATGCAAGATGTACAATAAGATTTTTCTGGCAAGTTTTTTTTCCTGTCTTGTGGAGTGTTGTTGCATACTGAATTGCTATTTCTTTGTCTCAGAATGCCAAATAAATATAAACAAAAGACTTATAGGGGCATGGCTAGAGTCGAAACTTATGAACTGGTCACTATTTCATGCCTAGTCAAGTCACTGATTGTTTTTTAATCCAGAAATTAAGGAAAACCTAGAAGAAAGAACCCTCACTCCAAATCCAACTACCGGATTTGTTGAAAACGATGAAATTACTGCCGGAAAATTTAATAGAAGCAAAAAACCCCGGAAGTATGTCTACAGATCAGAACATGGCGTTTTCCAGTAGTCTATTATGAGCTATAACGCCCTACAGTTCCGCCAACAAAAAAAATAACCGAATAGATGCAAGAACAAATCTGCAGTGCTTACTGACACACCTACTAAGGATAAAATTGCTACCTGAATGCCAGTAAAAAGATAAAAAATGTGAAAAAGCCTGAGAAAATAAAGAAGAAATCAATAAGAAAAGTAATGCTGTAATGAATAGGATGAAGACGAAGAAGATTCAGAAAAATAAAAATTATTTTTGTGCCTGGATCATTTCACGAATTTTTTATTCGTTATGCCTGAAAACTATCAAAAAATGTCCAAGTTCCTATTTAGACTTGCTTTTGTAGTGCTGGTAGTAGTTTTACCAAACTTTTTATATATCAAGAATATGAGTGGCAGTTCATTGTCTTTCAATGCCGCCTCTTCACATCAAGTTAGGTACGATAGTATAAATTGTGAGCAGGAGCTTTTAAATTTTACAAAAATCTCCAATGAAAGCTGTCAAGAGCAAAGTTAAAGCAGGAATTTTTGTTGGTCCACACATTGAAACAATTCTTGGTAAAGAAGGATCTCCAAAATTGTTCACTAATGCTTAGAAAGGTCTTGGTACTGGTTCATTAGGAGACAGCAGAATTAAAAACCACCAGAAGCTAGGTGAAAAATTCATCACGAAATCAAGTTCATGATTCGCAGGATGTCTGAAAATTCATACGCTACAAGCTACATGCTTTTTTAGAGAAATCTGAAAACAACATGGAATCAAAAGATAAGTGAGTCTAAATGCATAGGTGTCACAATTTACCTTGGTATCTGTTACAACTTATCTTTGTATTAGGAGAGTTGTGACACGGGGAGTAATTTCTGTTTTTATAGAATTTTGCAGATGCCTTATAATCCAGTCGGCATGTCGAAAAATTAGGGCGGATTAGGAAAAAATGCTACCTTGATGAAACTTTAGTATGTTTTTTTTTATCACCCAACGATGTTATTTCCATGTTTTCCGACCAAAATTTTGCGAAGCAATTTTCAGGGGGAGGAAAAAACCACGAAATTTAGGCACTATTTCCAGTTTTCATCCTGTAACTTTTTCCCCTTAATTTCTACGCCTTAGATCATCAAGTCCAATTTCGTAGAGCATTAAATTTCCGATGAGTTTGACTCGTAAAACTTGTTAGTGGACCCCCCAAGTTTCAAGATACAGCACTTTAAAAAAGTGAAAAATTCCTGAAAATCTAAAAAAACGCAAAAATGGGAAACTAGGTACCATAATACCATGAAAAATGTCGGAAAATAAAGATATGTAGCGAAACCCACCATGTTTTAACGTTCTTTTTGATTTTGAGGAATTTATCACCTTTTTGAAGTGCTGTATCTTGGAGCTTAGTGGTTCTACAAACAAGTTTTACAAGTCAAACTTATTGGAAATTTAGTTTTCTACGAAATTGAACTTGACAATCTAAGTCGTAGGAATAAAGGGGGAAAAGTTACAGGGCATAAATTGAAAAAAGTTCAAAAATTTCGTGGTTTTTTCCTTCCCCTGAAAATCGCTTTGCGAAATTTTGGTCGGAGAACATGGTTTCATCAAGAACGCATTTTTTTCGACTCCAAAGTACTATTAATATTTTCATTAATTTTGTTGATTGTCTCTTAAACAGTATGGATTGAGATACATTGACTCATACAGTTCATAGATGTAGAATGTTTTTTAACTGATATTGTAAATCGCTATTGAGAAATTATTTTTTAATTGAATAGGGTTACCTTGATCATGGATTCTTCTAAATTTCATTCAAATATTACACCCTTAAGGATGAATTATTCATTTTAACCGATTTTTAATATGCTACGCGATATTTTCGTTTGTTTTTTTTACTTCTTCTATTAACTTATTCTAAATTGAAACATGGAGACAATACTTCAAAGAGCTATTAGAAGGATAAAAGATAAGGGAAAAGGAAGATATAAAGGAAAGGAGGAAATTCATATCACAGGAAAAAAGGCTCAAGCAAGAGGAGGAAATAACATTAGATGAAATAAAAAGCACTAAAGAAAACCAAAGTAGGTAAAGCCCTAGGATATGATAAGATGCTTAAAACAACAACACATACAGCATTAGAAAGGTTGAAGGAAATATACAATAAAGTAGTAAGCACAGGAATTGCACCGGAAGACTGGCAAATCGGTATAATATGCCCCATATACAAGCAGAAAGTGACATAAAGGACTGCCAAAATTACCGAGGAATAACACTCCTAAGTACAGCAAGCAAAGTGTTTGCAAGAATGTTAGAGAAGAAACCAAACAGAGGAGTTAACGATGCAATAAGTATAATGAGACAAATGAGCAAGAAAACAATAAAACAAGGAGACAAGGTGTACCTGTACTTCATAGACCTAAAAAATGTTTTCGACAGAATAGGAAAGACATGTGAAAGACTCTAAGAGAAAGAGAAGTAGATATTAGCACAATAAGAAGTATACAAAGCTTATACAAAAGGACCAAAAACTACATAAGAACAAAGAATGAAATATCAGACATGTTTGAAACTACAAAAGGCGTAAGGCAAGGCTGCATATTAAGCCCGTTACAAAGCAAAAAAGGAAGCGAAAGAATACTTAATTGGAAAATGGGAAATGGAAAACATAAAAATAACAAAGATATGTTACGTAGATGACATGATAGTAATAGGAAAAGACGAAAACACACTAAACAAGAATGTAAACTTATTAAGAAGAACCTAGAAAAAATAAACATGAGGATAAACCGCAATAAAACCATAAGTCATAAGCAAAAACGAGGAAAATCACACAATCAAAATAGAAGAAGATATATGACGGAAAACTAGATGAAGAAATAAGGGAAAGAACAGGAGCCACAGGTAGACTATCTAACACGTTGAAAAGCACCATACTAACAAATAAAGAAATACCAAAGGAAATCAAAACATGAGCATACAAAAAATTGAAGAATCATCTAGATCTAGATGATGAAAGCGCATTTTTGACAGCTCATGAATGCTTGTTACTTCAGAGATTTCGCAAATTACCATCTTCCACAATTACTGAGCTTGAAATCAAGCAGTTTGGGCAAACTTACGGAACAGCAGCTTCCATTTAGTACTAGTTTCAAGTCGACTATTTGATTGGTACATAATTTATGCATGCACAAACTCAAAACTACCTTTTAATCTTCATTGTTTAGTTATTGACTGACGGGAGGTCAAGTGCTGTACCTTAAAATGATAATTTGATCTTTATCAAAGCTATATAAAAAATACACCAAAAGTAAACAAATTTTCATCCAATAATAATAATTCATTCTAATAAGTTTCAAATTCGCGTCAAACAAGTCATTGAATGAATCCCGGACAGATTTGACAACTGTACATAATAATAGTGACACCCACGGCTAAAGTTGTAACTAAATTTTTATCTACTTGAATAAACTTTAGTTGCCATATCCCTAATGTCATATATATCTATGGGCATTGTTTCACTTGAAACAAGTAATTGAATAATTCAATCTTCCACTATCACTGAACTTGAATTGAAGCAATTTGTGCAAACCTACAAAATAGTAGCTTTTATTTAGTACCAGTTTCAAGCCTGTAAATAGTATAGTTGCTGAGAACTCAGCGTCACGCCAGCCAGCCAGACAGCCAGCCAAAGTGAATATAATAGCGCTTTTTTCTGAAAAATGCAATAAAAAAGCACTGGAAAAGAGAGGATTTAAATGGGAAGAAGCAGGCAGCTTGAGCAAAATGAAAGAAAAATGGAAGGAAGTATGGAAGAGAAAAGAAGAAGCAGAATGAACAAAAAACATCTTGAAAGGCTTGCTGCTATTAAACAGGAAAAACAAGAATAAATAAACAAGAAAAATAGAACAATAAACAATGAAACAACAAGGATAGGACTTTTGATTTTTAAAATGGCTTTCATTCGCAGCAACGCAATTCCGGCAGCGTGTTGTAATATTAGAAGAGACACTTTCAGATATTCCCTATTCAGTAGTGCTATGACTTCTTTGGCAGAACGTTATTTAAGAAAGTAAAATAATTTTTACCATTCAATCGGTTTGGAAGAATGTACATTCACTGAAAAACGTCGTTATTCATCAATAAATTCTTGTACTGAATGAAAATAATGCAAAAAGCGTTTCAGGATAATTTCCTGTAACATTAATCATAACTTGGCTCACTAATTCCATAATAGTGAGTAATTATTCTAGATTACAGTTAATTATTTTCCAATATTGGATAGTTAATGTCCACCGATATGTATTCGGCTTTTACAGTAATCTAATGATCTGATTACAAGTGATAATCTCACTTTTTGTGGAGTGATTTATTTGTACGGTTACATTTTGCTCATTACGGTTGGTATTATGAGCTAAGTAAACTAAGTTAGTGCTGATTTTGCTGGATTAGGTCCTTCTTAGAACAAACATACTAATTGCTTGTTTTACTCTATTAATATCTCATGTTGAGGTTAACATTCAAACCTTGTTCAATTATTTAAGCGACTGAATGAATACTTGCATATAGCATTTATTGCGTGTTCAAAACCTGCTCTGAAAATATTCCAAAAAATGGAAGAATCATCTAGATGATGGAAGCGCATTTTTGACAGCTCATGAATGCTTGTTACTTCAGAGATTTCGCAAATTACCATCTCTCACAATTACTGAGCTTGAAATCAAGCAGTTTGGGCAAACTTACGAAATAGCAGCTTCCATTTAGTACTATTTTCAAGTTGACTATTTGATAGGTACATAATTTATGCATGTACAAACTCAAAAATACCTTTTAATCTTCATTGTTTAGTTATTGACTCACGGGAGGTCGAGTGCTGTACCTTATAATGATAATTTGATCTTTATCAAAGCTATATAGAAGAAATACACCAAAAGTAAACAAATTTTCATCCAATAATAATAATTCATTCTAATAAGCTTCAAATTCGCGTCAAACAAGTCATTGAATGAATCCCGGACAGATTTGACAACTGTACATAATAATAGTGACACTGGTGGCGAAAGTTGTAACTAAATTTTTATCTACTTGAATAAACTTTAGTTGCCATATCCCTAATGTCATATTATATCTATGGGCATTGTTTCACTTGAAACAAGTAATTGAATAATTGAATCTTCCACAATCACTGAGCTTGAATTAAAGCAATTCGTGCAAACCTACGAAATAGCAGCTTTTATTTAATACCAGTTTCAAGTCTGTAGATAGTATAGTTGTTGAGAACACAGCGTCACGCCAGCCAGCCAGACAGCCAAAGTGAATATAATAGCGCTTTTTTCCAAAAAATGCGCTAAAAATAGTATTCTATCGACTTTATTCCGGTGAAAATAATATTCGTCGATTCAATGCGCCATTAAAATAGATTCTAGCACCTATCTGAACCGCTGTATCTCTATAATAACTTCACAATAGTCACGTCTCGCTATAACGGCGAAACAAAACAATCTAACCATCTTCCGATCGTCAACTCACTCGACTTTGGGAGATATCGACGTCTGTTTCCATAGAGATGAAACAATTGAATCACTAGTATAAGTCTATTATTTTTACGGCTACGATACCAGTTGTTTATAGATATCTTTTATAGTTACCGACATACCATACTCGTATGCGATTTCACGCGTCTGAAAACAAAAATAAATATTTCCTTGAAGTACATTCGTTCTAACAAATAGTCTTTAGTATTTTGTTCAATAATTCACAATTGAATCGTACCGACTGCGCCAGTACTCAACGTATAAAATCTCCTTAAGCGCATTACAAAATTATAATAACCCTTTTGTTATTAAAATAACTTTTACATTTCATCCCTTGAAAGATCCTCCAGCTGTTCATATTTAATTCGAACAGATTCGCCTTCATCGCAATTTCAATTCCAAGTTTTCAAACTTGGGAAAGATAATTGACAAGTGTTTTATCCAGACAACTTCCTTCAAAAGGAAATTCATTGTAACCTCGACTTCATTAGCTAGTAAAACAAATGAAAGTTTTTCACGACCGCCGCCAATCAAAACAAGAGGATAACAGCGCTACAAACATTTGAAAACACAGTTTAGTTCATTTGAAAGTTTTACATGGACTTTTTGACAAGGACGAAATATTTGATAAGTTGAATTAATAAAGTTTTCGGAATAAATTTGTATGGAAATTTTAAGCGCTCTTCAAACACAGACGACGAATCTTAACCTCAAACAAAATTTGGAGGAAAGAAATTTTAATTATATTTTAGTACATTTTGAAAAACCCACCCCTATCTGTGTAATTACCGTTGTTTGACTTTCAAACTCTACACCCCCAACTTTTTATGGTGGCTTCTGTTCCCCCCTCCAATAGCGAAACGTCAACTGTCTTCTACACTCCCTGAAGTAACTGAAAAAGTTTTCTATCGGACCTGCACTGAATTGTAATACAATAAGACTGTTCTTTCTCTTCTCCGAGCCGAAGTTTGGTAAACATGTTCGTAAATTATGATGAATTATTTTGCGAGAAAATTTCCCTAAATACGTCCCTAATTTCAGTTTTATTGAAGCTCATTAAGTAAACGTGCCTGATCTGTTAATGTGAGTTGGAAATGATCGTAGTTCACTTGTTATAATCACCCCCTTCCTTATCAGTACTTAAGGGTGAAAAATTGGTCTAGACAATGTTTTGTTCATTTTTTTGTTTGATTTTGAATTATTTTATGACAGCTAAAACAGCGAAAACATTTTTCAGGATATTTCCGTGCAAATACCAACCCTGTGTGACTTTGACCTCTATTTTTATTGCTGACGTCAGATTTCATCCCTTATTTGTATTTATTTTTAACTTTCGACTTACGGTGTGTTTATTTTCCCAATTTTACAAATGTGTGAGAGATCAAACAGCACCGCACATCTAAGATAAATATTTGAGGTTTCCTTGTCCCTCTTATAATACCATGCCTCGTTTTATCTTTTTCCCGCAGTGCGGTCTGCACCTGATTCCTGCTGAAGCACCTGCGACCTCAGCGCCAAAGGCGCGCAGCGGAGAGCTTGCAGAACTAACAACCAATAAGGGTGTGATTGACGGGTGAGAACAGACAAAACAAGTAAAATTTGGTGACTGCAAATAACAATTTTAAAATGATTAATTCTCTTTATGATATACAAATACAAATATTGTTAAATATAAGTATCTAAGTTGGTACTATTAATCATTTTTGATTGGTTCTTTTCATCCCCTGAATTAAGGTCATGTTTGCTGCAAAAACGATGAATTGATAAATATCTGACAATAGGACAAGGGTTCAATAACCTCACAAAAATATTGTTGATATCTCAATCGAATCAAACAACTAATATTTTGCATCTCCTTTAAGCTATTATAATAACACCACAACTGAAGATGATATTATCTAGGAAATAGTTCTCCCTAATCATCTTCCAACGCTAGATGAGGGTGGAATTATAAGTGACACTTGAATTAATTTGTTTCTCGTGTAAACACTACAATGGCTGTTGAGGAAATACTAAAGACTTGTTAACAACGGTAATAATTCATAAGCTAAACTCTTCTGAGATTGTGTCTTTGAAATTAGAATGAGTAAATATTTACAGAATTCTAATTGCAAATAAAAATATAACAATTTTGTTAAGATCAGGATGAAAAATAGACATTTCCATCAAACAAGTTCCTCTGAGCTTGACCGCCGTTCAGGTACTTCTATATTTCTATATTTACCTTTCTAGGAAGGTTCCTTTCTTGAATTTCATCTTTCTACGCCTCTGGATATCATTTCCTATCCAAGCCCGGAAAATTACGGTACTGATTCTCTCTCCGGAAAATCTTTTTCCCCAAATCTCGGTTTATGAACATTTGAACAAAAAGGGTTTTTGTTTATACCGCAGATTTCCGCTTTTCCAATATATAGATGAAGTTTCCAAATCAAGTGACCTTTGGTTTGAATAACTTTGTGATTTATATCTGTTTGATTTCTTTGGGGTTGCTGTAATTTTCATTTTTATAGAAAGGGAGTCTAAAAGTTTGAAATGATACATAATTTAAAAATAAAATCAATATCATAGTTTAGATATGGTCGAATTTACATTTCAGTGTTTCGTAAAGTGATTTAGACCCTACTGAACCCAAAAAACATGATTCTGGAAAAAGTCGGCTTTTAATTCCCTGCAATCTGACATCCAATGTTACTTTGTACAACTTAAATTAGGCGAATTGCAGCCCCTCCAAACTTTTGAATTCTTTCGCTAATTACTTTTGAAGGATAGCTTGTTTTGGAAAATGTTTGAAATGAAAGTTGTAGGGCTTTCCAATCCCTACAATTTGATATCTGATGTTACTTCGTGCAACTCAAATCAGCCAAGTTGCAGTCCTTTCAAATTTTTTGAAAAAAGCAACATTTTCGCTAATAACTTTTGAGCTGTAAGCTTGTGTCATAAAAGGTTTCAAATAAAAATTGTAGGGCTCCTAATTCTATACAATTTAGTTTTTGATGCAGCTTCTTACAACAAAAATTAGTCGAGTTGTAGCTTTTTCAAAATATTTGCAAAATTTGAGCAGTAAGTTGTATAAAAAAAATATTTCAAATACAAGTTGAAGGGTTTTCAGTCTCCTACAGTTTGAAAATAGTTACAGTTACAGCCTCTTCAAAATTTTTTGCTAATAATTTTTGAGTAGCAATATATCGAAAAACGTTGTAGAGCTTTTAATTCATTACAATTTTATTTATTTATTTATTCAAAGCAACTTCTAACGGCAAAAATTAGTCAAGCTGCAGCTCCTTCAAGCTCTTTTGTGTTCCAAATAAAAGTTGTGAGGCTTTTAATTCCTCACAATTTCGTTTATTACGCAAGCAATAACTTGTTTTGGAAAATATTTCAAATAAAAGCTGTAGGGCCTCCAATGCCCTGTAATTTGTCCTCTCGACTTATTTCGTACAATCGAAATCTCAAATCAAGCAAGTTGCAGCTCCTTCAATCTCATTGATTCTTTCGCTTATAACTTTTGAGCGGTGCTTTCTTTTGAAAAATAGTTAAGGTAAAAATTATAGTGCTCTTAATTCTCTATAATTGAATATTGTATATAACTTCGCACAACTAAAATTACCAGAATTGCAGCTTCTGAAATTTCGTTTAATGAACAATTTTCTCTCGCTGATTACTTTTGAGCGGTAGCTTATTTTAAAAAATGTTTCAGATAAAAGATGTAGGACTTCCAATTGCCTACAATTAGGCTCCTGAAATAACTTCGTCTGCATATTTTTATTATTCTTTTTTCTCCAGCCTGTTTTCTTTTTGTTTTTATTGATTTTATCAAGTTTTACCAAATTTATTGATCTTAGTGTGATCATTTCGGGTGTTCTCATTATTTGTTTAGTTTTTGCTATGTCTGCTCGAGATGATTGGTCGCACCATTGTCCCAAATATTTTTATTTTGGAATCAGTTACATACGTAACGTATGTAACTTCTTCGATACTCAATTCTCATGGCTTGTTCAAACATTTTAGTGGTACATTGGACATCGTTAGTGGCTTTGTTTTATTTGTTGATATTTTCATGTATTTCTTTGCTAATGTTACAAACATGTAAACATACGCTGCAGGTCGTTTTCTGACTTTGCTATTAATACATTTATGTTACTATTTTCTGGCAAATTCTTATAGTAATTAAGATATCAAGGGTGTTAAAAGGAAAATAATGCCTGAGGTCAACAGTGTACTTTCCAAGGGCCTTTGGCCCGAGATGTGTACGTTGACCGTAGGCATTATTGTCTGTTCAACTCCCGTGGTGCCTTCAATGTTTAATGTCCGACTTTTGTTGTATTTCAACCAAAATTTTGAAACATAATGCCATCGGGTATTATTTGTTACGTAATTACTCTAAAATCAGTGTTGTCATGACAGCAATAATAAACTACTCGGACATTAACATTATTTGTTATTTTGTTCATGACGACATTGGAAAGAATTGGGCCCCCTTCTAACACCTATGCCAGATAATATTTCTTGTATTTTTATTCTTGTGTTGGATATTTCTTGGTATTTGTTTTACGTCAAGTATGTTGTCAAATTAACGAAGCATAAGAAGGCTGGCTTTGCAAATTCGGTCGCTTTTTAGACTACTTGACGAACTACAAATATTGCATTAGTTGTTCGATTTCTTTAGTAACCTTGTTGTTCTTCACTTATTTCTAAATACTATGAGCTCAATTTCCGGAATCCTTTTTTCCTCTTCTTTGAAGAATTGAATTGTTTTACTTGTTTTCCATTCAGAAGGTACTTTTCTGTTGTTTTGTTTGTTGTCCTTTATTTTTTAAGAGCTCATGTGTGGTGTTGCCTTATCCAGAGAATTTTCACTGCTCTTTCTACTTCTTCGCTTATTGTGGTTTCTATTTCTTTTTCTCTTTCTTCATATTCTATTTCTACTAATAGATTACCAAAGTATTCGTGCCATTCTGATTGCCTGTATCAATTTGCTAACATCTTTTTTTCTGTTTCTTTGCATCTTCCAGATTTTTTTTGGCACCGTATATGTTTGACTCCATATTCTTGTTGTTTCCGGTATTTTTATTTTAGTTGTCTTTTTCTCTTATCACATAAATTCATTTCTCTTATTGCCTATTTTTTAATTTTTCTTTCACTTTCTTTATGAACCATGGTTTAGTATTCAGCCTTTTACATTACTAAAATAAATAATATTGTCACAAATTTTATTGTGATTAATTTATTTACGCAGGTTACATTGCTAATCTTTACTTTACAAACTCAAATGATCACAATATCGCTCACAGTTACTCGTACTGAATTACTGAATCACTGACTGGATTACTGACTGACTGAATTCCTCTCCTAGCTCGCGGTCTTATATACCTAAACCGACAATGGACCAATATTCAATTGTCTAACAGTTGTTGCCCGGCAACCACCGAACATCTAGTGACCATAGCCTGTCAATCATGTCCGACAATTGAACATCGACTTTGTCAATACTAATTAGGATTACAGTTACAGCGAATTCAAATAAATAATTATATGAACTAATTACATGAAATATTTCATATTTGTGACAATATTTTCGATTGTTGATTGCTTTTTTACAACTTGACCTGAATATGCCAAGTTTGGGATCATTAAAGCAACTGGACATGAAACTTTTGACTATTGTAGAATAGAATAGTAATTTTATATATCCACCATCTGTCTTTTAACAACGAGAGCTGTCACTGTAAAATATGCAATTAATTGATACGTGAGACAGCAATGAAACTGGTCATAAAATTGGAAAAGTACTGCGATGGCTGCAATAGATTTTCTTAATTCTCCGAGCTATAATATAATAGGTGATCATGTTTTTTTGACAGTTTGAGTATTCGATGAATCCACGTTTTAGACCCTACTGAACCCGAAAAACATAATTTAAAATAAGTCGGCCTGTCGGTCTGTTTGGAAGCACATAACTTCAGAACGCGTACGAATTTTCGACTGAAATTTTATATTCAAATTTTTCGTCAAAAAGCTAGGTTCAAGTTTGTGATGAGCTTTTTTCAACCAGTGGTACCAAAGCTTTATTGATGAAACTTTTCAGTTTTTTGCGTTTATTTTATAAACGGTAGTATATATCATAAAATATGCAATAACTAAAATTATTTCTTGGTTGATTTGGCACAACATTTACTGGAAATATTTTTCAAAATTATCAGCGATTCATTTGTTATTATCAAAATTTAAATTATTATAAAATTCTGTACCAAGAAAATATTGAGAATCGTAAAAGTTAGAATTATTATCACTCATATTTTGTCATCAAATGCAAACGTTCCTCAATTATTCTTTTGAAAATAAGTTATTTGGCTCTATAGTATTTGGTCAATCAAATTAAAGATTTTGTGGAGATAATTTTAGAACAAGTGTCAAAGAGGATATTTAAACGATTATCAATTGTTTCTTTCACAAATCATTTAAATTATGTCTAGTTTGGTATCAATTTCAAGCTCTTGAAGATATAAGCTCAGTAGATATCAAAAATAAGTAATTAAGTAATGGAATCCATGTTACGATCTTCAAATTATACTTACGGCGATTAAATGTCGAAACTGTATGTTCCAATGAATTAAAGACCTCGAAATTCTAGAAAAGGGCTTTCTATTTTCAAATGTAAGGATTAAAGAATAACTGCCATTTGTCGTTTCAACAATTACAGCTGTCACTTTGACAATAACAGCTTTCACTTTGAAATATGCAATTAATTGATGCGATGTGATGTTTTTAAATCCATCCCGTTGATAAAAAGCCTTCATTATTCGCCTATTGAATAATATAATGTTATTCAGCTTAAGAGATATTTCATATTGATGTTTGTTTTCGACGACCTTTTGTGTAACAACGGACGATTTTTATATATGTTACTGAAATTTTTATTCAAATACTGGCCATATCATTTGAATAATAAATAAAATATGAACATATACACAATATTTTACGTTCATTATAGATTTAGAGGCTAGGGCGTGAGTAGCGAATCTAAACGGTACTATAAAATGTAAATATTATATAATACTCGTATTTCATGGAATAATATCCACATAAATGATTAATTTGTACTCCAAAAAAAGAGGTAAAGTTATTGTAGGTCCTAGGGCTCAATTAAAATCAAAATAAATCTGTTGTACGACCCTGGATTCCAATAAAAACTAGTCTTTCAAGATTGAAAATTCCTGATTATGTATCTGAATTTTATAAGCGCTATTTTATTCAATGTAGAATGTACATCGATTATTTAGACGCAATTTCCCAGTTTTGTTGACTGCTTCATTATTTTTCCATTTCATCCGCAAATTAAATTAATAAAGAGAAAATTAAATTGTGTTTATTTCCTTTTTTACAAAAAAGAATACAAATCGGAATCGTTTTTAGTTTAAGGTAGCAAATCATTTTTCAGACTCCACCCTATTTCTCAATTGTCCCAGCATTATCCTCGCTAACAAGTGAGCATCGCGTCCATTGTTTGTCCTGTCTGAATGTACATGACGTAGAGTTGGCACCACGTGCTTGACATTCCTGCAGGAGAGAATCGGGATAGAATTAGGATAACCAGAGCAGAGTCGCAGCATCATTGAAAATTCTATTACAGTACATCCTCAACTTGTGCTTTCCGAATCCGGGTAGTGTAATTATTTATTCAAAGAGCTTTATTATTCATTGCATCCGGATTTCGGGTGCTTTCTGTCCTGCCCGTGTGGCTTAAACCCCAGAATTAAAGCAGTGAGTTGAGGTAACTTGAAGAAAGAATTAATTTAATTGAATCTAGTATTTATTTTTTGGTTTCTGAGGTAAAATCTTCAGTGCGCCCCTGGGGTAACTATCCACAAGCTTGTCCAGAGAATTCCGCCGTTTTCCAGCATTATACAATTATGTGGTCTACGAACCACCCCTAAAATTGAACTTAAACTAACTTCAGTAAATTTGTATGTCCTTTAGGGATTATTTGTCTGCGAACTTCAATTGTTTCTTCATCTGAAATTCGGAGAGAGATGAAACTATTTTGCATTATTCTAAAAGAGGTTTGTATCGAAAAGTACGGATTTTACTTTGAAATAAGGAACAGCGAAAAGTTCTTTATTGAGATTGAATTTTAAATGGAACTGATGTGATTCTGATTAGATGCGGACTTTTTAATTATTCTAATTGATGGAATTGGAATTCGTTTCGTCTTACGTTTCCTTGATTCTAATTTATTCTTCAACTCTTTGAAACTTTAAGCAAATCCCAGGAGTTTTTGGATTGAGTTGAATTATATAGGCATTAGAATAAATAATTTAGGAACCATGATAGTTCTTCCTTCGTATATTTTCTGTAAAATTGTTTGGTTGTAAAAGCATACAAGTGTTCTTGGATTACTAATGTATGCATTTCTCATATTCAAGATCTTAAAGTGTTCTTAGTAAAATGAATATGTAAATACTATAATAAACCTTCTGCTAACAGTTATTAGCCATGCTTTACCTAGAATTACTGCCGTTTAGCTGATATTAAACAATTTATTATACAAGCAATTATAATAGAACGTGAAATAGTTTTTTTATTTTGCTTTACCGGTTCGAAACATGTGGCCAATACAATATTAACCGATGTAGTTACCGGTAAATTAAACCGATATAAGCGTTTTATTTGACAATAAATTTAGTTGGAATAAGTGCATTACTTTGTATATTATTGCTGTTTTTCATTGGTCAATTATTCGGCGATAAAGTTGTAAAGTACAGCGATTAAAATGAAATATTCAGAAAATAAATATTTTACTACAGGTATTGAAATACATCCACCTGAACCATCCTCAGGAGGATTTCCAACTTATGCTTGCGTTATTAGCGAAAGAACTCGGCTTATTTCAGTCATACGAAGTTGTTTCAGGAGCCAAATGGTAGACAATTGGAAGTCCAACAGCTTTTATCTGAAACATTTAAAAAAAATCTGACGTCACTTACTTGTACATCATTGAATATATTTATAATATGATGTGATTTTGTGTTTGATTATATATATCAAGTAAAATGCGCTTTCAGCCAAGTCGGTTGCTATGGAAACAGTAGCCCATTATTCTTATATTACAACATTCCTAAATACTGATTTCCAAAATTCTACGGCTACCAACAAATCTGAATTTATGCGCAAGATTAAAAAATAAATTCCTATTGAAGTGCACTTCCGGTTCAGTATATTGTTATGAAAATAGTAGGCAATCATTCCGATACTACAGCAGACTGAAATACTAAATTTCAATATTCTACACCTGATCGTTTCGAATTTATGCGAAAAATTCCAAAAGACTGTCAAGTAAAGTGCACTTCCGGCTCAGTGGATCTCAATAAAAATAGGATATGAGCATCTAGACGATATAATCGTCCTAAATACTGAATTCTAACAATCTACGTTCAATCATTTTTGATTTATGCGGAAAATTCAAAAAATGTTTCGAATAAAGTGCTCTTCCGGCTTAGTCGATAGCAATCATAATGCAAGGTGTACAACTAGATATTATAAAAGTGCCTAATACAAAATTTAAATATTCTACGACTGATTGTTTAGAATTTATGCGGAAAATTCAAAAAGTCTGTCATATAAAGTGCACTTCCGGCTCAGCCGATTGTTACAAAAATAGAAGTTGACCATTTAGATGCTACAGCAATTTCAAATGCTAAATTTCAGTATCCTATGGCTGATCATTCTGAATTTATGCGGAAAATTAAGAAAAAAGTAAAGTGCACTTCCGGTTTAGCCAATCGCAATCATAATGCAAGATGTACAATAAGTTGTTACAGAAGTTCTTTATACGAAGTTTTAATATGCTATGGCTTATCATTGTATATTTATGCAAAAAATTAAAAAAAGTTTCAAGTAAAGTGCACTTCTGGCCTGGCCGATTATTACAAAAATAGCAGATAACCATTATGATACAACATCAAGTTCAAATACTGAATTTCAATATCCTACGGTTGATCATTCTGGATTTATTAGAAAAATTCGAAAAAAATTTCAAGTAAAGTGCACTTCCGGTACAGACGCTTGGAACTATAATGCGCACAACTAGACCCTATACCAGTCTTAAATACAAAATTTCAACATTATACGTTCAACCAGTTTTGAGATTTGCGAGTTGTGCACGCACGCACGAACAAACGTACCGACATCAAGCCAAAAATAGTCAAAATGGATTCAGGGATGCTCAAAACGGATATTCCTATCAAAATCTCGATAGGTGAATTTTGTCGGTTTCTCAATACTTGTTACTTTGTACAAGTAAGTAAAAAGTTAACGCTCAAAAGTTATCAGTTCATTTCAGGAGATTGAAGAGACTTCAAGTCATCCAATTTTAGTTGAACGACGTAACATGTGACATCAAATTCTAGGAAATCGAAAGCTCCGTAACTTTTATTTGAAATATTTTTTGATACAAGCTACCGCTTAGAAGTTATTACCAAAAGAAAATTGAAGAGGCTGTAACTCAGCACATTTTAGTTTCACTGAGTAACACTAGATGTCAAATTGTACAAGCTTTGTTTGTAATATTTTTTGAAACAGTTTACCACTCAAATTGTAGTAATAAAATTACGTAAAAGTTATTAAGAAAAGAAAGTTGCTTTCTTCAAGAGTTAAAAGATTCTGTGAGTCTACGTATTCCAGCTATACAAAGTTAAATCGGATGTCAAATTGTAGGAGACTGAAAAAGAATTTGCCAGCAAGAAAAGTTGTTTATCGCAAAGATTTTGAATGGGCTACAACTCGACTAAATTTTGTTGTCAGAAGTTACATCAAAAACTGAATTGTACGGAATTAGGAGCTTTACGACTTTTATTCAAGACCTTTTTTGACACAAGCTACAGCTCAAAAGTTATTAGCGAAAAATGCTTGTGTTACGGATATTTTTCATAGGTTTCACGTGACATCAATAATCATATCATTTTTAACATAGTTTAGGAAGTTACACAACACGTAAGTTATTTAAACGGTTCGACAACCATTGATTACCTCAGTTTGTGTTATTATTTAGGAGAGTGGAGTTCTACAGTGTTTTAGTGTATCTTTAAGAGTTAAAGTTGAATCAGTGATTTGGTATAAGTTGAAACAGAGAGTTTAGTTACTAGATGTGTGAGTTAAATGGGTATGCAGTGTATTGGTTGAGAGAGCGTTTGAGAGTGATCGTGAATTGAGTTGATGTTGTTCACGTTAGTGTCCCAAATTATTCTAAGTGTTGTTGTATGATTGCTATCATTTTGTGCGCCAAAGTCACTCTGTGTGAGTGAATATATAACCTGCGTTGTGTTGATGGTATTGACTATATAACCTGCGTTGTGTTGATGGTATTGAGTATATATGTGTGTGGATGTGATTCTCCTCACTAAGCAAGTAGTTTGCTTATGTAATATTCTATTTTCAGATTATATGAGATCTACACTTTGAGACCGACGGCTTCTGTGCATCAATTAGATGAATATTGGTTTATTGTAACATTTAATTGGAATTTAATACAATTGCTATATTGAATTATGCTGTGTTTAATTCACGCTTAATAATTGAAAGAACTGCAACTCGGCTGATTTTAGTTGCACGAAATAACATAAAATATCAAATTGTAGGGAATAGAAAGTCCTACAACTTTCATTTCAAACATTTTCCTAAACAAGCTTCCCTTCAAAAGCAATTAGCGAAAGAGTTCAAGAGTTTGGAGGGCTGCAATTTAACTAATTCCAGTTGTTTGGAGTGAAATGATATGTAAAATTGTAGGAAATTTAGAGCCCTACTAGTTTTATTTGATTTTTTTTTTAAACAAGCTGTCACTCAAAAGTTGTAAGGAATTAAAAGCCCTACAACTTTTACTCAAAATATCACTTGATACAAATGAAGTTGATTTTCTCAAGAGTTTAAATAGGCTGCAACTTACCTATTTATAGACATACGATGTGTTTATCGCAAAGAGTTTGGAGGGGCTGCAACTCGCCTAATTCCAGTTGTACGAAATAATATGGGATGTCAAATTGTAGGGTACTAAAAGCCCTATAACTTTTGGCTAAACTATTCTTAAAAACAAATTTCCACTCAAAAGTTATCAGCGAAAGAATATCGTTTTTTAGTTTTTGCAGAGAGTTTGAAGGGTCTGCCAATCAACTCATTTATGTTGTAAGAAGTTGCATTAAAAACCAAATTGTATGGAATTAGGAGCCCTACAACTTTTATTTGAAGTAAATTTCGATACAAATCACCACTCAAAAGCTATTAGCGATAAAAAATGGCTTTATCAAAAGTTTGAAGGGGCAATAACTCACCCAATTTTGTATATATGTAGGCAATTATAAGCCCTACAACTTTCATCTGAAACAATCTCTAAAACAAATCACCCCTAAAAAATTATCGTATATAATATCACAAGAGATTGTAATTTATGAGCTACCAACCTTTTTTATTGCAAAATGCACTAAACTGTCTCCATATACTCTTTTGACATTTTTTTTTTGTATTTACAGACTTCTTGTTTCCGTTTTCATTACAAAGTTCCTCAAAAAATGCATTTCCAAAATGATTAAAGTTTGACATTTTCGAAAACCGATTATTTGTTTATATTAAAACTCAGTATTGTTTTTCTATGGCGCGGGGTTTTACCGCGGTAAATTTCCGTTGGCAAGCGATTTGTTATTATCAATGTCATTGTAACTATGCAGAATTTGTCAGTATAATTGACATGAGTAAAATTTATTGTATATTATATCACAAGAGACTGTAATTTTATCAATAGATTTTTTTTGAAAACATTTTTTACCTAGCAACATCGTGAGAGTCATCATTGAATCACGAGAGCGAAGCTCGAGGGTTTAATTTGAGCAGATGACTCGAAGGATGTTGCTTGAAGGTAAAAAAATGTTTGAAAGAAAAATTTATGATAAAATTAAAGTCGCGAGTGGTATTTGTGGAGAATATTACACAAATGAAATTGCTATTATAAGTACCTATTGAATGATGTTGGATGCAACTACTAACCTGTTTTTATTGCAAAATGCACTAAATTGTTTCCATATATTCTTTTGACATTATTTTTTGTATTTTCAGACTTCTTGTCTCCAATTTCATTACAAATTTCCGCGAAAAATGCATTTCCAAAATGATTAAATTTTAACATTTGTTTCTCCAGGTTAAAGGCAATTTATCGCGATTAATCGCTTGCCAACAGGATTTTACCGCGGTAAATTCCCGTTGGCAAGCAATTTGTTACTATAAATGTCATTGTAACTATGCAGAATTTTTTTATAATGGACATGAGTGAAATGATCTACGAAAAAAGTCTTCTGCTTGTAAAAAGCGAAGAAATCAAGAACTCTACAGATTTTATTTGAAATATTTTGTCAAACAAGTTATTGCTTAAAAGATATTAGCGGAAGAAAGTTGCTCAATCCATGAATTTGAAGAACTCGACTAATTCTAGTTGTACAAAGTAATATTAGATGTCAAATAGTAGAGAATTGATGGCCTCACAACTTTTAATTGAAATATTTTTCGGTGCAAGTCACCACTTGAAAGTTATTAGCGAAAGAAAGTTGCTGCCTTATGACTTTTAAAGCAATGCAACTCGCCTAATTTCAGTTGTACGACGAAAAATGGAATGTCAAATTATAGTTAACTTAAAGCTCTATAACTATTACTCAAAACATTTTTTAAAATAAGCCGTCGCTCAAAAGTTATAAGCGAAAACAAGTTGCTTATTTGAAAAAATTGGAGAGGATGCAACTTAGCTAATTTCAGTTGTCCAACGTAACATGAAATATCAAATTGTAGGAAATTAAAGGCTCTACAATTTTTATTTCAAACATTTTTTAAAACAAGCTGTTGCTTAAAAGTTATTAGCGAAAGCAAGTTGCTTATTTAAAAAAATTGGAGAGGATGCAATTTGGCTAATTTCAGTTGTACAACGGTACATGGAATATCAAATTGTAGGGAATTGAGGCCCCAACAATTCTTATTTGAAATATTTCTCAAAACAAGCTGCCGCTCAAATTTGAATGGGCTGCTACTCGACTAATCCTTTTAGTACGAAGTTACAACAAAAAATGAAAGAATCATCTAGATGATGGAAGCGCATTTTTAACAGCTCATGAATGCTTGTCACTTCAGAGATTTCGCGAATTACCATCTCTCACAATTACTGAGCTTGAAATCAAGCAGTTTGGGCAAACTTACGAAACAGCAGCTTCCATTTAGTACTAGTTTCAAGTTGACTATTTGATAGGTACATAATTTATGCATGTACAAACTCAAAAATACCTTTTGATCTTCATTGTTTAGTTATTGACTGACGGGAGGGCAAGTGCTGTACCTTAAAATGATAATTTGATCTTTATCAAAGCTGTATAAAAAAAATACACCAAAAGTGAACAAATTTTCATCCAATAATAATAATTCATTCTAATAAGCTTCAAATTCGCGTCAAACAAGTCATTGAATGAATCCCGGACAGATTTGACAACTGTACATAATAATAGTGACACCGACGGCTAAAGTTGTAACTAAATTTTTATCTACTTTAATAAATTTTAGTTGCCATATCCCTAATGTCATATATATCTATGGGCATTGTTTCACTTGAAACAAGTAATTGAATAATTCAATCTTCCACAATCACTGAACTTGAATTAAAGCAATTTGTGCAAACCTACGAAATAGCAGCTTTTATTTAGTACCAGTTTCAAGTTTGTAAATAGTATAATTGCTGAGAACTCAGCGTCACGCCAGCCAGCCAGCCAAAGTGAATATAATAGCGCTTTTTTCCAAAAAATGCGCTAAAAAGTCACCGTTTAAAAGTTATTAGCAATTGCGCAGAAATGATATTGTTGAAAGAAGGCTGCGACTGAAGGATGTATCTTGAAAATCGAATATTTTCCGGACAGACCTCATAAGGATATCAAGTAATGTTCCACCCAACTATTAATGAAATCATTTTCAACATAAAATATCTTTGAAGATTTATGAGCGGCAGTAAAGTTTGTAGTTTAGTGGCTCTTAAATTTTAATTGTAATTTAGTAATTAATAGCTTTATTATTTGAGTTTCTCTCCTTGTAAATTTAAATGCTTTATATTATTAATTTGTTATTTAGTCGTAAAACAATAATTATAGAATAAAGGAGGTACATTTTTCTGAGAAATGATTCAATTCCACATATCACTTTATTTAAAAGATAAAAGACTTAAAATTCATTAAACCATCCATAAATCATTGTTATTTAGTTCGGAATGTATTGGTATTTATCTTTGTACATTTTTTCTTGGCTCCGTTCGAAAGTGGCAAAAACGGATAATGCAGCTTATCTTAATGAATTGTTTGTCACCGAAAAAATTGGTGTTTGAGTTATGGGCCATGTTTTGCAGGCTATAGGACCGTAAATAATCCAATACGAACCTGGAATGTAGGGATTTTTTGTTCCAGTGACTTGTAATTCAACAACTGTTGTTTTTCTCCCGTTTCATGTGTTCCACATTCAGATTTTGTAATGGATAACAACAGTGAAATATTTTCTAGCCATTATTTTTGCAGATAAACATTGTCGAAGGACTCGAGAAATATATACAGGGTGATGCACATTCTTCTACTCTTTCAACCACATTCTTCATACAACTATTCATTCCGCATTCAATCTTCACCAATATGTTCACAATATCTCCTAAAAAGGGAAGAAAACATACTAGGAATTGGATGACATGAAAATGCCGACTACAGTTTGAAGTTGGAGACATTTCGGACATATTTATAATTAAATATCGATTTTATTTTGTCTGTTATTCAGAAATAAATTGCTTGAACAAATTTCAGCGGTAAATTTACAAAAATAACTATTCAAATATTGAATTTTTGACCTAATAATTTGTATAGCACATTCATCCAATTAAAAATTGAATGCATGCAGGCCCAATTGGCATGAACATAAATCTCTACTCTAGTTTGAAACATATTCCGATGTAGATTGAATTTTATATTGTGCGACATCTAATGATTCTATTATTAATAAAAGTCCTATTTTATGTTTTAATTTGAATATGTCATACTCAGGAATACATTGCCACAGATTTTTATCCAATAATAGACTGTTTTTTTTTTTGGTATCCTGTCACCAAAAATAATTTGAAGACCATATGCGCTTTCAGCCAAGTCGGTTGCTATGGAAACAGTGGACCATTATTCTTATACTGCAACATTCCTAAATACTGATTTCCATAATTCTACGACTACCAACAAATCTGATTTTATGCGCAAAATTAAAAAATAAATTCTTAATGAAGTGCACTTCGGGTTCAGTCTATTGTTATGAAACTAGTAGGCAATCATTCAGATGCTACATCAGACTAAAATACCAAATTTCAATATTCTACACCTGATCGTTTCGAATTTATGCGAAAAATTCCAAAAGACTGTCAAATAAAGTGCACTTCCGGCTCGGTGGATCTCAATTAAAATAGGATATGAGCATCTAGACGGTATAATCGTCATAAATACTGAATTCTAACAATCTACGTCCAATCGTTTTGGATTTATACGGAGAATTCAAAAAATGTTTCGAATATAGTGTTCTTCCGGCTCAGTCGATAGCAATCATAATGCAAGGTGTACAATAAGATATTATAAAAGTGCCTAATACAAAATTTAAATATTCTATGACTGATTGTTTAGAATTTATGCGGAAAATTAAAAAAGTCTGTCATATAAAGTGCACTTCCGGCTCAGCCGATTGTTACAAAAATAGAAGATGACCATTTAGATGCTACAGCAATTTCAAATGCTAAATTTCAGTATCCTACGGCTGATCATTCTGTATTTATGCGGAAAATTAAAAAAAAGTCTTAAGTAAAGTGCACTTCCGGCTTAGCCGATCGCAATCATAATGCAAGATCTACAATAAGATGTTATAGAAGTTCTTTATACAAAATTTCAATATGCTCTGGCGGATCATTCTATATTTATGCAAAAAATTAAAAAAAAGTTTCAAATAAAGTGCACTTCTGGCCTAGCTGATTCTTACAAAAATAGTAGATAACCATTCTGACACAACACCAAGTTCAAATACAGAATTTGAACATCCTACGGTTGATCATTCTGAATTTATCAGAAAAATTCGAAAAAATTTTTAATCAAAGTGCACTTCCGGTACAGACGATTGGAACTATAATGCGAGGTGCACAATTAGACCCTATACCAGTCTTAAATACAAAATTTCAACATCATATGTTCAACCAGTTTTGAGATTTGCGAGTTACGCACGCACGCACGAACATACGTACCGACATCAAACCAAAAATAGTCAAAATGGATTCAGGGATGCTCAAAACGGATATTTCCATCAAAATCTCGATAGGTGAATTTTTTTGGTTTCACAATACTTTCTTGTACTTAGTACAAGTAAAAATTGATTTGAATCATCGTCTCTACTTGCTACCAGCATAAATTTGTAAATCATACTGTTTGCACTAGCATATAATATTCAAGCTCCTATAAATGTAACTTTATCATGAGGTCATTGACTTAGAGAGTACGATTTGTCTCCAAGCTGTTTTTTTTTAATTAGAATAGGATTCCTGCGGCTAAAATGCTTCAAAAACCATATTTTTTTCAAATATTTTCATTAGGTCCAAGTGCGTATGCTCAACTGGACATGAATTATTACTAACAAAAAATAAAACAAAACACAGTCAGCCACAACAGCGGCGCACATCTTGACTGTAAGCGTAAAGAATTAACTACAAAATGAATATTTTTTTCCCAACTTAATTATAGTGTGGAGGTATTTCCCCACAATATGATAGATTTCAATTTGAAAAATGCATGTTGTTTCAGTTACATAATATGGAAGATTAATCAAAGTGGAGAGAATAAAATGGGAAACTCGTGTACACCGCCTACTTTACCTCATCCGCAAGAGTTTTGACGACACTAACAATTTTTTATGATGAGAATTTCTAAAGGGGTGAGATTATAATAATATAATGTGTATTGCTTCTAAAGGAATCGTTGATAATTACTATTAAAGTCACTATTTAATAGATAAAAAAAAAGATTCAATCCACAAAGCCACTAATATTTATTTTCAACAACTTATTTACTTATTTCCCTGACTTCTCACTGGATCCTCACTACTCGATATTCACTATTCCATTGTTCACGCAGTCAGATTGTCCGCCCTTATACACGAAAATCAAACATCTAGAAAGTTTCTATGTTATTCTCGAATGTCGAAAAAGATAACAGGCTTCGCCCAGACAACAGGAATGGATTCAGGGCTTATTTTATTTTTACGAATTATGACATTTTTGCACGTTACAATAATAATAAAATATAAGAAGAAAACATAAAAAATTGAAGAATCATCTAAATGATGAAAGCGCATTTTTGACAGCTTGAATGCTTTTTACTTCAGAGATTTCGCAAATTACCATCTCTCAAAATTACTGAACTTGAAAGTTTGGGCAAACTTACGAAACAGCAGCTTCCATTTAGTACTAGTTTCAAGTTGACTATTTGATAGGTACATAATTTATGCATGTACAAACTCAAAAATACCTTTTAATCTTCATTGTCTAGTTATTGACTGACGGGAGGTCAAGTGCTGTACCTTAAAATGATAATTTGATCTTCATCAAAGCTATATAAAAAAAATACACCAAAAGTGAAAAAATTTTCATCCAATAATAATAATTCATTCTAATAAGCTTCAAATTCGCGTCAAACAAGTCATTGAATGAATCCCGGACAGATTTGACAACTGTACATAATAATAGTGACAACCGCGGCGAAAGTTGTAACTAAATTTTTATCTACTTTAATAAATTTTAGTTGCCATATCCCTAATGTCATATATATCTATGGGCATTGTTTCACTTGAAACAAGTCATTGAATAATTTAATCTTCTACAATCACTGAGCTTAAATTGAAGCAATTTGTGCAAACCTACGAAACAGCAGCTTTTATTTAGTACCAGTTTCAAGTCTGTGAATAGTATAGTTGCTGAGAACTCAGCGTCACGCCAGCCAGTCAGACAGACAGCCAAAGTGAATATACTAGCGCTTTTTCACAAGAAATGCGCTAAAAATGCGTTAAAAACTTATGTTTGGCTGATATACTGTTGGTAGCCTTGCCGTCAGGATCAAGCGTTAAAAGGTCCTGAAAGTAATATAAGTTTGAGCCTCAATGCTCTGTGAGATATCACACATATCAATTCCCCGCCATCGGAGCATTTTCGGTTTAATTTAGGTAACTAAAACAGATATAAAAATGGTACACCTGTCTCGAAGATTGGATAGGTTATCTGGCTAACAGATAGGCCGTTGAACTCACCCATAGAATGTTGCGACACACGCAAGTTGGTCGATTTATCCACTCTTTGAACAACACACATATTTCCGCGCAAATAGCTAAGTCACTAGCACTTTGAACGACACTTATCAATACCGTAATGCCGTACTGATGCCAGTGACACACGCAGGTTGGTTGATTTATCCACGCTTAGAACAACACCGTTGTAAGCACTCCACGCACACTCAACGTGACACATGTGGCGCTAGACATAGGAAACTCATAAAACTCAATGACAGACAAACTCACCAATTAATAGAAGTTTTCAGCCACTTCACAACACTGAATTGAATAATATGATGGCTAATTAAGCTCAATGCACAACACAGATAAACTGTACGCCCAAAATTCGACTTTAAAGTAGTGCAAATGTGTTTGAAGCACATGTTTCTTGTTAGACTTGACCTTGGAAGTGATTAGGGTTGTTTACTCGAAACTAGGTTCTATGTTTACTACGGTTTTTGGGTCATATTGGTATAAATCTGTCCGGAAAATAGATTTTTTTGCCAACTGTCAAAAAAACATGATATTTTTGTATTGTTATGGATACGCAAAGTTCGTGATTTTTTCACTACTAAAACAATGAAACACATTTTTTGCACACCTAATCTAATATAAATCAGTTTAGTAATGCTACAAGGATAGAAACAAACAGGTATTTAACAAAAAAGAAATATGAAATTGTACACAAAACTACTCATTTTTGAATATAAAAATCAATTGTTGACAGTTCTTTATTTATCAAACAACAATTGCGCATACTTTTGGTTACAATACCCAGGTGACTGCAAATTAATTTTATTTTGTACTTTTTTCGTACATTTTACTGAATAAAACAATAATTATTGTTGATCTATTATTTTTTGACATTTGGCGCAAAAATATTGTTTGTATTTCGTGTGCGAAGTGATTGTATTTTGTTGCGCTTTCGAATGAATTTGTTACCTCGACCTTACGGTCTTGGTTAAAATTGACATTCTCACGCGCAACAAAAAAAACAATCACTTCGGACACTTAATACAAAAATAATTAATTTTCAATTAGGTCACGTTAACAATATAACATCCATACGGTTCATTCTGGAAATCTGGAGACATAGCCGACGTCTTAACTCCTGACAAGGCTGGATAATCCAGAGGTAAACTTTAAAGTCGGTTTACGTCATGTATCGATAAAGATTAATTTGATATTCTTACCACGATTGAGCTCGTCTGTATTTATTAAGAATTAAGGGAGAGTTTCAGGAGAAAAGTTTGCTGGATGAGAAGAATATTAAAAACTAAAGTCCTGGAAGGAAGAAATGCAAGGGAAAACAATTTGCCCCCCTCATATAAAACTACTTGATAAAAATATTTGTTTGGTGGAGGCGCAAGTTATTTGCTAGAATTTCAATGCATTCATGGCACGTGCACACGATCGTCATTTGTGATCGTCGCTTGTTTTATACGTTCGATTTGCGTTCAGGGGGAGATAGATGAGGTGAGCCATCAAATTTAAGTTATCACATTTTCACTTGATTTATTTCGAATATCAGGCAAAACGCAGATGGAAATGTTACATTTTAGATAAAATATTTGACCAATTCTGAAGTTTTTGTTCTAACTTCAAATAAACGATGGAAGTTATTAATTTTTTGTGCACAACTTCACCTCTTTCTTATAGTTCCACCATTCTCGTAAAGTTACTTTTTGTTCTCTTTGACAGTCGATCTTATTGTATACTTGTCATGAAGTTTATGCCACGTCACTAACGCTACATGTACTGAAAACTATTAATCAGGAATGTTTGACAATGTTTTAATGATTAAAATGAACATAGTTCACAACTATTTGATCTCGGAATAGTTACATCAAATTGTTTATTTATCCACAGGCACATGCTTAAAACAACATGCAATTAAAAAATGGTAGAATCATCTAGATGATGAAAGCGCATTTTTGACAGCTCATGAATGCTTGTACTTCAGAGATTTCACAAATTACCATCTCCCACAATTACTGAGCTTAAAATCAAGCAGTTTGGGCAAACTTACGAAACAGCAGCTTCCATTTAGTACTAGTTTCAAGTTGACTATTTGATAGGTACATAATTTATGCATGTACAAACTCAAAAATACCTTTTAATCTTCATTGTTTAGTTATTGACTGACGGGAGATCAAGTACTGTACCTTAAAATGATAATTTGATCTTTATCAAAGCTATATAAAAAAAATACACCAAAAGTGAACAAATATTCATCCAATAATAATAATTTATTCTAATAAGCTTCAAGTTCGCGTCAAACAAGTCATTGAATGAATCCCGGACAGATTTGACAACTGTACATAATAATAGTGACACCCGCGGCGAAAGTTGTAACTAAATTTTTATCTACTTTAATAAATTTTAGTTGCCATATCCCTAATGTCATATATATCTATGGGCATTGTTTCACTTGAAACAAGTAATTGAATAATTGAATCTTCCACAATCACTGAGCTTGAATTAAAGCAATTTGTGCAAACCTACGAAACAGCAGCTTTTATTTAGTACCAGTTTCAAGTCTGTAAATAGTATAGTTGCTGAGAACTCAGCGTCACGCCAGCCAGACAGCCACAGTGAATATAATAGCGCTTTTTTCCAAAAAATGCGCTAAAAATACGCTGAATTGTAGAAACAGTTTGAAAAGAAACAAACAGAATTGAATAAAAAATAGCCACCTCTTTTGAACTGCCAACAAAAAGTATTCACAATTCAGAAGGAGCCTTTACGAGTCCTATTCATCAAACGGCATCCTCAAATGTCAAATCTCTTTCCTACTTGCGTTGCGAACTGCACGACATAAAGACGGCGCTTCCATACTCCGCCCAAGGTCGATACGGTGGTCGGCAAGACAACCACCGCTTTAGTGGCTATACTAGCGCCTGTTATATACTTGCATGCTTAGTCTGAAAAAGTTGGGCTTTCAAATGAAGTTTTTATTTTGATTAGTCAGAAATGCTGCAAGAGAAATGTGAGAATTTCAATACGCTTTTGTTGTAAGAATGCAAACATACAGCAGGAATTTCTTTGCAGGGATAAATATTATTTGCAGGAATTTCTGGGGTATTTTAATAGGTTATACAAGAGGAATAACTGAGGGTAGTAATGCAGCGTTTCTAGGAGTGAACTCCTCCCCAGAATTTAAATTATCTTTTACCCTTTAAAATTAATATTAACGACCAAAAGTGATATAATAGCGAATAACAACAATCATTTGAGAATTAAGATACAATTTGTCATGTTGTCCAGCATGGCAATCACATGTGAATATTAATTTCGGTAATTCCGGGCAGCTTGTGTTGCTGTCAACCCCGGAGTCGGACAATCAGGGTCCTGATCTGAAAGGGGGAAGTTTTGTTGGCTCCTCAATATTATTTTCTTCAGAAATTCGTGCACTTAATTATAAATTTCAAACTTCATCACAACATTCCCTCCGAATACTGAGTATTGATTCGTCAGTCGTTTGTTAATGCCCTGATTGTAGAGTTCTACCAAATTTTTCCGGAATATTTTGTTGGAAAATTATTCGTATGAGTGCACTTCGAGTTTCGGTTCTCCGCACAACGGAATAAATATTAAAATTACCGCGGATATTTTATTCATAAACCACAGACGTATCGCGAGATCTGTAAGCATGGACGGAATTAAAACTCGAATTTGCATTTCAATAAAACTTGACAAAGAGAGAAGAGACGCTGGTTTTGATTGTTTCATTTATTATAGAATATTATCCTCAAAAGTTATAGATTAGCTTCCTCCTTTTAAGATCCCCGATCTTTTCACAATTGTCGGTCACGTCACGCGCGTCCTCGTCAACAAAACACGATTGGCTATCCTTATCCACTGTCCAGAGAAATGTCCAACAGATTGACAATTTTATCGTCAAGGAAAATTGAAAAGTTAACAGGCTTTGAAATCCAAGTGCAAATATTTTAACGCGTTGACTTTCTTATTTCCGCTTAAAGCGGAGCTTGCAGTAAGCTCCAAGATATGTAATACAAAAATATTTGCAAGAGGAAAAGGAAGACATAAATATGCATCTTACATTTATTAGTTTCGTCACACAAATATATTTAGTTGATTCCAGTTTTGAAATAAATTCCTGGAGCAATAAAAAAAGATAAGTTCCATCATATTTTAAAACTTCAAGAAGCACCAAAGTCTTTTCAGGGATGAATCTCATATTTTGAGGGTAATTCTTCTATTTGGCATTCACAAGAAATGTCATGGCATGGAATGCTGAATAAGATAAGCTAGCTGTCAAATGCACGAACCAGAATTTGATGGAATTGCTGGAAAATAGAATTGTGTATGCAACAATCTCTACGCCACTTTTTAAAAACTTTCTCTTAATCCTGATAAAAACAACTTCGAATATTAGCTGTCCCTCCCCAAATCGATTCGATAATACAATAACCCAAATCTGAATATCAGTCCAGATAAAAAAATGTATTTTCTGTCTGGATTCTTTATGGAAGATTAAATTTTGATCCAATAATCGTTTTGGATTTACTCAAGAGATTCTAAAAATCTATCAAGTAAAATGCGCTTTCAGCCAAGTCGGTTGCTATGGAAACAGTAGGCCATTATTCTTATACTACAACATTCCTAAATACTGATTTCCAAAATTCTACGACTACCAACAGATCTGAATTTATGCGCAAAATTAAACAATAAATTCCTACTGAAATGCACTTCCGGTTCAGTCTATTGTTATGAAAATAGTAGGCAATCATTCAGATGCTACAGCAGACTGAAATACCAAATTTCAATATTCTACACCTGATCGTTTCGAATTTATGAGAAAAATTCCAAAAGATTGTCAAGTAAAGTGCACTTCCGGCTCGATGGATCTCAATAAAAATAGGATATGAGCATCTAGACTGTATAATCGTCCTAAATACTGAATTCTAACAATCTACGTTCAATCGTTTTGGATTTATGCGGAAAATTCAAAAAATGTTTCGAATAAAGTGCACTTCCGGCTTAGTCGATAGCAATCATAATACAAGGTGTACAACTAGATATTATAAAAGTACCTCATACAAAATTTAAATATTCTACGACTGATTGTTTAGAATTTATGCGGAAAATTCAAAAAGTCTGTCATATAAAGTGCACTTCCGGCTCAGCCGATTGTTACAAAAATAGAAGATGACCATTTAGATGCTACAGCAATTTCAAATGCTAAATTCCAGTATCCTATGTTTGACCATTCTGAATTTATGCGGAAAATTGAAAAAAAGTCTCAAGTAAAGTGCACTTCCGGCTCAGCCGATCGCAATCATAATGCAAAATGTACAATAAGATGTTAAAGAAGTTCTTTATACGAAATTTCAATATGCTATGCCGGATCATTCTATATTTACGCAAAAAATTCGAAAAAAGTTTCAAGTAAAGTGCACTTCCGGTACGGACGATTGGAACCATAATGCGAGGTGCATAACTAGACCCTATACCAGTCTTAAATACAAAATTTCAACATTATACGTTCAACCAGTTTTGAGATTTTCGAGTTACGCACGCACGAACATACGTACCGACATCAAGTCAAAAATAGTCAAAATAGATTCAGGGATGCTCAAAACGGATATTTCCATCAAAATCTTGAACGATGAATTTTGTCGGTTTCACAATACTTTCTTGTACTTAGTACAACAAGTAAGTAATAAGTACAATGATTTTAACTAGTAATAGAACTCGTCAAGTATAACAATTTTATCCCTGTAAGGCCTCTGGATATCGAGTAAGATTCATAGAATTTTTGTCAAAACCAAATGGCTCTAACTAAATGTTTGTCATTTCCTAAATGAATGACAGCTTTCGATTGGAATTTTGTAACTTAGAATCATCGTTTTGAAAATTCAAATTTGAAACTGAAAGAATATTTATATTTTGGCGATACATTGAGATCCTCTCTTACCTCGGTAATTCCAGTTTTGCGTATGTTGTAAGATAGATTAAATTTGATCTGTATTTAAAGATTTCCTGTATTTTCTCTTAAAAAAATAAATGGAATAATCATCTAGATGATGGAAGCGCATTTTTGACAGCTCATGAATGCTTGTTACTTCAGAGATTTCGCAAATTACCATCCCCCACAATTACTGAGCTTGAAATCAAGCAATTTGGGCAAACTTACAAAACAGCAGCTTCCATTTAGTTCTAGTTTCAAGTTGACTATTTGATAGGTACACAATTTATGCATGTACAAACTCAAAAATACCTTTTAATCTTCATTGTTTGATTATAGACTGACGGGAGGTCAAGTGTTATACCTTAAAATGATAATTTGATCTTTATCAAAGCTATATAAAAAAAAATACACCAAAAGTGAACAAATTTTCATCCAATAATAATAATTCATCCTAATAAGCTTCATATTCGCGTCAAACAATTTATTGAATGAATCCTGGACAGATTTGACAACTGTACATAATAATAGTGACACCTGCGGCGAAAGTTGTAACTAGATTTTTATCTACTTTAATTAATTTTAGTTGGCGTATCCCTAATGTCATATATATATGGGCATTGTTTCACTTGAAACAAATAATTGAATAATTTAATCTTCCACAATCACTGAGCTTAAATAAAAGCAATCTGTGCAAACCTACGAAACAGCAGCTTTTATTTAGCACCAGTTTCAAGTCTGTAAATAGTATAGTAGCTGAGAACTCAGCGTCACGCAAGCCAGCCAGACAGCCAAAGTGAATATAATAGCGCTTCTTTCCAAAAAATGCGCTAAAAATTATACAAGTTTATTTCACTTTTACAGTAAACAGCTAAGAAAAACATTCAAAACTCGTGCTGTCATTTATGAGCGGCGAATAAAGTAACTGTTATTCTCAAATATTAAAAGAAAATCAATCAACGATTTATTTAAAGAAAACGGTGGATATTAAATGAAGTTCAATTTTAAAATAATAAATTGAATGCATCATTTGATATTTAATTGAAAATATTGCTACAAAACTTCTATTCTTTTAGAACAAAAAACATAACCTACAAATGTAATTAGGCTAAATGCTTAAAAAATGCGAATTCGATTGTATGGAGTCCCACTGGTTGAATTGAATAAATAGTTTTTATCGAATGGGTCGAAAAAACACAAAATTCAAACGTTCCACTGCTAATCGTTTTGGATTTATCCAAAAAATTCTAAAAATTTGTTAAGTAAAATGCGATTTCGGCCTAGTCAATCAAAAAATCATCATTCTTGTGCTACAAAATTCCTAAATACTGATTTCCAAGATTCTACAACTAACAGTTCTGAATTTATGCACAAAATTAAAAAATAAATTTCTACTGAAGTGCACTTCCGGTTCAATCGATTGTTATGGGAATAGTAAGCAATCATTCGGATCCTACAGCATACTAAAATATTAAATTTCAATACTTTACGGTCGATTGTTTCGAATTCATGCGAAAAATTCCAAAATACTGTCAGGTGAAGTGCACTTCTGGTTCAGTCGATCTCATTGGAAATATAATATGAGCTTAAATACTGAATTCCAACATTCTATGTTCAATAGCTTTGGATTTATGCGGCAAATTCAAAAAATGTTTTGAATAAAGTGCACTTTCGGTACAGACGATTGCAATCATAATGCGAGGTGCACAACTAGATGTTATAGAAGTGCTTAATACAAAATTTCAATATTGTACGACTGATTGTTTTGAATTTATGCGGAAAATTCGAAAAGTCTGTTATATAATTTGCACTTCCGGCTCAACCGATTGGTATAACAATATAAGATAACTTTTTAAATACTAAAACAATCTGAAATACTGAATTTCAGTATCCTACTGCTAGTCATTGTGGATTTAGGCTGAAAATTAAATAAAGTCTCCAATAAAGTGCACTTCCGGTACATACGATTAAAACCATAATGCGAGGTGCACAACTAGACCCTATATCAGTCTCAAATACAAAATTTCAACATTATACGTCCGACAGGTTTTGAGATTTGCGAACAAACATACGTACCGACATCAAGCCGAAAATAGTCAAAATGGATTCAGGGATGCTCAAAACGGATATTTCCATCAAAATCTCGAAATGTACATTTTGTCGGTTTCACTTGTACTTTGTACAAAGTAAAAAGGGAGAGTACTCAATTGGGCGGTTTTTCTTCAGACCTAGGAGAGTTGTGACAGAGGAGAGTTGTGACATATTATTTCTGTACGACATCTGCATACATAAAAAGTTTGCCATCAAAATTTTGATTGCTTATATATCACTACGTATATATATATATATATATATATATATGCGAGGTGCACAACTAGACCCTAGACTACTCTTAAATACAAAATTGCAACATTATACGTTTGATGTGAAATTTGTCATGAATTAATTCTTTTTTTCTTTTCAGGGCCTCATGGAAGGCCGTAAGGGCCGAAAATAGCTCACTGGAGCCTGCTTCACACTAGGAAATAAATTTGCTGACAACGACGTTATGAGGTTCTCTACTTTACTGGTGAGTTAAATCTGTTTTTCCACAGTGCATGTATACCGCATTTCCTTCTATATTTTATTTGGTTATGTTGCGAGACTTTAAATTGTATTGCAATATTCCAGCTTTATTTGGATTGTATCAATTAATTGCATATTTCAAAGTGACAGCTGTCATAATCAAAGTGACAGAAACATTTTTTTTCGCCGTTTTTTGTTTCTTTCAATTGTCTAGATGACACAGTAATTTTTTCAAATTTTAAAATTAATATTTAATGTATGTAAAAATTGTTTTTGTAATTAGCGGTCGGAACTGCACGGAACCTTATTTTCAACATCAAATAAAAATATCAATAATGAAATTCAAGTTCCAGAAGTAGACATTTTTTCTTGGAAATTTCCCCCTTTTTAAGAATCTGTTTGTAAAATTCCTCTAGCACCAATAGTTTTTGAGTAATTTTTGAAAAAGTAGACCCCTTCTCTTTGGAGTATTCAATTGCTTATAACTTTTGAAATTGTTTATATGCGGGCTTGAAATTTCTACACGTTTTACTAGACGTCATAACGAGTTCAACGAGCTATCGCTCGTATTTTAATTCGCAGTAGCAAGAATTAACACGTTTTTTAATTTATTGATTTGACGAACGTTTGCATGTGATGCCCAAATCATAATACTGTAAAAACTGATTTATTTTGCGTATGAAACAAATGTTTATCTCAAATGACAGCTCAAAACCTAACCAAACTTTATTTCAAGTTTGATAAGATAGAATCGTTTCATTTCCTTTCATTACCAACATAAAAATATAAAAGTTCCAACCGTTTTTAATATTTATCTCCGTTTTCGTTTTTTATCTCTGTTTGAAGTGTGAACAAGTGAATAATTTAAAACGAAACAGCAATAATAAAAAGCTAACGAGTTGTTCATATTATCCTTTTCTCATTTCTCGCTCTCGGTTGGACTCATAAAGAAGAGAATATCGCATCCATGACCGCCTTCATATCGTGGACATTTTACGAATTTCCGTTTTAAAATGAACCGACTTTATTTACGACTGTCATCACGACATATTATGACCTTCATGTGACATTGAGGAGATTATTTGTTGACCAAAAATTGTTAGCCTTGTTGAGCAGATTGTAGGTTGTTTAATTCTCGTTTTTCCTGCGGGGCGATAACAACTGACAAACGCTTGGCACGTGGTTTGACTTATCTCGTCTAACTTCGGTGCAACTCGAGAAAAGTCGGAAATAAAATAATAATAAAAATATTTCCAGGTAATCATCATTTGAAAATTAGGATACAATTTGTCAAATCCCTATCTCCGTGTCGTCCAACATAGCAACCACATGTGAATATTAATTCCGGTAATTCCGGGCAGCTTGTGTTCCGGAATCAGAGTTGCTGTAAACTCCGGAGTCGGACAATCACGGGGCATTGCTGACGGGTAGTAAACATAGGATGCATACTGCATGCAGTTACATACTGTTTTATACTGTTGTCTCAGTTGTATACAGTCCTGAACTAAGTTTTGTGTAGTTTGGGGAATAGTTCGACAGGATTTGAATACTCATTCTATTGGGTTTCTGGATGGGGTGAAATAGTTACGATTTAGAGGCAATTGCATATTCAAATACTCTAATAATAATATCAAATTTTATGAAATTTATTTCAGTAAGCAATTAACTGAAGCTAAGTCGTGTTTTCGTCATGATTTTCCGCTTTTTATTCTTCTATTAAATCTGAAATTGAATCTCCTCTCAATGCTAAATAGAATTCAGAGGATTTCAGCGGTATTCATTTGAAAAGCTCGGCTTTAAGCTTAGGAGGCAAGTGCTTAAAGCTGGGAATTATATTGATATACGCTTATACGAATTATTTTGTCCGAACGAATATAAAAATAAGTAACGGGGGGTCATGTACTGGTCTATATCATAAAAACAAAAGTTTAATTCATTCTGATACTAACATCGAAAACCGCATGTCAATATCTTGTGTAACTCACGAGATAAATAGTTTATACCCTAAAATGGGTACTAACCCATATCATTTTGAAATTCAAGGTATAAAATTTAATTATTGACATGTTTCTGATTATGTGCAGCAATTTTCAGATTTCAATTATCCACAATTCAGCAGTAATTGCCTTTTACCCAAAACTGGGTGTATCAATAAAAAAATCAAGCAGCTTGTGCAACCCTACGAAACACCAGCTTTCATTTAGTACCAGTTTCTGGTTTCATTAAACTAAAACGGATATAAAAATGCCCGTGACACATGTGAGTTGGTCGATTTACCCACTCTTGGAACAACACATATTCCCGCGCAGACAGCTAAGTCACTAGCACTGCTTATCTCACGTTGCATGACACCTACGGATGACTATCAATACCGTAATGCCCTACCAATGCTTGTAATACACGCAGGTTGGTTGATTTATACACTCTTGGAACAACACCGTTGTGACCACGGATGACAGACAAATTTTATCAATCAATAGAAGTTTTCATCTACTGCACAACACTCAATTGAATGATATGATGGCTAATTAGGTTCAAAGCACAACACCGATAAAATGAACGCCAGAAATTCGACTTCAAAGTGATGCAAATGTGTTAGGCTTGATCTTGGAAGTGATTAGGATTGTTTACTCAAAATTAGGTTTTATGTATACTACGATTTTTGGGTCACATTGGCACTGCAAGGTCCAAAGACAAGAAAAATTGATCAGGCCATCAAACTAAAGTCTACTATTGAATTATGATTAATTTGGAAATATATAAGGGTGAGGTTAAAAGGAAAGCCTTTACGGTACATGTTCTGCGTTTATTGGGAATTAATCCTTTGGTGCAGTCGATCATCTTTATTTTTATCTAGTTTCTAGTTCTAGTGAAAGACGTTTTTCCCATTTTTCTACATAATTTTCTTGCAATTCAATACATTTAGTCCAATACTTCTTGCGATGTTAATTTTTCATTTCTTCAAGTTGGGGAGGAGAAAAAAATTGCTAGGAGCCAAATCTGGTGAATACGGGGCATGTGGAAGCACTGGAAATCAAAGTTCCTCGAGCTTTGCCGCAAAAATGCGATGCATTATAATTTTTTTCCAGATGGGAATGTTCAATTTTGATTGCATCATTTAATTCGTCCAGTAATTATAGTCCACCTTATGTTCCCTGATCGAACTTACGACCAAATTGTATATAAATCGATCGGATCGGATATTTAGTGGTCAATAGAATGCCAGAAATTATGAATGCAGGTTCAAAAAAACGCAATTTTGATCAATTTTTTGATGCAACTTCCCTGATAGAACTTACGAATGTAACACGCATTTTCGTGTTCAAGGAGGCTTAAGCTTGTGCTTAGAATTGAAAAAATCATAAGTTCAAGTACGAAAGTGCGTTACACTTAGTGTGTGGTTACACTGAGTGCGAGCGCGTGCGATTTTTCAGACGTACGTGCGCGTACGACGTCGCTGTTAAAAACAAACACGTATGGTTACACTGCAAACTATTATTACTGACGCGCTCGTATGCTATCGCACTACTATCAGACCTAAACAAACTTGTTTGATTTACCGACCGGTTTCGGCCACTTGGTGGCCATCTTTAAAATGGTACCGGCGAGACTTTTTCCCGTAGTTTTTCATGTTCTCGCCGGTACTACCTTACGAGAACAGTGAGAATAGAAGACTTTTTGGAGTTTTTATTTCTAAAAACCATCGCCTTCTCTTTCTCAAATTCTTTCAAAAGTTCTATATAATCTCCATTTTCATCTATATTTATATAAGCATAATTCAATCACCCGATATTTTCTTTTTTTTTTCGAAATCGCACGCGCTCGCATTTAATGTAACCATACACTTAGGGGTGACTGCCACCCTCCCAGACAGGGTGAAAGGCAGCACTTCGATATTAAGTGTGGCTACCGCCCTCCCGGACAAATAAAGACATGGTACTTTGATTTTTTTCGTGGTCAGGACGGTCCGAGCTTCAATTTGAAAAAAAAAATAATTATCGTAAGCTTGATCAGGGCAGTTCAACACTTAAAGGTGGCTGCCACCCTCCTAGACAGGGCAGGAGGGGGCACTCTTTTTTTTTTCTTAAAGAACCAGTTCCAATAGTAAGTTCTATCAGGGAAGTTGAGTCGAGAAACTTGACCAGAATCGGCCTTTTTTCGACACTCAGCACAGGACCCTACATTTATATAGTGTGGCACCGTATTGACCACTAAATACTAGGTCAATTTATTTATACAATTTGGCTGTAAGTCCGATCAGGGAACCTAATGAATGTAGTGATAGTCCTGCCTTTTTCTAAGTAGTCTATGTATCGCACCGCACCGCCCCACACGGTCGAAAATTCTAGTAACGTGCTCTCGACAGACACAGAAACAGACATCTGTATATATATGAGCAAACGACCTGACTGAGGAACAATGAACAGTAAAACAGTGAAATAGTGAATATCCAGTGAGTGATCAGTGTAATAAATAAATATGTTATTAAAAATAAATATCTGTGGCGTTGTTGTTGATGATTAATAGTAGTAAGTTTGAAATAAATTGATATTTCAATTCTATCAATTCTACGCTTCTAGATGCCTTCATCCAGGATTATAGAATCCCACCGCTGCCACCACTGTAATGTTTATTGCTTCGAAATTGCTTATAATTGAAATAAAAGTCACTATTTAATAATTCAAAATGAAATAAACGTTTTATTCTTCTGGATATCACTAACAACACTATATTATTTATTTATCACTTAATACTAACTCAAACAAGGTTGCAGATATTTATATTTAACTATTTATATTCACTGATCACTTCACTGTTTGATATTCACTGCTCAAGCTTCACCATTACACTACTCTCAAATAGTTTGCTTGCGTTTATATATAGAAATATCTATTTCTTGAATGTTCTACCACATTTCTGGAATATTGCTAGAAGCTTCCATTGGGAGGGGTGATGTGATGCGGCGCAGTGCGACGCAACGAGGACGAAAGGCTCCGCCCATGCAAGGTCACCTTCACGAGCCTCCACACTCCAATAAGAATCCTAGAAAACCATTGCCATGATTTTTCCGGCAGATAGAACTGTTTTAGCTTTTTAGACGCACTTTTTTTTTCTCCAATTCATTATTTGGACTGCTGATTTGTCTCTGGTGTGTAATAATGAATCCAAGATTCATCCACAGTGATGAAACGTCGAATGCATACCCAAAATATCAGTAGACAGTCTTCTAGTATGGAATTGTGGATTTGCGCGATGATTTCGTCGGTCACGCCAGTTTTTGGGCGTTCATCATTCTGAATTGACGTACGGCCACGTTTAAATTCAGCCACATACTTTTTAACCGTCCAAAATGAAGAAGCAGATTATTTTAAAATATAATCCAACTGATTTTTCATTTCTGTCGGTCTTAAACCTTTAAAATCGTTCAATCATTGCTACAACAAATCTACTGAGCAAACAATGCTTCCAGCTGAGAATTTTTCGAACTACCCTCGTATTTTCAAGTTTTCAGCTCTGTAAATAACAGTATTAAATTTTTACGGCGATTTACTTCAATTCTTCTATCACAATGCCCGATTTCAATAAAATCTTCTGTACATATCTCAATAAAACATTATGGCTTATCAGATTTTTACCGATTTGTTTACCATTGAATGCACAATTCCTTTCCCAAGGATAAATATAAACAAGATCGTTACGTCGTTATGAAAGTAATAATACACCGCTGACCCAAATATCAAATATTCAAAATTCAGACTTATCCTCGTATTGTCTGAAACTAGTCAGAAGTAACAATAATTACCAAACAGTGAATAAAACTCAATTAACTTTAAAAATAAACGAATCACAATCCAATAACCAAATATTTATTAATGAAACCGCGGGCAAACATTGCATGAACAAAACAAAAACACAACACACAGTGGGTAGCTTTTGTTTCGGGCCTACCGCGCTTGCATACTGCACCCAATAAAATAAATCACAGAGGGCTTTGCTCGCAAAGTGGGGTAGTTTTATTTTCTTCTCCCCAGGGTGAATAATGGAGTCTTTTTTTGGATTGTAAATTATTGTTGGTGACATGATTGCCAGCCGGTGAAAAATTATAAGCCAAAAATCGAATGATTTTTAATTTGATGATGGTTGCCTTGTAACCGATGTCACCATCCGTTAGCACCTGCGAATGATAATTAATCCAATCTGTGTCCATTAATTATAGATTCATGCCTCAATTACTAACAACTGTCTTTTGGGGGCGCCTCCACCAATTCATCCAAAAAAACAATTGAATTCTCAACCTAATATATATTAAAATGTATTCCCAGAAAGTACAAAGTTTGTAAGTGCACGGATTTTCGTTTAAATGCTTTTTATCGGATAGTAAATTTTATGGATTGGACAGAACTTGTAAGGGATGTTCTTTTGGAGGGTGGGGGAGGAAGGATTTGTCTGCTGTCAATATTGGTTTTAGTTGGATTTACACTAATCTGATTTAGATTGAATTCAACATTTTATTTTAATTATGATGCTGAAAACGATTTAAAATAAATATATTTTCAAACGTTTCCGGGGGCTCTTACATCTTCCGGTGACTTTGTGCGGTCCCATAAAAGCTCTAGGGCTCTTAGTGATGTTGGTAGAGTGACAAACGCAGCTGTCGCGCAAAGCTTGCACAATAAAATATGACGGTCAAATAATATTTCTCGTTTGTTGGTTTACATGGAACCCGGAATTTGTCTTCCAGATTCCTCCGGGGCTTATAAAAACACAAATCAACAAAAAAAAACTATAATGAAGTTGTTTTAGGGCTAGTTAAGTACGATATTCAATTCATAAGCTTTGTGAAACATCTGGTTGAGATTTTAGGGGTTGTTTAGTCTTCACTTAATAACGCTCTTGTGGGCTGTCTAACTGACAAGCATTCATCTGAACTTAGTAAATAATATCTTCCGGGATGTCAGCACCAGCTGGACTTCAAAACAACTCCAAGCTATCATCGTGTCCAAAATAGTTGCTAATTGTATAGTAAAATATTCTCCTTGAGGTCACAGAGGTTAAAAATCCTCTTCTTGTTCAATGCACATAAATTTTTGGTGGCAGCGCGAACCGTGAACACATTTCCATTTGTTCTGGCGTACAAAACATATTTACATAAATGTAACACTCTTCGTGGTTACACTTACACTGTAACATGGGCCACAGAGGCGGACAGAAGTGGGAGGGGCTACATTTGTGGCCTACAACACCATGTTACATAAATTCTTGCCTCCCACTGAAGACCAGATTCGGAGGAGAGTGCCTTCCAGAAAAGAGAACGCATAACAGATCAGGAGCTGCTGGAAGGGAGAATCCATCAAAAAAAGTGTGCTGTATAGCAGGGATGATATAATACGGTTGTCATAGCAGACATAAGAGATAAATTTCATTTTTAAGGGCTGCAAATATGAGCTTTCGCATACCTTTTGATTATTTTCCTCACCTAATCCAGTCAAATTTTAAACAAAAATTGCCAGAATGAACAATTAACGGAACTTGTCTCGCGAGAATGTTTCGCCCTTCCCAAACACTGAGCGAAACGTTGTGCGAAACAAGGTAACCATGCATCACTTTTCCAGCCGATTGTTGGACTTTGTATTTTCACTGCGACTTTCAATTCAATTTACAATCTTAAAAATGGATCAATGTTTCATTTCCCGTCACAATTTGGTTCATAACATCCGCCGGTTGTCTCTACAGAGCTCTAGAAATTGCAGGCTGTCCTTTGACTTTCCAAGGCGTCCAAGAATAATTTTGAAGCCATTTGTTGTTGTTTTGGTAAAGTAGAACTTGGAATCGTTTAGAGTTCAATGTTTTACATTCCCAAAACAACAACAAATGCCTTCAAAATTCATTTTGTACAATTTGGAATGTCAAGGACAATCCAGAAAATGTTGTAACGGGAGATGAAACATGGACCCATTTTTATTAACGTAAATCAAACTAAAAGTCCAGCAATTGGCTGAAAAAGTGATGGCGACAGTTTTTTGGGACATTCCACGAACTCTGCTTGTAGATTACAAGTGAATTGCGTTTATATTGTGCGCAACTATTTCGCAAAACTGTTGCGCGAAACAAATTTCGCCCAATGTACACAATCCAATATCTCCAAAACTTTTCACGCGATATTGCCTCGAATCAAGCTGTTCCCAATCAAAGTACTTCATGGGCCAATATTTCGCACAGTGTAAAGCCCAGATTTTGTTTCGCACTTCAATTAGAAAGTAAACATTCGACTGTCTCACCCAAACTGACGGCTCATCTTGTTTCGCGCAACGTTTCGCTCAGTGTTTGGAAAACGCAAGACACTCTCGCGAAACAGCTGCGCACATTCCAATTAGTTTGCTGACATCGTATGGCTTTAAAGAAATTATCTACTTACCCCAAAGTACTGGCCTGGCTCCCAGTATTTAATTTTTGTTTCCTAATCTATGCATTGTCAGATAGTGTGCTTGTTTTTTGCAACTTTTTGTTTAGTTTTTGGGAAGGGCGAGACATCCCCGCGAAACAGTTGCGCGCAATCAAACTCTTTTGCGAGAGACCATGGAAAAACTCGCGTGGATGCGTCTGCTCTAACATTGTATGGCTTTGAAACAATTAACTACTTATCTCAAAGCCTCGGACTGGCTCCCAGTGAATACTTTTTGTTTCCTAACCCAAAAAAGGACCTTCATGTAAATCATTTTGAAGACGAAATGTTATTGTCAACTGGTGTGCTTGTTTCGCGCAACGTTTCGCTGAGTGTTTGGGGAACGCGAGACAATCATCGGACGAAATATTCTTGCGAAACAGTTGTGCACATTCCAGATCGTTTTTAAGATGCCTGAAGTCCCAGCCTGACTCCCAATGACTAATTTTTGTTTCCCAACCTAAAGGAGGACCTTCATGTAAATCATTTCGAAGGCGAAAAGTCATTGTTAGCTTCTGTGCTTGTTTGAAAGGGCGAGACAATCGTCGGGCTTGTTTCGCGCAATGTTTCGCTTAGAGTTTGAGAAGGGCGAGACAGTCGTCGGATGAAACATTCTCGCGGATCCTAATTAGTTTTCCAGAGGCCGTAAAAAATCGCATGGATCCGTCTGTTCTAACATTGTACGGATTTGAAAATATTTACTACTTATCCTTAAGTCCCGACCTGGTTTCCAACGACTGATTTTTGTTTTCCAACCTAAAAAAGGAGCTTCGTGTTAATTGTTCCGAAGACGAAATGTTTTTGTCAGCTGGTGTGCTTGTTTCGCGCAACGTTTTGCTCAATGTTTGGGAAGGGTGAGACAGAAAAAAAGCTTACGTGATTACATCGATTCTGGCACTAAGCGAATTGAAAAAAAAATTACCACCTACCCTATAAGTTCCTGACCTGGCTCCCAACGACTTATTTTTGTTTCCTTACCTAAAAAAGGAGCTTCGTGTCAATCGTTTCGGAAACTAAATGTCATTGAAAGCTGGTGTATTGTTTCACCCAGTGTTTGATAAGGGCGGGATAATCGTCGAGCGAAACATACTCGCGAAACAGTTGCGCGCATTCTAACTTGTTTGCGAGAGGCCGTAAAAAAGCTCGCGTCCCTGAAGTCCCGACCTGGCCCCTAGCGACTGTTTTTTGTTTTTCAATGTAAAAAAAGACTTCCGTGTTGATCATTTTGAAGTCGAAAAAAGCTTGTTCCGCGCAATGTTTCGCTCAGTATTTAAAACAGCGAAATAAAAGCTTGCGTAGATTCATTTGCTCCGGCATTGTACGGATTCGAAAATATTAACCACTCACCCTGAAGTCTTGCCATGGTTCTCAGCGAACATTTTTTGTTTCTTGGTCTGAAATTTAAATTGTTTGAAAGACGAAATGCTACTGAGCTGGTGTGCTTGTTTCGCTCAATGTTTTGCTCAGTGTTTGAAAGTGCGAGACAATCATCTGGCGAAACATTTTCGCGAAGCAGTTGTGCACATTCTAGCTCATTTGTGAGAGGCCTAAAGTCTCGGCCTGTCTCTCAACGACTAGTTTTTGTTTCTC
Organism: Dromius quadrimaculatus; assembly: GCA_963989225.1. Lineage (NCBI taxonomy): Eukaryota > Metazoa > Arthropoda > Insecta > Coleoptera > Carabidae > Dromius > Dromius quadrimaculatus. The sequence goes on from OZ022330.1 coordinate 55,133,107, forward strand.
ATTCTAATTAGAATCTTCGTTTAAAGTCGAAAAATCTGCTTGGGCTTGTTTCGCTCAATGTTTCGCTGAGTGTTTGAAAGTGGGAGACAATCGTCTGGCGAAACATTTTCGCGAAACTGTTGCGCGCATTCTAATTTGTTTGTGAGAAACCGTCAAAAAGCTCGCATGACTATTACTGCTTTGGCATCACATTTTCCACCCACTCTGGGGCTTCGACATGGCTCCCAGCGAACATTATTTCTTTCTTGGTCTAAAAAAAGGACCTTCGTATAAATCGCTCCGGAAATTAATTGTCATTGTCAGCTGATATGTTTTTTTCGCGCGTTTCGCTCAGTGTTTGGAATGGGAGAGACAATATTCGGACAAAACATCCTAGCGACTATTTTTTTGCTTCCCAACCTTCATGTAAACTGTTTCGAAGAAGAAATGTCATTGTCAGCTGGTGTGTTTGTTTCGCGCAACGTTTCGCTCAGTATTTGGAAAGGGCGAAACATTCTCACGAGACAGTTCCAACTTGTTTGCGTGAGGCCGTAAAAAACACGCGTGGATGCGTCTGTTCTAACTTCGTACGGCTTTGAAAAAATTTGCTATTTATCCCAAAATCCAGACGTGGTTCCCAGCGACTATTTTTGTTTCTCAGTTTTGAAAAAGACGTGTAAACCGTTTCAAAGATGAGATATCATTGTTAGGTGTTGAGCTTGTTTCGCACAACGTTTTGGTCTGTGTTTGGGAAGAACGAGACAATCTCGCGAAACAGTTTCGCACATTTAAAAAAAATTACTACCTATTCTGGAGTCTCGACGTAACTCCCAGCGAACATTTTTTGTTTTTCTGTCCTAAAAAGGACCTTCGTATAAATCGTTTCGAATTCCTAATGTTTATTGCCAGTTGGTGTGCTTGTTTCGCGCAATGTTTCGCTCAGTGTTTGAGAAGAGCGAGACAATTGTCGAGCGAAACATTCTCGCGAAACAGTTGCCCGCATTCTAACTCGTATTGACCATCCATCGTGTGAATGATTTGTTGTAAATAAATAATTAAAAGTAATAAATCGAGTGATTCGGAGCAGCTGCTGGATATTATTTGTTGAAAGAGTTTATTGAATATGAAACCCAAGCATGATTTCAATCTAAAATATTCATATCCCAATACTTTTGCTGACGTTAGACGTCATAAATTTGAAAAATAAGATTCAAAGTAATAGTAACAAAGTCGTAAGTGGGTTATCGAGTAAATTTAATGGTTTCACACGTACACTGGTGTGTGATTTTACTGCACTGTTCTGTTTTCCAAGGTTATTCCTACCATTTCTATCGATTTGAGTTAAAGCTGTTATATAATAAACCATTAAAAGCTGCACGACTATGTTTTAAAACATATCAGAGGTAACAGAATCTTTCAAAACTGTAAAGTAAATTGACGTATTCTGCAGTCTCAATTCGTTCTTTTTGGAAAGGTCCAAGCTTCCCGTCGTCAAGTGAAATACCTTGCGCAACCCTTGACAGCCCAATATTGATATTCAGATTAAGGTCTGTTGTTGTTGCGTCTTAGAAGGGCTACACTAGGCTTCAAACCCTGGACATTAATAAAGCTTGACTCCAACCAGTAACCACACTTTAAGATTGTTAAGGGGTTGTTAAATAAGGAGCAAAGTTCAGGGTACATATTTGACTCCTATTATTGAGTTATGATATTAAACCACCCCTAAATCTAACTGTATTTGATAATAATATCAACCACTTCATATAATTAATCCCACAGCAAGAAATCGTCCATTTATCTTCCAAAACGATTTTCAGAGCTTTCCAGGACTGTAGGATACAGTTATCCTTACCCAACTTCAACTTAATGTAAGATTTATCTTATTACTTGAAAATGGGGTAGTTCACAAATTCTTAAGCTATCCACAAGGGTTTTAAACATGAAACATTTCAAAAAAAGTATTTTAGAGAAATTAAGGGTGGAAAAGGTTTCATAAACGTATCTATCAATCTTTTTTTTGTTTGGAATTCTAGTAAAAAAAGTATAAATACTTCCGAACAACTTTGCAAACTTATCCGGTAAAATCTCTGCTTTCATGTATAAAAGTAATTCGACTACTATCGACTGAATAAAACAAAAAAAATGAGTGATATCGTAAGCAAACTTTAAAAATAAAACTTCGAGAATCCTTCCAGTTTCATAATTTGACATTCGTGGAATGATTCAGACTTGTAAACCAGACAAATTCACCACTACGATGAATGTACGAATCGTAGTAGACTTTTTTCTTGAAGGGGTGAGATATAAAGGAATATTTACCGGTCTGTCTGCCACAGTCATGACGTCACAAATGAGATTTTGTCCTTAGAATCTCTGAGGATTTTATGTCACTTGAAAAAATCTCAAATTTAATATTGGTGTTTATTTTGAGATGTCCTCAAAGCTGAGCCTGAAATTTAATTGAAATTGTAATAAAGAATGATGGGGTGCGAAGCGAATTTGAATCCTAATCACATCAACTTCGCGACTTGAACTTTAGAGGATTGAGTTGGTCCGTTTTAATAGAAAAAACAGTCGCCAAATCTTCCTGACTGAAGTAAAAATCGTCGCCTCCTTTGATGCACAACCTTCTCATAAGTTGGTTTTTATTTTTACTTTTTTAGCGCATTTTTTGTTAGCGCATTTTTTGGAAAAAAGCGCTATTATATTCACTTTGGCTGTCTGGCTGGCTGGCTGGCGTGACGCTGAGTTCTCAGCAACTATACTATTTAAAGACTTGAAACTTGTACTAAATAAAAGCTGCTATTTCGTAGGTTTGCACAAATTGCTTTAATTCAAGCTCAGTGATTGTGGAAGATTAAATTATTCAATTACTTGTTTCAAGTGAAACAATGCCCATAGATATATATGACATTAGGGATATGGCAACTAAAATTTATTAAAGTAGATAAAAATTTAGTTACAACTTTCGCCGCCGGTGTCACTATTATTATGCACAGTTGTCAAATCTGTCCGGGATTCATTCAATGACTTGTTTGACGCGAATTTGAAGCTTATTAGAATGAATTATTATTATTGGATGAAAATTTGTTTACTTTTGGTGTATTTTTTTCATAAAGCTTTGATAAAGATCAAATTATCATTTTAAGGTACAGCACTTGACCTCCCGTCAGTCAATAACTAAACAATGAAGATTGAAAGGTATTTTTGAGTTTGTACATGCATAAATTATGTTCCTATCAAATAGTCAACTTGAAACTAGTACTAAAAGGAAGCTGCTGTTTCGTAAATTTGCTCAAACTGCTTGATTTCAAGCTCAGTAAATGTGAGAGATGGTAATTTCCGAAATCTCTGAAGTAACAAGCATTCATGAGCTGTCAAAAATGCGCTTTCATCATCTAGATGATTCTTCAATTTTTTTTTTTATGTTTTGTGTCCTGAAGCCCAGTTTTTTAGAATTTCGCCCAACTATTATTGGAATAATGACCTATAAAAGACAGCACTTAGTTTAACTCGTGACATGATTATTTTTCAGATCCTTAGATTATTTGATCAAATCATGCAATTCCGGAGACCCGGAGCTCTGAAGTCGAGCTTTTTGAAAAGTTTTCCTATAATGTTCTTCAATAGACAACTTTTGAGGTTCAGAATTTAAGTTCTATTCGAAATATTTGAGTTTTTGCAGTTTACAAATTTTTGTACGCTAGGAAAATATATAAAATCATGAATTTCGGTTATTTTTTATCTCGACACTCAGTTTAAACTTTTAACACAGTTATTTTTCGGATCCTCGGATTATTTCGTATCATATGAGGCAATTCCGGCGCTCTGGAGTCCTGGAGTCCGGATTTTTAAGATGCTATGCTACATTGAGCACACAGAAGAAATAATATCAAGTGTCTTATAAAAGCACAAGTTTTTAAGTTTGAAGTCGTTGCGGAATCCTCGTGAAATTCATATATTTAAAATAATGGGATTTTACTAGCAAAAATGGAAGAATCATCTAGATGATGAAAACTCATTTTTGACAGCTCATGAATGTTTGCTATTTCAGAGACTACGCAAATTACCATCTCTCACAATTACTGAGCTTGAAATCAAGCAGTTTGGGCAAACTTACGAAACAGCAGCTTCCATTTAGTACTAGTTTTATGTTGACTATTTGATAGGTACATAATTTATGCATGTACAAACTCAAAAATACCATTAATTCTTCATTGTTTAGTTATTGACTGACGGGAGGTCAAGTGATGTACCTTAAAACAATAATTTGATCTTTATCAAAGCTATATAAAAAAAATACACCAAAAGTAAACAAATTTTCAACCAATAATAATAATTCATTCTAATAAGCTTCAAATTTGCGTCAAACAAGTCATTGAATGAATCCCGGACAGACTTGACAACTGTACATAATAATAGTGACATCCACGGCTAAAGTTGTAACTAAATTTTTATCTACTTGAATGAACTTTAGTTGCCATATCCCTAATGTCATATATATCTATGGGCATTGTTTCACTTGAAACAAGTAATTGAATAATTAATTCTTCCACAATCACTGAGCTTGAATTGAAGCAATTTGAGCAAACCTACGAAATAGCAGCTTTTAATTAGTACCAGTTTCAAGTCTGTAAATAGTATAGTTGCTGAGAACTCAGCGTCACGCCAGCCAGACAGCCAGCCAAAGTGAATATAATAGCGCTTTTTTCCAAAAAATGCGCTAAAAATAGGTTCTTTGAGGAGTTGATAGTCTTTTCACATTTTAGAAATATATACAAAGTATTTTGTAAAAGAGTTTACTTTCCAATTCAGGAAAATCATGCGTTGAAATCTACCAAAGTTGAGATTATTAGAACTGGATTTTTAAGATCCTGAAGTCCAGTTTCTGAAGATGTATCATTACATACAACAATTATGTTTTTGTTACATACCGAATGTCCTACAAAAATTTGAAGCCATTGCAGGATCCTAGTTTTCAACTTTTGAAAAAGCTTCGATGATTTTTTATACTGCAAAAATATATACATATTGTTGTGCTTTCAGTATCTTTTACATGAAACCTAGTGCAATTTTATCTTTACTCTTTTTTTTGCATCAACACTCAATTTAAGTTTCAACATAGTTATTTTCCAGATTGTCGGATTATTTCGTATCATATCGAGTAATCCCGGAGTTCGGAGTCCTGCAGTTCGGTTTTTAGAGATTTTACGCTACATAAAGCACACAAGGAATATATACCGAGTATCCAACAAAATTACAAATTTGTCGATGACATTGTTACACTTTTACTTACTTGTAAAGTACAAGTATTGTGAAACCGACAAAATTCACCTATCGAGATTTTGATGGAAATATCCGTTTTGAGCATCCCTGAATCCATTTTGACTATTTTCGGCTTGATGTCGGTACATGTGTACGTGCGTTCGTTCGTAACTCGCAAATCTCAAAACTGGTTGAACGTATAATGTTGAAATTTTGTATTTAAGATTGGTATAGGGTCTAGTTGTGCACCTCGCATTATGGTTCCAATCGTCTGTACCGGTAGTGCACTTTACTTGAAACTTTTTTCGAATTTTTCTAATAAATCCAGAATGATCAACCGTAGGATGTTGAAATTCAGTATTTGAACTTGATGTTGTTTCAGAATAGTTATCTGCTATTTTTGTATGAATGGGCCAAGCCAAAAGTGCATTTAACTTGAAGCTTTTTTTAAATTTTTTGCATAAATCTAAAATGATTAGCCATAGCATATTGAAATTTAGTGTTTGAACTTGTTGTAGCATCAAAATAGTTATTTACTATTTTTGTATGAATCGGCTGAGTCGGAAGTGCAGTTTATATGTATAACAGACATTCAGAATTTGCCGTATAAAACAATCAGTTTAATTAAAATGATAAGGTAGGCAATGATAATCTGATGTCAATTTTTTGATTTTGTTTGACATTGTACACGTCAAAATATTATTAAAATTATATTCATTATAATCTCAGCTTTGTTTTTACATTTTAACTCAATTTAAACTTTCAACATAGTAATTTTCAGATCCTCTGGTTATTTCATATCTTGCCAAGCAATCTCGCAGCCCCGGAGTACTGAAGTCCGGTTTTTGAAGATTTTACGCTACATTAGTCAATAATGATCTTGTATACATAAGAAATATATACTGGATTACCAATAAAATTACATGTTTTGAAGTCTGAAGTTATTGCGGAGTTCTGGTAACGTTTAGACTTTAAGTACTGAAATTGCACCGGGAAAAAATCGATTTTTTTGAGGCTACATTTGAACTTTCCACAAGTCCCGGAGTTATTGAGTCCGGTTTTTGAGATATTTGGCTACATTAGGCAATAATATTTTTGTTACATATAAAAGCACAAGTATTCAGGTTTTGAGTCATTGCGATTACTCAATACAGCTCAGGTTTTCGGCACTGGAATTGCACCCGAAGAATTAGTGTTTTCTGGGACGATAATAATTTTTTAACATTGCAAAAATATATACTCAAGCTGCATTCACAACCACTTTAGACTCTACTTAATTTGCACTTGAAGTTCAAATTACGCAGGGTTAAAATTTGTAGCATTCACAAGCACTTTCAACATTGCTTCTAATTTTGTAATGTTACCTATGAAAACAAGTACAAAATAATGCAAATATTGAATACATTATTCTTCTTTTCGTTTGAAAGAATATATTTTCAAATTCAGTGGTCAATTCCTTGCGGGGCATGAAGAATAGTTGTTAGTTACAGTTATCTATTAACTTGAATTTCAGTTCTTATTGAAAAATGTTACAAGGTAAATAAATATAATAAGTTGACAAACTTTATAAATCTAAATTCAATTATCTCTCGTCCATATTAAAAAAAAGAAATGATCGATTAATGAAATATCAATCCAAGCTTTGTCACCGTCAATTCACTGTTTGCATAGGGCTTCTATTATTCTATTTAATTTTAAACGTCAAAAGCATCGGAAGATGCAATGCACATGCCAATTCGCTAGCAACTTGAAGTGAAAGTTTGCACTTTGCAAACATTGCAATCCGAACGTAAAGTACGCAGACTACAAATTTCAGTTGTGAATGGTTACTACTGAGCTCATATGCTTAGCTTTTAATTCTAAGCAAGCATGAAATTGTGCCATGTTCAAATTCGGTTGTGAATGGACTTTTAGTGTTGTACTGGTCTTTCTAGATTTCTTTTGGTGAAACTTGGAGCATATTAGCTCAGTTTTTTGTACCAACACTTAATTTAAACCTCAAAAATAGTTATTATCCAGATCCTCGAATAATTTCGTATTACATCTATTTTACTATAATCGTAATTTTTTTGACAGTTTTAGACCCTACTGAATCTAAAAAACATTTTTTGAACAGTCTGGAAGCACGATAACTTGAAAAAGCTGGGTTTAAGTTTGTCAATAAGCTTGTTTCAACCAGTGGTACTAAAACTTTACTGATTGAGCTTTTCAGTTATTTGCGTTTATTTCATAAATGGTAGTATTCATCATAAAATGTAAAATAACTAAAATTGATCATTAGATAATTTCGCACAACATTCACCCGAAACATTTCTCAATATTATCAGCGGTTCATTTGTTATTATTAGAATTAAAAACTCATGATGTTAAATTAGAATTATTATTACTCATATTTTGACATCACATGCAAACGTTCGTTAATTAATTTTTCAAAACAAATAATTTGATTGTATCCTGTTTAGTATCAAATTTAATCTCCTGCAGAAATGATTTAAGTAGAATTGGTGAAAAGGATATTTAAACGATTGTCAGTTGTTTTTTCACAAGTCATTCAAATGATATTTAGTTTAGTATCAATTTAAAACTCTCGGAATGATAAACTTAGAAGAAGTATTAAATAAATAATCAATTAATAGTTGAAATATTTACTTAATGTCCGTTACTTTAACAATGACGGATGTCACTTTGTCAATGACAGCTGTCACTTTGTCAATGACAGCTATCACTTTGAAATTCATAAAACAGCGATAAAACTTGTCATGAAATTTATGGTCGGGGAAGTAAGAATATAACGCTACATTATTATATGAAGGTACAAGCATTTGGGCTTGTGGTAATTGCGAAACTTTGCTAAAATTCAGATTCAAGTACAAGAATTGCACCGAGGCATTAATATACAAAGAATTTCATGAGAGAATAAGCTTCTAATTTGAGATTAACTAAATTCGCAGTACTGAAATGTGTACTGATTCAGTACACTCAAAAAAATTGGTACGAAAAGTGTTCCGTAAAATGATATTCCTTTTTAACAGCTGTAGTTTAAATATTTGAATAATGTACGGGGATTGACTAATATACACATTTGATGCTTAATGTTTTCATTCTCACCCTTGAAAACTGTTCAGTTAAGTTAAGTCACCCTTACACAAATGGTGCTATGAGAAATATGCATCAAGTGTTCCGTAAAAGAGTGACTTTTTCGATTAAGCATCATTTATTGAATTCTCCTTTCGTAGAAGGTGATACAGTAAATTTGAAATTGAGGAAGTATTTTTCAAGCTCATTCACATTTTGAGCAATGGAATAATTTTAATGAACTTTGTTCATACAGTAAAGTCTCCAAGGATTATAAAGTCCTGCAGAGTTTCAGTAGACCAGCCCCTGAGGACTCAACTTCTCTGCAGGATTATAAACTATAACATTTTGATGTAACACATTTCATTTATATTTAATTCATATTAGTATTTAAATGAGGGCCAGTTTTTGAGGTGATGAAACTTGGAGTCATAACCATGTCAGAAATTTATTTATGAAAGTTTAATAAAAAAAATCTCCAACAACAAAACATTCACTTTTGTCTGTCAATTTGAAGGATCAAAAGCTTCAATTTGCTGAGAGAAAAAATTCAATTATCTTTGTGAGCGGATCCACGAAGGCACAATTGTCAAAAATAATCTTAAATAAAATTTTCCTCATGAAAACAGTCTTTATCATGTCTTTTTGGGTAAAAAAAACAAACAATTATCACGTAGCGCCTCCAACACCATAATGACATTGTTAGCAGCGCCACAGGACTGACGGAGTGTCGTGGAACTACTCACTCGCCGCAATTATAAACTGTGTTCATATTCACCCAACAAAAACGTTTCTTATGTGTGGGTTTCATGGAAATGAGACTCGCTTCATTACTGTTTTATATTTTCTATCTTCGTTTCATTTTAATAGGGTTGTCTCTGTCAGAAAGAATTTTGGAGTCTCAAAAAGATCAAATAATTTCTTCTGGAATGAGTTTTGAGTCAAATTAATGCTTGCCAGAGTCCATTAAAGGAATTAAACATCAAACGCCCTCAAAAGCAAATCCAGATTCACTACTCATAACTTTCTTACTAGGGTGTGAGTTCAAAGTTTGGGTGATCTTGAACAAACACCAAATAAACTTTACTTAGTGACCCTTCAAAGCTTTTGAAGCTCCAGGAGCTTCCTGGAAGCCTATCCGTGAATTTAAGCTGATTTAGGTTGCGGGCACTTTGGGTGTATAGATGAGAGAGCTTTTAGGTTATCCGAAAGAGATATTTCAATAAATAATCTATATGAAGTATGAAAGTGTGCCAATTATTCCTCCTACTCTTTTTGGTTTTTATTCTTTAGTCTTCCATTCATTAGAGTCCTCTTCTCTCTGACTTCTCCAACTTCATCCTCCAGTTATTCTCTCGTCTCTTTCCTGTGGATGTTTGTGGTCCATGGTTGGCGGTGCAGGGCGGTAAAGGGGGTTAGCGTCGTGACGCCAGCGTGTCGCAGCGTTCCAGAATCAATAGGAGTCGGGCAGCGATCGCGACGGGAAAGCTAACGCTGTGGTGACGGTCAACGTCAAGGGACCTGGGGACGTTTACTGGACATCCGGAACTATTAACGGAAGCAAATAAGAAGGGAGAAAGGAAGCCATCAAGAAATTAGATTGCATAAGAGAAAGTTGGAGAATATCACAATTATTACTCTTTTTATAAACAGCACTCTCTACTATTTGGACCAGTGTTTCGCAATTCATTCGTTTATATTGCGAATATCAAATCAATGAGCACAAGTGGCTTGGATACAAAATGAATACTATTACACATTTAAGACTGAGGAACAGCCCAAATAATGAACTACCATCGAAGAAACTGCTCAAATAAGGCGAATATCATTTCAACAGCCCTGAAGGTTAAAACGACTCTAATTGGGATTCGAAAAAGGATCGAACCATCCCAGATGCAATTCTGTATTATTTTTAGACCCTTGGACACCAAATTTCCGGGAAATATTGCACGAGTCCTTTTGTCAAAACTGCTTACAGTTGACCAAGAAGGTTTGTAGCTGTTCCAGCAAAATTTAAAGAGCTTCAGGTGACGTTTTGTCATTGTGGATAACCATTACACACTTGAGACCCAAAAAAAGTTTAAACAATGGATTGCTAGCAGAAATTGTGCACTAAAAAGACGAAGACTGTCTTTTGAGATTCGTAAGGTCTAATCTTTGTCGACTGTCTAATAATGGGTGGAAAACGCTTCGTTTGGGGACCAAATGGCAAAAAAATCGTTGCAGTTACCTAAGAACAGTTTGTAGCTGTGCCAGCAGAGTCCTAAGGGCTTTTAGGTATTCATTTGTCATTGCAGACGAAACATGATTGTACCATTACACATTTGAGACCAAAGGATAGTCTAAACATTGGATTGCCAGCTGAAAATCTGCACCAGATGAAGCGAGGATAGTATATTTAGCGTCAGCTAGGGAAGTCAGTGCAATTGTCTGTTGGGATCATTTGACTTTTTAAATTGCCAATTATGTATTGTTATTGAAGCACTCGAAAACCAAATTGCAAGAAAATCCCTTTTCCTTTAATTGCTCACAATAGGATATATTCATGAATTTATTTTATATTTTTAATTTACTGTTTACATCGTTATAACATAGTAAAAATATAAATTATGTTTGAAAGTGCTGCAATCTAGTTTAAAAAATTATTTAAAATTGAGAATAATTTTGAGCTGTTTAAACGCCGCCATTTTCGTGCGCTCTATTGATGACGTCAAATACTATTTCCAGTGACATTACAGTCCATTGTTTACTGCAGGTGTTTTCGTTCTTAACTTATTTCAGTATTGAAAAAACTCAAAAGTCAGTTTTTAAGTATTGCATTGTGCCTGAATGCAAAATACTATCAGGAATGTACCTGATAAAGTCTTTTTTCCAATCCAGACAGGTTTTAAAATACGTAAGAAACGATGTAAGGTTATCAGAAGAGATGAAGTATCATAATAAATTTGACAGATCATGAATAACATCATATGTGATTAGTTTTAGCAATAAAATACAGTATATGTATGCGGCTTCGTTTAACATTTGCTCGTTTTAAAATGAACAAAAATTATAGGTTATTTTTACTGCTCATCATATTTCGGATTGTATTTATTGAAATAGTGTACATAATGTGACATTATTGGATAATTACTTTGCAGTGTTCCCTCTTTTTACTTCAGCGGACGTAAAATTTGGATTTGAAAGAGAATAAGACGACATCATGAATAGATCTATTTTTGACAGATTATCCGATTGTGCTTTTACAAAACCATTTTGTCTTAAACGATTTATAATCTCACTAGGTTGCTAAAATCACACTTAAATAATAAATGAATTTACAACACACACGTTATTACTTCTAATCAAAAGCCTGCAATGCCATACAAATGTAAGCAGTGCGCACTTTTTGACATAGTATTTGACGTCACGTTTCGTTTTAACCAATGGTGTTGCGTTTTAGAACTTTGAATTTCCCGTGCCTAATTTGCACTTTTATTTATTAATTTTGAGCAATTAAGAAGATATTAAATACCAAAATGATGGTTTATTACAAATGTCCGGTCAATAAAAAATTACATTCAAAAAATTTGAGTTTTTGGAGCATTAGAATTTTTTTATGCTAGGAAAATATATATAAAGTCTTGTGCTGGTCTTTTTAGTGGAACTTCGGACATTTTACATTGTTTTCTGGACCAGCATCTAATTGAAATTTCTAAAATAGTTATTTTATAGATCCTCCAATTATTTTGAATCATATCACGTGAGCCCGGAGTCCCGGACTCCTGGAGTTTAGTTTTTGCAAAAGTTACGCTAAATTTAGCTATATTGATCTTGTATACATGAAAAGTATATACTAAATATCCTATAAAAGGCTATTTTTGAGGTCTGAAGTCATTGCAGAGGCCTGGTAAAGTTCAGAATTTGAACACTATTACTGCATTCGAAAGATTTACGTTTTTATGTAAAAAAAAATTCTAAAATCATGTGCTGGCTTTCCAGGATTCTTTATTGTAGAGTTTTGAGAATTTTGCTCTGTTTTTTGCACCAGCACCTAATTTAAACTTCCAAAATAGTTATTTTACAGGTCCTTCGATTATTTCGTATCATATCACGCAGTCTCGGAGTTCCGGAGTCCTAAAATACAGATTTTAAAGATGTCACGCTACACAGGAAAAATATATACAAAATGTCCTATAAACGAACAAATTTTGCAGTCTGAATACATTACAGAATCTTGGTAAAGTTCAGGTTTTCAAAACTATAATAAGGAATATTCATGAAATTTAAATTTGGCTCAAATATTTTTATTCCGAATTTTTATTGGCCGGAAATTTATACCAAACCATCATTTTGGTGATTATCATCTTTTCAATTGCTTGAAATTAATAAATAGAAGTGCAAATTAAGCGAGGGAAATTCGAAGTTCTAAAACGCAACACCATTGGTTGAAGCGAAATGTGACGTCAAATACTATGCCAACAAGTGCGCACTGCTTACATTTGTATGGAATTGCAGGCTTTTGATCAGAAAACATAGTAATAACGTGTGTGTTGTGAGTTCATTTATTGTTTAAGTGTAATTTTAGCATCCTAATGAGATTATAAATCATTTAAGACAAAATGGTTTTGTAAAAGCACAATCGGATAATCTGTCAAAAATAGATCTATTCATGATGTCGTCTTATTCTCTTTCAAATCCAAATTTTACGTCCGCTGAAGTAAAAAGAGTGAACACTGCATAGTAATTATTCATTAATAACACATTATGTACGCTATTTTAATAAATACAATCCGAAATATGATGAGCAGTGAACATAACCTAAAATTTTTGTTTATTTTAAAACGAGCAAATGTTAAACGAAGCTGCATACCTACACTGTATTTTATTGCTAAAACTTATCACATATAATGTTATTCATGATCTGTCAAATTTATTATGATACTTTATCTCTTTTGATGACTTTACATCATTTCTTACGTATTTTAAAACCTGTCTGGATTGAAAAAAAGACTTTATCAGGTACGTTTCTGATAGTATTTTGCATTCAGGCACAATGTAATACTTATAAACTGACTTTTGAGCTTTTTTAATACTGAAATAAGCTGAGAACGAAAACACTTGCAGTAAACAATGGACTGTTATGTCATTGGACATAGTATTTGACGTCATCAATAGAACGCGCGAAAATGGCGGCGTTTAAACAGCTCAAAATTATACTCACTTTTAAATATTTTTTTAAACTTGATTACAGCACTTTTAAACATAATTTATATTTTTTACTATGTTATAACAATGACTTTAGGTCTCAAAGTTGTGCTTTTTTGTGTTTAAATTGAGTATTGGTGCAAAAATCAGAGCCTTGGTGTGTTAAATTTTATTTTAAAGTGCAAACATCCTGTATGTTTTGTGAAAGCTGTTGTGAATCACCCAGTATAGAAATTAGCGAAAAACTGACAGTTGTCTTTTTGTGTCTGGCTAAATTTGTGAAAGCATTAGTGCTAACATTTATTTACTAACCCGGAGAAGCTTTTCAGGTGAGCTTTTTTGTACTTTTTGAGCTTTTAACGGTAAATAAGCTCGTAGTTTTTACATACTACAAAAAATTCTGCCTGTAATCTCTTAATGCCCATTGCTGTAAAATGAAATCGAAACGAATTTTCACAAAATTAAGCGCTGAATACTTTTTTCATAATGAAAATTTTTATCCCTTATTGGAGATTATTTAATAATTTTTCTCTGTAAAAAGCATTTATCATTATTCCACAGTTAAATATTAATAAGAAAGCATCAATTTTATCGAATTGTGAAAAAAAATGGAAGAATCATCTAGATGATGAAAGCGCATTTTTGACAGCTCATGAATGCTTGTTGCTTCAGAGATTTCGCAAATTACCATCTCACACAATTACTGAACTTGAAATCAAGCAGTTTGGGCAAACTCACGAAACAGCAGCTTCCATTTAGTACTAGTTTCAAGTTGACTATTTTATAGGTACATAATTTATGCATGTACAAACTCAAAAATACCTTTTAATCTTCATTGTTTAGTTATTGACTGACGGAAGGTCAAGTGCTGTACCTTAAAATAATAATTTGCTCTTCATCAAAGCTATATAAAAAAAATACATCAGAAGTAAACAAATTTTCAACCATTAATAATAATTCATTTTATTAACCTTCAAATTTGCGTCAAACAAGTCGTTGAATGAATCCCGGACAAATTTGACAACTGTACATAATAATAGTGACACCCGCGGCGAAAGTTGTAACTAAATTTTTATCTACTTCAATAAATTTTAGTTGCCATATCCCTAATGTCATATATATCTATGGGCATTGTTTCACTTGAAACAAGTAATTGAATAATTCAATATTCCACAATCACTGAGCTTCAATTAAAGCAATTTGTGCAAACCTACGAAACAGTAGCTTCTATTTAGTACCAGCTTCAAATCTGTAAATAGTATAGTTGCTGAGAACTCAGCGTCACGCCAGCCAGCCAGCCAGCCAGCCAAAGTGAATATAATGTAATATGGAGTAGTCGGAATTAGGACAAACAGTTGAAAAAACAATTAAATTCCAACTAACGTTTCGGTTTTATTTTAAACCATCTTCAGAGTAAAGGACATGATTTCCTCTTCATTAGTGAATATAATAGCGCTTTTTTCTAAAAAATGCGCTAAAAACCACGACAATATGATTGTTCATGTCGATGATCGAGGTTTTAAAGTTGTGACATTTTTATTTCTTCGACTTTTTTTTCGAGTCTGCAATATGTTACCTTTCGTTTCAATAATTCATTCGTTGCAGGGCGTGCAAGAAAGACAAAAATAGATCGAATAGAGAGGAAGAATTCATTAAATGAAGTTGGTTTAACTAAGCATGAATAATGTAGAGTACCCGCAATATGAAATAAGGAACTGGAGCAAAAATTGACGACTAATTCAATGTCTTCAACTTATGTATATTCTTTTTTATTACGCATTGATTTAACTCAGTAATCTTGACATTTGCTGCATTAATTTTTGGATGAATACAGGGTGTCCCACGACGAATTTATACTATTTACTATTATTTACCATGGTTAGTTAGGATAATGTATAAATCCTTGCGTTAATAGGATTATAAATTCAGTACCCCCCACTATAAAACATCTCTCATTTACCCTCAGTTTAAAATCGAATTAATATCAAAACAATCTCCTTTTGAGTCTGGATAAACTAGATGAATTTATAAATATTTACAGTTTAATCTCCAACAATAATATCCATAATGAAATTGGCTCAGTGCGCAGAATTCGCTAGTGTAATACGGGGGATACTAATACTACATAATACACGTAATACCTTTGCTTAAATGGGGCACATTTGTCATATGCGCAGCGTGTACTATAGATTTTATACACAGAACAACTGAACGTGTACTTTGTTTATATTGCAATTGTTACTAGCGTTCTATATTAGCGCATTTTGTTTGGCTAATTTCAAGTATACGAAATACGGAATGATTTATAAGTAAAAGTCACCCCTATTTTGCTCAAAACAACCCTGAGTGCATTCTTCCCCTTATGTTCGTTTTAACGACACAATAAAAAATAAACTTACAAAACTTCGCAGATTTGTTAGTTACTCTTATCGGAAAAAAGTCTGCTTGTAAAAACTTTTAATTGCGTAAAAAAACTTCACTTTTGGAGAACTTTTCGTCACGTTTACATTATTTAAAGTGTATCATTTTAATTTGTATTGATGAATAGTGTATCGGTTGTCAATAGCAACGCTGCGTGAAATTAAATTTCCTACCGGAAACAAACCGTAGCGGAAATATGGAACATGACAATCGACAGGAGGCAGAGGGAGGATTCACTTGGGAATATGGAATGAAAATTTAATTTAGATAAAAATAAATAGACCCACAGTTTGTTTCAAGCCACCTTAATATTTTTTTTGTGCTTTTTCCGATGGCAATCCATTGTTAGAACTGTCCTTTGGTCTTTTGCGTTGTTCCAAAAATCCTTTAACAAAGCTAGAAGACTTCGTCATGACCTTCTTCATTAAAGGCACACCTTATTACAAATTTTCTGCTGACAGTCAATTGCTTGGACTGTTCTTGGGTCTCACGCAAATAGTTATTTTCCTATTTTTCGTCTATATTACCAAAAAAATGCCTCGAATCCTTTTGATAGTCAGTTGTGAAATTTACAACTTTATCGGTTGTAGGAACAATTTTCGCCTTTTTTCTGCAGTTTTCTGGAAGTTTGGACTGTTTTTTGGCCTCAGGCTTCGTTTACAGTGACGAAACGGCACCCAAATATTAATGGGTTCTGCTGGAATAGCAGCAAACTATAATTGTGAGCAATCGAGGATGAAGAACTTTTTCTGGACCAAGTTTAGGACGTTTCGCCTTTTTTGCTGGAAGTTTTGTTATTTAGACTGTTTTTTGGTCTCAGGCGAGTAGTGGTGTATCCATATTTCTTCCACAGTGGTGAAGTGGCACCTAAAGTCCAGTGGATACCCGGGAACAGCCGCAAATTACGACTATGAGCTATCAAGGAAAAAGACTTTTTCCTGAACCAATTTAGAACATTTCTTTCGCAATTCGTTTTTTTTCTGTAGGCTCCTTAACATTTGGACTGTTTTTTGGTCTCAAGCGAGTAGGTAGTGTATCCAAACTTCGTCCAAAGTGTCAAAATGACAACTAAAATCCTGTGAGTTTTCCTGGAACAGCTGCAAACTACGATTTTAAGTATTTTAGGGAAAAGGACATATTTCTGGATCAATTCCACAATTCGGTTTTATTCGGTCGAATAATAATGCATAATATGCACCTGTAATAATTTCGCCCTTTCCCAAACAATCGACAATCTCTAAAAACAGTCGCCATAACTTTCTTGGTTGTAGGAGAAATCTTCGCCTTTTTTCCTACAGGTTGTCCAATGTTTGGACTATTTTTCAGTCCCAGGCATGAAGTGGTACATCTATACTTTGTCCACAGTGACAAAGTGGCACCTGAAGTCCTGTGAATTTCCCTAGAACAACTGCAAACTACGACTGTGAGTAATCAAGGGCAAAGAACTTTTTCTGGTCCAATTTAGGACGTTTCTACTACAATTTGGTTCTCGGACGGTTAAATAATGATACATTTTATGCACCTGTAATAGTTCTAACCCTTGCCGAATAGTCGAAGAGGATTTTCTCTTGCAAATTCTTAAAAACAGTCGTCCTACCTTTCTTGCTTGTAGAAACATTCTTTGCCTTTTTTTGCTGCAGGTTCTTCAATTCTTGAACTGTCTTTTGGCCTCAGGTTAGTAATGATGTATCCATATTTCGTCCACAAAAGCCAAGTGGCACCTGAAGTCGTGTGAACTCTTCTGGAACAGCTGCAAACTACAATTGTGAGCAATCGAGGGAAAAAACTTTTTTTTTCGACCAATCGTGAGCATTTTCTCTCAATTTGTGATAACTCTGACATTTTCCAAGCAGTCGACGAAGGACATTTCGTGCAAACCCCTAAAAACAATAGTCATAAATTTTTTGATTGTAGGAAAAGTCTTCCCTTTTTTTTGTTGCAGCTTTTCCAATGCTTGGACTATTTTTCAGTCCCAGGCATGAAGTGGTACATCTATACTTCGTCCACAGTGACAAAGTGGCACCTAAAGTCCTGTAAATTTCCCTAGAACAGCTGCAAATTACGACTGTGAGCAATCAAGGGCAAAGAACTTTTTCTGGTCCAATTTAGGACGTTTCTACTGCAATTTGGCTTTCGGACGGTTGAATAATGATACATTTTATGCATCTGTAATAATTCTACCCTTCCCCGAATATTTAGCAAGAATTTTTTCCTGCAAATTCTTAAAAACAGTCGTCATACCTTTCCTGCTTGTAGAAACAGTCTTTGCCTTCTTTTGCTGCTGGTTTTCCAATGTTTGGACTGCCTTTTGGTCTCAGGGGAGTGGTGATGTATCCATATTTCGTCCACTAAGGCCAGATGGCACCTGAAGTCGTGTGAATTCCTTTGGAACAGCTGCAAACTACGATTATTAGCAATCGAGGGAAAAACTTTTTTTTTTTCAACCAATTGTCAGCATTTTTGTTCAATACGGTTATAATTCTGACATTTTCCAAGCAGTCGACGAAGGATATTCCGTGCAAACCCCTAAAAACAATAGTCATAAATTTTTGGGTTGTAGGAAAAGTCTTCGCCTTTTTTGCTGCAGCTTTTTCAATGTTTGGACTATTTTTAGTCTCAGGCAAGTAGTGGTACATCTATACTTTGTCCACAGTGACAAAGTGGCACCTGAAGTCCAGTAAATCTCCCCTGAAACAGCTGTAAATTGCAACTGTGAGCAATCGAAGATAAAGGACATTTTTTGGACCAATTCAGGACGTTTCTTCCGCAATTCGGTTTTAGAATAATCGAATAATGATGCAAGATATTCACCTGTAGTAATTCCGCCTTTTTACGAATAGCAAATGAGGATTATTTCTTACGAACCCCTAAAAACAGTCACCATAACTTTCTTGGTTGTAGGAAAAGTCTTCGCCTTTTTTGATGCAGGTTTTCCAATGTTTGGACTGTTTTTTGGCTCAAGGCGAGTTGTGATGGATTCAAATTTCGTCGACAGTGACCAAATGGTACTTGAAGTCGGGTCGATTCTTTTGGAACAGCTGCAAACTACGATTGTGAACAATCGAGGAAAAAACCTTTTTTCTGGTCCAATTCAGAACGTCGAATAGTCGACGAGAATTTTTTCTTGCCATAACTTTCTTGGTTGTAGGAACAGTTTTCGCCTTTTTTGTTGCAAGTTTTCCAATGTTTAGATTGTTTTTTGGTCTCAAGCGAGTACTGGTGTATCCATTTTTCATCCATTGTGATCAGGTGGCACCTGAAGTCTAGTTGATTCCCCTAGAACAGCTGCAAACTAGGACTGCAAGCAATCAAGAGATAAGATAATTTGGTTGGTCCAATTTAGGACGTTTCTTTCGCAATTTGGTTTTTTGGCAATTGAATAATGATGTAAAATATGCACCTGTAATATTAACGTCCTTTTCCGAATAGTCGACGCAAATTTTTTCTTGCAAACTCCTGAAAACAATCGTTGTAACTTCCTTGGTTGTAGAAGCAGTTTTGGTCTTTTTTGTTGTAGGTTTTTCGAAGTTTGGACCATTTTTTTGGTCTTAGGCAAGTAGTAATGTATTTATACTTCTTTCACAGTGACAAAGTGGCACCTGAAGTCCAGTAGATTACCCCGGTACTGCTGCACACTACAACTATGAGTAATCAAGGGGGAAGACCTTTTTTCTGGACCAATTTAGGACGTTTCTTTCGCAATTCGGTTTTTAGGTGGTTAAATAATGATCATAGTATGCACCTGTTTTTAAGGTAGTCAACGAGGATTGCAAACCCCTAAAAACAGTCGCCATAACTTTCTTGGTTGTAGGGAGAGTCTTCGCCTTTTTTCCTGCAGGCTGTCCAATGTTTAGACTATTCTTCAGTCCCAGGCATGAAGTGGTACATCTATACTTCGTCCATAGTGACAAAGTGGCACCTGAAGTCCTGTGAATTTCCCTAGAACAGCTGCAAACTACGACTGTGAGCAATCAAAGGCAAAGAACTCTTTCTGGTCCAATTTGGGACGTTTCTACTGCAATTTGACTTTCGGACGGTTGAATATTGAAACATTTTATGCACCTGTAATAGTTCTAACCCTTGCCGAATAGTCGAAGAGGATTTTTTCTTACAAACCCCTAAAAACAGTCACCAAAACTTTTTTAGTTGTAGGAACAGTCTTTGCTTTTTTTGCTGCAGGTTTTCCAATGTTTGGACTGTCTCTTGGCCTTAGGCGAGTAGTGATGTATTCATATTTCGTCCACAGTGACAAAGTGGCACCTGAAGTCCTGTAAATTTCCCTAGAACAGCTGCAAACTACGACTGTGAGCAATCAACGGCAAAGAACTTTTTCTGGTCCAATTTAGGACGTTTCTACTACAATTTGGTTCTCGGACGGTTGAATAATGATACATTTTATGCACCTGTAATAGTTCTAACCCTTGCTGAATAGTCGAAGAGGATTTTTTCTTACAAACCTCTAAAAACAGTCACCAAAACTTTTTTAATTGTAGGAACAGTCTTCGCTTTTTTTTTTTAGATTAGCTGCAGGTTTTTCAATGTTTGGACTATCTTTTGGCCTCAGGCTAGTAGTGATGTATCCATATTTCGTCCACAGTGGCCAGGTGGCACCTGAAGTCGTGTACATTCTACGATTATAAGCAATCGAGGGAATAATCTTTTTCCTGAACCAATCGTGGACATTTTTTCATCAATACAGTTTCTGGTGGTCAAATAATGATAATTCTGACATTTTCCGAATAGTCGACGAAGATTATTTCCTGCAAACCCCTAAAAACAATCCTCATAACTTCCTTGGTTGTAGGAAAAGTCTTCGCCTTTTTTGCTGCAGGTTCTCCAATGTTTGGACTGTTATTTGGTCTCAGGTGAATAGTGGTGTATCTATACTTCGTTCATAGTGACCAAATGGCATCTAAAATCTATTGGTTTCCTTTAGAACAGCAGCGAACTACGACTGCAAGCAATCGAAAAGTAAGGGCTTTTTCTGAACCAATTTAGGACATTTCTTCCGCAATTCGGTTTTTAGGTGGTCGAATAATGATGCACCTGTGATAATTCATCCCTTTTCCGGGTGGTTGACTCGGATTACTTCTTGCAAACCCCTAAAAACAGTCGCTATAAATTTTTTGATTGCAGGAACAGTCTTCTCGTTTTTTGCTGAAGGTTTGCCAATATTTGGACTGTTTTTGGTCTCAGGCGAGTAGTGTTGCATCCATACTTCGTCCACAGAGTTAGAACGACAGCTTGAGTCCAGTAAATACAGCTGGAGCTGCTGAAAAACTACGACTGTAATTTTTCTAGACTAATTTAGTACCAATTTGGTTTACTGGCTGAAGAAACGACCTGGTAGCACATTATTAAGACTGTTAATTGGTCTCAGGTCTTCATTTTTACTTCACAGTTACGACAGGACGCCCAAAGTTCTGTGGGTGCCGCTGAAAAATCTGTAAACCGTCCTTGGAACACATTAGACGAATTCGGCGAGCAGTTAATGAACAAATGTGTACAAATTTTTTGGATGAATTCACTTCAAAAGAGCTTAAAAACAGTTTTCGAATTTTGTAACAATCAAATTAAAGTCTAGTTAGTAAAAAAAATATATCAGACAGTTGATCAGTTTAGAACGCTATATTTCCAGAAGTTTTGACGCCTGGAAGTCACGTAACACCGTACCAGGTTGCGATTGTTTCCTCACCCTTATTTAAGAGCTTAACGTACACTTAGTTCTATTTTTGGGGAATATAGTTGCTTATTTCATGAGGTATTCATTAGGTTTCAGTTCGGGTAGTAAACTCCTTGTAATTTTTGTTACCACTATGAATATTTTGGTGTACATGTTCCAGAGCTTACAAGGTGTTAAAGTTTACGAAAGCTTCTTTAAGTTTCTAAACTTGTTCTTGTGGTAATACTTCCAAAGGTGTGATGAGATTAAGTTGTATCTAGTTTAGAAGTAATTTTTTTTTGCAATATTTATGGATAAGAAATTTCCCTCTGAAATCATGTTTTTGAGTGCTACAAGAATTTTACAAATCATATCTCATGCAAACATGAGGCAAAGCTGAACGGAATACAAATCCAATTCGCCTTGGAGAAAAAAATAATAAAATCCTCTGGAAAATTTGCTTGGAAACCATATTGGTTTTCTTTTGTTGAGAAATTGAGAATTGTTTCGTTGGTTTAACCTACTTTACATTAATACAAATTCATTATTATTCTCTTTCAAATTTTACAAGATAATTCTTATAAATCCCCCAACTTCATTCCTTTTCCGTCCAAATAAATTTTTCTGGACCTTCATATATATAATTACAAATAAATAACAATATTTCTGTCAATGACATATGCTACCCCTTGGTTCAGCCCTGTTTCATGGCCTACTCGCTCCGAACAACATATAAATCGTTTGCCTGTAATTGAAACAAAATCTATAATCTTGTGTAAAGGCCAGTAGGGCAAAATTACCCAACTTGGGTCTGTTGGGGACTTGGAAGTGATCCTGTGGGATGCTGTGAAATACTGGGACGCTGCTTGCGTGTGGGATTGAGATAAATCCTAAAGATTTTTCTTGAGGAGATAATTATTGATATACTTGACCTGAATCAAAATAATCGAATTTTGTATAATGATTTAATAATTTATGATCGAAGAAGTGGGCTCCCGAGGGAAGAAGGGTTAATCGAACAATTTATCCAGATGGCTGCGCTTTTTCCCAGGAGAGACTAAATACAAACGGTGTCATAGATCAAGCAGTC
Source organism: Dromius quadrimaculatus (assembly GCA_963989225.1). Classification (NCBI taxonomy): domain Eukaryota; kingdom Metazoa; phylum Arthropoda; class Insecta; order Coleoptera; family Carabidae; genus Dromius; species Dromius quadrimaculatus. The sequence goes on from OZ022330.1 coordinate 55,155,786, forward strand.
TCTGAGCAAGAAAAACAAGTGAAAAATACCGCAGGAACCAAGCAACCTTGATTTTGCCAAGATATTTATTACTGAAATATTTTAGGATGAAAGATACAATAAATGATGTATCAGTTTTATGTTTTCATGTCACAATTTTTCGATGTTGTAATTTCGCTGGTTCTCTTTTTGGTAAATCCATGCGAACAACAATCAGAATATCAAATCTCTATTTACATCATTTAATGACATTATCAATGCACAAAGGTTTCGATTAATGCGGGCCAATTGCTCATTATCCACCCTTCTCTCTACGCCTATGAGATAATAAGCATCAATATTCTGCACCACTATTTTGCGCTGTACATTGCCAGAACTGCAGTCCATCATTTTATGCTAATTTAGCAGGAATTGCGACATGAAGCTTTTTCTGAAAATAATGTTTCTCTAAGGTATTGATACAATTTCAAATTATTCTGAAACCAATTATCTTCATAATAAAAACAAAAAAATGGAAGAATCATCTAGATGATGAAAGCGCATTTTTGACAGCTCATGAATGCTTGTTACCTCAGAGATTTCGCAAATTACCATCTCTCACAATTACTGAGCTTGAAATCAAGCAGTTTGGGCAAACTTACGAAACAGCAGCTTCCATTTATTTATTTATTTATTTATTTATTTATACATTCGGGGAGCCAACAGTTTCCCGATAATAGGCTTCCACAATTTAACAATAAAATTAATACATAAAATGATAAGTGCAGTGTCAGATGCAACAACTTATATATAATTAATTCTTAATTAAAGCCGTTTTAAAATAAAGTAAGATAATCAATTCTTAATTAAAGCCGTTTTAAGTTGATTGTAGCTCAGACTAAAAAGATCCAAGTGCTGAAAGTTATTATTGTAAGTAGACATCAATCTATTCACTACAGAATTCTTGAAATTATTGGAATTAGTTTTATTCAGATAAAACAAAGTATTATTTCGAGTATTAACACATGGAACGTGAAATTCGAATTTATCTATAATATCATAATTATCAATCATATTATTGAATAGTTTGAATAAAAATATCATGTCAGCATTAGTTCTTCTTCGTTCTAGAGTCAACATGTTGAAATCTTCGAGTAAGTCAAAGTAAGATGAATCTCCCAATTTAAATTTATACTTTAATAAGGAAAAAATTTTTTTCTGAATTGATTCAATAAGTGAGATATTTTTATTGTACATTGGATTCCAAATTTGCGACGAATACTCAACAATAGGGCGAACGTATGCATTATATAGTAACAAAAGAGACTCTTTTCTATCATAACATTGAGACATTCGAAAGACAAATCCTAGAGTTTTGTAAGATTTTTTCACCATGGAGTCATATTGTTCATTAAGTAATAATTTAGAGTCCAAAATTAGGCCTAAGTCCCGAGTAGATGTTTTCCGTGTTAAAACAGCTCCTTGTAAGTTATAAGAATAAATTATTATATTTTTATTCCTGGTAAAGCTGAGAATATGACATTTATCCAAATTTAAAACCAAATCGTTATCAACACAATAGTTATGAAGTCGTTCTAAATCTTCTTGAAAATAATAGCAATCATCCAGTGATTCGATAGGTCTATAAAATTTCAAATCATCCGCGAATAGTAAAAAATTCGAATATTTGAAACAATTAGAAATAGAATTAATGTAGAGGAGGAAAAATATTGGTCCCAAGTGAGAACCTTGGGGAACCCCCGATGTTACATTTATTATTCTAGATTTGAAACCATTGCAGTTAACTAGCTGAGACCGATTGGTGATGTAGGATTCAATCCATCTTAACAGGGAACCGTGAATGCCATATGACAATAATTTCTGTAATAGTCTATGGATATTCACTCGATCGAATGCTTTACTAAAGTCGGTATATATTGTGTCGACCTGTATTCTCTCATCCATGTGACGATTTATAAATTCCGTAAATGGAACCAGATTATTTAGCACAGATTTCTTTGGACAAAATCCAGTTTGTTGAGGGATAATCAAATTATGTAGATTGAAGCTAATTTTTTTAGTAATGATACATTCAAAAAGTTTTCCGAAGATAGGTAGTATAGAAATTGGTCGATAGTTTGTAACATTGCTTCTATCTCCTGATTTATAAATTGGAACTATATATGATAATTTCCAAATTTCGGGAAAAATACTTGTCTGCAAAGATTTATTGAAAATGAGCAGAAGAGGATAAACTAGGTAGTGAGAGCATGTTTTAATGAATGAAGGGTGGATTCTATCAGGACCGCAGCCCTTGTTAATATCCAGATTAGTTAAACAATCGAGAACATCGCTGAATTGTAGACTAATATGACTTAAATTTAAGCTGTAATTCACAGCGGAATCAGAATCAGCGCTTATTGGGTTTGTTTGAGTGTTGCTGGCAGTGTACACAGATTTAAAAAATTCAGCAAAGAGGTTACTTATGTCATGACCGTTATTAGCAGTATTATTGCCATAGAACATAAAATTGGGTACATTATTATTTTTACCTAATTTTTTAATATGACTCCAAAAGCTTTTCACGTTATTGTTGAGATCATTTTGAATGCGGTCTGTATAATATTTGAAATCATCACTTATTTTTGATTTTATTTTCTTACGAAGAGACGAAAATAAGATATAGGCATTTTTATCATGGTATGTTTTCCATTTTTTATGAAATTTGTTTTTTTTTTTAATCAATTTTATCACAGATCTAGAAAACCATATTGGATAGTTGTTTTTCTTTTTATATAACACAGGACAATAGGTGTCCAAAAGGTTGTAAAGAATGTTGTAAAATAATTCTACGTCTTTATTAACGTCTTCATTTGAAAGTTTACTTTCCCAATTGACAGCAGACAGTTTATAGATGAGCTCTTCGTAATTACATTTTTTGAAATTGTAACATGTAATTTCATCGTGACAAAGGGGTTTAAAATTGTTGAGTGAAAAATTAATTTCCAAGGCAGGATGGTACTTATCCAATTTACTCAGATGATCACAATTAGTAACATTTACAGTGAAAGTACACCAAACTAAATCCAAAATTGAGTCCAAATGATTTTTGACACCATTATATTGATATAGATTGCACAGAGATGTTGTATTTATTAAATCTAAATGAGTATCAAGTCTCCTTGTATAAAAAGGTGTCAAATTTGTACCTTGTGTCTGTAACCAACTTATTTCAGGCAGATTATAGTCACCCACAATCAGGATATTATTATTAGAGCAATGAAATGAAACTTCACTGATTTTATCGAAGTGACTGGAATAAATATCGTACGCACTTTTGGGGGGGATATATACACAACATATATACAGCCTAATTTGTTGAGAACTAGTCACAGACACCCAGATATCATCAGCCGGAGAATTCCATTCCAGATGTAGTCGGGAATAATATTTAGTAGAAACTAGAATAAGAACACCACCTCCTTCTTTTTTTACAGGATCAGCACGATCTCGCCTAAACACTGAATATTTGTTTAAGTCACATATTTCACTGTCTCTTACAGATTCATTCAACCAAGATTCTGTAAAGCAGATTATATCGTAATCACATGCAGAAATCTCATTAAACACATTTATTAATTTAGTTTTTATACCACGCACATTCTGATAATAAACAGTTACCATAATAACAAAAAAAATTTAGGTAATCCGTAATTATTTAGCATATAGTATTAATGCTCAATTTATTTTGGCAATATCAATACCTGTGTGTATATATATTATTGGTGAATTATCCTGTTTTCTAACAAAAATTTTGGAGTTGCGGACCCATACATATTTATAATTTTTCTCTCGTGCACATTCCTTGGTTTTCTTCAGCAACAACTTATTTGTTGGACTGAGGTGGTCATTTATATAAATTCTATTTTTTTCTGCAAAGTTCAATTGATCAGCTGACAAACTTTTGTGTTGACGAAACGAGGCCAGGAAATTATCTTTTTTAAGCCGAGAAACAAATCGTACTATTGTATTTTTTGGTTTATTTTGAAAATTAATTGACGAGACTCTGTGTATAGCATCTAGATCGCTTACGGTAATAGGACTGCCTACAGTGTTACCAATGTTGCATACTATCTGAACAAGATTTTCGTTAGGCTTTTCAGGTAATCCGACTATTTCGACATTATTAAATCGTGTTCTTTGCTCTAAATCTTCAATTCTAGCCTTCAACGATATAATTTCAATTTTCATTGGTTCTATTAAATTGATCTTTTCTGAGAATTTATTGAATTTTGACTCAAAGTCATCAATCTTGTTTCCATAAAATTCGATAGATCGTTTCAACTCATTTAAGGCTGCAATGATGTCATTAGAACTCGTTTCACGATCAGGAAGTGAAGGAGAACGAGAAGAAGTGAGCTTACAAGTGTCGCAAATCCAACATAAGTGTTTACTGTTAGTTAGCGCATTCAAGTCCGGCTCTGGAATTTCTAGACAACTGATGTGATAGCTCATTTGGCAGGAGCCAGCACACGTCACATTTGGATTTTTTCTATTCACCTTGGATTTGCAAATGTTGCACATTGGACCCATGATGATTTATCTGACGAACCTGAGGTCAGTAACCGATAGTTGCTGGCGAACAGGTGAAAGATTGATAATTAATGAAAAAGAACAATTGCGATAAAAATATGACCACGAGATGCACTAGAATTGTGAATAACTGCCCGAATCAGCAGAATACCGGAGTGAGAAATAAATTATTTTGCACCTACTATGAACTTCACACTTTAACGTAAGATATATGATTATAAGCAAATTTGAAACCAGCTAAAAGTAAAATTTTAACACAGCAAAAAAATAAACGACTACTCAGAGTAACACTACACTCACACAAGTGTTTTAGTACTAGTTTCAAGTTGACTATTTGATAGGTACATAATTTATGCATGTACGAACTCAAAAATACCTTCTAATCTTCATTGTTTAGATATTGACTGACGGGAGGTCAAGTGCTGTACCTTAAAATGATAATTTGATCTTTATCAAAGCTGTATAAAAAAAATACACCAAAAGTGAACAAATTTTCATCCAATAATAATAATAATTCATTCTAATAAGCTTCAATTCGCGTCAAACAAGTCATTGAATGAATCCCGGACAGATTTGACAACTGTACATAATAATAGTGACAGCCGCGGCGAAAGTTGTAACTAAATTTTTATCTATTTTAATAAACTTTAGTTGCCATATCCCTAATGTCATATATATCTATGGGCATTGTTTCACTTGAAACAAATAACTGAATAATTTAATGTTCCACAATCACTGAGCTTGAATTAAAGCAATTTGTGCAAGCCTACGAAACAGCAGCTTTCATTTAGTACCAGTTTCAGGTCTGTAGATAGTATAGTTGCTGAGAACTCAGCGTTACGCCAGCCAGTCAGACAGCCAAAGTGGATATAATAGCGCTTTTTAGCGCATTTTTCCGAAAAAAGCGCTATTATATTCACTTTGGCTGTCTGGCTGGCTGGCTGGCTGGCTGGCGTGACGCTGAGTTCTCAGCAACTATACTATTCACAGACTTGAAACTGGTACTAAATAAAAGCTACTGTTTCGTAGGTTTGCACAAATTGCTTTAATTCAAGCTCAGTGATTGTGGAAGATTGAATTATTCAATTACTTGTTTCAAGTGAAACAATGCCCATAGATATATATGACATTAGGGATATGGCAACTGAAATTTATTAAAGTAGATAAAAATTTAGTTACAACTTTAGCCGGGGGTGTCACTTTTATTATGTACAGTTGTCAAATCTGTCCGAGATTCATTCAATGACTTGTTTGACGCAAATTTGAAGGTTATTAGAATGAATTATTATTATTGAATGAAAATTTGTATACTTTTGGTGTATTTTTTTTATATAGCTTTGATAAAGATCAAATTATCATTTTAAGGTACAGCACTTGACCTCCCGTCAGTCAATAACTAGACAATGAAGATTAAAAGGTATTTTTGAGTTTGTACATGCATAAATTATGTACCTATCAAATAGTCAACTTGAAACTAGTACTAAATGGAAGCTGCTGTTTCGTAAGTTTGCCAAAACTGCTTGATTTCAAGCTCAGTAATTGTGAGAAATGGTAATTTGCGAAATCTCCAAGGTAACAAGCATTCATGAGCTGTCAAAAATGCGCTTCCGTCATCTAGATGATTCTTCCATTTTTTCCAAAAAATGCGCTGAAAATTTTTTTAAAGATTGCCTGCGGAAACCCGGACACAAAAGCCCAAACTAAATTTTGAATAGTGACAAATAATGAATTCATTTTTGAAAAGACGAAACTTTCAGCAAAGATTGCCTGCGAAAATTTGAATAGACAAACTAAATCTTAACAAGCAATAAACTCATATCTTGAAAAACTAAATTTCCAGCAAATATTGCCTGCGAAAATCCATTATATAAAAGCGAATACTAAACTTCAAATAGTGGCAGTAAAGCGATGTATTCAAAAAAAAGGTTGCCCCGCTGATTCCTGACAAATAATGAATTAATTTTTGGTAAGGCGAAACTTTCAGCAAAGATTGTCTGCTGAAATCTGAATAGGCAAACTAAATCTTAACACACAATAAATATTCATTTCGTAAAAGATGAAACTTTCAGCAAAGATTACCTGCGGAAATCTAATTGAAAATCAGTCCATTACATAAAAGTACAAACTTAATATTCTAAAAATAGGGCTGCTTAGTCAAATCTTGACAAATTATGAACTTATTTCTGAGAAGACAAGACTTTCAGGAAAGATTGCCTGCAAAAAACTTGGTCCATTACATGAAAACTCAAATAGAGTCCTGCATATTATTAATTACGGACGTATTTAAAAAATAGGGTTTTCTAACTTGATTTTGACAAATAATTAATTTACTTTTAAGAAGACGAAACTTTCAGCAAAGATTTCCTGCGGAAATCTTATCAGACAGCAGCCCATTACACAAAAGATCAAACTTAGTTTTGAATTGTGGCAGTGAAGGGACGTATTTTGAAAATAGGACTGCCCAGCTAAATCTTAACAGAAAATAAACTAATTTTTGGAATATGAAACTTCCAGCAAAGATTGCCTGCGAAAATCTGATTAGATATATAAGTCCATTACATAATACACAAATCAAAATTTGAATAGTAGCAATAAAGAAACATATTCTGAAAATAGGGCTGCTTAGTCAAATTTCGACTAATAATGGACTTTCAGGGAAGATTGCCTGCGGAAATCTAAATCCATTACATGAAAACTCAAATTAAACTTTGCATATTGTCAATCAAGAGACATACTTTGAACTCATGTCTCGAGAAACGGAAATTCTAGCAAAGATTGCCTGCGTAAACTCAAAAAGACAGCAGTCCATTACATAAAAGGTGAAACTACACTTTGAATAGTGGCAATAAAGGAACGAATTTAAAAATAAGGCTGCCCAGCTAAATCTTGATGAATAATTAACTCATTACAAGGGAGACGAAAGTTTCAGCAAATATTGCCTGCGAAAACCTGATAAGACAGCAGTTCATTACAAGAAAGCTCAAACTGAATTTTAAAGATTGTCAATGAAGGAATGTATTCAAAAAGGCTAACCAAATCTTAACAAATAATGAACTCATTCCTAGAAAAACGTAATTCTCAGCAAGGATTGCCTGCGAAAATTTGATCATATAGCAGTCCATTGCATGCAATCTCGATTAAACTCTAAATAATAACAACAAAGTGACATATTTCAGAAATAGAAACTAGAATTTACAAAAATAATAAACTAATTTCTGAAAAGGCAAAGCTTTTAATAAAGATTTCCTGCGGACATCTTATCAGACAGCAGTCTATTACATAAGAGATCCAACTAAACTTTGAGTTGTAGCAATAAAGGGACGAATTTTCAAAATAGGGTTGCCTAAAAGTAAACTAATTTTTTGCAATATGAAACTTTCAGTAAAGATTGCCTGTGGAAACCCATAAGACAGCAGTCCATTATATAATAAAAAAGTGGCAATATATGGACACATTGGAAAAATGAGGCTGCCCAATTAGAGCTTAACAAATAATGAACTCATTGAAAAATTTGGAATAGTTGGGAAAAAACTGTCTAAATCTTGATTTTTGAAGAGACTCTCAGCGAAGATTGCCTGCAGAAAATTGATCAGATTGCGGCACATCACTGGAAAACTTGAACGAAACTTCAAACAGTGGCAATGAAGAAACGTATTCAAAAACAGGGCTGCTTGACTAAAACCTGACCTGGAAAGATGAAATTTTCGGCAAGGATTGCCTGCAGAAAAATGATTAGACAGTCTTCCATTACATAGAAGCACAGACTAAGCTTAGAATGTTGACAAAAAGTTCACTTCTGGGAAGACGGAGATTTCAGCAAAGACTGCCTGCGAAAACCTAATCAGACAGCATCCTAAGCTATGAATTGTAGTAATAAAGAGACATATTTTGTAAATAGGACTGCCCAACTGAATTTTAACAAAGAATAAACTAATTTCTTGAAATGTGAAACTTTCAGTGAAGATTGCCTGCGAAAACCTGATAAGACAGCATTTTCAAAAGTGTCAATGAAGGAACGTATTCAAAGAATAAGGTTGGCTAATAAATCTTGACTCATTTCTTGAAGAACGAAATTTTTAGCAAGGATTGCCTGCAAAAATCTGATAAGATAACAACCTATTACATGAAAGCTCAAATTAAACTCTGAATAGTGGCAACAAAGTGACTGAATCTTGACCTGGAAAGACGAAACTTTCAGCAAGGATTGCCTGCAGGAACATGATTAGATTACATAAAGCTCAGACTAAGCTTTGAATAGTGGCAATAATAATTCAATAAATAGGGCTGCCAAGCTTAATCTTAACAATTAATAGGCTCACTTTTCGGAAGAAGGAGATTTCAGTAAAGTTTGCCTGAGAAAACTTCATAAGACAGCAGTCCATTATATAAAAGCTCAAATTTATCTACGAATGCTGGTATGAATGGACGCATTGAAAAAATGAGGCTGTCTAACTAGATCTTGATAAATAATGAACTCATTTCTGGAAAGACTAAACTTTAAGCTAAGATTGCCTGCGGAAACCTGTTTAAACAGCAGTCTATTACATAAAAGCACAAACTAAATTTTGAGTAGTGGGAATAAGGAGACTCATTAAAAAAAACTGTCTAAATCTTGATTTTTGGAAAGACGAAACTTACAGCAAAGATTGCTTGCAGAAAATTGATTAGACAGTAGCTCATCACTAGAAAACTCCAACGAAAACTCAAACAGTGGCACTAAAGAAACGTATTCAGAAAACAGGGCTGCCTGACTGCATTCTGATCTGGAAATGCGTAACTTTCAGCAAGGATTGCCTGCAGAAACATTTACATTACATACAAACTCAGACTAAGCTTTGAATGGTGGTAATAATGGGATGTATTCAGAAAATAGGGCTGCCAAGCTCAATCTCAACAAATTTCAAGAGATTTCAGCAAAAATTGTCTGCGAGAACCTGATTAGACAGCAGTCCATTACATAAAAGCTCAAATTGTACTTTAAATAGCAGTAATAAAGGGACGTATTCAAAAAATGAGGTTGCCCAACTTTATCTTAACAAATAATGTACCTATTTGTGGAAAGACTGATTTTTCAGCTGAGATTGCCTGCGGAAATCTATTTAAACAGCAGTCTATTACATAAAAGCACAAACTAAATTTTGAATAGTGGAAATAAATAGTGGGAATAAATAGACGAAACTTTCAGCAAAGATTGTCAGCAGAAAATTCATCACAATAAACTAGACCAGTTTTCAAACAGTGGCAATAAAGAAACGTATACAAAAAACAGGGCTGCCTGACTATATTTTGACCTGCAGCAAGGATTGCCTGCAGGAACATGATCAGACTAAGCTTTGGATAGTTTAAAATGTAATAAATAGGACTGTCAAGCTTAATCTTAACAAAGACGGAGATTTCAGTAAAGATTGCCTGCGAAAACTTAATAAGACAGCAGTCCATTATATAAAAGCTCAAACTTACCTAAGAATGGTGGTAATGGATTGACGCATTGAAGAAATAAGGGTGCCTAACTAGATCTTGACAAATAATGAACTCATTTCTGGAAGGACTGAACTTTTAGCTAAGATTGCCTGCGGAAACCTGTTTAAACAGCAAACATAAGAGCTCGATCTAAATTTTGAATAGGGGGAATAAAGGAACTCATAAAAAATAGAACAGTCTAACCAAATCTTGTTTCTTGGAAAAACAAAACGTTCAGCAAAGATTGCCTGCAGGAAATTAATTAGACAGCAGTTCATCAGTAGAAAACTCGAGCCAATGAACAGTGACAATAAAGAAACATATTCAAAAAACAAAGCTACCTGTCTAAATTTTGACCTGAAAAGAAGAAACTTTCAGCAAGGGTTGCCCGCAGAAACATAAACTAGTAGTATTCTAGTACATAAAAGCTCAGACTAAGCTTTGAATAGTGGCAATAATTGAATGTATTCAAAAACTAAGTTCACTTGACAAACCCATTTTTGGGAATACGATACTTTCAGCAAAGATTGCCTGCAGAAACTTGATTAGACAGCAGTTAATTATGTAGAAGCTCAAACCAAAATTTGAATGGTGGCAAATTTTAAAAATACAGCCCAACTAAATTTTGATAAATAATGAACTCATTTCTGAAAAGACTAGACTTTCAGTTGGGATTGCCTGAAAAAACCAACATTTAGGCTCAAACAAAATGTTGAATAGGGGCAATAAAGAAACGTATTCAAAAAATAAGGCTACCAAACTAAATCTTGACAAATAATGAATTTATTTTTGAGGAGATGAACTTTCAGCAAAGATTGCCTGCAGAAGCTTGATTAGAATAGTGGCAATTAAAAGACATATTTAATAAAATCTTGATGAATTGTGAACTCATTTTTTGGGAGACTAGATTTTTAGGAAGGACTGCTTGCGGAAACCAGGTTTGAAATGAAAACTCAAGATTGCCTGCTGAAATCTATTTGATCAGACAGCAGTCCGTTACAAGAAAGCTCAAATTAAATTTTTAATAGTCGAAATGAAGGGACGTATCCAGAAAATGGAGGTGCCTAACCAAATCTGGGAAAATAATGACAAAACTTTCAGTAAATATTGCCTGCGAAAATCGGATAAGATAGCTCAAACCAGACTTTGGATAGTGGCACTAAGAGGACGTTTCTTAAAAATTGTACTGTCTATCAAATAATAAACTCAGTTCTGGATTGTCGAAACTTTTAGCAAAGATTGCCTGCAGAAACCAGATTGGACAGTATTCCAGCACATAAAAGCTCAAGATAAGCTTCAAATGGTGATAATAGAAGAACATATTGTCACAATTTTATTGTAAATAATTTTTTAACACAGATTACATGTGAATATTTATTTTCTGAACAAGTATGAACACAATTTCGCTCTGCTAGCTCGCGCTTTTATTTACCTAAGCCTACAATGGGCCAACATTCAATTGTTTGATAGTTGTTGCCTGGCAATCACCGAACATCTAGTGACCATAGCCTGTCAATCATGTCCGACAATTGAACATCGATCTTGTCAATACTAACTAGGATTACAGTTACAGCGAATTCAAATAAATAATTATGTGACCTAATTACTACAAATATTTCATATTTGTGACAATATTCAAAAAGTAGGGCTGTCTAATTAAATCCTGACTTGAAAAGACGAAGCTTTCAGCAAAAATTTCCTGCGGAAACTTGATTAGACAGCAGTACATTATATAAAAACTCACATTTAACTAAACTAGAATTTTGAATAGTGTATTTGAATCCTGACTCGAAAAGACGGAAGTTTCAGCAAAGATTGCCTGCTGAAACTGGCTTAGATAGCAATTTATTACATTAGAATTCAAATTGAATTTTGGCAATAAAGGGACGTATTTGAAAAATACGGTTACCTTGAAAAATAATGGACTCATTTCTGAAAAGACGAAACTTTCAGCAGAGATTGCCTGCGGATACCTTTTCATTACATAATAGGGCAAACTTAACTTTGAATAGTTGCAGTTAAAAGATGTATCCAAATATTGGCAAACAATGATCTTATTTCTGGAAAGGGCAAACTTTCAGTAAGGATTGCCTGCAGAAATCTGATTAAACTCTTTCAAAAGAATTCACGTGCTGTTTTTTGTACCAGAATTTAAAAATAATTAGAATTTGCTCGACCTGTGAGATAATAATCAAAAAAAACGGATTAAAATGATTCTGTGGTTGATTAATTATCCTGCTTCTCAGGTGGCAGACTTTTCCTGCAGAATTTTCCGGAGTTTTCTATATAATCCAACATCTAAGACAAGCAAGATTACGTTTCTCATAGTTGCGATGCGACCCGCCTGAAATGAGTTATTAATGCCTGGATTTTGTTTTATTTTGAAACATATTTCCAGGCGCTGTAAACAGATGTACCGGAATACACAGCAACATCCTGTAATTATACTATATTTGCTGTAAGATTGAAATAAATTATTGTATGTTTAAATTTATCTTATTTTTGTGCTGTAAATCAAAGCTTTTAGGGGAATAACAACAATTTAACCCTTAAATCTCAGTAAATTTACTCAACATAATGAAGAATTCATCTCGACTGTGGATCACTGAATACCGCTATCTGAATTACCGCTAAGTTTACCGGTAGGTGGGGCCGTGCATTTCCCGTAAATGCGATTTGAATGTTTGATCCGGGAAGACATGATTAAATATTAACAGGACGCTATGATCCACAACAAACCTTCCTGAAACTCAAATATTCTATACAGAAATGTAACTGAAAACATGTTATGAAATAATGGTAAATCTTGGAACATTAATATTAATTTCTAGGGTAGGAGAATTTACAACCACTTTACGTAACGATTTTTCAGTACTTTACAGTATAATATCGATTCAGATTGTTTTATTGTAACTATTAGTGGTTGGTGGTAGCCACCAGCCATCAATCCATCTCCTGCATATGTAACACTGTATCAAACTAGTACATTTATAGCCCTCCGGGCGAACCACTGATATCTCAAATCTAGGAATGTCTGTTTCAAACAAAGACGAGTATAATTCACCCAATCTGACATCTATATTGGGCTACCTGTAAACCTGTAGCACCTAAAGTCCAATAGTGGATGACATTAACAGCCCGGAAGATGTATCTATTCAATAAAAACATTCGAAGCTTGCATGAAAGAATTAATTTTATTTATAATTGAATTATATAAAAATCTTACAATGTTTCAGTCTGGGAAATATCTTTTCAAAACATTTCATCGGAAAGTAGTAAAATGGTTTATGAAACAAATAATTTATAGTGATTGGAATTCATCTCAGGTAGATAGGATCCTATTCTGTCTTGAGTGCTACATTTTCTTTTATATTTTCTCCAATTTTATTATGTGCTCGTTCATAATATGATAAGATGGTTTTCTCACCCCAAATCGACAATTTTCAAGGATTAAATGACATAGCATACGAATTATAATAGAATATCAACGCCATCAAAATAGAATTCTTTTGTTTTTGATCTCATCTGTGTTATGTTTTTGTTTCAACAATAAAATCTGGACGATAAACGCTCCAATTCTCATCCTAATATTTGGTGTACAATGTGAACCCTTACTACAAATACTGATTTGCTCTCAAACTCAGGAATTCATGAAACGCTTTAAAATAAAAGGAGCTTTTAATTGAAATAAAACAATTGGTTTTTGTGTGATGCTGTGTGCCCAGGGCCGTAATTTTGCGGTTGAAATCATAAAAGTGTTTGATAGATTTCATGAATAATAGATTTTTTTGTTGCAGGTACGTATCTACTCCTGTGCGCTGATACCACATTTGAAAAAAGGTAAAAAATTAATATTTTTATCTCTTTTCAACCCTATTGGCTTTAAAAATTATTCATTTTGTTCTGCAAACTAATTTTTTCCATTTTATAGGACAGATGAATATCTTTTATTTATCGTCACTGCTACAACAAATAGTTTGAGCACAAAGTCTGAAACTTCGCACAACACCGTCTGAAAGTTCTTACTGAACTTAAATAATAGTATTATGGTTTTATTAGAGACAATTATGCTTCCAGCCAAACTTTTATTGTCGCAAATTTCAGTTATTATTGAAGAATGATATTATCCAGTCATAATTCTGTTTTATTGTAATAAAAACAGTGTAAATTCTTTATAACGTCATCCTTCAAAACGATAAACTCCCTATGACGTAAAAATGGGTACAATTTGGTTGGTTTCCCTTGGAATCTACATATTAATAATAGATTGTTTGACAAGTAGAGAAAAGTGAGAGTTCAGAAGCGAGTGTAAATAAAATTTACACGAGCAAAGTAATATCGCATTTGTTACGTGTTGAACATGCTATTTTTAGCGCATTTTTAGCGCATTTTTCCGAAAAAAGCGCTATTATATTCACTTTGGCTGGCTGGCTGGCTGGCTGGCTGGCTGGCTGGCTGGCTGGCGTGACGCTGAGTTCTCAGCAACTATACTACTTACAGACTTGAAACTGGTACTAAATAAAAGCTGCTGTTTCGTAGGTTTGCACAAATTGCTTTAATTCAAGCTGAGTGATTGTGGAAGATTAAATTATTCAATTAATTGTTTCAAGTGAAACAATGCCCATAGATATATATGACATTAGGGATATGGCAACTGAAATTTATTAAAGTAGATAAAAATTTAGTTACAACTTTAGCCGGGGGTGTCACTATTATTACGTACAGTTGTCAAATCTGTCCAAGATTCATTCAATGACTTGTTTGACGCAAATTTGAAGCTTATTAGAATGAATCACTATTATTGGTTGAGCATTTGTTTAATTTTGGTGTATTTTTTCAATAGAGCTTTGTTAAAGAGCAAATTTTAATTTTAAGGTACAGCACTTGACCTCCTGTCAGTCAATAACTAAACAATGAAGAATAAAAGGTATTTTTGAGTTTGTACATGCATAAATTATGTACCTATCAAACTGTCAACTTGAAACTAGTACTAAATGGAAGCTGCTGTTTCGTAAGTTTGCCAAAACTGCTTGATTTCAAGCTCAGTAACTGTGAGAGATGGTAATTTGAGGAATCTCTGAAGTAACAAGCATTCATGAGCTGTCAAAAATGCGCTTTCATCATCTAGATGATTCATCCATTTTTTGTAAAAAAGCGCTATTATATTCACTTTGGCTGTCTGGTTGGCTGGCTGGCTGGCTGGCGTGACGCTGAGTTCTCAGCAACTATACTTTTTACAGACTTGAAACTGGTACTAAATAAAAGCTGCTGTTTCGTAGGTTTGCACAAATTGCTTTAATTCAAGCTCAGTGATTCTGGAAGATTCAATTATCCAATTACTTGTTTCAAGTGAAACAATGCCCATAGATATATATGACATTAGGGATATGGCAACTAGAATTTATTAAAGTAGATAAAAATTTAGTTACAACTTTAGCCGTGGGTGTCACTATTATTATGTACAGTTGTCAAATCTGTCCGGGATTCATTCAATGACTTGTTTGACGCGAATTTGAAGCTTATTGGAATGAATTATTATTATTGGTTGAAAATTTGTTTACTTTTGGTGTATTTTTCAAGGATGAATAATAAGCCCAATTTTTACCCTCAATCACTATTTGATACAAAATTTGGATAAATCCTGTTTGAAACGACTATAAATCCATTTGAATGTTATGACTCTCCCTCTCCTTTTTCTTATCAAATTGTCTTTTTAAGCAGACGTTTCTGGATTTGGCAAATATTTTTCTCATTCTTCTGTGTCCTCATCATATTTAAAATCCTTGTAGGGGTGTTACGTTAATTAAACATTAAATTCAACCAGCAGAAATGAGCTTTTTTTAAAGGCTTACAATGAATTTTATTTATTCTAAATCTTCAATTCTATTTCATATCTTGAATTTAAGTTTAAAATTTAAGTTTTAATAAAAATCTTTCATCTTCTCTTCAAATTACGATAACTAAACAGGTAAAATAAGGATCAAAGAAATATTTGACAGATTGTGAAAAAATCTGACATGAACATCACTTGACTTACAAAATAAATTTTTTCGCCAACTGTCAAAAAACATGATATTTTTGTGTTGTTATGGATACGCAAAGTTCGTGACTTTTTCACTAGTGAAAAAATAAATTCTATCTTTGCACACATAATCTAATATAATTCAGTTTGGTAATGCTACAAGAATAGAAACAAACAGGTATTTAACAAAAAAGAAATATGAATTGGTGCACAAAACAACTTATTTTTGAATATAAAAATTAATTGTTGACAGTTCTTTATTTATCAAACAACAATTGCGCATACTTTTGGTTAGAATACCCAGGTGACTGCAAATTTATTATAGTTTGTACTTTCTCCTACATTTGACTGAATAAAACAATAATTATTGTTGATCTATTATTTTTTGACATTTGGCGGAAAAATATTGTTTGTATTACGTGTGCGAAGTGATTGTATTTTATTGCGCTTTCGAATGAATTTGTTACCTCGACCTTACGGTCTCGGTTAAAATTGACATTCTCACGCGCAACAAAAAAAAACAATCACTTCGCACACTTAATACAAAAAATGCTATTTTGCATATAATAATACAATAATCAAATATAAGTTTCCATAGTTCCACGGTTAATTGTTTCGGATTTATCCAAAAGATTCTTGAAATCTGTCAAATAAAGTGCACTTTTGACCCAGTCGATTATTTTGAAAACAGTAGGTCATCATTCTCATACTACAACATTCCTTAATACTGATTCCCAAGATTCTACCCGTGGGATGTTGAGGCTGTTATATTCCATTTCTCTTATTCATCTATAAATATCTTCCACTTTTCCCTGTCCTGTGCCAATTCATGTGCATCTCGATTTGTGTTCTTCTTCTCATTCAGTATGCTATTCATCGTATCTTCCCATGTTTTCCGCGTTCTTCCTCTCGTTCTTTCTCCTGTAGTTCGAGCTTTCCATACTGTTTTCACCTGCCTACTATCTGGAAGTCTGATAAGATGGCCGTACCATTGTAGCTGTCTGGTCTCTATCGATTTTGGAGCTGATTTTATGTCGAGTCTCTTTCTAATTTCTTCGTTTCTTATTTTATCCCATTTGGTGACTCCTTCTATTCGTCTAAGGCACTTCATTTGTACCGCCTGTATTTTGCTCTTTTCCCTTTGATTCAGTACCCAAGACTCGCTTCCATATATTAGGGTTGGTAATACAATAGTTTTGTATACTGTTAGTTTGGTAATTTTACTTATACTTTTATGTCCGAATATCGCTGTTCTCAGAGACGCCCCTTGTACCCTATTGTTTACTTCTTCATTATATCCCCCTTTGCTTTCAATTAGGCTTCCCAAATATTTGAAACTTGTTACTTGTTCGATTTCTTTTTCATTCAATTTAATTTTTATTGTTTCATCTTCTCTGGAAACTGCCAGCACTTTTGTTTTTTCAATATTAATTATCATATTTGCTTTCCCCAATTCCTCGTTCCACACCTCCAAATTTGTTTGTAGTTTTTCCTCTGTTGTACCGAATATTGCCATGTCGTCAGCAAATAGGGTTTCTGATATTTTAATGTTATTCAGGTTCAAGTTCCCCACTTGTGTTTTTTTAAGCCTTGGGTACGCATTTTTTAATATCTCGTCGATGTATACCACAAATAGAAATGGACTCATATTTCCCCCTTGCCTTAGCCCTTTAGTAGTCCTGAATTCTTCGGATATACAGTTACCGGTGCGCACATAATTCCTGCTGGTTTTATAAAGTGTTCGTATCGCATCTAGTAATTTATGGTCCACTCCTCTCCTTTCCAGAATATCCCACAGTAGTTCTCTATCTACTCGACCAAATGCCTTTTCTATATCGATAAAGCATATCATCAGTTTTTTGTTAAATTGCAAGGTTCTCTCTACCAATTGGCGGATA
Organism: Dromius quadrimaculatus; assembly: GCA_963989225.1. Classification (NCBI taxonomy): domain Eukaryota; kingdom Metazoa; phylum Arthropoda; class Insecta; order Coleoptera; family Carabidae; genus Dromius; species Dromius quadrimaculatus. The sequence goes on from OZ022330.1 coordinate 55,173,717, forward strand.
CTGAATATGTGGTCCTGTGTGCAATATCCTGATCTGAATCCTCTCCAATTTCTCTTCTTAATTTTGTTTCTATTATTGTCTCGTACAATTTAGCAGCTACACACAAGAGTGAAATTCCCCTGTAGTTTTTGCAGGCTCTCTTATCACCCTTTTTGAAGACTGGCATTATTATTGTCTTTTCCCAATCTTGTGGTATGTTATCCTCTTTCCAGATTTTACTAAACAACTGGTATAACAGACCTATCCCCGATATGCCTAAATATTTTATTTGTTCCGGTTTGATTTCGTAAAAGCCTGCTGCTTTACCAATTTTTATTTTTTTCATTGCATCTGTTATTCCATTAAATGCTATTTCTGCTTCACCTTGAATTTCCTCATTATATATTACTATTGTTACTTGTTCCTGTCTACTATCTTCGATCTCCAGTAGCTCTTCAAAGTGTTCTTTTCATCCTTTATTTGTTTTAAAGGTGGATCTTTTTCTTGTCTTAGGTTTTTGATCGCTTTGAAAAATAATTTTCTATTTTCCTTGTAATTCTTCTCCATTTGACTGCCAAACTCATCCCATTCCTTCTTCTTTTCTGTTTGTATTATTTCCTTCACTTTTTTCCTCTGTATTTTGTATGATTCGTAGTTCAGTTGATTCTTATTGTTAATATATGCTTTCCATTTTTGTTTTTTAATTTTAATTTCTTCTTTAATTTCCTCGTTCCACCAATGCGTTCGTTTTTAGCGCATTTTTCCGAAAAAAGCGCTATTATATTCACTTTGGCTGGCTGGCTGGCGTGACGCTGAGATCTCAGCAACTATACTATTTACAGACTTGAAACTGGTACTAAATAAAAGCTGCTGTTTCGTAGGCTTGCACAAACTGCTTTAATTCAAGCTCAGTGATTGTGAAAAATTGAATTATTCAATTACTTGTTTCAAGTGAAACAATGTCCATAGATATCTATGACATTAGGGATATGACAACTAAAATTTATTAGAGTAGATAAAAATTTAGTTACAACTTTCGCCGCGGGTGTCACTATTATTATGTATAGTTGTCAAATCTGTCCGGGATTTATTCAATGACTTGTTTGACGCGAGTTTGAAGCTTATTAGAATGAATTATTATTATTGGATGAAAATTTGTTCACTTTTGGTGTATTTTTTTAATATAGCTTTGATAAAGATCAAATTATCATTTTAAGCTACAGCACTTGACTTCCTGTCAGTCAATAACTAAACAATGAAGATTAAAAGGTATTTTTGAGCTTGTACATGCATAAATTATGTACCTATCAAATAGTCAACTTGAAACTAGTACTAAATGGAAGCTGCTGTTTTGTAAGTTTGCCCAAACTGCTTGATTTCAAGCTCAGTAATTGTAAGAGATGGTAATTTGCGAAATCTCTGAAGTAACAAGCATTCATGAGCTGTCAAAAATGCGCTTCCATCATCTAGATGATTCTTCCATTTTTTGGAAAAAAGCGCTATTATATTCACTTTGGCTGTTTGGCTGGCTGGCTGGCGTGACACTGAGTTCTCAGCAACTATACTATTTACAGACTTGAAACTAGTACTAAATAAAAGCTGCTGTTTCGTAGGTTTGCACAAATTGCTTTAATTCAAGCTCAGTGATTGTGGAAGATTCAATTATTCAATTACTTGTTTCAAGTGAAACAATGCCCATAGATATATATGACATTAGGGATATGGCAACTTAAATTTATTAAAGTAGATAAAAATTTAGTTACAACTTTTGCCACGGGTGTCACTATTATTATGTACAGTTGTCAAATCTGTCCGGGATTCATTCAATGACTTGTTTGACGCGAATTTGAAGCCTATTAGAATAAAATTATTATTATTGGCTGAAAATTTGTTTACTTTTGGTGTATTTTTTTTTATATAGCTTTGATGAAGATAAAATTATCATTTTAAGGTACAGCACTTGACCTTCCGTCAGTCAATAACTAAACAATCAAAATTAAATGATATTTTTGAGTTTGTACATGCATAAATTATGTACCTATCAAATAGTCAACTTGAAACTAGTACTAAATGGAAGCTGCTGTTCCGTAAGTTTGCCCAAACTGCTCAATTTTAAGCTCAGTAATTGTGAGAGATGGTAATTTGCGAAATCTCTGAAGTAACAAGCATTCATGAGCTGTCAAAAATGCGCTTCCATCATCTAGATGATTCTTCCATTTTTTGTTTATGGGTGTTGTACTTGTACCACACACTCCTCTCGCAGCTTCCTGTACAATGTTCTTCAAATAATTCCATATTTTTTCTACACTAAATCTTCCGTAGTCCCCTAGTTTTAATATTTTTCAGAATCTATGCGCAAAATTAAAAAATAAATTCCTACTGAAGTGCACTTCCGGTTCAGTCTAGTGTTATGAAAATAGTAGGCAATCATTCAGATGCTACAGCAGACTGAAATATCAAATTTCAATATTCTACACCTGATCGTTTCGAATTTATGCGAAAAATTCCAAAAGACTGTCAAGTAAAGTGCACTTCCGGCTCGGCGGATCTCAATAAAAATAGGATATGAGCATCTAGACAGCATAATCGTCCTAAATACTGAATTCTAACAATCTATGTTCAATCGTTTTGGAATTATGCGGAAAATTCAAAAAATGTTTCGAATAAAGTGCTCTTCCGGCTCAGTCGATAGCAATCATAATGCAAGATATACAAGTAGATATTATAAAAGTGCCTAATACAAAATTTAAATATTCTACGACTGATTGTTTAGAATTTATGCGGAAAATTGAAAAAGTCTGTTATATAAAGTGCACTTCCGGCTCAGCCGATTGATACAAAAATATAAGATAACCATTTAGATGCTACAACAATCTCAACTACTGCTAATCATTCAGGATTTATGTGGAAAATTCAAAAAAAGTTTCAAGTAAAGTGCACTTCCGGTACAGACAATTGTAACCATAATGCGAGGTGCACAACTAGACCCTAGACCAGCCTTCAAGCCGAAAATAGTCAAAATGGATTAAGGGATGCTCAAAACGAATATTAATTTTGTATTTCGTGTTGCTGCTTAACCAAATTAGAGTATTGTGGTAAAAGAACAATTGATGTAGTTTCTTTGATCTTTCCATCAAAAGACTCGTAATTCCAGAAAAGGAAGCATTTTTACCTGCTTTCATTGTGTGCTGTTTTAATCATCATGTGAGGACGCATGAAAAAATTTAAAAATGAGAAAGGCAGACGGTTCTTTTAATTCTTTTTTACTCTGGGCAAAATGATTATTATTGATAAAATTATTTTTATTCTTGAGGATGGTCCAGAAGCGACCGAAATTGTTTTAAAAATGACATTGATTTTCACGACAATATTCAAGTTTATTTAGGTTGGTATGACTACATAATAATCTTGTGCCCTTATTTTAGGTGAAAGGGTTGGAAGTTATGACAAGCATTCAAGTAATTTTACGAGGGCACATACTTACACGTTAAATTCGCACATGAAATGTCGGAATTTCCCTACATATAATTAAAACAGTAAACCCTAAAATAATCCCTTATTCTACGCCTGTGCAAGGTTTTTACATGAACTCTATTTGAATATGAAACAGAAATATATTTTATAGGGTCAAAAAAGTGGTTATTACACGATTATTAATAATGAATGATTTATTGGTTGTAAGAATGTGAGAATAAAAATGTTAGAGACGCCCCTGAATTATATTTATGATGACAGACGGTAGTAATTAATTAAAAACACTTTTCTGCTCATTTATACGATAGTGGCGCCATATTGACTTTGGTCTAATGATATTTGAGAATCAAAATGAAAAAATATTTTGTACAAATTATTAGTAGCTTCATTTTAACATAACATCGCTTAAAAACAAATGACAGTCATAATTTCTATCTCATCTACTGTTACTCCCACTCAAATGGTAATAACAGCTGACAAACGCTTATAAAATTCATTTACTTAACCATAGGAGGTGCTTGTTACATCCCTGTAATATATAAAACACACTCGCATTCAAATTATGTCTTTTAGTATTGGTGTACATGCTCAGAAAAACAATAGAGCTGAGAAAAAAAAGAAAACATATTCAGAGAAGGTACACCGCACGAAATTATGTACAATGTCACGTTTCTATAGCTCACAGAAGGTAAAAGGGCTTTATTGTTAATGGAAACGTGTGGAATATACTCGAATAATCAAATTGAAAATAAATTATTTCCACGTTTTCGATGGAAATTAATTTAGTCGTACGAAAAAAAATTACTTACCGTCTGTAAACGATTTAAATAATAATTTGGGCTCATGAAATGAATGGGAGGAAGTTGCAGACGTCCACGATGTGCCCATCACCAGGCAGTAAAAATAATTTCAACTTGTTGGTGCACGATAAACGTCTGCAACTTCTACTAACCTTTTTGCATAAACCAAAATGGTCATTTGTATTATTAGCAGACGGTAAGTAATCATTTAGTTTGCTTGCAATCTTGTTGCTGGACAGATGTGTACCCAAAATTATCAAATAGTTATCAATTATTAAAAACAAAAAATTTATGTTGCACGTTAATAACTGAAAAACAATAAATCTATAATTTATTTACTATATATGCCCAATAAATCAAACTGGAAAACTAGCTGAAATAATATTGAAACATTGCGCAGAAAAATGGGAACGGATCAATAGCATCCATTCAAAATAAAGAATTCAACTACAATTGAAATATAAACGTAATAACACCAGAATATTATTTTTACAATTGTTAATAGATTCCAATTTTAATTGAAAATACAATACAGTTTATTTTATAAAAGTGGGATGAACAATTTTGTTTTGTTCGATATGTTCGCGTACATCATTTTTAGATTGTTCAAAAGATAAAAGTCCTTTTGTGTAATATTCAGATGAAACTTTCAGGTTTTTTAGTATTCACAGGGTGTATTGCGACTTGTCAGACGTAACTCGAGGGCGTATTCCTCAGGTAATTTCAAGGCGAGCTCAATATCAAAGGGATGATGAATTTTTGTTAAATTCGTCAACATATTTTGTTCCCTTGGGCCTGAACATGCAAATGGCTCGTACTGAATTATTATTTTGATTTTTGAGTGCCTTTTAGTCCAGGAGTCGACCTTGATCGAACTTACGACCAAATTTTATATAAATCGGTCGGGTATTTAGTGATCAACACTATATTATTTATTTATCACTTAATACTAACTTAAAAAAAGTCGCAGATATTTATATTCAACTATTTATATCCACTGGTTACTTCACTGTTTGATATTCACTGCTCTAGCTTCACCATTACACTACTCTCAAATCGTTTGCTTGCGTTTATATACAGAAATATCCATTTCTCGAATGTTCTACCACATTTCTGGAATATTGCTGGAGGCTTCTTTTAGGAGGGATGATGTGATGCGGTGCGGCGCGATGCAGGGAGGACGAAGGGCTCCGCCCATGTAAGGACATCTTTACAAGCCTCTACACTCTCGCACGTTATAATAAGATTTTTGACAGTTCAAAATTTTAATGAATCTTCACGCTTTAGACCCTACTGAACCCGAAAAACAATTAAAAAAAAGTCGATCTGTCTGAAAACACAATAACTTGAGAACGCGTACGAATTTTTGCCTGAAATTTTATAGTCAAAATTTTCATCAAAAAGCCAGGTTTAAGTTCGTAAATGAGCTTTTTTTAACCAGTGATACCAAAACTTTACTGATAGAACTTTTTAGTTTTTTGCGTTTATTTAATAAACGGTAGTATTTATCATAAAATATGAAATAACTAAAATTAATCCTTGAATAATTTGGCATAGCATTCTTACAGAACATTTTCCAAAATTATCAGCGGTTCATTTGTTATTATCAAAATTTAAATTATTACGAAATTCGTTACATTTTTCTGAACCAAAAAAGTAATGAAAATTAAAATGTGGAATTAGGATTATTATAATTCATATTTTGACAGCACATGCAAACGTTCGTCAATTGTTTTTTTTAATAAGTAATTTGACTTTATGGTCAATCAAATTAAAGCTGTTGTGAAAATAATTGTAGTAGAAGTGTCAGAGAGGATATTTAGACGATTGTCAATTGTTTCTTTCACAAATCATTAAAATGTTGAAACTGTATGAATTAAAGACCCCGAAAATCTTGAAAATATTTTTGAAAATGAAGAATCCTCATTCAATGAACATTCCAAAACGTAAAACAGTGTTTAAAAATGCTTTACGATATTTTAGAATGTTTTAGAACTCTTCAAAACGCTATTAAATGTTTTAAAGGACTCCACGGAGGCCCAAAATACTCTAAAATATTCAGGAACCTTATACAGTAATCAAAAATGCTTTAAAATGTTCTAAATGCTGATTTAAAACAATCCAAAATGTTATAGAATATTTAGGAACAATTAAGAACGCTTTAGAATGTCCTACAATGTTCCAGGACGTCTCAAAACATTCTAGAATATTCCAGAACGTTATAAAAATATTCTGGAATACTCTAGAATATGTCAAAATACTTCAAAATGTTACAGAACACTTGGGAACATTCTAGAATATTCAGTAACATTTCAGGACGCCCCAAATCACTTTTAAATATTTAAGAATGTTATACAGTGTTTAAAAATGCTTCACGATATTTTAGAATGTTTTAGAACTCTTCAAAACGCTAGGACTCCAGGGAGGCCCAAAATACTCTGAAATATTCAGGAACTTTATACAGTAATCAAAAATGCTTTAAACTGTTCTAAATGCTGTTTTAAAACAATCCAAAACATTATAGAATATTAAGGAACACTTGAGAACGCTTTAGAATGTCCTACAATGTTCCAGGACGTCTCAAAACATTCTAAAATATTCCAGAACGTTATGAAAATATTTTAGAATACTCTAGAATATGTCAAAACACTTCAAAATGTTACAGAACACTTGGGGACGCTCTAGAATATTCTGTAACTTTTCAGGACGCCCCAAATCACTTTCAAATATTTAAGAATGTTATACAGTATTTGAAAATGCTTCACGATATTTTAGAATGTTTTAGAACTCTTTAAAACGCTATAAAATGTTTTAAAGGACTTCAGGGAAGCCCAAAATACTCTAAAATATTCAAGAACTTCATACAGTAATCAAAAATGCTTTAAAATGTAATTAATGCTGATTTAAAACAATCCAAAATGTTATAGAATATTTAGGAACAATTGAGAATGCTTTAGAATGTCCTACAATGTTCCAGGACGTCTCAAAACATTCTAGAATATTCCAGAACGTTATAAAAATATTTTAGAACACTCTTGAATATGTCAAGACACTTAAAAATGTTACAGAACACTTGGAAACGCTCTAGAATATTCTATAACATTTCAGGACGCCCCAAATCACTTTTAAGTATTTAAGAATGTTATACAGTGTTTAAAAATGCTTTATGATATTTTGAAATGTTTTAGAACTCTTCAAAACGCTATAAAATGTTTTAAAAGACTCCAGGAAGGCCTAAAATACTATAAAATATTCAGGAACTGTATACAGTAGGTAATCAAAAATGCTTAAAAATGTTCTAAATGCTGTTTTAAAACAATCCAAAACGTTATAGAATATTTAGAAACACTTGAGAACACTTTAGAATGTCCTACAATGTTCCAGGACGTCTCAAAACATTCTAGAATATTCCAGAACGTTATAAAAATATTTTAGAATACTCTAGAATATGTCAAAACACTTCAAAATGTTACAGAACACTTGGGAACATTCTGTAACATTTCAGGACGCCCCAAATCACTTTTAAATATTTAAGAATGTTATACAGTGTTTAAAAATACTTCACGATATTTTAGAATGTTTTAGAACTCTTCAAAACGCTATTAAATGTTTTAAAGGACTTCAGGGAGGCCCAAAATACTCTAAAAATATTCAGGAACTTTATACAGTAATCAAAAATGCTTTAAAATGTTCTAAATGCTGTTTTAAAACAATCCAAAACGTTATAGAATATTTAGGAACACTTGAGAACGATTTAGAATGTCCTAAAATGTTCCAGGACGTCTGAAAACATTCTAGAATATTCCAGAACGTTATAAAAATATTTTAGAATACTCTTGAATATGTCAAGACACTTAAAAATGTTACAGAACAATTGGGAACACTCTAGAATATTCTGTAATATTTCAGGACGCCCCAAATAACTTTTAAATATTTAAGAATGTTATACAGTGTTTAAAAACGCTTCACGATATTTTAGAATGTTTTAGAACAATTCAAAACGCTATAAAATGTTTTAAAGGACTTCAGGGAGGCTCAAAATACTATAAAATATTCAGAAACTGTATACAGTAATCAAAAATGCTTAAAAATGTTCTAAATGCTGTTTTAAAACAATCCAAAACGTTATAGAATATTTAGAAACACTTGAGAACACTTTAGAATGTCCTACAATGTTTCAGGACGTCTCAAAACATTCTAGAATATTCCAGAACGTTACAAAAATATTTTAGAATACTCTAGAATATGTCAAAACACTTCAAAATGTTACAGAACACTTGGGAACATTCTAGAACATTCTGTAACATTTCAAGACGCCCCAAATCACTTTTAAATATTTAAGAATGTTATACAGTGTTTAAAATCGCTTCACGATATTTTAGAATGTTTTAGAACTCTTCAAAACGCTATAAAATGTTTTAAAGGACTTCAGGGAAGCCCAAGATACTCTAAAATATTCAGGAACTTTATACAGTAATCAAAAATGCTTAAAAATGTTCTAAATGCTGTTTTAAATCAATCCAAAATGTTATAGAATATTTAGGAACACTTGAGAACGCTTCAAAATGTCCTACAATGTTCCAGGACATCTCAAAACATTCTAGAATATTCCAGAACGTTATAAAAATATTTTAGAACACTCTTGAATATGTCAACACACTTCAAAATGTTATAGAACACTTGGGAACGCTCTAGAATATTCTGTAACATTTCAGGACGTCCCAAATCACTTTTAAATATTTAAGAACGTTATACAGTGTTTAAAAATGTTTTAGAATGCTTTATAATATTGTCACAAATTTTATTGTAAGTAATAATAAACTTTACAAACTCGTATTCTCACAATTTCGCTCAAAGTTACTCTTACTGAATCACTGAATGAATGAATTCCTTTCCTAGCTCGCGCTCTTATATACCTAAGCCGACAATGAGCCAACATTCAACTGTCTAACAGTTGTTGCCTGGCAACCACAGAACATCTAGTGACCTGTCAATCATGTCCAACAATCGACATCGACCTTGTCAATACTAACTAAGATTATAGTTACAGCGAAACCAAATAAATAATTATGTGACCGAAATACCACAAATATTTCATATTTGTGACAATATTAAAGCTCCAAAACGCAACAAAATGTTCCAGAACACTTGAGAACGTTTTAAAATGTTCTACAACGTTTTAGAACAGTCCAAAACACACTAAAATATTCCAGAATGTAGAACAGTGCATAAAAATGTTTTAAAATGTTCCAGACAGTTGTAGAACATTCCAGAATGTAATAAAATGTTCCACAATGTTCCAGGACATCCCAAAACACTCTAGAATATTCCAGGATGTTATACAATGTTTTAAAATGTTTTAGAACACTTGGGAAAGCTTTAAAATGCCCAACAATATTCCAGGACAGCCCAAAACACTCTAAAATATTTCAGAACGTTATACAGTGTTTCTGAAATGTTTCAGAACACTTGAGAATGCTTCAGAATGTTCTACAACCCCAAAAATATGCAAAAACGTTGAACAATGTTCAAAAATGTTTCAAAATTTTCCAGAAAGTTATAGAACACTCCAAAACGTTATAAAATGTTTCAGAACATCCCAAAACATTCTAGAATATTCCAGAATGTTATATAATATTTAAAACTGCTCTATAATGCTGTCAATATCTTGCATATGGTTCTGTGGTTCAAACAAAACCAATATCTCAAGTAGTTTGCAAGATATGGTACTATTAGCAAGCAACAGACGACGCGGTCCTTTATATAGACAGAGGGAGGAGTCTCTTTCACCTGTTGGATTAATTTTACTGCCTTTCGAGAGCCTGCTAGAATTAATTAAGGAAATTTGCTACAATATTGAAGACTTGACTTGATATTTGATATTCAAAGTAGTTTTGATGGTCCTATCTTACATTTCTTGGAGGGGGATCTAAGATTGAGCTACGGTGGTTTTTTATGCTTGTAGATTTAAGTTTGTCGTTTAGTCCGACTGAGGATGTACTTGAGTACGTTAACTACTTGTATTATAGCCCATATTTCCACGATTTGGATGATTACAGCACTTGCCTTCGGCTCGAGTAATAAACTGCACCCTCAGCTCATGTCACCACCCTAAAAATCCTCGACTGTAATAATTAATCAAATCCTATCACATCAAAGAAAGCAAGCGTTTCATAAAGACTTCCTTAATCGTAGAATAACCCCCTCCCCTCACACTTTATTTGTTCTTTCTCTTTGAATCAGTAAGGTGATAAGTCACATGTTTTCTACGCCTTTTTTCCGAAGGAATTCTTGTTCTACACACCTTTCTTTATCCTACAAGTGTTAGGTCTTTGTCGACGCCCACCAAGAGTCCATTAATTTCCCCTTTGAAGGGAATACATCTTTTTTTGAAGGATGGGAACCTTCTGTTTCTTTAATTAATTTTCTGGACGAAAAAGTGTTGATGTATTTTTAAATAGCGAAGATATATTGTTTTGGGCTTAATTAAATTTATCTGCATTCCAGCACGGTTATTATTAAATCGTCAATAACTTTTATAGTTAATTGAACTCGTGTCCCAATTCCAGACTTATTCTGAAAATAATGCCTCAACACTCATCAGCTTTATTTTGTTTTATCCGCGTGTTCTCGTCTCAAATATACAAAACAATGCAATGTTCCGTGTAGATTCGCAATTGTCATTACACACAAAACACACCAGAGAAACAAATGAACTTCAACAACAATCAAATAATTATAATCAAACAAATTCATTTTCATACTGCGTTCGTTGTTGTCAGACTATTTCTTTCCCTCATAATTTGCGTTTAAATCCTTCTTTATATGCTAGTAAAACATTACGTCCCCATAAAACCCAAATTGAAACCCCACACTGCCACCATTTGATAATACCAAGTAATCTTTTATTGTCATCATCTGATACATGATGATTTAGTGGAACGTACGTCCGTGATAGCTTCATTCCGCGGAATGTGTGATAACGCATCTGTTGTTTATACAACACGGAGTGGAAAAGAGTTTTTGTCGGAACGAACGCGGTGGTCTGATGAATAATACATTGACATAGATTTCTTTTTTGGAAAAATTCTAAAAATCTGTCAAGTAAAGTACACTTCCGGTTCAGTCGATTGTTATCAGAATAGTAAGCAATCATTCAGATGCTTCAGCAGACTAAAATACTAAACTTCAATACTCTACAGCCGATTGTTTCGAATTTATGCGAAAAATTCTGAAAGATTGTCAAATAAAGTGCACTTCCGGTTCAATCGATCTCAATGAAAATAGGACATGAGCTTCTAGACGGTACAATCATCCTAAATACTGAATTTCAACATTCTATGTTTAATTGTTTTGGATTTATGCGGAAAATTCAAAACATACTTCCGGTTCAGACGATTGCAATCATAATGCAAGGTGTACAACTAGATGTTATAGAAAGGTTTAATACGAGATTTCAATATTCTACGACTGATTGTTTTGAATTTATGCGAAAAATTCGAAAAGTCTGTTGTATAAAGTGCACTTCCGGTTCAGCCGATTGGTACAAATGCTACAACTACAATCTGAAATACTAAATTTCAGTATCCTACTGCTGATTATTCGGAATTTATGCGAAAAATTCGAAAAAGTTTCAAGTAAAGTGCACTTCCGGTACAGACGATTGCAACCATAATGCGAGGTGCACATTCGACGCGTTTTGAGATTTGCCCACATACATACGTATCGACATCAAGCCGAAAATAGTCAAAATGGATTCAGGGATGCTCAAAACGGATATTTCCATCATAAAAGTTCAATAAAAAATAATGTAACATGCGAGAGTGTGGAAGCTCGTAAAGGTGACTTTGCATGGGCGGAGCCTTTCGTCCTCGCTGCGTCGCGCCGCGCCGCATCACATCACCCCTCCCGATGGAAGCCTCCAGCAATATTCCAGAAATGTGGTAGAACAATCGAGGAATGGATATTTCTATATATAAAGGCAAGCAAACGACTTGAGAGTAGTGTAATGGTGAAGCTAGAGCAGTGAATATCAAACAGTGAAGTGATCAGTGAATATAAATAGTTAAATATAAATATCTGCGACTTTGTTTGAGTTAGTATCAAGTGATAAATAAATAATATAGTGTTGTTAGTGATATTTAGAAGAATAAAACTCTTATTCCATTTTAAATTATTAAATAGTAATTTTTATTTCAATTATAAGCAATTTCGAAGCAATAAACATTACAATAAGAACTCTGTGGGGATTAACATCCCTTTCCAAATATCTTACTCCAATTTCAATTTAATGACCAATAATTCAAAAATGATTAAAGTTAAAGACAATAATTTCGACGTAAACGTCAAAATGTTAGTGTTATGTTTATTGCTCTTGAAGGAATTGTTTATTAATAAAATAAAAGTCACTATTTAATGAATGAAAAGAAAATAAAAGTTTTATTCTTTGATGCAACTAAAACAAACACTATACAATTTATTTCTTACTTTCTACTAATAAAATTCAACAACAAAGCCACTAATATTTATTTGCAACAACTTATTTATTTATTACACTTCGCACTTACGTTGTAAATATTATCCCCTTATATATATATATATATATATATATATATATATATATATATATGTTTACTTCCAGAAATTTCTACGTCATTCTAGCAAGCTACTCGAATGTTTGAATGTGTAGAGCGGCCACAGACAGGGTTGTATTCAGGGCTTATTTTATTTTCACTAATTATGACACTTTCGCGCATTACATTAGCCCAATTTTTAAAACTCATAATATTTGAATGAAATATCCGTTCTGAGCATGCCTAAATTCATTTTGACTATTTTCGGTTTGATGTTTGTACGTATGCATGTGCCCAAATCTCAAAACCCGTCGAACGTATAATATTAAAATTTTGTATTCAAGACTAGTGTAGGGTCTAGTTATGCACCTCGCATTGTGATTGCAATCGTCTGAACCGGAAGTGCACTTTACTTGAAACTTTTTTCGAATTTTTTGCATAAATATAGAATGATCCGCCATAGCATATTGATATATCGTATAAAGAACTTCTATAACATATTATTGTACATCTTGCATTATGATTGCGATCGGCTAAACCGGAAGTGCACTTTACTTGAAACTTTTTTTTAATTTTCCGCATAAATTCAGAATGATCAGCCATAGGATACTAGAATTTAGCATTTGAAATTGCTGTAGCATCTCAATGGTTATCTCATATTTTTGTATCAATCGGCTGAGCCGGAAGTGCACTTTATATGACAGACTTTTTTAATTTTCCGCATAAATTCTAAACAATCAGTCGTAGAATATTTAAATTTTGTATTAGGCACTTTTATAATATCTAGTTGTACACCTTGCATTATGATTGCTATCGACTGAGCCGGAAGAGCACTTTATTCGGAACATTTTATGAATTTTCCGCATAAATCCAAAACGATTGAACGTAGATTGTTAGAATTCAGTATTTAGGACGATTATACCGTCTTAATGCTCATATCCTATTTTAATTGAGATCCACCGAGCCGGAAGTGCACTTTACTTGACAGTCTTTTGGAATTTTTCGCATAAATTTGAAACGGTCAGATGTAGAATATTGAAATTTGATATTTCAGTCTGCTGTAGCATCTGAATGATTGCCTACTATTCTCATAACAATCGACTGAACCGAAAGTGCACTTCAGTTGTTTTTTTTTTAATTTCACGTGTAAATTCAGAACTGTTGGCCGTAGAATCGTGAAAATCAGTATTTAGGGATATTGTTGCATGACAATGAAATGAATAAGTGTACATCACATTAAAAATATATTTATTACGGCCCTGTGTTACAACTCTGGACCGCAATCGGACATTTTCGAATCTGGAACGCGCGGTTTAATTAACGGACTTACCAGTGACGGACTGCGGTTTGTTGGGACGATAGCCCGGATTCGAAAACAGCTTGCTGTTGAATCAAATACGAATTAGGATTTTTACTGCTGTCTGATACATAATACATTTAGGAGTAATTTGAATTAAGTCATAAATAAATTGAGAATAGATGCTGAATATGATTCTGAAAGCTAGAATACAATATTTCATTTAGTTTCAGCAGGAATTATTTGAGGCTGATTTATTCAAATATGGCGCCACTTTTCACAACAATTCAACATGTTTATATTAGCTTTTTTTGTGATGAAATCAATGATCTGCATTTAATTAGATTATCTTTTTTATTTTTGGAGTTATTCGGCCGGAAACTTTTCAGCATGACCACCAAAAATTCTGTTGAAACATCAACTTCCGCATTATTTTAATTCAGTTAACCTAAAATCACGGTTCAACAAACGTTGAATTTATACCCCACAAGTGGAAAATACACATATATAAAGTAATAAAATTAGTGTCATAAATCTTCGAGTCATAACGAGAAAATCATAAAAAACGGCTTAGATTCCAACGTTGCCAAGTCTCAAAATAAATGCATTTCCTCCACTAAAACAAAACACTACGACAAATAAAAAACTAAACGAAAAAATCACCCAAATCTCGAATGAAACAATGAAAAATCGGAAAACAAAACAAGATAGTGCAATGTCCACTTAGAAGGATGATTTCTGTCTTCTTTTAACTTACGGGGGAGTAGGGTTGTCTTTGTTTAAAACTGAAGTCGTTCATCAAGTAGTGGAGGGGGTGAAATAATAGAAGTACAAGACACCAACAGTTCAGATGCTATATTTTTCAAGCAGAACTCACTTGGGGATTGTTTTTATTAATTTTGGGGTTGTTACACACCACATGATTATTAATTTCCATTTAGCTATAAAAAATTGAAGAATCATCTAGATGATGAAAGCGCATTTTTGACAGCTCATGAATGCTTGTTACTTCAGAGATCTCGCAAATTACCATCTCTCACAATTACTGAGCTTGAAATCAAGCAGTTTGGGCAAACTTACGAAACAGCAGCTTCCATTTAGTACTAGTTTCAAGGTGACTATTTGATAGGTACATAATTTATGCATGTACAAACTCAAAAATACCTTTTAATCTTCATTGTTTAGTTATTGACTGACGGGAGGTCAAGTGCTGTACCTTAAAATGATTATTTGATCTTCACCAAAGCTATATGAAAAAAATACACCAAAAATGAACAAATTTTCATCCAATAATAATAATTCATTCTAATAAGCTTCAAATTCGCGTCAAACAAGTCATTGAATGAATCCTGGACAGATTTGACAACTGTACATAATAATAGTGACACTCGCGGCGAAAGTTGTAACTTAATTTTTATCTGCTTGAATAAACTTTAGTTGCCATATCCCTAATGTAATATATATCTATGGGCATTGTTTCACTTGAAACAAGTAATTGACTAATTTAATCTTCCACAATCACTGAGCTTAAATTAAAGCAATCTGTGCAAACCTACGAAACAGTAGCTTTTATTTAGTACCAGTTTCAAGTCTGTAAATAGTATAGTTGCTGAGAACTCAGCGTCACGCCAGCCAGACAGCCAGACAGCCAAAGTGAATATAATAGCGCTTTTTTCCAAAAAATACGCTAAAAATCAATACAGGTCGTTTGCTCATATATATACAGATGTCCATTTCTGGAAATGTTCTACATCACTCGAGAGCACGTTACTGGAATTTTTGACCGTGCAGGGCGTCGATTATCAGTTCTTTTTTGTAATTAGAAATATTCCATCATCCAAACACTTGAATTCAAAACAATTGACGGTAGCCACGTTTTTCATTTTTTTTTTAGTGCAGAATGTTCTGAAATCATTATTTGGGTAATAGTTGAAACGTAGCATAATGTTATAATAATTGAATATATTTTAATTAAGATACGGATTAATTTAGTAATTGGAGTATTTTAATTGCTAGGGATATTATTAAATTAGTTATTAGGGTTGGCAATATTAATTTCAGATAGAATAATAATTAATTATAGCAGATATGAGGGGGAATAGATATTTTCTAGAATATTTTTTAACTTTATTTGGTAATTTGTTGTCACCAACAGTTGGTAAAACTATTTAGGTACAAAATTAAAACCATTTGTCTATTAAAAATCATTTTTACTAATCTTTTTGTTCAGTGTTGTTTATTTAGAAGCCAGAACAAAATAATTGTGGAATAATGTGTTAAAACAAGCTATTACAACACTCATTTAGTTGTTTGTCACCCGCTGTACGATTTGAGCCCTTTTCAGCTCTTTTTTCTCAAAGTAGGTGAATTTTTAATATTCAGGTCAAAATTTGGTGGTAGCGTTTGTATTTATTACTCAAAAGTCACTGTTCCAATTTCTTATTTCATTTACAATTGTTTATTTGGAAGCTAGAACAAAATAATTATGAAAAAACGTGTTAGAACAAGCTATTACAACACTCATTTGTTTGTCCATCCATTGTTGAACAATTTGTGCTTTTTTTCACCCCTTTTTGTTATTTTTCTTAAAGTAGGTTAGTTTTGAAGTCATCCTTCCAAAAATACAATTAACTTGAAGCTGATTTTCAGTAAAATGACAGAAAACAGTCTTCTGTAATATCATTGATATGAGTTTTTCATATTTAGGTCAAAATTTATATTTTTAAAGTTTGTTGAACCATTTATCGCTCAAAAGTCATTGTCTGCATTTTTTCTTGTTTGCAGTTGTTTATTTAAATGCCAGAACAAAATAATTATGAAGAAAATGTGTTAGAACAAGCTATTACAACACTTATTTGTTTGTCCATCCACTGTTGTACAATTTGTGCCTTTTTTCATCCCTTTTTGTTATTTTTCTTAAAATAGGTCAGTTTTTGAGACATCCATCTCAAAATACAATTAATTTTAAGATGATTTTTAGGTAAATGACAGAAAGCAGTCTTCTGTATTATTATTGATAAGAATTTTTAATATTTAGATCAAACTTTGTATTTTTAAAGTTTGTGGAACCATTTATTGCTCAAAAGTCATTGTTTGAAACTTTTTTTGTTCACAGTTGTTTATTTAGAAGCCAGAACAAAATAATTATAGAAAGACGTGTTAGAATAAGCTATTACAACACTTATTTGTTTGTCCATCCACTGTTACACAATTTATGTCTTTTTTCACCCCTTTTTGTTATTTTTCTTAAAGTAGGTCAGTTTTTGAGAAATCCATCTCAAAATACAATGAATTTTGAGATAATTTTTGGGATAATGACAGAAAACAGTCTTCTGTAATATCATTGATATAAATTTTTGAGATTTAGATCAAAATCTGTATTTTTGAAGTTTGTGAAAACATTAATGGCTCAAAAGTCATTGTCTGATTTTTTTTTTGTTAACAGTTGTTTATTTGAAATCCGGAATAAAATAGTTATGGAAAAACGTGTTAGAACAAGCTATTACAACACTAATTTGTTTGTCCATCCACTGTTGTACAATTTGTGCCTTTTTCTACCCATTTTTGTTATTTTTCTAAAAGTAGGTCAGTTTTTGAGACCTCCATCCCAAAGTACAATCAATTTTGAGATAATTTTTGGGATAATGACAGAATACAGTCTTCTGTAATATCATTAATATAAATTTATAATATTTAAGTCAAAATTTGTATTTTCAAAGTTTGTTGAACCATTTATCGCTCGAAAGTCTTTGTCTAAACTTTTTTTTGGCTACAGTCGTTCATTTAAAAGCCAGAACAAAATAATTATGGAAAAACGTGTTAGAACAAGCTATTACACTATTCATTTATTTGTCCACCACTGTTTTACAATTTGTGCCTTTTTTCACCCCGTTTTGTTATTTTTTTTAAAGTAGGATATTTTTTGAGACCT
Source organism: Dromius quadrimaculatus (assembly GCA_963989225.1). Taxonomy (NCBI): domain Eukaryota; kingdom Metazoa; phylum Arthropoda; class Insecta; order Coleoptera; family Carabidae; genus Dromius; species Dromius quadrimaculatus. The sequence continues at coordinate 55,191,771 of OZ022330.1, forward strand.
CCATCCAAAAATACAATCAATTTTAAGATATTTTTGGGATAATGACAGAAAACAGTCTTCTGTAATATCATTGATATGAATTTTTAATATTTAGATCAAAATTAGTATTTTTTAAGTTTGTTGAACCATTTATCGCTCAAAGGTCATTGTCTGAATTTTTTTTGCTTACATTTGTTTATTTAAAAACCAGAACAAAATTATTATGGAAAAAACGTGTTAGAACAAGCCATTACAACACTCATTTGTTTGTCCATCCACTGTTGTACAATTTGTGCCTTTTTTCTCCCCTTTTTGTTATTTTTCTTGAAGTAGGTCAGTTTTTGAGACTTCCATCCCAAAATACAATTAAGTTTAAGATGATTTATACGATAATGACAGAATACAGTGTTCTGTAATATCATTGATAAGAATTTTTAATATTTAGATCAAAATTTATATTTTTGAAGTTTGTGGAACCATTTATCGCTTAAAAGTCATTGTCTGAATTTTTAGCGCATTTTTTTGAAAAAAGCGCTATTATATTCACTTTGGCTGTTTGGCTGGCTGACGTGACGCTGAGTTCTCAGCAACTATACTATTTACAGACTTGAAACTGGTACTAAATAAAAGCTGCTGTTTCGTAGGTTTGCACAAGTTGCTTTAATTCAAGCTCAGTGATTGTGAAAGATTAAATGATTCAATTACTTGTTTCAAGTGAAACAATGCCCATAGATATATATGACATTAGGGATATGGCAACTAAAGTTAATTCAAGTAAATGAAAATTTAGTTACAACTTTTGCCGCGGGTGTCACTATTATTATGTACAGTTGTCAAATCTGTCCGGGATTCATTCAATGACTTGTTTGACGCGAATTTGAAGCTTATTGGAATGAATTATTATTATTGGATTAAAATTTGTTTACTTTTGGTGTATTTTTCTCATATAGCTTTGATAAAGATCAAATTATCATTTTAAGGTACAGTACTTGACCTCCCGTTAGTCAATAACTAAACAATGAAGATGAAAAGGTATTTTTGAGTTTGTACATGCATAAATTATGTACCTATCAAATAGTCAACTTGAAACTAGTACTAAATGGAAGCTGCTGTTTTGTAAGTTTGCCCAAACTGCTTGATTTCAAGCTCAGTAATTGTGAGAGATGGTAATTTGCGAAATCTCTAAAGTAACAAACATTCATGAGCTGTCAAAAATGTGCTTTCATCATCTAGATGATTCTTCTATTTTTTTTGTTTACAGTTGTTCATTCAAAAGCCAGAACAGAATAACTATGGAAAAACGTGTTAGAACAAGCTATTATAACACTTATGTGTTAGTCCATTCACTGTTGTACAATTTATGCATTTTTTCATCCCTTTTTGTTATTTCTCTTAAAGTAGGACAGTTTTTGAGACCTCCGTCCCAAAATACAATTAATTCCAAGATGATTTTTTAAAAAATGACAGAAAACAGTCTTCTGTAATATCATTGATATGAATTTTTAATATTTAGATCAAAATTTGTATTTTCCAAGTTTGTGGAACCATTTGTCGCTCAAAAGTCATTGTCTAAATTTTTTTTTGCTTACAGTTGTTTATTTAAAAGGCAGAACAAAATCATTGTGGAAAAACATGTTTGAACAAGTCATTTTTCAGCCCCTTTTTGATATTTTTCTTAAAGTATTCAAGTCAAAATTTGGTGGCAGCGTTCTTGCATTACGCAGAGATAATAATTCAAATATGCGATGTATTTTTAAAGTTTGTGGTTATTTGGGACATTTGTAACTGGAGTGAGGGGGTTGTAGAAATGTTGGAACAGTGGTCCTCAAAATATCTTCATCTTTTACTAACACTTTAAAGTAGCTTTAAATTGATCAATTTTACAACTGGTGGCGCAATAAAATATTTTTGAAGAACTTTTAGTTTCTCAAGGATAATGTTTAAAGAGTTTAAGGACTGCTTATATCGGCGTCGCCTAGTCGGCATTTGGAAAGGGGTTACTACGTTACTGGTGTCCTGCCATCTTGGAAATCGGCCAGATCCGGAAGACGATATTCATTGCTTGTCTTTTCTGTATGTGTGTGTAATCCAGAATCCGCAGTTTGCACACTGAGAATGGCCCACTTTTAAGATAGAGCCCCTTGAATCGAAAAATATTCTCCTTTAAGACGTCCCTCACCCTCGTTTGCTTTATTAAATCATTTTCTTGGGTATAAATCAGACTCGATCAAGTTCTCCACGGGACAATTTAGACAAAGGGGAGTGAATCAAGGGTGAGAACATGTGAATTTAGGCCTGGATCGGGCTACTGTGATCCAGGTAATTGTTTTACAGGGCTGGGCTTAATTCAATTTTATTATTTCGTAAATTTGTAAGTAAATGAACATGCAGTAACTATTTTTGTGGCCCTATAAATCTGCTTGAATTTCCAGCCTCGCCGCTGCTGAACTAGGTGAAATATATCACAATAATACTAACAATAGGACGATAGTAGGGCAGAGTATAATAATAGGGTAGCTTAGCTGTAAATTGCTGCGCAATAATAACTGCTTGGACACCGAGTAATATTTACCCAACTATGTACGCTATTATCTCTCTCTAACTCATACATTTTGCCATGAATTATTTGACGTCTTTGTCCAGTAATTTCCAGCAGGAATAATCGCTTAAAACAAGCAGTTATATTTAAGTAGTCATTATTTCGACGTTAGGTCCAAAATTCTTATCGAAAGTATTTTTTTTTCAGAAGGAAAGTGTAAATTGTGAAATGTTTTGGAAATTCTTAACTATGCAAAGCAAAGAAACAAAAGAAACAACCGTTTAAGAATAAGAACCAAACGTTTAGATAATATCGGACGGATAATTAACAAAATAAATTTAATTTCCGATGCAAAACTCTTACAGAATCCTCGCATAAAGTCTGATTTTGTGCTGACAAGGTTGGCGTGAAGTTAGTTTAATAAAAAGCTGAAAGTTTTCAGAGATAAAGCTCATGTAAGCTTCAGCAGGAAAGAATGAAGTTCTGCCGCACTCGCGACCAGCATCATAATTTTTTGATACGAGACACAATAGACAAGAAATTTAATAACATGAGAGAATCTTGAAACTACCTCAAAACACCTAAAAACAATAATTTAATCATTAAATTCAACCATATTAACGTATGTCTAATATCCGTCAACTAGCTCCATAATTTCATTATATCAACGTAATTATCCCAACCGTTGTCTCAACACAATTTAGTTAAATGCAGCCCTGTTTGTTGTGTATTTATTAAGAGTTGAAAGCAGGGTGTAAAATGCACACGTCTGAACTTCAAACTTTTCTTATTATCCTGCGAAAATTATTTCTCCATCCGATTTACGAATGAAATTTGCTGCACGAGCGATTCTCTGTTTTGTCGTTGGCTACTTAGAATTCTAGGAACGTTCAGTTTTACTCCAAGCCGAGTATTTGTGGGTAATTGTTTTATTTCAGAACTGAGGATATTGAAACAGACTTGGAACTCTGTTCTGGAAGGATTTTTAGAGCCACACAGAATGTTTTAATTGGAGAGAAAGTACTAAAAGACATTGAATTCGTAATGTCGGACAGAAGTGGGCTGAAATGTCTGACCGCTTATCTAACTTCAGGAGGACACTTAGAGATCGTACAGCTCACCAGATATGAATTGAACCCTCCTTGCAGCTCAGAGTGCCCTATACAGCATGTTCGCAATGTCAGACAGAAGAGGGTGAAATTTCTGTCTGACCGTTTATCCAACTTCAGGAGGACACTCTGGGATCGTACTACCAGTAAAATATATTACTTATGTCTTGCTGAAAATCTAAAGTTTAGAGGACACTTAACAGATAAGAAGGTACCCCTTCTGTCTGGCTGCTTATCTACCTCAAGGAAGATACTTTTGGATTAAACTAAAGAAAATCAGATCGCAGAAAAAGGTGATCTCTCCTAATTGGCCGCTTATTTAACGTTAGGGACACACTTTGCAAAGATAGAGGGTCTCTTCTGTCTCCGCGTTTATCCAACATCAGGAGAACACTTTGGGATCATACTAAAGTGAAGCAGAACGTAGGAAGAGACGATCTCTTCTGCCTGACTGCTTATCTAAAATTGGGAGGATACTTTGAGATCGTACCAGAACTAGAGTAAAGCAGATCGCAGAGAGACAATTTCCTCTTTGGGATCGTACTAGAGTAAGGCAAATTTTGGAGAAAGGGGATCTCTTCTGCTGTCTGGCCGCTTATCTAGCGTTATGAGCACACTTTGGGATTGTTCTAGAGTAAGGTAGATCGTGTACATACATACATATATAAAAATTACGCCTTCTCGTAATGAGGTTGGCATAAACCCCATTTAATATTCAACCAGTAATCATTCTTTCCCAAATTCTTACTTGGAAACTTCATACTTATCTTTTTCTCTCTCTCTCTCTCTCTCTCTCTTTATGGCCTGATCTGCCGTTGCTTAGAGAACGACGTTTCGGCAAGGTGCCATCTTTAAATCTTGATGCTTCAATGAGTTGCTCCTGGTTGTTGGTCTTGGTTGCTTGTCTTGGTCTTTCTGAGTCATTGATTCTGTTGCTGCTGTGGTTTTCGGTGTGTTTCTTTTCCTTTTGTGCCAATTTATCAAGCGCTGGTTTCCATGTGGGTGATAATCTTCGTGTGTTGTCTCTCGTATGGCTTCTTTGGTGACTCTTTTATTAGTTTGTTCGATGTTAGTTATCATCCTTTTGTTGTTAAAATCGATCATGTGTGATGTTGTTTTGAGGTTTTCACGTCCTTTTTCACAGAATTTTCATGTTCATCTCTTTTGACGATGATTCTTTTGTCAGTTTCACAGTCTTGGCAAGAAATTTCGTATTGATTTTCTTGTCTGTGATCTTGTTTTTCTTCAATACTCTGTTTATTATTTCGGTAGTGTACTTAACGTATGAAGGATAGGCTTCAATAAGTGGTCTTGTTCTTCTTCTTCAGTTTGTTTTCTAGTTTTTCATGCTCCTCTGGCTAAAACTGTTTTGGAGTAGTGCGGCCTTGATGGTTTCCATTTCTTTTTGTTGGTTTTTGTTGCCCCTTAGTCATTGTGGACTGTAGCAAACAGCACAAACCTTTACAGGAAGAAAGCTTTACGACACAAAAAGAACTTCAAGAAATTCAAGATCAAATACATGAAACCACTTTGCAAATTGATGTTCCTGAAGAGATGTCGAGACAACAACATAATTCCAAAGGGCCTGAAGGTCACGTTTCATTAGAAGAGCCAGTAAACGGACAACGTCCTAAGAAGAGCAAGCTTAGCCTTTTACGACTGCAAAAACCATTCAATTTCTGAAATGGCACCTACTACTAAGCAACAAGCTGCATTCGAAATTGGGGACAACCCTTGACTGAAACCAACCTGACAAACAACTGCATCCTGAAAACGTTATATAGCCAAGGGTTTCAAGTACCATATTCCAGTGGGATCCTCCATATTCCACCTGGAGAAAAATGAAGCATCCGCCAAGATGTCTCACGCATACGACCACAAAATACAAGAACTCCTGGACGATCCAACATATCAAAGCATATCTAACCCAACAACAAACCTTCAGAACTAAATCAGACCAACGCGAGAAAATACCCGGAAGAAATCAAGCTGCATCAGTGACGTCATACTCTAGTAGACTTTTTTTTATACGTGGACACCCTTGGATGACCGCATCCTAAGGTAGTGTAGGATTCTTACCTACTAAAACCCTCCTCCCTTTCCAGCGCCTCAGCTCCCCTGGTACTGTTTTCCACATTTCTTCAGAAGGGCTGGCGCTTGCATCACCTAAGAGCAATTTTCATTTCTACTCACATACCACTGCTCTTTCTTCTGTATGGCTTCCACTGCGTACTTATCCACCACTTTCCAGTTTTCCTCCGTTTCCAGCATTTTTTCAATCAACGTCTCTGCCGTTGATTGTTCCGTCGTGCCATACAGAATTTCTCTTTCCTGCTTCAGACGTTTGGAAGCAACGGTGACCTGTAAACATTTTCCCATGTTTTCTCCTTACCTACTCAAGGTCCGGTAGGAGCCTTCTAGTCCATGCTCCTTTCGTTTCAGCTTCCCACCTTTCCTGCAATTCTCTATTTTGTCTTCCTGGTTTCTCCAGCTTTTATTCTCACCCTGTGCCTTGCCACTATATCCACAGGCGGTAGCGTCACTATCACCAATCCGCAGCGCAATCTTTCTCTGTACTCTACCGAGCTTTGCCCTGTTTCTTTCCTTACTCTACTAGACTTAATAAGCTTACGCGCAACCAGATTACGTTAAGCATCGTATCAATCAATATTCTTACAATTAGAAGTGACGTCATTTGTTGAAAAACAATCGAACTGCGATTTGCCTTACTGTAGTACGATCTCCTAACGCAGATCCTCCTCATCGAAATCTGCCTTTTTAGTGTATTTTTAGCGCATTTTTTGGAAAAAGCGCTATTATATTCACTTTGGCCGTCTGACTGGCTGCTGGCTGGCTGGCTGGCTGGCTGGCTTGCGTGACGCTGAGTTCTCAGCAACTATACTATTTACAGACTTGAAACTGGTACTAAATAAAAGCTGCAGTTTCGTAGGTTTGCACAAATTGCTTTGATTCAAGCTCAGTGATTGTGGAAGATTCAATTATTCAATTACTTGTTTCAAGTAAAACAATGCCCATAGATATATATGACATTAGGGATATGGCAACTAAAGTTTATTCAAGTAGATAAAAATTTAGTTACAACTTTCGCCGCGGGTGTCACTATTATTATGTACAGTTGTCAAATCTGTCCGGGATTCATTCAATGACTTGTTTGACGCGAATTTAAAACTTATTTGAATGAATTATTATTATTAGTTGAAAATTAGTTTACTTTTGGTGTATTTTTTTTATATAGCTTTGATAAAGATCAAATTATCATTTTAAGGTACAGCACTTGACCTCCCGTCAGTCAATAACTAAACAATGAAGATTAAAAGGTATTTTTGAGTTTATACATGCATAAATTATGTACCTATCAAAAAGTCAACTTGAAACTAGTACTAAATGGAAGCTGCTGTTTCGTAAGTTTGCCCAAACTGCTTGATTTCAAGCTCAGTAATTGTGAGAGATGGTAATTTGCGAAATCTCTGAAGCAATAAGCATTCATGAGCTGTCAAAAATGCGCTTTCATCATCTAGATGATTCTTCCATTTTCTTGATAACTCAGGTTTGGATTATACCAGATAAACAAAATGCTTGGGATATGATGTCAATAGTGGACTTATTAAACATAAAAAGTTTCAATTGCATAGCTCTGATACTATGAATTTTATTGATATCGAAAAAAACCCCGATTTCGTCACTGACTCGCTCACTGATGATCATCAGAATTCTTAGGTTACTTCCTGAAGTCCTAGAATGCTGAAATTTGATATGTAAGTTAGTATTAGTACACAAACAACAAACAAAATCTGAAACTTGGAACTTTCACTCCCCAATCCCTTAAACTAGGAAAAGGAAACTCGTATGAGACTTCCGCAAATTTTGATGCTAGAGGTCTAAAAATATTTTTATGTAAAATGTTGCCAAGAAGAGACCATATGTCTCGTACTTATCTAAAATTTAATGCTCTACGAAATTGAACTTGTTGAATAAAGGGGAAAAAGTTACAGGGCGAAAACTGAAAAAAGGGCCAAAATTTCGTGTTTTTTTCCTGCCCCTGGAAATTGCTTCGCAAAATTTTGGTCGAAAAATATACATATAACACTATTAGGGGTTAAAAAACAATATATCAAAGTTTCATCAAGTTCGCATTCTTTCCTAATCTACCCCTATTTTTTCGACATGTCTACTGGACGCGTTGTCCTAAAGATAGATAGGCGGCCACATCTCCTCTTCACTTAGTCTTCCTTACTGTAGTAGAACGATCGCAAAGTGTCCTTTCAACGTTAGATAAGCGGCCAGACAGAAGAAACACTCTCTTCCTTCGATCTGGCTTACTTTAGTACGATCGAAATCTGCCTTGCTCTAGTTTGATTTCAAAGTGTCCTATCAACGTTAGATAAGTGGCCAGACTCTCCTCTTGATCTAAAGTCTTGACCATGGGTTAGAAAACCGGCCTGACAGAAATAGAAATCTGCTCCCTTCGCGATCTACCTTACGATATCAAAGTGTGCTGCTAAAGATGGATAGGCAACCGAACAGAAATAAAAATCTCCTTATGTAGTACAATTCCAAAGTGTCCTTTCAACGTTAGATAAGCGGCCAGACAGAAGAAACCCTCTCTTTCTTCGATCTGCCTTACTTTTGTACGATCGAAATCTGCCTTGCTGTAGTTTGATTCCAAAGTGTTCTATTAACGTTAGATAAGCGGCCCTACTTCACTACTATACCAAAGTGTACTCCTTAGGCTAGATAAACGGTTAGGTAGAAAAGGAAAGCCGCTCTTCCCGCAATTTATCCTACTCCAGTAAAAGTAGATAGGCGGCCTTTTTCTCTAATCTGCCTTACTGTAGTACGATCCCAAAGTGTCCTTCCAACATTAGATAAGCGGCTAGACAGGCTTTACTTTAGTACGATCCTTCCTACGTCGGATAAGCAGTCAGACAGAAATTCTGTTGCAAGGATAAAGACCACTCAATTAAAACACTCCACCAATCCAAAATGCATCAGGTCGTTCCTAAATGTCCTAAAACGTTCCGAAATGTTTAGAAAAATTTTCAGGATACTTTAAAACATTGCAGAATGTATCAGGACCTTTCAAAATGTTTCAAAACGTTCTAGAATATGTCAAACTGTCTTAATAAGTTCCAGAGTGCCCTAAAAAATTTACGGGATGTTTAAAGACTTTCCAGTATGCTTAAAGATATTCTAGAATATGTTAGTACATTCCAAATTGTCCTAAGACGTTCTAGGATGTTTCAAAACTTCTCTAGAATTTGTTAAAGCGTTACAAAATGTCATAAAATGTGGTAGGATATTTCAAAACTTTCCAAAATGTTTGGAAACGTTTCAAAATGTATCAGGACATTCTCAAATGTCCTTAAACGTTCCGAAATGTTTAGAAAAATTTCTAGAATACTTCAAAACATTGCAAAAATTCCAAAATATCCTAAAGCGTTTCAGGATATTTCAAACTGTCTTTATATGTTTTAGAATGTCCTAAAAAAGTTCCGGGATACTTAAATATTTTCCAGGATGCTTCAAGATATTCTGGAATATGTCAGTACATTCCAAAATATCCTTAAACGTTCTAGGACGTTTCAAAACTTCTCAGGATATTTCCAAATCCTCTAGAATTTGTTAAAACGTTCCAAAATGACTTAAAATGTTGTAGAGAATGTTTTAAAATGTTCCAAAATGTTTTAGAACATCCTAAAATTTTCTAAAACGTTTAAAATTCTTTCAGGATGCTTCAAAATGTTTCAAAATATCCTTGAACATTTTTAGAATATGTCAAGATGTCTTGTTACGTTCCAGATTGTGTCAGGACGTTTTAAAATGTTTCAAAAAGTGCCGATATGTTGCAAAACCTTCCAGAATGCTTCAAGACATTCCAGAACATGTCAATACGTTCCAAAATGTCCCAGAACGTTCTGGGATGTTTCAAAGCCTGCTGCAATATTTCAAAACTTTCTAGAACTAGTCAGAATATATCAGGAAGTTCCAAAACGTTCCAGAATCTATCAGAATGTTTCAAAAAATTTCGATACATTCTAGGATGTTTCAAGATTTTTCAGAATGATTGATAAGCGGCTAGACAGGCCTTCCTACGTCGGATAAGCAGTCAGACAGAAATTCTGCTGCAAGGATGAAGACCACTCAATTAAAACACTCCACCAATCAAAAAAATTGACTGTAAATTATATGTTTGTGAACTTCTGGAGAATAATGTGTCAAATTCTAATAAATGATTCTCATTTTTCTCGGAAATTATAGATTGGTGTTTGAGGGTTAGTTGAAACGACCAAACCAAAGTATAAAATCGCCTGAGGAGCATATGGTACACATAATAAAAATTGATTTGTTTCCGGTAAATCAATATCCCCGGAAATCCGGTCTTCATTCATCTCCATAACTATTTCCGGGGGAGATTTTTTCACAGCTGTGCAGTAATTCGGGAACGACATCTTACATATGTTTATGCTGAGATTTGAAGTTTTACAAGTACTAAAAATTTTATTAAGAGGGTGTTGCATTTGGTGGAAGTTCCCATTTAATTACTTCCAAACTACTGGAGTGATTAATTCTCCCGAAACGTCAGAATGGAATTAAAAATACGTTCACGTACTTGTACTTCGTACTTGTATTTCGTATTTTACTGCAAACCTTCGACATTAGTTCGACCCAAAACAAACAAATACAATACTGAATCACTTCACTGACAGTTGAAACTCTTCGGCACGTTGCGAACTGGCAACATGGCTGATTAATTTTACATCAGTCGATTTCCGTTTGTTTAAGTATTTATGAGCAATCTGGCACTCCAAATGAATTCGTTACAATACTGCAATTAGAAAGTTAGGTCGCAGGATGGGACTGAGGAGAAATATGGTGGCAGTCACGTACGAGAAACTAATAACAAATAGATTAATCAGGGCAGCAACCCTTGTGTAAAATAAAGTTAAGAGAATTTCAAAAATATGTGGTCAAATTCCCTACCTTATTAAATTCCTCCCATTAATTTATTTCAGTTTTTCGATTACGAGCAATTGTTTTTGTACCAGAACAATTGGGGGTGGAATTCAGCAATTACAGCCCTCGAGATGGACACACAGACAAACAGACGTACAGACAGATAGATCGACAGAACGACGCTGCGGATTTAGGACGGTTTATCGCAGTTGGCTGTTGTTGGAGCGAGTTGAGTTGGCTCGTAGCCCACCAACGGAGATAATGCAGTAAATACGACAAATCCGTTTAAATACGTCCACGGTTTGGGTCACTTGATATTTTATACAAAAAGATGAAATGCTGAAATACGGCTTGGGCTCCAACAGATTTATTGTGGAGCTACAAATCGTCAATACTCAAACATTCTTGAATTAATATTGGTGGAAAATACTTCAGATATACATAACAGCAATTAATATTTATTTTAACAACTTCCTTCAATTTTTTTTTTGATCCTCTAAGGATGTTAAAATGATAAATGAATAATAATACTTCTCAAGGACTGATGATAATACAATAATCCATTAAGTTTGTCCTACTATCCTGAATTTGTCAGAACGTTCAAAAATATCCTAAAAAGCTCCGGGAGGTTTCGAAACCTCCCGGAGCTTATATTGCAGAATATATCAGGACTTTCTAAAATGTCCCAAATCGTTTCAGAATGTTTTTGAATTTTTACAGAATATTTTAGAATGTTTCAAAATGTTCCAGGATGTTTGAAAGCCTCTCATGATGCTTCAAAACGTTTTAGAACTTTCCAAAAGGTTTAGAAACGTTGCGAAATGTTTGGAGACTTTCCAGGATACTTCAAATAGTTCTAGAATCGATCAGAATATTCCAAAAAATTTTAATACGTTTCAAAACTTTTCAGAATGCTTTAAAACGTTCCAGATTATGTCAGTACGTTGCAAAATGTCCCAAAACATTCTGAGATGTTTCAAATCCCTCCATAATATTCCAAAATCTTATAGAATTTATCAGGACGTTCCCAAATGACGTAAAACATTCCGAAATGTTTAAAAAACTTTCCAGGATGCTTCAAAACATCGCAGAACGTTTCAAAATGTCCTAAAACATTTCAGGATATTTCAAAACGTTCCAGAATGTGTCAGACGGTCTTAATATGTTCCAGAATGTCCCAAAAAGTTTTGGAATGCTTAAAAACTCTTCAGGATGCTTCAAGATATTCTAGAATATGTCAGTACATTCCAAAATACACTTAAACGTTTTGGGATGTTTCAAAACTTCTCAAAACATTTCAAAATCTTCTAGAATTTGTTAAAACGTTCCTAAATGTCTTAAAATTTGGTAGGTAGAACATTTCTAAACCTGCCAAAATGTTTGGAAATGTCCTAAAACGGTCCGAAAAGCTTAGAGAAAATTCCAAGATACTTCAAAACATTGCAAACGTTCCAAAATATCCTAAAACGTTTCAGGATGTTCCAAAACGTTCCAGAATGTGTCAAACTGTTGTAACACGTTCCAGAATATCCTGAAAAAGTTCCGGGATGTTTAAATACTTTCCAAGATGCTTCAAGATATTCTAGAATATGTTAGTACATTCCAAAATGTCCTAAAGTATTCTAGGATGTTTCAAAACTCCTCAGGACATTCTCAAACCCTCTAGAATTTGTTAAAACGTTCCATATTATCTTAAAATGTGGTAGAAACTTTCCAAAATGTTTGAAAATTCTTCAAAATGTATCAGGAAGTTCCCAAATGTCCTAAAACGTTCCGAAATGTTTAGAAAAAATTCCAGGATAGTTCAAAACATTGCAGAATGTATCAGGATATTCCAAAATGTCCTAAAACGTTTCAGGGTGTTTCAAAACGTTCCAGAATATCCTAAAAAAATTGATGCTTCAAGATATCCCAGAATATGTCAGTACATTCCAAAATATCCTAAAACGTTCTGGGATGTTTCAACACTTCTCAGGACATTTTGAAACCTTCTAGAATTTGTTAAAACGTTCCAAAGTGTTTTAAAATGTAGTAGAATATTCAAAAACCTTCCAGAATGTTTAAAAATGTTCCAAAATGTATCAGAATGCTTCCAAATGTCCAAAAACGTTCTGAAATGTTGAGAAAAATTTCCAGGATACTTCAAAACATTGCAAAATGTATCAGGACGTTCCAAAATGTTCTAAAATGTTTCAGGATGTTTCAGAACATTCCAGAATGTGTCAAACTGTTTTAATACATTCCAGAATGTCCTAAAAATGTCCTGGAATCCTTAGAAACTTTCCAGGATGCTTCAAGATATTCAAGAATATGTTAGTATATTCCATAATATCCTTAAACATTCTGGGATGTTTCAAAACTTCCCAAGGCATTCCTAAACGCTCTAGAATTTATTAAAACGTTCCAAAATGTTTTAAAATGTGGTAGATTATTGCAAAACCTTCCAGAATGTTTGAAAATGTTCCGAAATGTGTCAGGACGTTCCCTAATATCCCTAATATCTTTAAACGTTCTGAAACGTTTGGAAAAAATTCCAGTATACTTCAAAACATTGCAGAATGTTTCAGGACATTCCAAAATGTCCTAAAACGTTTCAGGATGTTTCTAAACATTCCAGAATATGTCAAACTATCTTAATACGTTTCAAAATGATCTAAAAAAGTTCCGGGATGTTCAAAAACTTTCCAGGATGCTCCAAGATATTCCAGAATATGTCAGTACATTTCAAAATGTCCTAAGACCTCTCGGATGTTTCAAAAATTTCTCATTGCATTTCCAAACCCTCTAGAATTCGTTAAAACGTTCCAAAATGTCTTAAAATGTTGTGGAATATTCCAAAACCTTCCAGAATGTTTGAAAATGTCTCAAAATGTATCAGGACGTTCCTAAATGCCCTAAAACACTCCTTAATGATTAGAAATATTTCCAGGATATTTCAAAACATTGCAGAATGTATCAGGACGTTCCAAAATGTCCTAAAACTTTTCAGGATGTTTCAAAACGGTTCAGAATGTGTCAAACTGTCCTAATACGTTCCAGAATGTCCTAAAAAAGTTCCGAGATGTTTGAAAATTTTCCAAGATGCTTCAAGATATTCTAGAATATGTTAGTACATTCCAAAATATTCTTAAACGTTCTGGAATGTTTTAAAACTTCTCAAGACCTTTCCAAACCCTCTAGAATTTGTTGAAACGTTCCAAAATGTTTTAAAATTTCGTAGAATATTTCAAAATCTTTCAATATGTTTCAAAATGTTCCAAAATGTATCAGGACGTTGTCAAATGTCCTAAAATGTTTAGGAAACTTTCCAGGATATTTCAAAACATTTTGGAATGTATCAGGACGTTCCAGAATGTCTTCAAAAAAGCTCCGGGATGTTTCAAAACGTTCCAGAATGTCTTCAAAAAAGCTCCGGGATGTATAAAAATTTTCCAGGATGCTTCAAAATATTCTAGAATATGTCAGTACATTCCAAAATATCCTTAAACGTTCTGGGATGTTTCAAAACTTCTCAGGACATTTCCAAACCCTCTAGAATTTATTAAAATGATTCAAAATGTTGTGGAATATTTCAACATGTTTCAGAATGTTCGAAAATGTTCCAAAATGTATCAGGATGCTCCAAAATTGCTTCAAAACCTTGCAAAATATGTCAAATGTCCTTAAACATTTTTTGAATATGTCAAGATGTCTTAATATGTTCCAGATTGTGTCGGAACGTTCTAAAATGTTTCAAGAAGTGTCGAGAAGTTGCAAAACCATCCAGGATGCTTTGAGACATTCCAGAACATGTCAATAAAAATCCAAAATGTCCCAGAACGTTCTGAAATGTTTCAAGACCTCCTACGATATTTCAAAGCTTTCCAGTATTAGTCAGAATGTATCAGAAAATTCCAAAATGTTCCAGAATATTTAAAAACGTACTTAAAAAACTCCAGAATCTATCAGAATGTTTCAAAAAATTTCAATACGTTCTAGGATGTTTCAAAATTTTTCAGAATACTTTAAAACGTTTCAGAATATGTCAGTACGTTCCAAAATGTCCCAAAATATTCTGGGATGTTTCAAATCCTTCCTTGACATCCTAAAACATTATAGAATTGGTCAGGACCTTCCCAAATGTCCTAAAATTTCCCAAAATGCTGGAAAATGTTCCAAAATGTCCCAAAAGGTTCCGAGATGCTTCAAAACCTTTCAGGATGTTTCAAAACATTCCAGAATATCTTAAAACATTTTGAGATGTTTCAAAACAACAATACAATAATTATCCTGATCAGGATCATCAGGATTAATGATTCGCATACAATATTTTACAATCTTTCAATGTTTCAGCAATCAGGAACGCTGACATAAAAGTCATTCCTGTTGTTTGTAATGTTTTTATGATTCGAAGTAGAATACAAAATGCTATAATCCAAAAATAAATGGAAAAATTTAGGTTCATTGTACATATATTATTATAAGTCTGACGAAGAAACTCGGTTGTAGAGAGAGTTAAATGCCCAATCGGCTACTCCCGCGAAATTGAGAGTTAGGAACGTTCTTTGCACCCCACGTGCATGTGGTGCGTTCAATTTTTGATTTTCTTTTAATTATTATATTGTTTATCCTTATATCGAAAAGACAATGTAATATGAGCTGCTATCAATTGTAATAAGTAATAAACAAATAATTTGTTTCAATGGAGTCGGAATGAAATCTGATTGTTATTCATTCAGTACAAATCCTTGACCACAATTTTCTTGAATAAAATCAACCCCATTTTATTTCACTGTGCCAAAAAATAATCGCATAGGGGCAAACCACAAAAAAATGATGAATTAAAGAATAATGGACCTTCAAAAAAGAACCGACAATTATTTTGTGTTCTAGTTGCGAATTTGGGCGTTCCCTTGAATTTATTATTAAACTTGATTAATACAACTAGTACACGCAATGCAAATCGTACAAAATGATGTTCTACTCACGAAAATGCTAAAAAATGAATACATTATTGATTCTGAATAATTGTTATTCTGGAAATAGAACAGAATTAATAATCATCATACATAAAGTACAAGTGGTAGTTTCATTAGTCCGGGTTTCCGGAGTAACAGAGACTTAATAAGGGTAAACGTTTATAAAATAAATCAAGTACTAATTGAGACCCGATTTGAAGACTTTAACTTCCACACTTCCAGACTGAATTAGTTTGAAGGAATTTTTTATATTGAATTGTCTTTCATTCCGCAGGATCATATTTCTATAATGCAATTAGATTAATGAAAATTTCATCCTGACAAAGCGAGGATATCTTTTGTGAGTTTTTAAAGGACTTTGTGATATTTTTTGTTTGATAAAAGTAACTAGAAACGTGTATCAGTCTAGAAATGATATTTTCTGTTTTAATTAAATTTTTGATGAATTTCACACTCGGCCACAAAGGGAGGTACTTTTAATCAGAATTTTCTTTGGTCTCGCAGGATTGCGTAGAGGAGGCGTTGGTTATTATAAACATATACTGAGGTTTGCGTGAAGTGATGAATAATATTAAAAAATGGAAGAATCATCTAGATGATGGAAGCGCATTTTTGACAGCTCATGAATGCTTGTTACTTCAGAGATTTTGCAAATTACCATCTCTCACAATTACTGAGCTTGAAATCAAGCAGTTTGGGCAAACTTACGAAACATCAGCTTCCATTTAGTACTAGTTTCAAGTTGACTATTTGATAGGTACATAATTTATTCATGTACAAACTTAAAAATACCTTTTAATCTTCATTGTTTAGTTATTGACTGACGGTAGGTCAAGTGCTGTACCTTAAAATGATAATTTGATCTTTATCAAAGCTATATAAAAAAAATACACCAAAAGTAAACAAATTTTCAGCCAATAATAATAATTCATTCTAATAAGCTTCAAATTCGCGTCAAACAAGTCATTGAATGAATCCCGGACAGATTTGACAACTGTACATAATAATAGTGACACCGACGGCTAAAGTTGTAACTAAATTTTTATCTACTTGAATAAACTTTAGTTGCCATATCCCTAATGTCATATATATCTATGGGCATTGTTTCACTTGAAACAAGTAATTGATTAATTTAATCTTCCACAATCACTGAGCTTGAATTAAAGCAATTTGTGCAAACCTACGAAACAGTAGCTTTTATTTAGTACCAGTTTCAAGTCTGTAATTAGTATAGTTGCTGAGAAGTCAGCGTCACGCCAGCCAGCCAGCCAGCCAGACAGCCAAAGTGAATATAATAGCGCTTTTTTACAAAAACAGCGGTAAAAAGTACTTTAGTAACAATATTTGCACAAATTTCCCCCAATCAGATTGCATACAGGCATAAATTATAAGCTGAAAATGCCGACAATGATTCCCTGAAAGCTGTTTGATTGTTGGGGATAATAACAATATTAGTTGAGGTCATTGCAGTTAATTACATTCTGAATTATTGATTTGTGAGTTGATTAACAATGAAACATTGTATGAATTTGTCGCATAGAAAACTAATTCCCAGATTCCCATTTAAAGACATAAAAGTAATATCTGTTTTAACTACGTAGTTGAAGGAATTCTTTCAAAATGAAGAGATGAAATTGCGAACTGGATTATGTTTCAGATGTTTCATTAACTTCTGCATCCCACAGAGGCAAGTATTTTGCATTAAAAAAAGTTTTTCTGCTACTTTAAAACGTATATAAAACTTTCTGAACCTGTGAATAAATTGCAACTAGAAAACATTTTTACCTAAAGTATCTACGTTGAGAAAAATAAATTGGAAAATTTCCCTGCAAATTTCCTCCTAATAAAATCCAGTTTAGCGTTAATCTAATCATTTTGCACTTATCTCTACAGTTCCTGCTCAGCAGGAATGTAATTTTGCAAGCTTACAGCTTCAGCCCAAGCTTGGAGGGTTGTAACACTTGTCGACATCTGGAACTGTTGCTGACAACAGTTTATAAGCTCCAATTCTTGGAAAAAAATATTTGTTATTCAAACACTTTTCATTTTGATAATTTCCTGCTCAGCAGGAGTTTAATTTGCAAGCTTACAGCTTGATCTTGAGCTTGAAGTGTTGTAACAGTTCTTGACATCCGGAACTAGCTCCAGTAACTCCGGTTGTTGAAAATTATTTATTTGCTACTTCAGAACAAATATGAAACTTGAAGACCCTAGTAGCAACTGAAAATGCAGTTTACAACCCCTGGAGCGTGCACAATAAAATAAATAAGTTTGTGATTTTTTTAAGCGCCCTTCTAATCATTTCCTGCTCAACAGGAATGCTATTTTTTAAGTTCACAGTTCCAGCTTGAGCTTGAATGCTTAAAACAGGTATTGACATCCGAAATTAGTCGTAATTTTTGTTGTTTTCAATTATTTATTTGTCTTACTACTTCAGAACAAATATAAAATTTGAAAGCTAATTTTTTGTACGGCAGGAAAGTTTTTTTGTAAGCCTGCAGTTCCAGCTTGAGCTTGAAGGGTTGTAACAGTTGTCGATACCCGGAACTAATCTTTGTGACTCCGGAAGTTACTCAGTGCTGTTTACAATTGTTTTTTTTTGTTCTACTTGTTTGCTACTTCAGAACAAATGTGAAACCCTGACATTAACAAAAAATGTAGTCAAACTATGAATTAATGACATTTTTACAATTCCTGAAGTATGCACATTAGAATTAATGAGTTTCTTCTCAATAAAGTTCAGTTTAACATCTATTTGATCATTTTCTGCCCAGCAGAAGTTAATTTTTGCAAGTTTACAGCTTGAGCTTGAGCTTGAAGGGTTGTTACAGTTGTCTGCAATTCTGCAAATAGTTGTAATGACTCCGGAAGTTATTCAGTGTTGTTGGCAATAGTTTATTTGATCCAATAACTAGAAAAGTTTGTTGATTTCTGTGCAAATTTTTCCTCAATAAAATTAAGTTTAGTGTCTATTTAACTCAGCAGGAATTGAATTTTGCAAGCTTATAGCTTCAGCTCAAGCTTGAAGGGTTGTAACAGTTGTCGACATCTGGAACTAGTCGTTTTGACTCCGGGAGTTATTCAGTGTTGTTAATAGTTGTTTATTTGTCCCAATTACTAGAAAGAAACATATTTGTTACTTCAGAGCAAATATAAAACGGAAACCTTGAAATAAACTAAAAAAAACTGTCATTTTCACAACCCTTGAAGTGTGCATATTGGAATTAATAAGTTTGTCAATTCTGTGCCAACTTTTCCCCAATCAAATTTAGTTTAGTATCTATTTAATCATATTTAGCTCAGCAGGAATTGAATTTTGCAAGCTAATAGAGCTTGAGCTCGAGCTTGGAGGGTTATAACAGCTGTCAACATCTAGAACTGGTCGTTTAGACTTCGGAAGTTATTCAGTGTTGTTGAAAATTGTTTATTTGTCCCAATTACTAGAAAAATATTAATTTGCTACTTCAGAGCAAATATGAAACGTAAAATGTTAGAATCAACCAAAACAACTGTCATTTTCAACCCCTAAAGTGTGCATATTGAAATTAATAAGCTTATCTATTTCTGTGCGAATTTTTCCTCAATAAAATTCAATTTAGTGTCTATTTGATCATATTTAGCTCAGCAGGAATTGAATTTATAGAGCTTGAGATCGAGCTTGAAGGGTTGTTACAGTTGTCGACATCTGGAACTAGTCGTTATGACTCCGAAGGTTATTCATTGTTGTTGATAATTATTTATTTATCCCAATTACTAGAAAAAACATGTATTTGCTACTTCAGAGCAAATATGAAACGTAATAATTTAGAATTAACTAAAAAAACTGCCATCTTTACAACCCCTTAAGTGTGCATATTGAAATTAATAAGTTTGTTGATTTATCTGCAAATTTTTCCTCAATAAAATTAAGTTTAGTGCCTATTTAATCATCTTTAACTCAGCAAGAATTGAATTTTGCAAGCTTATGGAGCTTGAGCTCGAGCTTGAAGGGTTGTCACAGTTGTCGACATCCAAAAACAGTTTCTATGAATCTGAAAGTTATTCACTATTGTTGGCAATTGTTTATTTGTTCTAAATGTTGAAAAAAAGTTTATTCTGCTACTTTGAGACTAATATATACTTGGAAGCCCCAAATGCAACCTGAGATATAATCTGACTATGAATTAATGACACTTTGCAACCCTTAGAATGTGCACATTGCAATAAAAAAGTTTGTGAATTTCCCTGCAATTTTCTTACATATAAAATTCAGTTCAATGTTTATCTAATTATTTTCTGCTCAGCAGGAGTGTAATTTTACAAGCTTACAGCTTCAGCTTACGTTTGAAGGATTGTAACAGTTGTTGACATCCGGAACTAGCTTCAATGGGGCCGACAGTGAATCAGTTCTGTTGACAATTATTCATTTGTTCTACATGTTGAAAAAAAATGCTACTAATTCAAAACAAATATAAAAATTAGAAACCCTGAAATTTACTCAGACCATGAATAGATTATATTTGTACAACCCTCAGAGTGTATACATTGGAATCAATCTTTGAGTGAATTTTTCTGCAAATTTTTTCCCAATAAAATCTAGTTTAGCGTTTACCTGATCATTTTCTTCTCAGCAAGGGTATTATTTTGAAAGCTCAAAGCTTCAGCTTAAACTTAGAGGGTTGTAACAGTTATCGACGTCTGCAATAGGTTGTTATTACTCCGGAAGTTATTCATTGTTGTTGATAATTGTTTATATGCCTCAACTATTACTGCAGATTGGATATGCAACGTGAAACCTCAAAATGAACTGAAAGAACTGTCATTTTTACAACCCCCAAAGTGTGCATATTGAAATTAATAAGTTTGTTAATTTTATGCGAATTTTTAGCCAATAAAATTTAGTTTAGTGTCTCTTTAATCAATCTTAGTTCAGCTGGAGTTGAATTTTGCAAGCTTATAGCTTCAGCTTGAGTTTGAAGGGTTGTAACAGTTGTCGACATCTGGAACTAGTCGTTATGACTGCGAAAGTTGATCAGTGCAGTTGACAATGTTTATTTGTTCTGAACGTTTGAAAAAAGATTATTTGCTTCTTCAGAACAAATATAAAACTTTAAAACCCTATTAGCAATTGAAAAGAATATCATTTTTACAGCCTCTAAAGTGTATACGTTGTAATAAATGAGTTTGTTCATTTTTTTGCGAATTTTCTTTCAATAAAATTGAGTTTAGCGCTTATCTAATTAGGCTAAATTGGAAGGGTTGTTACTGTTCTTAAAATCCGGAATAAGCTTCAATGGCTCCGGAAGTGATCAAATGCTATTGATAATTATTAATTTGTTCTTGAAAATAGGTGACTTGCTGCTTCAGAGTGAATATAGAAATTAAAAACCCTAAAATTGTGTTATATTGCAAGCTTACAGCTTGAGCTTGAGCTTAAAGGGTTGGTACAATTGTCGACATCTGGAATTAGTCATTATGATTCCGGAAGTTATTCAGTGTTGTTGATAATTGTTTATTTATCCTAATCACTAGAAAAAGAAATATTTGCTTCTTCAGAACAAATGTAAAACGTAAGACCTTGGAATCAACTGCAAAAAACTGTCAGTTTTACAACCCCTAGAGTGTGCATATTGAAATTAATAAGTTTGTCAATTTCTGTGTGAATTTTTCCCCAATAAAATTTAGTTTAGTGTTTATTGAATCATTTTTAACTCAGCAGGAGCTGAATTCTGCACACTTACTGCTTGAGCTCGAGCTAGAAGGGTTGTAATAGTTGTTGACATCTGGAACTAGTCGTTATGACTTCGGAGGTTATTTAATGTTGTTGACAATTGTTTGTATGTCCTAAGTACTGAAAAAAAATTATTTGGTATGTCAGAGCAAATATGAAACGTAAAACCTTAAAATCAACTGAAAAAATGTCATTTCTACAACCCTTAGAGTGTGCATATTGAAATTAATAACTTTGATAATTTCTATGCGAATTTCTCTTCAATTAAATTCATTTTGTTGTCTTTCTGATTATCTTTAAATCAGCAAGAGTTGAATTTTGCAAGCTAACAGTTTCAGCTTGAGCTTGAAGGGTTGTAACAGATGTCGTTTAGACTTCGGAAGCTATTGAGTGTTGTTGACAATTGTTTATTTGTCCCAATTACTAGAAAAATATTTATTTGCTACTTCAGAGTAAATATGAAACGAAAAACCTTATAATCAACCAAAAAACTGTCATTTTACAACCCCTAAAGTGTGCACAATAAAATTAGCAAGTTTGATTATTTTCATACAAATTTTTCCCCAATAAAATTCAGTTTAGTGTCTATTTAATGATTTTAAGTTCAGCAAAAGTTGAATTTGCAAGCTTATAGCTTAAGCTTGAGCTTGAAGGGTTGTTACAGTTGTCGACATCTGGAACAAATCGTTATGACTCTGGAAGTTATTCAGTGTTGTTGATAATTGTTTATTTATCCTAATCACTAGAAAAAGAAATATTTGCTTCTTCAGAACAAATGTAAAACGTAAGACCTTGGAATCAACTGCAAAAAACTGTCAGTTTTACAACCCCTAGAGTGTGCATATTGAAATTAATAAGTTTGTCAATTTCTGTGTGATTTTTTCCCCAATAAAATTTAGTTTTGTGTCTATTTAATCATCTTTAACTCAGCATGAATTGAATTTTGCAAGCTTACAGCTTGAGCTTGAGCTTGAAGGGTTGTTACAGTTGTCGACATCTGCAACTAGTCGTTTTGACTCCGGAAGTTATTCAATGTTGTAGACAATGAAAAAACTGTCATTTATACAACCCCTGAAGTGTGCATATTGAAATTAATAAGTTTGTTAATTAGTGCGAATTTTTCCCAATAAAATTTTGTTTAGTGTCTATTTAATCATATTTAGCTAAGCAGCAATTGAATTTTGAAAGCTTATAGAGTTTGAGCTCGAGCTTGAAGGGTTGTAACAGTTATCGACATCCAAAAACAGTTTTTATGAATCTAAAAGTTATTCACTATTGTTGGCAATTGTTTATTTGCTCTGAATGTTGGAAGAAAGTTTATTTGCTGCTTTGAAACGAATATAAACTTGAAAGCCCCAAATGCAACCTGAAATGTAGTCTAACTATGAATTAATGACAATTTTACAACCCTTAGAGTATGCACATTGCAATACAAAAATTTGTGAATTTTCCTGCAATTTTCTTTCTAATAAAATTCAGTTCAATGTTCATCTAATCATTTTCTGCTCAACAGGATTGTAATTTTGCAAGCTTATAGCTTCAGCTTGAATTTGAAGGGTTGTAACAAGGGTTGAGAAAATCCGATTTTTTGATTTTTGTAAAAAAACTGGATTTTCCAACCCTATTAATAACTGAAAACATAGTCAGACTACGGATAAATGATATTTCAACAACCCCTGAAGTATTCATATTGAAATAAATAATTTTTTGAATTTTTTTAGGAAATTTCTCCCTAATAAGAATTAATTTTACTTCTATCTGATCATTTTTTTGCTTAGCAGGAGTATAATTTTACAAAATTACAGTTCCAGCTCAAGCTTGGACTCAGACCATGAATAAATTATATTTTTACAACCCTCAGAGTCTTCTAGGAAATTTGTCTGCAAATTTTTTTCCAATCAAATTAAGCTTAGCGTCTATCTAATCATTTTCTGCTCAGAAGGAGCGTTATATTGCAATCTTACAGCTTCAGCTTGAGCTTGAAGGGTTGTAACGGTAGTTGACATCTGAAACTGATCGTCATGACGCCGAAATTTATTTAGTGGTGTCCCAATTATTTGAAAAAAAATATATTAGCTACTTCAGAGCAAATATGAAATGCAACTCCTTAGAATCAACTGAAACATCTGTCATTTTTACAACCCTTGAAGTGTGCATATTGAAATTAATAAGTTTGTCAATTTTGTGCCAACTTTTCCCCAATAAAATTTAGTTTAGTGTCTATTCAATCATATTTAGCTCAGCAAGAATTGAATATTGCAAGCTTTTAGAGCTTGAGTTCGAGCTTGAAGGGTTGTAACAGTTGTCGACATCTGGAATTAGTCGTTATGAAGTTACTGAGTGTTTTTGACAATTGTTTATTCAACCCAATTACTAGAAAAATAATATATTTGCTAATTCAGAGCAAATGTGAAACGTAAAACCTTAGAATGAACCAAAAACTCTGTCATTTTTACAACCCCTAAAGTGTGCATATTGAAATTAATAAGTTTGTTGATTTCTGTGCAAATTTTTCCTCAATAAAATTTATTTTACTGTCTATTTAATCATCTTTAACTCAGCAGGAGTTGAATTCTGCAAGCTCACAGCTTGAGCTTGAGCTTGAAGAATTGTTACAGCTGTCAACATCTGGAACTAGTCGTTATGACTCTGGAAGTTATTCCGTGCTGTTGACAATTGTTTATTTGTCCAAATTACTAGAAAAATATTTATTTGCTACTTCAGAGCAAACATGAAACATTAAACTTTATAATCAACACAAAAAACTGTCATTTTTACAACCCTCAAAGTGTGCATATTGAAATTAATAAGTTTGTTGATTTCTGTGCGAATTTTCCTCCAATAAAATTTAGCTTAGTGTCTATTCAATCATCTTTAACTCAGAAGGAATTGAATTCTGCAAGCTTATAGCTTGAGTTTGAGCTTGAAGGGTTGTAACAATTGTTGACATCTGAAACTAATCGTTATGACACCGGAGATTATTCACTGTTGTTGAAAAATGATTTATATGTCCCAATTACTAGAAAAATATTTATTTGCTACTTCAGAGCAAATATGAAACGTAAAACCTTAGAATCCAATAAAAAAACTGTCATTTTTACAACCCTCAAAGTGTGCATATTGAAATTAATAAGTTTGTTGATTTCTGTGCGAATTTTCCTCCAATAAAATTTAGCTTAGTGTCTATTCAATCATCTTTAACTCAGAAGGAATTGAATTCTGCAAGCTTATAGCTTGAGTTTGAGCTTGAAGGGTTGTAACAATTGTTGACATCTGAAACTAGTCGTTATGACTCCAGAGGTTATTCAATGTTGTTGGAAAATGGTTTATATGTCCCAATTACTAGAAAAATATTCATTTGCTAGTTCAGAGCAAATATGAAACGTAAAACCTTAGAATCCAATAAAAAAACTGTCATTTTTACAACCCTCAAGGTGTGCATATTGGAATTAATAAGTTCGTCAATTTCTGTGCGAGTTTTTTCTTAATAAAATTTAGTTTAGTGCCTATTTAATCATCTTTAACTCAGCAGGAGTTGAATTTTGACAGCTTACAGCTCGAGCCCGAGCTTGGAGGGTTATAACAGTTGTCAACATCTGGAACTGGTCGTTTTGACTCTGGAAGTTATCCAGTGTTGTTGACAATTGTTTATTTGCTCCGATTACTAGAAAAAAAAAAATTTGTTACTTTAGAGCAAATTTAAAACGTAAAATTTTGGAATAAACTGTCATTTTTACAACCTTCAAAGTGTGCATGTTGGAATTAATAAGTTTGTCAATTTTGTGGCAACTTTTTCTCAATAAAATTGAGTTTAGTGTCTATTTAATAATATTTAACTCAATAGGAATTAAAATTTTGTAAGTTTACAGCTTTAGCTTGAGCTTGAAGGGTTGTTACAACTGTCGACATCTGGAACTAGTCGTTATAGCTCCGGAAATCATTCAGTATTTAGTAAAACTCATTTCAGTCTCTATTTGATCATTTCACACCTATTTTCATAATTCCTGCTTAGCAGGAGTGTAATTTTGTCAAGCTTCCAGCTTTAACTCAAACTTGAAGGGTTTTTGTAGCTATCGACATTGGAAAACAAGGCAGTGATGTTGACAATTGTTTATTTGTTCCATTCGTTAAAAAAATGGAAGAATCATCTAGATGATGAAAGCGCGTTTTTGACAGCTCATGAATGCTTGTTACTTCAGAGATTTCGCAAATTACCATCTCTCACAATTACTGAATTTGAAATCAAGCAGTTTGGGCAAACTTACGAAACAGCAGCTTCCATTTAGTACTAGTTTCAAGTTGACTATTTGATAGGTACATAATTTATGCATGTACAAACTCAAAAATACCTTTTAATCTTCATTGTTTAATTATTGACTGGCAGGAGGTCAAGTGCCATATCATAAAATGATAATTTGATCGTTATCAAAGCTATATAAAAAAATACACCAAAAGTAAACAAATTTTCATCCAATAATAATAATTCATTCTAATAAGCTTCAAATTTGCGTCAAACAAGTCATTGAATGAATCCCGGACAGATTTGACAACTGTACATAATAATAGTGACATCCACGGCTAAAGTTGCAACTAAATTTTTATCTACTTGAATAAACTTTAGTTGGCATATCCCTAATGTCATATATATCTATGGGCATTGTTTCACTTGAAACAAGTAATTGAATAATTGAATCTTCCACAATCACTGAGCTTGAATTATAGTAATTTGTGCAAACCTACGAAACAGCAGCTTTTATTTAGTATCAGTTTCAAGTCTGTAAATAGTATAGCTGCTGAGAACTCAGCGTCACGCCAGCCAGCCAGCCAGCCAGCCAGCCAAAGTGAATATAATAGCGCTTTTTTCCAAAAAATGCGCTAAAAAAGCTTATTTACTACTTTAAAACGGATATAAAAATTCAAAATCCTGCTCAGCAGGAGTGTAATATGTGAAGCTTACACTTCCAGCTTAAAGTCGGATGGTTGTAACAGTTTTCGACATCCGGAACTAGTCGTTATGACTCCGGAAACGAATCAGTGTTGTTGACATTTGTTCATTTGTTCCAGTCGTTATGCCTGATCACGTGGGCTTCCGGAGAATACTCCACCTCGACGCCGAGCTTTCACGAAGGACTTGCGAACGTTTCTGACATCAGGAGTGACCAGGTAAAAAAAATTAACTGTTTATATATAAAAAAGTTGTGAATAAAATATTTTGACACATTCTTCATGAAGGTCTGAACCCAGTTTAGCAGTCTCTGATATATTTTGCATGTTAAATCTCCAGGCTTCACTTCTCGTCAGTAGCTTTACGAAGGATCACTTTGAAATCCTTGATCCTCTGTCGGATTTTCTACCTTTTTTTTGATGGATTATTCTGCACACAAGTTTTTGACAATGTTGCAATTTCTCCCCATTTAATTGAAAAAATGTTGGAATTGTTTCACGGTATTAAATATTTGTGAGGGCTTCAAAACAATATGACAGACAGGTGAGAATAAAGGAAATTTTGAATCATGAATGAGGTTTGTTCAGCCCTGTCTCTTTTGACATGTCATTGAAAAATTCTCCGCGATATGTTTGGGTATTTTTCTATAACAGCGTGGATTCAATATGAAATAAATTATAAAAGAAATTGAAAAATTTCGAGGCATGTCAGTGAATAGAATCCAGAGAGGCACTTACGTTTTTCTTCCCCTCTTCGGCGGACTACTTCTAGCGTCTTTTTAAGAAGTAAGACACGATCTCATAAAAATTTATCAATACATAAAAGACTGCAAGCAAATTTCAACATTATTTTGTTTGTAAATGTACGAAAAATTAAATAAATTGCAGCCTATTTATAAATATTCAAGTAAAATAACTCATTTAGTAAAACGCGATCTCACCATTACTTGCTTCACGCAACCATTGTATGCAGTTATAAAGACATCCTAAGAAGAATACTCCGGTGATTCCGGGCAACGAGAGCTAGTAATCCGGTAATGAGGCGTTGTATACTTCAAGCGTTCTGACGTAACTAACAATTAGCAGGGAGATCATTATTGTTAATGTTCTGGAAATAGATTCTGGGGGGAGTATTTTCTAAATTTTCTGCCTTTGTTATGAGCCTCGTAATAAAAATTCATAAATTATCATTTACAATGTGAACCAGTCAATGCATATTTTCCAACGACATATATCCCAAATGGGCGTGGTATTCGCTGTAGCTTACAACAAAAAATTGTAAAAAACGATGTTAATAAACAGTGGTCACTATAAATCTCCAACAAGACAGAAAACAAAATTTATTTGGATATTCCGATGTTCAATGCCCTATAATTCATTTTATCAAATTCTACATAGCATGACTTACTTGTACATCATTGGATAAATAAATTATCAGACGCAAAATTCCATCGTTTCATGGTTTCCGGGCCAGCAGTTCTGACTTTATGTGCGAAATTTAAAAAAATTTCAATTGAAGTGCACATCCGGTTCAGTCAATTATTATGAGATTAGTAGGCAATCATTCAGATGTTACAGCAGACTGAAATACCAAATTTCAATATTCTACACCTGATTGTTTCGAATTTATGCGAAAAATTCCAAAAGACTGTCAAGTAAAGTGCACTTCCGGCTCAGTGGATCTCAATAAAAATAGGATATGAGCATCTAGACGGTATAATCGTCCTAAATACTGAATTCTAACAATCTACGTTCAATCGTTTTGGATTTATGCGGCAAATTCAAAAAATGTTTCGAATAAAGTGCTCTTTCGGCTTAGTCGATAGCAATCATAATGCAAGGTGTACAACTAGATATTATAAAAATGCCTAATACAAAATTTAAATATTCTACCACTGATTGTTTAGAATTTATGCGGAAAATTCAAAAAGTCTGTCATATAAAGTGCACTTCCGGCTCAGCCGATTGGTACAAAAATATGAATTAATCATTAAGATGCTACAACAATCTCAAATACTGAATTTCAGTGTTCTACGGCAAATTATTCTAAATTTATGCGAAAAATTCTTAAAACGTTTCAAGTAAAGTGCATTTCCGGTACAAACAATTGCAACCATAATGCGAGGTGCACAGCTAGACCTTGGACCAACCTTAAATACAAATTTCAACATTATACGTTTGACAGGTTTTGAGATTTGCGCATATACATACGTACCGACTTGTACTTTGCATAAGTGAGTAAAAAAGAGAGGGTTTTGTTTTTTGCAAATATCTCAGATATCGAAAATCAGAAAATAGAATCTCAAAGAACAGGAAATTTCCTGAAATAAAATCTTATCTCCCGGAACTGTACCACCAATATTTGTAATTTCAATTTGCAGTTAAAATAGGATTAGAAACGGTTGGAGTCGCTCTCGCGTATGCTTGGCGAAATTTTTTTTTTTTCAACTAATAAATGTAAATATTGACAAACAATAAAATTCAGGTACTATAAGGATTCATGAATGAATAAAAATCCGTTAGAAAACAATTTTTCCACAATTTTTCAATTATTTATGCAATTGTTAATTAAGGTCATTTTACAAGTTGATTTTTTATATTAAACTCCTTGTAATTTGCAAACTGATTATTTGAGATTTTTTTCTACTTTTTGGATCCATTTTTAGAAAGTTATAAAAAAGATTCCCGTAGAAAAAATTGACAAATTTTCATTTTCCATTTTTTTTTTATTAATAATGGAAGTCATTAAAAGAATGAAAAATTGAATAACCATGTTCTAAAAAATTTTTTTCCAAATAATCCAATCATGTAATTTTTTTATTGTTATATATACTACATCAAAATATTTTATTTTACATTTTCAAATGGTTTGTTCAAATAATTGTTGTAAACAAATCAATTATTCCGGTGATTTTCTAGATTTACTCCATTCAAAAAACTTCAAAAAATGTTCCAAGCTCCTGAAAAATCTGAAAGTTTTGAAATCTTGCACATTGATTTAAAGGTACATAGAGATGAATATAGCAAAAGTCCTCATGAATGTGAGACGAGGTCTAGCGACAATTAACGAAAACAGAACACTTCTTTTAGTTTTTTGTTAATATCTTGAGAATCGTTGGTCTGAGGTAAAAGTTGACAATTTACATAATTCAAATTCATCAAATTTACAATAAATATTATTATATGAAGTCTTCTTGAATTCCTGATGTTTACCGAGTTCAGGACGCTAAAAGATAGCGTTTTTTGAAAAACTACGCTAGCGCAGTATAATATAACATTTTTAATAATATTTGACAATGGTTTACCAATTCATTTATCAGGCCAATTCGGAGAATCCCTCCATTTTCGTTTTGGTATTTTGTTATTTTGTCAGTGGTAGGCGTTGTTCGAAAACATTTTATTTTTTGGTAATTTTCCGAAAAAAGCGCTATTATATTCACTTTGGCTGGCTGGCTGGCTGTCTGGCTGGCTGGCTGGCTGGCGTGACGCTGAGATCTCAGCAACTATACTATTTACAGACTTGAAACTGGTACTAAATAAAAGCTGCTGTTTCGTAGTTCAATTACTTGTTTCAAGTGGAACAATGTCCATAGATATCTATGACATTAGGGATATGGCAACTAAAATTTATTAAAGTAGATAAAAATTTAGTTTCAACTTTCGCCGCGAGTGTCACTATTATTATGTACAGTTGTCAAATCTGTCCGGGATTCATTCAATGACTTGTTTGACGCGAATTTGAAGCTTATTAGAATGAATTATTATTATTGGATGAAAATTTGTTCACTTCTGGTGTATTTTTTTTATATAGCTTTGATAAAGATCAAATTATCATTTTAAGCTACAGCACTTGACCTCCTGTCAGTCAATAACTAAACAATGAAGATTAAAAGGTATTTTTGAGTTTGTACATGTATAAATTATGTACCTATTAAATAGTCAACTTGAAACTAGTACTAAATGGGAGCTGCTGTTTTGTAAGTTTGCCCAAACTGCTTGATTTCAAGCTCAGTAATTGTAAGAGATGGTAATTTGCGAAATCTCTGAAGTAACAAGCATTCAGGAGCTGTCAAAAATGCGCTTCCATCATCTAGATGATTCTTCTATTTTTTAGCATTCTTGGGAATTTTTAAAGGTTAGCAACACGACATTAAACTATATTTTGTGCGACTTGGTTCACCTTCTGGTGAAAAGACAGTTGGCTTAAAGAGAATCAATTATTTACTTTTAGCTTGTATCATATTGTACCGAGCTAACACAGTTTTTCAAAAAACACTATCTTTTAGCGCCCTAAACTCGGTAACAATTAGGAATACAAGAAAAATGTGTGACATAATTTTTGTTGCAAATTTAATAAGCTTTAATTGTGTATATTATCAACTATCATCTAAGACCAACGGTTCCCGAGATAGCAACTAAAAACCAAACAAAGTGCCCTGTTTTAACTGATCGCCGCTAGAGCTCGTCTCATATTCAAAAGTACTTTTGGCATATTCATCCCTAGGTACCTCCAAATTAATTTGCAAAGCTTCAAAACTTTCGGATTTTTTTTTGAGGTTAAAGAATATTGAATCTGGATTAAACTAATTTTTGGAAATATAGTCCTGGATAAAAATTTTGATTTTTGATTGCACCTTAACGCATTTGATAATTGACAATTTTTTTTGGCACTCAATTGATTTTTTATAAACAAAAGCGAATCTGTAAATAAATAATAAATATTTGATAGGGAACAAAAAAACACCTCAAGGATTTTTGTCGTATCTTGAAATGCCTAAAAAAGAGCAAGATTAAATATAACAAATTATTTGTCTCAAAAAACGACACATGAATGTTTTTAATAATGTTTAAACCATATTAAATTATTTTTTTCTCAATGTACGTGAAAGTAAGAAAGATAATAATTAGAAAAAAAATTGTCCAATATTAATACTGTAATGTTTATTTTTATTGCTCTCAAAGGAATTGTTTATTGTTGAAATAAAAGGCACTATATAATTTATTTCTTACTCACTATTATTGAACTTCAACTACAAAGCCACTAATATTTATTTACAGCTCAAAGATTGAAAAAAATCTTAAATACTCAGTTTGCAGATTATCAGGGGTTATATGTAAAAACCAACTTGTAAAATGTAAAAATTGTGCAAAAAATTGTTTTCCAGCGGATTATTGTTCATTCATGTATCCTAATAGTACCTGAATTCAATTGTATCTTGATATTCACATTTAATAGTTTTAAAAAAATTATTTCGTTTTACTGAGCGCCAAGCGCGCGCGGGACCGACTTCGCCCGTTTTTAGTCCTACTTTTATCTGCAAATTTAAATCATAAATATTGTTGGTAGAGTTCCGAAAGATGGAACTATTTTTTAGAAAATTTTCTGTTCTTTAAGAATCTTTTTTCTGATTTCCGATATCTGCAATAGTTTTTGAGTTATTTGCGAAAAATAAAACCTCCTTTTATCAATAAATTGTTTATAACTTTTGCAATTCTTCTTTTCTATCTTGTTTTATCAAATTTCTGCCATTTTTAGGTGTTATAATTTAGTATTAGCACCCTGTATATTAAAACAGAAGTCTGTTTTCATAAAAGATGAATTTACAACATACAAGTCGTATTTTTTATTTGTTCAAGTTTTAATACTGTTTTTATGTAGTTCCATTATTAAGGTTATAAGATATTATTCCAGGAAGCTCGAAGCTTTAATCAAGTTTTGTTTTACATGCTGTCATACATTTATTACTTTAAATCCATCATTATTTCTATTATATTACAACAGTTTAATATGTTATGTATTAATTATCTTCATGTAAATATCTCCGAACCAACCTTTATCTGTAATATTCCAAAAACGATTAAAATATCCCACAATCGTATACCTGCGGGATAAACTCCATTCTAGAATCCAGCGTGCTTAATATACACAACGAGTTTGAAGTTTAAATCGTGCCGCTCCCTCGGGAACCGCTCTATCCTTGTTCACCGAACACTGAGATTATAAAATTCTGCCAAGGGAGCTGAATCGCATATGCGGAGAATATAATGAATATAATTGAAGCCTTTTTTATATTTTTTCGTGTTTTATAAAGTTCGAACAGCTAATGCAATCACACGAGATTTTTTGTTATCATTTGGGAGGGATTAAGTGGGATTTTTCAATAAAATATATTATTTATAGAAATCTAACTTTATATTTTTGCTTCCTCCTGCTGGAGGAAATAAAGACGCGATATAAGAATACATCTCTCTTCATCTATTCTTTATCATCTTATTTTTGTATTCTGAACGCAGATGCTGTCATTTTAGTCACGAATAAGAAATAACAATTGTAGAATAAAGGGAGTCGCCCCTGTGAATACAGATCCGTACTGCAAGCAAAAATATTCCAGGAAGCACGACTTCGAATTAAATCATTTCTCATTGCAAATAGTTTAAATTATTTTGATGAATTGCTTCATTTTTTTTTTTATGCCCTGTTTCCCGCCCTTAAAATTGATTGAATACCGCTCTGTCCGCGTCGGAAGACAATAAAAATCATGACCTACTGTGTCCCCATTGGAGACAAACCGAAATGGCATGGATACTGCAAAAGAGCACGTCGTCAGACTCATAAACGAACTATAGGGTTTTCTCACCCCCTTGGGCCGACCCTAGTGCGTGGCCTACTGCGTCACTTCTTGACAGGGCTGAAAAAAAGCAAGGAAGCCGAAATAAGAGCTGAAACATCGCTGAAAGAAGAGAGAGAATTATTTATTGCACTGAAATCATGTCATATTTTTAGGATTGCGTAGGATGTGAACTTCTGATTTTTTTAGCAAACCTCCCCAAATATTTAATTTGGTGAAAATCTTCAATTAAAATTTCGTCGGCTCCAATCTAACTTAGATAATTAAAATATTAACTTAAACATCCCTTAAAGAATCTGCAAGCAAACAAAATCCCAAATAAGTATTTCAACTCACGATTAAAGCAGACAAATTAAAAATTTAGTTAAAACTTTTTCAGAGGGGTGGAGGATTAATTTAGTATTGTCTTTTGCGTACAAATGAATCCAATAATAGTTAAAAACAATTTTATCTACTTTTTATGTCTATTCAAGTACATAAATGGTCTCCACATATGATAAATAATGAAAGCGGGCGAAATTTGGCGGAGGAGCCCGAACTACAAGCGACCGAACAACGAAAATAAATTTGAAACTTTGTGAAATATCATCAATTACCTTGCATTGAAATGTCGAGCTACGAACGATTATTGCGAAGTATTTCTATCCTGGAAAACTCTGGGAAATTATTGCTGGATTTCAACCCCTAAAAGATTGAGGTAACAGCCCACTACAAATTAGTTTTTTCTTTATAATTATTAAGTTTAGTCAACTAAAAATTGTCAAAAGTTTGATTTACTGCCCCTCAAATCATTACGGGGTCGGAGGGTAATTACTTAGTATGATAAATTTTTGCTATCATCAACGCGAAAACTTTGTGATGATTTGGAAATCCATCAATGTAAAGATGACATCATGAACACAGATAAATACATTAACTGCCCTCAAAAAATGTAGAAGAAATATGTATTTGAATCTTCCAACAAGATGATGCTTCTTGTCATACGGCTGAATTGATCCATTTCTCTAGGATTATAATTAATAACAGACTCAGTAATAATCAAAATAGCACTTGGGCTGCATAAACTTCAAATAATAAATCTTACGACTGCATAAACTTTGAATTACAGACTTCACGGCTGCGTTAATTTCAGAATTCAAAGCTTTTGTGAACTGTAGCAAAAGAAAGAGAATTAACAGATTCTATATTTCCTTTATTTCCTTAATTCTTTATACTCTCTTTATTCTCTATATTCTCCAAATTCTCTATATTCTCGTTATCCTTCGAATTCTCTATATATAAGTTAAGTTAACGATTATTCGTTGACTTTAAAAAAAACTATTTATTTTATTACAAGTACAGATTCAGAATTTATTAACAACAATATTAGATGTTAACTACTTAAGATACAAAATGTGACTAACTAATATGTTTTACAAAGTTCATAAGGTTGACACCTTACACGCTTACACGTGTCTGGACTTTGGTCTCGCAGCAATGTGGAAACCATGGTGTCATCAAGAATTGCTGGGAAGTTGTTACTATAACTTATATTCTCTTTATTCCTTTACTTCTGTATATTATTTTTTTCCCCTGAATTTCCTATATTCTCTGCAAACCTTAAATTCTCTATACTTCCTTCATTGTCTACACCCTCTACATTCTCTATATTCCCTTTATTCCCTGATTTCTCTAAATTTTCTTCATTCTCAGGAGCCATTCTTGCAAAAAATTCAAAATCTCGCAAGCTATTGATTCTATCAAAAAAAGTCATATGGAAAAAAGTTATCCTCTAAATTCTCTATGTTTTCTAAATTCTCTATATTCTCCTCATTCCCTAAATTTTCTATATATTCTTTATCCCCTAAATTCTCTTTATTATTTTTATTCTTCAAATTCTCTATATTCTCTATATTGCCTGAATTCTCTATATTCTCTCCATTCTCTAAATTCTCTATACTCTTATTATTCTTTGAATCCTCTATATTCTCTTCATTCCCTAAATTCTCTATACTCTTATTATTCTTTGAATCTTCTATATTCTCTTCATTCCCAACATTGTCTATATGCTCTTTTTTAGCGCATTTTTTGGAAAAAAGCGCTATTATATTCACTTTGGCTGCTTAATAAAAGCTGCTGTTTCGTAGGCTTGCACAAATTGCTTTAATTCAAGCTCAATGATTGTGGAAGATTAAATTATTCAATTACTTGTTTCAAGTGAAACAATGCCCATAGATATCTATGACATTAGGGATATGGCAACTGAAATTTATTAAAGTAGATACAAATTTAGTTACAACTTTAGCCGCGGGTGTCACTATTATTATGTACAGTTGTCAAATCTGTCCGGGATTCATTCAATGACTTGTTTGACGCGAATTTGAAGCTTATTAGAATGAATTATTATTATTGGATGAAAATTTGTTTACTTTTCGTGTATTTTTTTTATATGACTTTGATAAAGATTAAATTATCATTTTAAGGTACAGCACTTGACCTCCCGTCAGTCAATAACTAAACAATGAAGAATAAATGGTATTTTTGAGTTTGTACATGCATAAATTATGTACCTATCAAATAGTCAACTTGAAACTAGTACTAAATGGAAGCTGCTGTTTCGTAAGTTTGCCCAAATTGCTTGATTTCAAGCTCAGTAATTGTGAGAGATGGTAATTTGCGAAATCTCTGAAGTAACAAGCATTCATGAGCTGTCAAAAATGCGCTTCCATCATCTAGATGATTCTTCCATTTATCTTTAAAATATCTATATTCTCCTAATTTTCTCAACTCTCCTCGCTTTCCAAATTCTCAACATTCCCACCATTCCCTATATTCTCTAAATTAACTTTTAATTTTCTTCTAATTGTCTATATGTCTTTCTTTCCTTGATTTTCATTATTTCGTTAATTTCCTAAATTCTCTATACTCTCTTTATTCATTCATTCATAGAGAATTTAGATACACCAATAGTAGACAAATTTTCATCCAATAATATTAATTCATTCTAATAAGCTTTAAATTCGCGTCAAACAAGTCATTGAATGAATCCCGGACAGATTTGACAACTGTACATAATAATAGTGACACCCGCGGCTAAAGTTGTAATTAAATTTTTATCTACTTTAATAAATTTTAGTTGCCATATCCCTAATGTCATATATATCTATGGGCATTGTTTCACTTGAAACAAGTAATTGAATAATTTAATCTTCCACAATCATTGAGCTTGAATTGAAGCAATTTGTGCAAACCTACGAAACAGTAGCTTTTATTTAGTACCAGTTTCAAGTCTGTAAATAGTATAGTTACTGAGAACTCAGCGTCACGCCAGCCAGCCAGACAGCCAAAGTGAATATAATGCCAAAAAATGCGCTAAAAAATGTATAGAAAGAAATTATCCTTTGAACTCTCTTTTTTCTCTTGATTGTCTATATTCTCTTTATTCCCTAGATTATCTTTATTCCCTCCATTCCCAGAATTCTCTTCATCCTCAGATGCCATTTTCGCAAAAAAATCAAAATCTCGAAAGCTATTGATTCTTTAAAAAAAATTATGTAGAGAAAAGTTATTCTCTATATTCTCTTCATTCTTTCAATTCTCTTTGTTGTTTGAACCTTTTATGTTCTTTATATTCCCTAAATTCTCTTTATTCTTTAAGTTCTCTATACTTTCTCTGTTCCTCAAATTCTCTATATTCTCTGAATTCTGAAATTCTTTGTATCTCTTAAATCCTTCATATTCTCTTTATTCTCTAGATTTTCTATATTCTCTTCATTCTCTGAATTCTCTGTATTCTTTCCATTCCCTAAATTCTCTATATTTTCTGGATTCTCAAATTTTTTCCCTCTAAATTTTCTATATTCTCTTTATTCTCTAGATTTTCTATATTCTCTCGATTCCCTGAATTCTCTGTATTCTCTTTATTCACAAAATTCTGTATATTCTAATAATCTATACATTTTTCAGAATTTTATCTAATAAGAACGACTTTTGATTTAAAATTCTTAATATTTATTTGAAACTTATTGTTTTCTGAAGAAGATCATTGGTCAAAGGATCGAAACGTCAAAGTTTCTCTATATTCTCGTAATTCCCTAGGTTTTTATATATTTTTTCCATTCCCTGAATTCTCTTAAATTCCTAAATTCTTATATTCTCTTTATTCCCTTAATTTTCTTTATTGTCTTTAATACCTAAATTCTCTATATTCTATTTATTATCTAGATTCTCAAATTCTCTTTATGTCCTGAATTCTTTATATTCTTTTAATTCTGTGAATTCTCTATACTCTTTATATTTCTTGAATTCTCAATATTCCCTTCATTCTCTAGATTCTCTATACTCTTTATTCACTAAATCCTCTATGTTTTCTTAATTCTGTAAATTCTCTATATTCTTTATGTGGCCTAAATTTTCGATACTCTCCATTCTTTATATTCTCTATACTCTCTTTATTCATCAAGTTTTCTATATTCTTTATATCTCTTCAATTCTCGATATTCTCTTTATTCTCTAGATTCTCTATACTCTTTTTATTCAATAAGTTCTCTATATTCTTTGATTTCTGTAAATTCTGTTTATTCTCTATATTCCCTAAATTCTGGATATTCTCTTCATTCTCTAGATTCTCTATACTCTCTTTATTCCCCAAATTTTCTATATTTTTTATATTCCCTAAATTCTCAATATTCTCTTTATTCTCTAGATTCTCTATACTTTCTTTATTTCCTTAATTCTTTATATTCTTTCAATTCTCTAAATTTCCTGTATTCTCATAATTCCTTGAATTCTCTATATTTTCTTTACTCTCCAAATTCTCTATATTTCTAGTATTTCTTAAATTATTTTTATTATCTAAATACTTTATATCTTTTTTAGTCTTTTCATTCTAATTACAAAATTTTATTATGTGAAATTTTTAGGTAAAATAATTAACTTTCGAGATATTTTTTTATTTGTTGGCCAGAAAGAGCGAAAAATTGAATAAAAACGTGAATATAAACATGATGCAAATTTTGGTTTGGGACAATGATACATCAATTATTGATACTCCAAAATCTAACTTCTAAGAAGTGGCACCTTCCTTGAATCTGCAGTAAAGTTAAAAGTCTGACAATGTAGCAGAATTTTTAGGATGGGCAATGTTTACTCTTGCTCCTTCCTATAGCTACGCCTAAGGTTATTGTGCTACGAATTGTAAAATAAATGATTACTACCCTCAATGACACAAATTAAATTCCCTTACGTGGCTGATGACTCTACAAAAGCAGCTAGAGTTAAAATGGACCTAAATTTTTGAAAAATTCGCAAAAAGTAGGTTAGATTTTTTACTTGGGGAGCTTTTTACCATATTTTCTGGATTTAATTGATAGTTCGAGGTTCGAGATATATTTTTTATTTTTAGATTATTAAAGGAAAGAAAGAATTATGGCTAAATTATGAATATTGCATAAAAATAACCTCTGAAATAAAATGTATCGACCACATCAGTTTCTTTTTTCATTCAGCTACTGAAATTCGAAGCAAAGCTTCTGCAGGGTGGAATTTGACAAATGGTGGCGAATGTTCAACACTGTCTGTAATTAATATCACCCTTCATTTACAATTCTAATCCTTGTGTTTGTCTTTGTAAGTTCGTTGAATTATCCAACACCCGTAGCTATGAAATTTTTATGTTCCTATCTTGATTCAACTGATTAATAGTTTTTGCACCTTTAATTTATATTATCCTCTTTCTTTTATATGAATATAGCTCGTTATTTCAATTCCCTCGTCAATATCATCAATAATTTCTCAAGGCCTCTCCAATCCTCTTTGAACGCTTGTTAAATACAGATTACCCCAAAAAGCTTTTGTTCTTGTCACGCAAAAAAGCTCTCACATATGCATGGACTATATTAAGCTCCGTACAGTCTATACAGCTTTAAGAAAGCTCCAGAAAAACTTTTTATATTTTCTGTAATTCTAAGATGCTTTTGATGTTTTGAATTTACTTGTAGACTAAAGTTCTGCAAACTTTAAAAATGTATTCGAGTAGATTGGATTTCGTAGCAGGTTTGTTGAGATTTGAAACATACTGAATATAGTTTCAAACAAACTAAAATTGTATGAATATCGAGGAAATTCTCAAGAGAACTGAAATGCATTTTTAGTATTCAATCATGTTATCAAGTTATTTTTATATTTTGCAGAGGATGGAAGTATGGAAAATGGAAACTAGATCCTTGGGGTGGACTTCGTGGTCGGAATGGTCCACTTGCTCCAGAACCTGCGACGGGGGCGTGTCTCATCAATTAAGGCGATGTACTTCTCAAGCTGGCTGTAAAGGAGAACCCGTCAGATACAAAATTTGTAACATGCAGGTAAATATCCTCCTTTTCAGTTCTGTAATATATTAAGCAAATGTATGCCCACATGTTAATGTTGTATGTTTCATCCCTGTTAAAAGATCGTTACTCAAACTTTTTGGGGCATGTCGTTAGGGTCTAAAACTTTGCTGACTCCATGTCCTCAGTATATTCGCTGGGGAAAAGGATTGATCCTTTAATCTGGCCAAGGATGCTATTCAATTTGGCTGGCCTTGCTTGATCGCCTCTAGGTTTTTAGGGGGCAAATAAATTTACATAGAAAAATAATCATCCCTGTTTTGTATGTTCCCTTTATTATTATTGACGTAAGCACCCCCAAATACTATTTTTTTTCATTGAATAACGGCAAATTCTTTCAATTTATATCGTTAGATGTACAAGAATGCAGAAAACTCGAAAGAATCTCCCATCAAAAACAAAAGCACAAGCCGGAAAACCATTTACAAAACATGAAGCAAGAAAAACAAAAGTACACAAACGGCATCGCAAACAGACGACAGTCCAACAAACAGAAGACGATCGCGTTCGCAATCTCAACAACTGAGCATCATGCAACGAACAAATCAACCATGTACAAAAGAATCACGCACATTCGATATTGGAGCGGATTTACACTCTGGTCATTCTTATCATACAAAAATATTGCAGTGTGAGGTCACCCAGAGGTCAAATTCATGAAGTTTCAACGACAATGACTTTATTCACGATATGAAACCAAGAAAGTTCTTAGGCTTATGTTCTAAAACTTCAAAGTGCATCAATAAATCATCCGATTTCAATGCGATTGTTTGGGCAAAACACTTCCGCAAAACTACTGCAAACAATGCAGACTTACAACACGTCCTGTAAATCCACAGAAGAAAGAGAAATTCTGAAGTCAATTAGTGACTTCGACAGGCATAATTCATAGTGGAAACTTCTAAGCAAAGCTTCTTGGAGGCTACGAGCAGCTAGGGAAGTCAGGGAAAAAGAGATGGCTCTCCAAATGAGCTCCTTTACCACAGGCAACTAATTAGAGTACTTAAACAGCAATTTTGAACTAAATTACTGAATTACTAATAGAACTATGGGGAAGATATTTGAATCTTTACTATTTTTGTGCAGATTATCTGCTGGCGCTCCATTATTTGAACTGTTTTTCAGTCTCAGGCGTTTGGTGGTGTATTCATGCATCGTTTACACTGACGAAACGACGTCTAAAGTCCTATAGGCTTAGCTGAAAGAGCTGCAAACCGTTTTTAGTCAATTGTAAACAATCGAAAGGAAATGACTTTTAAGTGGGCCAATCCTGACGAATTTTCTTGCATCTCAGTTTTCAAGCTAACCAAAACGAAACATTATATGTACTTGTAATAGCTCCACCCTTCTCTGTATAGTCCTCAGGAATAATTCTTCCGAAATAGTAAAAGACAGTTGCCATAACATTTTCAGCTGAAAGGTCGGCTTCTATCTCTTTTTTGGGCAGATTCTTTATTGGCAGTCCTTTATTTGGACTGTTTTTCAGTCTCGGGCGTATGGGGGTGTATTTATACTTCGTTAACACTGACGAAATGACGTCTGAAATCTTATAAGCTCAGCTGAAAGAGCTGCAAAACGTTTTTAGTCAACTGTAGACAATCGAAAGGAAATGACTTTTAAGTGGGCCAATCCTGACGAATTTTCTTGCATCTCGGTTTTTAAGCTGTCCAAAAACAAAACCTAATGTGTATCTATAATAGCTGTACCCTTTTCTTTATGGTTTTCAAGGATAATTCCTGGGAAATACTGAAAGACAGT
Source organism: Dromius quadrimaculatus (assembly GCA_963989225.1). Classification (NCBI taxonomy): domain Eukaryota; kingdom Metazoa; phylum Arthropoda; class Insecta; order Coleoptera; family Carabidae; genus Dromius; species Dromius quadrimaculatus. The sequence goes on from OZ022330.1 coordinate 55,232,737, forward strand.
TGCCATAACTTTTTCAGCTGAAAGGACAATCCCCGGCTCTTTTTGGTGCAAATTCTTTGTTGGTAATTCTTTATTTGGATTGTTTTCTAGTCTCAGGCGTATGGTAGTATGTTTTTTTTTCATTTACAGTGACAAAATGACGTCTAAAGTCCTACAGGCTCAGCTGAAAGAGCTGCAAACCATTCATGGCCAACTGTAGGCAATCGAGAGAAAAGTACTTTTTTGTGGGCCAATCCTGACGAACTTTCTTGCAACTTTGTTTTCAAGCTGTCTAAAAACGAAATATAATATGTACTTGTAATAGCTTCACCCTTTTCTGTGCAGTCCTCAAGGATAATTCCTCGGGAAAACTAGAAGGCAGTTGCCATAACATTTCTAGCTGAAAGGACAGTCCCCGCCTCTTTTTGGTGCATATTCTTTGTTGGCAGTCCTCTATTTGGAGTATTTTCTAGTCTCAGGCGTATGGCAGTGCATTTTTTCTTCGTTTACAGTGACAAAATGACGTCTAAAGTCCTATAGGCTCGGCTGAAAGAGTTACAAAGCGTTTTTGGTCAACTGTAGACAATCGACGGGGAAGGACTTTTTTGTGGCCCAATCTTGACGAATTTTCTTGCATCTCGGTTTTCAAGCTGTCCGAAAACGAAACCCAATATGTTTCTATAATAACTGTACCCTTTTCTGTATAGTCCTCAAAAATAATTCCTCGAGAATACTAGAAGACAGTTGCCATAACATTTCCAGCTGAAAGGACGGTCCCTGCGTCTTTTTGGTGCAAATTCTTTGTTGGCAGTCCTTCATTTAGACTGTTTTCCAAATTCAGGCGTGTGGTAGTGTATTTATACTTCGTTTACAATGATGAAATGACGTCTAAAATCTTATAGGCTTAGCTGAAAGAGTTGCAAACTGTTCTTGGTCAACTGTAGACAATCGGAAGGAGAAGACTTCTCTGTGGCCCAATCCTGACAAATTTTCTTGCATCTCGGTTTTCAAGCTGTCTGAAAACGAAATCTCATGTTTATTTATAATAGATGTACCTTTTTTCGTGTATAGTTTTCAAGAATAATTCCTGGGGAATACTGTAAGACAGTTGCCATAATGTTTCCTGCTGAAAGTACTATACCTGCCTCTTTTTGGTGCAAATTCTTTGTTGGCAGTCTTTCATTTGGACTGTTTCTAGTCTCAGGCGCTTGGTAGTGTATTTTTACCTCGTTTACAATGACAAAATGACGTCTAAAGTCTTATAGGCTCAGCTGAAAGAGCTACAAATCGTTTTTGGTCAACTGTAGACAATCGAAAGAAAAGGACTTTTTTGTGGGCTACTCCTGACGAATTTTCTTGCAACTTTGTATTTAAGCTGTCTAAAAATGAAACATAATATGGCTTTATCCTTTTTTGTGCAGCCCTACAGAATAATTTCACGGGAATACATAAAGACTTTTCTGTGTATAGTTTTCAAGAATAATTCCTGGGAAATACTGTAAGACAGTTGCCATAACATCTCCAGCTGAAAGGACGATCCCTGCCTCTTTTTGATGCAAATTCTTTTTTGGCAGTCTATTTGGACTGTTTTCTAGTCTCAGGCGTGTGGTAGTGTATTTTTACTTCGTTTACAATGACTAAACGACGTCTAAAATCCTACAGGCTCAGCTGAAATATTGGCAAACCATTCTTGGTCAAATGTAGACAATCGAAAGAAAAGGACTTTTTTGCGGGCCAATCCTGGCGAATTTTGTAGCATCTCGGTTTTCAAGCTGTCCGAAAACGAAATCTCATGTGTATTTATAATAGATGTACCCTTGTTTGTAAAGTTTTCAAAGTTCATTCTTGGAGAATACTAAAAGACAGTTGCCATAACTTTTTCAAATAAAAGGACGGTCCCTGCGTCTTTTTGGTGCAAATTCTTTGTTGGCAGTCCTTCATTTGTACTGTTTTCTAGTGTCAGGCGTGTGGTAGTGTATTTTTTCTTCGTTTACAGTGACAAAATGACGTCTAAAGTCCTATAGGCTCAGCTGAAAGAGCTACAAACCATTCTTGGTCAACTGTAGGCAATTAAAAGGAAAGGACTTTTTTGTGGCCCAATTCTGAAGAATTTTCTTTCATCTCGGTTTTCAAACTGTCCAAAAACGAAACCTTATGTGTATCTATAATAGCTGTACCCTTTTCTGTTTGTAAAGTTTTCTAGGATAATTCCTCGCGAATACTAAAAGACAGTTGCCATAACGTTTCCAGCTGGAAGGACAATCCAAGCCTTTTTTTAGTGCATATTGTTTGTTGGCAGTCCTCTATTTGGACTGTTTTCTAGTCTCAAGCGTATAGTAGTGTATTTTTACTTTGTTTACAGTGACTAAACGACGTCTAAAGTCCTATAGGCTCAGCTGAAAGAGCTGCAAACCGTTCTTGATCAACTGTAGACAATCGAGAGGAAAGGACTTTTTTTTGGACCAATCCTGGCTTTTTTTCAACATCTCGGTTTTCATGCTGTCCGAAAACGAAATCTTATGTGTATTTATAATAGATGTTATAAGGATTATTCCTCGCGAATATTAAGAGATAGTTGCCATAACATTTCCAGCTGAAAATACAATCCCCGCCTTTTTTTAGCACATATTCTTCGTTGGCAGACCTTTATTTGAACTGTTTATAGTCTCGGGCGTATGGTCGTGTATTTTTACTGTGTTTACAGTGACAAAATGACGTCTAAAGTCCTAAAGGCTCGGCTGAAAGATTTACAAACAGTTTTTGGTCAACTGTAGACAATCGAGAGGAAAGGACTTTTTTGCGGGCCAATCCTGACGAATTTACTTGCATCTTGGTTTTTAAGTTGTCTAAAACCGAAACATAATATGTACCTGTAATAGCTCTACCCTTTTCTGTATAGTCCTCAAGAAGAATTTCTCGGAAATAATAAAAGGCAGTTGTTATAACATTTCCAGCTGAAATGACGGTTCCCACCTCTTTTTGGTGCATATTCTTTGCTGGCAGTCCTTTATTTGGATTGTTTTTTAGTCTTAGATGTATGGTGGTATAGTTATGCTTCGTTTACAGTGACGACACAACATATAGAGTCCTATAGGCTCAGCTGAAAAATTTGCAAACCGTTCTTGGTTAACTGTAGACAATCGAGAGGAAAGGACTTTTTGTGGACTAATCCTGACGAATTTTCTTCAACTTGGTTTTCAAACTGTCTAATTATATGTATCTATAAAAGCTCTACCCTTTCCTGTATAGTCTTTAAAGACAATTGCAATAACGCTTCCAGCTGAAATAACGGCCTTCGCCTTTTTTGATGCAGATTCTTCGCTGGTAATTCATTTTTCGACTGTCCTTTGTTCTCAAACATGTAAACTATATTCGTGTTTCTTCCACAGTGTTAAAACAATGACCAAAGTCCTATGAATGTCGCATTGACGAAACAATGTCCAAAGTCCTATGGATTTCACTGAAACAGCTGGAAACCGTCCAGGCTGAAAAAAATTCAAGTGTGTCAATTGTAGACATTGCCTTGCCTGTAATAATCTTACTTTTTCCAAATAGTTGACAGGAATTATTTCTTACGGGTTCCAAAAGGACGTCGTTATAGCTGTCCCAGCTGAAAGAGCTACTTTCGTCTTTCAGTGTAGACTATTCGTTGGCAATCTATTGTTCGACAGTCAGGTGTGTAGTGGAGTATTCATGCTTCGTCTGCACTCAGTTTACAGTGGCGAAACGATGTCTGGAATTCTAAGGTCTCCTCTAAGGCAGCTGAAAATTGCCCTTACTTAATTATAAGCAATCAACAAGAAATATTTTTTTTTGTAGGCCAATTCTTGCTGAATTAGCTGTAAAGCAGCTGTAAATCGTCCTTGGTTAATTATGGGCAATCAAGGAGAATAAATTGTTTTGTGAACCAATTGTGGATGATTTTATTGCAACTCGCTTCTTAAACGGTCCAATAACTATGCACCCGTCATATTTCTACGTTTTTTTTTTTTTTCTTTTAATGGATGATGAACATTGTTACTTGCGAATCTCAAAAGACAGTCACCACAGTCCTCCCTTATTTGGTGCAGATTATCTGCAGCCAGTCCGTTTTTTGGACTGTAGTTTGATCTTAAAAGTGTAGTGGCCATGTTTTATCAACTAGGAGCAATCATGGAAAAAGGAATCCTGGGAAAATACAGCTGAAGGAAAGATTTTGACCTTTTAGGAGCAGAATCTCTGCTGTTTTTCTATTGTTTGAACTGTTCTTTTATTATAGGCGTGGAGGGGAGACAAAACGACGCCTGAACTTGTAGAATTCGCTGAAACATTTGCAAAGTCATATGAAACAAAAAAAAATCTGAAGACAGCTAGATTATGAAGTTGCCACAATTTTATAGGAGCTAGCTGAATTACTGTGATGGAAAAAGACTTTTTTCAATGTTTAATAGGTCAAATTACGATGTAAAATATAAAACAGTAAATAATCGACGAGTATTATTGCATCTTAGGCGTGACTAGTGTATTCAAGTTTCGTCCACAGTAACAAAACGACGCCCAGCGTCCTTCATATCTTGCTGAAATAATTGCGAGGAGTAGTTGCCTAAATAAGAAGCTCATATGGCTACTCCAAAAAATTTGAAAGCACTTATAGACCGTTTTTATCGAAAGTGCAGCCACTCTAATTTTCATCAAGCTTCTCTTTAGTTCCTGAGGCGATTTATCCTTGATAAAATCCTTTTTCGTCCATTTCATGCAATTCAAAATAAACTAATATGGCTAAAACGAGACACTTTTAACACAAAATAACCTCAATATGCATAATTATTGATAATACTCAAAAATAATTATCCTTGATTGGGATAATGCGTTAATTGCCAAAAAATCGATTGTAATTGTTGATGATTCTCACGTTTATATGATTGAAAACCGCCATATTAATTAAAATTATTTGAATATACGTGATTAATAATTAATATATTATAGAATTGAGTATTGTTATAATTTAGTCACTTTTTTCAGAGATTAATTAATAATAAAGGCTGGTTTTTATAGGCAATAATTTTGGCGGTTTGGAAAATGAATTATTTTTTAAATGTCAATTACTGTTTTGATTGTAAAACGACTATTATTCTCCCTTAGGCTATATAATGCGCATGAAACGGAGCTTAATTAATTTAGTAACATCTGAAGGAATTTTGACAGTATTATTAAGTTTTGATCAAGAATTGTAACGGATGTACCTTCGTAGACAACATTTGTGCTTTTACTGTAGATAGAGTTATCAAATGGAGCAGACAGATTCTCTAAAAAGAGAATTTGAAACGTCAAATATTTGAGTTATTTTTTGGGGGTATAGAACATCATTTTTCCTCTACTTTTTCATTAGTATCTGTTTCTGTTTTAGGCAGTTTCCAATTTCCCGTATAACATAATAAAGCTGAAAATATCGGCATTCTACTATCAGATTTCCGTTCTTTTTATTCGTCCTATTTCCTTGTCAGAACACAGTAGGCCGAGAGCGCCTCCACCAAACAATGTCGTCACTGAAACAACCTCTTGTTTTATTTTATACCCTAGCCTTACTTTTTTACGACTTGTTCGAATTGGGAGGACAGGGGCGTACTAGCCCTAAAACAACAAACATTCATTAAATGGGCTAATTAAAAATATTTTCATGACTCTTTTAATGTCTTCAACATCTTATCTTGTTCTTAAGACGGTCCTGTATTAACTTTGCCTCACCCTCAGAATATTGAATCCTGAATCTCTAAAATATATTCAAATTTCGAAGTTACAGCTCGCGGATTCATTAAAATATGAAATTAAAATTTTCAACTTCTAAATGGCTTTAAAATATATTCTGACGAGTATTCAACTTCTACGTTGAATAAATTTTTTTAGTATTTCTTCAAAATAATATGAATACAAGTGTGAAAAACCATTTTATCATATTTTTATGGCACACAGAACGAGCTAGAAACGTTGAACACATTTACGAAGTTGCTATTCTTAAAACTTTTATATTTAAAGTTTTAGTTGTAAACATACATTTTAAAAGTAAAAAATTGTATGTAACTTTTTGTATTTGTCTTCCAACTTTAAACTAACTTCGTAAGAAGTTTTTCAAAAAAAAGCATACAAAAATTACAGTTAATTTCTAATTCAAAACATATTCTGTGGAAATTATTACCAAACATCAACCCTCATCCCCAACTTAATTTATTTTGTACAGTCCTGTAAATTGAATCTCTAACATCTAAACAACTTGGCACCTACGAGGGTGGTTTGGAAACTCCCCTTTAAAATAGTCTGCATTCTCGTTCAATTAAAGTCTTTCTTGTCAAACATTTTTTTTGAATATTAGAGAACACATCCAAGAAAATCGAAACTCAAAGGTGAGGGAATGATAATGGAAGCCCTAACTTCACTGATTTCGCGACTGCAACTTCAAAACGACGTCTAAAGTCCTGTAGATTCCACTGAAACAACTGCAAATCGTTCTTGATCAATGGTTGGCCATTTTCTTCCCATTTAATTTCCAAATGGTCAAATATTGATGCATCCTTTCCTAAATAGCCGAAAAATCCTAGAAGACAAACTGCCCGACTGTAAGAACAATTGTCACTGAAAGACAGCCCTTTTCAGCTGCAAAAATGGCCTCCGTCTTTTTCTAGCGCAGATTTTTCGCTGGTAATTCATTTTTTGAACTTTCTTTCGGACTCAGGTGCTTAATATGTATCCATGTTTTGTCCTCAGTAACCAAACGACGTCTAAAGTTTTTTAAATGCCACCAATTGATCAATAGTGAACAATCAAGAGTATAGAACTTTCGTGGGGCCTTTTATTTGCCACTTGATTTTCAAATGGTAAATATCTTTGACTGTTTTTTAGACTTAGGTGCCTAATGATGTATTCATGTCCACAGTAAGCAAACGACGTCCGAAGTTTTGTTAGATGCTACTGAAACAATTGCAAATCAACAAGCAATCAAGGGTAAAGAACTTATTTAAGCCAATCGTGGGCCTTTTTTGCCACTTTATTTCTAAATAGACAAATATCGGTGCAGCCTCTTCCAAGTAGTCGACAAATCTTAAAAGACAATCTTCTTGGCTGTAGGAGCAATCGGCACTGGAAGACAGCCCTTCCCAGCTGAAAAAACGGCCTTTGTCTTTTTCTAGTGCAGATTTTCCGCTAACAATCCATTTTTACTTACTTGTTTGGACTATTTTTTGGACTCAGGTGCTTTATAATGTATCCATGTTTCGTCCACAGTAATCAAACGATGATTAAAGTACTATAGATTCTACTGAAACAACTGCAAATCGTTCTTGGTCTTTTTATGGGCCAATCGTGGATCTTTTTCTTGCCACTTGATTTCCAAATGGTCAAATTTCGGTGCATCCTTTCCTAAATAACCGACAAATCCTAAAAGACAATCTGCCCGACTGTAAGAACAATCGTCACCAAAAGACAGCCTTTCTCAGCTACAAAAATAGCCTCCGTCTTTTTCTAGCGCAGATTTTCCGCTGGCAATCCATTTTTAAACTATTTTTTGGACTTAGCTGCTGAATTTTTTGTCCATGTTTCGTCCACAATAACCAAACGGCGTCTAAAGTCCTGTAGATTCCACTGAAACAACTGCAAATCGTTCTTGGTCAATGGTAAGCAATCAAAAGGATTATCCGATGGTGGCCCATTATTTTTCCACTTAATTTCCAAATGGTCAAATATCGGTGCATCCTAAATAGTCGACAAAAACAAAAAGACAATCTTTCCTACTGTAGGAACTTTCGTTCCCAAAAGACAGCCTTTCTCAATTAAGAAAACGGTCTTCGTCTTTTTTGGCGCAGATTTTTCACTGGTAATCCATTTTTTTAACTGTTTTCCAGACAAAGGTGCTTGACTATGTATCCATATTTCGTCCACAGCAACCAAACGACGTTTAAAGTCTTGTAGACTCTACTGGAACAATTGCAAATGTTTCTTGGTTAGTGGTAAGCAATCAAAGGCTAATTGTGGGCTTTTTTCTTGCCACTCGATTTCCAAATGATCAAATATTGGTGCATCCTCTCCTAAATAGTCGACAAATCCTGAAAGACAATGTTCCCGACTGTAGGAGCAATCGTCCTTAAAAGACAATCCTTCTCAATTGAAAAAACGGCCTTCGCCATTTTTAGCGCAGATTTTCCGTTGGAAATCCATTTTTTCAACTCTTTTTTAGACTTAAGTGCTTAATTAGGTATTCATGTTTCGTCCACAGTAACCAAACGACGTCTAAAGTCTTGTAGATTCCACTAAAACAATTGCAAATCTTTCTTAGTCAATGGTAAGCAATCAATTTTGATCGTGGGCCTTTTTCTTGCCACTCGATTTTCAAATGGTCAAATATCGTTGCATCCTCTCCTAAATAGTCGACAAATCTTGAAAGACAATCTTTCCGACTGAAGGAACAATCGTCACTGAAAGACAGCACTTCTCAGCTGAAAAAATGGTCTTCGTCTTTTTCTGGCGCAGATTTTCCGATGGCAATCCGTTTTTTGAACTGTTTTTCAGACAAAGGTGCTTAATGATGTATTCATGTTTCGTCCACAGCAACCAAACGACGCCTAAAGTCTTGTTGATTCCGCTGAAACAACTTCAAATCGTTCTTGGTCATTGATAAGCAAAGGTGAAAAACTTTTTTAGGCTAATCGTGGGCCTTTTTCTCACCATTTGATTTCCAAATGGTCAAATATCCTTTCCCAAATACTCGACAAATCCTAAAGGACAATCTTCCCGATTTTAGGAACAATTTTCACAAAAAGACAGTTCTTCTCAGCTGAAAAAGTAGCCTTCATCTTTTTCTGGCGCAGGTTTTCCGCTGCAAATCCATTTTTTAAACTTTTTTGCAGGCTCAGGTGCCCAATAATGTATTCAAGCTTCGTTCACAGCAACCAAACGACGCCCAAAGTCTTGTAGATTCCGCTGAAACAACTTCAAATTGTTCTTGGTTACTGATAAGCAATCAAGAATAAAGAACTTTTTGTGAACCAATTGTGGACGTTTTTCTTGCCATTTAATTTCCAAATGGTCAAATATCGGTGCATAATAGTTGAGGAATCCTGAAAGATAATCTTCCCGACTGTAGGAACAATCGTCCCTAAAAGACAGTCCTTCTCAACTGATAAAATGGCCTTCGTCTTTTTCTGGCGCAGATTTTTCTCTGGCAGTCCATTATTTTAACTGTTTTTGGACTCAGATGCTTTATAATGTATCCATGTTCCATCCACAGGGATCAAACGACGATTAAAGTCCTGTAGAGTCCACTGGAACAGCTGCAAATCGTTCTTGGTCAATGATAAGCAATCAAGAGTAAAGAACTTTTTATGGGCCAATCGTGGGCCTTTTTCTCACCATTTGATTTCCAATTGGTCAAATATCCTCTCCCAAATACTCAACAAGTTCTAAACGACAATCTTCCCGACTGTAGGAACAATTGTCATCAAAAGACAGTCCTTCCCAGCTGAAAAAATGGCCTTCGTTTTTTTGCAGCGCAGATTTTCCGCTGGCAATCCATTTTTTAAATTATTTTTTGAACTCAGATGCTTTATAATGTATCCATGTTTCGTCCACAGTAATCGAACGACGATTTAAGTACTGTAGATCTCACTGAAACAACTGCAAATCGTTCTTGGTCAGTGGTAAACAATCAGGAGTAATTAGCTAATGGCGGGCCATTTTCTTGCTACTCAATTTTCAAATGGTCAAATATCGGTGCATCCTGAAGTCGACAAATCCAAAAAGACAATCTTTTTGACTGTAGGAACAATCGTCCCCAAAAGACAGATTTTCCGGTGTCAATCCATTTTTTTGACTATTTTCGAGACTCAGAAGCTCAATTATGTATTCATGGTCCGTCCACAGTGACCAAACGACGTCATAAGTCTTGTAGATTCCACTGAAACAATTACAAATCGTTCTTGGTCAATGATAAGCAATCAAGGGTAAAAAACTTTTTTACGCTAATCGTGGGCCTTTTTCTTACCACTTGTTTCCTAAATGGTCAAATATCCTCTACTCAATACTTGACAAATCCTAAAGTACAATCTTCCCGACTGTAGGAACAATCGTCACCAAAAGACAATCCTTCTCAGCTGGAAAAATGGCCTTTAACATTTTTCAGCGCAAATTTTCCGCTTGCAATCCATTTTGTCGACTTTTTTCCAGGCTCAAGGGCTCAATAATGTATTCATATTTTGTCCACAGCAACCAAACGACGTCTAAAGTCTTGTAGACTCCGCTGAAATAACTTCAAATCGTTCTTGATTAATGATAAACAATTAAGAGTAAAGAACTTTTTGTGGGCCAATTGTGGACCTTTTCCTTGCCACTTTGATTTCCAAATGGTCAAATATCGGTGCATCCTCTCCCAAGTAGTCTACAAATCTTAAAAGACAATCTTCCCGACTGAAGGAACAATCGTCTCCAAAAGACAGTCCCTCCCAGCTGAAAAAATTGCCTTCGTCTTTTTTTAGCGCAGATTTTCCGCTGGAAATCCATTATTTCAACTGTTTTTGAAATCAGGTGCTTATTGATGTATCCATGTTCCGTCCACATTAACCAAACAACTAATAAAAATCCTGTAAGATCCACTGAAACAACTGCAAATCTTTCTTGATTAATGGTAAGCAATCAAAGGCTAATCGTTGGCTTTTTTCTTGCCACTTGATGTCCAAATGGTCAAATATCGGTACATCCTCTCCTAAATAGTCGACAAATTCTAAGACAATCTTTCCTACCGTAGGAACAATCGTCACCAGGAGACAGTTCTTTCCAGCTGAAAAATAGCTTTCGTCTTTTTCCAGCGCAGATTTTCCGCTGGAAATTCATTTTTTGAACTGTTTTTTAGACTCATGTTTTGTCTTCAGTAACCAAATGACGTCTAAATTATTGTAGACTCCACTAAAATAAATTCCAATCGTTCTTGGTTAATGGTAAGCTATCAAAAGTAAAGAACTTTTTATGGGCCAATTGTGAATGTTTGTCTTCCACTCAATTTTCAAATGGTCAATTTTTTTCTTTTTCTGATGCAGATTCTTGTGTGGCAAGCCATTATTTAGATTATTATTTGGTCTCAGGTGCTTAGTAATGTATCCAAGTTTTGATAACAGTCACCAAACGACGCCTAAAGTTCTTGGTCAATGGCAAGCAATCAAGAGTTAAGAACTTTTTATGAGCCAATCGTGGGCCTTTTTCTTGCCACTTGGTTTCCAAAAGTGTTTAACTCGTACCTCGCAGATCCTAAAAGAATTTTCGCTGGTTACTAATCATTTAGACTGTTTTTCAGTCTTAGGCGTGTAGTAGTGCTTCCAATTTTCGTCCAATTGTGTTTTACTTGCTATTTGATAACATAATGTGCAAGAAATGGCGCAGATTTTTCGATGGCAATCCATTTTTTAAATTGTTTCTTGTGTCCGGCGTCCATGTTTCGTCCATAGTCACTAAATGACGCCTAAAGCCTTGTAGATATCGCTGAAACAGCTGCAAATCGTTTTTAGTCAATAGTAAGCAATCAAAAGTAAAGAACTTTTTCATGTCCAATTATGGATGTTTTTTGGTACAGACTCTCCTTAGGCAATCCAATATTTAGACTGTTCTTTGGTTTCGAGTGCCTAATGATGTCACTTAACGACGCCTAAGGTCCTGTGGATGCCACTGAAACAACTGCAAACTGTTCTTGGTCAATAGTAAGCAATCAAGAATTAAAACTTTTTTATGGGCCATTCTTGGACGTTTTTCTAGCCACTTTTTTTCCAAATGGTCAAATATTAATATATAGTCGACAATTGTCCCTTGTGAATTCTAAGAGACAGTTGTCGGCTGAAGAAACAACCTTCTTCCAAGTCTTAATTCAAATCCGTTGTCTCTACGAATTATAATAAAAATAAAATGAAATATTTTACTCTGACAACAAAATTATTGGAATATTAGGTTAATTAAGTGAGAATACTGTTTCTGCGAGTGTTTCAAATATTATTAAGTCTTTATTTGGCTCCTTTATCGTCTATATCCCACACTATAACCTGCAGTAATCCCAATAAACATTTACGTTTAGCAAATGTGTTTCTTGTCTGAATCCAGCTAAGATCTCGACTCTTAACATTTTATTTTGTTGGTATTACTGTACTCAAGCTTCATGAGACCCTAGACGCCACTTCTGACAGTGGTTCTTGTTGTTATATCTAGATATCGACAGAGAAAACATCTGAAGCTAGCTTTCAAGTTGAAATTATTTTCTGTTTCAGCCATGTCCAGAACACCACGATTTCCGCGACGCCCAGTGTTCGACCTACAACAGCATCCCTTACGAAGGCCAATTATACCAGTGGTTAGCCCACTACGATGACGTAGATCCTTGTACTTTAACCTGCAGGGGCCGAATTCATAGTTCTCCTTCAGCGCGACTTATGGGGCACTTGGGGTCACCTAGAGACGAATCTAGCGCCTCTAGTGGAGGGGAAGAAGAATTAGATGATGAGCAGAAGTTGCAGGAGTTGGAGGATGAAGCTTTTGTGGTCGCTAGACTGAAGGATCGGGTTCATGATGGGACGAGGTGTCGAGCAGGAAGCCTGGACATGTGCATCGATGGAAAATGTCGAGTAAGTCATATAAATATAAATATTTGAATTGATTTGGTCAAAAAATTATCCGCATCTAAATTCAGTGCGTGTTTCTATGGTTACCTCCTATAATTTCAGTTATTTACTACATTCACTGGTTATTTACGACATCATAAAAGATAGTTCAGTCTGTGTTTTATTTTGTATTCTCATGGCCGACTTTGGATGCAATTTTACATTGTCACTAGCTCGGGGTAATGTTATGTTTCAGTTTTCTTACAGTTTTATTACTTTCAAATGGAATAAGAGTTAAAAATGTTCGCAGAAATGAAATTTGATGGTGTCTTTCAACTTTGTAACATATTCCAAAGATGCAAACTTTGAAAAGTTACATACCATGAAGAAAACATCAAAATTAATGCGAAATTTATTGTAATTTTAATTGAGGCAATCCTCAATAAATTTGTGTGCAGATATTGTTGACTAAAACCGAGTGGATTTCAAAGAAGGCCCAATGAATGAGCAATATTCTATTTTGGCTTTCGATTCAGAAATTTTCAGCACGCTAATGCTCACCGCATTTACATGTCAGTATTTTATCTCTTTTCTTCCGGGATCTGAACACAAATCCCGGAAAACCCGGAATCTTACGGAGTCAAACTTAACCGGAGAATTCAGTGAACACGCTAGAAACGAACAGAACTGAATTTTTAGATTCTCTACGTGAAAGATCACAAGTTCAATCACCTCCAAATTACAGTATGATAATATAAATAGCCTCCCCAACCGAACGCATGAATTGTTTCCCAATTTATGCTTTCAAAACTACGCTTATTCCTCAAAGTTCTTTTGCTTCATCTACATTCAAGATCCTATTTATACAAGCTTCTTTATTGTTCCCACTCGGAAACTTTCTTTCAAACAATAATCATATTCATTCAATCTCAATTTCATGGTTTTTCTTCAAATAAATCATCCTCACTCTTTCAATTACATCCTCGCTAATTGTCCTTCAATTCATCTCTTTTTATATCAACTCTCTTTATTCTCTAAATTCTCTATATTCCCTTTATTCTCCAGATTTTCTCATTCTCTGAATTGTCTATATTCTCTATATTCTTTATAATCTCTTTATTCTTCATTCTCTATATTTTCTATATTCTCTATATTCTCCATGTTATCCAGTTTCTCAATATTCTCTGAACTCTATTTTCTCTATATTCTTTCAATTTTTTATATTCCCCATATTTTCCAAAATCTCTATATTCCCCCAATTCTCTATATTCCTGTTATTCTCCAAATTTCTTTACTCTCCTTTATTCTCCAAACTCTCAATATTCTCTAAATTCTCTATATTCTGCAGATTCTCTTTATTCTCTAAGCTCTCTATATTCCCTAGGTTCTCTATATTACTTTTATTTTTCAAATTTTCATTATTTTCTTCATTCTTTGAATTCTCTTAATTCCCTATATTCTCCAAATTCTCTATATTCTCTAAATTTTTTATATTTTCTTCATTCTCTAAATTCTCTATGTTTTTCCTGTTCTTTATATTCTCTATATTCTCTTTATTCTCTAGATTCGCCAAATTCTCTATATCATCTGTATTCTCTTCATTCTCTGAATTTTCTATATCTTCCAAGATTTTGTCTTCTATTCCTTTTATTATCTGAACTCTCAATACTCGCTTTAGTCTCTATATTCTGTAAATTCTTCATATTCCCTATATTTTCTTTATTTTTCATATCCTCTTTATTATCTGAATTTTCTATATTCTCTAAGTTTTCTATATTCCCTAAGTTCTCTATATGTCTTCTATCATTCAAATAAACTTATTTTCTTTATTCTCTAAATTTTCTTTATTTCCTACATTCTCCACATTCTCTATATTCTTTTAGTTCCCTATATTCTCTACTCTCCATATTCTATATATATTTCTCAAGCTCTCTAAATTGCATTAATTCTCAAAATTTCCTTATTCTCTATATTATCTGAACTCTAAATATTCCCTTATATAGAATATAGAGATTGAAGAGAATATTTAGAATTCTCCATATTCTCTATATTCTCTTTATTCTTTAAATTTTCTTTATTTCCTTAATCCTCTATATTCCCAAGGTTTTCTACTTTTTTTTTATACTCCAAATTTCCTTATTCCATATACTATCTCTATGTCCTATATTCTCTATATTGTCTCTATTCTCTATATTCTCCAAATTCTCAATATTCTCTGAACTCTCTATATCTTCTACATTCTGTTTATTCCGTTTATGCTCCAGATTCTCTATATTCCTGCACTCTCTTTATTCTCTCTATTCTCTATATTCTTTATATCATCTTTATTCTCTATATTCTTTACATTCTGTAAATTCTCCACATTCTCCATATTCTTTATATTCTCTGCATTTTGTCTATTCTCTAGATTTTCTTTATATTCTAAATTCTCTATATCCTTCACGATTTCTATATTCCCCATGCTCTATACACTTCTTTTACTATCCAAATTCTCAATATTCTCTTTATTCCCTATATTCTGTAAATTCGGCATATTCTCCATATTTTCCCTATTTTTCACATCCTCTTTATCATCTAAATTCTCTATATTCTCTATATTTTCTATACTTTCTACATTCTATTCTTTTCATTCCCTCAATTCTCCATATCTTCCAAGATTTTTATATTCCCTAATTTATCTGTATTCTGTAAGTTCTCTATATGCTCTATGTTTTCTTTATTAATCGCATTCTCTTTATTCTCTAAGTTCTCTATGTTCTCTAAATTCTCTATATTCGCTAAGTTCTCTATATTATTTCTATCATCCAAATTTCCTTTTTTTTTTATTCCTTAAATTCTCTTTATACCCTTCTTCAGATTCTCTATATTCTCTGAATTCTCTATATTCTCTTTATCCTTCTATCCTCTATATTCTCCACATTCTCCCTACTCTCTATATTCTCTATATTTTCTGGATTCTCATTATTCTCTGAGCTTTATGTATTCTCTACATTCTGCTTATCCTCTTTATTCTCTAGATTCTCCATATTTTTTATATCATCAGTATTCTTTCTATTCTCTAAATTCTCTTTATTCCCTAAAGTCTCTATATCTTTCAAGATTTTTATACTGCTTCTATATTCCTTTCATTAGCCTGATTCTCAATATCCTGTTTATATTCTATATTCTGTAAATTCTCTATATTTTCTAAGTTTACTATATTTCTTATATCATCCAAATTACTTAATTCTCTTTTTTATTTAAATTTCCTTTATTCCCTACATTCTCCAGTTTTTCAATATTCCTCGAATTTTCAATATTCTATTTATTTTTCTCCAATTCTCTATACTCCCCAAGTTCTCTATATTCCATTCATTCTCCAAATTTCCTTATTCTCTATATTCTCGGATTTATAAATATTCTCTCACAGAGAATAAGAAGAATATAGATAATATTTGAAATTCTGCACATTCTCTATATTTTTCAGACACTCTTTATTCACTTAATTCTCTATGTGAAAACTAACAGCCACAATTCAATTTTAAAAGAGCGCGTCGCAAAAAATTAATGCTTGAAAATCTTGGCTGATAAGATTATAAAAAAAAGGAGATTTTTGTTTTTCTTTGTAATTTGAAATATTGTCAAAATATTATCGAAGTCATATATTGTAGTAAATATAATTATTCTGGAATAAAAAGTGTCAATTTGAATTGGTCAATTTATTACAATTAAAAGCGTGCAAGTTCCACCAGCATCTGTGATTTTTATGTGACGTAGCCTGGCAGGTAGCTTTGCTTGCGATCACTACACTCTATATTCCCATCCCAAGGCTCTCTATAATGCTTTATCGTTCAAATTTTCTTATTCTCTATATCCTCTTTATTCTCTAAACGTTCTTTTTCCTCTAAATTCTCTTTATTCTATAGATCAGTGATTCTCAACCTTGATTTGGTTGCGGTACACTTTTAAAAATTTCAAAATTTGGCGGCACACTAACAATAAAATAAGTAGAAATTTTTATTACTTATAATACACTGTAAAATAGTTTATGATAATAATTTTCAATGAAATATAAAATAATATATATTACAAAGACAGTAGAATGCATACTGATTTATTCTTTTCATTCTTTTATTCTCTAGATTCTCTTTACTCTCTAAATTCTATTCATTTTTTGAATTCTCTTTTCTCTGATTTCTCTGAATTCATTATATTCTCTATATTCTCTAGATTCTCCATATTTTCTATATTCTCGTCATTCTCTAGACTCTCTCCATTCTCTAAATCCTTTATATTCTTCATATTCTCTAATTTTTCCATATTTAAAATTTTAAAATTCTCCATATTTCTTATATTTCCTAAATTCTCTATTTTTTTTTTATGCTCTCTAGATTCTGTCTGAATGGACGCTTTTGAAAGAGTATCCTGTGGCTGTATTTTAAATAGTTAATTATTTTTTCAATATTCATGAAGGTAAATTTCAGTTGATTTACCATCAAATTTTGTAAGACGGAGCACCTGCTCATAATTTTTACCAGGTTACAAAATATCTTAACGAAACGTTTGGTGACAAATGAATTATTTTTAGTGATATATATTAGCAAATGCTAATATAAATACTACGCTTTCACCAATATGCATAGAGGTCCGTAAAAAAGGTTCCTTTGGATGTCAGTTGCTGGCCCAATAATTTTTTCTGAATGCTTGTAATAAAACTAATGTCATTAGCTCCCAAGAATGTATTTTTCGTTATATTTTAAGCTAGGACTTTCCCAGCAAAAAGGAGTCTACTTTCAGCACAGAAATCCAAGTGCATAAATTAGTAGGTAACACAGGTATCTTTCAGGGGATCGCTGAAATTGCTGCTGTAAATTTATTCTCGTTCCGTGGTAGTGGCTGAATATGGTGAATTCTGTGGAGTAACATCGTATGAAAAGAACGCGTCTTTTTAAAGCAAGACACAGGAATACTGTTAGCCAAAGTGCCAACTTGAAATAGGGCTCGATCGAGGCGGAAATAAGAATGGGGAGGGAGATTTTATAAAATTCACACAGTAAAAAAAAGTATTGAGACATCACCCTGTATATTAAATAAATCATTTCCTTCTTCGAACATAACTCACATCTGTCGACAATCCATAGAATAAATTCAAAGTTTGAAGCAAAGGATTTAAGGGTTGAACTACCCTATAAGTACATTCGAAAGTATTTGAATGTAAAATAAAAGTTTCAGGCCGAAACTTTTCTGTGCACCTTCAGGTACGACTTTTATTTCGCAGATACAAATACGAATATATAAAATTGCCTAAGCAAAATATCAATCAATCAACTTCTCCGCTTTCCACTCAATAAAAATTTTAATTCACTTTTTCAATTTGTAGAGAAAACAACTTTTTGCTCATTTCTGCTCTTTTTCGTATATTGATCTCGTCGCAACTTTGATTGAACCATCATGAATTTGTAATTGCTCATTGGGCGACCCACTTTTCGGAGCCAAACCGGAAGTGGTTTAATTTATATTTTGATGACGCTGTAAAACTGCAGGGAACTTGTTCTATATTTGAAATGTTTCCGGGATTATATTATAATTACATATGTGTGTATTTGTGTGTTGCAGAGAGTGGGATGCGATCTAAGAATCGGAAGTACCAAAAAAGTTGACGCTTGTGGCGTTTGTGGAGGGGATGGGACTTCCTGCGCGCAGCCCTTGTATCATTGGACTGTTGCGCCTATGTCCTTATGTTCTGTCACTTGTGGGGGAGGTAATCATCAAGCTTTTTAATTCTACACTCAAATAAATAAATACGTGGTTTCAATAATATTTCTGCTTTCTTCAAGGGTATAAAATGTCGAGACCAGTCTGCGAAAATCGTGTTTCCGGGGCAGAAGTGGAGCAGCAGTTGTGTAATGCGGCTCAAAAACCGGATGCTACTGTGGTGCAATGTAACACCCATAAATGCCCACCAAAGTAAGTTCAATTATTTAAGATCTTAAAGCTATGAAATAGTTTATTTTGGGGGTGTTTCAATCCGGCACTGATTAGTAACAATAAATGAATCACATTTCATATTTGAGCATGCGGAGTGAATATTAAGTGAAGATAAATTGATTATTCACTGATTGAATATTGAATAAGGGTCATGCCAATTAAATTGACGTCACTGACTCATTCTGTTGTGGGTAATTCATAAAAAATGAAAGCTGGACCTTCTTCTACTGATTTTTGTACGCGAAACTTTGTAGACCAAAGTACTTACTTACTTACTTAATCCTAAAGCTTATCTACCTTTTCAGGTGTAAGGCTGGTGGTTTTTACTTTTCTTGTTCATTCTTCTTCTTCTTCTATTGGTATCCGCTTCCAGATCTCCTTCCATTTTTCTCTCTTTTTGCTTAAGTGGCCTGCTTCCTCCCATTTACAGCCCCTCTTTTTCAGTGCTTTCTTCACTTCTTCTTTCCATGTTTTTCTGGGTCTTCCTCTCTGTTTTGTTTTTGCTGTTCTTGCTTCGTACACTTTTTTTGTCGTTCTCTCCTCTTCCATTCTTTGTATATGGCCCCACCATCTTAATTGTCCTTCTTCTATTATGTTTTCTATCGGTTTTACATTCAGTGTCTCTCTATATACCTTGTTTCTTATCTTGTCCAAAACTGTTTTCCCTTCTATTTTTCTCAGGAATCTCATCTCTGTACTGTTCAATTTACTACGTTGTCTTTCTGTTGTTGTCCAGGTTTCTGATCCGTAGGACAGGATAGGCACAGCTACTTTTTTGTATATTTGTGCTTTGGTTTCCTTCGGTATTTCTTTATTTGTTAGTATAGTCTTCTTCAAAGCGTTAAACAGTCTACCTGTGGCTCCTGTTCTTTCGTTTATTTCATCATCTAGTTTTCCGTCATAAGTCAGTATTGTTCCTAGGTATTTAAACTTCTTGACTTGTTCTAACGTTTCTCCTTCTAACTTAATTGTGTGTTTTTCCTCGTTTCTGCTTATGACCATCGATTTGGTTTTATTGCGGTTAATCTTCATGTTAATTTTTTCAAGATGTCTTCTGAATATTTCTAAGTTCTTGTTTAGTGTGTCCTCGTCTTTTCCTATTATTACCATGTCATCTGCATAACATGTCTCTATTATTTTTACGTTCTCCATTTTCCACTTTCCCATTATGTATTCTTTCGCTTCCTTTCTTGCTTCTTTTATTGCTTTGTCAATCACTAGTGTAAAGAGTAACGGGCTTAATATGCAGCCTTGTCTTACTCCTTTTGTAGTTTCGAACATGTCTGATGTTTCTTTCTTTGTTCTTACATAATTTTTAGTCTTTTTGTATAGACTTTGTATACCCATTAATATGTTAGTATCTACTTCTCTTTCTCTTAACGTGTTCCATATGTCTTCTCTATCCACTCTGTCGAACGCCTTCTCTAGATCTATGAAGCACAGATGCACCTTGTCTCCTTGTTTTATAATTTTCTCACTCACTTGCCTTATTATACTTATTGCGTCATTTACTCCTCTGTTTGGTCTGAAGCCATATTGATTATCTTCTAGGGATTTTTCTACTTGGGTCCTTAGTTTCTTCTCCAGGATTCTTGCAAACAATTTCGCCGCTGTACTTAAGAGTGTTATTCCTCGGTAGTTTTGGCATTCTTTTATGTCACCTTTCTGTTTATATATGGGGCATATAATACCTATTTGCCAGTCTTCCGGTGCAATTCCTGAACTAATTACTTTATTGTAAATTTCCTTCAACCTTTCCAGCGCTATATCTGTTGCTGCTTTAAGCATTTCTGCCGTTATCTTATCATGTCCTGGGGCTTTACCTGCTTTGGTTTTCTTTAGTACTTCTTTTATCTCATCTAGAGTTATTTCCTCATCTTGTTCAAACTTTTTCTCCTGTGGTATGGGTTCTCTCTTTTCCTGTGTACTTTTCTTTTCTTTTATATCATCTCCTTCTAATAGCTCTTTGAAGTACTGTCTCCATGTTTCCATTATCTCTTCCTCTTTTGTCATCAGTTCTCCAATCTTGTTTTTAATATTATGCAACATTTGTGTCTTTCTCTTTCTTGTTTTCTTTATTATCCCGAAGAATAGTTTTTGATTGTCCTTATATGCTGTTTTCATTACTTCGCCAAATTCTGTCCATGAGTTCTTTTTTGCCTCCATTACTGCATTCTTTGCCTTTTTCTTTCAGCTTTATAGCTTTCATAATTCTTTTCGTTCCTCGTATTTATGTATCTTTTCCATTTCTCTTTCTTCCTCTTAATTGCCTCTTTTACTTTTCCATTCCACCAAAGCGTTTGTTTTGTCTCTAGACCAAAGTAAATCAGCAAATTGCCACTCTTTCGATTGTTCCCTTGTTTCTGGATCATGAATATAGATTCAAAATTTTATCTATAGTCAACATTCGGCCCAAAAAGCTCAACAATTTCAGCTTTCCAAATAATTGACGGGGATTATTTGCTGCGAAACGCAAAAGACAGTCTTCATATATTTTTCGGCTGAATTTTTGTTGAAAACTTATTATTTGGACTGTTTTTTGATCTTAAGTGTGTTGTAATGTATCCATGAGCTGTTTTTATTGTCAAAACCGATTTTCCTTCGTTTTCGCAATCATATCCACATTTGAGTCAAATTTATCTTCCACCAAGAATTTTTTTATATTGGCAGTCCAAGAGAACCAAATTTTGAGGGTAGTACAACGAGTTGAATCCCCAACTTCATTAATTTTGCAACTAAAACTCCAAAGGAGTGAGCTGCGTTGTCAAAATGGAAAAAGACTTTTTGTGGGCCAATCGTGGACGTTTTTCTTGCAATTTAGTTTCCAATGGGTCAAATAAGGGCTCACAATATTAACCAGAGACATTTTTACCCTTTGCAAAAAAATGAAGCTCAAAAAACTGACTCCTTATTCTTTTTGACTGAGGGAACGACTCTATACGTTGACAACTTATTATTTGAGCTGTTTTTTGATCTCAAATGTGTTGCAATGTACCCATGTTTCAGTTTCAGTGTCAAAATGATGTCTAAAGTTTTTTGGACTC
Organism: Dromius quadrimaculatus; assembly: GCA_963989225.1. Classification (NCBI taxonomy): domain Eukaryota; kingdom Metazoa; phylum Arthropoda; class Insecta; order Coleoptera; family Carabidae; genus Dromius; species Dromius quadrimaculatus. Next base: position 55,254,323 of record OZ022330.1, read on the forward strand.
ACTCAAACTGCTGCAAATCCTTTTTGTAACACATTACATGATTTTGTTTCGTTTTCGCAATAATATCTTCGTTTCTTTCTCCCAACAGAAATTTTTTTTAAGTTGGCGAATAGGTGGTAATCCAAGAGCTCCAAATTTTGCGACTACAACTCTAGAAGAGAGAGCTGCGTTGTCATGAAGGAAAAAGACTTTTTGTAGGCCAATCGCGGACTTTTTTCTTGCAATTTAGTTTTTAATAGGTCGTACAAGGAGGCACAATATGAACCAGTAACATTTTTACCCTTTTCCAAATCAATGACGAGGATTATATCTTGCAAAACCCAAAAAATAGTTTCCAAGTACTTCTCGCCTTTTTTAATTTATTGCTTGGACTGTTCTTTTGTTCTCTGGTGTATTATAATGTATCTATGTTTAGTGCTAAAATGACAACTAAAGCTTTTTTGATTCACTTAAACTGCTGCAAAACGTCTTTGAAACAAGTCATACAATTTTGTTTCGTTTCATTCAAATCTATCACCCACCAGCAATTTTTTTATTTTGACAAACAGGTGGTAGTTTAAAAGGGGCAAATCTTGAGAGTAGTAAACGAGTTTGATCCCTAATGCAATAAATTTTGCGACTACAACTCCAGGGGAATGAGCTGCGTTGTCATGATGGAAAAATACTTTTTTGTAAGCCAATTATGGATGTTTTTCTTGCAATTTAGTCTTCAATAGATCAAACAAGGATGCACAATATGAACCAGCGACATTTTTACCCTTTTCGAAATAATTGACGAGGATTATTTCGTGCAAAATCCTTGTCGACTGGAAGAACTGTCTCCGGCCTGTTTTGATGCTGATTTTTTGTTGGCAACTTCTTGTTTGGACTGTTTTTTGATCTCAGGTGTGTTTTAATGCATTCATGTTTCGTTTCTAGTGTCAAAACGACACCTGAAGCTTTTTTGATTTACTTAAACTGCTGCAAATCGTCCTTGCAACACGTCACACGATTTCGTTCCGTTTTCGCAATCATTTGAGTCAAATCTGTCTTCCACCAGCAATTTTTCATATTGACGAACAGTTGGTAATCCAAAAAATCAAAATTTTGAGGGTAGTACAACAAGTTGGATCCCTAAATCCAATAAATTTGCGACCACGGTTCTAGATTAATAAGCTGCGTTGTCAAAATGGAAAGAGACTTTTTGTGGCTCAATTATGGACGTTTCTCTTGCAACTCAGCTTCCAAAAGGTCGAATAAAAATGCACAATATAAACCACTAACATTTTTACCCCTTTTCAAATAATTAACGAGAATTGTTCCATGCGAAAACCACTTATCGACTGAAAAAACAATCTCCGCCTTTTTTAGTGCTGATTTTCTGTTGGCATCTTATTGTTTAGACTGTTTTTTGGTCTTAAGTGTGTTGTAATGTATTCATGTTTCGTCTGCAGTACCAAAATGACACCTGAAATTTTTGATTCACTTAAACTGCTGCAAATCGTCCTTGCAACGATTTCGTTCCGTTTTCGCAATTATTAGAGTCAAATCTGTCTTCAACCAGCAATTTTTTCATATTAGCGCACAAGTGATAGTCCAAGAGGGCCAAATTTTAATGGTAATACAACAAGTTGGGTCCCTAAATCCATTAAATTTGCGGCCACAGTTCTAGATTAATAAGCAGCGTTGTCAAAATGAAAAAAGACTTTTTGTAGCTTAATTATGGACGTTTCTTTTACAACTCAGCTTTCAAAAGGTAGAATAAAGATGCGCAATATGAATCACTAACATTTTTACCCCTTTTCAAATAATTAACAAGGATTATTTCATGCGAAACCCGAAAGAAAGTTTCCATATTCTTGTTGACTGAAAGAACAGTCTCCACCTTTTTTGATGTTGATTTTCTGTTGGCAACTTATTGTATGTACTGTTTTTTGGTCTTAAGTGTGTTGAAATGTATTCATGTTTCGCCTGCAGTGCCAAAATGAGACCTAAAGTTTTTTTGATTCACTTAAACTGCTGCAAAACATCTTTGCAACAAGTCAAACGATTTTTACAACCATATTCTTGTTTCATTTAAATCTATCATCCACCAGCAATTTTTGTATATTGACAAACAGGTGGTAGTCCAAAAGGGGCAAATATTGAGGGTAGTAAACGAGTTTGATCCCTAATTCAATAAATTTTGCGACTACAACTCCAGGAGAGTGAGCTGCGTTGTCTTAATGGAAAAAGACTTTTTTGTTGGCCAATTATAGATTTTTCTCTTGCAATTTAGTTTCCAAAAGGTTAAATAAGGATGCAAAATATAAACCAGTAACATTCTAATCCTTTTTCTAAATAATTGACGAAGATTATTTCATGCAAAATCTTTGTCGACTGAAAGAACAATCTCCGGCCTGTTTTGATGCTGATTTTCTATTGGCAACTTCTTGTTTGGACTGTTTTTTGATCTCAGGTGAGTTGTAATGCATTCATGTTTCGTTTGCAGTGTCAAAACGACGCTTTAAATATTGTGGATTTATTTAAAACTGCTGCAAACGTTTCGTTTTCGCAATCATATCCTCGTTTCAGTTAAATCTATCACATATCAGCAATTTTTTTTCATATTTATGAACAGGTGGCAGTCCGAGAAGGTCAAATCTTAAGGGTAGTAGAACAAGTTGGATCCCTAACTCAATCAATTTTGCGAATACAACTCCAGAGGAGTGAGCTACGTTGTCATGATGGAAAAAGACTTTTATTCACAATCATAATAGTAATATGGCAATTCTTAACCTTTTGGAGGTTGGGAAGTATGTAATTTCCAACTGCAATGACTAGCTCACGGGTCGGAAGCGATACTTCCATCTCTTGGGTGGGAAATGTTTATGCAGGGTTGCCTAGCATCAGTCATAAATATTTGTTGGAGTAAAACAATGCGTGCTATCAGAAATACCGGTCATATAATCTAATGATCCAAATAAAACAATTATATTGAGAAGAAGCGGATTTATATTCCAATCCTGTGTAAATCTATGTCTTATAAATTCATAAATTTGTAAATTATGGACAAAATGCTATTAACTCACATACGTAGCACTTTCGTTCGATTCTGGATAAGTGTATAGCTCCATTTCACTATAATAACTTATTGATATCTGCACTTATCACAATTTCAATGGATACACGTATAAATAACTTGATTCATAAATCATAAATCCTACAAATGTCAAATTAATCAAATATTTCAAAACATTTTTGTTTTCATAGACTACTACATCAATTTACTTTGTTGGAAAAAGAACGAAATTGGATCATTTATTTCTCGGAAAATTGGGGATGATTGTGAATATAATAGTATACATACTTCGGTGAGGATTTCATATCAGCCTCGAGTTATATCTGATCCTCGAGGCTTCGCCTCTCGGTCATATAATAAACTCTCGGCTGTAATGAAATACCTCCCACCTCAGATGTAATACACTATTTCTCTTAAAATTTAGTTCTCAATAGGTCAAATAACAATGCATAATATAAACCATAGACATTTTCATCCTTTTCCAAATAATTAACGAGGATTATTGAATGCGAAACCCAAAAGAAAGTCTCAATAATCGACTGAAAGAATGGTCTTCGCATTTTCTGATGCTGTTCCTAGTTTGGACTATTTTTTGATCTCAGGTGTATTGTAATGTATCCAACTTTCGTCTATAGTGCCGAAACGACGCCTAAAGTTTTCTTTGATTCAGCTAAATCTGCTGCAAACTGTCTTTGTAACACGTCACATGATTTCGTTTCGTTTTTGCTATCATATCTTTCGTTTCAGTCAAATCTATCACCCATCAGCATTTTTTTCATGTTGGCGAACAGGTGGTTATCCAAGAGGGTTATATTTCAAGGATAATATCCCTAATTCAATCAATTTTGTGACTGCAACTCCAAAGGAGTGAGCTACGTTGTCATGATGGAGAAGGGTTTTTGGCAGGCCAATCATGGACATTTTTCTTGCAACTTATTGTCCAATAGGTCAAACAGGGATGCACAATATGAACCATAATTATTTTAACCTTTTTCCAAATAATTGATGAGGACTATGCCTTGCCAAACTCAAAAAATAGTTAGATTAGTAAGCTGTGTTGTCATAATGGAAAAAAACTTTTTTTGAAAACTGTCATTAAAAGTGAACATTTACAAGGCAACTAGAAACATGCGAAATGATTGTTTTGTTTACAGGACGCGAAATACTTCGCAGCCAGGATGCGAAATATTTAGATAAACTGTATTGGTATCATAGCAACATTAAAAGTGACATTTTGTGAGCCAATCATGAATATTTCTATTGCAACTTAGTTTCACAATATGAGCCAGTAACAATTTGACCCTTTTCCAAATAATCGACGAGGATTATTCCTTGTTACACCCAAAAGACAGTCTTTGTATCTCCTTTCGCCTTTTCTGATGAGAACTTTCCTTTGGAAATTCATTGTTTGGCCTAAGGCCTGTTGTACAATGACGAAATGATGCCTAAAGTTGCAAACCTTTAGTGTTGCCACGAGACTCGAGACCAGTCTCGGTCTCGTCTCGTCTCGCCTCAAAAAGTCGAGACGAGACCATAGAATGGGTCTCGAGTCAAAAGTCGAGACCGAGACGAGACCAAAGTCGAGTCTCGGCGAGAGTCTCGCGAGACTCTCGACGAGACTTGTATCATAATCACTTAAATTTCATTTTTATTTCTTATGAAAGCAATTATTATAGAGCAAGTAGGTTAATACCGACAAACTATAGTAATAATAATTGATTTAAGATGGTTACTGATGGATAAGTTTTTGATTGAGACAATCATTTTTTCTACCGCTCTTTCAGAATATTCACTTCATATTTAGCCTACATGACAATATTTTTTTGTCGATTGTTTTTTTAAAGTGTCATTTGGTTCTATCATGTTTGGTATCAGATTACCTAAAGCTTCTGCAGGAATAATTCTAGTAGAAGTCTGAAAAAGGATATTCAAACGATTGTTAATTTTTAATTAAATGATGTCTAGTTTAGTATCAATCTCAAGCATTTGGGGAGATAGGCTTAGCAGGAATATAAAAAAGATAATAAGTGAAATCCACGTTATAAAATTATACTTCCGGTGACCAAATGTCAAAACTGTATGTTCCAAATTAAAGACCCTGAAAATTTAGAAAAGAACTCTTGATTTTCAAAAATACCTATTTTATGTAGGGACCTAAATATAACCGCCATCCGTCACTTTAATAATGACAGCCGTCACTTTGACAATAACAGCTGTCACTTTGACAATGACAGCTGTCATTTTGAAATATGCAATTGATTGATGCAACACTCTAAATCTATGAAACAGCGATGAAATCGGCCATGAAACTTTTGGTTAGGGAAGTACTGTGTGGCCGCAGCAGATTTTATATGATAAGATTGTACAACAGGACGAGCCCCAATACTAGCACAACACTTTTAATTGCACAAAAAATTATCGACATAATGGAAGAATGTATTATCATACTATAACTGATTTTGACTGGAAATACGTTACATAAATCGACTCCTATAAGATTCCTGGTTATATTCCTGTGTCTCATCTAATGTCATACAAAATTGAATCAGATTAGGCTGGACTGGGCCATAGGAAGAGAAAATCAATACTATTCTTCCATGAATTTCAGTAATTTGAACCATATAGCCCGTTATTCACAGTCAATAACATAACCTCATTTGAAAATTTGATTTTTCCTCATCTACTTCCGAATTTGATGGTTCACACGTCGCAAATAATGCGTTAACTGAGCATGTAGGCATCTTAGATCTACCATCAATTCAAATGAACGCTTTCGTAGCCTGAATTTAGTTTATATGAATTTATCTTGAAAATCGTAGAAGAAATATCGTGTGGCGAACTAACATTATGAAATTCGGAGAATATATTTTATAACTCAGCGATTCTTGACTAGAAATATGTGGCCTCAACCTTGTCATAATGCTTTAGTTTACACATTTGTTGCATAAAACCATTGCCTCTTTATTATCTCTAATCCTCGTGGCTAATTCATAGAGACTGCTTGGAGACAGATCGCAGTCTCTATATGTCAATGTTGATATGTCCTAGTTACATTTATAGGAACTTGAATATTGTATGTTGGTGCAAACAATATGATCGATAAATTTATGCTGTCATTTAGTTGAGAACTGTCTGTTTGAAATCAGATTCAATTTATTTTTAATCATTTTCCAGATTTATTATTAATTATAATGGTGAAATTTTATTCTATTGATACTATTATTTAACGTACGAATGTCAAATCTGTCATCGAACTAAGGAAAATGACATGACCCTGTCTCTTACTTTTGGAAGACTGTCTTCAACGATGATGACATAAAATCACATCTCTAATTGCAAATTCGACGTAGGCTGAGATTATCCAATACGCAAGCGCGTTGTACGTGATCACGTGATCACAATTTCCAGAGCTGCTTAGCAATGTAGGAATAATTGTGTAATGCAAGAAATTCAAAAGACACATTATTTGTAGAGTAGTGTTTTTGTGGTTCTTAGCGATTGTAAAGTGAGCCAGAAACTCACGTCTGGAGATTTATGACCAAGCTATGAAACATAATTTTGCGCATCAAACACGCAAATACATTTTTTCGATAGAATTCATAGCAAATAATAATCAGGTAGAGCGAATTGATTCCCATATGTAAGAATATGTTATTTTTAAAAATCAAGGCGAGACTCTCGTCGAGACTCGAGACCGAGACGAGACTGACCTACTCGAGACCAAGGCGAGACCGAGACGAGACTGAGCTAGGCGAGACCATCACGAGACCGATACGAGACTCACTAAAGTCTCGTCTCGTCTCGTCTCGTGGCAACACTACAAACCTTGGAGTACGTCAAACGATTTCGTTTTCAAAAGACCCGTCTTGTAGCACATCTCACTTTTGTATCAAATTTATTTTCTGCCAGTCAATTTTCTATATTAGGTAACAGATTATAGGCCGAAGGAGTCAAATCTAAAAAATTAAAGAATCATCTAGATGATGAAAGCGCATTTTTGGAAGCTCATGAATGTTTGTTACTTCAGAGATTTCGCAAATTACCATCTCTCACAATTACTGAGCTTGAAATCAAGCAGTTTTGGCAAACTTACGAAACAGCAGCTTCCATTTAGTACTAGTTTCAAGTTGACTATTTGATAGGTACATGATTTATGCATGTACAAACTAAAAAATATCTTTTAATCTTCATTGTTTAGTTATTGAGTGACGGGAGGTCAAGTGCTGTACCTTAAAATAATAATTTGATCTTTATTAAAGCTACATAAAAAAAGTACACTAAAGGTAAACAAATTTTCATCCAATAATAATAATTCATTCTAATAAGCTTCAAATTCGCGTCAAACAAGTCATTGAATGAATCCCGGACAGATTTGACAACTGTACATAATAATAGTGACTCCCGCGGCGAAAGTTGTAACTAAATTTTTATCTACTTGAATAAATTTCAGTTGCCATATCCCTAATGTCATATATATCTATGGACATTGTTTCACTTGAAACAAGTAATTAAATAATTTAATCTTACTCAATCACTGAGCTTGAATTAAAGCAATTTGTGCAAACCTACGAAACAGTAGCTTTTATTTAGTACCAGTTTCAAGTCTGTAAATAGTATAGTTGCTGAGAACTCAGCGTCACGCCAGCCAGCCAGACAGCCAGCCAAAGTGAATATAATAGCGCTTTTTTCCAAAAAATGCGCTAAAAATAAGAAAAATAAAACATCAGGCAATAAAACAATAAGAGAATATATTATTCTCTCTATCAATATTTTAAAGTATCTATAAATTGATGCCCAATGACTCCATTACCAATTAATAAATATATTATTGAGAATTGAGCATTTTGGAATATTTAAAATTGTATTTATTGATTTATTATTACTTATTCTCTCCACTTGTATCTAAGAGTATCTATAAATTGACTTTTCTTCAGAAAGTCATTATTCTGGACTGGAGAATTACGTTTCAAAATATTCCACGTGCTATTTTAAAAATACCGGTTTTTCAAACCGCCATAACTCGGTTGATTTTGATCAAAAATGAATGAATCTTCGAGTTTTGGACTGTTTGAAGTTTTATCTTTTAGGGCATATAAGTAAATCCAACACAAGCTCATAAATACTCCTACCACGCCCTTGAGAAAAAAAAAATTCGCGATGTCACAAAATGTCAAATTTGAAAACTTGTACTGGGTGCGAAAAAAATCGAGGACTCAATTCACGACATAAAAAATCAAGTTCAATCATTTTCCTTTGAATTGCACAAAAAAACGAGTCTCTACGACAATTTGATGCTGAATTATGAATTAAACAACAAAAAATACATGTTGCGCTTTTTAGCGCATTTTTTGGAAAAAAGCACTATTATATTCACTTTGGCTGGCTGGCTGGCTTGCGTGACGCTGAGTTCTCAGCAACTATACTATTCACAGACTTGAAACTGGTACTAAATAAAAGCTGCTATTTCGTAGGTTTGCACAAATTGCTTTAATTCAAGCTCAGTGATTGCGGAAGATTAAATTATTCAATTACTTGTTTCAAGTGAAACAATGCCCATAGATATATATGACATTAGGGATATGGCAACTAAAATTTATTAAAGTAGATAAAAATTTAGTTACAACTTTAGCCGCGGGTGTCACTTTTATTATGTGCAGTTGTCAAATCTGTCCGGGAGTTATTCAATGACTTGTTTGACGCAAATTTGAAGCTTATTAGAATGAATCACTATTATTGATTGAAAATCTGTTTAATTTTGGTGTATTTTTTTTTTATAGCTTTGATAAAGATCAAATTATTATTCTAAGGTACAGCACTTGACCTCCCGTCAGTCAATAACTAAACAATGAAGATTCAAAGGTATTTTTTAGTTTGTGCATGCATAAATTATGTACCTATCAAATAGTAACTTGAAACTAGTACTAAATGGAAGCTGCTGTTTCGTAAGTCTGCCCAAACTGCTTGATTTCAAGCTCAGTAATTGTGGGAGATGGTAATTTGCGAAATCTCTGAAGTAACAAGCGTTCATGAGCTGTCAAAAATGCGCTTCCATCATCTAGATGATTCTTCAATTTTTTGGGCTTAGGTGTTGTCCACGGTGACGATATGACGCCTGTAGTCCTGTGAATCTTGCTGAAACAGCTGAAATCCATCCTTGAAACACGTTACACAATTTCATTTCGTTTGCCGTAATTACATCTTTGTTTTTATTACCTTCCAGTCATTTTTCCATATTAGGGAACATATTATATACGGAAGAAGTCAAATCTGGGGAACAGAGAGGATTTGGGATTATTTGGACCCTTAACTTTATCAATTTCGGGACTTTTTCAAATATTTAACCTTCTCGGTTGCAGGAACATCCTTCATCTTCTCTTATACAAATTCTTCGTTGACAACTCATTATTTGGACTGTTCTTCAGTCTGAATTCATTTATAAATCGTTTTAATCGTACCCCAAATTAGAATTCTTGATTTATAAGAACATATAAATAGCTTAATCCCCCCCGACGTAGGTACATTAATCACGAACTCACCCCAAAATTTATTATCTTAAAAATGCGCGCTACACTGCATTAAAAACTCCACCTTAAACCCTGTTCCAGAAATAATTGAAACATGTTGTTTAATCACTTGAAAACAAAAACTTCCGTTGTTTAAAACAAAACTGGGGTAAAAAACTCGCCCACCGAGAGATAAATCTTGGGTTATGGCCGCTTAAGAGATTTTCCAGTGGTGGGTACTGAGGGTTACTTTGTGGCTAATAGGGGTTTGTTCTTTGCAGGTGGGTCGCGGGGGAGTGGGGACCTTGCTCTGTTTCCTGTGGAGGGGGCAGCAGATTAAGGCAAGTGCAGTGTGTGGAGGAAGCCAATAATACCAGGACTAAGGTAATTTTGTTATAATCATGAAATATTTACATATTTTTCGCGCTGAAAGAGTGCCTCACATGCTGTCATGTCTCGTGACATCATCTTTCAAATTTTACAAAATGGAAGTTGGAAATGATCCTACATAAATTTTTCCCACCAGACACTGCGTGCTTAGAACACAGCGTTTTCATAATTTAATTTTCAGGGTGGAAAGATGAATTTGTTATATTTGACAGGGGTGAAATATTTTCATCCAGCTTTTTCTCCCCTTTCACAGATAATTGTTAAAAGTGTAAATTATCGCAATCTTCTCAGCTCCAGAAAAATGCGAAATTCCCCTCCTATTTTTACGAATCGCTTTCTTCTTTGAATGTTCCAGTCCCTGGAGAGTGTCCGTTAATTCTTCCAGCCAGTTAAGTATTCTATCGGGTGTCGTACAATCATTATAGCTTCAAATTGCCCAATAAAAACATCTTAGCTCGGCTCCTTCTCTCGACAACTTTCCTCACAAGAGATGTTCACCGTTCCAATCGAATCGCCCCGTAAATTTATAACAGCAGTCTAGGATCCTATATCTCACCGTTATTAGATTATTTTTGCAATTTATTTTCTATCGCATAGACTAATATTAATATAACGAAGCGAGGAAGTTTACTAGTTATTATCTTTAGAGATTATCTTCCTCAAATATTGATAAAATTTTAATAAATTCTTGTTGATACATCATCATCCCTTAATTAATGCAAATCTAGTAAATCCTACCACAAGATGCGGGTGTAGTGTATCACAATCATGTGATAATCATGCGTTACGATAATCATGTTTTGTTGGGCCTAGGTTAGCGAACATAACTGCAGAGGGGGGCACAAGCCAAGGTATCAGGAGGCGTGCAATCAAATTGATTGTCCGAAATGGCGCACATCCCCTTGGTCAGGGGTAAGTACTGCAACTAACCCATATTTATTAGAATTAATTTTTTTCTTCAGTGTTCAGTATCTTGCGGAACAGGCGTTCAAGTCCGAGTGGTGGAATGCCGCGATAACCGCGACAACCCCTCTGTACTATGCTCTGATGTTGGCAAACCCGACGATCAACAACCCTGCGCCACAGGAATAGCCTGTCCGATTCCCCAACCCCCTGAAGATGATCACCTGGATGAATTACTTCCAGGATTATATCACACTCAACCGCTGTTACAACCCTACCCTCCAGAACCGCCACCACCTCCGGCACACGCAGAAAGACTGGTGGGCGAGGTCGCCCCTAGTGATCCCACGTGAGTGACAGAAACATACTTTTAAGGGCGCTCTTATTTATACAACCCTAACATTCAAAAATAAATAAAATATTGACCACCACAGTAAGGTTTTAGCGTGCCTAATCATGTCGTGATATTAGGTCATATATAATTGAAACTACCACGAAATTTATACACAAATCACTAAAATTTATTATTAGGCAAAAGTCGAAACACCTATTAAGAATATTTGCAATTTTATTGCTTTTCCGCTGGAAATCAAAGCCTGAAAGATTATGATAATAAGGAGGAAGTAAATATGAAAGAATTGGATTAGAGAGGAATTTGGTGGCAGTCGCAAAACATAATTTTCATTTAAAAAATTAAGGTTGACATTTATTTGACCTTTTAAATTAGTTTTCAGGTTGAATTTAAGCATTTTTTTTACTTAACCTGGCCACTTATACATGTTTTTCACGTCTTTCATGCGACATTCATTTCACATGTCCAAACCAATGTAGCTGACCTATTTCTACTTTTGTTCCCAATATTACATTTAGTAAGTCTTCCAAGCATTCATCTTTCTTTCAATTTCTCCCACATAAATCAATGCTCTTTAAAAGTCTTCAATGTGACATTCATTCCACATGCCTAAACCAACAAAACTGACATTTGTTGCACTAATCCAACCACAATTTCCCAATATCACATTATTCTTTAGTTTTGCTGATTCCCATTCTTTTTTGAATCAACTTTTTGTATTAAATTAAATTTGATATCAATTTAGGCAGTCCAGGAATGAATTCGATTGTTTTTTGGGAGTTTGGGAGGAATAATTCTTTATACACCGTACTAATATGCATTATTTCTTTTATAATTTTCTCCACGTATATCAATACTTTTAATCGTTTGTTCCACATGCCTAAATCAACGTAAATAACTCATTTTTACTCTTCCAGCCACTATTTTTCCCAATTCTTATTGTTATTCTTTAAGTTTTGCCCTATTATTTTCAGCAGCCTGTATTTGATGAAAATTTAGACAGTCTATAAGAGTACTTAAATTTAATTAATAAAAAACTACTTTTGATTTTAAATTCTGTATATTTTATTCGAAACTTTGACGTTTCGATCCTTTGACCAAGGATCTTTTTCAGAAAACAATGATACAAAAATAAAACAAGGCAAGTAACTAGATATTAAAAATATACAGAATACTAGATGTGATACCGTGGATATCACATCTAAACAAAAAAATGGAAGAATCATCTAGATGATGAAAGCGCATTTTTGAAGGCTCATGAATGCTTGTTACTTCAGAGATTTCGCAAATTACCATCTCTCACAATTACTGAGTTTGAAATCAAGCAGTTTGGACAAACTTACGAAACAGCAGCTTCCATTTAGTACTAGTTTCAAGTTGACTATTTAATAAGTACATAATTTATGCATGTACAAACTCAAAAATACCTTTTAATCTTCATTGTTTAGTTATTGACTGACGGGAGGTCAGGTGCTGTACCTTGGAATAATAATTTGATCTTTATCAAAACTATATAAGAAAAATACACCAAAAGTAAACAAATCTCCATTCAATAATAATAATTCATTCTAATAAGCTTCAAATTCGCGTCAAACAAGTCATTGCATGAATCCCGGACAGATTTGACAACTGTACATTATAATAGTGACACCGGCGGCTAAAGTTGTAACTAAATTTTTATCTACTTGAATAAACGTTAGTTGCCATATCCCTAATGTCATATATATCTATGGGCATTGTTTCACTTGAAATAAGTAATTGAATAATTGAATCTTCCACAATCACTGAGCTTGAATATAGCAATTTGTGCAAACCTACGAAATACAGCTTCTATTTAGTACCAGTTTCAAGTCTGTAAATAGTATAGTTGCTGAGAACTCAGCGTCACGCCAGCCAGCCAGCTAGCCAGACAGCCAAAGTGAATATAATAGTTTTTTTTTCAAAAAAATGCGCTAAAAACTAGATTTAATAACGTGGATATCACATCTAAACAAAAGAATAAAATCCTCTGGTATTCACCCAAGGCTTGAAGAAAAACCACGTGAAAACCCCAAACAGAGAAATATGTCCTATTTAATACAGCTCCGCACATATTCCGAATCACAAAATACACGACAATTCGACAAGACAGCGTCAAAGTTTCGAATAAAATATACAGAATTTAAAATCAAAAATAGTTTTTTATCAAATAAAACTCATTCCACATGCTTAAACCAACAAAACTGACACTTTTTCATTCTTCCAACCACATTTTGCCTAATATCACATTCTAAGAATGAATTAACTTGTTTTTTGTAGTTTTTTTTCCAATAAGAAATTCTTTCTCCCTCCTACACTTGCGACTTTCATGCATTATTTCTCCTTCGATTTTTTTCATGAAATATTTGTTTCACATGCCTAAACCAATAAAATTGACACATTTTCATTATTCCAGCCACATTTTTCCTAATATCTTTTAACTTCTATTCTTTTAAGCAACAAATTCTTGTTTCAATTGTTTTTGCTTTGATTGTTTTTTCCTTCTATACAAGACTTACATGCATTATTTCCTCCCCAATTTTTCCCACGTATATCAATGCTTTTTCAAAATCTTTCACCTAACATTTGTTCCACATGCCCAAACCAATATAACTACTCATTTTTATTCTCACAGCCACATTATTCCCAATACATATAACATTTTTGATAATCTTTAGGAGTGATTTAATTGTTTTTTTGGGAGTATATCAATTCTTGTCAAAAGTCTTTCATGGGATATTCATTCCACATGTCTAAACCAACAAAACTGACACTTTTCCACTATTCCAATCACATTATTTTTTAGTTTTGCTTTCGAGCAACTTTTTCTTGCATAAAGCTTGCATTTGATCACAATTTATAGACAGTCTATTTGTTTTTAGGAGTTTGGGAGGAATATTTATTGCTATCCTACAGACAGTACGTCCATACATTATTCATTTTTTCCCCTCCAATTTCTTCTATGTATATCAAAGCTCTTCAACATTCGTCACACATGTCCAAGCCAATGCAACTGATACATTTTCACTCTCCCAATCACATTTTTTTCAAAATCTTTTTTTTATTTTTTCAGCTCTGCTCTCATATTCTTTTGATAACAATTCAGACAGTCTAAGAATAATTTTTTTCTTTTAGTTAGGTTTTCACTAATGACTGGTTTATAATTGACTTAATTTAGGAATTTACATTTAGAAATTTAGATTTAGAAATATAAAATATATATTAATCTATGTGCTGACAATAACATAATGAAATTGTAGTTCTCGATTTTCTTCTTGAGTGAAATAGCTTCATTTCTTTCATCTGATTTGCAATTTAACAGAATTGTTTTTGTTCTACAAAAAATAAAGCAACCAATGGATGCGTTCTAAAATTGAATTTGAATTTGAATTTGTTTCGAATGCGTTGAAATCTTAATGATTAGTTCGAATTTGTATATTCATTAGATGTGTCTTGTGTCCCACTATGATTGATTTTAAGTACTTGAACAATATTATAATTTTGTTAAAAATGTTAGGTCATCCTCGGGGGCTAGCCTGCCACCCTATAGTTACGCCACTGATTTTCACTCTCCCAACCACCAACTTTTTTCCCAATCACATTTTCGCTTTTACTATTGTAATCGTGATTTTTTGACAGTTCGAGATTTTGATGAATCTTCACGATTTAGACCAGTGATTGCTAAACCCTCAGGGGGTCTACGTAGGCAGAAAAAAAATTTGGGGGCTCACAAGCTCTATCGTGTTTGGTCAATCAAATTGAAACTGTTGTGGAGATAATTCTAGTAGAAGTGTCAAAAAGGATATTCAAACGATTGTCAATTGTTTTTTTCATAAATCATTTAAATGATGTCTAGTTTGGTATCAATTTTAAGCTCTCGAGAAAATAAGCTCAGTAGATATCAAAAGTAAATAATTAAGTAGTAGAATCCACGTTACTATCTTCAAATTCCACTTCCGGCGATCAAATGTCGGAACTAAAAGATAACAACCATCTGTCACTTTAACAATGACAGCTGTCACTTTGACAAAGGCAGTTGTCACTTTAAAATATGCAATTAATTGATGCGACACTCTAAATTTCTGAAAAAGCGATGAAATTGGCCATGAAATTTATGGTCGGGGAAGAACAACAATTTAAATCTATAAATATTTTTTGACAGGAGTAATTTGCACTCCCTTTCCTCCTCTGCACACTAAACATTCGTGCAATATTTTTCTTTCAATTTCACCCACATTGAAAAGTTCAAACCACTTACTTTTAAACCACATTCTATTTAATATTAAATTCTTACTTAGTTTTAGCAATAATTTTTTGTATTAAACCTTGTTTTTTAAGAGGTTTTGAGTGTTTATCAATAATTTTATGGATGTTGTATAAAGAAGAGCGCCCAGTTCACACCCAAAAAATACAAATCAATTCGAATCTGCAATCATCATCAATATTTTTGTCTTATCAGTGTACATATATCCATCATCCTTCCAGCATCGTTGTATCCGCGTAATCAATTATTTTCCATTTCTGTTTGTGTTTCAATTGTTTAATGTTTCCTAAGCTTATTTATGTTCGTGTCTTAATCACTATGAAGCGGACTCTGTCGTATTTGGTGTCGCTATGAGTGTGCCTTGTTATGATTTCAGCAAATACAAAGTGTACTTTGCCTGCGGGTGGGTTTATGTGAGGTACTGCAGTTTAATCTAAAGTTTTGTCTCTCTATCTGACTTATTCTGTCACTTCTTGGGCGCTGCTTTCCAGAAATAAACTAATTTAAATAATTTTGTGGCAAGTGGCGCCCCCAGTTCACACAACTATAACACGCACCATATTTACTATCACTTTTATAGCTGCTTTCGTCACAAAACAAACCTAAATCACAACACCCTTTGACTTATCACAGTAGGCATTCCACATCACGATCACTGAGCTTCGACTACAGTTGATACTTCTTCTTATGCACCACCTTTCACCCTTATATTAATTTTATTTAGAGTCCCCTATTATATTAACCATCTAAACCTTTTACAGATGAAACCAAATGGTTATATAAAATAATCTTAAGGCATGTAATTTAAGTGAATGAGGTAGCTTCCGGGAGCATGAAAAATTTGGCAGAATGTTACGCATCTTGTGCATCATTTCCTCTAGAAACCCCAAATTTATTCAATTAATTTTCCGTAGATTCATCGCAGAAGAGTGGGGCCCATGCAGCGTCACTTGTGGTAAAGGGATCAGACGACGCGACGTTAACTGCAAAATATTTTTGGAAATATCCCGAACTATAGCTAAACTACCTGATGGTCATTGCCCGGGACCGAAACCGGAAGAAACCGAAACGTGTATATTGGAATCTTGTCCGGTTTTTGACCCTACGGTGCAGATATCCAATCAGGGTAATAGTGGTTACATGGATGAACCTTACCGCATGATACCAACCAAATACTCCTGGAGGGAACAAGGGTTTACTCATTGTAGCGCTTCTTGTTTAGGAGGGGTACAAGAATTAATAGTTAACTGTGTACGAGAAGACAACCAGAAAGTTACTTCCGCTTATTTGTGTCCTCCGGAAAACAAGCCCCAAGTTATTGTGCGGACTTGTAATGAACATCCTTGTCCTCCTAGATGGAATTATTCAGATTTTCAACCTTGTACCAAATCCTGCGGATTTGGTATTCAAACCCGAGAAGTTAACTGCATTAATGAAGTTAATCAAGGTGGCGGAAACAACGTAGTAGTGATCCCTAACCACATGTGTCCTCAACCACCCCCACCTGACCGCCAATACTGCAACGTTTTAGATTGTCCGGTCAAATGGCACCACACCGAATGGTCCAAATGCTCGAAAAGTTGCGGAGGGGGGATAAAAGAAAGAAAAGTTGAATGTAAACAAGTGATGGCACAAAATCACGTAGTTGATCGACCCCCGGCGATGTGCCCAGCCAGTAAACCATTAGAAAGAAGGCCATGTAACACTAAAAGTTGTGTCTTGGAATCAGAAAAGCCTGAAATTGTTGTTAGTAATAGTAGCTACATACAACACGACCCGAAAAAAAAGAAAATCAGCGTGAAAATTGGTGGCAGCGCAACTGTTTTTTATGGCACTATGATCAAAATTAAATGCCATGTTAAACGATACAATCGGACAAAAATACAATGGGCTAAAGACCACACATACCTCTCAAAATCTAAAAAATTCAAAATATCCAAAAAAGGGGCCCTGAGGATACAAAATCTAGCTTTTAGTGATAGTGGGGTTTATACTTGTATGGCCGGCAAATCATCTGCAGATCTCACCCTCACTGTTAAACCAAAACCGGGAGAATTCCCCTCCTCGGAGGAAATAGAACGACAAAATCAAAATCGAATTCATGCGACAAGAACTCATGACGTAGAAGGTTTTCCGGGGAGAAGTATAGGTGGTTACCACCAACCATTTCCGTTAAATGAAGATAACTCTCATGAGCAAAAACCGGGAACGCCGCAATCGCTCCCGAAACAAGTTAGTAGAGGGAGGAATTACAAACCCACTATGCCTCCTAGTATGAGCCAAGCTGATCCTAGTCATAATAAATTGAATGCTTTTTCGCAAAGTAGTACCACCAAGGGAATAGATGATGAGGTAAGAAACAATCCGGAATTTTCTAATTAAATATTTAATACTCTTCATAATTTCTTATGCGGCTAAAGGACGATACCCTCCCCTCTCAGCTGCCTGCAGCTGCAACCCCGCGTCCTCCACTTCAGGCAGAAGTGCCAAGTGCTGCAACGCGTCCTTTACCGCATTTCCAGCAACTAATAAGCAATTTACAGGTGAGCCGAGCCCAGTACGGCTAGGTGTTGTGAATAGACAGTCTGGTTTGTTGTTTGAGTACAAGTAGAGGTTTAAAACATGCATCCTGTTTTGGTTAATTTTATAAATAAATATAAAACTTTCCACAATTTCATGTATATAGTTGGGAGTTTCGTTCGACGTGTGCTACAATTTTCAAATAAAATACAATTGAGTTATATTTCAAGCTGTTGTATCGAATCTATTGGCAATTTTATCGACTGCATTTATTTTGCCAAATCGAATTTACTTGCGGGTCCTGCTGCTTCAAATAAAATTTCGTTTCTGCTGTCATTTTATTTTGAATTAGATTTGTCCAATTCCGAATTTACTACGAGAAAGAAAAAATAAAAATGTTTCTTCCAATCAAAATAATTTTGCTTGCTTTGGAGGCACATTTTAAACCCTAAATTCGAATATTCAGGGTTAAAATCGTGACAATTTTTCATTTCCCCGATCAATAGGAGAAATATTGTAATCATGATTTTTTGACAGTTCGATATTTTGATGAATTTTCACGTTTTAGACCCTACTGAACCCGAAAA
The DNA here is from genome assembly GCA_963989225.1 of Dromius quadrimaculatus. Classification (NCBI taxonomy): domain Eukaryota; kingdom Metazoa; phylum Arthropoda; class Insecta; order Coleoptera; family Carabidae; genus Dromius; species Dromius quadrimaculatus. The sequence continues at coordinate 55,272,900 of OZ022330.1, forward strand.
ACATAATTAAAAAAAGCACGATAACTTGAGAACGCGTACGAATTTTCGACTGAAATTTTTTATTCAAGTTTTTCATCAATAATCTAGGTTCAAGTTCGTAGATGAGCTTTTTTCAACCAGTGGTACTAAAACTTTACTGATGAAACTTTTTAGTTGTTTGTGTTTATTTTATAAACGGTAGTATTTATGATAAAATATGAAATAACTAAAATTAATCTTTGAATGATTTGGCACAACATTTACAATAAACATTTTTCGAAATTATCAGTGGTTCATTTGTTATTATCAAAATTTAAATTATTATAAAATTTGTCATATTTTCTGGAGCAAAGAAATAATGACAATCATAATGTAATTTACTCATTTTTGGACATAACATGCAAACGTTCGTCAATTGTTTTTTTTTTTCTTTAAATGAATAATTTGGTTCTATCATTTTTGGTCAATCAAATTAAAGCTCTTGTATATTTCTAGTAGAAGTATCAAAGAGGATATTTAGACAATTTTCAATTGTTTCTTTCACAAATCATTTAAATGATGTCTAGTTTGGTATCAATTTTAAGCTCTCGGGGAAATAAGCTTAGTAGATATCAAAAATAAATAAATAGTGGAATCCACGTTACAATCTTCAAATTGCACTTCCGGCAATCAGATGTCGAAATGGCAGCTGTCACTTTGACAATGACAGCTGTCACTTTAACAATGACAGCTGTCACTTTGAAATATGCAATTAATTGCTGCGAAGCAGCGATGGAACTGGCCATGAAATTTATGGTCGGAGAAGTACTGTCATAGTCACAGAAAATTTTTCAAGTCAAATTTTGTAATTGAGTTATTAACCAATATCTAAAAGTATTTATAAATTGATGACTGATGACTCTCTTACCAATAAATGATCTAATTATTTGAAGTTTAGCACTTCAATTTACTTTTCTTCACATTTTTTCTTGACTTCCAGATGAGTAAAGTTCTCTATTCATATCACAAAGTATTCATGAACTGAGGTATTTTGATCGCACTCCTCTCCTAAAATAATTGAGTTCTGAAATAAGAATTTTGTTACATTCTGCAAGTTTTGAAGAAAATATTCTTATCCATAAACATCGGAAAGTATCTATAAGTTGATGCCCAATGATTTTTTCACTAATAAATAAATATATTGTCATAAATTTTATTCAGAATAATTTATTCACACAGGTTACAGTGTAAATCTTCACTTTATAAACTCGTATGTTTACAATATCGCGCACAATTACTCGTATTGAATCACTGATTGAATGAATTCCTCTCCTAGCTCACGCTCTTATATACCTAAGCCGACAATGGGACAACATTCAATTGTCTAACAGTTGTTGCCTGGCAACCATCAAACATCTAGTGACCATAGCCTGTCAATCAAGTCCGACAATTGAACATCGACCTTGTCAATACTAACTAGGATTACAGTTACAGTGAATCCAAATAAATAATTATGTGACCTAAATACCACAAATATTTCATATTTGTGACAATATTACTGACAATTCAGCATTTTAGAATATTTAAACTTTAATTCAAATCTTGACTTCCGAAATGAATTATACCTTCTACTTATATCTCAAATGATCTATAAATTGACGTCTTCAAAAAATATATTTTCTTTAAAAATTACCTTCTAGAATTGAATTTAAATACCCTACACATTTTTCTCTCTATCAATATCTAAAAGTATTCATGAAATGATGCTTAATGACTCCATTACCAATAAATAAATACAGGATGTAATACTGAATTATAGCACTCCGAAAATGGCACAACTTTTTTTTGTTTGCAGCCTCAGTTCAAAGTTATTGGCCTTTTTTTTGTTTTTTCGAAAAATCGTCATTACTTCTTTATTTATAAAAATATTTGAAAAATATAGAAACTTTCAGCATCAGCTTTTGCTGCTCTAAAACATTTGTATCCACGATTATTTTCTATTATATCAAATAACAAAATGGCGACCGATCTAAAATTCCAAAACAAGATATTTTGAAAACCACTCAATCGATTTTTGAAAATAGAACATTGAAAAGTCCTTGAACTATGTATTAATAATATTTATCCGAAACATTTTTTCGATCTAAATTTTAACATACTGCAATAATTATTTTAAAACAAAAGGCTTGCTGTCATTAAACAAAAAAAATTGAAGAATCATCTAGATGATGAAAGCGCATTTTTGCCAGTTCATGAATGCTTGTTACTTCAGGGTTCGCAAATTACCATCTCCCACAATTACTGAGCTTGAAATCAAGCAATTTGGGCAAACTTACGAAACAGCAGCTTCCATTTAGTACTAGTTTCAAGTTGACTATTTGATAGGTACATAATTTATGCATGTACAAACTCAAAAATACCTTTTAGTCTTAATTGTTTAGTTATTGACTGACGGGAGGTCAAGTGCTGTACCTTAAAATGATAATTTGATCTTTATCAAAGCTATATAAAAAAAAATACACCAAAAGTTAACAAATTACCATCCAATAATAATAATTTATTCTAATAAGCTTCAAATTCGCGTCAAACAAGTCATTGAATGAATCCCGGACAGATTTGACAACTGTACATAATAATAGTGACACCCGCGGCGAAAGTTGTAACTAAATTTTTATCTACTTTAATAAATTTTAGTTGCCATATCCCTAATGTCATATATATCTATGGGCATTGTCTCACTTGAAACAAGTAATTGAATAATTTAATCTTCCACAATCACTGAGCTTGAATTAAAGCAATTTGTGCAAACCTACGAGACAGCAGCTTTTATTTAGTGAATATAAAAGCGCTTTTTTCCAAAAAATGCGCTAAAAACAAGAAAAATAAAACATCAGGCAATAAAACAATAAGAGAATATATTATGCTCTCTATCAATATTTTAAAGTATCTATAAATTGATGCCCAATGACTTCATTACCAATTAATAAATATATTATTGAGAACTGAGCATTCTGGAATATTTAAAATTGTATTTATTGATTTATTATTACTTATTCTCTCCACTTGTATCTAAGAGTATCTATAAATTGACTTTTCTTCAGAAAGTCATTATTCTGGACTGGAGAATCAAATTTCAAAATATTCCATGTGCTATTTTAGAAATACCGGTTTTTCAAACCGCCATAACTCGGTTGATTTTGATCAAAAATGAACGAATCTTTGAGTTTTGGACTGTTTAAAGTCTTATCTTTTAGGGCATATAAGTAAATCCAAAACAAGCTCATAAATACTCCTACCACGCCCTTGAGAAAAAAAATGTCACAAAATGTCAAATTTGACAACTTGTACTGGGTGTAAAAAAAATCGTGGGCTCAATTCACGACATAGAAAATCAAGTTCAATCATTTTCCTTTAAATTGCACAAAAAAACGAGTCTCTACGATAATTTGGTGCTGAATTATGAATTAAACAACAAAAAATACATGTTGCGCTTTTTAGCGCATTTTTTGAAAAAAAGCGCTATTATATTCACTTTGGCTGTCTGGCTGGCTGGCTGGCTGGCGTGCCGCTGATTTCCCAGCAACTATACTATTTACAGACTTGAAACTGGTACTGAATAAAAGCTGCTGTTTCGTAGGTTTGCACAAATTGCTTTAATTCAAGCTCAGTGATTGTGGAAGATTAAATTATTCAATTACTTGTTTCAAATGAAACAATGCCCATAGATATATATGACATTAGGGATATGGCAACTAAAATTTATTAAAGTAGATAAAAATTTAGTTAGAACTTTAGCCGTGAGTGTCACTATTATGTACAGTTGTGAAATCTGTCCGGGATTCATTCAATGACTTGTTTGACGCGAATTTAAAGCTTATTAGAATGAATTATTATTATTGGATGAAAATTTGTTTACTTTTGGTGTATTTTTTTTATATAGCTTTGATAAAGATCAAATTATCATTTTAAGGTACAGCACTCGACCTCCCGTCAGTCAATAACTAAGCAATGAAGATTAAAAGGTATTTTTGAGTTTGTACATGCATAAATTATGTACCTATCAAATAGTCAACTTGAAACTAGTACTAAATGGAAGCTGCTGTTTCGTAAGTTTGCCCAAATTGCTTGATTTCAAGCTCAGTAATTGTGAGAGTTGGTAATTTGCGAAATCTCTGAAGTAACAAACATTCATGAGCTGTCAAAAATGCGCTTTCATCATCTAGATGATTCTAAACCGCTAAACTTATTGAGCATTTTAAAATATTTTAAATTTACTTATTCCCTAGTTAATGTTGTTTACCAACATCTTGAAGTATCTATAAATCGACGTCTGATCATTTCACTCTAAAAAAATATTTGATAAAAAAGAATTCATCATTTTTACTGCTTCGTCTACTGGGAATATCTCCGCAAAATGAACCGGTAAAATATGAAACGAAACGTGAAATATTTGCGTATTTGAATCGACTTATTTATACATATGTCTTCGGCTTTTGCCTTTGTCATATTTTCCGTTATCGAGGCTATTTCCTGAATGTTCACCATATTTTTTTGTAACGAATGCGGTATTTCCCTCCTGAATGGACGCAATTTAATATTCTGCAGAGTTAAAACGATTTTTATAGATCTTTTTTTAATAAATTTGGTTGTCTTCCTCATCGTTTTGATAAATCACTACGTTATTTGTCGCCTATTGGTTAGGAATGATCCATCAACGAAACGGCGGCGCCAGAAAATTGAAAACGTGACTGATGTTGCATATTATTATTAAGTTGCATGACTGATCACCTTATTAATATTTCATTTTCTTTTAAAATTATTAATTCTTCTCATTCTTTCGAGTAACATTCACAATAACAAGGGCACAGCAATTCTGGCCATTTCAGACCTTCAGCCAAAGCCGAGGTCACCAATTGGTGGCCAGACATCACCCCGAAGGTCATTCTGAAGGACATACGGATCATTTTGACCACCTGCAGCACCTGGAGGACCAACTGGAAGACAACCAAGCTGAAGAAGATATTATGGGACATGCTGTCGTGCTGGGAAAAGGCACAGCCGAGAATTTAAAATTTGATTGGATGATTACTGATTGGACGGAATGTTCGCAAAGCTGCGGCGGAAGCGGATTCCAAATGAGGGCCGCCAATTGCATGGTAGGTGCTTAAAAAATATCTATTTTATGGACGTAAATAAGCTGGAACAAGTAAATTTTAATTACAAATTCGTAATCCTCGTAAAATTTTACCCTGGATCACAATTTTTCCCCAACTTTCTACCATCAAAAACAGATTTACAGATTTATTAATATTTGTATATTTTATAAACGATTACTCGTTATAAACAGGGTCATCCTGCTTAGCAGAAATATTTCTGAGTTCAGGAATACATTAGGGACAAAATTAGACCCTTCAATAATTTCTATCTGTTCCCTAAAATTATAAAATAATTATTGTATTTAATTGTATTAATATTATTATGCAGTTCCAAATATTCGTTATAAACGAGGTCATGCAGTACGAAAATGACTGTTTTAACCTAAAAATTGGATTCCTGAGAAAATTTCACTTCGGTGTGCCTTTTTTCTCCGTTATTCTACCATTAAAAATGGATTTATAAATTTTTGAATCTTAAATTTAATTATTTAATTAATTTTTATGCTTCTGTACTGCAGAAGTGTTTGCAACACCATATAGCACTGAAAAAAATTCTATCTGTCAAACGGCGTAAAAGAGTACGAGAAATTTTTATAAAATAAGTAAAAATGCAAATTTTGGGCATTAATTCCAGCCCTTTTGGGCAGGCTCCAGCAAACAAAAACTATTTTTCATAAAATTTGGGTGGTGAAGAACGATTTTTTACCCAAAAAGTGGGCCAAAATGTACTATTTGATCAAAATAATGCATTTTGGAAAAAAATGTGAGGTTAAATTAGACTTGGGCTGAAATTTCAGCAAATTTCAGAAGATTACGTCATAACTAGAAGATAAATGGTGTTGCAATAATAATTTCAGGATTTTCAGGATGATTCAGAGGGTAGTTTAGTAATTAATTAATATCTCTGTTATTACTTGTAGGAAAAATCTAGAAATTTGTACACTTGTATAAAAAGGATTAAGGAATTTATTTAGGGTATGAATTTTGATGTAGCTCTACCCATTTTTGGGTAAAAATTTATTGTGCTCAAACTATAGGTGCAAAAAAATTTGCAAAATATAATAAACACAGTATTATACAAACAGGATTCAATGAAAAAATTTTTGACTTCAAAATAGGTTTGTGCTACCCATTTTCGGGTATAATCTTTGTATATCAATATCTCTGGAACTATTTGAGATATCGACATGCAGTTTTCGATATTATCCTCAGTGAGTATCAAACTTTTTTTTAAGGTACTGATTAAGGCCAGCACATGACCTCCCGCAAATCATCACCAGTAAATTAAGATTTCTAATAGGATTTGGAATAAAATTCTTTCAGAATATTTTTTTGGGGGCTGTCCCAATTTTAATTTTGTAATTTTAGTGGACAGCAAGTGACCTCCTGTTAATAAGCACCTCAATAAATAGGATTTAGTAATTAATTAATATCTGTGTTATTACACGTACAAAAAATTTGAAAATTTGTATACTCATATAAAAAGGGTTGGGAAATCTATTTACTGTATAAATTTTAATGTTGCTTCACCCATTTTTGGGTAAAAAATTAATTACACATTCAAAAATTAATTGTACTCAAACTATAGATGCAAAAAAATTTGCAAAATATAATAAACACAGTATTATACAAACAGAATTGAATAATGAAATTTTTGGTTTAAAAATAGGTTTGTGCCACCCGTTTTCGGGTATTATATTTGTATATTAATATCTCTGGAACTACTTGAGATATCGACATGCAGTTTTCGATATTATGTTCAGCGAGTATCAAACTTTTTTTTAAGGTACTGATTGAGGCCAGCACATGACCTCCCGCAAGTCATCACCAGTAAATCAGGACTTCTAATAGGATTTTGAATAAAATTCTTTTAGAATATTTGTTTGGGGACTGTCCCAATTTTAATTTTGTAATTTTAGAGGACAGCAAGTGACCTCCCGTTGATACATACCTCAGTAAATAGGATTAAAGGACTATTCTTACATTTTATGAAAGTATGATGTGGGGGATGACAAAAATTGTACAAAATATTGAAAAATAGTTTTGAATATTGATTAAAGGGGGACGATAATATTTTTTTTTGTTTAGGTTCGTCTGCACAACACTTCCCAACCAATTTCGGCGTCTCTTTGTTCGGATGCAGGCCTAGCTACGCCCCCCACAATCCGCAAATGTGGCTGGGACGCTTGTCCAATGTGGGTGACATCCCCATGGTCTCCTTGCAACACCTCCAGGTGTTTAAGTTGGGAAGTAGCGCTTCAAAGACGCGCTGTGACCTGCCAAATTAATGGTATCATTATTAAGGTCAACGATACGGAAGGAGCGAAATGTGAAGACGGGGAGCGACCTCCTCACAGGAGGGAATGTAAGAGCGAACGCTGTAAAGCTGTCTGGAAGCCTGGAGAATGGTCAGATGTGAGTTAAAATTAATAATTTGGTACAGTATTTATTTTTTTGTGTTGTTAGTGTGCGGCGACCTGTGAAGAACAGGGAGTGAAATATCGCATCCTGCAATGCTTATGGAGCGGCACAAAAAAATCTGCCGGTAGTGCTTGTAAGGATCAAACAAGGCCCCCTATTATGAAAGTTTGTAGGGGGCCTCTGTGTCCTAAAAACTCATGTAAGTAATTTGTTGAAAGCAGGGTGGGAAAAATAATAAATTATTCTTGAAGGGGGCGACTGTGTCGACCATTCTTCATTCTGCCCCCAAGCCAAGGCGATGAATCTATGCGGAATCGCCAGATACCATCAGCAGTGTTGCCAATCGTGCAGCCAGCGACTTTAAATCCCTAAAAACTATTTTACGCACAGTGTTTACATTGTACGTTTATAAGACTGAATGTTTTTTTTTTGTGGATGTGTGCAAATCGGCCTCGAATTCTTTACTCCTAATGAGGGAGGTTTTCAATGGCTTGGGGGGACTTGCCTTAAAATATTAAAATATTATCCTGCTTTGAAACGCCATTTTCATGAATTTCCCGAAAAAAATTATATTTCGAAAGGTATCCTGAAATTTAGCAATAATATTTCATGTTTAGTTTGAGTTGCGTTATTATTTTACCCAAAAAGGTGTAAAATTCATAAAATAAATTAATAATTATAAACTGATTGAGGATAAAATCGCTCTGAGCGACGTGGAATGTTTGTTAAAGATTAAATGATATAAAAATTAGAAAATCCCTTCAACTATTTTATCTAAATATTTTAATTTCTTCATTGTAAAACCTGTATATATAGCGTGTTCATTAATACATGCTCTGTAGTAGATAGAAAAAATTCGCAAAATGCGTGCGAACCTTTCCAGTATTGTAAATCATTCCTCAATTAATGGTGTGCCTATTTTTAAAGTTACCATCGGTCATCCTTTATTTAATAATTTATTATTTTTGTAAATATGTCAAATATTTCCTCGCAATACTTGAAAATTGTAGCAATATCCCTTTTTATTTTCGTAATTTCACTGCCGTGTAAACACAGAAAATTTTGAAGCCAATAAAACAATGAATTCTTTTCTCCCAGCACAAATTATAAATATAAAATACAGAGAATTATAAAAATTGTAAATTAATTTCTAGTGAATAGTCAACTCGTCCTACTAGTAATTATAATTTATAATAAACGTACTGTATAGTCAATGTGCTCTCCACTACCACCTAAGAGTACTCAAGAGTTGTCGGCTGGTAACCGCAACAAAAATATCAATAATGATATTAATTTGTATAGAGAATGAATCGATTTGCTGCATTTAAGATCAATTTAAAAAATTATTGAATGGCTATTTTAAATAAGCTAGTAGCTATGTTACCCTGCAATACATTCCATTACAGTATTCAATGTTGAACCTTAAGGTTCGGCTGATTCAGTTTTATTTCATTTGGCTGAACCTTAAAGTTGTGTTTGATTGATAATAGAATTAATGAAGACATGATCTTGTTATTATGTTATTATTATGATCGTTTATTTTACAATAAATGATGGAAAATTATTACACTATTGAATAATCCTGTCATTTTTAGTTAATCCTTTTTTTAATTTTATAATTATTTTTTCAGAATTTGAGCAGAAATGTGTGCCTTCACTACAAAAAAAAATGGAAGAATCATCTAGATGATGAAAGCGCATTTTTGACAGCTCATGAATGCTTGTTACTTCAGAGATTTCGCAAATTACCATCTCTCACAATTACTGAGCTTGAAATCAAGCAATTTGGGCAAACTTACGAAACAGCAGCTTCCATTTAGTACTAATTTCAAGTTGACTATTTGATAGGAACATAATTTATGCATGTACAAACTTAAAAATACCTTTTAATCTTCATTGTTTAGTTATTGACTGACGGGAGGTCAAATGCTGTACCTTAAAATGATAATTTGATCTTTATCAAAGCTATATAAAAAGATACACCAAAAGTAAACAAATTTTCATCCAATAATAATAATTCATTCTAATAAGCTTCAAATTCGCGTCAAACAAGTCATTGAATGAATCCCGGACAGATTTGACAACTGTACATAATAATAGTGACACTCGCGGTTAAAGTTGTAACTACTGTATCTACTTTAATAAATTTTAGTTGCCATATCCCTGATGTCATATATATCTATGGGCATTGTTTCACTTGAAACAAGTAATTGAATAATTTAATCTTCCACAATCACTGAGCTTGAATTAAAGCAATTTGTGCAAACCTACGAAACAGCAGCTTTTATTTAGTACCAGTTTCAAGTCTGTAAATAGTATAGTTGCTGAGAACTCAGCGTCACGCCAGCTAGCCAGCCAGCCAGACAGCCAAAGTGAATATAATAGCGCTTTTTTCAAAAAATGCGCTAAAATTGCGCTAAAAATAATATATTGGTAAGTGTATATTTAGAATATTTACATTATGATAAGCAAAGAAAATAATTCATATCTTTTAAAGTAAATTTACATATCAAGCAATTATAAATCATCAGAATTTTTATGTTTCTCCACAATTTTCTTCCATTCTTCAATTAGTTTTTCGTTTGGTTCAGCCCACAGTTTTTTCAATAAAGTCCAGCCTGTAGCTTGAGTAGTCAATACATATTTATTATCGGGGTTCTGTATGCTCGAATATGTTCCCATTACCAAAGATTGGCAAAATCTTGCCGCAATGCAAACCTAAAACACCAAAAAATATTTTTAACATTAATTGTAACTTCGAAACGACATGAGATATTTAAATTGTATAATAGATCAATTTTTGTGAGTACTGTATTAAAAATCTGACGTGAACATCACATTAATCGTTTTGGATTTACCCAAGAGATTCTAAGAATCTGTCAAGTAAAATGCGCTTTCAGCCAATTCGGTTGCTATGGAAACAGTAGGCCATTATTCTTACACTACAACATTCCTAAATACTGATTTCCAAAATTCTACGACTACCAACAGATCTGAATTTATGCGCAAAATTAAAAAATAAATTCATACTGAAATGCACTTCCGGTTTAGTCTATTGTTATGAAAATAGTAGGCAATCATTCAGATGCTACAGCAGACTGAAATACCAAATTTCAATATTCTATACCTGATCGTTTCGAATTTATGCGAATAATTCTAAAAGACTGTCAAGTAAAGTGCACTTCCGGCTTGGTGGATCTCAATAAAAATAAGATATGAGCATCTAGACGATATAATCGTCCTAAATACTGAATTCTAACAATCTACGTTCAATCGTTTTGGATTTATGCGGCAAATTAAAAAAATGTTTCGAATAAAGTGCTCTTCCGGTTCAGTCGATAGCAATCAAATATTCTACGACTGATTGTTTAGAATTTATGCGGAAAATTCAAAGTCTGTCATATAAAGTGCACTTCCGGCTCAGCCGATTGTTACAAAAATAGAAGATGACCATTTAGATGCTACAGCAATTTCAAATGCTAAATTTCAGTATCCTATGGCTGATCATTCTGGATTTATACGGAAAATTTTAAAAAAATCATAAGTAAAGGGCACTTTCGGTTTAGCCAATCGCAATCATAATGCAAGATGTACAATAAGATGTTATAGAAGTGCTTAATACGAAATTCCAATATGCTATGGCGGATCATTCTATATTTATGCAAAAAATTCAAAAAAGTTTTAAGTAAAGTGCACTTCTGGCTTGGCCGATTCATACAAAAATAGCAGATAACCATTTTGATACAACATCAAGTTCAAATACTGAATTTCAACATCCTACGGTTGATCATTCTGGATTTATTAAAGAAATTCGAAAAAAGTTTCAAGTAAAGTGCATTTCCAGTACAGACGATTGCAATCATAATGCTAGGTGCACAACTAGACCCTAAGCCAGTCTTAAATACAAAATTTCAGCATTATACGTTAGACGGGTTTTGAGATTTGCGCACATATACACGTACCGACATCAAGCCGAAAATAGTCAAAATGGATTCAGGGATGCTCAAAACGGATATTTCCATCAAAATCTCGAAATGTGAATTTTGACGGTTTCACAATACATGTAAGTAAAAACGCTATAATTTCTAAACTGGTCTAAATATTTCCAATTAATAGAAAGTTCTTGACTTAGCATACCTCATTTTATAAACATGCAAAGAGTTATTAAAATATGCTCAAAATTGCAGTGTTTGACACATAATTAAAAATTAATCATAATTTGGAAAACGATTGAATAATTTTTGATATTCAAAAAGTGCATGCCACAAATATTTCCAAAACTGCAGTGTCTCGAAGAGATGATCCAAAAATTCATCTTGACTTTTAACGACAGCACACAAAAAAACAACCTTATTTTAAAACTGTTCTAGGTATTTTTGATTTTCAAAAACTGCATGCCTCAGCATACTTTTACTCATTACACCGCAATATTTGATTCAAATTTTCTCAAAATTGCAGTATTCAGGTTAGTGTGGCTTTCATTAAATAACCCTCATTTTAGTTTATTACCTCTTTAATCCGAAAATTTCGATTCGATTCTGGATACCAGTTACCAAAAACGATTCAAATCCAATGTCGAGAATTATTTCTTCTAAAAGGAGACTAAATTCTTCACTATACAATTTTGCAAGTTGAGGCCAAATTTCTCTCTTGATTTGAGTTCCAGTGCAGTGAATCCGACTTAATTCACTACCCTTTCACTAGTGGAAAAACACACATAGAGCAGTCGTCGATGCACGTCCTTTTTCTTGAAATTGTAGAATAGTCATAATTTTTAAGAACGACTCGCAGAAAAAAAATCCTCAATTGAAAAATATGTATGTATTTTAGATATTAAAAAAGAATGTGCCGCAGCATACCTTTCTCCCTGACATTGCGAAATTTGATTCAAATATTCTCAAAACTGCGGTGTTTAAAGAGATAACTCAAAAATTGATCTTAACTTTTAAAGAACACGCACAAAAAAAAAGCTAATGTAGAAATTCTTGATTTTTAAAAACTACATACTTCAGCATACATTTCATCATCACACCACAATTTTTGATCCGAATTTTTCGAAAATTGTCATGTTCAGCTATTCTGAAATGATTATTCAAAAATTGTCATAATTTTTAAGAACGACTTTGACGAAAAAAATTGACGTGAACAACTTATACATCATTTGATATATACACAAATTTATTCAATAAAGTTTCCTGTCACTCCAGATTATAATTAATGTAATTTTAATAATATTTTGACATGTAAAATGTGAAACAAAGACAAAAAATTGATAACAGATTATCATTGCCTATTTTATCATTTCAATTAAACTGATTGTTTTATACAGTAAATTCTGAATGTCTGTTATACATATAAACTGCACATCCGGCTCAGCCGATTGATACAAAAATAGTAGATAACTATTTTGATGCTACAACAAATTCAAACACTAAATTTCAATATGCTATGGCTGATCATTCAAGATTTATGCAAAAAAATTAAAAAAAGTTTCAAGTAAAGTGCACTTCTGGCTTGGCCGATTCGTACAAAAATAGCAGATAACCATTCTGATACAACATCAAGCTCAAATACTGAATTTCAACATCCTACGGTTGATCATTCTGGATTTATTAAAGAAATTCGAAATAATTTTTAAGTAAAGTGCACCTCCGGTACACACGATTGCAATCATAGTTCGAGGTGCACAATTAGGTGTTACAGAAATGCTATTCTACGACTGATTGTTTTGAATTTATGCGGAAAATTTTAAAAGACTGTCAAGTAAAGTCCATTTAGATCAGGCATTGGCAAAAGCCAGCCCGCAGGCGGAATCCGGCCCTTTTGATTGTTTACTGCGACCCGTCATTCACAAAATTTTCTTTCAAAAAAATTACACAAGATTCGAACTGTCGCTGGTTGTTTATAGCAGAACGGCCAAAACCAAAATCCCTGCTACGATTTACAAATAGATTTTCAGCTTTCATGTCTCATATTAAGTATTATTCTGATTAATAATGCTATTTACATTAAGTATAGTAAATTTATAATTACTAGAAGCTTGCAAGGCGCCTGAAGCGCCCGTTGAAAAGTAATGAGTCGTCAAAATCACAAATATTGCGTAATTTCTAAAATATAAGACCTAAATATGCTAAAATTTGTATATTCTAAGATAAAATATATCAAGAAGAATCGATTCTGATAATTTTTGTTGTTATAAACATCATAAAGTAATTGAGTAACGGACGGAAGAGAGAATAGCCGAATCAGAAGCACACACTGTTTGACTCTGTATCTCCTGAACGAAATAGATAATTGAAGTCTGTAAAAAATATCGTATTCTGCACGGTTCATTCTAATGTAATAAGAATTATTAATGAAATATCTTAAACAATACAAATACCATTACCTAATGAATAACATTTAGAATTTGTAGCAGTAATTTTTGACTCAATTGAGATAATCAAAATGTGTGGAAAGTATTGTGATTTACATACTTAGATGTAACACGATAGAGAGTTTCATCAAAATATCTTTAGAAATACAAATATGATCGACACAAATTAAATACTCAATCGACTGTTGTATAGTAGCACAAAGTTTGTTGCTGTATCTTCTGAACGAAACAATATAATTGAAATTTGTAAGGAACATTTTGTCTAACACATTTAATAAAAATAATAAAAATGTCTTAGAAATTGAGCTGACAAGATATTTCTGTTTTAAAAATGAAAATAAAAGATTATTAACAATAACAAAATTCGTTAGACAAATTTGGATTTTCATTCAAGTTATTTTCTATTATGTATGAATTATTGAAGTCTGGTATATTTAGGATCATACAATTTGTAACTACTACTGTCACCCACTCGTAGGACCGTACATAAATCGTGAAAGTTTTGTATTATTTGCTCTTCTAAAATTTTTAAAATGTTAAAATTATAGAATCAATCATTGTGTTAAAAAAATCTGACTCATATCGGCTTGAGGTGCGAGGTCCCTCTGACCGCCTCGGAGAACTCGGACCTTCATTTTCTAAAATTGAGTATACAATTTTCGTCCTTATGGTATTATCCAATCAAGCGTCACAGTTGTCATGAAGGCGGTTCAGTAAGGGCTATATTCCTTTGCTTGCGTTGCGGCTAGACTTAATTAATACAAGGAATTAGGTTCAATTTCATTTAACTTGCGAACTGTATTATATTAAAATGGACTCTAAGGATCCCCTCCAGAGACGATACAGCGGTCGTCATGCCAAAGGAGGTGGAAGAAGTTGTAATATGCTTAGCTCAGCAAATTGTGAGAATATTTTTCCCTTCACAATTTCAAACTAAAAAATCGATTGTTTTGTATTTATGCGGCAAATTTAAAAAATGTTTCGAATACAGACGGTTGCAACCATAATGCCGCCCTCTACCAGTCTTAAATACGAATACGTTTGACGGGCTTTGAGATTTGCGAGTTAATACAGCCATACGTACCGACATCAAGACGAAAATAGTCAAAATGGATTCAGGGATGCTCAAAACGGATATTTCCATCAGAATCTTGATAGGCGAATTTTGTCGGTTTCACAATACTTCATTGTAAAGTAAAAACTGTTATTTTTGTTATAGTGCGAAGTTTGATTCAGGTATTTCCAAAATTACTTGTCTAGAAGAGATTATTCTAAATTTAATTATAATTTTTGAGGATAGTTCACAGCAAAAAAACTTTTATTTTAAAGTCAGAGTAGATATTTTGAATATTCGAAAATTTTGTGCCTCAGCACTCTCAGCAGGCTTTTTTTTTCACAACAAAGTTTGAATCAAAAATTCTTGGAGTTACGGTTTTTAGAAATATTGTCCAAAACTTGATTAATAGTTTTGGGATGGCGCTAATTTCAAAATCAATTTTGTTATCTTTAGTTTATAAGAACTACGTGCCTCAGCATACTTTTCTTCATCACAGTGCAATGTTAGGTCCCAATATTCCTAAAATTATAGTATTCAGAATAAATTATCCAAAAACGTATCCCAATTTTCGAGGATGGCGCAAAAAAACCTCTAATCTCAAAATCAATGTAGTTATTCTAATAATTCAATAAGTACGTGCTCCAGGAGACCTATTTTTATCAGAGTGCAAAATTTGAATCTAAAGTTCCTCAAATTTTAGTTTTTAGAATGATATCCAAAACTTGATCATAAATTTTTAAGAAGGCGCACAAAAAAGGCGCTCTATTTTAAAAATTAATTTTTTTATCTTTGATTTATAAAAACTACGTGTCTCAGCATACCTTTCTCTATTACAAAGCAATGTTTGATCCAAATATTCCTAAAATTGAAGTGTTCAGAAAAGATTATCCAAAAATTCGTCACAAAGCAAATTTTATGATAAATTTTTTAAAAATTTCAGAGGACAACGCTCAAGAAAAATGCTGTAATTTTAAATTAAATGTGGATATTTCTTATCTATAAAGAGTATCTGTTTTAGTAGGCCTATTTCCATTACAGTACAAAGTTTGATCCAAATATTCCAGAAATGGTAGTATTTAGAATTCTTAAAAATTATCTAAAATAATTATTACCTTCAATAATTTATATTCGTGTTCAGGAATGGGTCGAACAATTGAATAACCTGCCAAAAAATACCCAATTATTTCTACATCCTTCCCTTGTAAAATCATATACATCGCAGCAACCGCCAATTCAAATAACAAACAAGAATATTGCGTGTCTCCAAAATCCAATATGGCATCGATTTTCCACCCGTTTTCCTCCCTCACAATAATATTTTGTTCATTAAAATCACCATGGAGACACCCTTTCTCCAAAACTCCAATATTTTTCAGCACTTTTAACTCAAACTCAAAAATAACTTCTTTGATGAGTTTTAAATCATTTTGATTTGTGATGACGTAGAGGAATTGTTTTATTTCTGGGACGGCCTCTAGCATCCACAAGGATTTGTGGGTCTTGTAGGCAGCGTGACAAAAATCCTAAAATTAAAATTAAATTATGGAACTTTAATAAATGTATTGAATTACCTTCAAAATAATATTTAGGTTAGCAATGTACTCTCCGGCATTGAATAATAATTTTTTTGTCGGCTGTATTTCGCAGAAAATTTTGCCCGGAATAAACTCTAATAATCTTATTATATGTTCTCCACTTTTATGTAATTTTTCGACTGAAAAATATTGCCCGTTTTTATTTAAAACTGGTTGAGAGCATTTAATATAATTTTTGCCTAAAAACAAATTTTTTAATTAAAAATTATTTATTTTATTTAAGAATAAACCTAAAAAAATCATCATTTCGTTCTGGGCGTCAACGAAAGAAACTTTTTTGGAGTCAAGACTATTTAAAATTTTTAAAACGTAACCATTTTCACAAATTTTTGGAATATATTTATTATCACAGCATTCCTCCACTATAATTTTATAGTTTTTATCGTCATACGCGTTTAATTCAACTATACTTTTACATTTTAGACCGTATAATTTTTCTATTAAAATTTTAGTTTCGTTTAGAGAAATTCGCGGGACGATATTTAAACCGGGCCTTAAAATACCGTACGACTCGTCCATGATTTATTCAATACTGAAATAAATTGTTGTAGGTGGTACTTGAAGATAAATTGTCTTTTATCAATTTAATATTGTAAATACAGATAAAGGAAATCTTAATCAAAGTCTATTAAAAATTTATTCCATTGGTGCTAATGTGTCTGAACATAAATTGCTTGGAAAAATTATTCAATATTTGTACATTGACAGTACAATACAAACAAATATTTATAAATATAAATCAATAAAAACTTAAAATAATAATTATTAGTTTGAATTTGATACGTGTTGCCATCTAGCGCCTGTTTTGTAACTACAAATGACAGCTGGTTGTCAAGCGTTGTTTACTTAATTACTTCGACCCATTTTAATGATAATGAACGTGTGTACCACTAATAATACTGAAGGAGTGTTGAAGAAACGTTTTGAACTAAAACCAATGCGAAAAGATGGGTAATATATTCATTAATCAACATTATTTCATAATAATTATTTTGTTTGTAGGTTAGTCCTACAAATTCACCACACAATCAAATATGCCGGTGTAGATAAACGAATTAGGTTTTTATATACTGCCTTTGACCCCTCAGGATTAATTTTAGCCAATTCTGATATTAATGGAAATATTTTTATTGTTGATTTGAATTGTAATAAGTTTTGGTCCTTGCCTAAACTTGATTCGTGTTCTGTTTTGGCTTTTAATCCATCAGAAACGTCGGAATTATTAATTGGGACTAACAGTGGGAGTATTTATGCCTTAAATATTCATACGGGTACAGCTAGAGGTCATTTAAAGGACCACAATTATCCGGTTAAGAATATTTCGTTTGCTAATGAAGAGTGCTTGACAGCGAGCTTAACTCAAGCTATAATATTTAATTTAAGCACGTTTAGTAAAATACATGAGCTTACAGTCGAAAGCCCTGTTACTTTAAAGCAAGTATTTTTCATGCCGGTCACTCATCACATAATTGCATGTTTTTCCGATGATTATATTCACGTATGGAAGAATCGCACTTTTGAGTCATTCAAAAAACTACTTCCGGCCGATTGGAACAAATTTTCTTTAAAAACCATGGCGGTAACAAAGTAATTACTTTTGAAACACCCCAAAAATCAATTTTAATTTATTATATTTCTAGAAACGGTTCTACAATGATTCTAGCTGGAGTATCCCACAAAATAATAATTTTTTCTTTGGATATATGGGCCGTAACAAAAATATTAACCCTTTCAGAAGATATTAACATAAAATTTGCTGACTTTATTTCACAACCTCACGACGGGGGCGCCAATAAATATTTAGTTTTATTAGCAAGCAATGGAATTATTCATATTTTGGATATGGAAGAAAGTACTGTTGTACATAAAATAGTTTTACATACTCAAATAAATTCGTTCCAAACTTCATTAAATGGCGTGCATTTAGCTTGCGTTTTAAAGTCAGGGGAAGTTAATGTCTATAAATTGGCCGACTTTATTGGACAACCCTCAAAAGAGGCAGAATGTGAGCCCACTTGCTTTAAATACAAAAAAAAGATGAAGTATTTTGTGCCTTGTTCTTGTAAACAGGTAAATATTTTAGTTTTACAACACTTGGGCACTTTTTATTATTGATTAATTTTTCAGCCCAAAGAAGAATTGAATCTCGATAAATTGCGAACAATTCTGAAACAAAATAAAGAGTACCCCTCTGCCTACCGCGTTTTAATTTGGGAAAAGCTTCTTTGCTTACCCAAAAACTGTAAAGCCTTCTCTGGAATTATCAGCAAGGGATATAACAAATATTTTAATAAAATTGATGAACGTTATCCTTTAATTAATAAAGGGTTAGTAAAAAATTTGAAACGACTGTTGTCAAATTTGAGTAATTGGTGCCCAATTTTTACTGAAATCGATTTTTTACCTCTTTTTGTATTTCCTTTTATTAAAATATTTAATAACGATCCTTTGACTTGTTTTGAAGCTGTCATCACTATTATAAGTAAGTTAAATTAAACAAAACAAGGCGTAACACTTAAAAAAAAATATTTTAGTTAACTGGTGTCAACATTGGTTCCAATATTCGCCCTGCGCCCCTGTAAACACTCTAGCAATTATTGAAAATATTTTACTAGAACATGATCCGACTTTATTGACATTTTTAACCGAAAAAAACGTCACTTCACAAATTTATGCTTGGTTGATGTTGGAAACAGTATTCAGCGAAATTTTAGTCGTTAAAGATTGGTGTGTCTTATGGGACCATATCCTGTCAAACGAACCTGCATTTTTTTTAATGATTCCTGTAGCTTATAACCTAATTTTTCGGGAAAGTTTGGCTTACCTAACCTCAATTAGAGATTTTGAAAATTTTTATCACAATCCGAACCCGATTTCAGTACAAAAATTAATAAATAAATCATATTTTTTATTGAGAAATACTAGTGACGAAAACCACCCTAAAAAATATTTAAAAGACTTTAATAGATTACCCAAAGGCTCGTACCCAATTTTCCAAGATTTGCCTAAAATTAAAGTAATGGAAAATAATGAACAACAAGCTGAAAATCGACGATTTGAAGACGAATTTGACAGAATTGAAGCAGAAACAAAAATATATAAAGAAAAAGAAACTGAAAGACAAATGCATTTGGAAATACAAGCAGAAGAAAACAAAAGACTGCAAAGTAATAATAAAAACTAAAATAAATTTTGAGACTCAAAAGGGAAATATTTTTTAGTGATGGAAGATAAGCTCCAAGAAAAAGTTTTGCAGGAAAAACAACGTCAATACCAACGAAAACTTGATCTATCTAAAATGAAAACCGAGCTCATGGATATGCAAGCGGCAGGGATGGAAACTTCCAGGCGAAAAGTGGAACAAATGAATTTAGACGTCAGGAAACGCGAATTGGACCAAATGATGAAACATATGGAATATAATCAAATGCAAGACGATATTGATATTCAACAAACAGAAGAAGATCTGAGCAAGCATTACGTCGAGCTTTTAAAACAAAAGACAGAGCTGGAAAATGTGTTATTAGAATCTGTAGGAGATAGGACAGTTTCAGCAGAAAGAACCAGAAATATTGAAAGATTGCGAGAGAAAATAAAACAGGAATTGAATGAAGTATGATTAGAAAAAAGGCGCGAATTTTGTAATAAATTTAAATATTTTAGATCAGAAAAAATGTTAATTATAGCCGAGTTCACAATAAAATCGAAGTGCCTTATGGAATTAGTATTGCCAATAATGAAACACAAAATGTTGACACTGCTTTAGCTAAAGAAATGGCGGCTAGAAAAATGCACACATCCGCCAGCCATGGAAACATGCAGGTAAAAATATTACCACTTGAAATACTTAAAAATTATTTATTAATAATTACAGATAATAAAAATGAAAAACGACACAACAGAATTAGAAAAAGATATACAAAATTTGTTGAACAAATTCACAAACGCAAAAACAAGTGAAATAAACATTTTATTGAATCGCTTATCAAGTGATATTTGCGAATGTGAGCAAATGATGCAAGAAGATAAACAATTATTGCATAATATTTGCACGAGACGGTCCTGCCCATCTTCCAGCAGACTCAATTAATTATTTTTTTGGAATGTTAGAATTGTATTAAGGAATGGACCGGCTTTGAGACATTTTTACGGCCTTTTAGGTCTGTTAGTTCCATAATAACAAGACACTGAGTGATTTCCAGCTCGGCATTGGATAACAAATGACATGCTGCAGACATACTGCCTCCAGTTGCCAGCAAATCGTCAATTATTAATATTTTTGTTCCTGGTTTTAGAACATTTTTTTGTATTTCAAATGTATCCTGAAATTATTTATTTTACAAATAAAATATTTTTAATTTTTGTGCTCACCTTTCCATATTCCAAATCGAAAGATACTTCATGAGTTTTCCCCGGTAATTTCCCTTTTTTACGGATGGGAATAAACGGTACTTCCATTTCAAGGGCCAAAGTTGGCCCAAATAAAAATCCTCGAGACTCCAATGCTGCTATTGCTTGAACTTTAGGGCTCAATTTAGCAACGTGGTCCACTAATACTTCGTGCAAAATTTTAAAAATTGAGGGTTGTTTTAGTACGGAAAATATGTCCCTAAAATTAGATAATTAATTTTTTTATGCAGGGTAACTGAAAGTGGAACGTACCTGAATAAAATTCCTGGTTTTGGAAAATCAGGGTAGTTTGTAATAGCTTTCTTGATGATTTCTAATTTTTCTTTAGATGCCATTATTAAATACGTGTCATAAAAATAATCCTTGGAAAATAAATTGAGGTTAAATGTTAATAATTAAGGTCCGGTTTCACCAAACTCAGTTAAATTTATCTAGCGGTTATTTTGAGTGAGTAACTATAGTTTCAATTGTGTCAACAATAGTTTTCGTATAAAATAACCTTTAGATAAACTTAACTAGCGTTGGTGAAACCGACCCTTAAAGTGTTACTCCAATTTATGTACAAATTTATTTTTTTAAATAAAATACAACTGATAAGATTATAAATAATTTATTTTTGGAATTCTAGATAGTCATTTGTTTAGGAGTAAATGCACTGCACAATCAACTGTTGTCCCCCACTTCTAATTCATTTGTTTATTTATTTCCTGCAATTATTTAATGTCAGATTGGACATAAACGTCAAAAACAATGTTGCTTCGCCTTAGATCATAAATAATATCTAGATGGAACAAACTGCGAAAGATTATGCCAGAAAGAGAGGAAAATATAGGTTGCGTTAGAGGGACAAAGAAATAAAATATAATGAAGTGAAACGAACTGCGCATGTCTATCTAATTTCATTTGTTATTTATAAAAGTAATGTTAAGAAGATGTACTTTGCAACTAGAAAACGGCGATTGAATATAAATATTTTTTACGAAAATAAGAACTCATTACATCATTATGTTTGTTATTTTTCGGGCTTGACAAACTAAAATTTGATTATTGTGGCGCTTGCCAGCATTCTTACAGTATATCTTCCATCTCTTTCCGTCGTAACCGTTCGCAGTCTCTTCCATCTAAATATTATTTATGATCTAAGTGCTTCGCACAGTAATCAAACAGTGGTTATTCAAGTACCAGCCATAATGGTTAATTCACAATGTGCGTAAACGTAAGTAGTACGTAATCGTAAACATAAACATACTGTATTTCAATGCCTGTGTTCACAATACTATTACGTATTTCTTATGCTTATGTACTGACATAGAAGATACGTAAAGTTGAGATAAATTCAACTTTATGCTATGTTTATCATAGGCGCCGTCAGAATTACTTTCAGAGAGGTGCATCTGCATCTACACATTACATTATTAAGCTAGGGTTGAAAAAATACGATAGATTCAATAAAAAACAAAAAAATAAATTTTTTTGATTTAAATCGGTTTGTTTTAAACTTAAATCACATTTTTTTTATTTAAACATCATATGACTTAATTGCATATCATTGTAAATATATACAGCTAATAATTTTGAATTTATCCAAAAGATTCTAAATGCTACAACATTCCTAAATACTGATTTCCAAGATTCTACGGCTAATAGTTCTGAATTTATACGCGTAATTAAAATAAAATTCAACTAAAGTGCACTTCCCGTACAGTCGATTGTTATGAGAATAGCAGACAATCATTCAGATGCTACAGCAGACTGAAATACTAAATTTCAATACTTTACAGTCGATTGTTTCGAATTTATGCGAGGAATTCTGAAAGACTGTCAAGTAAAGTACACTTCCGGCTCAGTCGATCTTAATGAAAATAGGATATGAGCATTTAAATGGTACTGAATTCTAACGAAAAATTCAAAAAATATTCCCAGTAAAGTGCACTTCCGGTGCAGACGATTGCAATCATAATTCGAGGTGTTACAGAAATGCTATCCTACGACTGATTGTTCTGAATTTATGCGAAAATTTTTAAAAGACTGTCAAGTAAAGTCCATTTAGGGTAGAGCACATAAAATATCTAAAGAAAGAATGTTCACAAAAACTAAATACTCTGAAAATATTATCTCACCGCAAATGGGGTGCAACCAGACAATTGATAGTAAATATATACAAAAGCCTTATAAGATCCAAACTTGACTACGCAAGCATAGCATTTTCTAACGCGAAGCCAAAGAAATTACAAGTACTGGAACGCATCCAAAACGAAGCAATGAGAATAGCTACAGGCGCATATAGAACAAGTCCTATCGATAGTTTACTATGTGAAACAGGCGAATCAACACTCTTTATCCGAAGAAAGGCCCAAAGAATGAAATATATCATCAACCTAGCTAGTAACCCACAAACTCCAACCTACACACACTTTTTCCAAAAAAATGGAAGAATCATCTAGATGATGAAAGCGCATTTTTGACAGCTCATGAATGCTTGTTACTTCAGAGATTTCGCAAATTACCATCTCTCACAATTACTGAGCTTGAAATCAAGCAGTTTGGGCAAACTTACGAAACAGCAGCTTCCATTTAGTACTAGTTTCAAGTTGACTATTTGATAGGTACATAATTTATGCATGTACAAACTCAAAAATACCATTCAATCTTTATTGTTCAGTTATTGACTGACGGGAGGTCAAGTGCTGTACCTTAAAATGATAATTTGATCTTTATCAAAGCTATATAGAAAAAATACACCAAAAGTAAACAAATTTTCATCAAATAATAATAATTCATTCTAATAAGCTTCAAATTCGCGTCAAACAAGTCATTGAATGAATCCCGGACAGATTTGACAACTGTACATAATAATAGTGACACCTACGGCGAAAGTTGAAACTAAATTTTTATCTACTTTAATAAATTTTAGTTGCCATATCCCTAATGTCATAGATATCTATGGACATTGTTCCACTTGAAACAAGTAATTGAATAATTCAATTTTCCACAATCACTGAGCTTGAATTAAAGCAATTTGTGCAAGCCTACGAAACAGCAGCTTTTATTTAGTACCAGTTTCAAGTCTGTAAATAGTATAGTTGCTGAGATCTCAGCGTCACGCCAGCCAGCCAGCCAGCCAGCCTGCCAAAGTGAATATAATAGCGCTTTTTTCGGAAAAATGCGCTAAAAATGCGCTAAAAATACGCTACAAAATCGAAATCCAAGAAACCTTAATTAAATAAAATAAAAGTCCATTTAGATCAGGCATTGGCAAAAGCCAGCCCGCAGGCGAAATCCTGCCCTTTTGATTGTTTACTCCGACACGTCACTCACAAAATTTTCTTTCAAAAAAATTACACAAGATTCGAACTGTCGCTGGTTGTTTATAGCAGAACGGCCAAAACCAAAATCCCTGCTACGATTTACTAATAAATTTACAGTTCTCATGTCTCATATTGAGTATTATTTTGATTAATAATGCTATTTACATTAAGTATAGTGAATTTATAATTACTAGAAGCTTGCAAGGCGCCTGAAGCGCCCTTTGAAAAGTGATGAGTCGTCAAAATCACAAATATTGCGTAATTTCTAAAATATGAGACCTAAATATGCTAAAATTTGTATATTCTAAGATAAAATATATCAAGAAGAATCGATTCTGTTAATTTTTTTGTTATAAACATCATAATGTAATTGAGTTACGGACGGAAGAGAGAATAGCCGAATCAGAAGTACACACTGTTTGACTCTGTTTCTCCTGAACGAATTGAGATAATTGAAGTCTGTAAAAAATATTGTATTCTTCACGATTCATTCTAATGTAATAAGAATTATTATTGAAATATCTCAAAAAATACAAATGCCATTACCTAATGAATAACATTTAGAATTTGTAGCTGTATTTTTCGACTCAATTGAGTAAATTAAAATGTGTGAAAAGTATTGTTATCTACATACTTGGATGTAACACGATGCGAGAGTTACATCAGAATATCTTCAGAAATACAAATATGATCGACACAAATTAAATACTCAATCGACTATTGATGTATAGTAGCACAAAGTTTGTTGCTGTATCTTCTGAACGAAACAATATAATTAAAATTTGTAAGGAACATGTTGTCTAGCATATTTAATAAAATTAATAAAAATGTTTTAGAAATTGATCTGACAAGATATTTCTGTTTTAAAAATGAGAATAAAAGATTATCAACAATAACAAAATTCGATAGACAAATGTAGGTAAATATTTGGATTTACATAAAAGCTATTTTCTATTATGTATGAATTAATGAAGTCTGGTACATTTAGGATCATACAATTCGTAAGGTTGGACTTCTGTCACCCACCCGCAGGACTGTGCGTAAATCTTGAAAGTTTTTTATTATTTGCTCTTTGAAAATTTTTTAAATGTTCATTTAATGACATAAATCTCGAATCCATATTGCTAATTATAGAATCAATCATTGTGTTAAAAAAATCTGACTCATATCGGCTTGAGGTGCGAGGTCCGTCTGACCACCTCGAAGAATACGGACCTCCATTTTCTAAAATTGAGCATACAATTTTCGTCCTTATGGTATTATCCAATCAAGCGTCAGATTTGTCATAAAGGCGTTTAGTAAGGGCTATATTCCTTTGCTTGCGTTGCGGCTAAACTTCATTAATACAAGGAATTAGGGTTCAATTTAATGTAACTTGCGAACTGTATATGATATATTAAAATGGACTGTACGGATCCCCTCCAGAGATACAGCGGTCGTCAAACCAAAGGAAGTGGAAGAAGTTGTAATATGCTTAGCTCGCGGTTTTTATGTAGTCCCCTTCAGCAAATTGTGAGAATAATTTTTCCTTCACAATTTTAAACTAAAGAATCTGACGTGGACATATAATAATAAATGATAATCAAATACAGAATTCACTCGTTTCACGAATAATCGTCTTAAATACTGAATTCTAATTATACATTCGATTGTTTTGTATTTATGCGGAGAATTCAAAAAATGTTTTGAGTACAGACGATTGCAACCGTAATATAATCTACCAGTCTTAAATACGAATACGTTCGACGGGTTTTGAGATTTGCGAGTTACGTACAGCCATACGTACCGATATCAAGCCGAAAATAATCAAAATGGATTCAGGGATGCTCAAAACGGATATTTCTATCAAGATCTCGATGTGAATTTTGTCGGTTTCACAGTACTTGTACTTAGTACATTATATCTACAAACTCCAAACTGTTAAAAGTGGAACCAAAGAAAAACAGTAAACATGAAACAGAATCGAAATCAACAGAATATTTGAAAATGACAGTCAGAGAAATCAACACAATACATCAATAACCCTAATTTGTCCCAACGTAAAATGAAAAAAACACTTTATTTTGATATTTTACGTTACGACCACTGTGAACATACATAATTTCTTACGTTTATGTTTTTACGTACTCCTCATGCTTACGCACATTGTGAATTGGCACTTACTTGTACATCATTGGATATATTCTTATGCTATAACATTCCTAAATACTGATTTGCAAGATTAAGAAAAAAAATTCAACTGAAATGCACTTCCGATTTAGTCGATTGTTATGAGAATAATAGAAAATCATTCGGATGCTACAGTAGACTCAAATACTAAATTCAATACTCTACGGCCTACCGTTTCGATTTTATGCGAAAATTTCGAAAAGACTGTCAAATAAAGATGCACTTTTGGTTCAGTCGATCTTTATGAAAAAAGGATATGAGCATCTAGATGGTACAACCGTCTTAAATACTGAATTCTAGCATAATTCACAATGGGCGTAAGCATAAGAAATGCATAAGACATAAAGTTGAACATGTGCAGTTCTTATGCCTGTGTTCACAATGCTCTTACGTATTTCTTATGCTTACGTACTGCATAACAGCTTTATAAGAAAATTGGAATCATCTGAACTTTACGTTTCTTACGCATCTTAATTCGCATGTCCAATATATTTTTACAGAAACAGACAGTAGATTTATCAAATGAATGAAAATAAACTTGTTTTTGTGGTTAGGAATATTTATAATCTTTGTTTTAATAACAATACTAAATTAATTTCGTCTTCCAAATAAGACATTTAATTGCAAACATGTGCAGAGACAAAAGTAATGCCCTAAATTAAGCTTTTATATAAAAAACAAAATCAAAATGAAAATAATTTTGATGATTTTCATAAGCATTATGTTATGTACTTCTAATGCTTACGCCCATTGTGATTTAAGGCTAATTGTTTCAGCACCACTGACAAGATTATATTTCACTAGAAAGTTCGTGCTGGGGCCATCTATTAAAAATTGTTGGAATCAGTAATTTTATTTAATTTTTTTGAAATAAATATCGTTTGTACAACTAGCAAATGAATTATAGATTTTTTTCAAATTTTAGTCAGTCATTTGTTTAAAAATAATTATTATACTGCTTTGAAAATTATTATTTTCCCCTACTTGTTTAGTTTAGTAGTCTGTGGCTGCAAACAAATCACTGTCACACAAACGTCAAACTGCTCCTGTCAGACATAAACGTCAAAATGAGTGAAGAATTACTAGAATTACCTCAAATAGAGGTTGAAAGCGTAGAAATTAGTAATAATAATCGACAAAATAGTGACGCCGAATCAGAAAAAGAAGTAAAATCGAAAGATAACCTCAAAAATTTTAAAGAAAAGCTGAAAGATTTACCTGAAATATTTGATTATATTGTCCGGCAAGGTAAAAAAATTAAGAAGCTAGAAAAAAAGGTTAAAAAATTGAAAAATAATATAAAAAAATTGGTATGTATCTAAATAATATTTGATAATATATTATTGAAGTATTACATTACAGCGCCCGAAAATTAAAAGTAAAACAGTTAGTACACAGACTTTAATTGATGAAACGCCGAAATCATTAACAGATGAAATTAAAGAAGCGGCAGAAAATGCAATGCACAAAACCGGGTTCGTGTACGAACCCACTTCCGGAATGTATTATGATTATAATACCGGATATTATTATAATGCTGTATGTTCTAATAAATTATTGTATGCAATTGTACTTATTTAATTTTATTTAGGAATTGGGGTTGTATTACGACGGAAATTCCGGTACTTATTTATCGTACAACACCGAAACACAGTCCTACGAATTTCATTCGCAAGTCAGCGTTGCTCCTAAAGAAGAAACAGGAGCAAAAAGAAAAAACCCAACAAAAGATCAAGTAAAATTTAAATTATTGTGAAATATTATTTATTGATTTTGTTTTTTATAGGTAAAGAGTTATTCTATCGATGGTCTACTGCAAAATTTCTCGCAATTGCGCATAGATCATTCACGCACTAATGCCTTAGGTATGTACCGATTTCTGATACCTATTTCCTCTTCTAGGAGGGCAAACGGGCCAAAATGGACAAACCAAACAAAAATAACAAAATTCTAGAAGACGGGGAGTGTACAGAAAGCGATTCTGAATCATCTGAAATTATTTCTATTTGTAGTGATGGAGAATTAAGTGGTAAAATATTTTCAAGAAGTTTTCACCACTTTATTATTTATTTTTGACTAAAAGGTTCATTATTATTTGTTACAGAAGTTGCTGAATCGTGGCCGCCTTGTATGCGAATAATCCTCAAAGAGACATCAATAGAAAAACTAAAAATCGGCACGCTTTTTATTATAACTTGCGACGGGGGAAAAATCGGGCGCGAGGGAGATAAATCAATTATTATCCCCGATATTAACGTCAGCAAAACACACGCCGAAATTAATTACAATAAAGATACTAGTCAGTATGTAATTACCGATTTGGGGTCACAAAACGGCACCATTTTAAACGGCAAACGTATTTCTGCGCCGAAAAAAACCAGCGAACCACAAACAATCGTCCACGGCAGCGTTATTCAATTTGGAAGCACAAAATTGTTGTGCCACATTCACGACGGACAAAAAACTTGCGGCCATTGTGAGCCTGGATTAATACAAATAGAAAAACCACCCTTAAGTATTTACTCCCTCCTAATTATTATCATTTTATTAACTCCAATTATTTCAGTCGACAAATCTTTAAGTAAAAATTCCTCCTACAAGAAAGAATTAAAAAGGCTTCGTAAAAAATTCGGGCTGGAAAATATGCAACATTCAGACACAAATTTAGCGTCTGGTTATGCTGACCGAGCCGAAGAGCGACGCAAAACAGTAGGAAGTCAAAATGATAACGAAAAAACAAAGGCAGCTTCAGTTGATGAGTAAATAACCCAAAAAAATGTTTTTCTGTTTATTAATTGTATTTTTTTTTAGATCAATTGCGTCTGATAATAAAGGGTTCAAAATGTTGTCGAAAATGGGCTGGACTCAGGGACAAACTTTGGGGAAAAATGGCGCTGGCCTCACGGAGCCGGTGAGTCAAACTATTAATCAATTAATTCTTTTTTATTATTTTTCCGATTAATGATAAAAATTAGATAATTCAATCAAAACGAGTGAAAATCGTATGTGACAATGACATCATACTTTCACAAATTTTATTGTAAATAATTTATTTACACAGGTTACAGTGCCAATATTCACTTTATACATTTGTATGATCGCTATTTCGCTCACACTTACTCGTACTGAATGACTTCCTCTCCTAACTCACGCTCTTATATGCCTAATCAAACAATGGGCCAACATTCAATTGTCTAACAGTTGATGCCTGGCAACCACCGAACATCTAGTAACCGTAGGCTGTCAATCACGTCCGACAATTGAACATCGACTTGGTCAATACTAACTAGAATTACAGTTATAATAAATTCAAATAAATAATAATGTGAGCTAATTACTTATAAATAAAACAAACGACTATCTAGTACAATAATGACGTCATACATCATACAAATTAATTATTTGGTGTGTTTAAAAGATGATTTTAGTAAAATTAAATACTTGAGACTGAATTAGTGACCTAAAACAAATGAAAATCAGTAGTAGTAAACATAAATAACAACAAAACAGTTGAGTAGCTAGTGCAGTAATGACGTCACGTCGTCACACATTATGAATCCCAATTATCAACTTTGATTTAAAGTGTTTAAAATATTATTTTAGTAAAATTAGTGGCCAAAACAAATGAAAATCATTCATGAAATAATTCAAAATTCGCCTGAAAAATTATTCAATTGGAAATTAAACAATTGACTATCTAGTGCAATAATGACATCATGCATTATAAAAATTGATTATTAGATGTGTTTGAAATATGATTCTCGTAAAATAAAACATTATAGACTGAATTAGTGATCCAAAACAAATGACAATCAGGAGCAACTTATGAACAAAACAATTGAATGATCCATACATTTTTTTCAGAATTAAATAATGATTATTTTTGAGAAAGGCAGCACTTTACTGTTGAAACGTTATGGAGAACTTCTTCCAATAAAATATATTTTAAAATTAGTTTTAACAAAGTTTTTCATTCATTTGTTTTGTTTTTTTTGTTTAAATTCTGTATATTTTATTTAATTCTGACGTTTCAACTCTCTATTCAAGAATTTTCTGATGAAGACTCTTGGATAGAGCGTCGAAGCTATAGTCGGAGCCTTTCAATCAAAACAATTGACTAGCTAGTGCAGTAATGACGTCATACATTAGTCAGTGTTTAAAATATTATGTTAGTAAAATTAATGATCAAAACAAATGAAAATCGTACATGAAATAATTCCATATTTGACTGAGAATTGCTTTGTATCAAATTCACTTTGAGTTCAAAAAATTATTTAATTAAAAATTACTTGAGCTATTTCCTATTTAATTTATGAACCAAACAATTGACTATCTAGTTCAGTAATGACGTCATATATAATAAAACTTAATTATTTAGAGTTGATTTGTAGTAAAACTAGTGTTTAGAAGATGATTTAAATAAAATTAAATTTCGTAGACTGTTCTGCTGACCAAAACAAATGAAAATCAGTAGTAATAATGACGTCATACATGCTTCGTATCAAGTAAAGTGTGTTAATTAAAAAATTAAATTAGTTGAGCTGTTGAGCAGAATGTGAACCAAGAAAACTTGTCTTTAAAAGATGATTCCAGTAAAATAAAAAACTGTAGACTGTATTAGTGATCAAAACAAATGACAATCAGCAATGACATCACATTTGAAATCATGGACGCCGGCAGCTAATATTAAATATAGTGTACCCCCTTGCACCTCCCTGTCAGGAAATCAAATAGCCTAAATTTATGAAATAAAATAAAAATGATGTCGTATAGAAGTTTCACTTCGTACCTGTATACCTACACTAATACATGCATACTTTTTTCCTACTTAATATACATGAATAATTTTATATTTAATATTAGTTAATATGTTTTGTTAATATTTAAGTCATGACGACTTAAATCAATTGATTTGAGTCATGATTTAAATCAAGTAAAAAAAATCATGATTTAAATCAATCGAAATTTCTTATTCAAATATCTATAAGATTCACATAAAATTAAATAAAATATATATAATTATCATCAACCTAACTCAACCTTTCATATAGGTGAGTTAATTTGGCCAATCTCTCTGTCCCCAACTGTTTTCTCAGTTTTAAGTGGACTAGACCAAAAAGTAGCGAATAATTTGTACACAAGTATTAATTTTGAAACCGACGAAATTCACATATCGAGATCTTGATGGAAATATCCGTTTTGAGCGTCCCTGAATCCATTTTGACTATTTTCGGCTTGATGTCGGTACGTATGGCTGTACGTAACTCGCAAATCTCAAAACCCGTCGAACGTATTTGTATTTAAGACTGGTAGAGGGTGGCATTATGGTTGCAATCGTCTGTACTAGAAACATTTTTTGAATTTTCCGCATAAATACAAAACAATCGAACGTATAATGTTAGAATTCAGTATTTAAGACGATTAATCGTGGAATGATGGAATTCTTATTTGATTATCATTTATTATTATATGTTCACGTCAGATTTTTTAGTTAAAATTGTGAAGGGAAAAATATTCTCACAATTTGTTGAGTGGGACTACATAAAAACCGCGAGCTAAGCATATTACAACTTCTTCCACTTCCTTTGGTTTGACGACCGCTGTATCGTCTCTGGAGGGGATCCTTAGAGTCCATTTTAATATATCATATACAGTTCGCAAGTTGAATCAAATTGAACCTAATTCCTTGTATTTATTAAGTCTAATCGCAACGCAAGCAAAGGAATATAGCCCTTACTAAACGCCTTTATGACAAATCTGACGCTTGATTGGATAATACCATAAGGACGAAAATTGTATGCTCAATTTTAAAAAATGGAGCTCCGAATTCTCCGAGGCGGTCGGAGGGACCTCGCACCTCAAGCCAATATGAGTCAGATTTTTTTAACACAATGATTGATTCTATAATTAGCAATATGGATTCGAGATTTATGTCACTAAATGAACATTTTAAAAATTTTAAAAGAGCAAATAGGTAATAAAAACTTTCAAGATTTACGCACAGTTCTGCGAGTGGGTGACAATAGTCCAACCTTACGAATTGTATGATGCTAAATGTACCAGACTTCATTAATTCATACATAATAGAAAATTATTATTATTATTATTATAAACTTTTTAAATCTCTTAATACCCTTTCGGGTGTCGAGATTGTTCTTGTTTCAATTATTTGATTACTATTCTATCTTGTTGATTATCTCTTTCCATTTTTTTCTGTCCCTTGCTAACTTCTTTGCTTCTTGGCCGCTAATGTTGTTTTTTGTTAATATCTCTTCTATATTATTTTCCCATGTCTGTTTTGGTCTTCCCCTTTTCTTCTTGTTTTGTATTCTTGCATTCCACACTGCTTTTGTTTGTTTATCTTCGGGCATTCTTAATAGGTGACCATACCACGCCAACTGTTTCTTTTCTATGACATTATGAATGCTCTCTATTTGTACTCTTCTTCTTATATCTTCATTCTTTATTTTATCCATTATCGTGACTCCTTCCACTCTTCTTAAATATTTCATTTCCGCCGCCTGTATTTTGCTTCTTATTCTCTTATTCATCAACCATGATTCACTACCATATATTAATATAGGCCTGTGCACTGTTTTGAATAGAGTCATTTTTGTCCTTTTCGTTATATGTTTATTTTTCAGTATTATTTTATTGATTGCATGAAAATTCCTATTTGCTTGCTGGATTCTCGTATTTATTTCCTGCTCTAAGCTTCCTTTATTATTTATTGCTGCCCCTAAGTATTTAAATGTTTCTACTTGCTCTATTTCTTTCTCATTCAGTACTATGTTTATCCTTACATTCTCTTTTGATATGACCATTACTTTCGTTTTTTCTACATTTATCTTCATATTATGTTTCCTTAGCTCTTCGTTCCATATTTCTAAATTACGTTTCATATCTTCTTCGCTCTTTGCCATCACTGCTAAGTCATCTGCGAACGCGCATTCTGATAATGAGATCCTTTTCAACTTGTAATGTCCAACCTCTACCTTTTTTATTTTATACTTAATATTCTTCATTATTTGGTCTAGAAATACAATAAATAGCAATGGGCTTAAAGCTCCACCTTGTCTTAATCCTTGGGATGTTTTAAACTCTTCTGATGTTGCGTTGCCGGTTCTTATGTAGTTGGATGTTGTTTCGTATATGCTTTTTATTGCTGTTAATAACTGTTCTCCTATTTTTCTTCCTCTCAATATATTCCACAACTTAGTCCTCGGTACTCGGTCGAACGCTTTTTCCAGGTCTATAAATGTGATATACAGTTTTTTGTCCGTTTTCATTGTATTTTCTATCAAGTTCCTTATAGTGAATATGTGGTCTTGTGTCGAATGTCCCCTCCTAAACCCACTTTGCGATTTTTCCATTGTTGTTTCTATCGCAGCTCTAAGCTTGTTTTCGAGTATTGCTTCGTAAATTTTCGCTGTTGTGCATAAAAGTGATATGCCCCTATAATTCTCACAATTTTTACCGTCTCCTTTTTTATGTATGGGAAATATTACTGCTTTCTCCCAGTCTGAAGGTATTTTCCCTGTTTTCCAGATTATGTTTAATATAAGCAGCAATAATCTTTCTCCTTCTTCGCCCATATACTTCAATTGCTCGGCCTTCATACAGTCATGTCCCGGTGCTTTGCCATTCTTCAGTTTTTTAAGTACTCCAATTAACTCGGCTTCAGTTATCATCTCTGTGCTTTCATTTATACTTTCTGTTTGTGGGGTCTCCTCACTCTCTGTTTCATTAGTACTTTCGTCACTTACTAGTAGGTCTTTAAAATGTTCTCTCCATCTTGTCATTATTTCACTATCCTCTGTCAATATATTTCCTTGTTTATCTTTCAGGCTTTTAATTGTTGCTTTTTCTCTTTTACTTCTCTTTAAGGTTCTATAAAATAGTTTTTGGTTTTCGTTGAAATTTTGTTCTAGTGTCTTTCCAAATAATTCCCATGCTTTTACTTTAGCTTTTTTAACACTTTCTTTAACTAATCTCCTTTGTTTCTTGTACTCTTCGTAGTCACTATCGTTCCCTGTTTTCAAATATTTCTTCCATATCAGTTTCTTCTTCTTAATGTTGTCTTTAATTTCTTCATTCCACCAATTTGTTCGTTTCCTGTTGCTTTCGTCGCTGATTGTACCACAGGCTATTTTGGTTGCTTCTTTTATTATATTTTTGAAATAATTCCATATTTCTTCTACATTGTTTGTTTCTTGTTGTGGTGTATTGCTTATTAATTCCTTTATGATATCTTGATAATTCTTTCTTGTCTGTTCGTCTTTCAGTTTGTCTACTTTTAGCTTTAATATTTTATTTTTATTTTTTGATGTTTCCTGTTTTTGCTGTACCTCTTTCTTCCCTACTTTTACTTTTGCTACCGTCAAGAAGTGATCACTTCCGATTTCACAACCTCTTAGCACTCTTACGTCATTTATTCTTTTCCTTTGGTTCTTGTTTGTTAAAATATAATCGATCAAGGATCTCTCGTTCCTACTCTTTACTTCTCTCGTGAATTTATGTATCTCCTTATGTTCGTAAAACGTATTTAAAATTTGTAGCTCGTTTATAAGGCAAAAATCTATAAGCCTATTGCCATTATTATTTTTGACTTTTTCTCCATGTGTCCCCATTATTTCTTCTAATCCCTCGTTTCGATTCCCTACTCTCGCGTTGAAGTCGCCCATTATGTATATTGGTTCTTTTAGTTTCTCATATTCTAATTGTAAAACATCCCAGAACTCATCTTTGTTTGCTTTGTTTTCATCTTCATTTGGTCCATACACTGTCATTATATTTGCTATGAAGTTATCTTTCTCTTCCAATTTAACCGTCATTATCCTTTCGTTCACGCATTCCCATTCTTTCAGTGACTGTTCCAGTTCTCTATCAATTATACAACCAACTCCCGCTTTTGCTCTTACATTTTCTCCGACTCCACTATATATTAATTTGTGTCCATTTCTCATCTTTCTTGTTCCTTTTCCTTTTTTTTTTGTCTCTGTGATAGCTAATATCTTCACTTTTGCTTTCTCTAGTTCATCTATTAACTCTTCCTCTCTTCCATTTAGACTTTTAATGTTCCATGTTCCTATACTCATTATCCTGTTCAATTGCTGGTCCGTCTTCCTTGGTTCTTCCTTTAATGCCTTATTTTCTATCCGTTTTTTGAGGCCACTTCTTTCCATTTCAAAGTGACCCCATTTTCTCCCTTGTCCCAGATATACACTTCCCCATTTATTATTAATTTTTGGTATCCAATTTTCACGTTTTAGAAATAGAAAATTACTTGAATGAAAATCCAAATATTTACTTACATTTGTCTATCGAATTTTGTCATTGTTGTTGTAAAACAGAAATATCTTGTCAGTTCAATTTTTAAGACATTTTTATTAATTTTATTAAATGTGTTGGACAACATGTTCCTCACAAAATTTAATTATATTGTTTCGTTCAGAAGATACAGCAACAAATTTTGTGCTACTATACAATAGTCAATTGAGTAATTTATTGTGTCGATCATATTTGTATTTCTGAAGATATTCTGATGAAACTCTCCATCGTGTTACATCTAAGTATGTAGATGACAATACTTTCCACACATTTTGATTATCTCTATTGAGTCGAAAAATACAGCTACAAATTCTAAATGTTATCTATTAGGTAATAGTATTTGTATTTTTTGAGATATTTCAATTATAATTCTTATTACATTAGAATGAATCGTGCAGAATACGATATTTTTTACAGACTTCAATTATCTCAATTCGTTCAGGAGAAACAGAGTCAAACAGTGTGTGCTTCTGATTCGGCTATTCTCTCTTCCGTCCGTTATTCAATTACTTTATGATGTTTATAACAACAAAAATTATCAGAATCGATTCTTCTTGATATATTTTATCTTAGAATATACAAATTTTAGCATATTTAGGTCTTATATTTTAGAAATTACGCAATATTTGTGATTTTGACGACTCATCACTTTTCAACGGGCGCTTCAGGCGCCTTGCAAGCTTCTAGTAATTATAAATTAACTATACTCAATGTAAATAGTATTATTAATCAAAATAATGCTTAATATGAGACATGAAAGCTGAAAATTTATTTGTAAATCGTAGCAGGGATTTTGGTTTTGGTCGTTTTGCTGTAAACAACCAGTGACAGTTCGAATCTTGTGCAATTTTTTTGAAAGAAAATTTTGTGAGTGACGAGTCGGAGTAAACAATTAAAAGGACCGGATTCCGCCTGCGGGCTGGCTTTTGCCAATGCTTGATCTAAATAGACTTTACTTGACAGTCTTTTAAAATTTTCCGCATGAATTCAAAACAATCAGTCGTAGAATAGCATTTCTGTAACACCTAGTTGTGCACCTCGAATTATGATTGCAATCGTCTGTACCGGACGCGCACTTTACTGCGAATATTTTTTGAATTTTTCGTTAGGATTCAGTATTTAAGACGACTGTACCATTTAAATGCCCATATCCTATTTTCATTATGATCGAGTGAGCCGAAAGTGTACTTTACTTGACAATCTTTTAGAATCCGTCGCGTGAATTCGAAACGATCGACTGTAAAGTATTGAAATTTAGTATTTCAGTCTGCTGTAGCATCTGAATGATTGCCTACTATTCTCATAACAATCGACTGTACCGGAAGTGCACTTCAGTTGAATTTTTTTTTTAAATTTCGCGAATAAATTCAGAACTATTTGCCATAAAATTTTGGAAATCAGTATAAGTTAGTCACATGATGTTCACGTCAGATTTTTGTTTAAATAAAAAAAATTGTGATTTCAATTTAAAAAAAACATCAAAAAATTGTATTTTTTTTTGTTTTTTATTGAAAAAATCGTATTTTTTCCCAACCCTAGCTTAATAATGTAATGAGATGCAGATGCACCTCCCTGAAAGTAATCCTGGCGGCGCCCATGGCTATTTATGAACCAAACAATTGACTATCTAGTTCAGTAATGACGTCATATAATAATAAAATTAGATTTGATTTTAGTAAAATTCAAACAAATGAAAATCAGTCCCATTGGATTGTTCTTAACTGAAATGAACAATAAGATGATTTTAGTAAAATTAAATATCGTAGACAGTATTAATGACCAAAACAAATGGCAGTCTGTAATGACTATTCTGCTGAACAAAACAAATGAAATTCAATAGTAATAATGACGTCATACATGAAATAATTTAATATTTGACTAAAAATTGCTTTGTATCAAATTAATTTTGTGTTTAAAAATTCATTCGATTGGAAATTAAATTAGTTGAGCATTTATGAACAAAACAATTGACTAGCTTTTACAGTAATGACGTCATATATGATAAAACTCAATTATTTAGGCTTGATTTGTAGTAAAACTTGTGTATAGAAGATGATTTAAATAAAACTAAACTTCGTAGACTGTTCTGCTGACCAAAACAAATGAAAATCAGTAGTAATAATGACGTCATACATATTTCGTATCAAATAAAATGTGTTAATTAAAAAATTAAACTAATTGAGCAGAATGTGAACCAAAAAAACTTGACTTTAAAAGATGATTTAAGTAAAATAAAAAACTGTAGACTGTATTAGTGATCAAAACAAATGACAATCAGCAATGACATTTGAAATTTTATTGAGAATTGTTTTGTATCAATTGGTTGGGGTTTAAAAGGTGATTCCAGTTTAAAATTTAATTTATTAAGCATTTTATGACCAAATAATTAACAATTATTAGATTTTATTTTTAATAACAAATGACGATCAGTAATAGTAATGACGTTGTAAGTGAAATGTTTTATATCGCGCAAATTCTTACACTCCTGTGCTTTGTGGGTTGCCGGCTCGCTTAAAAAGTCTCGGAATTCCCCTAAATTTAATTATTGGAAGATTTAAATTTTAAAAACAGGTTTTGAGTCATTTACAGTTTTTTTTACGAAAAAGCAATAAACTCACATATCGAAACCAAAAAAAAAATCCGCCTCAATTTGCAGGCTAATTTGACTCCGTAAACATTTTAAAAGTGCGAAAAATATCGTTTTACCACTCCAACAAAATGTGTGTTTATTTAGGCACCCAAGAATAATATTCCGTGTTAATTTTTTTGTTTTTCTCGACCAGCATTGATAAGCAAATTTGTTCGGGACTCTACGTAGGCGAAAAGAATTATAAAAGTGGTTT
The DNA here is from genome assembly GCA_963989225.1 of Dromius quadrimaculatus. Lineage (NCBI taxonomy): Eukaryota > Metazoa > Arthropoda > Insecta > Coleoptera > Carabidae > Dromius > Dromius quadrimaculatus. The sequence goes on from OZ022330.1 coordinate 55,311,523, forward strand.
TGTCCGAAAATGAACCACAAAAAAACGTAGCCAGCATATGACACCTCGTTCTTAAAAGCATTTGCATTTTAAAATAAAATAAAGTTGGGAACAAATTCACTGTCATACTGGGTGACCGAGATAAGCATAAAATGAAAAAATATATGGCCAGGATTTCAAAAACATTTAAAAAATAGAGTAAAAAGTTTTTACTGAGATACTGGGCGTTTAAGATAAACAAATGATGTAAAGTATAAAGCTGAACACCCTGTATGTAACTCAGAATGTATCTATCCAACTATCACGTACAAATTCCGTTAACCTTACTTTTATTTTACGTTTTGGTTAGACAAATGACTGCTAGAGAAAGGATAATAGAATAAAGAAACTATAATGAGACAATTTCTGTTGTGCGTTGTTTTTCAATCTTGATTACTTTGTAATTATACTAGAAAAGTGTGTTACAGACAACACACGCCATAGGGAAAATATTTTTTTCTATCTCATAATAATATTTAAATTATAAAATAATAATATCCTCAAAAAAATCTCGTTTCAATATTTTTGGTAAATTCGAAAATTATCTCTCCTGGGGTAGACCTCCAAAATTCGCCTCCGGACTAAGTAACAATCACCACTGGCTGACAGGTGTGTAGAGTCGGCTTAAGGGGGGTAAGAGGGCGTTGGACAGGTGACCGCGGCTACCGGTCTTACACGCCTGAACCAAAACACGCCGAACCGTGCCGAGCCTCCTGCTGGACATCGTGAAGTCGGTAGACAACCGGGCCGTACGTTGAAAAAGATATCAAAAAGACATCATTCAAAGATAAAATTGAATTTGGAGAAATATTAGTAATTTTAATACCAAAACAGATAAAAAAAATCATGCAATATCGAAAAGAAAAGAGCAGGACTCTTAAGACGGTACTTATCCAATTTTTGAAACGTCAAAACGCCTAAAATATATCGTTTTCAGGAATTAATTGTTATTTATCCATTAATATAGAAATGAGCAACTGATCTTGTGAAAAAACTAAAGTTTTAAATCATTTCCCTGACAAGAATATTTAATTTTAAAATAACAGTTAGGTTAGATCATAATTCCGCCATATTATTTTACAGAAAACAATTGAAATAACTCTTTAGGCGGTGCTTATCAAATTTTTGAAAGGTCACAACGTCTAGAATATATCGTTTTTAGGAATAAATTGACATTCATCCATTAATATAGAAATGAGCAACTGATTCTGTGAAAAAACTAAAATTTTAAATAATTTCCCTGACAAGAATATTTAATTTTAGAGTAAAAGTTAGGTTAGGTCATAATTCCGCCATATTGTTTTACAGAAAACAATTGAAATGATTCTTAAGGCGGTGCTTATCAAATATTTGAGGCATCGTAACTTCTGTAATAATCAATATCCAGCAAAAAGTCGATATTTATTGAATAATATAGGAATGAGTAAGTCGCATGAAAAAACAAATGCTTTAAATCATTTTCTTCACAAAGTTATTTGCTTTTTGATATGTAAGTTAGGTTAGTTCGCAATTCCGCCATGTTGCTTTAGAGAAAACAATTGGAATATATTTTAAGGTGTTCCTTATCAAATATTTGATGCATCATAACTTCTGATATTATCCATTTTCAGTAATAAGTCAATATTTATTGAAAAATATAGAAATGAGCAACTAATTGTTTTTCCTAACAAAAATATTTGCTTTTTGAAATGAAAGTTAGGTTAGGTTTAGTGAAAACAATTGAAATGTACTCTCGAAATATCTTTTGGTCAATGTTTTCGTGGCTGTTTTGTTTCGCCAGCTGTTGCATATAAAAATGCACGGTTTAACCATCCAAAATGCACATACGCCTGTGCGTTCGTACATGCGTGCCCGCACGAAATGATCTCATAAACACAGAGATCTGGTTCATATTTCAACTACAGATAAAAATCTTCCCGTTTTGAGATTTTACGTGCGTTGAAATTTTCTTTATGCTTTTGTTTTTGGAAAAACTTTTTTGTTATTATTGTGGTTTACGAGGAGGACGTTATTAAATGTTCTGCGTAATAGAAGCAAAAGATCTGAGATATTTTATAAAAAAAATTGTCGACGTGATGCCGGGAATAAATTAAGTATTACAGCTCTTGTTAAGATACTTTCTTTCTCTGGGTCGCTGGCTTATTGTTACAGGCGCCTCCACCATATTTGGCTCAACCTCACAAAAATAACATGCATTTTATTCATAGTTTATCATTTAATATGCACATAATGTAGGATATTTTACACGATTGAATTAAAAAAGAAGTAGATAATAAATATATAAATATTTTTAAGTAATGAGTCAACACCATATAAAGTTAAAGGCAGTAAATCAAGTATAACAATTTAATAAATTTATGCACAATTATGCCCCATATTTCCTTTGATATTGGAGCAATAATTTCATTATCTTCAGACAAAATGGCACGCTTTGATCAAATCTACAACAATTTATTTAATTCTAAAATTACTATTACATTATATAGAGTAAGTTTTCTTATTGCCGGAGTAGAGAGCAGCATTTATTATAAGACTTATTCTTTTTCTGGATGTCCACATCCATTGCAGCTCTGGATGCATTTCTTGGTGCATCTTGTCTTGCACCTGCACTCCGAAGCAGACAGACCCAGTCTGCAATCGAAGTCTGGTGCTCACCACCAGACAGATAAATGGTTACGCAATTACTGGCAAAAATCCGGTGTTAGCGATCATCCAGGATCGTACTAACATATTTACACTATAAAGGAATCAATTAACCCCCTTTTGCCAAAACATCTTAACATCTTATCATCTGCGTATCAAATTTTTGAGACCTCATAACCTCCAAAATATTTCAGCTTCAGTAATAAGTCAATATTTATTAATAAATATAGAAATGAGCAATTGATTTTGTGTCAAAACTGCAATCTTAATTCATTTACTCAACAAAAATTTCTGTTATTTAAATGAAAGATTAGGCCAGGACATAGCTCCGCCATATTGCTTTGAGAAAAACAATTGAAATGATTATTGAGGCAGTACTTATCAAATTTTTGACGTACCGTAACTTCTAAAATATTCTGCCTTCAGTAATAAACTAATATTTTTTGATTAATATGGAAATGAGCAACTGATTTCGTAATAAAATTGAAATTCTGAATTATATACCTTATATAATATTTGCTTTCAAAAATAAAAGTTAGGTTAGATCATAATTCCGCCATATCGGTTTGGAGGAAACAATTGAAATGAATCTTCAGGCGATTCTTAACAACATTTTGATTCATCATAGCCCCTCGAATAGTAGTTATCAACTTTTTGAGACACCATAAACTTCAAAATAATTGATTTACAATAAGCTTGTATTTTCCTAAAATTAGGATAAGTTAGGTCGTGATTCCACCATATTGCTTTGCTTGAGAGGGTACTCATCAAAATTTTTAGACACCATAACCTCTCAAATAACTGACGCACAGTAATAAGCTTGTATTTTCCAGAAAATATAGGACTATAATTAATTTCATGAAAAACTAGAGCTCTTCATTGTCGTCCCAATAAGAATTATTTGCTATTTAAAATAAAAGTTAGGTTAGGTCGTGATTCCGCCATATTGTTTCAAAGACAACATTGAAAATGATTCTTATCCAATTTTTGAGACACCATAACCTCAGAAATAAATAATTTACAGTAATAAGCTTGTATTTTTTGATAAATATAGGAATGAGCAATTAATTTCGTGATAAAACTAGAGCTAAAAATCATCGTTCCAACAATAATTATGTGCTATTTAAAATAAAAGTTAGGTTAGGTCATGATTCCGCCATATTGCTCTAAAGAAAACAATTGAAATTATTTTTAAGCAAGTACTTATGAAATAACCTTTAAAATAATTAATGGACAGAAATGAGATTGTAATTTTTGGTAAATATATATTCCAATTAATTTCGTGTGAAAACTAGAGCTTGTGATTAATTCTCCAAAAAGAATTATGAGCTATTCAAAATAAAAATTAGGTTAGGTCGTGATTCCGCCATATTGCTTTGCTTGAGAGGGTACTCATCAAATTTTTTAGACACCATAACCTCTCAAATAACTGATGCATAGTAATAAGCTTGTATTTTCCAGAAAATATAGGACTGAGCAATTAATTTCGTGTAAAACTAGAGCTCTTCATTGTCGTCCCAACAAGAATCATATGCTATTTAAAATAAAAGTTAGGTTAGGTCGTGATTCCGCCATATTGTTTCAAAGACAACAATGGAAATGATTCTTATCCAATTTTTGAGACACCATAATCTCTGAAATAAATAATTTATAGTAGTAAGCTTGTATTTTTCTGTAAATATAGAAATGAGCAATTAATTTCGTAGAAAATTAGGCTTCTAATTGTCGTCCCAACAAGAATTATGTGCTATTTGAAATAAAAGTTGGATTAGGTCATGATTCCGCCATATTGCTCTAAAGAAAACAATTGAAATTATTTTCAAGGAAGTACTTATGAAATAACCTTTAAAATAATTAATGGACAGAAATGAGGTTGTAATTTTTGGTGAATATATATTCTAATTAATTTCGTGTGGAAATTTGAGCTCTTAATTAAATTTCCAACAAGAATTATGTGCTATTCAAAATAAAAGTTAGGTTGAGTCGTAATGCCGCCATATTTATCTGCTTGAGGTGGTATTTATCAAATTTTTGAGACTCCATAACCTCTAAAATAATTAATTTATGATGATAAGCTTGTATTTTCTGGTAAATTTAGGTATGAGCAATTAATTTCGTAAAAAACTAGAGCTCTTAATCATCGTTCCAACAAAAATTATGTACTATTCAAAATAAAAGTTAGGTTAAGTCTTGATTCCGCCATATTGTTTTGCTTGAGGTGCTACTTATCAAATGTTTGAGACACCATAACTTTTAAAATAATTAATTTCTAGTTATTAGCATTTATTTTTCGATAAATATAAGGACGAGCAAATAATTTCGTGAAAAAATAGTTTAAACTTGATTCCTTTTCTGCTATGGTGTTAGGTTATAGTTTCGCCATATTGCTTCAGAAACAAACAATTGTCAAGCTTGTTGTTGCTGTACTTTAATAATAAGCTAAAATTTGTTAACAAATATAGAAATACGCAACTAATTTCGTGATGAAATTAAATCTCCAAATTGTTCCCTTGAATTGAATATTTGCTTTCAAAAATAAAAATAAGCCATATTGTTTAATGAAAGACAATTGAAATGAATTTTAAGGCGGTACTCATCAAATTTTTCAGTCTCAATAACTTCTGAAATAATGCATCTTCAGTAATACGTTAAAATTTGTGAATAAATATGGAAATGAGCAAATAATTTCGTGACTAAATTAAATTTCTAAATTTTTCCCTTTACAAGAATATTTGCTGTCTAAAATAAAATTGAGGTTATGTCATAATTCTACCATGTTGCTTCAAAGAAAACAATTGAAATGAATTTCAAAGCGGTACACATCAAATTTTTGAGGCATCATAATTTCTTAAGTATTTCATATTCAGTAATAACCAAATGTTTATCGATAAATATAATAATGAGCAATTAATTTAATTAGAAAACCAAAACTTCAAATTTTTTTCTTAGCAAGAATATTTGCTTTATATAATAAAAGTTAGGTTAGGTTACAATTCCGCCATATTTCTCATATAGAAAAACTTTTAAAATGTTCGATTCCAGTCCTGTACTAAACATATTTGCAAATCACTAATGATTTGCCTGGCAAAAAACTGTTTTGCAGCGAATATTGTCGAGTCATTTGTCATATCTCACATGAGATGCTCAAAATGACTAGACAGTAGACAGTCGTAACATATGAGAGGGTTGACCAGCCAGGTAGAAAGAACTAATGAAAAAAGAACACACCTAGAAGCAGGTAGACTCCAGGGTGACCTAAATATCGTAGACTTCGAGCAGACGATTCCCCGAGGCAAAAAGAAATTTACACACAAAAAACTACACCCTATTACAAACAATAAATAATTCCACTGAATCAACGTTAGAATGACGCGTTCCAAAATGGTAATAGGCTTCATTAATGGTAAGATTAAAGTGTGAGGCAATAATGTGCTCATTAAATCCCTAGAGAGTTTTTTTTTTCAATCCAATTTGAAAATCTATTTAAACAGATGCATAATTAATAACACAGTTCTTTCCCTTGGTGTATAATGCTTATATTTTTTGTAATGTGTTACATTTTTTATGATTGTAAGATTTTGGGAATCACTGGTCCGTCGGGTGACCTTGTAGATTCGGTTGCACCTGTGGCCGTGCAAGGGCAAGGGCTTGTCGCGCCTGAAGGTCAAGATGTCAAGTTCAAGACCATAGGCGTCCGTCACCACTCATTAAATTTCCCCCTAAAAATTTAATTTTCGGCAATTATTCATTTAATGGGTTTTTTTGGCAAAATTTCTCGTTGTTTACTAGCTGCAATTAATTTTATTACAGAGTAAAAAACGCATTTTTATTGCATTTACTCATTTTATGTCCTAACCCAGACAGATATCAATCTTTGATGATGAGACTCAAATTTCATCGAGATATTGTCAACAAATTTATAGTTTATGGTTTACGATTCGCAAAATTATGGTAGATTCATTTTATATCAACACTAAATTTATCACATATTACAAGAACAAAAATATCATAAAGGATGAGCTTCACCTGTATTTCATTCAAAATTTAATGATTTTAAAAAGTGTTGTCAATTTGGGAAAGGTCAAAAAGTGTCCCCTATCAAGTCATATGTCTACCTGTACTATAGACAAATTGTCGAATTCTCAGTTCGCAAAAAACAATGGAATTCACAGTAGTTCCCTACCCTATTTGAAAGTGAAAACCGAACGAAAAAAATACAGCCCGAAATTTTACAAGGTCGAATGACAAATACTGCAGACTGATTAATTAAAAACTGATGTTTGCTGAAAATAGTAGGTGACCAAACACAGGGACGTACCCAAAAATATTTCATTCACTTTATTCTTCTCAAAACAACTTGCCCAGGAAATCATTTCAGGTGTCTACGTACAAATTAAATTAATAAGATCGCTTCTCAAGAACCTGAAATTATCTCTGAACCATTTTTTTAAATCTTACGTAACTTTATAACTAACTTATAATCAAGAGCCTGTGGAGCTGTAACTCAAATGGTTGTCGTTTTTTCAGGGCCTACTGTAATAAATACTCATTTGATTTTGATGAGAATAATTTCTGATTCAAGTCAATTTATTATGAGACGCCAAGTATTTTAATTCGAGGTTTGCAATCCTGGCGGTAAAGGAGGTTAAATCTGTCACATTTAGATTTTTTTTCACATAAAACAATAATTTTAGGATAATGAACCAAACGCTGATAAATATGATTTATTAGAAAACGGATTCAACCTTTCATCTTGCAACCCTAAAGATAAAAGGGGTTGAATCAAGTAGCAAAATTCTCCCACGCTTCAAACCTTATTTCTCCCCAAAAAATGATTGTCTCAAAATTGGCCTAAAAACGACACATAAAATGCAAATTACGTGTGAACTAGAGCCGATATTCAAATTTAGATTGCAGATTCGGATTTTAGAGGGTTGAATTAAGGGGGTGACATGCGTCACACAATTTTCTAATTTTTGTTTTTTTATTTCAAAATCGTGGATTATAGTCTTGGGTTTTTTTAAATCAGAAAAGGACTTTCTCTTTGATTTTGTTCAAATTCTGTATACAGCCTTCAAAAAGATCTATTTGTTGAAAAATGGAGTCAAATGAATTTTTAAAAAATATCTAAGGGATGAAACATTCCCTCAAACTATTCAAGGGCACATAGTTTAGAAACTATAAGGTGAATTGAATTGTATTTCTCCATATTCGGATTGTATGGACCTTAATCTATACGATATCATACTTTTCATCCCTTAAAACTCTCAACTAGAGGGTTAAATGAACAAATAAATATGTCTCAAAATTGGCCTAAAAACGACACATAAAATGCAAATTACGTGTGAACTAGAGCCGATATTCAAATTTAGATTGCAGATTCGGATTTTAGAGGGTTGAATTAAGGGGATGACATGCGTCACACAATTTTCTAAATTTTTTTTTTTTTATTTCAAAATCGTGGATTATAGTCTTGGGTTTTTTCAAATCAGAAAAGGACTTTCTCGTTGATTTAGTTCAAATTCTGTATACAGCTTTTGAAAACATCTATTTGTTGAAAAATGGAGTCAAATAATTTTTAAAAAATATTTAAGGGATGAAACATCCCCTCAAACTATTCAAGGGCACATAGTTTGGAAACTATAAGGTGAATTACATTTTATTTCTCCATATTCGGATTGTATGGACCTTAATCTATACGAAATTATACTTTTCATCCCTTAAAACTCTCAACTAGAGCGTTAAATAAACAAATGAATATGTCTCAAAATTGGCCTAAAAACGACACATAAAATGCAAATTTTTTTTTTTTAATTTCAAAATCGTGGATTATAGTCTTGGGATTTTTTAAGTCAGAAAAGGACTTTCTCGTTGATTTAGTTCAAATTCTGTATACAGCCTTTGAAAAGATCTATTTGTTGAAAAATGGAGTCAAATAAATTTTTAAAAAATATTTAAGGGATGAAACATCCCCTCAAACTATTCAAGGGCACATAGTTTGGAAACTATAATGTGAATTACATTTTATTTCTCCATATTCGGATTGTATGGACCTTAATCTATACGAAATTATACTTTTCATCCCTTAAAACTCTCAACTAGAGCGTTAAATAAACAAATGAATATGTCTCAAAATTGGCCTAAAAACGACACATAAAATGCAAATTACGTGTGAACTAGAGCCGATATTCAAATTTAGATTGCAGATTCGGATTTTAGAGGGTTGAATTAAGGGGATGACATGCGTCACACAATTTTCTAAATTTTTTTTTTTTTATTTCAAAATCGTGGATTATAGTCTTGGGATTTTTTAAATCAGAAAAGGACTTTTTCGTTGATTTAGTTCAAATTCTGTATACAGCCTTTGAAAAGATCTATTTGTTGAAAAATGGAGTCAAATAAATTTTTAAAAAATATTTAAGGGATGAAACATCCCTTCAAACTATTCAAGGGCACATAGTTTGGAAACTATAAGGTGAATTAAATTTTATTTCTCCATATTCGGATTGTATGGACCTTAATCTATACGAAATTATACTTTTCATCCCTTAAAACTCTCAACTAGAGCGTTAAATAAACAAATAAATATGTCTCAAAATTGGCCTAAAAACGACACATAAAATGCAAATTTTTTTTTTTTAATTTCAAAATCGTGGATTATAGTCTTGGGATTTTTTAAGTCAGAAAAGGACTTTCTCGTTGATTTAGTTCAAATTCTGTATACAGCCTTTGAAAAGATCTATTTGTTGAAAAATGGAGTCAAATAAATTTTTAAAAAATATTCAAGGGATGAAACATCCCCTCAAACTATTCAAGGGCACATAGTTTGGAAACTATAAGGTGAATTACATTTTATTTCTCCATATTCGGATTGTATGGACCTTAATCTATACGAAATTATACTTTTCATCCCTTAAAACTCTCAACTAGAGCGTTAAATAAACAAATGAATATGTCTCAAAATTGGCCTAAAAACGACACATAAAATGCAAATTACGTGTGAACTAGAGCCGATATTCAAATTTAGATTGCAGATTCGGATTTTAGAGGGTTGAATTAAGGGGATGACATGCGTCACACAATTTTCTAAATTTTTTTTTTTTTATTTCAAAATCGTGGATTATAGTCTTGGGATTTTTTAAATCAGAAAAGGACTTTTTCGTTGATTTAGTTCAAATTCTGTATACAGCCTTTGAAAAGATCTATTTGTTGAAAAATGGAGTCAAATAAATTTTTAAAAAATATTTAAGGGATGAAACATCCCTTCAAACTATTCAAGGGCACATAGTTTGGAAACTATAAGGTGAATTAAATTTTATTTCTCCATATTCGGATTGTATGGACCTTAATCTATACGAAATTATACTTTTCATCCCTTAAAACTCTCAACTAGAGCGTTAAATAAACAAATAAATATGTCTCAAAATTGGCCTAAAAACGACACATAAAATGCAAATTACGTGTGAACTAGAGCCGATATTCAAATTTAGATTGCAGATTCGGATTTTAGAGGGTTGAATTAAGTAGATGACATGCGTCACACAATTTTCTAATTTTTTTTTTTTTATTTCAAAATCGTGGATTATAGTCTTGGGTTTTTTTAAATCAGAAAAGGACTTTCTCGTTGATTTAGTTCAAATTCTGTATACAGCCTTTGAAAAGATCTATTTGTTGAAAAATGGAATCTAATAAATTTTTAAAAATTTTTTAAGGGATGAAACATCCCCTCAAACTATTCAAGGGCACATAGTTTGGAAACTATAGGGTGAATTAAATTTTATTTCTTAATATTCGGATTGTATGGACCTTAATCTATACGAAATTATACTTTTCATCCCTCAAAACTCTCAACTAGAGCGTTAAATAAACAAATAAATATGTCTCAAAATTGGCCTAAAAACGACACATAAAATGCAAATTACGTGTGAACTAGAGCCGATATTCAAATTTAGATTGCAGATTCGGATTTTAGAGGGTTGAATTAAGGGGATGACATGCGTCACACAATTTTCTAATTCACGATCTCGAGTTAAATTAATTTGGTTTAAAGAGCTCATTTCCTTGGTAACAATATCAATTTCTGTATTTTTTGTGTCATCATTGCCCAATCAAGTTAATCAAATGAATCGAAAGCCTGTTCATTGGTTAACTTCCCGTCACTTTAACCCAGGTTAATTCAACTCGAGATCATGAAATCGGGCAATAATGTACTAATTCATTGCAGGTTTTAATGAAATAAATGCTAATTTTCTTCTACTTTTGCCTTTCATTCAATAAATAATGTAGTGTTAATCGAAATGAAAATAAGAAATCAATTCAGCAATTTCATTTTATTGAAAATAATTGAAATATTATCTTATTTCTGCATATGAAGCATGCAAAGCTGGGCCCGCTCTCGCTATCTCTCTCACACCTGCCGCATTACATTTTAGGCTTCACTTTTTCCAACTGATTGTCCGCTCCTTTATTATTATCCTTCGTGTTTTGGTTTTATTTCGAGCAATGTATATTTAATTCGGGGATGAAATTTTTAGTTTAAATTTTAATATTATTTCGCAGTCAGCTTTTAAAGAACAATAATAATATTGCGGAAACTCTAAACCAGTTGATTTGTTCACTGGTCTACAAAATTGTTTACCGTATAATATTACCAAATAAAAGATCTGTTAAGCGAATCATGATTTATTTTGTATCAGTTTCCAATTCTGAGTTAGAATTTCTTATGCTATAATTCAATTCATTTTTTATTTTGTAGTATAATTGTCACAAATGTGAAATATTTTAAGTAATTAGTTCACATAATTATTTATTTGAATTCGCTATAACTGTAATCCTAGTTAGTAATGACCAATTCGAAATTCAATTGTCGGACGTTTTTAACAGCCTATGGTTACTAGATGTTCGGTGGTTGCCCGGCATCAACTGATAAACAATTGAATATTGGCCCATTGTTGGATTAGATATTTAAGAACGTGAGCTAGAAGAGAGAAGTCATTCAGTACGAGTAACTGTGAGCGAAATTGTTGATTTTAATCATCTATACCCTGTTGATGCATCATTCGCGTGGCGTTGCTGGCCCCAGTCGCTCCGCTTACGCGTGTCCTTTACGCATGTGCAATCGGATGGTATTTAAATATTCAAAAAATAAAATAATATTTAAACAGAAATGAAGTAGGATGCATTTAATAAAATCTTTCCACGGAAGTCTAGCAGAATTACCCGTACGGTTAGATTAATCATAATAATAATAGTTCTCAGTCGCCTGATGCTCTTTTTATAAAAAAAAATTGACAAATAAGTGTGCAACCTTGGCAAAGTTATAGTTATTAAATCCCATTTTGATTATGTTAATACGCTAATGACAGTGTTTGACTGTGTAGGTAGACTAGCATTCCAGCATGGGTTTATAACAAATATAAATTTGGCCACGTTTGGCTTATATTTAGTGAGTCTTCTGGAAGGGGACATTTTTTAAGGACTTTATTTGGGCTATAAAGGCAACGTATACAAATATAAAATCGCTGGACCAACACGGAATGCGATGAACACCAAATTTAATTTGAATCGCCTAGCGAAAACAAGGAGGCGCACTTCCAAGTCATACTCGCTATCAAAGCAAAAAATTCATTTTGAAATATAAATTTATTAAGTTAGTTTGGATACTTGAGGCAACTATCATTCTAACAGTTATAGGTTTTTTCTTCATGGCCACTCACTAATTTTTTAATTATTCCGTATTCTCAATGAAAGTAAAGACCCACAACACACTTCCTGATTTAGTAAGAGTGCGGGGAGCGGTAAATACCGGTCGTAAATTAGTGGTAACGAAGCTGAGGTGACAGCGACCAGTCGAGCTTCTGGTCTTCGAGTAGTTGAGAGTCCACACACTAATTTGGACCTGGGTACACCAAACAAGGGTCCATAAATAAATAACCCAATATTTAAAAAAAAAAAAAAATTTTACGCAGCCAAAAAATATTCTTTTCAGATATATTTCATGATTTTAACGCCGAAAACAAATTAGAGTCGAAGCTTCGGTCAAAAACTAATAATAATACACTTTTTAGGTTGCTTTGATATCCAACGAAGGCACTACGGGTCTAGGAAGCTCTGCAGCCAGTGCAGGCCTTCTGAAAGAGACGTCCAAAGACAGAAAGGCTTCTGTTTGGAAGAAAACCCAACAGCGGTACCAAAACGTTAAAGATATCAATTTGGAGGCTTTCCATTTAGCCTCAGACGAAGAAGAAACATAATTGGTGAGTTTCAAATATATTTTAAATTAACTAGCGTTGAGTTTCGTCTCGATGTAATACATAATTCGAATTCTATTCCGTCTGGGAGTACCGTAGTTAGGGTGCAAATTGCCTTCATTGTGCTTACTTCTTGCACTGAGTGCACAAAGAAAACAAAATGGTGGTTGGCCGGAAGCGTTGCACCTGGTAGTCGCGGTTACTCGACCTCAACCATTGCTAGATTTTTACATTGATGTCAATTTATTTTTTCCGAAACCACAGTGAAAAAGCGGCGACGATAAAAAATCATAGATCAAAAGTAAAAAGTCATCTTTGAACAGATATTCTTCCATTTGTGTCTAGGCTATTGTCCGGACTCTCCCGGAAACCATTAGCTGGACCCCCGGAGCAGGAGGCACAATGGACGACGATGTTGTAATAGTCTGCAATTTGCAGGGGGAATTATATGAAATATTTCAATCATTTCATCGCGTAATATAAATGTAAAAAAAGAAGGTGTTTAAATTTCTATTGCACTTGTTTTAAGCGCCCAGCAATTGTTTAATAGAAAAAGCAATAAGAATATGTGGAGTCTTGAGTAAATTACCTATTAGCTTAAGATGGATTAGTCTGGATCTCCACTGTGCTGGAAATTAATCAACCAACTCTGCGCAGACAGCGAATCGTTTTTATTTTTTTGTTTTATTTAATTTTGCCACGTGGAAGAGTACAAACTTTGATTAGATATGCAAAGTTCTCAACTAGAACCAAGACATTTCAAAATTGTATTAACAAAATAAATACTCCATTTCTAATTGCTAAAATTTGTTAGTTTAGATTATTATTAAAATTGGAATTATTATAAAATTCGTCATATTTTTCTGAAGCAAAGAAATAATGAGAATCATGATGTGAAATAAGAATTATTATCACTCATATTTGCACATCACATCATATTCAAACGATTGTCAATTGTTTTTCTACAAGTTATTCATATGATGTCTAGTTTTGTATCAATTACACTTCCGGCGATCAAATGTCAAAACTGTTTGTTCCAATGAATTGAAAACTCGAAAATTTTGACTTTTTTTCTAATGTGAGGATGAAAATATAACCTCCGCCTGTCACTTGACCAATAATAGCAGTCACTTGACCAATAATAGCAGTCACTTTGACAATAACAGCTGTCACTTCAACAGCGACAGCTGTCACTTTGCCAATAACAGCTGTCACTTTTACAATGACAGCTGTCACTTTGAAATGTGCAATTAATTGATGCAACACTCTAAATTTATGAAACAGCACTGTAAAAATTTCGGAGTAAAATGTTTTGCCCAATTTTCGATTCAACACTGTATTTTTTTCATTTGTTGAGGCTTGCAGAAATTAGAGTAACAGTGAATACGCGATTTGAATAAATCCCGTAGTTTATTATTTCTAGTACAGAAAATTATTTTTCATTTTGATGACGTCTGAATGCCTTTAGCTGTCCCTCAAACGGTGGGTCTCCCTCATCTATAAATTCCAAATCACACATTTATTTTTACTGCAAGTTTTAAAAAAATAATTTCAAACTAAACTAATTATTATTTGTGCCCTTTTTTCTAAAATAAATTAGGGAGATTTTTTCACTCATATCGATTATACTGACAAATTCTGCATAGTTACAATGACATTTACAAACCGCTTGCCAACGGCAATTTACCGCGGTAAATCCCCGTTGGCAAGCGATTTATCGCGATAAATTGCCTTTGCCATGGAGAAACAATACAGAGTTTTAATAACAACAAACAATCGGTTTTCAAAAATGTCAAACTTTAATCGTTTTAGAAATGCATTTTCTGAAGAAATTTGTAATTAAAATAAGAACAAGAAGTCAGTGAAGACAAAAAAAAACAATTTTATTCGAGAAATACTCCCCACAAACACCACTCGCGGTTTTAATTTTATCAATAAATTTTTCTTTCAAACATTTTTCACCTTTAAGCAACATTCTTCGAGTCACTTGCTCAGATCAAATCCTCGAGCTACGCTCTCGTGATTTAATCGGACAGATGACTCTTACGATGTTGCTAGGTAAAAAATATTTCCAAGAAAAATTTATTGATAAAATTACAATCTCTTGTGATTTATATACGAAAATATTGTCAAAACTCGTATAAGAAAAGGGAGGTATGCCGCTTATTCCTCCTACTATATGAAAAATGTCAGAATGACATTTAATTGTTCCCCAAACGGTGGATCTCGTTCATCTAAATATCAACTTACAAATTTATTTTTACAGTAAGTTTTAAAAAAAGAATTTAATACTGAACTGATTTTTATTTGTGCCCACTTGCTCTTAAATCAATTAGGAAGAAAATATTGTCAAAACTCAATCAAGGGGAAGAGATATTCTTTTTTTTATGATAGTGCCTGAAAATTAAAATTAAAGAATCATCTTGATTTGTGTACGTAAAATAATAATTTGATCTTTATCAAAGTCATATAAAAAAAAAATCTCTGAAAATTTGGTGCAATTAACTCCAAAACTACAGATTTAAGAAAGTGAGTAACAGGTGGTCATGTACTGGCCTTAATTAATCATAAAAATGTTTTATTCATTCCAGGGTGTAGATTTTTCAAAAAAATCATTGATTTTAATCAAAAACAAAATATTTTCGTTCGAAAAAAACACCACAATGGAAAATCAAGTAAACTCGTTGTCATAAGAAAATTAGAAACCGGAAACATACATATTGTCACAAATTTTATTCGGAATAATTTATTTACACAGGTTAAAGTGCCAATATTTACTTTACACACTTGTATGATCACTATTTCGCTCACAGTTACTCGTACTGAATGAATGACTCTCCTAGCTCACGCTCTTATATGCCTAATCCAACAATGGGCCATCATTCAATTGTCTAACAGTTGATGCCTGGCAACCACCGAACATCTAGTAACCATAGGCTGTCAATCACGCCCGACAATTGCACATCGACTTGGTCAATACTAACTAAGAAACAATTATGTGAACTAATTACTTAGAATATTTAACATTTGTGACAATATTTTATCAAAAATAAAAAACTTTACTAGAAAATAAAAATGAATTAAATTATGGCATAAAAAATTCCAACTTAGAATTGAAGTTGAGCAAAAAATTGTACAAATAACTGTGAGTTTTTCAAGCATGCTTCGATCTGAAATTCCTGAAACACTTGGCGCAATTTACATGTCAATTTACCATTAAATTAGTATTAGAGGCAGTTATGCAACGAAATTGTTCAGATAATTACTAAAAGTATTGAAAATACTATTTAAATAGTACTTTAGAAGTCAAAAATAAAGAAAAAATCAAAAAAATTTAATAAAATCATGTTTTTTTTTTTAAATATAAATCGTGATTATTTTACACCCTGATTTATTTTGATACTAACACCAAAAACCGCATGTCAATATGTTGTGTAACTCGCGAGATATTGAGATAAATAGTTTCTACCCTAACATGGGTGCTAACCCGAAATTTAAGGTATGAAATTTAATTATTGACATGTTGCTCATTCTGTACAGCAATTTTCAGATTTCCTGCATAGTTAACAACCTTTTGGATGTTTTATTCAAGTTTTTACCCAAAACTGGGTCTATGAATAAAAAAATTAAATAATTTGTGCTAAACTACGAAACAGCAGCTTTTATTTAGCACTAAATTCAAGTATAAGTGCTGTAGTTGCTGAGAATTCAGCGCTATGCCTTCGGACAGCCAAAGTGAATATAATAGCTATTTTTTTGCAAAATGAGAAATGATTTTATTAAATTTGGTTGACGTGTGACTGCCTTTAACTGTCTCTCAAACGGTGGCTCTTATTCATCTATAAATTCCAAATTACTGATTTATTTTTGCAGCAAGTTTTCAAAAGGAAATTTAATACAAAAATTTCTAAAATTAATTAAATCGATCAAGAGGAAGGAGGCATTCTGCTTTTAATTATTCACTTGTACTTGTAAAACCGACAGAACTCACATTTGGAGATTTTGATGACTGGCCTAAGGTTTAGTTGTGCACCTCGCGTCATGGTTGCAAACGTCTGTACCAGAAGTGCACTTTACTTGAAACTTTTTTTTGAATTTTTTGCTTGAATCCAAAATGGTCAGCCCTAGGATGTTGAAATTGAGTATTTAAAATTGTTTATCTTTTATTCTTGTACCAATCGGCTGAATCGGAAGTGCACTTTATATAACAGTATTTTCGAATTTTTTGCATGAATTCAAAACAATCAGGCGTAGAATATTGAAATTTCGTATTAAGCACTTCTATAACATCTAGTTGTACAGTTCGCATTATGATTGCGATCGGCTGAACTGAAAGTGCAGTTTATAGAACAGTATTAGTGCTTAAAAAAATGAATTTATCAATTTAAATGCGATTTAAATAAGCCGGAAGTCAATAAATCGATGATTGTAAAGTATAAAAATGAGTTGGGAATTCTTTGTTGGTTCACTTTCTCGAGGAAATATATCTGTTACTGACCTATCCTCTAAGGTCTAACTCTCCATCGAAGACTATTCTCGCGTTTCTTGGAAACGATGGCTTGAGGCTAAGTGATTCAGCGTTGAGCTGAGCGCGCGCTGTCTGCCAAAGATGTGAGACCTCTTTCCTCATCCCTCCTCTCACCTAGAGTCCAGCAGACGCAGATGCAAGACTCTGAGGGGTACTATCAACCTCAGGAGTCATCCACCTCATGGAAAAGACGAAGAAGTTCAACAGAAGATTTCAGATGAGGAGGATGATCAATGAAGAGGAATTGAAGTGAGGGATAAAAGTATCCTCCAGTTCCAACCGTCAATCAATTTCGAATTGATAAGATATTTGAAAAATAGTGGAAATTGAATTTTAAATATTTCAAAATTTATATTTGGGTATAAAAAGGTTCATAGCACTCTCCTTTTGGGGTAATGGCGTATTTATAATGCGTCTTGAAGGCAGTGGAATAAGCGATGTAATTTCAAGTGATCACCATAGCATTCCTTTGTTTTTGTGTTGGTAAATGACTTGTCTTTAGGCAAAATGGTAACGTGTAGCGTCAGTTCGTCTACGTTTACGTTACGTTACGTCGCACTGCTTTATCCGGAACGTGACGTGCTGGAATGTAGAGGGCGTGGCCCAAGAAACATTGTTGCAAATTGCTCCAACAACAACAACAAGAACAACAACACCAGACTTCGCAAACAACGGGCCAGCAGACGCAAAAATTATCATTACCTCTCCGAGAGAAATTGATACGATTTTTTATTATAATTTCTTTATTTTCACAGCACTTCGATACTCGAGTAATAAAGCAATATGGAAATATGATTACTTCTTTATACTACAATTTATTCCACATTCGATCTTTTCTAATATTCTCACAAAAATTACAACAGCTAAATCTTGCATACTTTTCTAAGTAATACTGTAAAAGTGCGCAGGCGCTGAGCGCAGCCATCTTTAAATTTCAAACTCATTTGTGAGGTTAGGTCCATTTTTCTTTCTGACATTTAAAAGCTTATACTTCCAAAACTAACAATTGTAGAATAATGAATCAAACGCTGAAAGAAAGCTTATGTAATGCCTTTTATTATAAATTTTTTTCCGATTAAATATCTTGAAAATTGATGTTCTCCTCGCGAGTGTTGTTTGTATGTGCGCCTCCGGGCGGGATGCAAATCCGGGAATGAGAACAACATATAGCGTCTTGGTTGGCGACTGATTTATCTCGGGATCTTGCACATAAATCTCGTGGATCCAATCAATACAGGAACTAAACACGCTACCTGATTTTACTACAAGACTCCGTATCGCCTTTGCCCAGTAGCAAGCAAAAAACACAAGAAAAAATTTCACTAATTTTTATACGAAAATTCGTAAATCGCGAAGAAATATTTCAAGCTGCTAATGGAGCACACCTTCAAGAATAATTATTATGAATTTGATCAAAAGAAGTCTTCATTAGTAAAGTTGACAAAATATTGACAAAAAACTGATACACAAAATCAGTGTTTTTTGCGTGAGAATAAGTCTGGAAATAGTAGAGATATCTAATTTTGATAAAAAGTTTTACATAAAGCAGACTTTTGCCAATAAATATATGAAATTTGATCAAATTATTCGTAAAACTATTTATTTGAGAGCTATTTTTTTCAAACATCATAAAAATTGTGTCAATTATTTTCATTTTACTTATAAATTTAGATTAATAAAAATATTTAATTCTGACAAAAAGTTTTACACTCAGCAGACTTTTGTTAATAAATATATAAAATTTGATCGAAATATTTATGGAAATATAGATTTAGGAGCAATTTTTTGAAAAGTTGTAAAAATTCTATCAGAAAACATTGTTCAAAAATTATATTTAATTTGCAAAAAGTCAAGATTTCTAATTTCTTCCAAAATATTTGAATTTGGTGAGCCCCCATCAATATATTAATAGAATTTGCTTGCAATATCTCGTAAATTGTAAATTTGAGAGCAATTTTTCTGTAAAACTGTAAAGATTTTTTTATAAAGTCATTGTTAGGAAATTATCTCCAATTTACATGATTGTAAATTAGCAGCGAGTCATCATTTGGAATTATTGATAAAAGTTTTGAGTTTGGTAGATGTTTGTCAATGGATGTATGAAATTCGATCAAAATATCTCAAAAATTGTCAAGTCGGGAGCAATTTTTCTGAAAAATCAGAAAAATTTCATGAGAAAACATTTTTGAGAAATTATCCTCAAATTATACGGCTATAAATCCACAACGAGACAAGATTTTCAATTTCTATCACAAATTTTGAATAAAGCAGACCTTTCTTAATAATTTTATGGTATTTGATCCAAATATTTCTCAAGTTGCAAAATTGACAGCATTTTTTCTGGAGAAACAAACATTTTCATGGAATTATCAATTTACATGATTATATTAATTTGCAACGAGTCAAAAATTTCTATTTCTGTTCAAATATTTGAATTTGGTAGACTTTTATTAATAAATTAATGAAATTTGATTGCAATACATCGTAAATTGTAAGTTGGAGACAATTATTTTAACAAAAAACATTGTTAGGAAATTGCCCCCAATTTACGTGGCTATAAATTTGTAACGAATCAAAATTGAAAATTTTTGATAAAAGTTTTGAGCTTGGTGGGTGTTAGTCAATGGATATATGAAATTTGATTGAAATATCTCGTAAATTGTGAATTCGGGAGCAATTTTTCTGAAAAATTAGAAAAATTCATCAGAAAACATAAATTTACATGGCTATAAGTCAACAACGGAACAAGATTTTGAATTGCTGTTACAAATTTTGAATATAGCATACATTTTTCTAATAATCTTATGGGATTTGGTCGAAATATTCCTCAAACTGTAAAATTAGCAGCGAATTTTTTGAAAAGTTGTAATGATTTTATCAAAATACTTTGTTGGGAAATCATCTTTAATTCAAATGATTATAAGTTAGCATCGAGACAAAATTTTGAAGTTCATTTAAAAGATTTGAAGCTGGTTGACTTTTACCAATAATTAGATAAAATTTGATTGAAATATCTTTGACTTTGTAAGTTGGAGAGCAATTTTTCTGTCAAATTGTAATGATTTCATCGAAAAACTGGGTTGGGAAATTATCTACAATTTATATGATTATAAATTTGCAACAAGTCAAGATTTGAAATTTATAATAAAAGTTTTAGACTTGGTAGATGTAAGTCAATAAATATGTGAAATTTGATCAAAATATCTAGTGAATTGTTAATTTGGAAGCAATTTTTCTGAAAAATTAGAAAATTTTATCCGAAAACATTGTTGGGAAATTATCGCCAATTCACATGTTCAAAAATCTACAAGGAGACAAGACTTTGAATTTCTGTTATTCATTTTGAATGTGGCAGATTTTTACGTATTTTTTTTTATATTTGATCGAACTATCCCTCAAATTGCAAAATTGACAATAATTTTTCTGCAAAATTGTAATAATTTTATCAAAAGATATTTCTATGAATTCAAAAATTATAATTTTGCATTTCTGTTAGAATATTGAAATTTGGTACACTTCTGTCAATAAATGAATAAAATTTGATTAAAATATCTCGTAAATTGTAAGTTTGAGAGCAGTTTTCCTGTAAAATTGTAATGATTTTATCAAAAAGCATTGTTAGGAAATTGACTCCAATTTACGTGATTATAAATTTGCAACGATTCAAGATTTGGAGTTTCTGATAAAAGTTTATTGCTTGGTAGATATTTGTCAATGAATAATTAGAATTTGATCGAAATATTCCGTGAATTGTAGATTTAAGAGCAATTTTTCTTAAAAAATTTAAAAATCCAATCAAAAAACATTGTACGGAAATTATCTCTGATTTACATGGCTGTAAAATTGAAACGAGTCAATATTTTGAATTTCAAATGAAATTTTAGTGCTTGGTAGATATTTGTCAATAAATAATTGAAATTTGATCGAAATATTTCGTAAATTTTTAATTTGGGAGCAATTTCTTTAAAAAATCAGAAAAATTTATCCGAAAATATTGTTGGGAAATTATCGCCGATTTACATGATTGGAAATCTGCTAGGAGACAAGACTTTGAATTTCTGTTATTAATTTCGAATATGGCAGATTTTTATCCACAATTTTTTTTATATTTGATCAAAATATCTCTCAACCAGCAAAATTGACAGCAATTTTTCTGGGAAATTATCATAATCTTATCAAAAGATATTTCTATGAATTTATAGAATAAAAATTTTGAATTTCTGTTAGAATATTGAAATTTGGAATACTTTTATCATTAAATGAATAAAATTTAATCAATATATATTTCGTGAATTGTAGATTTGAGAGCAATTTTTCTGAAAAAATTTAAATTTAATCAAAAAAACATTGTTAGGAAATTATCTCTGATTTACATGGCTGTAAAATTGAAACTAGTCAAGATTTTGAATTTCTGTTGAAATTTTAGTGCTTGATGGATATTTGTCAATAAATAATTGAAATTTAATCAAAATATTCCGCGAATTGTAGATTTGAGAGCAATTTTATTAAAAAACTTCATCACAAACATTGTTAAGAAATTATCTCTGATTTACTTGGCTGTAGAATTGGAATAAGTCGAGATTTTTTATTTCTGATAATATTTTAGTGCTTGGTAGATATTTGTCAATAAATAATTGAAATTTGATCGAAAAATTCCGCGAATTGTAGATTTGAGAGCAATTTTACTGAAAAATTTAATCAAAAAACATTGTTAAGAAATTATCTCTGATTTACTTGGTTGTAAAATTGGAACAAGTCAAGATTTTTAATTTCTGATAAAATTTAAGTGCTTGGTAGATATTTGTCAATAAATAATTGAAATATGATCGAAATATTCCGTGAATTGTAGATTTAAGAGCAATTTTTCTGAAAAAATTTAAAAATTTAATCAAAACACATTGTTAGGAAATTATCTCTGATTTACATGGCTGTAAAATTGAAACGAGTCAAGATTTTGAATTTTTGATAAAATTTAAGTGCTTGGTAGATATTTGTCAATAAATAATTGAAATTTAATCGAAATATTCCTTGAATTGTAGATTTGAGAACAATTTTTCTGAAAAAATTTAATCAGAAAACATTGTTAAGAAATTATCTCTGATTTACTTGGCTGTAAAATTGGAACGAGTCAAGATCTTGAATTTCTGATAAAATTTTAGTGCTGGATAGATATTTGTCAATAAATAATAGAAATTTGATCGAAATATTCCTTGAATTGTAGATTTGAGAACAATTTTTCTGAAAAAATTTAATCAAAAAACATTGTTAGGAAATTATCTCTGATTTACATGGCTGTTGAATTGAAACGAGTCAAGATTTTGAATTTCCTATAAAATTTTAGTGCTGGATAGATATTTGTCAATAAATAATTGAAATTTGATCGAAATATTCCTTGAATTGTAGATTTGAGAACAATTTTTCTGAAAAAATTCGAAAATTTAATCAAAAAACATTGTTAGGAAATTATTTCTGATTTACTTGGCTGTAAAATTGAAACGAGTCAAGATTTCAAATTTTTGATAAAATTTTAGTGCTTGGTAGATATTTGTTAATAAAAAAAATGAGATTTGATCAAAATATTCTGTGAATTGTAGATTTGAAAGCAATTTTACTGAAAAAATTCAATCAAAAAACATTGTTAGGAAATTATCTCTGATTTACTTGGCTGTAAAATTGGAACGAGTCAAGATTTCAAATTTCTGATAAAAGTTTAGTGCTTGGTAGATATTAATCAATAAATAATTAAAGTTCCATCAAAATATTTTGTAAATTGTAGATTTGAGAGCAATTTTTCTGAAACATTGGAAAAATTCATTTAGACAATTTTGTTGGCAAAATTTCGTCAATTTACATGGCTGTTAATTTGCAACAAGTCAAAATCTTGAATTTCTGTCAAAATTTTAGAATCAAGTTGACTTTTCGCTATTAACATCTGAAATTTGATCAAAATATCTTTCAAATTGTGAATTTGAGAGCAAAATTGCAGGAATACTACCAAAAAACATATTTAGGTTACGAAATTTAATTGCCACGTCTCAATATTACAGTTTACGTTCACGTATTGTTTAAACTTTGAATTTAAAGTTGTGAAAATAGTTCTGAAATATTTTGTTTGTTTCAGATTCAAATGAAATCGAATTATATTCGTAAGTATGTTGTTATTACATTAATTTATATCTATTTTAATATAAATTTTCATAAACAACTCCTTCTGTTCATCCTTTTGTTCCCCTTTTTAATATAATTTCTTTTGTGTTTTTATTGAAAAACATTTTGAGTCTCGCTGGTATTCAATTAACAATTTTAATTCAATATTAACTGTTATAACATGTAACTATAAATTTCTATTGTTTCGTAATGATTTTAGTATTTGAATATTCTGCAACAAGAACGTATTAAATTTTGGACAGTTTTGTGTGATTATTAAAATTATCAGTTTGCAAAAGTGTTTTTGAGGACTAGCTGCGTTTAAACTACTGGAAGATATTAGCACACCTTCTGCAAAAGGTAGGCAAAACATTATATAGGTAATTAGCTAATAAAAATAACATTAATGCTAAGAAAACCAACTAATAATAATAACAAAAGAAAACTTCTTTGTTAACCAAACAAAACAATAACACAAAATCTAAAAATGGTATGAACATTCCTCTCCTATCTAGCATTGGACGGTTAAGAAAAAAACAAATTACAGTCGAGAAAACAATTGCTATCGATTATTAGACGCCATCTTTAATACGATTTATGATCTTGTAAGGTATAATTTACTATAATGATGGATCTCTATCCGACTGTCAAAAATAGTTTATGACCGAGAAAAAAATTTTTAGATGAATTTAAAATGGCCTTCTTGACTACAAACAGAACCAGATTACTGATGTCTACGAAGATA
The DNA here is from genome assembly GCA_963989225.1 of Dromius quadrimaculatus. NCBI lineage: Eukaryota > Metazoa > Arthropoda > Insecta > Coleoptera > Carabidae > Dromius > Dromius quadrimaculatus. Next base: position 55,335,854 of record OZ022330.1, read on the forward strand.
TTGTACTGGCGTCAATAAATTTTAAATTATGATTTTTTAATTTACGCGTTTGTATTTATCATTAATCTTACACAGTGTTCGCAATTAGAAGATTTAATAGTTATAAAAAATTTAGTTTTCCCACCCAGAAAGTTTCTCTCACATATTTTTTTAAAAGCCAGAAATTTGTTTTGAATCCCCTGTATAAAAAAAATTTTGTTTTTCGATTTCCGATCATCCCGTATAATGAACGAAAGACATGAAGCGAAATTGATTCATACAATAAGTAAAAAATTTTGCAGACACATTTCTACTAAACTGAGCGACATTATCACATGCATATCGCCTTTTAAGGGGCGAAGGGGGCCCACCAGACAATAACAATGTCTGGGAATGAGGTCTACCAGAGGCGTGCCACTGGGGCTTTCTAACAAGTGAATAAATTAGAAAAATAAACAATTTATCCATAAATTAACTTTTACTTCAAACAAAATTTCAATTTTCTAACGTCACAGTAACCTAAAATAATTTACAAGTAAAATTTTTTTAAGCTCTCTGTTATTATTATTATTATTATTTTTATTCCATCTTATTATAAAACCAGTTTCAACCCTTGATCTTTCCATTCCTGGTAATATAAGGGGTTAAATAATAGAATAAAAATCTGTCACACTCCCAAAAATTTATTTCTTCAACTGTATCCGTTGTGAACATTCAATCTTGCAACCTTTTAAATAACCCTGTGGAAGTGCGCAGGCGCTGGGCGCCGCCATCTTTGAATTTCAAACACATTTGTGAGGTTAAGTCAATTTTTACTGCCTTGGATATATTTTGAGGTTAGGTATTAAACTGAGCTTCGTTGATTCCCAATATTTGAAAATGATTCACTTTTTTTGATACGTTTTTTCTTTTTCAGGGGTTTAGGGGGGTTGAATTATGTGACGTATATAAATTGACAATAGTAGAATGATAAATCATGTAATGCCACTTATTATGAAACTAGTTTAGATTTTTTATCTAACAACCCCTAAATACGGTGGCCTAAAAACAAATAACTGTCCGAAACCACCAAAATAATAATCTTAGAATAATAAATCGTATATTAATGAAAAGCTTATGTGATATAATTAATTATAAGACCATTTTAAACCCTCCATATTTAATCTTTAATGGTATTAGGGGGTTGAACGATGCAACAAAAATCTGTCACACTTTGAAAGCTTATTTATTTATTTATTTATTCATTATTATCATAGGGTAACGAACGATATTCTGATAGAAAAGTTGTCTAGTGTTATTTAAATACCAATTTTTCAACCCTGTCATTATAAGGGGTTGAATTTTGCAACTGAAACACGACACATTTTGACAACACACCCATGAAAATTTCTACAACAGTCACCGTTATGAGTACGCAATCTTGCAACCCTTTAAATAACATTGTGAAAGTGCGCATGCGCTGTGCGCAGACATCTTTAAAATTCAAGCACATTGTGAGGTTATAGTAATTAAGGTATCAAGGGTGTTGAATGGACAATAATGCCTGAGGTCAACTGTGTACTTTTCGTGCGTACGTTGACCGTAGACATTATTGTCTGTTCAACTCCCGTGGTGCCTTCAATGTTTAATGTCCGACTTTTGTTGTATTTCAATCAAAAATTTTAGCAATGTATGTCCTGTCATTGTGATTTCTGTCAGAGAAATTGCTCTAGTTACTTGTTGTAACTAGGAAAATTGTTTGTTATTTTTCAAAATAATGCCCGAGGGCATTATTTTGAAACATTATGCCCTCGGGTATTATTTGTTATGTAATTATCCTGAAATCAGTGTTATTATAACAACTATAATAAACTAGTCGAACATTAAGTATTAAACTGAACTTCCTAATTTAAAAAAAAAATTTTTACTTCTTTTGATAGATTTTTTAACTGTCTTTTCCAGCGTTTAAAGGGGTTGAATGATGTGATGTAATTTCGAAGTTCATAGTTCCAAAACTGATAATCGTAAAATAATGAACCAAGTACTAATAGAAAGCTTATAAAGTTCCGTTTATTTTGCAATTAATTTCTTAAAAGTTTTATCCAACAACCCCTAAATACGGTAGTCAAATAGTAAAAATTTAATATAATTGCCTGTAATCCTATAAAATAATCTGGAAAAAATAGTCGAATGCTTATATAAAAATTATTTAGTATTATAAGTTTATTTTCAACCCTTCATCTGTCAATTCTGTTGGTAAATGGGGTTGAATAATGCAACGAAAATTTGTCACAATTAGAAAGTTTCTTACTCCTGAAATAAAAATCGTTGAATAATGAACTAAAACATAATATAAAGCTTATATAATAACATTCACTTCAGAACTAGTTCCAACCCTTATTTATCCTCCCTACCGGATTAAGGAATTTAATAATAAAACTGAAATCTATCATACTTTGAAAGCTTATTCCTCCTGAAGTAAAAATCATAGGAAAATTAACGCTGGTAGAAAGATAACGAAGCACTATTTATTACAAAACTAGTTTCAACCCTCAATTTTCTAATCCTGTAATTATCTGGGGTTGAATAACTGTCACACTTTGAAAGCTTATTACTCCTGAAATAATAATTGCAGATTAATGAATCAAACGTCAATCAAAATATTATTTAGTGCCATTAATTTTAAATACAGTTTGAACTCTTGATTTATCAACCCCCAGCTTAGGGGCTATAATATTTTAAAAATTTATTTCTCCTGAAATATTAATCAAACGCTAGTAAATTTAACGTTGTACCATTTATTGTAGAACTAGTTTCAATCCTTAATTTTTTGATCTCATTTGGGGTTAAATGATGCAAGGCAAAGCTTGTATAATACAAATTATTTTAAAACCAGTTTCAGCCCTTATTTAATAGGGAATATTGATGAAATTTAAATTTGGTTTAAATATTTTTATTGGCCGGACATTTGTACTAAACCATAATTTTGGTATTCAATATCTTTTTAATTGCCTAAAATTAATAAATAAAAGTGCAAATTAAGCGCGGGAAATTGAAAGTTCTAAAGCGCAACACCATTGGTTAAAACGAAATGTGACGTCAAATACTATGCCAACAAATGCGCACTGCTTACATTTGTATGGCATTGCAGGTTTTTGATTAAAAAACGTAGTAATAACGTGTGTGTTGTGAATTCATTTATTGTTTAATCGTAATTTTAGCATCATAGTGAGATTATAAATCATTTAAGACAAAGTGGTTTTGTAAAAGCACAATTGGTTAATCTGTCAAGAATAGATCCATTCATGATTTCGTCTTATTTTCTTTCAAATCCAAATTTTACGTCCGCTGAAGTAAAAAGAGTGAACACTGCAAAGTAATTATTCAATAATAATAGATTATATACGCTATTTTAATAAATACATTCCGAAATATGATGAGCAGTAAACATAACCTATAATTTTTGTTTATTTTAAAACGAACAAATGTTAAACGAAGCCGCATACATACACTGTATTTCATTGCTAAAACTAATCACATATAATGTTATTCATGATTTGTCAGACTTATTATGATACTTCATCTCTACTGATAACCTTACATCATTTCTCACGTATTTTAAAACTTGTCTGGATTGAAAAAAAACTTTATCAGGTACATTTCTGATAGTATTTTGCATTCAGGCACAATGCAATACTTATAAATTGACTTTTGAGCTTTTTTAATACTGAAATAAGCTGAGGACGAAAAAACCTGTAGTAAACAATGGACTGTAATGTCACTGGACATAGTATTTGACGTCATCAATAGAGCGCGCGAAAATAGCGGCGTTTAAACCGCTCAAAATTACTCTCAATTTTAAATATTTTTTTAAACTTGATTACAGCACTTTTAAACATAATTTATATTTTTTTCTATGTTGTAACGATGTAATCAGTGAATTAAAAATATGAAATAAATTCATAAATATACCTTATTAAATAATGCAACGAATATCTGTCAAACTTTAAAAGAACATTTCTACTGGAAGATAGTGGAACATTTTGTAAACTTAATTATTTCCACTCCATTTTTTCCAATCCAATTTCTCCACTGAATCAATTTTCCAAAGCATATTTTTTTGAAATTATAAACCATTGTCTTAATGCCACTCACAAATTGGACATATGGAATACGTCATTACTAATGACTCCATGCCGAATTTATGTAGAGCGGGCGAAGCCCGCTGTTTAGTTGGGTGCGAAGCACCGCTGGTTGAGAACAAAAATCACTGTTTTAGTGCTAAATAATATAAAAAAAGAATCAATAGAAGAAAATCCAGTGGATAAAATGATCCGTAGGAAAAAAATCCAGTGGAAAAAAGAATTAGTAGAAAAAAAATTGGGGTTGAATGATGCAGGATGCTGCATTATTATGTCGCACTTTGAAAGCTTATATCTCCTGAAATATTAATTGTAGAATAATGAATCAAACGCTAGTAGAAAGCTTATGTAGTATCATCTATTATAAAACCAGTTTCAACCCTCAATTATTCAACCTTGTTGGTATAAGGGATTGAATGGTGCAACATAAGTTTGTTACACTTTGAAAGCTAATATTTCCTAAAATAAGAATCGTGGAATAATGAACCAAATATAATAGAAAGCTCATATAATGGCAATTATTTTAAAATTAATTTCAACCCTACCGGATTAGGGAATTGAAAAATACAACGAACACTTGTCATAATTTGAAACCTCATTTCTCCTGGAAAAATAATCGTAAAATAATGAACCAAACGCTAGTGGAAAACTTATGTAGTATCATTTTTATAAAATCAGTTTCAACCCTTAATTATTTAACCTTGTTGGTATACGGGGTTGAATAGTGCAACATAAGTTTGTTACACTTTGAAAGCTCATATTTCCTAAAATAATAATCGTAAAGTAATGAAACAAATATAATAGAAAGCTTATATAATGTCAATTATTCAAAAATTAATTTCAACCCTTATTTGACAACCCTACCGGAGTAGGGAATTAAAAAATACAACGAACACTTGTCTCTTGGAATAATAATCGTAGAATAATGAACCAAACGTTAGTAGAAAGCTTATGTAGTACCATTTATTATAAAATCAGTTTCAACCCTCAATTATTCAACCTTGTTGGTATACGGGGTTGAATGGTGCAACATAAATCTGTCACACTTTGAAAGCTTATAACTCCTGAAATTATAATCGTAGAATGATGAAGCAAAACATAATAAGAAGCTTATTATAATAGTATTTATTTTAAAACTAGTTCCAACCCTTAATTTATCAACCCTGCTGGATTTTTTGAATTATTGAACAAATTTGTGATAGTTACAGAAAAATAAATGACCTACTAAAAAAAATGTGAGAAATTTGAACAATAGCGAAATTTTCCGGATTGAATAAATTCAGATTATAATCTAAGACAAAAATAATAGCATTCTAGAGGAACTAGACGCCACACTGTTGATTGGGAAATCCGGCCAGACCGGAAATGCATTTTATTTCTTTTGTTTCAACCTTGTTGTTTTCTCCTACTGATTTCTAACATCACTAGTAACTAACTCAAGTAATTATTTCGCCTCAATGAAGCTTGAAAGAAATTTGATCATTTTTTAAATCAGAAGATTAATTCTTTCGAATAATCTTTTATTTATTTTGCTTTAATGCATCCGTGTTATCTTTATTCTTAAATGCATTCGCAGAAATTGAAACTTTATTGTTTTTAATTGCATTATCGTTGAAATTTGCTAACGCACACTAAAAATGGGAACAATAATAAATACATTTTGCAATCTTTGGGTGTAGTAGTTAAAAATAATTTTAATAGGTGCTGAATCCCACTTAATGAGCTCATTTTAGGATCCCTCAAACCCAAACCAAAAAAAATTAATAATCTTTTGAGTTTCATAACTTCTGAATTTCATCCATTTAAACCTAAAGCCACAATTAAAAATCCATCTGCATGTAAAGCAGCCAAGGCACATAATTGTACGTTTACGTAACTCTGCAAAAAATCCAAACAAGAAAAAACAAATGCCTGGTACATGATTCATAAGATGCTGTGATCGTGAATTGTTTGCCGCGGATGAAGCAAATAAATAATAAAATACCTCTGTGATTCTTCTGTTTGAGGTTGTTTCACGTGCTTTTTCTCAAACTAAACTGTTTAATATTTTTAAGAATTTATCTCGTTAAAGTGTTTTTCAACATGGGTCAGTATTGAATAGTAGGTAAATCTTATAGTCCGCAGCATAAGGAAACATTCCCCGTTAGAGAATGTCGGAAGCCGAATGTGGAAAAATTCTGACAGATAAACTAATGAAGCTTCGACCATGGCTAGCACGTTGATTGGCAGAGAGTTATACGGACGCCAATGTATCTCTATGCCTCATTACTAACTACTTTGTATACGGAGATTATGTTTCGTTTTGCTTTACTTTATTTCTTCATTCAAACAGAATTTTATGCAGAAGTTACTTATTTTATTCGCTACCAGCTTAAAAATGATTTTAGCAATTGTTTCATCAACGTATTTTGGCACTCTTTTTGTGAATAATCTCCCGCTTGGCTCGTCAATCTCTATTTAATATTGTAAAATGAGTTTTTTGTTCGCACAAAATTCTTGTAATATTTAGGTCTAAATATTTGAAAGTCACCCTTGTGATATTATCGCGGGCAGGGTTTTTTGCTAATAAGTCTGGAACGCATCTCCTCCCCTAAATTTAGGGATAAAGTCAACAAGGGAGACATAGAAATCCTCGTCAGCTCATCTTAAACTGCGTAGCGAAATCAGTTTTTTGCCGAGACGAGTTTATTATTTAAACTCATTTTTGTAATGAGGACATTTTATCGGCTAGACAGTCTTTTGTTGGCCTTATCGAGCCTCGACGTTCCATTGTTATAAAACAATGGTAGGTTTTTCGTCTGCTGGGCCTATCGCGTAAGAAATGATAAAATATGTACAACAATTTGATTCTATATGATTTCAAACTCTCGAAAATTATTTGGGAAAGTTAATTAACGAATCTTCTATAACTGTACTCTCTTCAATGACTCACCTATCTTCCCGCGATAAGATTTGAACCCAGTACAGCTAATTCGCTATCTTGAAGCTTCTTTAGTCATGCCGGCTTTCTGTCATTGTGTCAATTGTTTTTGTTCCTAATTAATTAATTAGTTAAGCATGTTAATTGCTGGAAAGATTATTAATAATATGATCACTTCCTTATATGATATTTATTTATAAATAGATTGTCTGAACATCTGCAGAAATATTTTTTAAATGTTATTCTAATTGGAGCAGCTATTCATTTGTTGCTAAGCAACTTATACACCCTTCTTAATTCACATTTAAAAAATTTATTAGTTTTATACTTCCCATTATTTATTTTCACTCGTTTCTCGCTTGTCACTTCTGAAAATTCGCTGCCCCTAGCGTAAACCGTATGCCTTTATATATTTGTCTGTGCGGCATCTAGAATACTGTAGAACAATTTTGTTTATTACTATTTTATTTTACAAGGGCCATAAGTGCTTCAGTTGATCCCAAACTTGATATGATTTGGTTGAATTTAAAAAAAAAAAATTAATAATTAAAAAAATTATTTATTCAAGATTTTTACTAAGCTTCTCCCCTAGAGCTTTATTATTGATACCAAACTGGACATCAATTAGATAATTTGTAAAAAAAACAATTGACAATCGTTTGAATATAATTTTTGACACTTTTACTGTAATTATTTCTGCAGGATCTTTCAGTCTTTTATCTCCCAGCCCTTTTGATATAAGGGGTTGAATGAAGCAATAAAAATATGTCCCTATTTGAGACCTTATATCTCTTGAAATAAAAATCGTAGGATCATGAGCCAAACACTAGTTGAAAAATGGTATAATGACATTTATTATCAAACCAGTTCCAACCATCGATCTATCAGCGCCGCTAAATGACGCAACAAAAAACTGTCACATCATGAAAACTTTTATCTGATAAAATATATATCGTAAAATTGAAAATCAACCAATGGTAGAAGATTAATAATTTCGCCCCTACTATATACAACCCTAATAAATAAAAAAAAATGCGTCTGAATCTTATAAAATACTGATTGTAGAACAATGTTTCATCCCTTGATCTTCAACTCCGCCGTTACACAGGTTTAGATAATGCAACAAAAATCTACCATGGATTGAAATCTTGTATCTCCTAAAATAAATTGTAAAGTAATTAAACCAAACGTTAATAAGGGAGTTATAATTTCAAAATGCGGCAGCATGAAAAACTAGAACTAAGCGAATTAGAATCTCACGTAATGATTGACTAATAAAAAGCTGATGCATTATTTAACCATTTGCAGCCCTTAAACTTATTACTCTATGAATAAAGGGGGTTAAACGATGCAACAAAATTTTTCACTCTTCAAAAGCTTATCTTCTGAAATAATTATTGTAGAATAAACTAATTGCATTTATGATAAAATCTTTATTCAACCCTTTCTCTTGCAACCCTTAAATTCAGTAACATGAGAATTAATTTCATTTTTTGAAAGCATAATATATTCTGAAATAATAACGGTTTAGTAATAATCAAAATAATGATAATGTAACGTTATTTATTTTAATTTAGGGAGCAAAAGTTACTAAACACTACTATTTATTTTTATGATTTATTAAAATAATAAATTAGATGACTAACACTATTTCTAATAAATAATTCTAATTCAAACTAGAGATTATTACAATACACTATAACTTAACTCTAATTATTTATGTCAATATTGATTTATTTTAAATAACACAATTTATTTCAACCACTAGCAGTCCATATTATAAGGTCCCTGAGCCAAAATAAATAATACTCCTCGTTGAGTCAGTCACATATATATACCGTGGGTCTCTCCCCACTACGTTTTTCCCGCAAACGTCCAGGCTGTTCTAGAAAGCGCTAGAAGGTACCAGCAATTTTCTAGAAAACAAATATATTTGCTTCTATTTCTTGATGTAAAATATTTCCACAGTAATTCTAAGCACCAGTAAAGCCGAAATGACTTATTAATAGACGTAAATTCGTTACAATTGTAACCTGAAGTAATGCTATTATTATTATATCAGTTTTAGTTTTTTATTTTTCAACCCTGCTGTTGTAAAGGGCTAAATATTGGGACAAAAATTTGTTACAAATTATTGTATCTCTTAGACTAATTTTCGTAGAATCTTGACTCAAATGCTTATAGAAAATTAGTTTCAACCCCCATTCTTATTATTTTGAAGAGATAGGGGTTAAATAATGCAACAAAACTCTGTCACTCTTTGAGTGCTTATTTCTTCTTAAATATTTACTGTAGAATATAAACCAAACTCTGACAGAAAGCGTTTATTATAAACCTTCATTCAACGTTTTTTCTTGCTACCCTTAAATACAATAGCACAAATTTTACATTTTGAAAGCATATATCTTCTGAAATAATAACCGTTTAACAATGAATAAAATACTGATAGAAACCTGCAGTAATGCTATCTATTTTAAAACTAGTTTAAATTTTTCTACTTTCAACACTGTTGCTATGGGGGGGGGGGAGGGGGAGGGGTTTAAACGTTGCAACAAAAATCTATTATAATTTGAATATCTCCTAAACTAATTTTCATAGAATAATGATTCAATACTTATTTCAACCCTTAATTTAAAGCAACAAAACACTGGCACTCTTATTTCTTCTAAAATAATTACTGTAGAATATAATTCAAACGCTGGATGAAAGCTTATGCAATACCATTTATTATAAAACCTTTCAAACTTTTTTCTTGCAACCCTTAAATACAGTAGCACAAAAAACCAATATGAAATTTTAAAAGCATCTATCTGCAGAAATAATAACCGTTCAATAATAAATAAAATACTGATAAGAAATACTGCTATTTATTTATTATGAAGGGTCGAACGTTGCAACAAAAATCTGTAATAATTTGAAAGCTTGTATCCTCTAAACTAATTATTGTAGAATAATGATTCAAATGCAACCCTTGATCTCCCAACTCTGTCAATAAAAAATGTATGACACTTTTACAAAATTATAAAGCCAGCTCCAACCCTTCATCATTGAAACTTGCTGGAATTGGAGGATAAATGGTGCAACTATATATTGTAATGTTTATTGCTTGATGAGACAGAAAAGTCACTATTTAATAATCTAAATGAAATAAAAGCTTTATTCTCCTTATGTCACTAATAACACTATATTTATTTATTTGTCACTTAATTCTAATTTAATCAAGGTCACAGATATTTATATTTCACTATTTATATACACTGTTCACTTTACTGTAGCTGTTTATTATTTATTTCACACTACTACTCTTATTACTGTACTGTTCTACACGTCTTTGGCTTGGCCTTATATAGAGAAATATTGTTTTCTCGAATTTTCGATTTCTTGACTCCCCATACTACGTCGTCTTTACGAGCTCCCCCCTCACTCTCGCACATCACAATATTTATTTGGGAAGCCAATTAATGACTTCCACTATATTTTATAAAATAGTAATCCTAGAATGATTAACCAAATGTTGATTGGAAGCTTATATATTAACATATATTACCAGTTTGAATTTTTTATCTTTCAACCCTTCAATATGGTAGCGTGAAACCCAATTTGATAACTTGAAAGCTCACAACCCCTAAAATAGTGATCGTAAATAATATATTCTTTTTCTAATATTATAGTTTTGAATATATCCATAAAAAACTATTTCATTTACATCTAGAACGTGGTGAAATTAGGAAGGGAGTGTATTAGTGATTTCCTGGTAAATATAATTAATTTTATCCTGAAATCCTGTCCAATTCTGTCAATTAAAATATTAAATTTCATGTAAAAGATACCTTAGTTCCTTGTAATGATTAACACCCCTTGGAAGCAACTAGGGGGTGATTCGGGGGTGAATGACCTTTGGAATACTAATCTCAATTTTTTTACCAAACAAAAATTCCACCAAAAATTGCTACTATACTTTTTTACACTCGGAATGTTACTTCTGTATTTTCTGGGCGCCTAATACACGTTGGCTGAACTAGTGGTCATCTTAACTGAACTGGACATCCCTTCCCCTAATACCAACCCCTTGAAATCTCTTCTAATAGCTCAATAGGATGTATATTACAAAATTTAATGACTTATGTTTCATTGCTTTATTGTTAATTGATTTCAGTGGATTTTGCGGAAAAATAATTTAGGCAATCCTCACCGATTCTTGGAATCAAGTAAAGATTTTCCCAGATGTATCTAATATTTCCCTATTATTTAATTCTTGAAAAATGATATATTTGCTAGAATCACATGAGGTATTTTTCATTTGTGCTCTCATATAAATTAAATTAAAACTGACATTTCGTTAAAAAACAATTTTTTTCAAACTTTAAATTCCTACAATTCGAAATATTTGTTCTAGAATTTTTCAATTACATTCAAACTCTAAAAATTTCTTAATCCCAAGATCAATAATAATAAAAATAATAAAATTTTATTATCCAAAGCCTAAATTTCAAATTAAAATTCTGAAAAACCAGTTAGGAGCATCAAAATTCAGTTAATCTGTTCTTCAAAATACTTTTACATTTTCATAAAAAATATTATTATAGTTACTGGTTTTGTAAGAAGCTGTTTTTACGGCTGAAATGGCTCGTTTTGAAGCTAATAATCATTAAAAAAATCTTAAATGTTTTCGTGTTAGAATAACTTTGAAAACTATTAAAAAAGTCTCGGAGTTAATTATTAAAACGAGCAGGATTTGGAAGACAAATTATGACGGCTTCAAAAATTTTTTTACCTTGTTTTTATCTCAAACATTTTTTTCATATGATGAAAAATTATCACAAAAATAATTGATTGAATCAAAAAGTAAAATTTTTGTACGATTACATTGTGTATTGCTGGTGGTAGCACTGTGACACGTATACAAAATAATGTTGAATGAGTTGATGGCTGTTACCCAACGTCATCTACTAATAAATAAAGTTTTTCTGAATTCCTGCTGTAAGCCAATGTGTCAGCAGTTCTGATGGAACATCATATACAATTTTAGTATGTGTTCAAGTAACTAAAAATAATTTCTGGCTGGGATCCAAACGTCAACTCAAAATTAAAATAAATCTTAACAGACCAATATGCAGGTACATCTACTAACCACACTTAATTAACTAATTTGTAAATTGTTACATTTGTAACACTCTTGAGAAATTGAGATATTTCTGAAACTGTCTTCAAAGTATTTATAAGTGAGATTTAATAGCGAGCTGCTTGAGGAATTTATTACTAATCTTTAATTATTTAATTTATACTGAAAATATTTTTGTAAGACACTTGGTATATCCCACGAAAGGTGTTTTAATCACAGATTTACATAATAACCTCCAGATACCTATTATTAACTCGTGATACATACAGTAAGTTTCCATCACAGATGCACTTCTTTTGTCTATGTCCGGCTCAATTGTTTATGAAGAAACAATTGCATCGCGCGAAGGCCAACTGCAAGATCTACTAACTGATCTAATTTCCTACATACTTAATTACTTTTTAATAGACAACAAATGCGTTTCTTTCCACAAAAACAACTGAATGACTAGTAGCAATTGTTTTTTTTTATTATTTAAAAGTAAGAAATTGTTAGACTTAGGTGCGGTGTGAAACAAAAAATAAGTACAAACGAGGTTTCTCGTATGCTGAACATTATTTAAAATTTCTTAGAAAATAAAAATGATTAATAGATTTATAATTTCCTGGATCCTCGCCTGCTCATTGACGCAACTGTCTAACAAAATGTACACACTAAACTAATACAATTACAAAAACATACGTACATACTGTGATCTATATTTGCAATGCACTAACAGAACAGATGTGCAATGTCTCATTCGTCCGCCCGCGTTCTCTACTAACATTCCAAGAACAGACACCTGGCCATCAACTATTTCCGTACCTTAAAAAATACCAACAATTTAACGAAACCTTCAACACTATCTTAAAAAATGAATACATGAATAAATCCACCAACAATTCAGGGTATCTATTCATTGATGGTTGGTAATATTTTAAAAATAAATTAACTGACATCAATATATTGCCTATTTAAAAAAATTAACTAGCAAATTTTTTGATTTATTAACGATTGAAAGTCCTTATTAGTTGATGGTTGGTAACATTATTAATTTATATTCATTTATAATCAAAGTGCCCTTTTGATCGATGGTTGGTGAAATAGTTTCATATTATTATTGCTTGAGAATCTTTGTAAATGAAGTAAATTTTATTGTGCTTTTTTTGGTTGATGGCTGTTGTTCTCCATTAATATTTGCACACGACTATTGGAGCGAATACAATTGAAAATATTTTTACCAATAATCAAAGATACTTGTTGATTGATGGCTGGTTTAGTATTTTCTCAGTTAACAGACTTTTGAAATATTTCCCAGTCTCTCGAATGTAGTAAATCCTGATAATATTTAATACTACTATATCCACTAACAATTGAAAATACTTCTTGGTTGACGGTTGTTTGAAAATATGCTCTACTACTTTACTGGCTTTTTTATTGATGGTAATGACAAATTAAAGTACTTTCTAGCCTTCAAAATGTAGCAAATAAAAAAAAAATGATAAAATGAGACAATCATGACATATACACTTCACTCAAGATTTAAGTTGCCTGTTGGTTGATGGCTGGTTGAAAATAATATTACTAATATCCAACAATAGTTTTTCAACTTTCAAAATATCTAATTTAGACTGGAAGATGATGACAGTTGAGGTTCTCCGATTTTATGCCGCATGCCTTTTTTAGGGTTGAAAATTTACCCCTTGATAAAAAATATAAAAAGGTTATGGTCCGTTGCACACTTTCCGGTCAAACTCCATTTATATTTTTTTTTAAATTGGACTTTTCCATACCAATATTTTGCATGCCTTTGTAATGTGAAATATTTGAAAATTATATAGAGCTAGGTATTAAAAGGCATGCAATTCGCAACAGCCAAAATGCTCGAACTTGTAAAATAACAGATTGAAGTACTTTCTAGCCTTTAAAATATAGTAAATCTAAAATTTTTTGAATAATAAGGCAATCATGACGTTCACTCTTTATTAAAGATTTAAGGTGCCTATTGGTTGATGGTTGGTTGAAAATATTACCACTAATATCCAACAATAGTCTTCCAACTCTCAAAATATCTAATTTAGGCTGGAAGATGATGACAGCTGGGATTCTCCGATTGTATACTGCATGCCTTTTTGAGGATTGAAAATCTACCTCCTGATAAAAAAAATACTCCAATTATATTTAAAAAAAAAATGGGCTTTTTCATAACAACATTTTCTATGCCTTTGTAACGTGAAATAGTTAAAAGTGATTTTAGAGCCTAGTACTGAAAGGCATGCAATTCGCAACAGACCAAAAAGCTCGAAAAGTTGCAAGAACTTATAAAAAAATATTTAATTTCGAGATTTCAAACTGCATGCCAATAAAAAGAATGAAACTTTTAGCTATAAGAATTAAATCTTCGTGAAAAAAATTGGCATACATCATATGCCGCATGCCTTTTTGAGGATTGAAAGCTTACTCCTTGTTAAAAAAGATAAAAAAGGTTATTGACCGATGTACGTTTTTCAGTCATACTCCAATTATATTTTCAAAAAAAAATGGGCTTTCCCGTAACAACATTTCAAATAGCTGGAACTGATTTTAGAGCCTAGTACTGAAAGGCATGCAATTAGCAATAGACCAAAAGGCTCGAAAAGTCGCATGAACTTGTACAAAAATATTTAATTTCGAGATTTCAAATTGCATGCCAATAAAAAGAATAAAAGTTTTAGCTATAAAAATTAAACCCTTGTAAAGAAATTGGCACAAATGTGGAAATTTTAGGAGAAATCTTGCAGAAATGTGAAATCTATTAACCAAGATCTCTCTTATGCATCTCAATTTTTTCATAAATGTTTTATGACTGAAACTTCCAATTAATTTCATTGGCATGCAATTTGGAAACACAGTCTCACATTTTTTTTACAAGTTCGCACGACCGTTCGAGCCTTTTGGATTGTTAGAATTGCATGCCTCTCAGTACTATTTCAAGTTATAAAGGCATGCAATTTGTTGCCCAAAAACCCAATTTTTTAAAAATAAAATTGAAGCTTGTGTTATGACTAAATAGCGTACATTGTCCAATAACCTTTTTGTCTTTCTTATCAAAGGGTGAATTTTCAACCCTTAAATAGGCATGCAGTATACTTTCCATTAACAATTGAAGAAACTTCTTGGTTGACGGTTGGTTGAATCAATATTCTCTGCTAATATCCAATCCAATAAAATCCTTGACTTTTCAAATATTTTCTAGTCTTTCAAGCGTTGCAAATCTTGACGTTAATACAACACTCTCCATTAACAAATACGGACACTTTTTGTTTGATGGTTGGTTGAAAATATCATCCACCAATATCCAATAACAAATTGAAATATTCTTTAACATTTAAATGACAGCTAATCAAGAAAATATTTGACTAAAGTTTTAAGTTGCCTATTGATTGATGGATGGTTCAAAATATATCGTATACTCTTCACTAACAATAGAAAATATTCCTTGGTTGACGGTTAGTTGACAATTTTTTCACTAAAATCCAAGTGCAGATCGCTGATTTTTAAAATATCTTAGTTAAAAGTAAACATACTTCTAGGTTGATGGTTGGTTAAAAATACCTTCCACTAATATCTAATATTTTTAACTTTAAAAATGGAATAAATTAAGCAAATTTCGGACACAATGGGAACATCATGATTAATTCTTCTTAACTAATGATCAAAGTTACGTATTAATTGGTTGATGGTTGGTTGAAAATATTCTCCACTAATATCCAATTTCTAGTTATTTAAATACTCTCTGCAGCCTTTTAATTTTTAAATGTAGCATATCAAGGAAATATCGAATACAATGGAGCAAATATGGCGTGTGTTCTCCACTAATAATTAAAAGTACCTTTTGATTGATGGTTGGTTAAATTTTAATAATTTGTATTTAAGGTGTTTTGTCATCATAAATAAAGGGTGGAGCTAAACCAATATTTTTTTGACTTCTTGAGCACCTTCTTCAACAGTGGATCTTTCCTGAATATTTTTTTTGGGAATTAAGATTAGATTTTCCGGATTGGATTACAAAATGTGTAATATTGTGATTGGTGATTTGTTGGATCCTCCTCGTCATCTTCAAGGGGTAGGTCTTGCCCCACCAGGCAGGTGAGTGCACCTGTGTGCGCCGCGGCTTTTTTGGGTCGTAGTCTGTACTTCGCTCGGACGCATGCCAGTCGTACTAACCATACTCCACGACTCGCAGGTCGCAGTGCTTGAGAAACATTCTACTAACGCGATACTCTCTTCTTCTCGGAAGACAAAAAATTCTTCTCTGACGAAAATTGTTCGTGGTTTTTTCAGTTTTTGGGTGTTAAGTGTGGTGTTGATTTCGTGAGGACTTATGTGACTCGAAATGGCAACGGGGTCGAGCCCCGTGGAGTGGTGAACCTTTGGGGAAGACGTCCACGTCCGGTCCGCTGGACCAAATTCTAGACATGAATGCTTTGCTCGTTATTTTCGCCCTTGTTGTTTCTCTGTTTGTACGATTATCGCATGGTGAGTTACTTACCAATAACAATTTAATATCATTGATATTTTTACGATAAAATAAATATTAATAGCTTAAAAGCATCTCCATTTCAGAAAAATATTTTCATAAAATAGCTCCAACAATAAACAAACCAAATTCCATCACTCAAAATTTTATTTGCTCTTAAGATAAACATTCTAAGCGATAAGTCGAAGTACTGCCATTCATTTTTTGACACAATTCCTGCAGTATGTCAATAAACTACCAATAAATATTTTCAAATCCATTCACTCCTGAAAAAAATTCGAAGGGACCTGAAAATTAATTTTAAATTAGTTCAGTGGAACTCTGAAAACAATGGCAACAGGTCTATATATTATTTCGTATGTGTGTGTGTTTGTTTGTATGTATACAGCGTCGGGATGCCTACAAACAAGTGGTTGTTACGTCATGACAATTTAAATCGCAAAGTTTAGAAAGAGGAAATTATTCCAATTTTTCCAACATATTTTCTTCAAAAATTGTCTATTGATTGCGCATTATTTTCTTGTCAAAAACACCCTACTTACAACATAATTGATTGATTAGTACATTAGTAGATAATATAACTTTGGAAAAGTACCAGTCGTCGGCCCAAAAGCACCCCAGTATCAAATAATGTTGCCAAGTAACAAATTTATTCGGCAGGAATTCAATTCCAAAATTAATAGTTGGCTCTACTTATATTATACAGTATTTTTGTTGTAAATTAGGTAACAGCCATCAACCTCAAGACACCACAGAAGTTAAAAAAATATTAAAAATAATTAAACACCCTAATAGCAGAAAAAAATGTGCCCAAGTTCGGACGCTCGTACAAAACTGATTTGTTCCATTTATTGTAATATTGTATATTAGTTTCCATATACATCAGTAGAATACAAGCCATCGACCCATAAGCACCCCAATACCAACTAATATTAATAAATAAATGAGCCATCTACTCGAAAACACCCTAAAAATAAAAAGTATTGCATATTAAAAAAATTCATATTTAGATACTCCTGCAAACTGTATTACTCTGAAAAACAATTTGGTACATAAATTATTATTTCAGAACAGTACCAACCATCAGCCCAAAAGTACTGCAACACTAAATAAAATTATTAAATAAATGATTCATAATTAATTTTGTACCCAGGAAAAATAAGCAATCTTTAAAAATCTAAAATGGACTCAAGCAATATTTTAAAAATTTTTTGCTTAAAAGAAGATAACAGCCATCTACTCAAAAATATTCTAAGAACAAAAAAAATTGTATATTAGTGGGAACCTCCGCACAAAATATTGTATAATGGAGCTGTACTTTTATAGGCTCAAAAGCACCATAATATCAATTGTCATAAATTACTAGCCATCAACTCAAAAACACCTTAGTAACAAAAAAAAATTACATCATTTAATGCTCTTACAAAACCCTGATACCAAATAAATTATTGTTAATTAGTTTTGTAGCCAGAAATTCAATAGCAACTTCCTACAAAAAATATTCAAAATTCATTAAATCATACAAAAAATAAATATCAATCACTTATTTTACCCGCTACGGGTGTGGCAGACACTCAAAGTGCACTCGGTACGTACCAGTCGTCAAGCAACGTGAAATTCGACCCCATGAGCTCCGGATTACAGAGCCAGCATATTTATAAAAAAAATTAATATGGAATACCAACCATCGATTTGAAAGCATATTATGAAATTGATGACTGTTTGTCAGTTTGATTGTCCTCCTGACAAATTTTTTCACTTCTGAGGATGGCCCAGGCGGGACCGAAACTGTAGAGTAGAAAAAATAATTAAACTCTTGGCTGAATTCTCATTATTTAATACCTGCATACAAGTAATTAACTCTACTTATATTATTAGGTGTTTTGCTGTGAGATACCAATCATCTACTCAAAAACGCCCTAATAATAAAAAAATATAGTTTATTTCAGAACGAAATAAGACATCCAAGTTTACAAGTTTTTGCTGGACTAACATCATTTTGAAAAGTTGAATTTAATATACAAATCGTATTTTACAGGATTGTTATAATAGAGTACCAACCATCGGTCCAAAAGTACCCTAAAGTACAGAAAAAAATTATTTATTGTCATTTTGATTGCCATTTTATTTTGTTATTTTTTAATGCAAATAATCTTATTGTAAAGTATTTTTTAAGTCCTCTGAGTACCAGCCATCAACTTGAAAGAACCCTGACAACAAAAATATTGTCTATTGATAAGAAAAACTTTGTCCAAGTGCGGAAGCTTTTGCAAAACAAGCACCCATAAAAAAATTTGATATACAGATTATATTTTACAACATTGTTATGGGAATTGGATACCAGCCATCTAGCCAAATGTACTCTAGTACATTCCTACTAGCACCTAGCAAAATTGTGAAATAACAGCAAAATATTCTCTATTAACAATAATTTAAGTTCGGGAGTTTTTGCAAGAAAATCACCAATCAAAAAAAATTAATTTATAAACCGACTATATTTATTAACATTTCTATGGGAATTGGATACCAGCCATCACCCCAAAAGTACCCTAATACCAAGCTACATTGCTTAATAAATTATTTCCTGTCATTTTGATTATTAGATGCAAATAGTTTTTTGATGTCCATGGAATACCAATCATCCACTTAAAAGCACCCTGGCAACAAAATATTGTCTTTTGAAAGTATTTTGGAATACCAGTCATCCACTTAAAAGCACCCTGGCAACAAAAATATTGTTTTGAAAATCGTCCAAGTTCAAACAAGCATCAAAATATATAAATTAGAATTTATATACAGATTATATTTGATAACATTGCTGGAAATAGGGTACCATCCATCTACTCAAATGTACCTCAATACCAAGTAAAACTGCGGAATAAATTATTTGTTATTTTAATTGTTAGGAATTTTATTGTTATCTTTGGATGTTAATAGTTATATTATAAAGTATTTATGATGTCCGTGGTTTACCAGTCATCTACTTGAAAGCACCCTCACAATAAAAATATTGTCCATTGGAAAGAAAATACATGGTCCAAGTTCAGATGCTTTTACAAGAGAATCACCAATAAAAAAATTTAATTCATGTACCGATTTCATTTACTAACGTTGTTATGGGAATAGGGTACCATCCATCCACCCAAAAGTGCCCCAATACCAAACAAAATTGTTAAATAAATTATTTTCAGTTATTTTGATTATCAGAATTTTTTTTATTGGATTTTAATGCAAATAATTATAAAGAATTTTTGATGTCCGTAATGTACCAGTCATCAACTAGAAAGCACCCTGACAACAAAAATATTGAGTACTGAAGTTTCGAAGCTTTTGCAAAACAAAACCATGAAAAAAAAATTATATTTAATATATAAATTATATTTCACAACATTGCTATGTAAGTAGAGTACCAGCCATCTGCCCAAAAGTACCCTGGTATGTAGCAAAACTCCTAAATAAATTATTTCTTGTTATTTCCATGCCAGGAATTTTATTACTACATTTTGATGTAAATAGTTGACTATTTGTATTGCAGATTTTTTTTGCTGTGTGTGGGATACCAACCATCTACTTGAAAACATCTTGTCAACAAAATATTTTTTATTAAAAAGAAAGAAAAATATATTTAATACACAAATTATATTTTACAACATTGCTAAATAATAATGAACCAGCCATCTGCCTAAAAGTACTCTTATATCAAAAAATAGTACTGAAAAAATTGTATCACTTAAATTTTTATATATGAAAATGTGTTTTAAATGTTCTGTACGTCATATTAGTTCAAAAAAGGTCTAAAAAAGGCTCTAAGATTCTCTTCACCTATAAATTTCGATAAAAAATCAATCAGCGATCGATAAAAGATTTATAATAACGTCTCTTAACAAATTTGAAATTTATGAGTAGCATTAGCTGTTTTTGTGTAAATAAATTTGTGTGATTATTTTAATAGTGTATAAATTACACTGTTTACGAGACCAGCATGACATAAATTCATAAGGCATCAATTAAACCATGGAAAAAATTGTAAGATCATTTCATAAACTGCAGATGTATAGTTCATCTTTTGAGAAATTGAGTCAACTATTTGTAACAAACAATATTTTTTTTCCAGTAAGGTGCTTTTGAATTCATTGTCAGGTATTACAAATAAGCCGGAAGTCGTTTTGTAAAAATGTCGTAAAATTGAGCATTTAAAAATTCAAATATAAAGCTATAATAGGTGATTCTAATGCAAGGTAGCTAGCTACTCAAAATGGGCACATTTCAAAGACACCGGCCTTCAACAAATTCTTGTAGCCTGATTTCATTTTATTGTTACTATAGACCATTTTTTTATATACTAATATATAATAAATTCTGCTGGCTCTATAATTAAATATCCGAATATTAATAAAAAAATTTGTTAATTTTTTCTACGAATCGTCGTCTGTAATTTTTAAGATGATTAAATTTTGTACAAAACTTGTTTTACAAAAAATCAGTAGCGGTTTTTACTTGGTTTATTTTTGATTGAAAATTTTCATAAATAAATCAGCCATTTATTAAATTGTAATTGTTAATCGATGTATCTATCTACATTCAAATGTTTGATTTGTGGAAATAATTGATAAACGGGAAAAATAGACAGTCGTACATCACAGTTTTTGTCACTGATTTATCGCCGATTTTGCAATTTTGTTGCAATTACTGAATGATATTTAGAATATTTAAATGTTCTGGGTCCTTTGAAGAATTGTTATTACGGCCCTGTTTGTGGGGTTGGCAACGACCTCACCTTCTTCTGCATAGCCAGCATTCTTCATGTGTTGTGTCTGGAAAGACAGTCTTACTTCTTACGTGTTATACCAGGACCGTACTAACAAAATTAAAATTTCAAGATTCTTCCTGTTTTAGACCCTACTGAACCCGGAAAACATAATTTAAAAAAAGTCAAACGCGTACGAATAATTTGGCACAACATTCACCTGAAACATTTTTAAAAATTTTCAGCGGTTTATTTGTTATTATTTGGACATCTCATGCAAACGTTCGTTAATTTTTTTTTTTTTAATAATTTTCAAAAATACTTATCAGGATGTCATTTAAACAGTGACAGCTGTCACTTTGACAATAACAGGTGTCACTTTGTCAATGACAGCTGTCACTTTGTCAATGACAGCTGTCACTTTGTAATATGTAATTAATTTTTTGTTGCGCGTTGCTATGAGGACGTAACAAAGTTGCACAACGATTTTCCGCGTTTCCTTGGCTCACACGATTTCTAAATCAGTTTTTAATTACCCATAAAACTGCATCGCCCCACATTACAAAATTTTGCAATACAAAAATAAACATCTAATATTAATAGATCAAAGAAAATCAAAATAAATAACCAATTCGCGTCTTTTTATAATTAATAACTTGAAAATCATTTTCGAGGTTTATAATTTTCCTACTGGCAGAAATAAGAATACAAAAATAATTTTATTACAATGGAACATTTTTATCGTTGAGAAAAATTCTTTGGCATACTTATTCAGTGTTTTATACTTCATAATAAATTATTTTTAGTTTTAAGTTCCTGAAGAAGCTATTTATAAACTCAGTTCGTTATTTTTGACTACATTATTTTTACTTTTACATTCAGTAAACCAAATCTACTAATTATTTCCATATTTATCTTTACCTGTAATATCTATTTTCGTAAAAAGTTGTTGGAAAACAAGTATTTTTTTCTGTTTAAAACGGTTAGAAAAATGCAACATCTTTTCAGCTCCTTATCTTAAAAATATGCTAATAATTCCGCTTAGACTAATATAAATTTAAAATTAATTGAGTTAATATCATGTTACAAATTTTATTTAATAAATTTAGGGTTTTATTTCCCCTAAAAAATTCTTGGAAGTCATCTTTTCAATATGCATCATACGATGTGTTAAAACAGCAAAACAAAAACCGACACTTGAATGAAAAAAAGAAGAAAACAAATGCGTCTCGCCAACAAACAAACAAAATGTCGTCGAACTGCACAACAATTACTTATCGGCAACAATCAATTACTTGACAAACGTATCAAAACAAATTTGTGAGAGAATTTATAATCAAGGAAACAAACATTTCAAAAATAAAACGGTTAGTAAACAGAATCTTGTACGTTCAAATTTTTTATAAATAAACTGATCGAGATATCATAATATTAAAAGTTATGTGAGGTCATGTGCTAACCAACCAGTTTTTTCATCAAATAATTCCGCTTCAAATTTTTTCAACGCCCAAAAAAATCTCGTAGGTTGAATAAAAAAATTCATCTAGTTACTGATCTAAAGCATCATTCATCATTTCGGTTGTAAATACATCTGCGATGTAATATTGACATCAAATATTTCGTTTATGATTTAGAACTAAAGAAAATATTCTCAGAATGATATATGAGTACCAGTAAAGCATATTATTATGGCTAGAATTTTTTTTTTATTTGATAGTTGTTAGTTAGAAAGAGATATGAATACTTTTTGTTGGATTTAAATTTTTTTGGCAGCATATTTTGCATTTATATTAAATTCAGTTTTTAAATTGATCAGAATTCAATTAATTAAAAGGTGGACAGGGTGGAAATTCTTGTCGCGCTATAAAATAGACTCTCAAATAGACAATTTACTTGAATACCAAAATAGCGCACTACTAACTGAAACATCTGTTTTGCTTTAATACATCGTGCAATTTGCTTCATACTAAAATGTGTAACAGATTAAAATTTCAGTCAGCCAAAAATGTACTTAATGAACTTTAAAATATTCTGCGAAATATGGCAAATAAATTACATCCTTTATTAGTTAGAGTAGTTAATAAAATATTGTAGATTTAGAATCTATATTGACCGGACTTTTATACTAAACCATCAGTTTGGTATTTAATATCTTTTCAATTGCTTAAAATTAATAAATAAAAGTGCAAATTTAGCGAGGGAAATTCAAAGTTCTAAAACGCAACACCATTGGTTAAAACGAAATGTGACGTCAAATACTATGCCAACAAGTGCGCACTGCTTACATTTGTATGACATTGCAGGCTTTTGATTAGAAAACATAGTAATAACGTGTGTGTTGTAAATTCATTTATTGTTTAAGTGTAATTTTAGCATCCTACTGAGATAATAAATTATTTAAGACAGTGGTTTTGTAAAAGCACAATCGGATAATCTGCCAAGAATAGATCTATTCATGATGTCGTCTTATTTTCTTTCAAATCCAAATTTTACGTCCGCTGAAGTAAAAAGAGTGAACACTGCAAAGTAATTATTCAATAATAACACATTATGTACGCTATTTTAATAAATACAATCCGAAATATGATGAGCAGTAAACATAACCTATAATTTTTGTTTATTTTAAAACGAGCAAATGTTAAACGAAGCCGCATACATACACTGTATTTTATTGCTAGAACTAATCACATATAATGTTATTCATGATCTGTCAAATTTATTATTTTCTGATAACCTTACATCATTTCTTACGTATTTTAAAACCTATCTGGATTGAAAAAAAGACTTTATCAGGTACATTTCTGATAGTATTTTGCATTCAGGCACAATGCAATACTTATAAACTGACTTTTGAGCTTTTTTAATACTGAAATAAGTTGAGAACGGAAACACCTGTAGTAAACAATGGACTGTAATGTCACTGGACATAGTATTTGACGTCATCAATAGAGCGCGCGAAAATGGCGGCGTTTAAACAGCTCAAAATTATTCTCAATTTTAAAAATTTTTTTAAACTTGATTACAGCACTTTTAAACATAATTTATATTTTTTACTATGTTGTAACGATATAATCAGTGAATTAAAAACATAAAATAAATTCACGAATATACCCTATTGCTGAGAAATATTTTTGGCGTATTTAAATGTAAAAAACAAGACTAGAAATTATAAATGATAATGAAGTTGGAACTTCATTTATCCACACTATATTTTTAGCTGTTGAAATTGTCTCAATATGGTGCACAAAAAAGTATAGACGAATATTTTGGTGTGAAAATCAAGTAGATAAGTGAATTCTACTATAAGTTCTAAGATAATTTCATATCTATTACAGTTTTTCCCATATTTATCACAATATTTTATGATTTATTTTGGAGATAGTTGAACACAGTGAGCAAACCAATTGTCAAGACATTTTTTTTTTGCATATTTTGGTGTAAATTCTACTAAAAGTTATAAGAGGATTAAGCTAAATTTGCTTCATATCCGCTGCTGTTTGTTCCTACATATATCACAAATCTTTTGAATTATTGAAGACAATTTGATATAACAGGCATATCAATTGTAAGGGAGTATTTTTGACGTATTTTAGTGTAAAAAACAAGGCTATAAATCAATTCTACTAGAAGCTATAAGAGAAATAAGTTGGAATTTCATCAAATCCACAAAAAAAATTTAATTAGCCCAATATGGTGGACAAAAATGTACAGAGGAATGTTTTTTGCGTAATTTGGTCTAAAAATCAAGTTGATAAGTGAATTCTACTAAAAATTATAAGATAATCAAGCCAGAGTTTTTTTTTTTTCACATTAATTACAATATTTTTTAGTCTATTTTGAAAATAGTGTAACACAGTAAGCAAATAAAATATTTTTTGCATGTTTTGGTGTAAAAATCAATACGTAAATTCTACCAAAAGTTATAAGAGAATTAAGCTAGACTTGCTTCATATCCGCTGCTGTTTGTCCCACATATATCACAATATCTTTTGAATTATTGGAGATAGTTTGATATAATAGACATAGCAATTGTAGAGGAATGTTTTTTGTCCGTATTTTCATGTGAAAATTTATTCTTGACAATAAAACAAATGAAAAATTTGTAGAAAAAGAAAATTGTGTCTAGAGACTAGAACATAATATTTTTTAAATCCAAAAATCTTTGTTCTATTATAAGTTCAACATCAATAATTCTCAAGATATTGCAAAAAAAAATATGACGGATATTAAAGTAGACTATAGCTTAATTGTCTTATAACTTATAGTAGAATTCACTTGAAGATTTGGTTTTTGCAGCTTTGCTCACTGTATTTAGTGTTTCATCAAGAACAGATTTCTTGTCTGGATGATCATTTCTTTTAAGACAAGAAAATAAAAATTTCTTGTCTTGTTTCAAGAATTATTGATATTTCTTGATCTTGACATTTAGAGGGAATCCTCCTTCTATATTACTTTATCCAATCCCAACTCTCAGTTTAGCGTTAATGTCTACCTTTTATCCTCCCTATCAGTTATGTTACATGAATCGATTCTAGCAACGTTTTCCAAGATTGCCACCAATAGAAATAAATGAAAAGTCTATCATTTACATGTTTTAATCAATATTTGCAATTATTATTTGTTATATTTTCACATTTTAGATCCTACTAAACTAAAAAAACCCAAGTTTGAATAAAATCGATCTGTCTGAAATTAAATATTTGAGTTTTTTATCAAAAAGCTAGGTTTAAATTTATAAATGAGCTTTTTCAACCAGAAAATCTAGAAAAAACTCTCCATTTTCAAAACACTTAAATATAGTCGCCATCTGTCACCATAACAATGACAGCTGTCATTTTGACGACAGCTGTCACTTCGACAATTACAGCTGTCACTTTGAAAATGACCTTGTCACTTTGAAAGTTGGTATTACACTTCCAAATTCATGAAACAGTGATGAAACTGGCCATGAAATTTATTGTTGGGGAAAAACTGTACTGGCCACAGCAGAATTAAATTTTTTAATAATAGATTAATAAATATGCGGATTTGAAAAATCAATTGTCAAGATTTCTTGACAAGAAGTTTTGATTCTTGTTAGTACTTTCTTGTCTTGTCTTGGGAAATAAATATACTCCTTGTCTTGGTCTTGTCTTGATTTCAAGACAAGATCAAGATTACTTCTTGATTCTTGTGGAACACTAACTGTATTGAGTTATCTTCAATTTGTCAAAAGATATCGTAATGTATGTATATGAAAAAAATCGCAGCTTATATGAAGAAACACTAGCTTAATTCTCTTATAATTTTTTATAGAACTTACTTATAGACCTGATATTTGAACTTGAATATGTAGAAAACATCGTCTTGCAGTATTGAATAATGAGTTATCTCCAGAAATTCAAAAGATAGTGATATCTTTTGAATTATTGGAGATAGTTTGAAATAATAGACATAGCAATTTTTAGAGGAATGTGTTTTGCGTATTTTGGTGCAAGAATCAAGTCTTCAAGCAGCAATTGATGAAAGTTACTATGAAAAAAATTTTAAATGTGCTTAATCAGTTGGTTCAAATCTGAATTAATTTTTTTTTAATATTTTTATGTGAAAGTTTTATTTTTTCACTTATTAAATTAGCAATAATACAAATGAAAAATTTTTGGAAGAAGAAACTAGAACGTACAATCACTATTCCTATTATATTGAGCAATAACTCTAACGATATTGCAAGAAAAAAAATTGCAGCGGATATTAGAGGAAACTAGTTTGATTCTCTTATAACTTTTAATAGAATTTACTACTAAATTTGGTTTTTGCAGCAAAATATGCTTTTCTCACTGTATTTGGAGGATCTTAAATGGATTTCAAGATATCTTAATATATCTGACAAGAAGAAATACTAGATTATTTCTCTTAAAATTTTCAATAGAGCTTGTAGACTTTTTTTCAATTTAAATATGCAGAAAATATCGTTTTACTGTATTGTAATCCAGGCAATGGATAAATGTGGATGGAAAGGTCGAAAGCAGAATTTTAACGCTAGAACTTTTTTTTGGACTATTTAGGAGATACCACAAAGAAGGTCCCGTTTTTGGTTTTTTGTTTACATTTCGAAAACGATGCGTCAGAGGAAATTTTGTTATTCTGCATTATGGTAGCTGATGAAATTCTCTACAACTTTAGTTCCATACAATTTTACCTATTCCTAATCGTTGTCTAGATATGAGCTCCGAAAAGCGGTCGATTTTCAGAAATGTGTTTCTACGTTTTTACTTACTTGTACAAATCTAGACAAAGATGGGGAATAGGTGAAAAGTGTATGGAACCAAAGTTGTAGAGAATCTCATCAGCTTTTATAATGCATGATAGAAAAATTTCATCCGACGCATCGTTCTTGAGATGTAAACAAAAGACCAAAAAATGGGACCTTCTTTGTGCCCTCTCTCCTGGGTCTTACCTCCGAAGGGTGGGGATTTTTAGTATGTTTATCTCCTAACTAGTTCAAACAAAGTTATAAAGTTAAATTTTTTGCTTTCGACTTTTCCATCCACATCCAAATTTTATTGTGTTTAAATTATATTACAGGTTACAATTCGACGCACAATGACAAAATCTCTGACTGTCATTTTGATTGAATGATTCTTGTCCCAAAATCTTTTCCAACAATGAGCCAGCATTCAAATGTCTGACAATTGAGCAACAATGAGCTAGCATTCAAATGTCTGACAATTGAATATTCTCTAGATTATTGGTAAATAATTACAATAAATTATTGAATGAATAACGAATTCAAATAAACATCTGTGTGAGTCAATAACTTGAGATATTTTATATTTTTGACAATATGTTGTAAAAACTGCAGTAAATATTGAAAACGCTGAATTCAATCTCTTATAACTTTCAGTAGAATTGAATTGTAGTCTTGATTTTTACACCAAATTATGCAAAAATCATTTTTCTACTATTATTTTCATTAATATTTCGAACTATGTTCAATAACTCAAAATATATCGTAATATATGTAGAAAAAACTGTAGTAAAAACTCTGAGACTGGTCTCTTTTAGTAGAATTGAGTTGTAGACTTGATTTTCATACCAAATTATGCAGAAAACATTTCTCTACAATTGATTTTATTTTATTTTGAACTATGTTCGAAAGACTGAATTTGTTCTCTTATAAGATACAGTAGAATTTACTTGTAATCTTCGTAATATATGTGGAAAAATCTGTAGTAAAAAGTGCGAAGTCTGATCTCTTTTATTCTTTTCAATCGTTTTCTTTATTATTTTGAGCTGTTTTCAGTGCGTCAAAAAATATTGTAATCATGTGAAAAAAGTCCACAGTAGATTTGAAGTAATTACAGCTTGATTCTCTTATAACTTTTAGTAGAATTAGCATAAAGAATTGATTTATGCACCAAAATACGCAAAAAATATTCCTCTACAATTGTCTCTGCTGCAGATTTGAGCTTTCTTCAATAGATTCGAAGAAAATCACTGAATTTCTTCAAAATATTTTTTTGGATAAATATTTGCGAAGTGTGGGATATTTTCACGAAATATTTGGGAATTTTTATACTTCCTCTCTTCCAAGAATAAACAAAAAAAATCTTTCAGAAGATGACGACATTATTTAGGAATGTGATTTTTTTCTATGACTCTGTACATACGAATTTTTTTCGAGGTACTTTTTATAGCAACAGTTAAAAAAATTGTCTTACAGTATTAGATGAATGGTTTTGGCATATAAAAGTATCATCCTGTATATATTTCTTATTTTGAATGCACTATAAGATTACAGATATCATCTTGTTTATTTAGAGCCCCTCATTAGTTGTGATCTAAATCAAAATCTCTTCATCTTTTCGTTATGCTTAATTGAACAAATCTTTTACTGATGTGTCACGCAATCATAGAAAAACATTTTTTCGTTTTGTTGTTGTCGAATTTTGTTTGTAAAGATAATGGAGCTTGAATTTGTGACATTAGGACAAACGATTTGAATTTGTCATGTCAAAAATGTTTCAGAGAGTTTGTCGCTTAGATGCTGAAATCCTTCGGATGCTGGCGCCAGAAATAAACAAAATTTGTTACAAGAACACTCTGTCAAAGATTCAGGTGTCCCTCAATTCACTAAACTCAACCTTAAAACCAATGTGGAACTTTGTTCCAATATCTATTATTTTAAAACAAATAAAATGCTAACTAGAACGTGTTTACTAATAAAACTAACTCAAGTGACCTTATTATACATATTTGTATGTTTATTCTCACAGGTGAATCAAATGACCTTTGACAAACAAATATTGTGTGTGAAAATTGGAATGAGTATCCAATTGTTTACTACGAAGCTGAAATCAAATGGAAATCAGGCTGAAATAAGGCCTCTATCATAATTTGAAATGAGCACAAGACTTCTGACAATATGTTTATTATTTTTATTAAATAAATACTTTTACAGAAATAAATTAATAAATTATCACGTCAAAGTTGAAAAACATTTCAATCCATCAATTTTCAAGAAAAATCCACTTTATAAACATATTTTATGAGCTCTGTTTACGAGAAGTTCACTCAACGTTCAGAAATTATTTTTATTTTGAAATTATCTTGTATTTACTACGAATTGTTTCGTAATATTCGATAAGAAAATATGTAAAACAAATATTTTGTTTTTCTTGTGTTTTGCGGCTAAAAATAGAATCAATAAATGATTATTTTGATCTCTTAATTAATTAATTATATGTTTTCTATTGAAACTAGCATCCAAAATTAATTATTTATTTGTTGAAGAATCCGGGAAGAAAGTTTATTATTCCAATTCTAATATTGGGAGTAACGTGCCAAATAAAAAACAATATACAACTGAAGAATTTGTGACGTCATCTTTGAAAATGCTAGCACAGCATCCAAAAATCTACGGTTAAAAATGTGAAGAATTTTTAGGAAAATTTATTGCCTCGTGTTAATTTTTTTTGTTATTTGAATCAAATCTGTCTTCAGGAAGCAATAATTATTCACAATTCTTGTGCTCCCCCTCCTCTGTTTTTTATCCTCCCGTTGCAGGCAGTCTCATTTCTTGTCATTAATAATTAAATTTTTTGCAAATGATTAATACCAGTTAATAAGCAGAGTCCTGCATTACCAGCACCTGATCAAATTGCACGTCTCACGTTGTGTTAGACAATTCTCTGGTTCTCACATCCGGTCATTACAGCATTACACATTACAGAGTCCGTCCCTCCTCCCGCGGAAATTAATCACCTAGAGAAACCGGGAAACTAAGCGAGAAAAATCGGCTTTATCTATTTCCATTGCCTTTAGGAGATCTCAAGAGGGAAATTACAAATGGCAGGAAAACCAAATTATGTACACCTATTAATTACTATTGCGAGTTATTAATGGGGAATTGTGTTTAGTTGTCGTTGAAACTGTAGAGAATACAGCCCTGGAAGCTGATTCTTGAAATTTAGTCTCAAATTGACTTTAAATTTAATTGATTTCAAACACTTATATTCAAGTATTGAATTCTAAGTAATCGATACTAAAGAATATGATTTACTGTGGAGGATTACTTCCTGAATACACCCCTGTTTATAATTATTCCATTATAATTCCAATTTGTCAACATTTCAACCCCTGTACTGCACACGAATTTTTTTATTAATAATAAAATAAATATTGTAACTTGCGAAAGTGTCATATTGCACCGCACCGCCCAGCACGGTCGAATATTCTAGTAACGTATTTTCGACTAACCTAGAACATTTCGAGAAACCGACATCTGTATATATATGTGCAAACAACCTGACTGAGAAATAATTAACAGTAAAACATTGAAATAGTGAATATCCTTTTGAAGCAATAAACATTACAATTGATTTAATAACGTCTTCTATTACCGCATCATTTTCATGCAAAAATTGTATATAATAAACCGAAATGGGCTGAATACAGTACTGTAACTAGTTTTTGGGTATTCCTGCTGGCATTGAAATTATGGCCCTTTAAAGCAACTCCTGCACAAATATTTTTCATCAATATTTTTTATTGTTATTTTCGCATCACAATCTCATAATAATTTATCATCATACATAAATATTTGCACTTATATTGAAATTATGGGCCTTTTAAACAATTCCTGATGGAATCTTTTTCCCTATTTTCACAATACACTCATGCAAAAATCATATATAATAAAACAAAATGTGCTGAATACAGTACTGTAACTAGTTTTTAGGTATTCTTGTTCAAATCAAAATTATGGCCCCTCGAAGCAATTCTTGGGCAAATATTTTTTACTAATATGTTTAAGAACGTCTGCTATTTTCACATCACAATCTTATAAAAATTTAGTATCACACTTTAACATTTTCTGAATACAGTACTGTAACTAATTTTTCAATATTCCTACTGGTATTAAAATTATGGGCCCTGAAAGCAACTCCCATAACAATTTTTTTTATATTTTTTATAATATTTAATAACGTTCGCTATTGTTGCATTACATTCATACAAAAATTAAATGTAATAGGCCGAAATGTCCTAAATACAGTACTGTAACTAGTTTTTGGTATTTTTGCTGGTATCAAAATTATGGTCCTTCAAATTAACTCCTGCGAAAATCTTTACTTACCAATTCTATAGTGGATTTGTTTAATAATATATGATATTGTTGCATCACTGTCACACAAAAATTAATTATAGTATAATAAAATGTGCTGAATACAATACTGCAATCTATTTTTCAGTATTCGTACTGCTATAATAATTATGAACCTGTAAAGCAACTCCTGCACAAATAATCTCCTAATTTTACGGTAAATATGTTCATAACGGTCGCTATTTTTGCATCAGAAATTATACAAAAATTAATTATTATGAATCAAAATGTGCTGAATACAGCACTGTGATCATTTTTTGGATATTCGTACTGGAAGTAAAATTAGGGCCCTTCAAAGTAGCTCCTGCGTAAATTTGCTTAACGTTTGCTGTTATGCATTACACTCATATAAAAAATAAATGTGACAAACCGAAATGTGCTGAATACAGTACTGTAACAATTTTTTTTTGATATTTGAAATTTTGGCCCTTGAAACAGCTCCTGCGCATATCTTTTTTACCAATTACAAATATTTTTAATAACGTCCGCTATTTTTGCATCACAATCTCCTAAAAATTTATTATCACACATCAACATTTGCTGAATACAGTACTGTAATTAATTTTTTGGTATTCCTGCTGGTATCAAATTTATGAGCCCTCAAAACAACTCTCACGCCAATCTTTTTGCTAATACCACAGTATTCAATAAAGTTCGCTATTGTTGCATTACACACATACAAAAACTAAATATAATAAGCCGAAATTTGCTAAATACAGTACTGTAACTAATTTTCTGATATTCGTGCTGGTTTAGAAATTATGGCCCTCTATATAACTCCTGTTCAAATATATTTAATAACAATTCCATAAAAAAATATTATCAGACATTAACATTAGCTGAATACAGTACTGTAATTCATTTTTTGGTATTTCGACTGGTATCAAAAATATGGCCCGTCAAAACAACTGCACAAATTTATTCTTACTAATTTTATGGGAAGTTTGTTTAATATACGTTAACTATTTTCGCACTACTGAAATATGCTGAATACAGTACTGTAATTCATTTTCGAGTATTCGTGCTCGTTATTAAAATGACCTCGGAAAGACCTTTCCAATGACCCTAGTCTCAGGTCCCTAGGACCCTATCGAATTAATTAAAAAATGAACTTATGTCTTTGAAATCTCGATTAAAATTTAACACAAGGATACATGATTTTTTGTAACTTTTTTTTTATCAATTTTCTTAGGAACTAACGGTCCTAATTACCTTCTGAGTACATATTTGGGGTCCTTAGGGCCCAATTAGTGTGTACAGATGCGTCATTTATGGAGGAAGTGAATTTTCCTCCCAACTTTTCTAAATGAAGGAATTTTCCAATTTTCTTTTTAGATTCTCATTCAGAAGATTCCAATTAGCGTGAAAATATACTTTTCTTTTTGAAGTTGTGAAAATTAGGGCTGTTTTTCAGGGGTTAGAATGAAAAACTCTTTAAACTCAATTATCTCGAAAACCCTTGGAGATATCGCAAAATCCTTGAACTAACGTTACCGTTACTCATACAAAATGTTGCTGATTTTGTGGAGCCTTTTGTACATTTTCTATCATTTGATTTCCATAAAATTATAGATTGTAATAGAAAAAATCATACGTAATTCTACCCTGCGAAACAAATTCGGGTCTCTTTCCCAGGTTTTGAATGACACTCCTCAGTTTCCAAGAATGACATTCCCGCAAATTTATCCATTTTATACTTCTTTTAAATATTGTTTCCATTTTGTGTACTAAAATACTGAGCCCATCCCTGTAATCGACTTTTTGATTTTTTGGTGATTCGATTGGAGGCTCAGTTAAAAATTTTCCCATTTTTCTGAATCTTTATGTTACTAAATCTGTTTCCTTCGTTTTCTTTTTCTTCCTGTCCATGGGCGTCCGGCGGGGCAGGAGGACCCCTCGTAGTACAAACTCTTCGTACTAGCTCCTCTCAAGGTCACGCACTGCTACCATGGCAACCAGTTCATTCATACACACTTTCGCGCCAAAACAATCCCGTCTCGCCTCTCGCAGATTTTTTAAATTAGACGTAATGAATAATCAACAATAGTCGAGACAAAAAAAAAACGTACTTGTTGCTTTACACGAGGACAAAATAACAGAAAATTGGTATATTCCTGTTTGAAGTTTTTGTGCGTCTGACAGAAACAAAAAATTGCAAAAAACAGTTTGAATCATTTATTTACTTTCGTGGTGTTAATTGTCGATCAGCAAAAACAGTTGAATTTATGTCACAAAAACAAAATTTCAACATAATTAATGTATATAATATCTCATTTATGATACACCTTTTTTTTGGATGAATTTGGTGAATATTTGTAATAATAAATTCATCTCTGTCTAGTTTCAACATTCTCTATAGCTCCGTCTTTCTTACACTTTGTTTCAAGCGTTTGATTAACAGATGGCAGTCTTTTCGTAGCAAGCACCTTAAGGACCTCCTATTTTGTTTCGTGTAGGTAGTAAAACAAAATTGAATCACACCATACATTCAGTAAATTTTGTCTTTGTCCTGTTTGAAAACAACTGTCATTCCACGCCAGCTTATTACGAACTGTGAAATTTTTCATCGGCTACTTAAATAAACATAAATTAAGATGACAAACAAATTTTTGCAGAAAATATGCAAATAATAAATTTCACGCCTGTTAAAAATACACAATAAGAACTAACTAAATATATTTAGCAGTTATTTGTCAACAAGTGTGAAATATACCTATTTTAAAGTGTATGTAATAAGTAATGCATTTAAAAACAGTGCTCTAGCCAAAATATAACATATTCTACGCCTCAATAACAAAACAGGAGTTATTTTGGGAACGTTGCTAGATGCATTTTGTAGGGAAATTGCTAAATTGCCAAACATCCAAATTGATTCTGAAAGTACTCACATTTCAGTTTAAATTCCCCTCCAAAACAAAAAAAGAATCTATATCTCCGTTTCCGGGTAGATGATAATAACAAGTGCCCCACAAAAAACAAAAACATCTCGACAAAAAAGGGTCAGAGTAATTTTAATGTCTTCTCAGTTAGAAACAGGAAGAACAAACAAACAGACAAATCCAGTAGCAACCAACTTGTAGATTATTTTGTCGTTAGTTTTTTGTTTACAGATAAGTAAAAAAAAAACACTCGATGCAAGATTATGTAACTTTAATTTCACGACTTGGTGATAGGTTTCTATATATTAGTAATATCTACTAATTAAAATATTTTGGCTCAAACTGCATATGTTTAAACAAATGAAGTCGGAATATCTGCACATCTGTTGCTAGTAGTGTTGTTTTACTCTGATAATATTGTTAGCCTGTTATTCCATTGTTTATCTTATTAATTTTTTATTTTTACATTTTTTCTCATGTCAGTACTTCAATTCATCGTAGTAGGCTTTGAAGATGTGATCGTATGTCAACTGTTTAACTGTTTATTATTCTTTGATAGTCTTTTGTTAAGTCTTCCGCTGTTCAAAGAAACATAACTCAACGAACTTTGATATATCAACGGCTATGCCTGACTTAAAAATATTGTTAATACTAATTGGAAATATTTATAAATTTCCCACTCGGAAACTCGCAATTTTTCAACTTCAATTACTTTCACACATTCTATCCCTAAATCATAATAATAATCTCATCTGTTCTCTTGAGATAAATTATTCATTCCTGACAAAGTCAGCGGTTCAAAAAAATTGAAATTGTGATTGCTGACTAAGGGACGATATTTAGTTGAAATACTGGCGATAGAATGATGTTCCTGTTCCTCCATACTATTATAGTATTCCAAACACAAAATCACAGTAGATATAATAATCTTATGTGTCCTCTTGAGATAAATAATTAATTCCTGACTAAACTATCCTCAAAAAATTCGAAATTGTGAGTGATGACTGAGGGAAGATGTAAAATTGATATATGAAGACAGAATGACGTTTCCGTTCCTTTATAAATTAAAGTGTTCCAAACATAAAATCACTTCAGTCCTCTTGAAATAAATCATTAATTCCTGACTAAACCAGCTGGTCAAAAAATTCTAAATTGTGAGTGATGACTGAGGGAGGATGTAAAATTGAAGTATTGAAGACAGAATGACGTTCCCGTTCCTTTGTACAAAGATAGTGTTCCAAATATAATAATCCCATCTGTCTTCTGAGATAAATCAATAATTTCTGACTAAACCAGCGTCTCAAAAAATTTAAAATTGTGAATGATGACTGAAGGAGAATGTAAAATTAAAATACTGAAGACAAAATGACGTCATCTCTTTCCACCACACAATTATAGTGTTCAAAACTCAAATAATAATCCTCTTGAAATAGATTGATAGTTCCTGATTGAACCAGTGGCTCAAAAAAATTTGAATTTTGTGTGCTGACTCAGACAGGATATGATATTAAAATATTGAAGATAAAATAACATTCCTGTATTCCTCCACACAATTATAGTGCCCCAAACACAAAATCAAAATGATATAATAATCCCATTTGTCCTCTTGAGATAAATTATTAATTCTTGACTAAACCATTGGCTCAAAAAATTCGAAATTGTGAGTGATGACAGAGGAAGGATGTAAAATTGAAATATTGAAGACAGAATGACGTTCCCGTTCCTTTATACAATTATAGTGTCCAAACATAAAATCACATCTGTCCTCTTGAGATAAATAATCAATCCCTGATTGAACCAGTGGCTCAAAAAAATTAAAATTTTGTGTGCTGACTGAGAAAGGATGTAATATTAAAATATTGAAGATAAAATAACATTCCTGTATTCCTCCACACAATTATAGTGCCCCAAACACAAAATCAAAATGATATAATAATCCCATTTGTCCTCTTGAGATAAATTTTTGATTCTTGACTAAACCAGCGGCTCAAAAAATACAAAATTGTGAGTGATGACTGAGGGAGGATGTAAAATTGAAATATTGAAGACAGAATGACGTTCCCGTTCCTTTATACAATTATAGTGTTCCAAACATAAAGTCACATCTGTCCTCTTGAGATAAATAATCAATTCCTGAATGAACCAGTGGCTCAAAAAAATTTAAATTTTGTGTGCTGACTGAGAAAGGATGTAGTATTAGAATATTTAAGATAAAATAGCATTCCTGTATTCCTCCACACAATTATAGTGCCCCAAACACAAAATCAAAATGATATGATAATCCCATTTGTCCTCTTAAGATAAATTATTAATTCCTGTCTAAACCAGCGGCTCAAAAAATTGGAAATTGTGGGTGATGACAGAGAGAGGATGTAAAATTGAGATGTTGAAGACAGAATGACGTTCCCGTTCCTTTACACAATTATAGTGTCCAAACATAAAATTACATCTGTCCTCTTGAGATAAATAATTAATTCCTGATAGATCCAGTGGCTCAGAAAAATTCAAATTATGTGTGCTGACTGAGAAAGGATGTAATATTAAAATATTGAAGATAAAATAACATTCTTGTATTCCTCCACACAATTATAGTGTCCCAAACACAAAATCAAAATGATATAATAATCCCATTTGTCCTCTTGAGATAAATTATTAATCCCTGACTAAATTAGCGACTAAAAAAATTCAAAATTGTGAGTGATGACAAAAGAAGGATGTAAAATTGAAATATTGAAAACAGAATGACGTTCCCGTTCCGTTATACAATTATGGAGTTCCAAACAAAATCACATCTGTCGTCTTGAGATAAATAATTAATTCCTGACTAAACCAGCGGCTCAAAAAATTTGAAATTGTGAGAGATGACTGAGGGAGAATGTAAAATTGAAGTATTGGTAATATAATGACGTGTCCGTTCCCCCACACAATTATAGTGTTCCAAACACGCTGAAAGAACTTGTAAAACAGAGATGAGAAATGTGTACATGTAATAATAACTTAAATTCAGATTACTAATAATCGAACAATAATAAATAAATATCTTTTTACTTCAGCATTATTTCGCGTGAAATATATCCTGCAACAGCGCATGAAATAGCTGTCTTACAGGGTTGGATCTAAATACCAACAAATTAAATATTTGTTTAGCCAATCTGCTGGTTAAATAATTTTTCATACCTGTTCTATTTATGTGGAAGGTGTAAATGGTACCAAACGGTAAAAAAACGAACAAAAATATCCGTTTAAC
Organism: Dromius quadrimaculatus; assembly: GCA_963989225.1. Taxonomy (NCBI): domain Eukaryota; kingdom Metazoa; phylum Arthropoda; class Insecta; order Coleoptera; family Carabidae; genus Dromius; species Dromius quadrimaculatus. Next base: position 55,374,009 of record OZ022330.1, read on the forward strand.
CGCGACAATTTGACCCGTAATAAACTAATAAAAAACTGCTAGCCCAGACTAAGTTCGTCTCGTCTATTGCGAAACAAATAGATTTCGTTTTTTTCCAAAGATAATTAAAACTAGTCTACGCTATCACCGTCATCACTCGATTACAGCGCCAAGAGCCAAGCGGCAGCGCCTCGAACTAACCAAACACCAGACGAACATTTGCATTTAAATAGTGCGCGGGAAAAAAAGTGTCGCGAATTTCAGAATTAACGAATAATTGTGTTATGAATGGTAAAGTACTGGATATACCACAGCGTAGACTAGTGAAAAACTACCCTTATAAATTCAATTTCAACGCTCGGGAAATACCACCGCACAGGATTTTTTTCATTGTCCTCAAATTATTCATAGGAATGATTACTTTAGAATGAAATAAAAACTTTATTAACAGAGGTTTGTCTTCGGAATTGTTCTCTCAACTAATCTAAATCATTTTTACCGCCCCTCACAATAGCTAAGGGATGAAACAGCATTAAAATACAGCTCTAGCTCTAAAATCTTGTACACAGAGCATTATTTTACTACCTTTTCATGAAACGATTCAAAATCGAGCATACCCCTTGCACATTGTTTTTTAACTTAATGTGACATCTCTATATGATAAATTCCAACATTTCAGGTGTTTTTTGCAATTCTTTCAAGTTTTGAGACTGTCAAGAATAGCCAACAAAAAAATCGAAATCTTCATTTATATTAACAGTCATAAAATTTTTATTTTCTGTTCAAATATTATGAAATTTAGTATAGTCGTAAATTAATATATTAGGAATCAGAAACAGGTCGCAAAATTATGATATCCTCCAAACGATCTAAGATATGAAGTAATATATAAAATAAATGCAAATTATTTTCGTAATTTTGGCATTTGCAAATCGCCAATCAGCAGTTTTTTGCAAATCAAATTTAAATTCCAAATAAGTAATAAGTAACGTTTGGTAATTCCAATATTTGAAACAAAAAATATTTGTTTTTAAATTATGGCCTCTTGTTTTGTCTAATTCCAAAATTTATGCAGTTTCGTTATAAGAAACGTGTGCCAAACTCAATATTTCAAATGAAAAATTATTATCTGTTCTTGTTTTTGAAATTTGGGCCCTTGAATTCGGTTAATTCCAAGTATGTTCAAAATTGAGACAGTTTTCAGGAAATTGTTTTTATATATCGTAATTTTATGCAAAACAAATCAAAATATATATAATATAATCAAGTAGTGCATGTTGAATTCAACATCCTAAATTAAAAATTAATGTTTGTTTTTTTCTCCAATTTATGGCCTCTTGAATATATTTTACTCGAAGTGCGTTCGAATTTTGAGCAGTTTTTAGATAATTCTCCTTATCAATCGTATTTTTCCTCAATTCGAATCAAAATTTTGAATATTAATCAAGTATCGGATGAATCATGCAATATTCCAAACAAAAAAATTGATATCTGATTTTTTTTTTAATTCATGGTTCTTTGAACTTCAGAAGCATTCAAAATTGCAACAGTTCCCAGAAAATAGTCTTTACCAATCGTAATTTTGGGCAAATCAAATCAAAATTCGATATTTGTATCAAGTAGTGGATACTGAATCTAATGTACCAAACAAAAAAATAATATTTGCTTCTGTTTCTAATCTATGGCCCTTTGAATTTACCTAATTCTAAGTTCGTTCGCAATTCAAGCGATGTTTAGATAATTGTCTTTATCAATTGTAATTTTGCATAAATTAAATCAAAATCTTTTATATATATGTTAAATAGTGGCCGCTGGATTCAAAAATTCAAATAACAGATTTATATTTGCATTAGTTTTTAATTTGTGGCCCCTTGAATTTGGCTAAATACAAGCGCGTTCGCAATTCAAGTAGTGTTTAGAAAATTGAATCTATCAATCGTAATTTTGTACAAATCAAATAAAAATTTCGCACATCAATCAAGTATTGGATATTATATGCAATATTCCAAACAAAGAATAAAAATCTGCATTCCTTTTTAATTGACGGCCCCTTAAACTTCGAGAGCATTTAAAATTTGAGTTACTTTCAGAAAATGGTCTTTACAAATCGTAATTTTGCGCAAATCAAATCAAAATTCAAAATATTTATCAAATAGTAGATACTGAATTTAATGTTTCAAACAAAAAAATTATATCTGCATTTGTTTCTAATTTATGGCCCTTTGAATTTGCCTAATTCTAAGTCCATTCGCAAATCAAATGATGTTTGGAAAATTGTCTTTATCAATTGTAATGTTGTATAAATTAAATCAAAATTTTGGATATATATGTTGAGTAGTGAATACTGAATTAAAGAATTCAAAGAAAAAATTTATATTTGTATTAGTTTTTAATTTATGGCCCCTTGAATTTGCCTGAATACAAGCGTGTACGCAATTCAAGCAGTGTTTAGAAAATTGTATCTATCAATCGTAATTCTATACAAATCAAATAAAAATTTCGCACATTAATCAAGTATTGGGTGATATATGCAATATTCCAAACAAAGAATAAAAATCTGCATTTGTTTTCAATTTACGGCCCCTTGAACTTCAAAAGCATTTAAAATTTAAGCTACTTTCAGAAAATGGTCTTTACCAATCGTAATTTTGTGCAAATCAAATCAAAATTCAGAATATATATCAAGTAGTAGATACTGAATCTAATGTTTCAAACAAAAAAACAATATCTGCTTCTGTTTCTAAATCATGGCCCTTTGAATTTACCTAATTCTGAGTTCGCAATTCAAGCGATGTTTAGAAAATTGTCTTTATCAATTGTAATTTCTTTAAATTAAATCAAAATTTGGGATATATATGTTAAATAGTAGATGCTAAATTCAATAAATCAAAGAGAAGATATATATTTGCATTAGTTTCTAATTTGTGGTCCCTTGAACTTGCCTAAATACTAGCGCGTTCGCAATTCAAGTAGTGTTTAGAAAATTGTATCTATCAATCGTAATTTTGTACAAATCAAATAAAACTTTTGCACATCAATCAAGTATTGTACAATAAATGAAAATCTGCTTTCGTTTTTGATTTACGGCCCCTTGAACTTCAAGAGCATTTAAAATTTCAGCAGTTCCCAGAAAATAGTCTTTACCGATCGTAATTTTGGGCAAATCAAATCAAAATTCATAATTTGTATCAAGTAATGGATACTGAATCTAATGTTCCAAACAAAAAAACAATATCTGCTTCTGTTTCTAAATTATGGCACTTTGAATTTACCTAATTCTAAGTTCGTTCGCAATTCAAGCGATGTTTAGAAAATTGTCTCTATCAATTGTAATTTTGTTCAATTAAATCAAAATTTGGGATATATATGTTAAATAGTAGATGCTAAATTTAATAATTCGAAGAAAAAATATATATTTGCATTAGTTTTTAATTTGTGGCCCCTTGAACTTGCCTAAATACAAGCGCGTTCGCAATTCAAGCTGTGTTTAGAAAATTGTATCTATCAATCGTAATTTTGTACAAATCAAATAAAAATTTGCCCGTTAATCAAGTTTAGGATAACATAAGCAATATTCCAGAGAAAGAATGAAAATCAGCATTTGTTTTTGATTTGCGGCCCCTTGAACTTCAAGAGCATTCAAGATTTCAGCAGTTCCCATAAAAAATAGTCTTCACCAATCGTAATTTGGGCAAATCAAATAAAAATTTGAATTTTATATCAAATATCGGATGATGAATCCAATGTTCCAAACAAAAAAATAATATCTGCTTCTGTTTCTAATTTATGGCCCTTTGAATTACCCTAATTCTAAGTTCGTTCGCAATTCAAGCGATGTTTAGAAAATTGTCTTTATCAATTGTAATTTTGTATAAATTAAATGGAAAATTTTGGATATATATGTTAAATAGTGATTGCTTGATTCAATAATTCAAAGAAAAGATTTATATTTGCATTAGTTTTAATTTGTGGCCCCTTGAATACAAGCGCGTTCGCAATTCAAGTAGTGTTTAGAAAATTGTACCTATCAATCGTAATTTTGTACAAATCAAATAAAAATTTCGTACATTCATGAAGTTTCGGATAACATATGCAATATTCCAAACAATTCCAATTTACGGCCCCTTGAACTTCAAGAGCATTTAAAATTTAAGCTACTTTCAGAAAATGTTCTTTATCAATCGTAATTCAGTACAAATCAAATTGAAATTCAAAATGTTCCAAACGAAAAATTGATATCTACATTTGTTTGTGATTTATGGCCCCTTGAATTTGCCCAATTCCAAGTACGTTCGCATTTTGGGCAGTTTTTAGAAAATTGTTTCTGCCAAACGTAATCTAGGACGAATCAAGTCAAAATTTTGGATATTTATGTTGTAGTGGATGCCGAATCAAATATTTGAAACAAAAAATTAATATCAGCATTTGTTTTTTTATTTGAAGCCCCTTAAATGTGATGCATTTCAAGTGTGCTCAAAACTTGAACAGTTTTCAGAAAATTGTTGTTGTACAGCTTAATTTCTTTGGATATTTCCAAATATATAATAAATGAATAAGATGCTAGTATCTCTGATATTTTTTGAATTATTGACAAGAGGAGGCTGCGAAATGCTGTATCGTTTTTCATCACAATATTTGTTGTAATTTTGATCTATTCCTTCTATCATACATTCGTTTGGAATTATGCGTAGGCCTGTCTACCACATACATACATAAATACCAAACACACATACTCTCATATTCATCCTCTGTGTGTGTTTGTGTGAAACGTAGGCAGTCCAAGAGTCAGACTGTGCCGAGACGCACGCCTTTTAGTTCCTGGTCTGAAGTCAACCTTTGAGTTGCATCACTCGTCTATGCGAGTTCAAATGACCTTGCACATGATGTTCCTTCACACATGTTACTTATGCACCTGTCTACAACTCTTAGAATGTGTCCTCACTAAGATTTATTATCATGACGATATACGAATTTTTTATGCCGATTGTATTAATTTAATTGCGATTGTTGGAGATGGATATTGAGTAATATGCACGTGCCCAATTATACGATCAAGGTTTTTAAGTATTACTAACATAAAAATCATTTATTGTATCTATTTTTTTTTCAATAAGGGGGAGGGAGAAATTTGGTGGAGGCGTACAATATTTATTTTTCTTCAAATCAATTTTTTTCTTCAGGTGGCAACTGCTGGTCCTCCATGGTTCGTGACGGCCGTTGCACCGAGCTCCTCTCCGACAACATGTCAAGAGAAGAGTGCTGCTCCGCGTCCTCCACCCTAGCAACAGCGTGGTCCTCCGAGATCCTGGATTCAGGAGCCCTCTTTTTCTGGCGTGTTCTAGGAGGCGGGGTTCCTTGCCTGGCCTGCAGGCAATCTTGTGCTGGGGTACGTTGTGGAGCTGGACAAAAGTGTGCCCTTCGAAGAGGGCGTCCAAGATGTGTGTGTGCCCCAGATTGTAGAAAACACCGCGGGCAGAAAGGGCCCGTTTGCGGCTCTGATGGGAGAAGTTATCGCACTGTTTGTAGGCTCAGAAAAAGGGCCTGCAGGAGGAAAAGCAGCACGTTGGCCATAGCCTACTACGGATATTGTCAAAGTAAGTTTGAAAATTTCAACAACCGGAAGTAATTATTTTTATTTCACTTCTCTCTCTTGATGAATAATATACTTTCAATAATAAATTCGGTTGGATTTCGATCCAAGAATTCGATAAATGAAACAAGAAACAATTTTTCTTGTTGGATTTTTCGGACAAGCAGATTTCTCTTGTTGGAATGCTGCAGATGGCGCCAATGTTAAGTCTTCTAGACATTGGAATGTAAATGTTATTAATAAAGTGTTCTCGTTTTGTTCTTTCCGTTTTTATGAGGAACTGAATGCTCCATCCAGAACCAAAATAGCTTCAATGCAATGGTATAAACATCGCATACCTGAAATACTCAATTGCAAGAACAGAAATGAGCTGATGGTCGCGCAATTAAGACTTCTTCTAAACAGAACTTTATACAAGAGTTTACACATTTGTTTTTATAACGTGGGCAGCTATAGTTCATTCTAAACACGATGAATGTGAAGTAACGAATTGATCATGCGAGCACCTTTTAAGATATTTCAAACAATTTTTTCAAGACTTCTCTGTATGAAAATTTGTCTTAAGATATTCATTTTTAGTCTAAATAGCTAAAAATATCATTTTTTGATACAATAATATGAAAAAAATCTGAATCAGGTATCAAATATTTTGTAACTCTGAAAAATTTTGAGTTATCACTCAATATTTCATCAATGTCTGAATTTTCAAGACGTCTATGTATAAAAATCGTCATAAAATATTCATTTTTGATCTGAATAGATTTGATACAATAAGAAATCTGAATCCGGTCACAAATTTACCGTAAGTCTGCAAAATTTTGAGTTATCACTCAAATTTGATGTATTTTCTAAAATTAAAAATATTTATAAATAAAAACTGTTAAAAATTCTCTATAAATTGTTCGCATGGAACAATATCTGATTTTTCGATAGAATAATATATAGGAAATCTGAATTTGGTCCCAAACATTCAATAATTCAATGAAATTTTGAATAATCACTCAATATTTCATCAATGTCTGAATTTTCAAGACGTCTATGTATAAAAATCGTCATAAAATATTCATTTTTGATCTAAATAGATTTGATACAATAAGAAATCTGAATCCGGTCACAAATTTACTTTAACTCAGCAAAATTTTGAGCTATCACTCAGTATTTGATGAATTTTTTAAGATTAAAAGTACTTATAAATAAAAACTGAATTTTCAAGACGTCTATGTATAAAAATCGTCATAAAATATTTATTTTTGATCTGGATAGGTCACAATATTAATATTTGATACAATAACATCTAAGAAATCTGAGTCCGGTCACAAATATACTGTAACTTTGCAAAATTTTGAGCAATCACTCAATATTTGATGAATTTTCTAAAATTAAAATTACTTATAAATAAAAACTGTTATAAATTCTGTATAAATTGTTCGCATGGAACAATATTTGACTGTTTGATGGAATAATATATAAAAATTCTGAATTTGGTCGCAAACATTCAATAATTCAACTAAATTTTGAGTTATGACTCAATATTTCATTAATGTCTGAATTTTCAAGACGTCTATGTATATAAAAATCGTCATAAAATATTCATTTTTGATCTGAATAAGTTTGATACAATAAGAAATCTTCCAAGATTAAAAGTACTTATAAATAAAAACTATTATAAGTTCTCCATAAATTTTTGCATGCAACAAAATTTGATTGTTTGATAGGATAATATATAGGAAATCTGAATTTGGTCGCAAACATCCGATAATTCAATGAAATTTTGAGTTATTACTCAATATTTCATCAATGTCTGAATTTTCAAGACGTCTATGTATAAAAATCGTCATAAAATATTCATTTTTGATCTGAATAGGTTTAATACAATAAAAAATCTGAATCCAGTCACAAATTTACTGTAACTCTACAATATTTTGAGTTATCACTCAATATTTGATGAATTTTCCAAGATTACAAGTACTTATAAATAAAAACTGTTATAAATTCTCTATAAATTGTTCGCATGCAACAAAATTTGATTGTTTGATAGAATAATATATAGGAAATCTGAATTTGGTCGCAAAAATTCAATAATTCAACGAAATTTTGAGTTATCACTCAATATTTCATCAATGTCTGAATTTTCAAGACGTCTATGTATAAAAATCGTCATAAAATATTCATTTTTGATCTGAATAGGTTTAATACAATAAAAAATCTGAATCCGGTCACAAATTCACTGTAACTCTGCAAAATTTTGAGCTATCACTCAATATTTGATGAATTTTCTAAAATTGAAAATACTTATAAATAAAAACTGTTATAAATTCTCTATTAATTGTTCGCATGGAACAATATTTGATTTTTCGATAGAATAATATATATAAGATCTGAATTTGGTCGCAAACATTCAATAATGCAACTAAATTTTGAGTTATGACTCAATATTTCATTGATGTCTGAATTTTCAAGACGTCTATGTATAAAAATCGTCATAAAATATTCATTTTTGATCTGAATAGATTTGATACAATAAGAAATCGGAATCCAGTCACAAATTTACTGTAACTCTGTAAAATCTTGAGCTATCACTCAGTATTTGATGAATTTTCTAAGATTAAAAATACTTTTAAATAAAAACTGTTGAAAATTCTCTATTAATTGTTCGCATGGAACAAAATTTAATTGTTTGATAGAATAATATATAAGAAATCTCAATTTGGTCGCAAACATTCAATAATTCAACGAAATTTTGAGTTATCACTCAATACTTCATCAATGCCTGAATTTTCAAGACGTATGTGTATAAAAATCGTCATAAAATATTCATTTTTGATCTGAATGGATTTGATACAATAAGAAATCTGAGTCCGGTCACAAATTTACTGTAACTCTGCGAAATTTTGAGTTATCACTCAATATTTGATGAATTTTCTAAGATTAAAAGTACTTATAAATAAAAACTATTATGAGTTCTCTATAAATTGTTTGCATGCAACAAAATTTGATTGTTTGGTAGAATAATATATAGGAAATCTGAATTTGGTCGCAAACATTCAATAATTCTACGAAATTTTGAGTTATCACTCAATAATTCATCAATGTCTGAATTTTCAAGACGTCTGTGTATAAAAATCGTCATAAAATATTCATTTTTGATCTAAATGAATTTAATATAATAAGAAATCTGAATCCAGTCACAAATTTGCTGTAACTCTGCAATATTTTGAGCTATCACACAGTATTTAATGAATTTTCTAAAATTAAAAATATTTTTAAATATAAACTGTTATGAATTCTCTATAAATTGTTCGCATGTGGGAAAATTTGATTGTTTGGTAAAATAATATATAGGAAATCTGAATTTGGTCGCAAAAATTCAATAAAATTTTGAGTTATCATTCAATCTTTCATCAATATTTGATTTTTCAAGACGTTCATGTATAAAATAGTTATAAAATATTCATTTTTGATCTGAGTGGACTACAGTATTTGAATTTGATACAAAAAACATATGAGAAATCTGAATTCGGTCTCAAATATACTGTAACTCTGCAAAATTTTGAGTTATCACTCAATATTTGATGAATTTTCTAAGAATAAAACTATTATAAGCTCTCTATAAATTCTTCGCATGCAACAAAATTTCATTGTTTGTTAGAATAATATATAGGAAATCTGAATTCGGTCGCAAAACATTCAATAATTCAAAAATATTGAGCTATCACTCAATATTTCACCAATGTCTGAATTTTAAAGATGTCTATGTATGAAACTTATCATAAAATCTTCATTTTTCATCCGATCGAAGCAAAATACCATCATTTGATATAATAACATATGAAAAATCTGAATCTGGTCACAAATATTCGATAACTCTGAATAATTTGGAGTTATCACTCAATATTTGATGAGGTGTCTGAAATTCAAGACACTTACTAATAAAAACCGTCATATATTACCTATAAATTGTTTGAGTGGAACAAAATTATATTATTTGATGAAATAATATGTAGGCAATCTGAATTTGGTTGTAAACATTCAATAATTCAACCAAATTTTGAGTTATCATTCAATATTTGATTGATTGTCTGAAACTTTATAGACGTCATCATAAAATCTTTATTTCTTGTTTGAGTGAGAGAAAAAATTACTGTTTGATATAATAATATATTGAGAATCTGAATCTGTTCACAAATATTCAATAACTCAGCGAAATTCTAAGATATCATTCAATATTTGATTATTAATCTGCAATTCTTAGAACAATCTTGTATAGAAATCTTTATTCGTTATCTAAATAGAACAAAATTTTATTGTTTGATATAATAATATATATAAAGTCAGTCAGAACCAAAATTCAATAGCTCAGCAAATTTTTGAGTTATCACTCAATCAATATTCGATGATTTGTCTGAAATTTTGAAGACGTCGCAGAACATTTTACTGCCCTTCAAACATTTTTTTATAAAATCTGTAATTTCCTAGACTTTTTTGTGAACAATAATATTTGTTTGTTGGTATCACTGCAAATCAATCAAACTGTACACACAAGATTGAAGTATTACTAAAATAATTAAAAGATTGTTTGAAGAATCTGTGCTCCTAAATGTTATACAAAGTAAATATTTTGCCGGGCTTATGCTGTAACTATAATTAGGATTGTAACGTTGTAATTTATTTGTGTAAACAGTTGTAATGCGTATAAATTTCGGCTCAACAAATATACATACTTCTCTTGTAAGACCGAATCAAAATAATATTTTGGGAGAATTATTCCTATTTTTTATTTGTTTGCTTTTTCTTAAGGTTCCTGCGAAAAAATTCGTTGTGGGGGTGGCAAGCACTGCCTGGTGGATCAAAATTTGAAGCCACATTGTGTACGTTGCTCCAGAAGATGTCCTCCACCATCAATAGACAACACCTCACCATCAGCGGCGGCGAAGCAGGTTTGTGGGGCTGATGGGGTAACCTACCCCAGTGCGTGTCATTTGAGGGAGGCTGCTTGTAGAAAAGGGAAGGCTGTTCCAGTGGCGTACAAGGGCAAATGCAAAAGTGAGTCAAATTTTAAACAATATTAAAATAAATAATTTAATTTATAACAAGTGGAAGATGATTCACAAAAAAAATCATAGTTTGCTTTACGGATATTTTTCGTATCAGCCACCTCTGATAGTTGTCCCGCATCTTCATAGAGTCTTCCCAATAAACAATTAATTTTATTTCCTGACCACGATGGTTACTGCGTGGGGGAACCACGCTAAAAATATCCTCAAGTAATTCGGCCTTCCAAGTCTCAGTTTTCGTAGAATTCGCAGCCAGCTCTGCAAGAGATTGTAGCTTGTTTTATAAACAAAACAAAAAGGAAATCGAATTCCCGGCCGGTTGTAAAATGGAGTAAAAATTAAACAGGAAATAATTAACAAGTCGTAAAATCAAATCGTAAATATGGAAAATCAGGACAGGTTTAGCACCGTACCGATTTCACCCTAAATTGCAATTTATTAAACAAAAACTGTATATGATTGGTAAATTAATCAAATGAGGTATCGCGAAAATACGCCCTTCTTTTGATAAAAATAATTTCCACCCCCTAAAATTCTGTGTTTAGGAAGAAAATTCGGAAATTTTTACTACGTCATTGCTTTTATTCAGTACCTGAATTTTTAAATTATAAGTACGTAGACGAGGACTGGACATAGTTGTAATTTCACAATATTTATTACACATTTTTTTTTTTTTGTATTTCATGACTTGCTATAAACAATGTATTTTGTAAAAAATAGTAAATAGATTACTCTACTCTACTCTACTCTACTCAAAAAATATTGTTTTATGTAGTATTAAAGAATTTTTCTATAGCATAAAACTATTTTTAGGAACCCTAAAAAGTGGTTGATTTTAAATTCGATACTTAATTACTACCCAGTCAGGAAATCAACTTTATTTCTCTCTATAGTAAGACTAGATCTTAATTGCAATAACAACAATTATCTGTGATATTTAAAAAATTTTTTACATCATAAAACTACTTTTAGGGTTCCTTAAGCATGACTACGTTCAACAATGATATTAATTTCACATAATTCTTTACAACCCTTTCAAAGAAATCAAATTTAAATCCTTCTGTGGTGAGACTAAATCTGTATTGCAATAAAAAATATTTTTGTAGTACTTAAGAAGTTTTTTGGCACCATAAAATAATTTTTAGGGATCCTGAAGCACGACTATCCTCAACTTTAATATTAATTCCACACAATATATTACTACCCTACCAGGAAATAACACTTACATCCCCCTATCGTGAGATTGAATCTCTGTTGCAATAAAAATTGTTTTCTATAATATTTAAGGGTTTATTTAAAGTTTTAGGAACCCTAAAGCATGAACATCCTCAAATTTGATATTAATTCTACATAATTCATTACTACCCTGCCAGGAAATTAAATTTACATCCTTCTAAGATGAAAATAAATCGGTATTGCAATAAAAATTTGAATAATTTTTTAATACTTTCTTCAGGAACCCTAAAACGTAATCAATTACAACTTTGATATCAATTTCACATAATTCAGTGTTACCCGGTCAAAAAAATCGAATTTACATCCCTCGAGGGTGAGACTAAATTTGTATTGCATTAAAAATTGATTTCTGCAATATGTAAGACATTTTTGCCACCAAAAATTACTTTTAAGGTTCTAAAGCATGACTACATTCAAATTTGATAATAATTTCACATAATTCATTACTGCTCTATCAGGAAATCAAATTTGCATCCCTTTAAGGTGAAACTAAATCTGTAGTGCAATAAAAAGTTTTCTGTAATTTTTAAGGAATTATTAAACATCTTAATACTACTTTTAGGGTCCCTAAAGCGTGGTTAACTTCAACTTTGATGATAATTCTTCATAATCTATTACTACCCTGTGGTGTGTAAAATTTATATCCCTCTATACTGAGTGACTATTTGTATTGCAATAAATAGTTATTTATGTATCTAGTGCGCGAAATTATACTTTGGTGCTTGAGAATGAAAGTTTTTTTGTCGAGGCGGTAGCTGAGGCACAAATCATTCGAAAGCTCCAAAGAAATTTCGTGCTCGCGTTGCATACAACATTTTTTCTACAGACGTCAAAAAATATTAAAAAAATATTAAAATCATATCAAAATACAAAAATTAATGGAATTATTTTTCTTGACAACGTGCACAAAGTACTTTGTGCACGTTGTCAAGATAAAATCAGTGCACGAAATACTTCGTGCCCGTTGTCATGACAAACAACTCCAATGCGACATTTCGCATACTAATATTGATGTACAAATGTTATGATTTTTCGATGTTTGTAGAAAAAATATTTTCTGCAGTATTTAAGAACTTTTTGACACTACAAAACTATTTTTAGGGTTCCTAATGAATGACTTCTTCCAATTTTTATATTAATTCTACATAATTCTTTTCACCCTGCCACAAACTACCTCCGGGAAGCTCTAAACGATGGTTACTTGTTACAATATTATTTTTGCGAAAATAAATTTTTCGTGGGATTGAAAATAGTTTTGACACCCTAAACTACTTTGAGAGACCCCAAAATTTGTTAATTTGATATTAATTGTACATAATTTGATATTATCTTGTTACGGAAATTGAATTTTCATCTGTCTGTTGCGAAACTGTCTTCTTTGTAATAGGCATTATCCAAGAAATTTTTGACACTATAAAATCATTATTAGGGACCCTAAAATGTGATTACTCTCAACTTTAATATTAATTTCATATAATTTGATACTATCCTGTTGGGAAATGAATTTTAACTCCTATTTTGTGTTTTTAGATCTTTTTTGGAATAGAAATAGTTTTGTGCAGTATTCAAGAAATTTTTGTTAGCACAAAATCATTTTTAGGGGTCCTAAAATGTGGTTGCTTTCAACTTTGATAATAATTTCATATAATTTGATATTACCCTGTTTGCAAATAAATTTTCATTCCTCTATTGTGAAACTAAGTCTTTTTTTAGAATATAAATAGTTTTTTACAGTATTCAAGAAGTTTTTGGCCCTATAATACTACTTTTAGGAATCTTAAAATATGGCTACTCTTAATTTTGATATTAATTTCACATGATTTATTACAATCCTATCAAGAAATTGAATTTTTGTTTCTCTGTTGAATGATTCGACTTTCTTACAATCAAAATAGTTTTTTTAAATATTAGTGAGTTATTTTTAGGGATCCTAAAACCGGTCAAATAGTGTTACTACTTTATAATTATGTTAACGTGACAAAAGCATCAAACAACTTCGATAAATGATGTAAAACACTAGTTCAATACACTGACTGTTGTCTATAATTTTCAAGATTCCTCTTAAGAATGATTGATTCCCAGTAAAAACAATTTTAATGATGAGTAATCTCTCCCAACCAGTACTTATAAAAATGTTTAACAGAGTTGCTAGAAATCACCTGATTATGGTCTGGAATCTTTAATTAAAGCTACTTTATAGCTAAGTCTCCATCAATAAATGTAGCGTTATAGAAACGCACGAAAATCGTAAAATCCACTTAAAAATCTTGATCGCTCCGACATTTTATATAGGGCAGATTAATTCGCACTTAACGACCGAACAGCGACTCTCAAACTGCTCGCAATTAGAAGACACCCTTCTTTATTTACTACAGTAATTTGATATATTTTAGGCTTTTAATTAATGTTAAATTATTTTTTGTTTGATTGTGGATTAATCAACTCGCAAACACCCTGCGAGTTGATTGAAGTTCTTGAAAATTTTTGGCCCTCTTGTTCAGCCTGAAATCAATTCATTCGACTGTTAATTAATTTCAAACTAATACTTGCAGTAATTTCCTTGTTGTTTATTCAACCCTTTGTTCAGCCAGAAAATAATTATTTTTGTAATAGTAACACTTTGAGAAGTTCTGCTGGTCGTAAAATTACGCAAAAATGTATGTTATTTCTCTACATTAACGTAGACTTAGGTTATGCTAGGTCAGTCTATTCGTTATGCTGCTGCATTGCTTGCATGGGAATTGAACCCAAGACTGTTCTCATTGCGAGTTTGTCTGATTTTATCGCGAATTTACAAAGGAATGTTACGCAAACAACTACAAATGCATCATTTATTTAACCGAAATGAGTTGGGAATCATTTAGTCGCTTGATGTATCATTGCAGTCTCCACAGTTCTCTCCGATTTCACCCTTGAAAATCACCATTACATCTTTAGTTTTTCCAATAACATTTAATTCTTTTTAATACACTCCCAAACATCTCGCAATAATTTTATTTCAAATACAGTCACCACAAATTTCTTCAATTATCAATTGTTCCAATAAATTACTAAATGAAAGCTAAAACAAAAGAAATATTATCATCAGCCCTCTTGCATTATTATTTTCCAGGTATTTTCCATTATTATCTTGTATTTTATTTCTGCATTTGCGAGTTCGTCGCTTGATTTTGCGTTCACAGTTCGTTGAATTTCGCTACACGGAAATGCGCACAATGGAGTATTGTTGCACCAGCATCATGGATGCTTTATGGGATCACTTGAACGTCGCCTAAGAACTTCCATTAAAGATATACAGTTGCTACTTTGACCTCAAACTCATGATATATTTTTAACATAAATGTGAATAATCAATGAATTACTTATTAATGGGAATTGATAATGTAATATCCTATATACTGTAGATACCTTCAATGTTCCTCCATTACTAACAATAGTTTGCAATTTATTGGGCCCTTCGTTCAGTCAGAAAAAAAATATATCTCTCCGGGAAACATTCGGAATCAATTATTTCAATTTTAATTTGAATGTGAATTATTTGTGAATAAAGCTACGTATTATAACACCTTTTATTCTGTAGGAGCTTACAACCTTCCTCTATCTTTTGTTATAGTTGGCAATTTATTGGGCCCTTCTTTTAGTGAGAAAAAAATTAATTACCTCATGATAATTTTGAATTGAATGAAAAAGTATAATCTTTTTTCAACCAGAAATTATAAATCTTTGTATAACAGAAAAACTAAATAAAGTAGTAACCATATATAGTGGAAATACAGTGAATATTTCAAGCCACAAAGAATGTTCAATATGCAATGTAGAATTAGTATAGAAGGCGGGTATTTTACCGTTCAAACGTTTCCCATTGTTAAGAATGCTATAAGAATTTTACCACAAAAAATTCACGTTGCATTTAAAATAAATAGCTACGCTTTTATTTATAGTTGAATAGCACATGACCTCCCTTATTTCATACTCTAAATAATTTAACAAAAAAAGAAAAAATGACTACTATTTTGTTATAAAGGGAGTATAATATTTTTCCAAAAGAAACTGTTCCAGTTCGCTTGTCTCTCCTCATAATATATTATATAATCCTGAACGCGGAACAAGATTTTCGTTATTTTTCGCCATTCGCATATCTCACTAGATGCTATTACGTCCTCATCGTCTGTAGGCTGGTGGTAAAAGCTGTCCTTGAAGCGTCCTTGACAGTGGGGTCAATATCCAGTCTGTCTCTCTCTACGCAATATCGCCATCTTTCTCTGTCGCAGATTATGTCTGGACTACGCGGTTTTACTTTACTTGAATTGAAAATTAAGTAATGGGCTCCAATGTAGGTCAAAAGAGAAGCACTTTCTCCACGGCACACGAAAACAGAAAACCAATTTTATACACTACCCCAAACGAAATTTTTATTTTATATATGGAATAGAAAAATTATTTTTAATAAATTAAATATCCAAAAATGAATAAATGTAACACCCAGTACAATATTTCTGTATTTATATCCACACCACAAATTTCATATCAGAAAATAATTATCTCTTTTACAGTATGACTGCATTATTTGAAAATCAAATTTTGACTTTCATTATGAATTATATATAAATATAGCTAGGTGCTATAACATACTGTATACAGTGGGGTACCCACAGTCTTCCTTTATCTATTTTCACAGTATGAAATTTTTTGGGCCTTTCGTTCTGTCAGAAAATATTTATTTCTCTTATACTAAGATTTTTGATTATTTCAAATTGAAATTTGAAAGTCATTATGATTTATATACAAAAAAAACTAGGTGCTATAACATTCTGTATACTGTGAGGTACTTCCTCTATCTATTTCCACAGTATGAATTTTTTTGGGCCCTTCCTTGCGGAAGAAATTATTTATTTCTCTCATAGTGAGACTTTTGATTATTCCAAATTGAAATTTAAGTGTCACGATTACAAATGTAGCTAGATGTTATATAGTATATAGCATTCTGTATACTATGAGAACCCACAATCTTCCTCTATCTATATTCACAGTATAAATTTTTTGGGCCCTTCATTCCTTCAGAAAATATTTATTTCACTAATAGTGAGACTTCGCATTCTTTTAATTTGAAATTTAAGTGTCATTGTGATTATTATACAAAAAAGTCTAGTTGGTCTAATATTCTGTATACTGCGGGTACTCACAATCTTCCTTCTTTTATATTCACAATAAATTTTTTTTGGGCCCTTTGTTTCGTCAGAAAACATTTATTTCTCTTATAGTGGGACTTGATTTTTCAAATTGAATTTTGAGTTTCACAGTGAATTATATGCAAATATAGCTAGCTGCAATAATACCCTGTATACTGTGCATACATATAATCTTACTCTATCTATATTCATGGTATAAATTTTTTTGGGTCCTTCATTCCGTCAGGAAATATTTATTTCTCTCACAGTGAGACTTTGGATTATTTAAAATTAAACTTTGAGAATCATTGTGATTTATATGCAAAAGAAGCTAAATGCCATAATATCCTGTATACTGTGAATACCCACAATTTTCCTCTATTTCTATTCACAGTTAAAAAAAAAATTGGGCCCTTCGTCCCTTCAGAAAATATTTATTTCACTAATAATGAGACTTCGCATTATTTTAATTTGAAATTTGAGTGCCATTGTGATTTATATACAAAAAAGTTTAGTTGGTCTAATATTCTGTATACTGCGGGTATTCACAATCTTCCTTCTTCTATATTCACAGTATAATTTTTTTTGGGCCCTTCGTTTCATCAGAAAACATTTATTTCTCTTATAGTGGGACCTGATTTTTCAAATTGACTTTTGAGTTTCATAGTGAATTATATGCAAATGTAGCTAGCTGCAATAACACCCTGTATACTGAGCATACATATAATCTTAATCTATCTATATTCACAGTATAAATTTTTTTGAGTCCTTCGTTCCGTCAGGAAATATTTATTTCTCTCACAGTGAGATTTTGGATTATTTAAAATCAAACTTTGAGAATCATTGGGATTTATATACAAAAAAAGCTAGATGCCATAATATCCTGTATACTGTGGATACCCATAAACTTCCTCTATCTCTATTCACAGTTAAAAAAAAAATTGGATCTTTCATCTCTCCAGAAAATATTTATTTCACTAATAGTGAGACTTCGCATTATTTTAATTTGAAATTTGAGTGCCATTGTGATTTTTATATAAAAAAAAATTAGTTGGTCTAATATTGTGTATACTGCGGGTATTCACAATTTTCCTTCTTCTATATTCACAGTATAATTTTTTTGGGCCCTTCGTTTCGTCAGAAAATATTTAGTTCTCTTATAGTCGGACTTTTGATTATTTTAAATTGAATTTTGAGTTGAATTACTTACAAATATAGCTAGCCGCAATGATACCCTATATAATATACATATATACATCCTTCCTCTATCTACATCTTTAGTCTCAAAATGATTTGGGCCATTCGTGTTGCCAGAAAATAATAATTTATCTTATAGTGAGACTTTTCATTGGGTTTCATACATTTTAACAAACGTAGCTAGCTATAATAACACCCTGTATATTGTAGATACCTTCAACCTTGTCCTATTCATATTTACAGTATAAAATTGTTTGGATCCTTATTGGTTTCGGCAGAAAATAATTATTTGTGTCTCTCATAGTGAGATTTTCAATTATTTCAAATTGGATTTTGAGTTTCATAGTCAATTACATACAAATTTAGCTAGCTGCAAAAGCACCCTGTATACTGTGCATACATAAATCCTTCCTCTATCAACATCTATAGTTTGAAATTATTTGGGCCCTTCGTTTTATCAGAAAATAATAATTTCTCTTATCGTGAAACTTTCCATTGTTTCAAACTGAATTTTGGGTTTCATAGTGAATTATATAAAAACGTAGCTAGCTACAATAACATCCTGTATATTGTGGATACCTTCAACCTTTTTCTATTTATATTTACAATATAAATTGTTTGGACCTTTGGTTTCGGCAGAAAATAATTATCTCTGTAAGACTTTTAATTATTTAAAATTAAACTCCAAATTTCATTATGAATTATATACAAATGTGAATAGGTACTATAAACCCCTGTATACTGTGGATACGTACAACCCTCATCTATCAATTTACCCAATATAATTTTTTTTTGGGCCTTAATTTCTTCAGAAAAAAATTATTTCCTTCGTTTCGTCAAAAAATAATTATATCTTTCACAGTTTGAATTTTTAGTTTTATTGTAAATTCTATACAAACTTAGCTTGATGGTATAACATCCCGTATACTGTTGATACCTACAACCCTCCTCTATTTCCAGACGTAGTCGAAATTTCGTTAGGGCCTTCGGCCAGTTTATTTTTTAAACCTTCTTCTTTTAATAGCCGCAGTATGAAATGTTTTGGGCCTTTCAATTCGTCAGATAATTATAAAAAAATTTCAAATAAATTTTTTTTGGTTGTGCCTATTTCTTCAAATCTGCAAAGATCCTAATTGATCCCAAATAGATATTAGGAAATTACAACTTCTATATTCAGAATGAAACAATAAAATATGTGTAGAAGTCAGTAAAATCTTGAATGATAATTTTGGTGTCATAAATTCTACCTTAAGACCTACATACGAAAAAAATTTCTTGTTGTTCGATTTGCGCAACGGTGTCTTGATCAAAACAACATTGTTCCACAAACAGCCGATGAAGAATTCGCAAAAATTCAATAATTCTTCTAGACGGACTCCTTTCATAATACAAGAACTATCTTTATAAAGATCTAGGAATGTTGAGCAGTAATTTTCTTTAAACAAAATTAATTAATCGATATAAACGTAAACGTTAGACCATGAAGAGTATAGATACAGTATAATAGATATGAAATAATGGTGTGTGTATACGATAGCCACATGTTGGAATTTTACATTGTTAACCATATGGTGAACTTTTAAAAAAATACTTAGTATCTGGTTGCCTAGAAAAAATTGTTATGTGACATGATAAATTAGGGTCCTTAACATAGTTACGATTAATATTATGCAGTTTAGCGTGAAATTTAATCAAATATTGCAATATAAAATTATACCTTATACTGTTTACTAATCCATGGTTAATTAAACAATTTAATAGCAGGAAGTCTTGAACCAAAATTTGAATAAACATTTAAAATCCATACCGTAAATAAACATTTAATAGCACGCAGTATATACTGAGTGTCTCAATAATTGCGTTCAAATCGCATATTGAAGTGCGCATTTGCTCCAATCATTCGTTCTGCGTGCATTTCGCAATTGTACATTCTCTATCATTAAATTGGCAGTTACAATTAGATTGAATTAAAATTGTTACCGAATTGCTAAGATCAGTACGTTTCAAGTGGTCTGGACTTACGAAACAGTTAATTTACAATGTAGAAAATGAACGCTTAGTACTGTACAATTCTCCAAGGATTTGTACGTATTTTTGTTTGTCTGCAGGGTGGAATTATTCAGTAGCGGAGGCAAAAAATAATACTGGGAGAGTACAATAAAAAAATATTATTATATTTACCTAAAATCCTATTATTTTCCTTTTTTGAAATGTTATACGTCATGTGAAAGAATATTTTGAAATCTCTTATGTGTAAACAAAAATGATGAGGTGTCAACATGAAGTGTGAAAGTTCCCTACTCTTAAGATCTCCATGGAAACGTGTTGTAGACTCACGATTCTTGTCAGGAGTTTGTTTAGCACCACTGGTGTTTACCAAGACAGGAGAGATTGACTAATGTACAAGAATTTTTAACAGAGAGGAGATATCGAAAGAACAAATAGATATCAAATACAAAAATGGTGTCCATGATAATCGTACCTTCAAAAAATATCAATAATTTGTATGGGTATGAAAATCGATTAAAAAATGTTTGACTGGCAAAATAATTAATTATTGGTAAACCAGCTTTAAATTATTGATAAATTTTCCGCCTAGCAACCTTTGTCTTCTCGTTAAGATAAATGAACCGAATCCAAAATCATTTGCATATTGAAATGTGTAGGACTTTCTAATATGCAGGTATGTAGGGCCTAATCTAGGTGTGTTCCAAACATAAATCACTAGATAATTAGACACTGTTTTGTTTAGATACACTGTCAACTGTCTTGTCACTGAGAGAAATCTCACATTTGAGTGTCAACAAAGAACTGATGAATAGGTTGATAATTTTAATTATCCTTAATTAATGGAATTTCATTTCAATTATGATTATTTCCTAGTGCATGCATCCTGTTCGTCCGTACGATGCCGAGACCGTCAGCAATGCCTCACCGATTCTACAACAGGATCCCCCAGGTGTGTGACTTGCGGTCAACGTTGTCCTCGACAGGATCGGGATTCGAATGCGGGTTCTATATGTGGGAGTAATCACAGGACCTATAAGTCCTGGTGTCATATGCTACAGGACGCCTGCGCAACAGGATTTGTGATAGAAACAAAATATTCTGGAGAATGCAGAGGAAATTTCACGAATATAAGTAAGAAATTGTATTTTTTGGGTAGTTTATATAACGGGGCTTAGATCAATGTTTGTTGAATTTTATTCGAATTTAGACTATTATAATTTGGCAATCACTGGCTTAAATTAATTGGGAGTACAGAAAAAATCAACATGGAATAATCTGATATTATTTTATTGGAAAATACTTTTGCCGTCTTAACCCTCCGTTAGTGTTCTCGTAAAAAAGTTTCACGGTTGGTGTTGTGGGGTATGTCATACCCCATATGAAAGTCCTCTCAAGCTATTTTAAATTCTAAAATATGATAATGCTTACTTAAAAGATTTTTTCGATTGACAGCCTTAATTTCGAGTTGACTAAGTAAGTAATTTTGTCATAGAATTGTATCGAAATCTCAAAATTGGGGTCGTAAATCTAAATTTTCTTTCAAGTAAACCTATATTATTTTTTGAAAATAGTTGGGGTACTTTATATGAATTTTTTCGATTAGAGCCCTCATTCTGACACAAATCGTTAATATATGGCAATAACACTAATTTCTGACTGAACCAGGGCCGTAATCAAAAATTAGTTAATGACAAACTCTGAGTATTTTTTGGAAATATTATGAGTTTACTTGAAAGATTTTTTCGGTTAACGGTCTTAATTTCGAGCAAACGGCGTTAGAAACTTTTGTTCAAAAAACGGTAAATTACTAAAAATTTTTCACGTAATCGACAGAAATTGAAATTGTAGTGTCGAATTCTTCATTTATTTCTCGATAAAAGTAGTCAATTCGCGGAAAATCGAGAAATAATTTTGTATCGTCTCAAAACGTGCTAGATGCTGCCATCTACTAGCCTCTTGTGGAACTATACTCCAAATTTTATTAAAATTGCAGTAAATCGAAAAAAACTTTTAAGTAAACTCATGTTTTTTTTCGAAAATAATTAGGGTCTTTCATATAACATTTTTTGATTGGAGCCCCAATTTTGACAGAAATCGGCGAATTATGGCAATAATACGAATTTCTCGCTGAACCAGAACCGTAATCAGAAAATTGTAGATGACAGAGTTGAATTATTTTTTAAAAATAATATGACCTTACTTGAAAGATTTTTCCGATTGACAGCCTTAATTTCGAGTTGACAAAGCAAGTAATTTTTTCATATAATTGTATCGAAATCTCAAAATTGGGGTCGTAAATCTAAATTTTCTTTCAAGTAAACCTATATTATTTTTTGAAAATAGTTGGGGTACTTTATATGAATTTTTTCGATTAGAGCCCTCATTCTGACACAAATCGTTAATATATGGCAATAACACTAATTTCTGACTGAACCAGGGTCGTAATCAAAGATAAGTTAATGACAAACTCTAAGTATTTTTTGAAAATATTATGGGTTTACTTGAAAGATTTTTTCGGTTAACGGTCTTAATTTCGAGTAAACGGTGTCAGAAACTTTTGTTCAAAAAACGATAAATTACTAAAAATTTTTCACGTAATCGACAGAAATTGAAATTGTAGTGTCGAATTCTTCATTTATTTCTCGATAAAAGTAGTCAATTCGCAGAAAATCGAGGAATAATTTTGTATCGTCTCAAAACGTGCTAGATGCTGCCATCTACTAGCCTCTTGTGGAACTATACTCCAAATTTTAATAAAATTGCAGTAAATCGAAAAAAACTTTTAAGTAAACTCATGTTTTTTTTCGAAAATAATTAGGGTCTTTCATATAACATTTTTTGATTGGAGCCCTAATTTTGATAGAAATCGGCGAATTATGGCAACAATACGAATTTCTCGCTGAACCAGAACCGTAATCAAAAAATTGTAGATGACAGAGTTGAATTATTTTTCTAAAATAATATGACCTTACTTGAAAGATTTTTTCGATTGACAGCCTTAATTTCGAGTTGACAAAGCAAGTAATTTTTTCATATAATTGTATCGAAATCTTAAAATTGGGGTCGTAAATCTAAATTTTCTTCCAAGTAAACCTATATTATTTTTTGAAAATAGTTGGGGTACTTCATATAAATTTTTTCGATTAGAGCCCTCATTCTACAATAAGTTATTGGGATGGAATATCAAACAAAAATGTACATAGGGCTTTTCTACATCTACATAAGAAGTTACTTTAAAAGTGTACCGGGGTATATCATACCCCAATCAACTTCCAGCAAGTCTGATGCTCAATTGAAAGTTTATACATAGTTGTATATAAGTCTGTTCTCTTTGCTCAA
The DNA here is from genome assembly GCA_963989225.1 of Dromius quadrimaculatus. Lineage (NCBI taxonomy): Eukaryota > Metazoa > Arthropoda > Insecta > Coleoptera > Carabidae > Dromius > Dromius quadrimaculatus. Next base: position 55,397,582 of record OZ022330.1, read on the forward strand.
GTATAATCCTAAGCTACTGAGAAAAAGAGATCATTTATTTGTCTTAAATTGATTTTACGATTGGAAATAGAGTTAATGGGGTATGACATACCCCACAACACTAACGAAGGGTTAAATTTTTTAGCAATTCATATTTAAATCACGATTTAAATCATGATTTAAATCAATGTGTTTTTTATAAATCATTCTAGATTTTTTTTATATTGTATAATAATTTGAGTTATATTTCTATTGCACAACAAATAAATCACGACTCGAATCAAGTGTTCATTTCATATATTTGTGTGGAAATTTGTTTGATATTCGTTCTAAATCTTTAAAAATTAAAACTAATTATCTCTCAAAGGTATTTTTAATATTTATTGATGTTGAAATACTTCTACTTTAATTTATAATACAATTTAAAAAATTGAAAATATCAGAAAAATCATTTATTCACAATCATGTATAATATCCAATATTTAAATCAGATTATTCTATTAATTTGGGTTCTTCTGTGATGTCTGGGGTATTGTTATAATGTCTTTTATTTATGTTGTTCATGTGTTGTCCATTGTTTTAGGGCCCCCCTCTAGTTTGAACACCGTTCTTCTGTCCGATGAAGATGATTTCGGTGACACTTAGTATATCTTTAAACCTTAAAATTCATATTTATTTATTTGTACATGTCCAAATAATATATACCTTGTGTTTCAAGAGTATAAAAAAATCTGTCCAATCATAATTCTTTAATTATTAATAAATCTATAAGTCTGTTAGCGTTATATAATCTATATGTATATATTGTATATTTTAGTTGAAAAATAATTGATAAATTTATTTTATATTATTTATTTCTATAAAAATAAATCTTAAATATTTTTAAAGATAATAATCTTCAGTTTTTAGCGCTTTATTTACCTGTTTGTATATAATTTCATTGAGTTTTAAAATCTATATTCCATTATTTATTTATCAATAATCGTTCCTAGCTAGCCTCCATTCTGTTTTGTTACAGGGTGTTCAAAAATAGTACTAATTATTCTATAACTCACAATCACCAATCAAATAATTCAAAATTAATAAATTCGACTCACGTGAAAAATAGCCTCCATTATACAACAGATTAAACAAAATAAGAGTTATAGTATGGAGTTTATTCTTGAATCTCCTGTATATGTATAAATAATAAAAAAATTGAAAATCATTAGTACTTTTCAAGTACTGCGAACTGATAAATTTTGCTTAGATCGTTAGTTAAAATGTGTTCACTTAGGATAAACGAATCAAGTAATAATTTAGAAAAATTATTGTTTGATTCTTGTACGCATAATACTTGAATTGCATGTCATTTTTAAGTGTAAAATAGTATAATTGTCAGCAATTATGTGTTAAATTCTGGAAATCAATGTCAGTATTATTATATCTAGATCTCAAGTAATTGCTTTCAAGGGAATTTGGCTATTTTGTGTTGTATGTCTAGTGAAATTTATTATTTTACGATTTAGTGTCTCTGAAATGTTTTTATGTAGAGTACAGCACATACCAAGTGTTTTTCTCTCAAATTAATGCTTTCTTGCAAGTTTCCTTAAGATCTTTCAGTTCATACTGAATAAATTTGCAACAAATCAAGTGACAAACTGTCATCCTCCAACTGTTGCTCTTACATCCTCACATTCAAATTTAAATCATCAATAAATCTGAAGCTAAGCTGCAATCATTGTGTAGGACATTTTTTGAGATACCTACTCTAATAAATATAGAATTTCTTTCAATTATCTCTCCAAATACGTTCAGAAAAAATTACAAATCAACCCCCATTGATCATTTATTTAAATTTATATATGAACATTACAGAAACACTACAATATTATCAAATATAAAAATAATTATTGGACAATGTTATTACTAGTAAAATTGTTGCACGATGTATGTATAATATTGAACGAAATAAATATATTCGGATGTTTAATAATTATTTATATTTTACAAAAAACATTCTAATGTAATTGTAAGGTACGTATCAAGTTAAATACAAATCTATTCAATATTTGAAACGATTCCAGAGGCCTTAATCTGGAAAGTTAACATTTAAAATAGAAATTTTTGTGTATTTCAGTTTAATTCAACCAAGAAGACTTCAAAAATATTAGTACTCATCTGTAGAGCCCTTTTATGCAAGCTTTATGGACTCATTTTCTTATGTAAGTAATATTATAATATTGTAATGTTCAAAAAACAATTGAAAATAAATAGAAATTGAAGTTTATTTATTGCAGAATTTCAATTTGTATTTTAATTAATTTCACCAAAATAGTTGATAATAATTGAATCCTGTTCCCATATTTAGATTCTACGGATCAAAATCTATCTGAAAATATGTTTTTCATCCCTTAAATACCATAGTTAATTCATTTCTAATGATATATTTTGGTTTGTTACAGTTGCCGTACGAAGGGATGTTCTCCAGACCAAATTCAGTGAGCTTAGGGAGGCCTTTGATGAAAAAGAGGAATATCTGGTGCTTTTCTCCTTCCAACCCCTAATTTTGAATCCCAATATATATAATGTTATGAATAAAGAAGTATATTTTAATATATTTAGCCTTTAACACTGTCCATATATTTATTAATAATAGTATTCATTGTATATAATTAAAGTGCTAATAAAATTCCATAAAATAAGATTTTATTGCATCATTTTCCCCTCTCAAATTTGCATTTCAGGAAATTAAAAATTAATTAATCACACGTATATAGTTCCAAAAATTGCCGCTAGAAAGCAGCACCTGTCGATAAGACCAATTAGTAATCATCGCTCGTGTTGAATTTTGTGTTCAAAAAATTATGAATCTGCTCTTCAAGATCCTACTATCTTGATACAAAACAGAGGACGATTTTTTAAATCATCCAGGAAAGTATTAGATAAACAGAATTTGAAAGAGTAGTTTCAGATTTCTTTTTTATTTTCGATTTTCTCAGGAATTAGGGGTCCAAATTAACTTCTTGGTACATATTTGAGGTCCTTATGGCCCTATTTCTTCATTTAGAAAAGTTGGGAGGAAAATTCACTTCCTCCATAAATGACGCATCTGTACACACTAATTGGGCCCTAAGGACCCCAAATATGTACTCAGAAGTTAATTAGGACCCTTAGTTCCTGAGAAAATTGAAAATAAAAAATTACAAAAAATCATGTACCCTTGTGTTAAATTTTAATCGAGATTTCAAAGACACAAGTTCATTTCTTAATTAATTCGATAGGGTCCTAGGGACCCGAGACTAGGGTCATTGGAAAGGTCTTTCCGAGGTCATATTCGTTAAAATAGCTACCTTCGGTAGCGTTAGTTCGAGGATTTTGCGATATCTCCAAGGGTTTCCGAGATAATTGAGTTTAAAGAGTTTTTCACTTTAACCCCTGGAAAACAGCCCTAATTTTCACAATTTCAAAAAGAAAAGTATATTTTCACGCTAATTGGGACCTGCTGATTACGAATCTAAAAAGAAAATTGGAAAATTCCTTCATTTAGAAAAGTTGGGAGGAAAATTCACTTCCTCCATAAATGACGCATCTGTACACACTAATTGGGCCCTAAGGACCCCAAATATGTACTCAGAAGTTAATTAGGACCCTTAGTTCCTGAGAAAATTGAAAATAAAAAATTACAAAAAATCATGTACCCTTGTGTTAAATTTTAATCGAGATTTCAAAGACACAAGTTCATTTCTTAATTAATTCGATAGGGTCCTAGGGACCCGAGACTAGGGTCATTGGAAAGGTCTTTCCGAGGTCATATTCGTTAAAATAGCTACCTTCGGTAGCGTTAGTTCGAGGATTTTGCGATATCTCCAAGGGTTTCCGAGATAATTGAGTTTAAAGAGTTTTTCACTTTAACCCCTGGAAAACAGCCCTAATTTTCACAATTTCAAAGAGAAAAGTATATTTTCACGCTAATTGGGACCTGCTGATTACGAATCTAAAAAGAAAATTGGAAAATTCCTTCATTTAGAAAAGTTGGGAGGAAAATTCACTTCCACCATAAATGACGCATCTGTACACACTAATTGGGCCCTAAGGACCCCAAATATGTACTCAGAAGTTAATTAGGACCCTTAGTTCCTGAGAAAATTGAAAATAAAAAATTACAAAAAATCATGTACCCTTGTGTTAAATTTTAATCGAGATTTCAAAGACACAAGTTCATTTCTTAATTAATTCGATAGGGTCCTAGGGACCCGAGACTAGGGTCATTGGAAAGGTCTTTCCGAGGTCATATTCGTTAAAAGTTAGTTCGAGGATTTTGCGATATCTCCAAGGGTTTCCGAGATAATTGAGTTTAAAGAGTTTTTCACTTTAACCCCTGGAAAACAGCCCTAATTTTCACAATTTCAAGAAGAAAAGTATATTTTCACGCTAATTGGGACCTGCTGATTACGAATCTAAAAAGAAAATTGGAAAATTCCTTCATTTAGAAAAGTTGGGAGGAAAATTCACTTCCTCCATAAATGACGCATCTGTACACACTAATTGGGCCCTAAGGACCCCAAATATGTACTCAGAAGTTAATTAGGACCCTAAGTTCCTGAGAAAATTGAAAATAAAAAATTACAAAAAATCATGTACCCTTGTGTTAAATTTTAATCGAGATTTCAAAGACACAAGTTCATTTCTTAATTAATTCGATAGGGTCCTAGGGACCCGAGACTAGGGTCATTGGAAAGGTCTTTCCGAGGTCATATTCGTTAAAATAGCTACCTTCGGTAGCGTTAGTTCGAGGATTTTGCGATATCTCCAAGGGTTTCCGAGATAATTGAGTTTAAAGAGTTTTTCACTTTAACCCCTGGAAAACAGCCCTAATTTTCACAATTTCAAAAAGAAAAGTATATTTTCACGCTAATTGGGACCTGCTGATTACGAATCTAAAAAGAAAATTGGAAAATTCCTTCATTTAGAAAAGTTGGGAGGAAAATTCACTTCCTCCATAAATGACGCATCTGTACACACTAATTGGGCCCTAAGGACCCCAAATATGTACTCAGAAGTTAATTAGGACCCTTAGTTCCTGAGAAAATTGAAAATAAAAAATTACAAAAAATCATGTACCCTTGTGTTAAATTTTAATCGAGATTTCAAAGACACAAGTTCATTTCTTAATTAATTCGATAGGGTCCTAGGGACCCGAGACTAGGGTCATTGGAAAGGTCTTTCCGAGGTCATATTCGTTAAAATAGCTACCTTCGGTAGCGTTAGTTCGAGGATTTTGCGATATCTCCAAGGGTTTCCGAGATAATTGAGTTTAAAGAGTTTTTCACTTTAACCCCTGGAAAACAGCCCTAATTTTCACAATTTCAAAAAGAAAAGTATATTTTCACGCTAATTGGGACCTGCTGATTACGAATCTAAAAAGAAAATTGGAAAATTCCTTCATTTAGAAAAGTTGGGAGGAAAATTCACTTCCTCCATAAATGACGCATCTGTACACACTAATTGGGCCCTAAGGACCCCAAATATGTACTCAGAAGTTAATTAGGACCCTTAGTTCCTGAGAAAATTGAAAATAAAAAATTACAAAAAATCATGTACCCTTGTGTTAAATTTTAATCGAGATTTCAAAGACACAAGTTCATTTCTTAATTAATTCGATAGGGTCCTAGGGACCCGAGACTAGGGTCATTGGAAAGGTCTTTCCGAGGTCATATTCGTTAAAATAGCTGCCTTCGGTAGCGTTAGTTCGAGGATTTTGCGATATCTCCAAGGGTTTCCGAGATAATTGAGTTTAAAGAGTTTTTCACTTTAACCCCTGGAAAACAGCCCTAATTTTCACAATTTCAAAAAGAAAAGTATATTTTCACGCTAATTGGGACCTGCTGATTACGAATCTAAAAAGAAAATTGGAAAATTCCTTCATTTAGAAAAGTTGGGAGGAAAATTCACTTCCTCCATAAATGACGCATCTGTACACACTAATTGGGCCCTAAGGACCCCAAATATGTACTCAGAAGTTAATTAGGACCCTTAGTTCCTGAGAAAATTGAAAATAAAAAATTACAAAAAATCATGTACCCTTGTGTTAAATTTTAATCGAGATTTCAAAGACACAAGTTCATTTCTTAATTAATTCGATAGGGTCCTAGGGACCCGAGACTAGGGTCATTGGAAAGGTCTTTCCGAGGTCATATTCGTTAAAATAGCTACCTTCGGTAGCGTTAGTTCGAGGATTTTGCGATATCTCCAAGGGTTTCCGAGATAATTGAGTTTAAAGAGTTTTTCACTTTAACCCCTGGAAAACAGCCCTAATTTTCACAATTTCAAAAAGAAAAGTATATTTTCACGCTAATTGGGACCTGCTGATTACGAATCTAAAAAGAAAATTGGAAAATTCCTTCATTTAGAAAAGTTGGGAGGAAAATTCACTTCCTCCATAAATGACGCATCTGTACACACTAATTTGGCCCTAAGGACCCCAAATATGTACTCAGAAGTTAATTAGGACCCTTAGTTCCTGAGAAAATTGAAAATAAAAAATTACAAAAAATCATGTACCCTTGTGTTAAATTTTAATCGAGATTTCAAAGACACAAGTTCATTTCTTAATTAATTCGATAGGGTCCTAGGGACCCGAGACTAGGGTCATTGGAAAGGTCTTTCCGAGGTCATATTCGTTAAAATAGCTACCTTCGGTAGCGTTAGTTCGAGGATTTTGCGATATCTCCAAGGGTTTCCGAGATAATTGAGTTTAAAGAGTTTTTCACTTTAACCCCTGGAAAACAGCCCTAATTTTCACAATTTCAAAGAGAAAAGTATATTTTCACGCTAATTGGGACCTGCTGATTACGAATCTAAAAAGAAAATTGGAAAATTCCTTCATTTAGAAAAGTTGGGAGGAAAATTCACTTCCTCCATAAATGACGCATCTGTACACACTAATTGGGCCCTAAGGACCCCAAATATGTACTCAGAAGTTAATTAGGACCCTTAGTTCCTGAGAAAATTGAAAATAAAAAATTACAAAAAATCATGTACCCTTGTGTTAAATTTTAATCGAGATTTCAAAGACACAAGTTCATTTCTTAATTAATTCGATAGGGTCCTAGGGACCCGAGACTAGGGTCATTGGAAAGGTCTTTCCGAGGTCATATTCGTTAAAATAGCTACCTTCGGTAGCGTTAGTTCGAGGATTTTGCGATATCTCCAAGGGTTTCCGAGATAATTGAGTTTAAAGAGTTTTTCACTTTAACCCCTGGAAAACAGCCCTAATTTTCACAATTTCAAAGAGAAAAGTATATTTTCACGCTAATTGGGACCTGCTGATTACGAATCTAAAAAGAAAATTGGAAAATTCCTTCATTTAGAAAAGTTGGGAGGAAAATTCACTTCCTCCATAAATGACGCATCTGTACACACTAATTGGGCCCTAAGGACCCCAAATATGTACTCAGAAGTTAATTAGGACCCATAGTTCCTGAGAAAATTGAAAATAAAAAATTACAAAAAATCATGTACCCTTGTGTTAAATTTTAATCGAGATTTCAAAGACACAAGTTCATTTCTTAATTAATTCGATAGGGTCCTAGGGACCCGAGACTAGGGTCATTGGAAAGGTCTTTCCGAGGTCATATTCGTTAAAAGTTAGTTCGAGGATTTTGCGATATCTCCAAGGGTTTCCGAGATAATTGAGTTTAAAGAGTTTTTCACTTTAACCCCTGGAAAACAGCCCTAATTTTCACAATTTCAAGAAGAAAAGTATATTTTCACGCTAATTGGGACCTGCTGATTACGAATCTAAAAAGAAAATTGGAAAATTCCTTCATTTAGAAAAGTTGGGAGGAAAATTCACTTCCTCCATAAATGACGCATCTGTACACACTAATTGGGCCCTAAGGACCCCAAATATGTACTCAGAAGTTAATTAGGACCCTAAGTTCCTGAGAAAATTGAAAATAAAAAATTACAAAAAATCATGTACCCTTGTGTTAAATTTTAATCGAGATTTCAAAGACACAAGTTCATTTCTTAATTAATTCGATAGGGTCCTAGGGACCCGAGACTAGGGTCATTGGAAAGGTCTTTCCGAGGTCATATTCGTTAGAATAGCTACCTTCGGTAGCGTTAGTTCGAGGATTTTGCGATATCTCCAAGGGTTTCCGAGATAATTGAGTTTAAAGAGTTTTTCACTTTAACCCCTGGAAAACAGCCCTAATTTTCACAATTTCAAAAAGAAAAGTATATTTTCACGCTAATTGGGACCTGCTGATTACGAATCTAAAAAGAAAATTGGAAAATTCCTTCATTTAGAAAAGTTGGGAGGAAAATTCACTTCCTCCATAAATGACGCATCTGTACACACTAATTGGGCCCTAAGGACCCCAAATATGTACTCAGAAGTTAATTAGGACCCTTAGTTCCTGAGAAAATTGAAAATAAAAAATTACAAAAAATCATGTACCCTTGTGTTAAATTTTAATCGAGATTTCAAAGACACAAGTTCATTTCTTAATTAATTCGATAGGGTCCTAGGGACCCGAGACTAGGGTCATTGGAAAGGTCTTTCCGAGGTCATATTCGTTAAAATAGCTACCTTCGGTAGCGTTAGTTCGAGGATTTTGCGATATCTCCAAGGGTTTCCGAGATAATTGAGTTTAAAGAGTTTTTCACTTTAACCCCTGGAAAACAGCCCTAATTTTCACAATTTCAAAAAGAAAAGTATATTTTCACGCTAATTGGGACCTGCTGATTACGAATCTAAAAAGAAAATTGGAAAATTCCTTCATTTAGAAAAGTTGGGAGGAAAATTCACTTCCTCCATAAATGACGCATCTGTACACACTAATTGGGCCCTAAGGACCCCAAATATGTACTCAGAAGTTAATTAGGACCCTTAGTTCCTGAGAAAATTGAAAATAAAAAATTACAAAAAATCATGTACCCTTGTGTTAAATTTTAATCGAGATTTCAAAGACACAAGTTCATTTCTTAATTAATTCGATAGGGTCCTAGGGACCCGAGACTAGGGTCATTGGAAAGGTCTTTCCGAGGTCATATTCGTTAAAATAGCTACCTTCGGTAGCGTTAGTTCGAGGATTTTGCGATATCTCCAAGGGTTTCCGAGATAATTGAGTTTAAAGAGTTTTTCACTTTAACCCCTGGAAAACAGCCCTAATTTTCACAATTTCAAAGAGAAAAGTATATTTTCACGCTAATTGGGACCTGCTGATTACGAATCTAAAAAGAAAATTGGAAAATTCCTTCATTTAGAAAAGTTGGGAGGAAAATTCACTTCCTCCATAAATGACGCATCTGTACACACTAATTGGGCCCTAAGGACCCCAAATATGTACTCAGAAGTTAATTAGGACCCTTAGTTCCTGAGAAAATTGAAAATAAAAAATTACAAAAAATCATGTACCCTTGTGTTAAATTTTAATCGAGATTTCAAAGACACAAGTTCATTTCTTAATTAATTCGATAGGGTCCTAGGGACCCGAGACTAGGGTCATTGGAAAGGTCTTTCCGAGGTCATATTCGTTAAAAGTTAGTTCGAGGATTTTGCGATATCTCCAAGGGTTTCCGAGATAATTGAGTTTAAAGAGTTTTTCACTTTAACCCCTGGAAAACAGCCCTAATTTTCACAATTTCAAGAAGAAAAGTATATTTTCACGCTAATTGGGACCTGCTGATTACGAATCTAAAAAGAAAATTGGAAAATTCCTTCATTTAGAAAAGTTGGGAGGAAAATTCACTTCCTCCATAAATGACGCATCTGTACACACTAATTGGGCCCTAAGGACCCCAAATATGTACTCAGAAGTTAATTAGGACCCTAAGTTCCTGAGAAAATTGAAAATAAAAAATTACAAAAAATCATGTACCCTTGTGTTAAATTTTAATCGAGATTTCAAAGACACAAGTTCATTTCTTAATTAATTCGATAGGGTCCTAGGGACCCGAGACTAGGGTCATTGGAAAGGTCTTTCCGAGGTCATATTCGTTAAAATAGCTACCTTCGGTAGCGTTAGTTCGAGGATTTTGCGATATCTCCAAGGGTTTCCGAGATAATTGAGTTTAAAGAGTTTTTCACTTTAACCCCTGGAAAACAGCCCTAATTTTCACAATTTCAAAAAGAAAAGTATATTTTCACGCTAATTGGGACCTGCTGATTACGAATCTAAAAAGAAAATTGGAAAATTCCTTCATTTAGAAAAGTTGGGAGGAAAATTCACTTCCTCCATAAATGACGCATCTGTACACACTAATTGGGCCCTAAGGACCCCAAATATGTACTCAGAAGTTAATTAGGACCCTTAGTTCCTGAGAAAATTGAAAATAAAAAATTACAAAAAATCATGTACCCTTGTGTTAAATTTTAATCGAGATTTCAAAGACACAAGTTCATTTCTTAATTAATTCGATAGGGTCCTAGGGACCCGAGACTAGGGTCATTGGAAAGGTCTTTCCGAGGTCATATTCGTTAAAATAGCTACCTTCGGTAGCGTTAGTTCGAGGATTTTGCGATATCTCCAAGGGTTTCCGAGATAATTGAGTTTAAAGAGTTTTTCACTTTAACCCCTGGAAAACAGCCCTAATTTTCACAATTTCAAAAAGAAAAGTATATTTTCACGCTAATTGGGACCTGCTGATTACGAATCTAAAAAGAAAATTGGAAAATTCCTTCATTTAGAAAAGTTGGGAAGAAAATTCACTTCCTCCATAAATGACGCATCTGTACACACTAATTGGGCCCTAAGGACCCCAAATATGTACTCAGAAGTTAATTAGGACCCTTAGTTCCTGAGAAAATTGAAAATAAAAAATTACAAAAAATCATGTACCCTTGTGTTAAATTTTAATCGAGATTTCAAAGACACAAGTTCATTTCTTAATTAATTCGATAGGGTCCTTGGGATCGTAATCAGCAGGCTCCAAATAGCGCTAAAATATACTTTTCATCCTTCAAAATCATTTTGAAGTCCCTCAAGAAGTATAAATTAGCAACTTGAACGTTCATCGACAGATGCTGCTACCTTGCGGCAAACCTATGAACCTCACTCGTGGAGTTTAAAATAATATATTCTAAATGTTATGAATAAATATATTTCATTCCGATTTGAATTTAAAACAAGAATAGAAAATGTATTGAAAATTTAAATATATTATAAGTAATACTTACATTCATATTTTGTTGCCTAATTCAATATTATAATACAATATATTATAAAACTATGCCTGAAAAAAGAAATTTTAAATAAAACAACTAAAAAATTTTTGGAAAATAGTTTATTTGATAATTGAGAAAAGTACAAGTGTAAAAAGGCATTTCATTTACTTCAAAAATAAAAAATATAAGTTATTATTTAATTTAAATTTCCTAACTACTCCTGAAAACAATATAAATAGGTTTTAGAAATAAATACGCCTGTAATTTTTGTGGGAATGAGTTTATTTTGGGAATTAGGAAAGGTTACAAAGGTTTGAAGATTGATTGTTGATTACTCGATGCTGTTGTGATGTTAGAAGTCTTGTTCGCGATGCTGTTGCGTTGTTGTAAGCCTTGTTCGCCCCCAGGCAATGACTAAGGGGAAAGAGACGAACTCTTCTCCGGGAATTTTCCCTTTGGGTCTAGGAAAACCCCAGCGAAACCTAGACCAGAGAAGCGGCTCTTCACTCGCTGCACTGAAACAACAAAATAATTATTGCAAGTCGGAAAATTTAAACACAAATTGAACTCACTTGAACTTTGCAAGCGGCGGGCTAAAATTAATCAGTTGACTTCTTTGAGAGTTGAATCTGGAACCTGGAACAGCTGATATTGGTGTACTGATCTTCTGCAGCTACTGGAGGACTTCTTGGATGGCTGCTAGGCTCTGGATCTGCTGCTGGACTCTAATTCTGCTGCTGGGCTCTGATTTTAGTGTTGGGCTCTGGTTCTGTTGCTGGTCTCTGGTTCTGCTGCTGGGCTCTAATTCTGGTGCTGGGCTCTGGTTCCACTGCTGGGCTCTGGTTTCACTGCTGGACTCTGATTCCGCTGTTGGGTGGCCTAAAAACATAAAAAATACAAATAAGTTAATAAATTGAAGTTTAGTAAAGTTTTTCATCATTATTTTGAATGAATCTTACGTGTTGATGTAGTAAGAATGATTTTGAGCTGAAAGGGAAGGTTTTGCTTAGTTCGGCGGGGCGCTCCCACGGTGGTTGATTGTTAGCAGCTGGGCTTAAAGATGAAAACTGCTGGGCCACTTCCAACGACGGAAAACTGCTACTTGAAGCTTGAAGCTTGAAGTTGTGATGTGAAGATGATGATGCTGAGCTGAAAGGGAATGTTTTGATTAGTTCGGCGGGGTGCTCCCTCGGTGGACTATTGCAAGCTGCTGGGCTTAAAGATGAAGCTGCTGGGCCACTTCCAACGACGGAAGACTGCTACTTGAAGCTTGAAGTCCTGCAATCATAAAACACACACAAAATTAATTAAACTGTCAGAATTACAAACTATTAAACAAAAATATTACCTTTCCAACGATCTGTGAAACAATTAAAAAAAAATAGATTAGTAACCTGGAACAAATATTTTATTTTAGTCAACTTACGCCCTGTTGATGATGATGATGATGATGTACTGAAAGGAAATTTTTATTAAGCATTCATTCAACATTCATCACACACACCATTCAAACCCCCATTTCGCAATTCGCAGTTCACGAGCTAATTAAAAAAAAAGAACTAACACCGCCGCGTGTTTGTTCAGAGTTTACGTGGGTCCCTGCCGAACCCCGGTGTTTCACGCCTAAAACGCGACCTATACCTGCCACGTAGCGGCTACTCCTCAGTTTCCCCCTGGCTATAGATCTATCACATGATTGCATGCTTCAGGCACTTCCACACCCACCCTTCGGCCAGGAGTCACCAGGGGTACTACCTCTAGAGTGAAGGCCTACGGATGGCAGCGCACGAGTATAGGATTCCCGGCAAAAAACCCGGCGAGGGAAAGTAGCCAGGCATCTTCGGCTACCCCCCTAGTTTGCGCACCGACTTAGTCCATCGCGAATTTAACAAAATGCCTACCCAAAACTAAAGCGCATTTTATTATTATTGCAAAATTAATTACGGATTTAATTAAATACGTTGGCTCCGCGGAGCTGCGCTTTCAACGTCGTACAAAATCACCGAACGTGAATTTAAATTTAAATTACAAGCAAAAGCTAAACGGACGAAGGATGCTAATCATCCTAACCCACGAATGGGTCACGAACAACCCCAGCTACAGCCCTAAGCCTTAATTGAAACACAAAAGCAAGCGCCCGTGGACTACACAGCACAACGGCCGGGCTGGTAATCAACGAAGAAACACATTCCAACCGGCATGACGATTTATAATGAATCTCAGACCTACGTTCATTCGCCCATAGTGCGCAATGCGTTAGAAAGAATACACAACAAAGAAGTATCGCGTAACGTTCAAACAAATTATTAAAGTGTTACCGCACGGATCAATTAATAAAAATCTAATAGAATTAAGTTTGGCATTGAAATATATTATTGAATAATGAATAAAACAGTATTTTGTACAATATATGAATATTCAAGAATAAATATTATTTTAACAATTGAAATCAAATATAAATAAACAATTTTAAAAAATACATACATACATATTGAATTCAATTAAAAATTATTTATTATAGATCTGATAAGGGTGTAATTAATATATCCCGAAAAATGAGGTAAAATCAATCAAAAAAGTCTTTAAGGGATGGAATGTTACCTCAAATGTTTAAATAATTTATTTTTCATAATACCTGCATTGAAACAACGCGTTTCAACGCCTGTTTTGTCAGTCGAAACAAGACAATTGCAGACAAATGCGAGTGTGGCCGGGCAGGAACAGGCTTGTTTCTGCCCGAGGGGAGAAACAAGCTTGTTTCTGCCCGCTGAATTAATTTTTCACATCGTTTTATCCCTGGCAGAGTCGCATTTGTTCATTGTCAATCTCTAAATGAAAATCATATAACCTTAGTTAATTTGACAGTTGTTGTATTCGGAACTGTAAATTAAATTAAAAAGACGATTAGTTCCAAGAAAAAAAGTATTGATACGACAATTTTAAGTACACCACAACATCTTATTAATGAAGCACAAGCCGCTACTCTCGACTTGTTACCGGCAAAATAAAAAAAAAATATTTACTTTGTTATGACAAATTTGTAATGTGGAAAGTTTCAATGCAGGTATTATGAAAAATACAGTGTGTGGCACGGGACAAAACACGAGTTCAGCCGAGGGTGATGCCGACCCTCGCTTCGCTCGGGCAAGCAACGCTCACCCTCAGCTGAAATCGTCTTGTTTCGTCCCTAGCCACACAATATACTATTTTGGAGACTGTTGACAAATCTGAATGTATTACTACATAAATTGATTGTATAAACCATAGTAAGAGAATATATACATATAATATAGTTATCATCCCTTGAAAATCATAGCTTTCGTATATTGAACCTCTAACTCTACACTATCAGTAGCCACAGTTTTAGATTTTTTAAGCCACTGGTTTAGAAGTTATTCATTATTTTATCTTCCAAGAACATACAAATTTAATATCTTTCAGATATATTGATCAATAAATCATTAATAAAAATAGGAAAAAAATCATTGCTTTGATACCATGAGCTCCAGACACTACACTACCAGTATCCACAGTTTTAGATTTTTAAAGCCACTGGTTTAGAAGTTATTCATTATTTTATCTTCCAAGAACATACAAATTTAATATCTTTCAGATATATTGATCAATAAATCATTAATAAAAATAGGAAAAAAATCATTGCTTTGATACCATGAGCTCCAGACACTACACTACCTGTATCCACATTTTTGAATTTTTTGAACCACTGGCTTAGAAGATATTCATTATTTTAACTTCTAAGAACATACAAATTCAATATGTTTTGAGTCTATTTATCAATAAATCATCAATAAAAATAGGAAAAAAATCATAGCTTTGATATCAGGAGCTCCAGACACTACACTACCAGTATCTACATTTTTAAATTTTTTGAACCACTGGTTCGGAAGTTATTCATTATTTTATCTTCTAAGAACATACAAATTCAATATGTTTTTGATCTATTGATCAATAAATCAGTAATGAAAATAAGGAAAAAATCATAGCTTTAATATCAGGAGCTCCAGACACTACACTACATGTATCCACATTTTTGAATTTTTTGAATCACTGGTTTGGAAGTAATTCATTATTTCATCTTCTAAGAACATACAAATTCAATATGTTTTGGATCTATTGATCAATAAATCAGTAATAAGAATAAGAAAAAGGTCATAGCTTCAATATCAGAAGCTCAAGACACTACACTACCTGTATCCACATTTTTGAATTTTTTGAACCACTGGTTTAGAAGTTATTCATTATTTTATCTTCTAAGAACATACAAATTCAATATGTTTTTGATCTATTGATCACTAAATCAGTAATAAAAATAGGAAAAAAATCATAGCTTTACTATCAGAAGCTCCAGACACTACACTAGCTGTATCCACATTTTTGAATTTTTGAACCACTGGTTCAGAACTTATTCATTATTTTATCTTCTAAGAACATACAAATTCAATATGTTTTTGATCTATTGATTAATAAATCAGTAATAAAAATAGGAAAAAAATCATAGCTCTAATATCAGGAGCTCCAGACACTACACTACCTGTATCTCCTTTTTTGAATTTTTTGAACCACTGGTTTAGAAGATATTCATTATTTTATCTTCTAAGAACATACAAATTCAATATGTTTTTGATCTATTGATCAATAAATCAGTAATAAAAATAGGAAAAAATCATAGCTTCAATATCAGGAGCTCCAGACACTACACTACCTGTATCCACATTTTTGAATTTTTTGAACCATTGGTTTAGAAGTTATTCATTATTTTATCTTCTAAGAACATACAAATTCAATATGTTTCTGATCTATTGATCAATAAATCAGTAATAAAAATAGGAAAAAAATCATAGCTCCAATATCAGGAGCTCCAGACACCACACTACCTGTATCCACATTTTTAAATTTTTTGAACCACTGGTTTAGCAAATAATGACTATTTTATCTTATGAGAACATACAAAGTCAGTATCTCTTGGATCTATTGATCAATAAATCATTATTTAAAGGTGGAAAAAAATCATTGTCTTAATATCATGAGCTCCAGACACTACACTACCAGTATTCATATTATTAAAATTTTTGAACCACTGGTTCAGCAAATAATGAATATTTTATCTTATAAAAACATACAAATTCAGTATTTCTTGGATTTATTGATCAATAAATCATTAATTAAAAGAGGAAAAAAGTCATTGTTTCAATGTCATGAACTCCAGACACTACACTACCAGTATCCACATTTTTGAATTTTTTGAGCCACTGGTTTAGGAAATAATAATTATTTTATCTTACACTATTCATTTTTCAATAATTATTTGTTTGTTACAGTTGCTGTACAAGTTTTCCTGGCCAGCTCCTAGCGTGATGAGTTCTTGGACAAGGAAGTGAAATATGTGAGGAAGATTTCGCTCGCCACCCTTCTTATCAACCCTTGCATATGAATAATAAAGATAAAAAATTATTTACCATATTATGTTGTACAAAGTACTAAAATGTAACATTATTTTAGTGTAATAATAAATAATTCTGTAATTTCATGTATTATTGTATCAATTTATGCATGAATATAAGCTATTATATGTTAAAAATATATGATTTTTATTTAAAATACTACCCTTAATTTTATTCAAAATAGTTCTAAATTTCTCCGCCAGCTGGCAGCATCTGTCAATAGTACAATCAGCGCCATCTATTTTTCACTTTACAAACTGAGAAAAATGTGTTCATTTGGAAAAAATATGATTAAAATTGAATATAATTTGATCACACGTATATAGTTCAAAAAAATGCCGCAAGGGGGCAGCACCTGTCAATAACACCAATTAGCAATCATCTCTTTCATTAGGAAAAATGATGACTACTTGACGAAATTTGTGCCTTCTAAAAATCCAAATTTTGTATCAGGAACATAGGAGTCGCAAGAGAAAACCAAGAAATTAATTAGCGATTTTCTCAAGAACTAGAATGATTAGGGACAAATGTTTCAAATAAAAGTTACATAACTTTCAATGCTCTACAAGATTTATTAGGAACTTTTTTTTCTAGGGCTCATAGTTCACGAGAAACAATATGCTACTACCCTTAATTTAAGGGTTGGAAAGAAATTTCATCTACCTTTTTGATAGCCCTTTTAAAGCTGCGTATGGTGATGTGACTAAATTTTCCCTAAAGGCCATAGTTCCGGAGTAAATAAAGAAAATACTTTCCGAAAACCTTTGAAATTGCTCTTACAAATTCTGCTACCTTGATACAAATTTTGGATTTTTTGACGACGAAAAAATTTATCACCAATCAACAAAAAGTGTTTTTCTTGATTTACTCCGGAACTATAGCCCTTACAAGAAAATTAATTACATCACCATACGCAGACTCAAAAGGCCTATCAAAAAGGTGAATAGATTTTTCTACCAACCCTTAAATTAAGGGTAGTAGCATATCGTTTCCCGTGAACTATGAGCCCTAGGAAAAAATGTTTTAGGTAAATCTTGTAGAGCATTGAAAGTTATGTAACTTTTATTTGAAACATTTGTCCCCAATCACTCTAGTTCTTGAGAAAATCGCTAATTAATTTCTTGGTTTTCTCTTGCGACTCCTATGTTCCTGATACAAAATTTGGATTTTTAGAAGGCACAAATTTCGTCAAGTAGTCATCATTTTTCCTAATGAAAGAGATGATTGCTAATTGGTGTTATTGACAGGTGCTGTCCCCTTGCGGCATTTTTTTGAACTATATACGTGTGATCAAATTATATTTAATTTTAATTATATTTTTTCCAAATGAACACATTTTTCTCAGTTCGTGAAGTGTAAAATAGATGGCGCTAATTATACTATTGACAGATGCTGCCAGCTGGCGGAGAAATTTAGAACTATTTTGAATAAAATTAAGGGTAGTATTTTAAATGAAAATCATATATTTTTAACATATAATAGCTTATATTCATGCATGAATTGATACAATAATACATAAAACTACAAAATTATTCATAATTACAATAAAATAATGTTACATTTCAGTACTTTGTATAACATAATATTATAAATAATTTTTTATTTTTAATATTCATATATAAGGGTTGATGTAGAGGATGGCGAGCGAAAACTTCCTCACATATTTCACTTCCTTGTCCAAGAACTCATCACGCTAGGAGCTGGCCAGGAAAACTTGTACAGCAACTGTAACAAACAAATAATTATTCAAAAATGAATAGTAGAAGATAAAATATTCATTATTTCCTAAACCAGTGGTTCAAAAAATTCAAAAATGTGAATACGGGTAGTGTAGTATCTGGAGCTCCTGATATTAAAGCTATGATTTTTTTCCTATGTTTATTAATGATTTATTGATCAATAGATCTGAAAGATATTAAATTTGTATGTTCTTGGAAGATAAAATAATGAATATCTTCTAAACCAGTCGTTCAAAAAATTCAAAAATGTGGATACTGGTAGTGTAGTGTCTGGAGCTCATGGTATTGAAAGCAATGATTTTTTTCCTATTTTTATAATTGATTTATTGATCAATAGATCTGAAAGATATTGAATTTTGTATGTTCTTGAAAGATAAAATAATGAATATCTTCTAAACCAGTGGGTCAAAAAATTTAAAAATGTGGATACAGGTAGTGTGGTGTCTGGAGCTCCTGATATTGAAAGCAATGATTCTTTTCCTATGTTTATTGATGATTTATTGATCAATAGATCTGAAAGATATCAAATTTGTATGTTCTTGGAAGATAAAATAATGAATATCTTCTAAACCAGTGGTTCAAGAAATTCAAAAATGTGGATACTGATAGTGTAGTGTCTGGAGCTCATGGTATTGGAAGCAATGATTTTTTTTCTATTTTTATAATTGATTTATTGATCAATAGATCTGAAAGATATTGAATTTGTATGTTCTTGGAAGATAAATTAATGAATATCTTTGAAACCAGTGGTTCAAAAAATTTAAAAATGTGGATACAGGTAGTGTAGTGTCTGGAGCTCCTGATATTAAGAGCAATGATTTTTTTCCTATGTTTATTAATGATTTATTGATCAATAGATCTAAAAGATATCAAATTTGTATGTTCTTGGAAGATAAAATAATGAATATCTTCTAAACCAGTGGTTCAAAAAACTCAAAAATGTGGATACTGGTAGTGTAGTGTCTGGAGCTTATGGTATTGAGAGCAATGATTTTTTTTCTATTTTTATAATTGATTTATTGAACAATAGATCTGAAAGATATTGAATTTGTATGTTCTTGGAAGATAAAATAATGAATATCTTCTAAACCAGTGGTTCAAAAAATTTAAAAATGTGGATACAGGTAGTGTAGTGTCTGGAGCTCCTGATACTGAAAGCAATGATTTTTTTCTATGTTTATTAATGATTTATTGATCAATAGATCTGAAAGATATCAAATTTGTAGGTTCTTGGAAGATGAAATAATAAATATCTTCTAAATCAGGGGTTCAAAAAATTTATAAAAGGGGATACAGGTAGTGTAGTGTCTGTAGCTCCTGATATTAAAGCTATGATTTTTTTTCCCATATTTATTACTGATTTATTGATCAATAGATCCAAAACATATTTAATTTGTATGTTCTTAGAAGATGAAATAATAAATAACTCCTAAACCAGTGGTTCAAAAAATTCAAAAATGTGGATACAGGTAGTGTAGTGTCTGGAGCTCCTGATATTGAAGCTATGATTTTTTTCCCATTTTTATTACTGATTTATTGATCAATAGATCCAAAACATATTGAATTTGTATGTTCTTTGAAGATAAAATAATGAATAACTTCTAAACCAGTGGTTCAAAAAATTTAAAAATGTGGATACAGGTAGTGTAGTGTCTGGAGCTCCTGATATTGGAGCTATGATTTTTTTCCTATTTTTATTACTGATTTATTGATCAATAGATCAGAAACATATTTAATTTGTATGTTCTTAGAAGATAAAATAATGGATAACTTCTAAACCAGTGGCTCAAAAAATTCAAAAATGTGGATACTGGTAGTGTAGTGTCTTGAGTTCCTGATATTGAAGCTATGATTTTTCTCCTATTCTCATTACTGTTTTATTGATCAATAGATCCAAAACATATTGAATTTGTATGTTCTTAGAAGATGAAATAATGAATAACTTCTAAACCAGGGGTTCAAAAAATTCAAAAATGTGGATACAGGTAGTGTAGTGTCTGGAGCTCCTGATATTAAAGCTATGATTTTTTTCCTATCCTTATTACTGATTTATTAATCAATAAATCCAAAACATATTGAATTTGTATGTTCTTAGAAGATGAAATAATGAATATCTTCTAAACCAGTGGTTCAAAAATTTAAAAATGTGGATACTGGTAGTGTAGTGTCTGGAGCTCATGGAATTGAAGCAATGATTTTCTTCCTATTTTTATTAATGATTTATTGATCAATAGATCCAAAACATATTGAATTTGTATGTTCTTGGAAGATAAAATAATCATTATTTGCTAAACCAGTAGTTCAAAGAATTAAAAAATGTGGATACTGGTAGTGTAGTGTCTGGGGATCAAGTTATGAAAGCTATGATTTGCTAGCTTTTTTCTAATGATTTATCGAATAATAGATTCAAGGCATACTACTATTATTTATTCTACTGTCTCTTAATTCTAAACATTAGATATTACATAATTAATATTATTTTTCTATTTTGAAGATTTATTCTCACATCTTAGATATTCTGAGTTTTTTAATATATTTTTCGATTGATAAACTACCCCAAAGAGGGTATATTACAAATATTTCTATATTATTCCAATAAGAAATTTAAAAATCATGAAAAAATACTCAATTTTAAATTAAAGTATGAGAATGAAATCTTTTGATTATAATCTAATTATTCAAACTAACAAAAACATATAAACTACTATTATTGTGAATCATTTTTATTTTCTACACCTAAATATTTATTCAAATGGTAAAACAATATCACATTTTGGGAAAGAATTTTATTAGGTTATTCAAAAAAGGTACATGGTGTAAAAGAAGGGGACATGGAGGATATTTTTGATTTGTCTCCAGGCAATGACTCAGGGGAAAGGGGCGAATCCTTTAGCGAAAACTATTCCTTTGACGCCCAGGAAAACCCCAGCAAAACTCAGGCACAGGAATGGCTCCAACAGCTGTAAAATAGGAAAAAATAAAATTAGAATTAGAGTAACAAAACAATGAATTTTCAGTTTGAAATAAAAAACAATTTACGAATTCAAATAATCAGGGAATTATACTGACTTCAGTTTGGGAAATTGTGAGTTGAACTGCTGAAGTCAGGTGTCCAAGCTGCTTCAGGCGTCTTGAAGTTTGAACTAGCATCCTCTGCTACTATCCTGTTGAAATCCTCTGAGATGTTTGTCCTCTCCAGTTGGTTGGCTCATCGTCAGAAAGCTAAAAAGGATTTTTTCAATTAATCTTCCACCGCAAGCTCAGTGATGCTGTAGTTAGATGTCTCAAGACGCCGATATTTTACAAAAATCAAGAGATGGTTAAAAAAGTATTTTTCATAAATACCACACTATTTTTAATGTACCTGCAACCCGCACAGCAGGCTCGTTAAACTGGTTGCGACTTTCAAGTGCATTTATACATGCTCAAAGAAAAGACGATTTATTTCATGCCGAATTCAAGAACATTCATTTGTATTTTGAAATTACTATTAAATTGAAGACGAATACATTAAACTTACCAGTGAGTTCCTTTATCTTCTGAAACCCATAACGAGACAACACGGACTTATTTTTGTGAATATATTTGTTACTAACTTATCAATGTTAATCCAGCACTCTGACATGATCTATTCTCGAAGTAAAACTGTCACCAACATAATAATTTATTAACAAGAGGCTCTACATGTGCGAATACTGTCCATGACCTAGTTATACAGATGCAAATCGATATTTCTGTGCTTGGGGACTTGTATTCTGAAACAAAAATTATATCACTAAGGTTAGAAACGTCAAGAACTTATATGACAGTTCTGGTTTGTACAAATAATAAATATTTGTTGTACATACATAGTTTTATAACATAAACAACCATCAAGTAGTTTCCGTAATTCAGTCACCATAAATATTTTAGTTTGACACTCAATCCAGCTGACAGCTATGTTTTAATTCTGTCTACATCATTTACAATATTATCATATTTGCAAATTCAAAAATATGTTTATATTCAATAAAATAGTACAATTTGATGCGAATAGCATTAAAAAAGCTTTAATTCTCCGAAATATTTAATAGAATGACAGCGCTGTTTGTCAATAGATGAACTAATTTTGGTTCTCAAATCTAGCTCGTATATGTCTGTTCCTACAGAGATCTTATCTATGGGTCATTGAAATTTAGTTCAGTTATTGGCCAGCAAGGCAGTAATAAACGTCTACATTTTTAAATTGAAGTTTCTAGGTCCTTGCTTTATATGTATCTATGGTTGAGTTATAGTTTGACTGTTCACTGTACGATGGCAGCACCTAGCACGTTTCGTGAATAAAAATTATGTAGATGTATAAAACTTAAATTGAGATATCAGGAATACTTTTATTTATAATTTCGTTGTTTTATTGGCTATTTTATTTGCTCTGATTTTTTTGTGAATATCAGATAGGAAATTAATAAGAGATTATTTGGACCGGCGCAAGGTGTCACAGATTTTTGGTCTACGGTGTGAAGTGTCAAAGTCAAATTATTATTTCTGTATGTTATTTCATCAATTACTTGCAAATAATGTGGAAAATATTTCACCAGTCAACACCTATTAATGTATTTTTGAAGTAAGCGAATTTTTCAATCAATTTTCAAAAGTGGGGTTATTTTTCATTATATAAGTAATAATTCCGAAAAGTAATACATTTTCAGGCAATCTGTTATCAGAAACCAATATTTCAATAGGACTATTCTTCAAACTCATTTAAAAAGATCCATAAAATGTCAAAACACAATCAGAAAACCGACTTATACACCTCCACTTTTATTAAAAATAAGTCTCGGTCTTGGTAGTGGAGCTCTTGTCTCGCTTTCTTATCAAAGATGGGCTTTATGCAAAGAAAAATTAGCTACCACTCGTTTAGTTGGTTACAAAACACATAGCGATAGACATTTATTATTTGACTGGGTGAAATTTTGGCATTACCTTAAACCACATTTATTGTACTTTATTGCTGCTATTGCTGTAAGTGATGAATAGTTTAATAAATAAAGGAAAAATTAAAGTTGAATTATTTCGGTAGGGGGCTTTAGTTGTAGCTATTTTGAATATAAAAATTCCGCAACTTATGGGCTCTGTTATTAATGTTATCGCAAAATTCCATGAGTGTGATAAATTTCTGGAAGAAATTAAAGTACCAGCGCTTAAGTTGTCTCTTATGTATGTTGGACAGGTTTGTAAGCATTTTTTTCCTCTTACCTGTGAAATTAAGTTTTATTCCACAAAATAGTCGTACAAATATATTTCTTTCTAGTCCATTTTCACTTTCGTGTACATCTACCTCTTGTCGATAATTGGCGAAAATGTGGCATGTAAAATGAAATCGGATTTATTTCATTCAATAATGCATCAAGACATAGCATTTTTCGATCGCCACCGTTCAGGAGAAATAATCAATCGCCTAACCACTGACATACAAGATTTTAAAAGTTGTTTCAAACAGTGTATTTCGCAAGGACTCCGAAGTGGAGCTCAAATTCTAGGCTGTGGTATCTCACTTTTTATGATCTCACCCCAAATGACATTTGTCACTCTACTGTGCATACCGAGCATAATTACAGCAGGGAGTGTAATTGGAGTTTTCTTGAGACAACTCTCAAGAAAAGCTCAAGATCAAATTGAGCGAACAACGGCAGTTGCAGACGAGGCAGTTAATAATATTAGAACAGTAAGAGCTTTCGCGATGGAAGACCACGAATCAAATCTATACTTGGAAGAAGCAGACGAAGCAAGAAAATTCAATACGAAATTAGGTTTTGGAATTGGGGTATTTCAAGCTGGAACTAATATATTTTTAAATGGGTAATATTTTTCAACAATTCTACAAAATATAATTTTAAAATATTTTTTTAGTATGGTTTTATTGACTGTTTCAATGGGTGGATATTTATTGTCCACCGATCAATTAACTGCTGGGCAGTTAATGGCTTATTTAATGGCCACGCAAACAATACAACGATCTTTGGGGCAAATTTCGTTACTTTTTGGGTCTGTTATTCGGGGCTTAGCTTCCGGTGCCAGAGTTTTTGAGGTACAAAAATGGAAACACAAAATAACAATAATTAAATGAGAATTATTCTAGTATATAAATATGAAACCTGGAATGACACTGCACGGGAAAGAAACAATTCCATTCCATAGTTTAAAAGGAAATATTGAATTCAAAAATGTTACTTTTGCGTATCCCACCAGACCTCAACATGTAAGAGAACAATTTTTGCATTTATACTTCATGTCTTATAACAGCAACAATTTTTTTGAAATTCCGTAATAAGTGCAGCTTCATTTTATCGAAATCACATATTTTTGATCTAAGTTCGGTTCACTGTAATCAAAATCTTTTATAAATAGTTTGCATTACTACCACTTTTTTGGTATTCATATTATAAGAAAGTTTGCGTCAAATATACAGCTACTAAATGTACATCAAGTTTTCATACTAAAATATTAAACTTGTATCGAAAAATATGTGCAATACTCACTTTTTAGGTCGAATCTCAGCTTTTGACAGGTTTTTGTGCATTATTTTGCAGTCTCACTATTTTTTATCACAGAAATAAGTTTTGAGGATAATTATCGTTAAATTAGAGCCTCTAACCGTTAATTTTGAATATTAATGATATTATTATTAGTTGTATTCATAATTTTATACATAAATTATATAATTGATGAATGATAGAGCTTGTAGTCAATTCAATGACATTTAAAATATACTTTTTTGTGGACTGCACAAATTTTTGGAAATTTTCAAAATATTTTGCTGCATTTAATTATGCTTCAGCACATTGGCTAACACCACAATCTCTGTTTTTAGCTGTTTTAGAAGCGCTTTTCAAACGATTATTGGGCCTAGAGATTTTTTTAAAGTAATTTGGAGCATTTTTAATGCTTCAAAATACTTTTGGAAACAACTTTTCTAAAATATTCAAAAATAGAGCATGGGGTAGGAGCCATTTTGCCTGGAGTTCCGAAAACCTCCCACCTTCAATTCAAATCACAAAAAGGATTTTTGGAGACTCCAAAGTGACAATGGTGGCAAAATAATTTGCTTAGAAATATTTTAAAGGTTACTGCAACGCTCTGCATAAACTACATTGGAGGTGGGGGGTTGTCGGAACGTCAGTCCACCTTTTATATAATGAAAAAATTATATTTCTCAGGACGTTTTGAAAAACTTTAATTTGACTATTCCCGCTGGAAAAACTGTAGCAATTGTAGGGTCATCAGGAAATGGAAAATCAACTGTAGTAGCGCTACTAGAAAGGTAGTTTTTTAAAATAAATTCAGTACAAAAATACATCATAGTTTTGTTTAGATTTTACGATATTAATAATGGAAAAATAACTTTGGATGGAGAAGATATTGAATTTTTAGATCCATATTGGCTGCGTGGCCGAGTATTTGGCCTAATAAGTCAAGAACCGGTTTTATTTGGGACAACAGTTCGAGAAAATATCCGATATGGGCGTCCCGATGCTACCGACATTGAAGTACGATTTAAATTATTTTTAAACAACATAAATAAATATTTTTTGTAGGTTGAGGAAGTAGCAAAACTAGCAAACGCCCATGAATTTATTGAAAGTTTTCCCAGTGGTTATGAAACTATGGTGGGCGAAAGAGGAACATCTCTATCAGGAGGCCAGAAACAAAGAATTGCTATAGCTAGAGCTATGCTGAAAAATCCTACTGTTCTTATTTTAGACGAAGCTACAAGGTAAAACATATAAAAATTGATGTTCAATTGTTAATAAAATGAATTATAGTGCTCTAGATACAGAATCAGAGAAAATTGTACAATTAACTTTGGAAAACGCCACTAAAGGCAGAACAGTATTGGTAATTGCGCACAGACTATCAACAATTCAAAATGCAGATATTATTGTGGTACTCGATAACGGAATTATTGTTGAAGTAAGTTTTTTTATGTCAGTTTGAAATTTTTGTTAAATTCATTATTATTTTCAGAGTGGCAACCATGAATCACTAGTCAAACAAAAAGGCCATTACTGGAACCTCATCCAACAACAAACAAAAAAACAAAATAGTTAATTAATAATTTGTAATAGGAATAAATATATCATTTGTTATTGATGATGCACACGAATTTTATAATGATTTATTCATAATATGTATTTTTACTATGATAAATAATATAAAATATGAATATCAATGTACATAACGGAAATAAAGTGTGTATTTTCTTTATTATATTTACGTATACTTATGATTTAATGATAAATATAGTAAATCTTTCACTATGCTAAATTATTTACAATAAACAGAAAAATAAAAGACACCCATACAAAATATCGATTGAAATAATTCGATGTGATTTATAATCACGAATTACATTTATATGTATCGCTTTTAGCGCTAATATTTTGTAATCTGTATTTATAAATTCGGTTTTATTGGCTAACCATTTTAGAATTGGAATTTTCAAAGAGCTCAGTATGTACAGTATTATACATCCATAAAGATATTACAGTGCATCCTAAAAGTTTCCCAAGAATGAGCTGAACTTGCAATCAGGTATAGTATACATCTATGTATAAGATTACTTGAACAATTAGATCATTAAATAATAGTGACAATATGCTTCAAATGAATAGAAAGCAAATAATAGAACAAATAATTTTAACATCAATGTGAAGATGAATTGTAATTGTTATAAGCGCCATCTATGAATAATCAAATGGAAGCTAACCACATCTCAGCTAATGCTCATGTCACACTAGATTTTTGTGTATATTTTCATAAGAGTCCGATCTACGCAGGGTTTCCTATACACACGAGGAATCTGTTCACAAATTATTCTTGGAAAAGAAATACGAAAAGATTCCACAAAGTTTTCCAGGGCCAATAAAAATTTCGACATATGTATCTAACTTCTCATTAGTCATTAAATTTCGATTCTTAGCCGTTAGAGGGCTACGATTTAATTTTAGTCGCCAATCCATTTTCAAGAAAGGTTATCGCGTTTGCACTATTCCGGTTTAAAATTGATTTGTCATAGACTGGCGCTAGAATCAGCTCCCATGACGAATTCGAAAAATCTAGGTTATACTTCTCGCACTGAATTCTTATCAAATCATGAATTATAAATTAAGATTTGTAATTTAATAAACCATAATTGACGTACTAATAATAAAAAAGCTGCAAACTACTGTTTTTCAGAAGTCTTTTAATATTTGAGCCTTCTCAATTCTAATTCGTAGAAACAGTCTCTTGACGTCATTTTAGAGACTTTCGATACCATGTACCACGTAGCGGACAGATGGAGAAGTGATCTAATGTTGTCATTATTGAAGACAGTCTTCCAGAAGTAAGAGACAGGGTCAAGTCAGTTTCTTTACTTTAATGTCAGTTTTTGACATTTGTATGTCATAAAACAATAAACAAAATTTAACTACTATGATTAATAATGAATTAGGGAAGTCAACTTATTATCAAAATAAATTTGCAGATCATATTGTTTGCATGTTCAAGTCCCTAGTATAATTGAATAGTTATTTCGTGAACGTCATTCCGGAAACGCTCATTAAATGAACATAACTCATAACAGATATCACTTTATAATTAAATAGTTATCTCGTGAACGTCATTCAAGGAACGCTCTCGAAATGACCATAAGTTAGAACAGAAATCACTTTATAATTGAATGATTATCTTGTAGACGTCATTCCGGGAACGCTCTTTAAATGACCGTAAGTTAAAACAGATATCACTTTATAATTGAATGATTATCTTGTGAACGTCATTCCGGGAATGCTCTTAAGATGACCATAAGTTAGAACAGATATCACTTCACGAGATGTAAACGTCACTCCGAGAACGCTCTTTAAATTACCATTACTTAGAACAGATGTCACTCTATAGTTGCATAGTTATCTCGTGAACGTCTTTCTGGGAACGCTCTCTAAATGATCATGAGTTAGCACAGATATCACTTTATAATTGAATTGTTATCTCGTGAATGTCATACCAGGAACGCTCTTTAAATTTCCATCACTTAGAGCACATATCACTCTATAATTGTATAGTTATCTCGTGAACGTCATTCCGGGAACGCTCTCTAAATGACCATAAGTTCAAACAGATATCACATTATAATTGAATGATTATTTTGTGAACGTCATTCCGGGAACGCTCTCTAAATGACCATAAGTTCAAACAGATATCACATTATAATTGAATGATTATTTTGTGAACGTCATTCCGGAAACGCTCTTTAAATGACCGTAAGTTAGAACAGATATCACTACATAATTGAATGGTTATCTCGTGAACGTCATTCCGGGAACGCTCTTTAAATGACCATAAGTTAGAATAGATATCGCTTTATAATAATTGAATAGTTATTTCGTGAACGTCATTTCGGGAACCTTGAACCGAAAATTTTTGTCCAGCATAGTACAAAAATTAAAATAGGACCACTGCCACTTTTAGAAGACTGTCTTCAATGATGACAACATTGAATCACTTTTCCAATTGTCTACTGGGTAGTAAAACTAGCTTTTATTTCTTGAATTCATTTTTAGAAAGCTTGTTTAAAATACTGCATTTGCTGTCAGAAGGCTTAAATCGTAGTCCCACAGGAACCCTTGGACCGTTCTTAACTGGAATAGACTATAGTCAATTTAATAATAAATATTTTGTGAAAAGATTCTTTGTGCGCATAGGTTTCATGCCAAATCTGTCCGCAATTAATTGCAGTAGTAATTTCTAAAGTTATCAGAAGTTGCACTGATTTATGCAGTTATTAAGTGAAATTAGCTGCAATAACTGTTAAATTTATTTAAGCTGTCATAATATTCAATTTTTCGCTTACTCTTATAATGATTAAGGTATCAAGGGTGTCAACAGTGTACTTTCCGAGGGCCTCAGGCCCGGAGTGTGTACATTGACCGTAGGAATTATCGTCCGTTCAACTCCCGTGGTGCCTTCAATGCTTAATAACCGACTAATGTTCTATTTAAATCAGAAAATTTTTATAGTTACTTGCTGTAACGCACGTGATATTCTTGTTTGTTATTTCTCAAAATAATGCCCGAGGGCATTATTTGTTACGTAATTACCCTGAAATCAATATTATTACGACAACAATAATAAACTAGTCGGACATTAAATCTATTTTCAATTATACTGTTGTTGTACTTCGAAGAATTTTCCTTATTATTTTGAACATGTAGTCTCATTTTTACAAGCCCTCAGATGTTTTATTTTTTAAATTTTGCGTTCGCGTTTTACACCGGACTTTATTATATATATTTTTCATGATATATACAGGTTGTAACATAAATAAATTTTACCCAGTAATAGAATTCGTCACGTATAACAATTTTTCTTCGATAACATATTCCTGTATTAGAATACATTTCATAGTGCGCCTTTGGTTCGAACTAAATGTGAAAAAAAAGTACACAAGTGCTTAATTTATGAATTAATTCATTTTGGCATGGAATACGTTAACATAAATATAAATTAATCCATTTCCAATCACACCGCTATTGTATTTAGAAAATTTAATCTCTGCTTTCGGATATCATGCACGTAGTGCTGTTGGGGCGTCCGCTCGAATTTTTGAGCGCCAAAATCTAGCAAGCAACACTTTACCTTAAATGGTGTGAGGTTAGTATTTAATAATTTGAAATTTATCACAATTTGAGTGTCAAAAAGTAAGGTTAAAAACGTATGATTAAAGTTAGCAATGCTTTGAGAGATCGGACTCTTTATATATATTTTTTAAACAAATTAAAAAAAAGTTGTAGTCATTACTAACGCCATCTATGAATCATAACAAAAACTACAGGACGTTAATTTCAGAGCCTTTCTTCAAGTTACAGTTTATCAAAATGTTATGTGGTACAATCAGTGCAAAAATGTCTTTTCAAGTACGAGAATAGAAAATAAAAAGAATATTATCATATTTGGCTTCATAATAATCTAGTTTGGAAACTTTTTGGTCGCTTCATCATAATGTTTTATGTACACTTTCTATAACCTTTGATAAGTGCGACGAATACGTGATAATTTACATAAAATAATAACAGGGTGCAAGAATGATTGTTGTATTACAATAATTTGAAGCTGATTTTAGGACGTCATGAGAATTGATTTGCACCGGAGTATATATTCCTATTCGTTAACATTCTATTAGTTTTATAAACATGTGTTTACTTCATTTTTCATTTACAATATTTACATATCACATTTATGCCCTAATTATGTTTGATTTGCTTGTTAATACATTCAAATATTTTCAGGAAACTTTACGAGTTTTTAGCGGAGCAGTGTAAGTATATTTGAATGTATTAATATTAAGTGAATTATATATTCTATCTCACGAAGGATGCTATAACAGTAAGAAAAATTATTAAAATTAGAATAAAACCATTAAAATTTACTTGAGAACTGGATGATTTTCTTCGCAGCGATGCCATCTTGTCACCTTAAAGAAAATTAAAAAGTTAAACCAATTCCGATTTATTGATTGTATTTTTACCTTCTTCAACAAAGATATATATGGATGCTGGTTCAGTGTTAGAAGCACTGCAAGTATAGTTACCCGAATCTCCATCATGAGTATCCCTAATAGTGAGCCTGCTTTGAGTTTCGGACCCTGGAAGAGTTTCCACACTGATTCCACCTCTGGCTGTGTCATAATTGATCATACGGTCGTTGTGATACCAAAAGACGTATTGGGGAGGGGTCGGGCTCTGTAAAATTGTTTTTATTTATTTTATTTATTAATTTAGGCTCTATTGAGACACTGCAGAATTTAGTCGGTCTTATAAACAGTTCGTGATATTTTACACTTCCCAAAAGTTTTGATTTACGTTGGCAATTAAATACGCGTAATGCCTCATGAAAAATGTTGAAAACTTTTTGAATTAATGAGCCATCTGTACATGTGTAGCACGTAAAACAATTAAATATCACTTTTCACAACAATCCTACAAGTTCCGCGAAAAAATTTATCGCTCCTACTTCAACCCACTCTCGAATTTTGAATAAATTGAATGTAGGAAACAACTGTTAGAATATTTATTTCAAATAAGTATTTTAACGAATATTCGAAGCAAATATTAGGAGCAATTACAATCTTTAAATTAGTTTGAGGTAGCAGCTGAGATATAATCAAGAAATTTAATGTAAATGTCGAGTAAAAGGGAAAAAAATTATTAAAGGTAAATATTTTGTTAGGATTATTTTTCAAATGAAATACAAATATTTTAAGCTTGTAAGAGAAGTAAAGAACTCATAAAACCTGAATATTTTTGAATTTTGATGATAAAATGTGTGCAAACATTTAGACAGAAGTTATTTTTTGAACTTTCCCGCCCTTAGACGCGCAGAAGCAATAGACAAGATTATTTTTACCTTTTCTATAACACAAACTAGACTGATAATGCTTCCAATATCAACGTGTCTTTCTGTCGAGCCCTGAATGGAGGCTTCCGGTACAACAATTTG
Source organism: Dromius quadrimaculatus (assembly GCA_963989225.1). Taxonomy (NCBI): domain Eukaryota; kingdom Metazoa; phylum Arthropoda; class Insecta; order Coleoptera; family Carabidae; genus Dromius; species Dromius quadrimaculatus. The sequence continues at coordinate 55,429,432 of OZ022330.1, forward strand.
CAGATTTACGAAGTGTGAAATGAGTCCTATGCTGGTTGACACCTGAAACAATGGTTACAATTAAAAATACTAACATAAATTATGTAAAAATAATTACAGTAAAACAGCTGGAGTTGCTAGAATAAATTTAATTTGCAAAAAAAGTGTATTTATTCAATATTTTTTATGTTTTGTTGTGTGTGAATATTTACATATCCCGACATTTAGGTAGAACATTTTTTGATGATTCATCATCCTGTAAATTAAATACAAAGTATATTATTTACCCAAAATAAATATTAATGTTTGCATTCGCTACTATATTCGTTGCAGCATCCGGTAAATGAATAACAGGATAACATCACGTTGCGCAGGTATTTTTTCTTTTCATGGTTGCCTCTATTTATTTTCCCCTTCAAGCTTCATTAGCGCAGCTCCATATGCGGGTGAGATAAACCTTTTATCTTCACTAAGGAAAAAATTTCAGCCATTTGCACTCACCTGAAAATGGCTCACACAGGGCCGGGATTATAATAATGCAAATATTATAAGAAATGGAAATGCAGCGCGCTACTAATTTCATTAATAAAAGTACTTAAAACACAACAGAGTTAGGTAAATTCAAGTGAATGTAATCTAAAATAGATTTATATTCAATTTAATTAGGTAATCCAGGACTAAAGCGAAATTTGTAATCAATTAAAAATTAAATTGGTTTCGTCGTCTTGAAGTTACCCGATCCAATATATTTACAATTAAATTGTTTCGCCCTGTTTTGAACAAATTCTCTGCTCGCACAACTCTTCACCAATAATTAAAAGTTGGCCGATAGATGGCTTTTATAACAAAACTATTATAAATATTTAGTAAATTGATTGACACAATTTCGTTTTCAAGCATTTGGCAACATTGTTTGGAAATAGTCGAACAGTTCCCATTCACACAAAACATATATCCTCTTGTGTATTTGCACGTGTAAACACACCTTTATCCTATAGTATTGCGCTTTGCACTTCCATGCAAAACATTTTGTGATGTGTGGGTCACAGCACACTCGACTAAAGCTCCACTAAAGCCCGTTAATTGGCAATTATGAAGGTGCGCCGTTTCATTATTTGACCAACCAGCAGTCTCTGGGATAAGTCCCCATCATACCACCAATATTCCCTTTTGCTTCATCCCTTATGTACTTTGATCAACTTCATTATACATTTACAAAGAACTATTCACACATTTGAAGTGCATTATTAGACATTTACAAGAATATTTATGCGGTCGATTTATTGAATAAATCAAATTTTGCGTTCTTTAACGCCCTTCACAGCAGTACCTAATTTATTGGATCACTTTATTAGAGCCTGAAACGTTCATTTCTGCAATAAAAATCGAAAACATATAACCCCCCCTTATGGAAACGAATCAAATACAAGTTTTTATTCATTTTCTTGGAAACTAGCAAATACTTTAGAATGCGGTTTTCACTATTTGATTAATAATGATTTTGTACATCTATAAAAAAATTTTAGGTCCTAATGACTTGTAAATAATATAATAAATGGATAATTGATTTTTCGTCCTGTGAAATAAAGCATGATAATATGGGGTATTTAGACGACCATATTTTTTCCTTGATAAAATATTAAATTTTATAACCAACAATGCATATTTGAGGGTAGATTTCAATTTTTTTATGATATAATTAATGATATAAGCAATATGACATGAAAGATAATTATTGCGGCTACAGGAATTAATTTTATATTAAGAAAATTGATGCTAAGTATTATTTGTTTATATATATATATAGTGGCTTAACACTCTAACGAAACTTTCTAGATCCTTTTTTTTGGAGGCAAACGCTCTCCATTACAACTTTAAATATTCTTGGCTATGTTGCTCCATATTTTCCTGTTTTCTGTTTTTTGTTTCCAATCTCTAATTCTTCTACTTCATTTATTCAATTGTTCTTGATCTTCCCTTTCTTCTTTTGCTTCTAGGGTTCCACTGCATTATTGACTTGATTGTATCTTGCTCGCTGGCTCTCCATACATGCCCAAGCCATTTTATCCTTTGTTGTTTTATTCTTTCTACTATGTCTTCTCCACTATTAGGCTGGGAGCTAGTGACAGGTGGGGTTCTCCAATTTTATACCGCTTGCCTTTTTGAGGGTTGATAATTTACCTCTTGATGAGAAAGATAAAAATGTTATTGAGCGATGCACGCTTTCCGGTCATAGTTCAAATCTCAATCAAAGGTCTGAAAAAAAAGTGGTTTTTTCCGTGATTTCATTTTGCATGCCTTTGTAATGTTGAATTATTGAAATTAATCTAAAGCCAAGTACTGAAAGGCAAGCGATTCGCAACAGCCCAAGTGGCTCAAATGGTTGCGTGAACTTGTGAAAAAAAATATGAAAAATGCCGTGTTTCCAAATTGCATGCCAATGGAAAGAATTGAAGTTTTAGTCATAAAATCCTTGTAAAAAAATTGGCAAGCATTCCTCGTTGGCGCAAGGGTTTGAAATTTGGGAGTAATCTTGCATAAATTTTGCACCAATTAGCCGTGATTTCAAACTACCTCAAATGGAGCAAAAACTTCATTTTGAAGTGAAGCAATTATAAATTCAGAATGGCATGCATGTTGCTTAAGCCCTTCATATTTTAAATAATAATGAAAGTTGCATAAAAAACTAGCAAAATTTCTCTAACTTCATTCTGCCTGCCATTCTGTATTACAACAATAAATGCTGTTATAAATTAATTTGGGAAATGGCAAGCATGTTTCTCAAGCCCTTCATATTTTAAATGATGATGGAAGTTGCATAAAAAACACGCAAAATTTCTCCGACTTCATTCTGCCTGCCATTTTATATAACATTAATAAATGCTGTTTCAAATTCTTTTGGAAAATGGCATGCATGTAACTCTGTCCGATCATTGAAAAACTTTGGAAAAAGTAATAAAAAGTAAGAATATTTCCGTTATTTTATTTTGTATTTCAATAAAGAAACACTTATGCTTCAAGTTGAAATAAAAAAAATATTCAATGCATATGACATAAGACAAACATTAACAAATGAAAAAAAAAATCAAGAAAATATGTTCCAGAATCAACTTAGTTTGTAATTATAGACATGGCAGGAGGTAAATCTTTCATAATAGTGCAGATTATATATTCAAAGTAATACAATTAGATTCATAAACAATACTTTTATACCAGTAAGTTTTCCGTTTGGCATAAATAAGTGAAGAATAGTATGAAAATGAATAGAGTTAAAGAGCATGATTTTCTCTCATTGGGGGAAAGTTGAAACATTCCAAGTTAATAATTGTAGGAAGAGTTAAACTTCAATTTATGATTCATATATTTTTGATGAAAAAGATACCTTAAAATGACTTCGAAAGTCGAAATTATCATCGTAAATTAATAAAGAAAATCATAAATTAAAACTTTACTCTTCCCACAATTATGAAAGAGCATGATATTGTAAAAAGGACCGACAATAAGGACGATAGGGATTAATCGGACTATGATGACAGCGACACTTATTCTCAAATAGGTGGTGAAACTACTGAAGAGGAACCTGAAATTGACAATAATTATGATGAAGAAATGGAAATTGGAGCAATTATTGCCAATTTCAGATTCCTTTCCATTCCTATTTATTTATATTATGAAACATCCCATTGGCTATCTAAGTATGATTTTTTTATGATAATAAATTTTTTCTCCTAGTACAAATAAGCTTTTTTATTTTTTCATAATGATAATAATATTTTTGCCTGATAATGAAGATATACCTACTCTTAAGTTCCAGATGAAGGCAATTTAACTTTCAAAAATATATTTTGTTACAATATTCCATTCACATAACTTATTCACATTCCGGGGGAAAAGTAAGTACATAATTATTATTTTTTTCGTTGTTAATATGTGTGAATATTATTTTATTGATAGCAAGATTCAAAACCTCAATGTTTCACAAATTTGGGATGTCAACTGTACATACGTGTTTCGTCCTTATTAGGACTCTTTGATATGGTATTATTCTAGTGCCTTATTGGTTGCAATTTAATGTTATACCCAGTTAGAGCTAATACTGATATTAATGGGAAAATTTGATGTTTCCAGTGATTTCAATTGAATATTTTTGGAATTGTTGCTATGGAAACATTATGGATAATTTAAATTGTAGCTCTCTGCAATATTTTGGAAGAGATTCACCTAGGCCATTATTGTTTGAAATAAGTCAAAAAGTTTCAATAAATAAATTCGCAGAATAATTCCTGTCAATTTTATTGAATTAATTTATGGGCACTTTTTCTCAATCCCTTTTCCAAAATTTATCAATGATGAGCCTGAGCAACATGCTTGCCATTCTTTGTGTCGTCTAAAAAAAATAATTTTGAACGAAATACACAATGGCATGCAAAATAAAATGACGGCAATTTTACTTCTTTTTTTTACAACTTTCTCAATGCATGCCTCCATTTTGGGACATCCTGGGGTGCATGCCAATTTCCTCAATAACAATTCATCGAACAAATTACCTATAGTTGAAATGGCATGCAATTTCAAATCACGGCTAATTGGTGCAAAATTTATGCAAGATTACCCCCAAATTTCAAACCCTTGCGCCAACGAGGAATGCTTGCCAATTTTTTTACAAGGGTTTTATGACTAAAACTTCAATTCTTTCCATTGGCATGCAATTTGGAAACACGGCATTTTTCATATTTTTTTTCACAAGTTCACGCAACCATTTGAGCCACTTGGGCTGTTGCGAATCGCTTGCCTTTCAGTACTTGGCTTTAGATTAATTTCAATAACTCAACATTACAAAGGCATGCAAAATGTAATCACGGAAAAAACCACTTTTTTTTCAGACCTTTGATTGAGATTTGAACTATGACCGGAAAGCGTGCATCGCTCAATAACATTTTTATCATGTTTATCAAGAGGTAAATTATCAACCCTCAAAAAGGCAAGCGGTATAAAATTGGAGAACCCCACCTGTCACTAGCTCCCAGTCTATATTAGTTCTTGTTCAATCTCGTGGTTCATTCTTATTCTATATTCTGTATCTGTTATTTTTATGGGTCCTAATATTCATCTTATTATTTTCCTTTCAGTTATTCTCAACTGTTCTTCGTTCTTTTTTGTCATTGACATTGTTTCCGCTGCGTATAATGTTATTGGTCTTATTATGGTTCTATATATTCTCATTTTTGTAGTTTCCGATATAATTTTACTTTCTAGAAGTTTTCTATCTGCGTGGAAAGATTTATTTGTTACCGTTATTTTTTCTTTTATTTCTATTTCTCTATTTCCTTTGTTCGTTAACAATACTCCTTGGTATTTAAATTTATCTACTTGCTCGTATTACAATTATATTTTCTTCTACCTTGTTTCCGATTATCATTATTTTGGTCTTTCCTTCGTTTATTTCTAGCCCTATTTTCTTTCCTTCACTTATTATTTCCTCCAGTATTTCTTTCATCACTTTTCTATTCTTTGCTACAATTGCTATGTCATCTACGTATGCTATTATTTGTCCTCCTCTTGTTCTGAGTGTTCCCTTTGTTATATTTCTCATTGCGTGCTCTAAGGCTAAATTAAATAACGTGGCTGATAGGGCATCGCCTTGTCTAACTCCTTTATTTATTATTATGTCTTCTGTTTCTCCTTTTTGAGTCCTAATGCTTATTTTTGTTCCTCTCATGGTCATAGCTATTATTCTCCTCAATTTTCCTGCTACTTGCAAGTCTTTTAAAGCTGCCATTAATTTTCCTCTTTTATTTGAGTCGAACGCCTGTTTAAAATCAATAAATAGTATTTCAGTTTTTAGTTCATATTCCAGTGTTTTTTCAATTATTTGTTTTATAGTGTGTATGGCATCTATAGTTGACTTCCCTTTCACAAAGCCACACTGATATTGCCTGATGGTCCCTCTTGTCACATTTGTTATCCTTCTCTGTATTAATGTCGACATTATTTTGTAAGCTGTGTTTAAAAGTGTGATTCCTATATAAGTTTGATATACTTGTTGGTCTCCTTTTTTGTATATAGTTATTATTTGTCCTATTTCCCAATCTTTCGGCATTTCTTCTTTTCTCCATATTTCTAGTATAAGCTCATGTATTTGCCGCATGACTATTTTGCCTCCATATTTTATCAGTTCTATGTTCATTTTATCTTTTCCTGGTGATCTAGCGGTTTTCATGTTTTTTATTATTTCATTTACTTCATCTAGAATAGGTTCTATTAATTCTATTTCGTTTTCTTCTGGGGTATCAACTAACAATTCTTGTTCTGGTTCAGCTAATAGATCTTTGAAGTATCCCATCCATACTTTCTTGTATTGTTGGTCATTTTCTGATGAGATTCCATTTTTGTCCTTTATTCCGTATGTTTTACCTTTATATGTTCGTTTATTTCTTTATGAAATTTCTTTGTGTTTCTATTCAATCTTTCTTCTTCAATTTTTTTTTACCCATATTCTCTTATTTTTTCTGATATTTTTATTACATTTATTTCTTAATCTTTCATATTCGTCTTTATCTTTATTTTTATTTGTTGCTATAAATTTTAACCTTGCTGGCCTAGCTTTCTTTACCTATCCATTTTTGAGCAGCGTCATTTATACATTTATTTGTTTTTAGAGTTGTGTATACTTTTTTTTGTCAATATGTCTATTAGAAAAACCTCAAAAAAATTTAACAGAGAAAAGCTGAGAAAACATTTAAACAAGTTTTAATTTATTTTCTCAAAAACTGGTTCAGATATTTGAATGATGTAACTATTTGATTGGAAATAATTTTTTTGGGGTTGATGACGTGTAAATGGCTTTTTCATCCTGTAGGGGGAAGTACCTATGTTTGTATGTGAAATTTAATGCATTTTATCACAAAATATGTCATATTTTCCTGTATCAAAATATGAGTTTTTATTATTAAAAACGTATATTTAAGGGTCGTATTTTTCTGTGAACTGATGTATGAAAGAGGCAACCAGCAGATATATTAAAAAAAATATATATTCCGGCTATTTGAATGACTTTTTGAAGATAAAACTTTGAATGTAATATCAGAAAAATATTATTACTTGGAGCAATACATATTTTTCTCAATATCTTTATTAAAAAATGAACTTTACTTGTCTATTACTATGAATACATATTTAAGGGTAGTTTTATCGCTTGAAGTATACATAGGTGTGTTAAAACAGTTTGTTTTTATTGAAAGGTCCGTAATTTAATTTTGTTAGTGGTGAAATAGCATTTTTTCTTGTATGTATCCCTCACCTGACATTCATAGGTGCCGTTATCCCTTTTCTGCACGAATTTAATCTGCAGGGTCCAGTCGTCTGAACCCTCGGGATGCAGAATCTGAAAACGTTCGTCGTTCGTGTATGTCAGCATTCCAGACGACAGGATATGCCAGTCGCGGCGACGAACCCAGGATACGTGCTGAATGAAATGCTTAAACACACACAGACATCAAAGTACATCTTGAGGGTCTAGAATAACAAAATTTCGAGAATCATTACAATTTGAACAGAAATTTGAAAGAACAGTAAACTGAATATGAATGAACTACAATTTCTTCGTATAGATAATCAGAAAGATTGAAATACTTCTGAATTTTTTAATTCAACCCTGTACATTATAAATTTGTAATAAAAACATATTTTTGGAAAATAAGATGTGAAAATTTTGACGTTTAAAATAAATTTGACGAATTACAATTTCATGCCCCACCAAAACAGTCTTAAATAATAAAGAAGATTCAAATATATGTGAATCCCTTAATTCAACCCTGTAGAGTACAAATTTGCAATTAAATCAAAAATTGATGCCCAAATTTTCGAGAAATTGCATTAGAAACACAAAATGGTCCATATTCAAATATGTTGTCCTTCCACGTTCCCAAACTAATTTTTATTAAATTTTGGGCTAGTATCAATATGAAAATTACAGTTTATTATTCTATAAAGTCCATTTAAGTGATCTACTAGTCAAAGTATTTAAATGAAAGAGGTAACGATAAAAAATTCAAGGGATTTAAGACACAATTTATCTCATGGATCTGATCTTCCTTGGCAGGCTTCACTAAATGAAGGGCTTTCGACCTTTTTATAATCACATTAATTAAAATTTTTTTGAAATGAGCTTTCCGTATTTCTCTTAATGAATTTTACGCTCGTTAAAAGAAAATTCGATAATTTCATCATAAATATTCAAGTTGATTTAAAAAAAATTATTAATTATTTTTAAACCGCTCTTTGAAGTATTTCCTCTTTAATTATAAATATTGGAACTATTTAAAATTCTCGTTTTGTATTGTTTGTATTTATTTCATCCGAATTATCCAAAATATGGCTTAATAAAAAAATTTACTGAAACAACAATATTTTGTACATTTTGGCATGAATTAATATGTTTTACAATGGGATTGTTTGCAAATATTGTTTCAACAAATGTCATAAATGATAGACTGTCCTATAATTCAACGTCAAAGTACGAAATCCCTCTACGAAATGTTGATTAAATCATAGTTCATAAAAATGCATACTTATATAAAATCAAGTCACGAATGGCAGGCGAAACGCGAATTTTGCTCACGCTACAAAACAATGAAAATAAACAGAAAAATGAGGTCCTATTTCCATTTCTAAAATCCAAATATTTGGACGAAAACGAAGGTATTAATCGATAAAAGATATATTTTGAAGGTAAAATACTACAGGAGGATGAAATTGCATTAATATTTAAACAGTTGCAGTGTAGCTACGTATGGATTCTTACCTCTGCACCATTTGCATTGCGGTCGCCAAAAGATCGAACTTGGCAATGCAAAAAGGCCGTAGTGCCCAGTTGCGAAGTAACATTGGTCACAGTGTTGTTCTCCATCATTCCCCCCCAGCCATTTTCCATGTTTTGGGGCTCATCCATGCCTGGGTGCCACAAAGTACGCCAATCAGGATAAGAGGTTTGGACGTCGCGACGTCCTGCAACGAGATATACCAGAGATTTAACAATCATGCCATAATAACTTTCATTAAACAATATTAAGTAATATCTTGTCTTAGAGTATGTTGCAAATTTGCCAAAGACGTCTTTGAAGTTTGTAATAAACAGCACTACATTAGCTCCGTAACAGCGTTTACTCAATATTTTAGGAGATTCAGACAGAACTAATTTTTGAGGGCTGAGTTATAAGGGTTAAAATTAATTATATAATAAATATCATTACCCAAGATTTCTGTTTGTGTTTGGTTTATTATTGCTTTGTGTCCAGTCTCCGTTGAATAATTTAACCCGTTATACCGTAGGGTTAATGACCAAGGGTTGAAATTGATTTTATAATAAATTAGCTTTTTTTGAAGCGTTTTGATCATTATTTTCTATTGTTATTTTGAAATATATATTTTCAAAGGATGATAGATTTTCGTTAACCCCTCATATTGATAGGGTTGAAACTCGTTTGCTATATATTGGCCTATATACCAGCGTTTGGATCATTTCTCAATGATTGTTATTTTAAAATATATGAGCTTTAAAGTGTGACAAATTTTTGTTATTATTCAACCCCTTATACCAGTAGGGGTGTAAGATCAAATATTGGAATTAATTTTGTAATAAATAGCATACATAAACTTTCTACCAGCTTTTGATTCATTACTATTTTAAACGATATAAACATTCAAAGTGTGAAAGATTTTCGTTATAAAATTCCATCCCTAAATCGATATAATTGAAAAATCAAGGGTTGAAACAGGTTTTCTAAAAAATTGCAATATATAAGCTTTCTAGCAGCGTTTGAATCATTACTTTACGCTACTTATTTTAACAGATATAAGCTTTCAAAGTATGACAGATTTTCGTTACATCATTTGATCCCTTATACAGATAGGGTGTCAAATCAAATTTTGGAACTGGTTTTGTAACAAATGGCACTATATAAACTTCTTATCAGTGTTTGTTTACGATTTTTATTTTAAAAGATATGAGCTTTCAAAGTGTGACAATTTTTGTTGTATCATTCAATCCGTCATAATATCAATATGTCTTTGATGCTACCGTACAGAAGGGTTGAATGATATAGTGTTGAATGGTTTCATAATTATGGCACTCTCAAGCTTTTTATCGATGTTTTTCATGTCATTCATTCATTTAAAACGAAAAGAATATTTGTATTTTGGCAGTAAATTGAGATCTTAGCTTACCTCTGTAATTTTATTTTTGCATATTTTGTGAGATATGTTAAATTTGTCTAATAACTGATTATTATCTTAGGAAATATAAGCTTTGGAAATGTGTTAGATCTTCGTTGCATAATTTAATCGGTAGGGCTGAAAGATCAAGGGTTGAAACTAGTCTTGGTACCATAAAATATACAGTGGCGGCGCTAGACTTTGTGGATTACAGGGACTCAGCCTTTGTGCTATGTTGGAGAAAAATTTTCGAAGGTCAAATATCATTACATTAAAGTTACATGTTATTTGTTCTAACTTATAATCATTTGAAGAGCGTTCCCGGAATGACGTTTACGAGATAACTATTCAATTATAAAATTATATCTGTTCTAACTCATGGTTATTTAAAGAGCATTCCCAAAATAAATTTTCCAATTATAAAGTGATATCTTTTCTAACTTATGGTCATTTGGAGAGCGTTCCCGGAATGACGTTTACAGGATAACTATTAAATTATAGAATGATATCTGCTCTAGCTCATGGTTATTTAAAGAGCGTCTCCAGAATGACGTTCACGAGGTGACTATTCAATTTTAAAATGATATCCGTTATGGTCATTTAAAGAGCGTTCCTGGAATGATGTTCACGAGATAAATGTTCAACTATGAGGTGATATCTGTTACAACTTGTGGAACAATTAAAGAGCGTTCCCGGAATTATATTCACGAGATAACCATTCTACTCTACGAAGTGATATCTATTCTTACTTATGGTCACTTAAAGAGCGTTCCCAGAATGACGTTCACGTGATATCTGTTCTAACTTATGGTCATTTAAAGAGCATTCCCGGAATGACGTTCACGAGATAACTATTCAATTATAAAGTGATATCTCCTCTAACTTATGGTCATTTAAAGAGCGTTCCCGGAATGACGCTCAAGAGATAACTATTGAATTAAAAAACGAAATTCTAATATGTATATTAATTTTAATATAATAGTATAATGTATATGAAATGCAGTTTCGAATATTTCATCCATAATTTCTGAACACTTCACAGTGGCTCGGGACAATTTCACTGTGGCTCGAGCCACTGTAAAAACAGCCTGCTGCCGCCACTGAAAATATAACTTTCAGCAGTCAATTTATTATTTGAAGAATATTATTTCCAGAAATTCAAACAAAATCTTAAGGAATCTCACCAATTATTTTTTTTGTGCTACTGTATTTAAGGGTTGAAGGATGTGAGACTGAAATTAGTTTCATAATCAATGACACCATATAAATTTTTTATCAGTGTTTGGTTCACCATCCTACGGTTATTATTTCAGCCCCCTCTACTAGCGGGGTTGAATTTCAACGAGCTGATCTATATATGGGCTTTTTGGGCTGCAGCTCAAGGCTCCGTGCATATAAAGGGTCTCCACCCCCACTGAACAGTCCCCGTTGAAGATAATAAACAATATTTTTTTGACAAAATTGCAATTAGAGTGATTAATTAGGTTGGTCCTCAAATAGTGTTAGCCTAGGGCCGCAAATTCACGGCCCCAATCTAGGGTTGGAAGAAATCAGATTTTTTAAATAAAAATCAAAAAAATCGATTTTTTTTTATTTAAATCGGATTTTTCTGATTTAAATCGGATTTTTTTGATTTAAATCACAGTTTTTTATAATTAGACAGAAAAATAAGGATTTGAATCAATTGATTTGAATCATGACAACCCTAAATAAAACAGCCTTCGCAAAATATGATACCTATAATATTTTTATTTTTACCATCGTTTGGCTTTAGTATGATCATTATTTTAGGAGATTCAGATAAAATAATTTGGAGTTTCGCTTTTTTTGGGTTGAAGAATGAAGGGCTGAATTGGTCTTACAATAACTGGTATTAAATAATATTTTTATCAGCGTTTGGTACATTGTTTCACCATTATTAATTGAGTAGATTTATAAGCTTTAGAATTGAGTACGATTTTCGTTGCATCGTTTAGGTTTTAAATATCAAGGGCTAAAACTTGTCTCGTAAATTAGGATATTTATAATCTTTGTATCACAATTTGTTTTTTAATGTAAGATTATTATTCAAGACATTCAAACAGTCATATGGAAATTTGTTTAATTTTTTATTGTCTTGCTACTGAATAAGGGATGAAAGATGAAGGGCTGGATTGGCTGTATAATAACTGGTACTAAATGAGATTTCTATCAGCGTTTGGATCATCATTCAACCATTATTATTTTAGTAGATATAAGCTTTAAGATTGCGTTAGATATCGGTTGCGTCATTTAGCTCCCTCTATTAGCAGGGTTGAAATATCAAGGGTTGAAACTGGTTTCGGGAATGACGATATTTATAATCTTTATATCAGAGTTTGCTTCTTTATTGTATGTTTATTTAAGAAGATTCGGACAGTCATATGGAACTTCGTTTTTTTTTATTGTCACGCTATTGTGTAAAGGTTTTCGTAGCAATATGCGAAATATTTGTTGACGCATTGCGTGGGCGAAAGTTTCTGAGTAGAAAGACGTACTAATTGTATGAAGGCTTTGTTCCGCGATATCTTTCATATTTTAACACATTATTAAAACCACTAATACATTTGAATTACAATATTTATGTTTGAATCTACCCCAGCTCGTAGTTACCAATTAAAAACTCATCATTGCAACCCTCCACAAACATGATTTAAAAACAATGTCATTTTTCAAATTCCACATATCAACAAACGAAGCCAATCAGAGAATTTATGAAAATGGTGGGCTTTATGGAATTACATACTCGTTACAGCTTCAACTATGAGTTCGTGCGCTGAAAATGGAAAATAAAGTTTAACAGGGCAGTAAACTTGTTAGGGAATAACCTTGATTTTAACGGCAGTTTAAAATCCAGTGATTTTATCGTTTATTGGATGAAATTACCAAACTAGGTTAATCACTACAATTAAAATGTTCTCTTGAACCAAGAGTCAAAAATTGAGACAGGAAATCATTATTTGTGATGTGAATAGTGGGGAGTTACAATTTAGGGGATGATTATTATCATTTTTCATTAAATTTTTATAAAATTTTGGATTCAGGGCATACTGAATGTTCACTGAATGGAGACATGTAAGTAGTTCGTAAATATTTAAATTACAATTTGTTCGACATGAATACCTGATGCACTTCACACACCTCGACATAAAAGACATGGTGAGGACAAAACAGGACCGTATTCTCACTAAATCGACCACAAATTTAAAATTTGTAGTCACATTCATCTGAAATGATTTGTAATTGTAAGAAAGCTCAGGATTTAAAACAACAAAGCTAAACAATTATATTATTTAATTATGGTGCAAGGGACTTGATTTGTTGTTGGATTCATACAAAAATTTTAATTTTGTATTTTTAAGGGTTCATCCAAAGATAAACTACTTGAAATATCTATTCCGGCTCTGTAGGTTCTCAAAGAAGCGACTCAAAAGACGTCTCACTCTTCGACATCTATTGATAGAAACACTTCACCGGTTTGTGGAGACTGGAGAAAGAGTTTCAATCTTTATTTAGGATTGAGCTATATACTTAGAAAGTGCACTCTCCCAGAACAATACCTATATTCTTCTTCTTCCTATTCTTTCATTACTCATCCAGTATCCATCCTTTGTTATAGCTGTTCTAAACTCCTATAAGATCTCGTAGATCAAGCTGGCGTTGGAGACAGACTCAATCAACTAAAATTATTCTTTATTCGATTAAACTGGTATTGAAGATCTAAAATCATTCTTTAGTAGATCAAGCACGACTGATTTGCTTCGTAGATTCAATGAACACTTTGTAGACAAGTTCTGTGAACTTGAATACATCTTCTATTATCAGATCCCTCTTGCCTTTTCTCTATTCCTGCTAAGTTTGATGCAAAGGCGAACAAAGCTATACAGAGTAACTAAACATCCCACAGCCATCTAAGACATTTCGGAATGTTCTCAATTTCAGTGCAGTATTGATTTGGGCCAAATCGGTAAAGGCCACTGCACAGAGGAAGGAAATTAGAGCCTTTGTCTTCCAAAATCCATTCAGGGAGTCAATTAAATTAAACTATATATACTATTCATATTATATATTATATATTTAAAATAGTAATAATAAAATTCACAATCAAAATGAAATATCCTCACAATATCTCTCGACCAATGTATCACGGTTGGATTCTCAATAGCATTTTAAAGCTCTTGAAATCGGTTGATTCTTAATAAAGACCCAACTTCTCGTTCCGAAAGCAGGGTTCATAATATTGCCGAGGTTTTACGCTCGATTTCCGCCCATCTAATCTTGAAATTTTTTTCTTCACCAACAATTTTTCCAGCTAAATGTAACCACAACCACAAACAGAGAATATTTTGGTTACAGTGGAATTGGTGCAGAAGTAATCTGCTTAGTCCTTTGTACCTGATTAATGAACAGGGAAATAGCAACAGGAGCTAATTTATGGAGAAATTAAAAAATACTCCAATAAATCGAGCCCAGAGGAAATGAATTACAATGATCATTCATCTGAAGGGCGGAAAAGCATTACAGAAAATTGAGATATAAGAGGGTAGTAATTTTCCTCTCCCAGTTATTTTTAATATATGTAAATTAGTACAAGTGGGAAAATTTTAATTTCAGAATGTGTTACAGCACGAATTTATAAAAATATTAGTTACCCGGTAAAAACCAAATAAAAATGTAACCCCATTTTGTGAATTGTAAGCTTGGGAATAGCCAAACTTCACATGTTACTATTAAAATAAAATATTTTATATCTGCGGTACATTTTATCTAGTCTGTTTTGCAATGAATTTTTATGTATACAGAGAATTATGAGATTCGCACAAACTCTATTCAATATTAAACATATCTACGTGTATTATTGTCAAAAAAAGGTATTCACAGATTAGAGGGCACCTTTGCGAGCTTCCCTCAGTATAAATGTCGAATATTTCCTTTTTTGTGCTTAAACCAAATTTTTACGAAAGCTTCTGCTTTACTGAAAGCCTACCACCGTTTCCCCTCCAAGTCGGATTTTAATTTTGGAAATAGAAGGGCTAGATCTGAGCTGTAAGGGAAGTGAAACATTTTTCCAACAAAAGTTTCTTCGAAATTCTCTTGATCCTCGAGCAGAATGTGCGGGAGCATTACCGCAGCGCATAAAAACTTCATGAAGATTATCTGGTATTTTCTTCAATAATTCCTGTTTCCTTTTCCAAATATTTCACGACATCAATAATTTTTGAACAGAATAGCATTACTAAAGTGGAATAAAACTCCTTTAAGAAGCTTGCATGGTCTTCTTTTTTTTTATTAATTCCTGTCACCAGATAAGAAGCTGTGATTGTCTTGTCCTTTCAGGACATCGACTGCTTCTTCGATATCTCAATAAACGGCAGCCAAAACTTTTTGAACTGAGGAGCATTACCAAAATGGAATAAAACTCTTCGAAGAAGCTTGCCTGTCTTTTTTTCAATAATTCTTGTCACTAGCTCTGACAGTCTTTTTTTCTGTCAGGTCGTCAATCAAGACTTGTTCCTCGTTATACAAAAAAACGGCAACCATAACTTTTAGAACAGAGGAACATTACCAAAGTGGAATAAAACTACTTTAAGAAACTTGTCTGATCTTTTTTTTACAATTAATTTTTATGATTTTGATTTGGACTACCCTTTAACTATCCCAGAAAACGGCGACCATAGCTTTTTCAACAAAGGAGCATTACCAAAGTAAAAATAACCTCTTTGAGAAGCTTCTCTGATCTTTTTGATTAATTCCTATTCCCAAATAAGAAACTGTGATTGTCTTGTCCTTTCAGGACTTCCATTACTTCCTCACTATCCCTAAAAACGACGACCATAATTTTTTGAACAGAGGAGCATTACCAAAGTGGAATAAAATTTCTTTAAGAAGCTTTCCTGGTCTTAATTTTCAATTCTTGTTCTCAAATAAGAAACTGTGACTGTCTTGTTCTCTGTTAGGACGTCGATTGAGACTACTATACCAAAAAATGGCGACAGTAACTTTTTGAACTGAGGAGCATTACCAAGGTGGAATGAAACTCCTTTAAGAAGCTTGCCTGGTCTTCTTTTTCATCAATTTCTGTCCTCAAATAATAATAAGAAGCTGTGATAGTCTTTTTCTCTTTCAGGAATTCAATTAAGACTTCTTTCTTGCTATCACAATAAACGACGACCAAAACTTTTTGAACAGAGGGGCTTCACCAAAGTGAAATAAAACTCCTAGACGAAGCTTGCATGTTTTTCTTTTTCGTTAATTCCTGCTCTGAAATAAGGGGCTGTAACTGTCTTTGCCTCTTTCAAGACGTAAATAATAATAAAAAACGGTAACCCTAATTTTTTCAGCAGAGTAGCATTCCCAAAGTGGAGAAGCTTGTCTGGCCTTCTTTTTTATCAATTCCTGTCCCTAAATAACAAGTTGTGACAGTCTTTTTCTCTGTCAGGTCATCAATTAGAACTTCTTCCTCGGTTTCTCCAAAAAACGGCAACCATAACTTTTTGAACAGAGGAACATTACCAAAGTGGAATAAAACTCCTTTAAAAAGCTTGCCCAATCTTTTTCTCATTAATTTTTATTCCCAAATAAGAAGCAGTGATTGTCTTTTGTTATTTTTTATGATTTTGATTAGGACTACCCTTTTACTTTTCAAAAAACGGCGACCATAACTTTTTCAATAGAAGAGCATTACCAGAGTAAGGAATAACTTCCTTAAGAGGCTTGCCTGATCTTTTTTTTATCAGTTCCTGTTCCCAAAAAAAAGTTGTGGCTGTCTTGTTCTTCCAGAACGTCGAATACTTCCTCGCTATCCCAAAAAACGGCGACCATAACTTTTTGAACAGAGGAGCATCACCAAAGTGGAATAAAAATTCTTTAAGAAGCTTTCCTGGTCTTAATTTTTTATTCTTGCTATCAAATAAGAAACTGTGACTGTCTTATTCTCTGTTAGGACGTCGATTGAGACTACTATCCCAAAAAATGGCGACAGTAACTTTTTGAACAGAGGAGCATTACCAAAGTGGAATGAAACTCCTTTTGGTCTTCTTTTTCACTAATTCCTGTCATTAAATAAGAAGTTGTGACAGTATCTTCTCTGTCAGGTCATCAATTACGATTTCTTCCTCGCTATTCCAAAAAACGGCAACCACAACTTTTTGAACAGAGGAACATCACCAAAGTGGAATAAAACTCCTTTAAAAAGCTTGCCTAGTCTTTTTTTAATTAATTCTTGTTCCCAAATAAGAAACAGTGACTGTCTTTTGTTTTTATTTTCATGATTTTAATCAGGATTACCGTTTTACCTTCCAAAAAACGGCGACCATAACTTTTTCAACAGAGAAGGTTTATCAAAGTAAAAGTTAGCTTCCTTGAGAAACTTGCCTGATATTTTTTTATTAATTACTGTTCCCAAATAAAAAGTTGTGACTGTCTTTTCCTCTTTCAACTTCTTCCTCGTTGTCTTAAAATACGGCGACCATAATTTTTTCAGCAGAGTAGCATTCCCGAAGTGGAGAAGCTTGTCTGGTCTTATTTTGTCCCTAAATAAGAAGTTGTGACAGTCTTTTTCTCTGTCAGGTCATTAATTACGACTTCTTTCTTGTTATCCCAAACAACGGCGACCATAACTTTTTGAACAGAGGAAAAATTATCATTTTTGTATGATTTTAATTAGGACTACCCTTTTACTATCCCAAAAAATGGCGAGCATAACTTTTTCAACAGAGGA
This sequence comes from Dromius quadrimaculatus, assembly GCA_963989225.1. Classification (NCBI taxonomy): domain Eukaryota; kingdom Metazoa; phylum Arthropoda; class Insecta; order Coleoptera; family Carabidae; genus Dromius; species Dromius quadrimaculatus. Next base: position 55,447,361 of record OZ022330.1, read on the forward strand.
GCATTACCAAAGCTTGCCAGGTCCTCTTTTTTATCAAGCCCTGTTTTTAAATAAGAAGCTGTGACTGTCTTGTCCTTTCAGGATGTTGAGTTCTTTCTCGCTATCCAAAAAAAAAAACGGCGACCATAACTTTTTGAACAGAGGAACATTACCAAAGTGATTAAGAAGCTTGCCTAGTCATTTTTTATTAATTTCTATTCCCAAATAAGAAGCTGTGACTGTCTTTGGTTTTTTTTTTATTTTAATCAGGGCTACCCTTTTACCTTCCAAAAAACGGCGACCATAACTTTTTCAACAGAGGAGCATTACCAAAGTAAAAATTAACTTCCTTGAGAAGTTTGTCTGATCATTTTTCTATTAATTCCTGTTCCCGAATAAAAAGTTGTGACTGTCTTGTCCTTTCAGGACGTCGACTTCTTCCTCCCTATCCCAAAAAAAAGGCGACCATAACTTTTTCAACAGTGGTATTACCAAAGTAGAAAATAACTGCTTTGAAAAGCTTGCCTGGTCTTTATTTTTATTAATTCCTGCTCCCAAATAAGAAGATGTGACTGTCTTTTGTCTTTTCATGAAACCAATTAGGACTACCTCCTCACTAAAAACGGCGACCATAATTTTTTTAGCGGTCATTCTGGAAAGTTCAGCTTTGCATGTTTTAGGCACCCAACAGGCGGATATCTTCGACAATCTAAACTGGCAGTTAGAATTGATTGAAATGCCAACTCTTTTAGCAACTTCACGTACTGAAATTCTTCTATTTTCGTCTAGCAGGATCCATACAATGATATAATTGTTAATTAAGTTCGACGGTCTCTCTTTTTGGTGGTCGTTCATAAGACTTCCCGTCTATTGGGAGCGGAAAGCTGCAAACTGCGAACTGATGAATGTACATCGTCCATTGCTGCTGTATTTACTCAGTATTCGTGCTTTATGTACATTCAATTATTCTTTGTAGTGTCCCGACCTGATGAAGTTAATAAAATTGCCGAAACCAGTCGTTTCAAAATAAATAACGTAAGTTTTAAAAAGAAAGCTAAATTTAAGACGTTATTTTCAATTTCTGGTAAGCTTCAATTCACATTAATTTGAATATTGTAATGAATAGAAGCCCCTACCGAAAAGTCGCCGGTTAATTGGGTGACATACGCAATTAAGTGTTAAGATGATAGTGCTGTTGTTTGAATAAAAATTGGCGTGTTTCTTTTGTTGAAATTCTAGTCAAAAATCAACATTTCGAATACATCTCTCAGATTCTTTTTTAATAAATTCAAGTCTGATGTTTTGCAGTGGAAAAGTTTTTACTATGCATGTTCTATATTCTATTTATATTTTTATAGAAGAATCTGGTCACAAAACTTTTTAAAAATAACACTGTGACAGATAGAATACTCCATAAAATATTTAATCGTTGAGTTTTATTTCTTTCCCTCAGATAATATGACAGTTAGGAATGAAATATTTTAACACTTTTTAACGGCGTAAGATAGAGAAAAATGTTTCAAATAAATGTCATATCTGCTTCATATGTCGGCAGTTAATGTAGGTCCCAAACTTGAAAACATAAATTTTAATTTGGGTCGTGTCAACCAAAATGATTCATTACCATGAGGTTTCACAAGCGGAGGATGATTTTTATTCCATAGTATTTTATAAAGGATATACAGGGACATAAAAAGTCATCCTAGCAAGAAGACAATTTAGCTTGGAAAGCAGGCGGAGCTCACATTTTATTCGACAATTTTGATGTAAAATTTTTATATAGACTCAAGCATGACTTATGTGCACTTCTCCAGACTTATAGCTTCAGTATTACGACTTTGATTTAGTTTTTTCAATATGTTTTTATGAAATGTACAGAAAATCGAGCTTCCAGCCTGATTCTCAAATAATTTAGGACAGTAAAAAAATCAAGGAAACTTGAAATATTCGTTTTTAGCTACAAAATAAGTTAGTTGAATTAACCGCTGGCGCCCGAGACACTGAACAATTGGGTGCGGTTATTAATAGGATTCAAAGATTATAATGAAGCTGAAGCTAGGAAATAATCAAGGAAACATGAGATTATTATTACTTTCTTATTTTTGATGTTGACAAATTCTTCCGGAACAAAATAAGTCGAGACAATTTGCCAGAACACATACAAGTGTACTCTATATTCGTTTGTTTATCTTGAAGACGGCTTTTACAGTTGTTATTGTTGCATATAATACAAGCACAGAAATGGCAGTGGGATGCCCAACAGGCGCATACGACACACTGTAGACGCTGTAATAGCACTTGAAACTGAAACACGTATATACGTATGTACGTGGTTTGTATTATACGCTCCCGCAACAATCTCTAAACACTCGTGTCAAAAAATAGCAACTGTTGTCTCAAATATATTGTTTAGGGCATTGTACAGCAACGGCCCTCAGGAATACTTTATCAAAAGGTCTTTTGTGTAATAATTTTAGTTCCAGATAAAATAGTTCAAAACAAAGGATTATCGATTTACTTCCTCTGGAGAAAAAATTGCCTAAATCCAACAATTCGGATTTACAGAACGGTTTGATAATTTAAAGATAGAATTAATTCAACAACGTGACGTTCCTCGCATGCTGCACGAACATCCGGTCACTAGAGGCGTTACGATCTCCAGCTTCCGGTCATGCAGTTACGACTTGACGCCTTCTATGTGCTGGTGTAATGTTCACCATAAACGAAAAAGGAAATTGTGTGTTTTTTACATTCAACTCCCAAATAAACTCTTCAGATTGTGCAGAACCGTTGCGGTATTATTACCGTCAAAAATGGAAATTTCATATTACATATTCCAAAGACTCAATTATTTATCGTTGAGAGTCTAGCCGAGGATAAAATGTAACATTCTTTATTTGTTGAAAATGCCAATATTTGACGGAATGAAATTCTAAAACTTTTTATTTAACCTTTCATCCTTCTTTTCTGTAAAATATTTTCCGCTTCTTTCTGTGTCAATCAGAAACGTTAAGCAGACGATAATTTCTAATTGAAGAAATTTTGCAGAGTCAATGATTTACACTAAAGATGCTTTACGTAATATTATCATGAAAATTTGAGTTCCATGTAATAAACAAAGACGTCAAGACTTCGTGAACTGAATAAAACTTAATTTTATGAGCCCTTACATTTGAATTTCTGGGGTTATTATCTCTTAGCTTTTTCACGAGCAGTGAATATATAAGACTCACATAATATTTTGTCAGCAGTAAGTAAATATATAATGTATGTCCTGTTAATTAAGACAGCTTTGTAAAAAGGTAAGACAGCGTAGAAAACAGATTACACATCACTGTTTCATTAACTTGTTTTGCAGGTCAGCTGCATCTTGGATTTTGAGCTAGAACTCTTACCACATAACTACTAGCCCTTCAAATTGATTCCAAAAATGATACCAGAGAAGTGCTAATGATCCCAAAATTTTAATTGCTTTTGTATATTATATTAAACAATGATTGCTGCAACTATTTCTGATTAGTTGTGGATTGAACCAATTCTGATAATGATGTGAATATTGTACTGTGGTTTAGAGTGACATTATAAATAGATAATACTAATTGATGCACCTCTGTTTAATAATTAGATGTATTAATACTTGAATAGCCGAACAATGCAACATTTCTTTCGTAAATATGAATTTCATAGATTATATAGTACAAATAAATCTTAATGGATCTATTTGATATTGATATATATAGTGTATAATAAAACTGATTTACATGAATATTTTTAACAGGTTTGCATTAAACAATAGGTACAAATACATTAATTTAAATAGTATTTGCATATTTATTATTTCCTAGAAAGGAATCGATTCTTGTATGAATAAATGAGACGACAGATCACAATAATTTTCTCATTCTACTATCAGAAATGCGTTAAGGGTGGAATTTATATCCCTTAGAACACTAGGGGCAGATTTTTCAAAAAAGTTCTTGAAAACTTTTAGATATTAATTTATGGCTTAATTGGCTAATTCTGTCAAGCTTTAGGCCTCTATTTGAAACCTTCATCAGGACATTCGTTAATATATAAAAGAATTTTCGCAAGATGTTCTTTTATATATTAACGAATGTTCAGCTACAAATTTTCTCGCATAAATCGTCCTGATGAAGGTTTCAAATAAAGACCAAAAGCTTGACAGAATTTATCATTGACTGCCACGCCTACAAAAAATTGTTTTCTCAACTGATTGACATGCTTTAAGCTCCGATAAAGGAAGTACACAGCATCCCTTAATTCCTTGAACTTTGGTAAATTTGAAGAACTAGCCCCAATTTTCTGTATTTTAGACTGAATTAAAAGCTTCCAGGCATGAATTGTGACCAAAATCGGTTCAGTAGTTTATGCATGGGATTGATAAAAGGGAACATTTATGCTCACACATTCAGGAAATTTTTATTTTAGGAATTTTCAGGTTCTGTAATACCACAGACATACAACATTTATTTTCTTGGCTCGTGGGTGACTATTAGAGGCACAAAAGGTCCAAATTTGACCTCCTCAATGAGAAGTTTGCATTTGAACCACCGTTAATTTTTAGCGCATTTTTTGGAAAAACTATACTATTTACAAACTTGAAACTGGTACTAAATAAAAGCTGCTGTTTCGTAGGTTTGCACAAATTGCTTTAATTCAAGCTCAGTGATTGTGGAAGATCAAATTATTCGATTACTTGTTTCAAATGAAGCAATGCCCATAGATATATATGACATTAGGGATATGGCAACTGAAGTTTATTCAAGTAGATAAAAATTTAGTTACAACTTTAGCCGTGGGAGTCACTATTAATATGTACAGTTGTCAAATCTGTCCGGGATTCATTCAATGACTTGTTTGACGCGAATTTGAAGTTTATTAAAATGAATTATTATTATTGGATAAAAATTTGTTCACTTTTGGTGTATTTTTTTCATAAAGCTTTTATAAAGATCAAATTATCATTTTAAGATACAGCACTTGACCTCCCGTCAGTCAATAACTAAACAATGAAGATTAAAAAGTATTTTTGAGTTTGTACATGCATAAATTATGTACCTATCAAATAGTCAACTTGAAACTAGTACTAAATGGAAGCTGCTGTTTCGTAAGTGTACCCAAACTGCTTGATTTCAAGCTCAGTAATTGTGAGAGATGATAATTTGCGAAATCTCTGAAGTAACAAGCATTCATGAGCTGTCAAAAATGCGCTTTCATCATCTAGAATCTAGATGATTCTTCCATTTTTTTGATATTGATAGACTTAAAGAACTAGCTTCAACTTTTTGAAATTGAAAAGAGTGGTCCCAGTAGGGAGTTTTTTGAAGTTTCTGGGTACTTTTGGGCTCACCACGTCCTTGACACATATCAGTTAGTTGCGTTAGTCATACAACTTGCATCCACCATCCGTTTAACATTCTTGTTGCGATGAAAGTCTACTCTGTAGGGGCCTAACTTGTTACAGTATGTATACTGAGTTTAGTTTTTTAGATATTGATAGACCTAAAATACTGGCCCTTATTTTCTGAGTTTTGTGAAATCGGAGGCAGGTACCCTTAAAAAATGTTCTGAAGTTTCTAGATATGAATTTTGAACCAAATCGGTTTTGTAGCTCGGACGTGGGACTAATAAGAAGAAACACAAGCCAATTTTGTAACGATAACCTCGCTGATGGCGGGGTGTTAATTCTGGCGTCGCCGTTCAAACTGCCAACGGTATACTCGGGCGCCAATGCGGTCGGAGACGCAGTTTCTAACGGTTGACGGCTGAGTAGCTCAGAGGAAAATGTCAGGGTGTTTTTGGGAATAATATTCAGGATGTAAGATTTATTGACACAAAAAAATAGAGCTGTTGTACACACACATATATTGCAGGAATTTGCACTGAGATCGCTGAGCTGAAAGCTGACGACGACGATACGGCGATTGCCCAAGACAATCAACATTCGCGGAATCGCGAAGCGACTTCCCGAACGGTGAATCAACTTTACTACTCGTTCTATGCGGGTGGAACCAAACTTGCTTTCTCGCAGTGATTCTTCGTTAAGTCGGTTCGATACTGTGAAGTCACCAGGTGACCCATCCAGCAGCGATGCTAAGTCAAATACTTCAAACACTGTGAAGTCAGCAATGATTTCGCCAGCGGTGCTTCTACGTTAAAATAATCAAACGCTACGAAATCACGAAGACTTCGTCAGCGGTGCTTCTATGTTAAATCAATCAAACGCTGCGAAATCACGAAGACTTCGGCAGCGGTGCTTCTACGTTAATTTCAATTGTAATCGACTAGAAAATCAAGTCTTAATGCAATAAATTTCATGAAATTGATAAAAAGGGATTAATCAAGAATGTCCTCAAGTTTCTAGATTATTTTTGATCCAAATTGGTTAAGAGGGTGAAGCATGAGATTAAAAGAAATAAATCACATGCACTCAGATAATTTTTGTTGGTTTTAGAAACCTATTTGATGGTTAATACGTACTTCCTTGCTTTTTTAATGATTAGCAAGGATGTGAGAAGACAAATTTTGACTCCTACCTACATTAAACTACCCTTAATTTCTTGAATTTTCGTAGACTTGAAGATTTATTCCTAATTTTTATTTTCCCGACCTTCAATATAATAGGAAAAGTATTGTAATCATGATTTTTTGACAGTTCGAGATTCTGATGGATCTTCACGCTTTAGACCCTACTGAGCCCTAAAAACATAATTTAAAAAAAACTCGGTCTGTCTGAAAGTATGATAACTTGAGAACGCGTACGAATTTTATATTTAAGTATTTTATCTAAAAGCTAGGTTCAAGTTCGTAGATGAGTTTTTTTCAACCAGTGGTACCAAAACTTTACTGATGAAACTTTTTAGTTTTTTGCGTGTATTTTATAAACGGTAGTATTTATCATAAAATATGAAATGACTAAAACTAATTCTTGAATGATTTGACATGAAATTTACAAGAAATATTTCTCAAATCAGCGGTTCATTTGTTATTATCAAAATTTGAATTATTATAAAATTCGTTATATTTTTCTGAACCAAAGAAATAATGAGAATCATAATGTGGAGTTGGAATTATTATTACTCATATTTTGACATCACATGCAAACGTTCGTCAATTGTTTTTTTAAAATAAATATTTTTTAAAGCTCTTGTGGAGATAATTCTAGTAGAAATGTCAAAGAGGATATTTAAATGATTGTCGATTGTTTTTTTCACAAATCATTTAAATGATGTCTAGTTTGGTATCTATTCTAACCTCAGTAGATATCAAAAATAAATAAATAAGTAGTGGAAATTACACTTTTGGCGATCAAATGTCGGAACAATATATTTCAATGAATTAAAGACCCCGAAAATCAAGAAAAAAATTCTTCATTTTCATAACCGCCATCTGTCACTTTAACAATGACAGCTGTCACTTTGACAAAGACAGCTTTCACTTTGAGATATGAATTTCTGAAACGGGGAAGTACTTTCAATTTTAATAGGCTTGAAAATCAAGTCCTAATTTTCCTAATTACATGAAATTGAAAAAAGGGATTACTCAAGAATATCCTCAAGCTTCTAGATTATTTTTGGTTGATAGGCTAAGGCAGGGGATTGAAAGAAAAAATCACATGCACTCAGATTTTTGTTGTTGGTTTTACTTTATGAACCTATGAAGAGTCAAATCTTACAATTCTATTTTTATAAGCGGCAAGGAATCAATAATAATCAGACTATTTTCTTCTATCGTCGCTAGGAAGTTAAAATTAGTTTATTATCAAAGTATTAACCATGTGGGAAAATCATATTCCAATAATCGAGTAACTCCATACATAATTTCCAATAATTTTAAGTGAAGTAAAAGATAACATGTTACAATAAAACCTCCCTTATAGGGCATGTAAATACGTCCATGCGCACATGTAACCTTTACATATTTAGCAGGGTAGTTCAGTTGAATGTAATTAAGTTTGAATTTTTAATACGCGTTGTCTAACAGCCTTGGGGAAAGAGCAGCGAAGCTATAACAGGGTTTTCTAAACAAATATTGCACATCATTGGATTATTGTAGGTTTTGGATATTATGGAGGATAATGTAGAATTTTACACTACAAAGTTGATTATTTCGTAAAAAATATGCGTTAGGAACGTCTTTTCAATTTTCCATTTTTAGTTCATATTATATACCAGTTTGAAATAATTTACAAGCTGTAGCGTCATCATCGAAATAGTGTTGATGAAATTTTCATTCCGGAAGTTTGTCGCACAACACAGGAAACTATACGCAGCAAACAATGTTTTCTAACTGAACAGCAACCATTACCGGGTAATACGAACAACGACAATACACCTGAGGGTTACGACCTACATTTTGGGTAACGCTGGTCTGTATCTGTCAGTATTTACACCAATGTTTAATTATTAAAACTATTGCTGAGCAAACAGAGACCTATTAATTTAACACGTTTCGAGTTACGTTGGCAAATTCTGCATGCATTTTTATTGGCATTTGTTTCTGTTTGTCGTAGTGATTGTTCATTTCGTTTGCCTCGAATTTCATACACATATTTTGCAGAAAATAAAAATAAATAAGCATGAAATGAATATTTGCGATAAAACTATGCTTTTGATGAAAATATTCAACATTTTACACAGTTTTACTTCATGAATAATATTTATTGTGGAAACATCGCAAAGAATTGCAAAAATGGCTTGAAAATGAGATAAAATTTATATCTCAATTAATTCTTATATTGAAATCGCGAAATGAGATAAAGTTTCTGCAAACTACTTAAAGAAACATTAAAAGCATCCGGAAATATGGAATATATATTCAAATTTTGACATAGTTTCCTGGGGCTCAATTCTAATTTGTATAGGAATAGTTCTTGACGTTGGACGAACAATTGGAAAAGTGATTCAATATTGTCATCATTGAAGACAGCTTAAAAAAATTGAATTTAGGTTCAAAATGAATCCGTTTTGCGATGACAATTCAAATTTGTGTTTTCAACTAGATTTCGCATAAATCCACCCCTGTATTGGTTATCAATCTGCAGGGAGTTAATATCCCTGTAGCGTGCCTTTTTCTATACCTAAAAGTAATGAAAAATGTCGGTATTGCGTTACGATTCCCGATCCGCGATTCAATCCATAAAAAATGTAAATTTTTTCCCTTTGAGATCCCTAATGAATCCGGAATTATTTGCTCGAAAAATGGATTGGAAAAATGTATGAAATGAAAAATGTGACACCTGTCTTTCACACTGGGAATCTTCCTCTGAAAATACATGTCATTCTTATTTGGAGGTGTCAAACGCAAAAGCGAAGACCATGAGCGCACAAATTGAAGAGGAAGTCTCACAGGGAGCGGGAAAATTCACAAAAAATATGCTCACAATTCATCAAAAATAACCCATTTTGCTCGTAACACAATACATATTTTACTTATAATAAAAAAATTGAAAAATCATCTAGATGATGAGAGCGCATTTTTGACAGCTCATGAATGCTTGTTACTTCAGGGATTTCGCAAATTACCATCTCCCACAATTACTGAGCTTGAAATCAAGCAGTTTGGGCAAACTTACGAAACAGCAGCTTCCATTTAATACTAGTTTCAAGTTGAATATTTGATAGGTACATAATTTATGCATGTACAAACTCAAAAATATCTTTTAATCTTCATTGTTTAGTTATTGACTGACGGGAGGTCAAGTGCTGTACCTTGAAATAATAATTTGATCTTCATCAAAGCTATATAAAAAAAATACACCAAAAGTAAACAAATTTTCATCCAATAATAATAATTCATTCTAATAAGCTTCAAATTCGCGTCAAACAAGTCATTGAATGAATCCCGGACAGATTTGACAACTGTACATAATAATAATGACACCTGCGGCGAAAATTGTAACTATTTTTTTATCTACTTCAATAAATTTTAGTTGCCATATCCCCAATGTCATATATATCTATGGGCATTGTTTCACTTGAAATAAGTAATCGAATAATTTAATCTTCCACAATCACTGAGCTTGAATTAAAGCAATTTGTGAAAACTTACGAAACAGCAGCTTTTATTTAGTACCAGTTTCAAGTCTGTAAATAGTATAGTTGCTGAGAACTCAGCGTCACGCCAGCCAGCCAGCCAGCCAGCCGGACAGCCAAAGTGAATATAATAGCGTTTTTTTCCAAGAAATGCGCTAAAAAATATTGGCTTGTCGGTTAGACTCAATCATTCTTTTCGCTCCTGAGGATGGCCAAGGTGTGGCTGAAACTGTAGAGCAGTCAAGAAAGAGAAATATAAATATTATTCGACAGTCATCAGCATCATCAATCATATTCATTAAAAAAATATGTATAGTAATATGATTAGTTTTTACTTCAACCTTAAATTATGGTAGTAATGTATGAGTGGGCTTCGACACACAAATGTACAAGAACTGGCATTTGTATACTACTTAAAAAAACATGATTTATTAATATTTAATGTGCGAGTGCTATTAAAATATTACTAATCGATTCAAATAAATATTTTATATTGTGAAACACGCAACATGAGTGATTTTATTGTTGAAATACAATATCAGCGAGAGAAATCACGCTGAGGAACTCCATTTGCCGTATTTAATGTTGATATTGTCATGGCCCAGTGCAAATATGCTGGCTTAATAATCCGGAGCTTGCGGACAAAATATCAATAACTCTAGTGCACTATAAGTGTCTGCCACACCCATATCGGGTCATTTATGATTGGGCATCGTTTAAATAGCAATTCTCACTTGAATTTTTGGATTTATCACAGACAGACATTCAAATTTTATTTATCTGTATAGATACTCCTGTTTGAGGCTCTTTCAAGTGGTTTTTTGTCAAACCTAGAGTGAATGACACATGTTTTTTTTTAGTTATTTGTGTTCTTGTTGAGGTGTCCAGGTTTTAATTTTAATTTTGATTTTTCAACTTTGTTTAATGATACACTAGTGTTCCATAGCGATTTCCTCAAGTCTAATCATTTTTTAGAGCTCTAACACAACTTGAGAGCAACTCTTCTGCAAAATTACACAACTTTAAAGCATATTCTGTAGAAATTTCCGGGTTTACAAAATGTTCCATTGTGGAAAAACCTGGATCTAAATACCTACTTGTCTTGTTTTATTTTAGTATTGTTTGTTTTCTTTAGATGACACTTGTAGTAAGGATCGAATAAAATATACAGAATTTGAATCAAAAGATTTTTATTCAGTTTTTTGTCTTCCAAAGAAATATAAGAATCCAATTGAACTACATTCCGAAATTACCAAAAGAAATTTCCGGGTCTCTGAGCCCTCGTAGTAGTTTCCATTTCTTTGTTTCATTCCATTCCGAGTTTTTTGGGCATCGTATCATAATTTTTTGTGATTCTTATTTCTAGCCCTTTATTCTTTCAGCAATATTCCTCTGTTCTATGATTTGTTTTTTTAGTTATTACTTTTTGCAATACTTTACGATTCAGGTAACTTACTGTACTGGGGAGTCCAATGAGGACGGAATACGTGTCTACAGTTGCCTCCTTGTTTGGGATTCAACTCCTGAATCTGTAATTTTATTATACAATCAGGTTTTGATTCAGAACTGCAATTTCGGCTGCATTATGATATAAATAGCAACTTCATTTTCATCGCCTTGCGGTTCACAAGTTCGACTATTTAAGGCTTGCTAGACTGTATTGAAGAGTCCCAAAAAGAGGGAGCACGTGTCTACAGTTGCCACCCCTATTTGGTATAATGGTGTTAGAACACACTTCTGAATTTGTAATTTTGAGTTTTAACGATTCATCAAATTCTGTTCCATCGACTTTTTTAAAGATCACTATTTTACAATGTCCTGTATTTATTCAAGCTCTTTACTCTCTTCTTCTTTACGAAGCTTTCTAGATCCTTTTCTGGAGGGGATCGCTCTCCATTACAACTTTAAATATTCTTGGCTATGTTGCTCCATATTTTCCTGTTTTCTATTTTTTGTTTCCAATCTCTAATTCGCGCTGATCTTAAGTCTTCTACTTCTTTTATCCACGTTGATCTTGGTCTTGCCTTTCTTCTTTTGCTTCTAGGGCTCCACTACATTATTGACTTGATTGTATCTTGCTCGCTGGCTCTTCATACATGCCCAAGCCATTTTATCCTTTGTTGTTTTATTCTTTTTACTATATCTTCTCCATTTAGTTCTTGTTCAATCTCGTGGTTCATTCTTATTCTATATTCTGTATCTGTTATTTTTATGGGTCCTAATATTCTTCTTATTATTTTCCTTTCAATTATTCTCAACTGTTCTTCGTTTTTTTTTGTCATTGACATTGTTTCCGCTGCGTATAATGTTATCGGTCTTATTATGGTTCTATATATTCTCATTTTTGTAGTTTTTGATATAATTTTACTTTCTAGAAGTTTTCTATTTGCGTGGAAAGCTTTATTTGTTGCCGCTATTTTTTCTTTTATTTCTATTTCTCTATCTCCTTTGTTTGTTAACAATACTCCTAGGTATTTAAATTTATCTACTTGCTCGTATTTTAATTATATTTTCTTCTACCTTGTTTCCGATTATAATTATTTTGGTCTTTCCTTCGTTTATTTCTAGCCCTATTTTCTTTCCTTCACTTATTATTTTCTCCAGTATTTCTTTCATCCCTTTTCTATTCTTTGCTACAATTGCTATGTCATCTACGTATGCTATTATTTGTCCTCCTCTTGTTCTGAGTGTTCCCTTTGTTATATTTCTCATTGCGTGCTCTAAGGCTGAATTAAATAACGTGGCTGATAGGGCATCGCCTTGTCTTACTCCTTTATTTATTATTATGTCTTCCGTTTCTCCTTTTTGAGTCCTAATGCTTATTTTTATTCCTCTCATGGTCATAGCTATCTTCTCAATTTTCCTGGTACTTGCAAGTCTTTTAAAGCTGCCATTAATTTTCCTCTTATAATTGAGTCGAACGCCTGTTTAAAATCAATAAATAGTATTTCATTTTTTAGTTCATATTCCAGTGTTTTTTCAATTATTTGTTTTATAGTGTGTATGGCATCCGTAGTTGACTTCCCTTTCACAAAGCCACATTGATATTGTCCGAAGGTCCCTCTTGTCACGTTTGTTATTCTTCTCTGTATTAATGTCGACATTATTTTGTAAGCTGTGTTTAAAAGTGTGATTCCTCTATAATTTTGACATACTTGTTGGTCTCCTTTTTTGTGTATAGTTATTATTTGTCCTATTTCCCAATCTTTCGGTATTCCTTCTTTTCTCCATATTTCTAGTATAAGCTCATGTATTTGCTGCATGACTATTTTGCCTCCATATGTTATTAGTTCTATGTTCATTTCATGTTTTCCTGGTGATCTACCGTTTTTCATGTTTTTTATTATTCCATTTACTTCGTCTAGAGTAGGTTCTGTTAATTCTATTTCGTTTTCTTCTGGGGTATCAACTATCAATTCTATTTCGTTTTCTTCTGGGGTATCAACTATCAATTCTTGTTCTGGTTCAGTTAATAGGTCTTTGAAGTATTCCATCCACACTTTCTTGTATTGTTGGTCATTTTCTGATGAGATTCCATTTTTGTCCTTTATTCAGTATGTTTTATTTTGTTCGTTTATTTTTTTTTTAAATTTATTTGTGTTTATACTCAATCTTTCTTCTCCAATGACTCTAATGTTTTTCTTCACCCATGCTCTCTTATTTTTTCTGATATTTTTATTACATTTGTTTCTTGATCTTCCGTATTCGTCTTTATCTTCACTTTTACTTGTTGCTACAAATTTTAGCCTGGCTTGCCTTTTTTCCTATATGGATTTTTTAGTTTCATCATCAAACCAATTTTTTCTATTTGCCAATGCGGGATACTATTTAACAGAGACTAAAAAAAAACATGCGGCGCACTTTGGGTCATTTGTTATCAACATTTTAATGCGAGCCTAAAGCACCAATAAGGCTGAAACACATGTCTACAGTTGCCATCCTATTTAGGATAATATAAAAGCCGACTCCTCGTTTATAATTTTGTAAAACAATCAGGTTTACACTTCCAACAATTCATTTAATTCAGTTTCACAAACTTTTTCAAAAGTCACTATTTTATAGTGTCCTGCTTTTATTCAGAGCTGCCTTTTCGGCTGCATTATGGTAGATGGCAGTGCTGCAGATTTATATCTCTGCATGCCATGCATCAACTTCATTTTCATCGCCAAATCCAATTATCTGAGGATTGCTACTGTACTGAAGAGTCACAATTAGGATGAAACACGTGTCTACAGCTGTGACTAGAGCTTTATTGATTTTTATAGTGATTTTTTTAATAGTTCAATTTGTATAAGCTATTTTTTGTGATTGGAATTGTGCTAAACCAACTTTCATGCTGCTAAATTGGGTCCCAATTCCCAGCAGATTCAAAAGCGAAAATTATATTGATATGGAAATTTGTGGACGCCAATGGTAAGAAGTGGCGTCTGGAATTGGAAAATTTGTTACTTCATTAAAACAATGGTTATCATTTTTCGTTAGAATAATTGCTTTCTCTTCTCTGGAACCTCCTTTGAATAATTCAGCAGTCGCTTTTATTCTTATTGCTATTCCAAATTAATTATTTTTTTGCTGTTTCCGGGGGCTCTTATCGAATTTTTATGCTAAACTTATACATATTCAAAAATTCTTATTTGGAATCTGAACGCAGTTTCTCATTTTATTGAAGTGAAATTACTAATCGATTTATAATTTGAATGCTGATTTGATTTTAAGTGACTACAACAGACATTGAACATTTTGATCCTCATTACTTTTCCATTAGAATCATCATTTCAAATAACCATCGATATAATTAAGTCTTGAAATTCAATATTGCTTTATCAATTTTTTCAAAATTAAAAAACTGTTGTTCGAAATCAACACTCACTTCACTGAATTTTCGAATCAAAAATAAAAGCTTTCAGATGCTAAATATTAACCACAACATTGCAAAGTTTATTCAATATCAGGTAAAGTTGATAAGAAAAGAAACAAAGCTTTCAAAGGCAAGGGACTTTAGTACTTTAGAACAAAAAGGTGTTTTTGCTACAAAGTCCTAAGTAGCAAAACAGAAAACTTCCTTCAGTTGTCGCCCTGGATAGAAACGTAAGGTTAAATTACAAAATAATCTTTTGAAAATATTGCAAATAAAAAATATGGATAATTTATTTCAATTTACTTGAAATAAATAGAAGATGACGGCTTTCATGTGCAAGTTCTGACGTCATTAAATAAGTAATTATCCTATTTCCACTGTTTTGGTTCCATTTGTGACGTAGTTACCAACTCTGTGGGGTGGTAGTATAATCATGAGTTCGCGGGTCACTGGTCTTCCGTCGCGATTTTGAACGTATTTAATGAAGTTTCTACCCCAAGGTCAACCCCCAGTGGAATCTTATTGGAAGTTTTTACTGGAAACAAAGTAGCAGTAATTTTATTGGCCGCTAACAAAAAGAATAAAGGAAATCATATTTTTTAGGAATTTTTTATGAGTTGGCTTTCCTTCTGCTTTAACGACCGGAGACTTTTTGTTGATTGTGGAAATATCGTGATAAATATTTCTGGAATTCAAAATTTTTTGTTTCGCCTTAACCTACTTATTTTTGTTTTGTTCACATTGAGATTGGACCAAATATCACATGGTAAAATTAGTGAATTTTACTGTTACTAATCTCTAATTGAAATTTAGAAATGACTGTGAATAAATTAATAGCGAATAATGGGACTAAACGATAAATTTAATATTAATTGAAGTAGCATTATCTATTTCAGCGAGTTTAATAACAATAATATGGTTTTATTCTATCATTATTATTCAAATGCCGAATTGATGATATGTGAAATATGCATATTAATGATTTTATGATAAATTGTTTATTATTTTGAAAAATGTGATAAATATTCCAATCCATCAAAATGACAAACAATACATGACTAAAATACATATTTTAATATGTACCATACTTCATGTACATAATTCAACATGTCATTTTGGAGTTGATTATTTGAAACTTCAAATATTATAAAATCCTTCTTCCAATGATATCAATTTTCAGAATAAAGTACAAATATGTTAATCCATGCATTTTAATCAAACAGTGAGTAAAAACTCAACATAATCCCGGGGATCACGTTTTGCGGGCTTAACCATAATTTATTATACTCACTCATGTCCATGGACGATGTAAGCAGGACTGGAGAGAGCCACAGCATGAGCAGCACGTACCACGACGTCACTTCCGGAATTCCTAGCCCTGAATTGGTGGCCATTTTGTCGACCGCAAGCTCACCTGTCGACAAACAACTTGATTATTATTTGACACTATTTGTCAATAACTAAAACAAAAAAATCTGTTTGAAGGTGGAATTATGAAAATACCTAGTGCAAATCAAATCCTTTTTAGTATTAGCCAATAATAAAAAAATAGTAATAAGTGGGATCTGTTTTTGTTTTGACCTTGAATGATGCTAGTAGTATTTGAGTGAGCTTCGACAGTAAGTAGTACAAGAACTCTTACTCGCATACTACTTGAAGTAGCATTATAATCCTTTATAATATCACGAATTTGGGATAAACACCTAGTGGCTATCAATATAATATGACATATAAAAACGTTTTCCGTCAAGTTTCAGCTCTGTGTGTGAAGTGGAAGAAAAGTTTAGGTAAACACCGCGGCAAATATATAGGTGGAAAGCCCATAGTACCGGTAGTTGATTTGACAGACAAAAATCAGAAAAACACTTCTCTACCATTTGTCTCGATGAGGCAGACTTCAAATAACACTTGTCAAGCCACTGTTCTGCTTGAACAATTCGAAAATCCTAAAAGTACCGTCACTAAAACCATTGCTGATTCGGCACTATGCAATTTTCCCTGAAATTTCTGGTGCATAACAATTAGGACAACAGCATTCGCCGAAATTCCGGTGGCAATGCTTCGAAGAATGCATGAAAACTTCAGAAAAAGGCTAACTCAGTGTTTCGAGTGTGAGGGGCGCCATGTGGAGGACACTTTGTTCAAAGCCGTTTAGACTTAAATTTCTCATGCTAATGAAAAATTTGATCATTTCGCAACAGTCTATTATTTTGAGATACATGTGTTTGTGACGCGTCGTCCTTTACTATCTAAAAATAATTTTGTAAACAGTAGCACCATCTATATGTCATTTTGCGAGCTTATTATTAATACCTGGATTCATACGACGCAGTGTGTACAGCTTGCTATCTAATTGAGTCATTGGTCCGACTCCCGACTGATCAAATCTGATTGGCTTTCGTTTTGACCTTGAGTTATGACAGTAGTATATGGGTAAGCTTCGACAGACAAGTTTAGAAGAACTCCCACTTGCATGCTACTCTCAATACCATTATGTACGCCAGAGGTACTTTTTATGTTACCAGAATTACTTTTAAGACAAACAGGTGGTGAATTCATTGTGCTCATGTATAATTTAAATGCTTGAACTCATATTATTCTCAAAGTGTACTGTATTAGACCTGGCGCTCGTGACAGAAAAAAAAAGGTACAATTTATAGGGCAGATATCGTCAGCTGAGTATTGGTTTGTCTGAAGTCCATGTGTTCTATGTCCCCAAATACGACTTGTATCCTGAGAAATAGAGCTGTAGTTTTGTACCAAGTCCTGAAATATATTTTCTGGACTTGTACAAAGGCACAACTGTATTTTACAGAGTAGAGATCATATGAGACAAACCAATACTCGGCTGACGATATATCAAAGGGATATTTGCATTGAAAATCCTCATTTGGTGTTGATGCATACAAAAAAATTAGTTCTAATTAGCAACAAAAGACTTTCTACAGTCTGCCATTTTTTCCAACATAATTCAAGTTTGCCAGAT
This sequence comes from Dromius quadrimaculatus, assembly GCA_963989225.1. Classification (NCBI taxonomy): domain Eukaryota; kingdom Metazoa; phylum Arthropoda; class Insecta; order Coleoptera; family Carabidae; genus Dromius; species Dromius quadrimaculatus. The sequence continues at coordinate 55,465,239 of OZ022330.1, forward strand.
GGATTGAATGTTTATTGGCAGATTGTCTACATGAGTTTAAGAGTGAGGCATATTCATGTAAACTTGTACAATGACTGCGTAGCTCGGAGCAGTTTTTCAGAACAAGCTTCACCTCTGTGAGAGATAATAATACCCTTGAATTGTTCATGTGAATAGTCAACTGTGTAACATGTTCATCTGCTGGAGCTACATGTTTTCTACGTCCACATTGTTCAATTTGCGCCAAAATAAATCGTTTTTCATAGTTCTGTAGTTTTCGCCGTTGACGGTGAATGCTTTAACATCGTTTTCCAAAAAGTATAGACCAATGACGCCGAAAATACGCATCAGAAGTAACTTTTTTTGAATGCATTGCCACCTGGTGAACCTCGTGACAGTTGGTGTTGTTCCATATACGGCAATTTTGCTTGTTAACATAGCCATTCATCCAAAAATAAGTCCCGTCGCTAAAGACAGTTCTTTGAAGCTCAGTCAGCGAACAAACGGAGTTGTCTATGGTCATTAATTTTGAACTTGTGGGTCAATTGGAGCTTGTACAGGTATAGGCCCAATTTACAATGCAGAATTTGTCAATTTGAAGTCTGCGAAAGGCCTAGATCTTTGTGCAAGGCCAGGAGTTGACTGCCTTGAATTTTCCTTCACGCTTTCACGGACCGTGATGATGTTCCTGGCTGATCTGGCGTTTCTTTGACGAATGGGTATTGGCTGATTCTTTATCGAATCGGTCACTCCGAATTTGGTCATCAAGCGTTGGAAAATGGGCGCAACACTCATTTTGATAATAAATTTTTATTTTTGTGTAACTTGACTTTGGCATCAGTGACTGAGAAATAAACAATAAATCAGGCAGACATCACCAAAACAACGTGACTGCCTCAAAAAGAAAACCTTTTTCCTCAAATATCATCTTGTACGATCAAGTGGCATCAAAGACACTCCTTATGCTATCAGAACCTCATTTAAAATAGGATAGACGTACACTAAATCATTGGTCCAACTCCAGACTGATTGACTATTATCCTCTTCAATCCTGATCTTAAATAATTATGCCAGTAGTAAGTGGGTGAGATTCAACAGACGAATTGACTACACACTTGCAAGCTACTTAAAATGTCATCATGCACAGGCATTCTTTATGCTATATCCCAAATAAACATTAGTTATCTAAATCGCTAAAGGTTTATCGCAGTCACACAAAACCCAAAACCACAATCATGAAAGATCAGCCCGCAGATTAGAAATATAGTCGAGCAGTTCCGGTCCTGACCTGGCGCACCCTAGGCTTGTGGTTATGGTAATTGTGTGACTGCAATGATACCCAAATGAACCGTTAATGATTATTAGGTAGATGTCTGTTTGGACTATACCACAGTTGGTGAGTACACCGGCTGTAAATCGAGTATGAGACTCTCAAATTCGTATGTTTGAAAATTTCTGTTCTGACCTTGAAATGTGTTAGTAGTTTATGGATAAGCTTCGCTAGACGTGTTAGGGTTACTACTTGAAATATATTTGATTTGTATTGAGCAAAAAATCAGTATGTGTAGATGTGATTGATATTTTTTGTTCGATCTATAAGTTATTTTTTGATGTCCTCAATAGCTTTTGGCATTTTGTACGATATTACCGATAAAATACAAGTCCAGTGCAAGAAGAAGCGCCGGCAACTTCCATTTGTTGTAGCAAGTGTTATTTGATGTTGTGATTATTGTTATTGTTATCATTATGATGTTAATGCATTCTGAACTAACTTCAAGTTCTGTTGTGCTGGTATTGTGTTGAACAAACTTCACAAAGAGCTTTTAGTATTTCTTTGAAAAAGGATTTACACATTAATTCTACATATTCCATTAGCAGATCTCCTGCTTTAGGGGAGAGTTTTTATTCATTCATATCCATCATTTTTATTCTAACTCATTGTTTTGACTTTTCAACTTTTAATTATTCAACCATTAGCTGAAATTCGAAATCCCAGTTGTACTTTTTGTGTTGGTTTTCCGACTGAATAATACAATAAACGTTATTTTAGACTCTGTTGTATGTAAACAAAGTATGTAGGAATGATGAATTATTTTCGGGTCGAATAAAGTTTTATATAAGTTTCGTTGGAAGATAAGGCCATGTTCGCTAGTAGCACTAGAGGTTCTTTATACAAGGTTAGTCGACCCCTAAAATTTGATTGCGTCCCTAGAACATTTCGCGTTTCCCTTAAGACATCTTCGGCCTAGTCTAGCAATTCCTCACGGCCTTGATCCTGCGAGATAACAAGCCGTAGGATAAACAACGTTTTGATGGGCGTCGGTTTGGGAACTTCTCGGGGGCTTTAATTCTCTTATTAATTATTGATAGAAGAGAACAAAATGAAAGAACAATTTTTTTAAATAATGTCAAGCTTTCGGCTTATTTTGCAACCTTCATCAGGATGCTAGGACCAATAAAACTATTGAAAGTTTGTATAATCTGTTAGGATGCATTTATATATAGACATATATATTTTTTTTCTTGGAATTTTTGTGAGGACAAGGATGTCATGGATTATGTGTTTGCTTATCACGAAAAGTACGGAAGTTATTCCTCGAATGTCCATGTCTGTCCTTTCTCAGGACTGTATCGTCAAAAAAAGCCAATAAAAGTTGTAATCTGGTTTATTTTTTTATGGCAAATCACGATTCATATCGGCAGAACTGTTAAGAATTTTTACAACGCCTAAAAAGATATCGTTTATTTTATATGGGTAGTAAAACTTTATAGCTCCAAAGAATATTCATAATTTATTGATTAAAATGCAGGAAAATACAACTGAACTTCTGTATCAGTAGCGATATTTTAATGGAAAAAAAAGGTACTTTTATGGAACATTCCGGGTTTTAATCACCTCTATGAAATTTTATTTCGCGTATCTGTTAAGGAAGTATTAATTGGAGTAAAAGTTTTATTACTGGAACGTAATAGATATACCGGAATTAGTAATTTCAAATGTTATGGCTTGTAAAATGTTTTACAACGACTTCTATTTGTTTATAATGAATTTAATCATCACAAAAGTTCAACTGATGGGACTTTAATTTAATTCTCAACTTTCCAGTAGGCACGAAAATGATAATAAATACTGGAAATTTATTTCAGATTGACAATCAGATCATCCTCTGGAACAAAGAAGGATTAAGAGCCTGTAACAACAGCTGACTTTTTTGCAAGTTTCCGTAATTTCACGGAACACTTGTTCGGCGAACAGCAGTGTTCCATTGAACACCGATTAGGAACTGCCGTTTGAGCCAGACATATGGTACATACTTCAGATGGAAATTCGAGTTGTAAAAGTAGCTTTTATATCACACTGAAATGTAAAAAGTTTATAAACATATTTTTTTAAGTGTACGCATTATTTATTGCTCGTACCCTTCCAGGAAATTTATATTGCGGGTAAATTAAAATATTATCAGTTTGAGAGATCTTTGTTGGGCCTACCCAGCAATTACTAATTATTTTTCCAAGGTCGCAGTTATTACATTCATAAACCAATGATAAAATCTTGATATGCCATTATAAACATATATTCCCTAATATTTTATTTGCCATTTTTTCCCTGTGTAAGAGGGTGCGCATGAAATTTAATAATTTTCACAACGACCGTAATCCCGCTAAGCCGTATATTTATTTTTAACGATATTGGCGTTATCGACATGGATGCATGCTGAGAAAGAGCACGGAATAAAAGAATTCATTCTTTCAGTCGACTAGAATATTGCCTAAAGTAATTTTTATTTGTGAATCTGTTTTTAATTCAGCAAACTTATCTGGAATCGTCAAAGTATTGATTTTCTGCTCCCCAGGCAACTTCCCTCTCAGTATTTAAATGAAAAGAGTGATAATAATTTGCGACTGTTTATTGCTTCCACCCTTAATTATCTATGCAGATACCAGGTACCAGATACGAATTTAATTTAGACTAACAAGGGTCCTGCAAGGGTCAATTTAAAATTAATTTACTCCGTCACGTACTCCGTACCTAAATTTTATGGATACCAATCTGATAAAACATGTATCCTTGCAGGATGCCACGGTAGACCAAGTACTTGTCGACTGTGTGACATATACACTTTGTTTGAAGCAGGAATGCAATCGATAGCAGGGAATTTTGTGCCATTGCTGTGCGAGGTTAGTAGCACTGGCATGACCGCAGGACCGCGACTCTGGGCGTCGACAAAAGCCTGGCACACCACGCTAACCTAATCCAGACCAGCAAAGAAATTGGAATTTCTGATGCAAGAGATGGTCGAGAGCCTCTTTATCAGGAGGATCATACGTGATGGAGAAGGAAAGGACCTTTCTTACTACATTTTTTATCTAGCCCAAATTTAATTAACTTCTTGCTGCTTACACTGGATTAAAACATAACATCCTTTGTTTTATCACTAGAATCCTTATTTCTGACCCAATAAAGTTTCGATATGGAATTATTTTTGGAGGAATTGTGGTTCATTATCCAATTTTTCTATTACCACTAGCAAATTTGTATCATGAAATATTCAATTGGCTTTTTCAGTATTAAACTATGGGGTATAACCAAATAGAACAAAAAATTACCAATGAAGCATGAAACAAGGGCCCAATTAACCAACAATAAATCCTAATTTGGCGATATTGCTGCATGGACGATCAACAATCGAACCTACCCTAGTTCTATCACAATGTAGAATAGAGAACAGTTACATGTTTCTACTGAATTGGAGTTTAGAACAGCGTTCGTCAAACAAGGAACTCTCTGAACATTTTTTAATCGACTTCAAAAAAGGAGGATGCTGTCAATTTATAAATTCAGTGATCAACCGATTTCAATGGTTATTTGTTAGAAAGTGGGTACCTTAAAAGAGGTCTCATATAAATTGATGATGAGTGAGAATTCGACCCTTAAAAATGGAATTGCTTATACCTTTTTGAATTGAAACAAAGATTCAACTTCTAGGGATCAGAAAATAGGGGATGAAATATTGTTCTCTAGGTTTTCTCAAGGGGTGTGACCTCCCTCAGAGACTAGCTACGTGTCAAAAAATTTTAGTGCTCCCGTTGTTTTTCCCCAAATAAAAACTGAAACATGTACTTTTTGGAAAAAATTGAAACAGACTCCAACATAAACCACTAAAAAGTATGAAATAAGTATTTCTGAATTTCCTATGATTTGAAGCTGGCCTCAATGTAGCAACTAAAAGAGATAGTGCATCTCCAGGTATCGGAAACCATAGAAGACTCAAAAATTCTAACTTTTTAATGATCTAAAAATTTTGTTTTACTAGCAGATTGTAAATGACGAACTGTCCAATTCAAAATTAAACATTTATTTTAGTGAATACATTACCATAGACAATAAGTGTCTAAATCAAGTCACAATTTTTGAAATCCAATTTCTATCAATAAAGTAGTGGAAGCGACTAAAATTGATTTGACATTTCTGAAGAAAAGCCTTGGTTAAAGGGTCGTAACGTAAAAAATAGATATGAATATACATGATTTAAGTGAAAAAAAAAACATTTAATTTTGAGAAATTTTGTTTACCACTTTAGAGCAATCCTTAATTGCTGAATATCTTTACAGGATGAACAAGACCATGTAATAACGTTCCACCGTGTTATTAGTTTGATTTGCTTGATCGAATTTCTAGACCTCTTCTCAATAAACACGGAGTATCTACCAGGAAGGACAAACATAACATTTCTCTTCAATGAAAGTGTAAATGCGAGTGTAGCTGATTTTAAAAATAATTTGATAAAACACTCTTTGATTTGTTATATCTTTCAGGATGGACAGCAATGTTTCAAGCTTAATTAACAGTTTATTATTCCCAAATAAATTTCCAATGGACATGAAAAAGCGACTAGAATGTATAGAAAACCTCAAGAGTACTTTGAAGAACAGTTTTTCTCACAAAGAATGATAAATATTATTCCAAAATGGGCATAATGGTTCAATAGCATCTAACGATATTAAAATACAATTTGTGAAGTGAAATTTCCAAAATTCATTTAAATAAGGATGTTGAAGGTATTGAAATCAATAAAAAATTTAAAAAATGGAAGAATCATCTAGATGATGAAAGCGCATTTTTGACAGCTCATGAATGCTTGTTACTTCAGAGATTTCGCAAATTACCATCTCTCACAATTACTGAGCTTGAAATCAAGCAGTTTGGGCAAACTTACGAAACAGCAGCTTCCATTTAGTACTAGTTTCAAGTTGACTATTTGATAGGTACATAATTTATGCATGTACAAACTCAAAAATACGTTTTAATCTTCATTGTTTAGTTATTGACTGACGAGAGGTCAAGTGCTGTACTTTAAAATGATAATTTGATCTTAATCACAGCTATATATAAAAAAATACACTAAAAGTAAACAAATTTTCATCCAATTATAATAATTCATTCTAATAAGCTTCAAATTCGCGTCAAACAAGTCATTGAATGAATCCCGGACAGATTTGCCAACTGTACATAATAATAGTGACACCCGCGGTGAAAGTTGTAACTAAATTTTTATCTACTTTAATAAATTTTAGTTGCCATATCCCTAATGTCATAGATATCTATGGACATTGTTTCACTTGAAACAAGTAATTGAATAATTCAATTTTCCACAATCACTGAGCTTGAATTAAAGCAATTTGTGCAAGCCTACGAAACAGCAGCTTTTATTTAGTACCAGTTTCAAGTCTGTAAATAGTATAGTTGCTGAGATCTCAGCGTCACGCCAGCCAGCCAGCCAGCCAGCCAGCCAGCCAGACAGCCAAAGTGAATATAATAGCGCTTTTTTCGGAAAAATGCGCTAAAAATAGCCTATAAAATAGTTGCTACTTCAAATAGAAAGATAAATAGCAATAGTCCGTGAGACAGGGCTCAAATTTTTCGTTGATTACCGCTCACTTGAAACTTTGTGAGTGGCTTCATCGTGATGAGTCCGACAGCTTTTACATTTGCCAAAATTCTTGATTTGAGGCCGTTTTTCAGCGAGGGCTAATTGATCACGTTAATTTCATGAAGCCGTCATTACCGTCATTTTGATCTTTACACTAATCGAAAGATTTTTTGATTATAAAATGGAAAAAAAATATTGTCCGACATGAATATTGGGGCTAGCGGTGGGTCCGACAAGTCGCACGTGTCATAAGTACGTTGGTATGAAATCTTATTACCGCTAGTTTAAGATTTTGAGGACGGATTAAATAATTTTTCTCTAAAACTTGATCATTTTCTCCGACAAATTTTGCGGGGCGTTTTTTTAGTCCGACACTAAAAACGTGTCAGCATTATAACAGCTCCTTTATCAACGGCCGCTTGTCGGACCAGAACAGTTATTATTTGGAAACAATTTTTCTGTCAAAAAAATATATTGCCCCACAGAAATATTGGTTCTTATCGTCAGTCCGACAAGAAAACGCTCGCACATATATAATTCAGTTTTTGACGTATTTAATATCAAAAGATGGGCAATGGACGTTGTTTATAAGCTAGTAATGAATAATTCATCAATAAAATAATTTTTATGAAAAGTACAGTAGGAAATAGAATAACTAATATATTGATTTTGATTTTTTAGATTTATTTTTCTATCAGAATTATCAGAGGATACTGAAAGGCTCGCTCTAAGTTTTATTTTCACTGTCGCTTCCATCGATACCTATCATATGTTTATGCTGATAATTTAACCACGAAAATTCGATTACTTGCAGCGGTACCGCTATTTTTCACAACAAAAATGAAAAATCTATGTTATAAGTACCTACTTTTATGATGATTAATATTTCCATATTTCCGATCAGTGTGTTGTACCAAATGTAATTTTAGTTCCTTTTCCGGTACTGTGGCGCTGGTAATTGCTCTAAAGATGGCAATGACGAATGGTGAAATATCTATATCTATATACGTCTTAATCCATTCACCATGTTGTTCATTACAATCTTGTTTTTCAAAATTTAAAGTAATTCTAAATTGTTATAATAGTACTATTGTTACACCTGATATGTGTTTGAGAGACTACCACACATTGATGTTGAAATATATTTGATTGAAGAATTCTTCTATAAATTGACAAATGTTGATTTACAATTTATTCAAAGTGTAACTCAAATTATCTAGCAAAATTTTGCAAAAAATGTCTTTTTCTACCATTAGATTAACAAATTAATCACACTGACTTGATATTCATTTTATATATATGCTTATGTACGGTGCCGTATTTATACCACATATTTTTGCTTTTTGTGGAGTATCGCCCCCACTTACATTGTCAGACATGTATACATTAATGTTCTAGACACTATTTGAATGGGAAATAAAAAAAATTTGTGATAAGCGGTCATTTATAAAGGAGCTATTATAATCCAGACACGTTTTAAGTGTCGGACTGAGAAAACGCCCCGCAAAATTTGTCGGACAAAATGACCAAATTTTAGAAAAAAATTGAAGAATCATCTAGATGATGAAAGCGCATTTTTGACAGCTCATGAATGCTTGTTACTTCAGAGATTTTGCAAATTACCATCTCCCACAATTACTGAGCTTGAAGTCAAGCAGTTTGGGAAAACTTACGAAACAGCAGCTCCCATTTAGTACTAGTTTCAAGTTGACTATCTGATAGGTACATAATTTATGCATGTGCAAACTCAAAAATACATTTTAATCTTCATTGTTTAGTTATTGACTGACGGGAGGTCAAGTGCTGTACCTTGAAATAGTAATTTGATCTTTATCAAAGCTATATATAAAAAATACACCAAAAGTAAACAAATTTCCATCCAATAATAATAATTCATTCTAATAAGCTTCAAATTCGCGTCAAACAAGTCATTGAATGAATCCCGGACAGATTTGACAACTGTACATAATAATAGTGACACCCGCGGCAAAAGTTGTAACTAGATTTTTATCTACTTTAATAAATTTTAGTTGCCATATCCCTAATGTCATATATATCTATGGGCATTGTTTCACTTGAAACAAGTAATTGAATAATTTAATCTTCCATAATCACTGAGCTTGAATTAAAGCAATTTGTGCAAACCTACGAAACAGCAGCTTTTATTTAGTTCCAGTTTCAAGTCTGTAAATAGTATAGTTGCTGTGAACTCAGTGTCACGCCAGCCAGCCAGCCAGCCAGCCAGCCAGACTGACAGCCAAAGTGAATATTATAGCGCCTTTTTTCCAGAAAATGCGCTAAAAATTAATTTAATACGTCCTTAAAATCTCAAACTAGCAGTAATAAGTTTTCATACCAAAGTACTTATGACACGTGTGGCTTGTCGGACTCACCGCTAGCCCCAATAATCATGTCGGACAATATTTTTATTCATTTTATAATCAAAAAATCTTTCGATTAGTGTAAAGATCAAAATGACGGTAGTACTTTTACAAGGCTTTATGAAATTGACTGATTTAATTAGCCCTCGCTGAAAAACGACCCCCAATCAAGAATTTTGGCAAATGTGAAAGCTGTCGGACTCATCACAATGAAGCCACTCACAAAGTTTCAAGTAAGCGGTAATCAACGAAAAATTTTAGCCCTGTCTCACGGACTACAATGTCTTGACCCAGTTTACAAACTGCAATCTCTAAAATAGTACTTAATAAATATGCAAAACACTTGGAATAAATAACAAACATCAAAAACCCTCTCAAGAAGAGTTTTTGTAACAAATAACTGTCTTTGATTGATGCATAATGATTGTTTGATATTGTAAATATAATTTGCAAAGTGAAATTCTTTGATTCTATCCAAATAAACTAGTGGAAGCTGTAGAAACCAGTCACAGACTTAAAAAACAGTCTAAAAAGAATTGTTACCACAATATACATCTTCCAAGAATAACAACAATGTTTCGGCTCAATTAACATAACGTAATTTCCAAAATAATATTCAATATGCAAAAAACCTCGAAAGCACTCTAAATAAGAGTTTTTGCTATAAATAACTGTCTTTGATTGGTAAATATCGTTCCAGTTGTCAAACCACGAGTACTTTTAGTTATTATCGATAGTACAGAGTACATTATAACTCCAGTGAAAAACTTACTCATATTTTGTCCTTCGTGCATCGGTGGAATTCGATCCCGCAACATTCAGATCACAAAACCAGCACAGGGAGCTACGAATGTTCAAAATACCTTCAATCGCCACAAAATAAAAGACACAAATAACCAGGCAACTTAATGAAGTAATTTATACAATACGTAATGCTCTGACAAATATGAATTATGTTTACATCACCCATCTTAACAAACGCCAATATTATATATTAATATATATAAAACTTTTTATGAATTTTTTGAATAAATATAGAATGATCCGCCATAGCATATTGAAATTTCGTATAAAGAACTTCTATAACATCTTATTGTACACCTTGCATTATGATTGCGATCGGCTAAGCTGGAAGTGCACTTTACTTAAGACTTTTTTTTAATTTTTCGCATAAATCCAGAATGATCAGCCATAGAATACTGGAATTCAGCATTTGGAATTGCTGTAGCATCTTAATGGTCATCTTATATTTTTGTAACAATCGGATAAGCCGGAAGTGCACTTCATATGACAGACTTTTTTAATTTTCAGCATAAATTCTAAACAATCAGTCATAGAATATTTAAATTTTGTATCAGGCACTTTTATAATATCTAGTTGTACACCTTGCATTATGATTGCTATCGACTAAGCCAGAAGAGCACTTAATTCGAAACATTTTTTGAATTTTTCGCAAAAATCCAAAACGATTGAATGTGTATTGTTGGAATTTAGTATTTAGGACGATTATACTGTCTAGATGCTCATATCCTATTTTTATTGAGACCCACTAAACCGGAAGTGCTCTTTACTTGGCAGTCTTTTGGAATTTTTCGCTTAAATTCGAAACGATCAAGTGTAGAATATTGAAATTTAGTATTTCAGTCTGCTGTAGCATCTGAATGATTGCCCACTATTTTCATAACAATAGACTGAACCGGAAGTGCACTTCAGTAGGAATTTATTTTTTAATTTTGCGCATAAATTCAGATCTGTTCCATAGCAACCGACTTGGCTGAAAGCGTATTTTACTTGACAGATTCTTAGAATCTTTTGGGTAGATCCAAAACGATTGACTGTAGAACGATGAGATTTTGTGTTTGATTATACATATCCAATGATGTATAAGATAGTTCAATTTACTACAAGAATATGTATTTCATTCTGCAACGTGCTGAATGGTTAAAGAGCAATAAAATTACAAATGAATGATTGTTATGATTGTCTACATTACCACAATGTATAGTTTTTTCACGGACTCATTTAAACAACCAAAACAATATAAACAATAATTCGTAAATACTATTTAATAATGGTATTTCTCCTTTTTAAAAATTTTTCATAGCAAACGTGGAGCAAAGCAAATATCGAAAGCTATTTTCCGGTCGAATATTTTGCGTCAGTTCGCAGCGTTTCCTTTCTGTATTGCTTTATGGTGATGTGAGTTGTAATCTACTTCAAATGTGGTCCGCAGTTTGAAATCACTGGCGTAGGCGTTTTTAAAGGGCAAATTCGACGCGGAAAATTTACGATTATTCGCAGACCACCTTTGGACGAACAGTACAGGGATTTTAAAAACGTAAATTATCCAAACGCGGCATTAACTCGCAAAGTTGCCGAAATAAATTCCAGTTGTCACCGTGACGATGCGTACATGAGCAATTCAAACAGAAACACATGCACTATAGCATACAGATAAATTATTTTCTAGGGATTGTGTACTGTGGATAGTGGAAAGCTGGAAACATTCCCTTATGAATACACATGCGCCAACGATCGCACATGCCCGTTTTTTACTATTTATTTGCATATTTTATGCATATATTTCCAACTGATATAATTTGCATGAATTCGGGCGAGCGGGGCGGTCGTTATACCCAGAAAAGTTATCTATTTGTCCAGAACTTTCAATTTATAATACTTGTTTTGCGTTTAGTTTGTAATTGACTTTTTCTAGCACAGATAACATAACTTCTGTTGGTCATTTCATGTTGAATTATCTATGAAAAGTTATGTCAATTGTAGTAAAAGCAACTAAAATTGCAAATCATGTTGCTGTTGATGACAGAACAAAAAAGCGATGAGTTTTTACACAAAGCTATTGATAAAAATGTCAGAGCATTCCGATGAAAACAAACATGAACTAATCCGTCAATTCATCTTCGGCGGCTTTCTAATAAATTGAATTGTTATTTATGTAATTTATTCTCAATAAAAATATGCTTGTAATCCCTCAACCATTTATCCAAAGTCAAGAAGAACAAGATTCTTTTTCATCCCAAATTCGTGACGTATGCTAATAGGCAATAACACAGTATCACGGGCTGGAGTGAAAAGTTTCTGGAGCCCCGATTTATTTTGATAAATGTGGGCTCTCGTGGGCCTAATAAATGCGTTGTTCCACCGCCTGACCGCGCAATCGAAGCCTCGAACAAAGATGGGATTTTTCTCTTCTAACGGAAGATGTTTTATAGCGCAGCACTACGCTTCTCAGACGGCCGGAAGTAGACGTTTCTTTCAACCTACGACTCCAGTGATTCTTAAGCTTCAATTTACAAATCCCTTATAAAATATAGAATTTATAAAAATCAGAAACTGGAATGGAAACGATTAATATTCTGCTAAGAAGGCAGAATTTATTTCAACAAAAGGTTAAATTTATTTTTGTGGCTATTTAGCTTTGATATGATTTCTTGTTTGCTTCCAGAGACGAGGAAATATATTCAGATGCTCATAATTTATTTATTAAAGTCAATATGTGCCCTTAAACTTGTAGAAAGTGTTCCCCTCCGGCCCCTCTAACTTTTTAACTATACGGTGTAAAATTCTGAAAAAATTTGACATAAACACTTGACATAAAAACTTTTACTGAAAATTAGTTTGAATAGTATTTTACAGCTTGTAGACTTCTATGGGGTATTTACATACTAGCATGCGAATTATGTGCTTCTAAAGTTAATACTAGCCTCCGGCGAAATCAGATAAACGCTTTGAGACTATTCAGAATGAGAAATCAGTCTTTATGAACTGTAGCTCTCCGTTTTCTGCTTCAAGTGAGTCTCGATCAGTTTTTCTGGTGTATTTATATATTTTTTTCAATGGTTGAGGAACTGATTTCCAATACTTCAATAACATAGAGCTGATTTCTTTTATCTTTCGCAAGAAGTTTGATCATTGTTCATTTTTCGATACCAAAATATGGAAATTGACTGTAGTTCCTCATTTTCCGCTTCAAGTAATGCTTAATGAATCTTTATGGAGCATTTAGATACTTTTTCAATAGTTGAGGAACTGATTTTCAATACTGTGATTATACAAAGATCTGATTTCTTCTATCTTCCGCAAGAACTTGATTTATTGCTCAATTTTTGTGATCAAAAATTAATTGTGGCTTATTTCCAGCTTGAAGTGAGTTTCAATCAGTCTTTTTGGTGCATTCAATAATATTTCGATGGTTAAGGAACTAATTTCCAGTACATTCATTACAAAGAGCTAATTTCTTCTATCTTCCGCTAATTTTTCAAGACCAAAACCCTTCCATCATATGGAAATTACCTGTAGTTCCTCATTTTCCATTTATCTAGTTCCAATAGTCTTTCTGAAGTATTCAGATACTTTTTCGATGGATGAGGCACTGATTTCCAGAACATAGAGCAATTTTCTTCTATCTTCCGCTGGAAATTCAGTTATTGCTTATTCTTCGATATAAAAATATTCAAACATATGGAAATCAACTATATTTCTTTGCTTTATGCTTCATGTAAGTTTCAATCAGTCTTTCTGGATCATTCAGATACTTTTCTGATGCCTGAGGAACTGATTTCCAGTACTTTGATGACATTCAAAAGAATCTGAGTCATTGCTAATTTCCTTTTCAAGTATAACAACTTTCTGTTGCAAGTAGGATTCAATCAGTCTTTCTGTAGCATTCCGATATTTGCTCGATGATTGAGGAACTGATTTCCAGTACTTTGATAACATCTTCTATCTACCGAAAGAACTACAGTTATTGCACATTTCTCGAGATCAGAACCCTTCCAACATATGAGAATTAACTGTAGTTTCTCATTTTCTACTTCAAGTAAGTTTCAATCAGTCTTTTTGGAGTATTCAGATACGTTTTTAATGACTGAGGAGCTGATTTCTCCCATTTTCCGCAAGAACTTCAGTTAATACTCATTTTTCTTGATCAAAACCCTTCCAAAACATGGAAATTAAGTGTAGCTCCTCATTTTTTGCTTCAAGTAAGTTTCAATTAGTCTTTTTGGAGCATTCAGATATTTCTTCAATGGCCAAGGAACTGATTTCCAGTACTTAGATTACTTTATTTTCCGCAAGAACTTAATTCCACGGTCTTCCACAAAAGCTTTAGTTATTGCTCATTTTTTGAACTCAAAACCCTTACAAAACATGAAAATTGACTGTAGTTTCTCGTTTTCTGCTTCAAGTGAGTTTTAATAAGTATTTATAGAGCATATAGATAATTTATCGATGATTGAGAAACTGATTTCCAGTACTTTGATAATAAAGAGCTGATTTTTTCCATTTCCGCAAGAACTTCAGCTAATGCTCATTTCTCTTGATCAAAACCCTCTCAAAACATCGAAATTAAGTGTAGCTCCTCATTTTCTGCTTCAAGTGAGTTTCAGTTAGTCTTCCTGGAGCATTCAGATGTTTTTTCAATGGCCAAAGAACTGATTTCCAGTACTTTGATTACTTTAATTTTGTGAGATTAAAACCCTTCCAACATACGGAAATAAGCTGCACTTCTTCATTTTCCGCTTCAAGGAAGTTCCAATTAATCTTTCTAAAGTAATCAGTTATTTATTTGATGTATAAGGAATTGATTTCCATCAGTACTATGATTACATACACCTAATTTCCACAATCTTCTACAAAGCTGCAGTTATTGCTCATTTTTCGAGATCAAAATCCGCCTAAAATATGAAAATTGAATGTAGTTCCTCATTTCCTGCTTCAAGTAAGTTTCGGTAAGTATTTATGGAGCATTCAGATGATTTTTCGATGGCTGAGAAACTAATTTCCAGTACTCTAATAACATAATTGTACCTTCCAGAATATTTTGAGCTATTGCCCATTTTTCGAGAGACTATCAACTATAGTTCCTTATCTACCGCTTCAAGTAGGTTTCGATTAGACTTTCTTGAGCATTCGATGGTTTCCAGTAAATTGGAAAATTGATAACATTTCTTCCGCAAGAACCAGAGTTATTGTTCATTTTTCGAGATCAAAACCCAACCAACATCTGGAAATTAACTGTTTCGCTTGAAGTGAGTTCAAATCAGTCTTTCTGAAGCATTCAAATGCTTGTTTGATGGCTGAGGAACAGATTTCCAGTATTATAATAACATAAAGCAGATTTCTTCTACCTTCTGCAAGTACTTCAGTTATGGCTCATTTTTCGACATCAAAACCCTTCTAAAAAATTGGGAATCAACTGTAGTTCCTCATTTTATACTTTGAATAAGTCTTAATCAGTCTTTCTGGAATATTCAGATATTTATTTGATGGTTGAGGAGCTGATTACCAATACTTTGATTACATAGATCAGAGTTTTTCTATTTTCCGCAAGAGTTTCAGTTATTGCTCATTTTTAGAGATCAAAATTCTTCCAAAAATTGGGAATTGACTGTAGCTCCTCATTTTATACTTTAAGTAAGTCCTAATCAATCTTTATGGAACATTTAAATACTTATTTGATGGTTAGGGAACTGATTGCCAATACTTTGATTACATAGATCAGATTTCTTCTATCTTCCGCAAGAATTTCAGTTATTGCTTATTTTTCGAGATCAAAACCCTCCTAAACTTTTAAAAATCAACTGTTGTTTTTCGTTTTCTGCTTCAAGTAAGTTTCAATCAGATTCTGGAGCACTCAGATATTTTTTAGATGGTCGAGGGACTGTTTTCTAGTACTTCAATTACATAGAGCTGATTTCTTCTATTTTTAGCAAGAATCTCAGTTATTGCTCATTTTTCAGGATCAAAATCCTCATCAATAATGAAAATTGAATGTAGTCCTTAAATTCCTGCTTCAGGTGAATTTAAATTAGTCTTTGTGGAGTTTTCAGATGCTTTTTTAGTGGATGAGAAACTGATTTTCAATATTTTGATAACAAGAAGCAAATTTCTTCTTTCTTCTGCAAGAAATTCAGTTATTGCTCATTAATCAGTCTTTCTGGAACATTTAGACACTTATTCAATGGTTGAGGAACTGATTGCCAATACTTTGATTACATAGATCAGATTTCATCTATTTTCCCCAAGAATTTCAGTTATTGCTTATTATTAGAGATCAAAACCCTTCAAAATATTTAGAATTAACTGTAGCTCCTCATTTTCTACTTTAAGTAAGTCTTAATCAGTCTTTCTGGAACATTTAGATACTTATTCGATGGTTGAGGAACTGATTGCCTATACTTTGATTAAATAGATCAGAATTTTTAAATTTCCTGCAAGAATTTCAATTATGGCTTAGTTTTCGAGATCAAAACCCTCCTAAACTTTGGAAATCAACTGCTGTTTTTCATTTTCTGCTTTAAGTATGTTTCAATCAGTTTTTCTGGAGCACTCAGATATTTTTTCGATGGTTGTGGGACTGATTTCCAGTACTTTAATCACATAGAGCTGATTTCTTCTATTTTTAGCAAGAATTTTAGTTATTGCCCTCATCAAATATAAAAATTAAGTGTAGTCCTTCATTTTCTGCTTCGGGTTAATTCAAATCAGTCTTTGTGGAGTTTTCAGATGCTTTTTTGGTGGAGGAGAAACTGATTTTCAGTATTTTGATAACAAAAAGCTGATTTCTTCTTTCTTCCGCAAGAAATTCAGTTATTGCTGTAGTTCCTCATTTTCTGCTCCAAGTAAGCTTCAATCAGACTTTCCGGAGCGAACAGATATTTTTTAGATGTTTGAGGAACTGATTTCCAGTACTTTAATTACATACTTTTTCTATCTTCCGTAAAAACTTCAGTTATTGCTTATTTTTCGAGAACAAAACCCTCCCAATATATAGAACCTAATTGTAATTCCTCATTTTTCGCTTCGAGTAAGTTTCAACCAATCTTTTCGGACTAAGATATTTCGTTGCACTATAAAATGCTATTTTTCACTCCTAATAGTCCCTTCTATCATGTTACACCAAAAATTCCATTCCAAATACCACAGGAGCAAAAATATCCTGGTGTAGATACAATGGAATTTTTCTGTTGTCAAAATGAAATTTCTTTCAGGTTATTGTAAGGATAAGTCCCACTGTTTGGGTTTTCTGCTTTAGTCCTTTTTCACGCCGATTCTTTCATGTTTCACGTTGTTTAATATAAACGCAAACCTTTTCTCTGGTTTTAGCGGAGGATTTCTGCCTGAAAAACTTTATGATGTAGCAACATGACGGCCGATCATGGAAGCCTCTTTTATTGAAATGATTGCTACATCAGCATTTGCAAATCGCACGATGTCCATCACAATTTTTCAATAACAGATTGCTACGAACATACATCCAATTATTCACGTTATTTCCAACTAGAATAAAGAAAAAAAGTTATAGATGGAGAATGCTCTCGTTACAAAAAAGTACCACATTTGTAATTATTAGCATAAATAATTTACCGCAATTTCATGGCTGAAAATGCATTCATGTCATTTTGTAGGTTAATAAAATTATACTGCAAATTCAAATTGAATTGTAACAAAGCTTATTTGCATTCTATTTGCATTAATACATGTTCTGTTGACTTTTATTTATTTTTTTACTACGCGAGGATAAATCGCTTGATAAATCTGTGTTCTAATGTTGTAGCCAGTTTAGCATGTGTTTTGCAGGAATATCTTATCATTTTACAATTTGCGACTTTGTTGGAGTATAATTTATATTAAAAAAACTCCCGCAGTTTAGTTACATTCTTTGTGATTTGACTAAATTATCTTCAGTTATCTTGTATTACCTTCTACGTTAATATAAACAAATAAGGACCTCCTGCATTGTCAGATAAATTTGATTCTATTAATTTCATCAAACATGTATCTAGTGTAAGTCCGGTTCTGCACTTATAAACATTTTACACGCAGCATCGTCAACGGCCGGCGTCAGAACTAAAGCTGAATTTCCCATGAGGCTCACGTCCCTCAATATTTTATTCTTGTATCTCGTAACTTAAATAGACTGAGTTGAGAAAGAGTGATAGCTTAAAATCTATTCTATATTTTAGTAGCGACGAACATAAAGAGCTCTTTTTTTCAAGTTGCAGCTTTGCAGGATCGTCGTCCTCAAGGAGGAGACTATTCCTTGAGGATTAAAGATTAATATGTTCTGCTTTTGTTATACTAAAGCTTTTGACGAGATAAAACCTTCGTTGCAATCCGCTCCCTGAGGGAAATCTCAGACAACCTACGAGATTTTCTGTTATTATACAAAAAATAGGAAAATTGAAATGTTTAAAATTGAAAACAATTTGTGTCCAATTTGAAATTACTACAATGTTCAGAATTTATTTACTTGTTATGAAGTTGAAAAATATAAACTGTATTCCATACGCAAATAATAAACTTTTAGTGCGTCGTATATACAGATAGAATCAATATGTCAGATTTTTATTGAAAACAACTTTTCTGAAACGTAAAATCGTTTGGATATTACGACTATGACAGCGGAAAAATCGTCATTTGGTTGGAGAAAGTACTTGGACCGTTTGATGCATACGATGTAATATTTACTGCGGAGACGTGAAGCTGCAAAAATATTGAATAAAAGACCATATATAAGATAAATGGATATGCATTTAAGACGCGGTGCTCCAATTTGTTACTCTTTGAGAAAAAGTTTCACTCATATTGCACTTACTTTTTTGGAATCGCAAAAGAAGTAAGATGTGAGGAACGGAATCATTTATAATCTGAAATGACGTGTAATCTAAATTTAAAATACCACTGAATTGAGAAGTTGAGGGACAAATCTATATTGACAAATTCTTGAATAAAGCGATAAAAAAAGTTATATGAATATTACAATTATCCGTTTGAAATTAAAAAAGTTTGGAGACGACTTTTAATTCTGGTGCCCGCGAAGAACAGCAACAGAACAAATTTACAAAAAAAAAGTGGAATTTGATTCTCTTAAAATTTGCTAATTCAAGGTTCAGTAACCGCGGGAAATTGCATAAATTGCTTGCAAACTTCCCGTCATTTTCACGAATAGGCCAAATCTGTTTTTAACAACATTTGAAATTAATTTCAGAGCCAAATTAGATCTAAATTATGAGCATATTATGTACAAGTACATGAAATTTGTATTATTTTCATTTCAAGACAGAAGAGAAATGTTGAATTGAAGAAAACAGTACAATAAACTGTCAATTATTGAATATGTAGCCCATAACTATACATGCCAAGTAATTTTAACTGTAGTTACTTATTCACGTGTATTGCAATTTGCAATGATTAAAAGAATGTATGGCAATGAATCTATGATCCTTAAACAGAAAAAAAACCGGATCCTTTCAGTGCAAAACACGTATTTATAACACTGGATATTCACTGCTTAATATTCACTATTTCTCTGTTCCTCAATCATGTCGTTTACCCATATATACACAGATGTCCATTTCTTGAAATGTTCTACGTCATTCGAGAGTATGTTACTAGAATTTTAGACCGTGCGGGGTGAGGCGAAGACCAGACAGGGCCGGATGCAGGGCTTATTTTAATTTTACGAATTATGACACTTTCGGACGTTACAATATTAATAAATATTTGTTATATCTCTTGCTATGGCTCCTAATGGAAAGGACCTAAAGAGCAACGTACTGAAGAGGCGCCTTAGAAAATCAGATTATTATGGTTCAATAAAGCAACATTCAACAAAGGCTGTTACATTAAAGTTTTGAAGTTATTTTATAATGTAATGATTATTGCTCAAAAGGAAATAGTTTATAATTGAAATAAAAGTCACTATTTAATAACTGAAAATGAAATAAAAGTTTTATTCTTCTGGATATCACTAAACAACACTATATTATTTATTTATCACTTACTACCATCTTAAAAAAAGCCGCAGATATTTATTTTTAACTATTTATATACACTGATCACTTCACTGTTTGATATTCACTGCTCTAGATTCACCATTACACTACTCTTCACATCGTTTGCTTGCGTTTATATATAAAAATATCCATTTCTTGAAAGGCTCCGCCCAAACAAGGTCTTTTTTACGAATATCCACACTCTCGCACGTTACAATAATGCAGTGAGAAATAAACGATCCAATTCATGACAACGCAACTGTCATTCATCACGAATTGTTTGTCGATTTCTGATCAAGTTCTATACGACATTAGGCTCCTTGATCGATAAATATTTTGATAGGGAAAGTGCCTCCCAAAGCAGAAGAATTGCTAAGTAGTCCAGTCAAAATAGACATTCACCCTTGCATAAATTCCCAAGAAGCTGAAAATTGACATGAACGTCAAGGATACCATTATAATGAAGTTGTGAAAAGTCCCCAACGATCCCGTGTGTGCAAAAAATTTTATGCGAGGTCAAAGTTCGCAAAAAAGGGTTTTTTGATTTTTTTAGCGGAACGATCAGTTTTATGATATAAATAGCTCGCACACAAATTGTGGATCTTTTAATTCTCTACAAAAATGGTCTTCGCTTCTTTTTTTCTAAGATCTACCATTTATGAGAAAAGCCATTCTTAAGTTATATTCTCCATAATATGCACACGTTTCCACGCCACCTATGAATAAGTGTACTTGGCGCGTATTTTTCAATGTATTTTTCCGGAAGGCCTACTTTACGGTTTTCTTATTGAAGTTTAATATAATATTAGGTCTTCTTATTCAGCTTCGTCTTCATCTTCATATTCCTGAGTTGACGTAAATTGGTCAAATAGCGATTCAATAGTTGTTCCATCGTTGATGTAAGGATTATCTTTTGTTGAAGATTTAGTATTTGAACACGACTGGCTTTGACAGCTGGTGCATGCTGGTGAACAAAGTCAGCTTATTTTTTTGCAGCCGAATTTAGAATTACTCCCCTTTCTGCAGTTATAAAAAATAGTATTAAGAAGCTTTTCTGGTGCAGGTGGAAGTAGAGTGTGGATTGATTCCAATATATTATTTATTAGCTTCCAACCCCATTCTTTTGGGTCCAGTTGATTTTCAAGCCACACTTGGAGCTGCTGATATACTTGATAAAAATGTTGATGAGCAGAAGCCGAGCTAATTGAACACGTTTTTTATTACGTGTATGTTTTGCAAAAGATACGTAACGTAATTTATCTATCCAAGTAATTTAAAGTAAGTAATAGACGGACACTGCTACGTTGACAATTAAACAGCAGACAGATGCTGCTTAGGGCCACATGGTCACATAAAATGAGGGATTGGGTTTCTTTTCATTTCATATTCTTAGAATTATCATTCAATATCAATGTACGAGTACTAGTTATGCAGACCAACAATTTGATCTATATTATACGTCCATAATGTACAAAGACAGCGTAGTCATGCATATTACTAAGAATATAACTCTAGAATGGCTTTTTCTCAGAAATGGTGAGTCTTAGGGAAAAAGGGGTAAACACTTTTTTGTAGAGAATTGAGATATCTACAATTCTTATTTCAACTACTTTTATCATAAAATTAACCGTTCAACTTAAAAACCCGGAGAACCCATTTTTGTGAACTTTGACCTCGCATAAAATTTTTTGCACACATGGGATCGATGGGGACTTTCCACTACTTCATTATAATTGTATTTCTAACGTTCATGTAGATTTTCAGCTTCTTGGGAATTTATGCAAGGGTACCCCTATTCTTAAGGCTTACTTGACTGGACTAAAGTGGAAGATTGTGCTTTTGATGGAAGACATTTGGAAAATCGCGACAGAGTCAGAGCTTACTGAGTTTTTGGACCTATAGCACAGAATATCCACCAGAAACGACATTCCTTGTTGGTGCTTTTGATCTACAGTACTCTGATCCGCTGATCTTTAACATTTAAATTTGTTTGCAGGTTAAAGTGGGAAGCTCAAAATAGTTATTGAATAAATGTTTTTATCATTCATGCATTCATCAATACATCACGAAATAAATAAGGTACTTATCGCAAATTGTACGCACCGCATGCACATGGAGTGCAAATAACGTTCCAGGCACTCTGATAGAAAGCATTTTGTGACGAAGATCAACGAAGTTTCGCGAGAGTGGCCGATTGGACATTGGAGTTGACAAACCCAAAGTTCTGGAACGATTATATATAGTAGGAAGAAAGTGACGGCTTATTTTGTAGAATGCTTTATTACAATTTATTAATTTATTTTGGTGAAATATAGGACCTTTTAACTACCTCAACTACCTCTGCGAATTCAAACTATTCCTCAAATTAGTAAATATTTTGAAAGAGAGAAGATTTGAAGATCCAGAGGAGGCAAACATATAGGAGCAAAAGTTAGCAACTGCGCGAAATAAGTATAAGGACTTCTATCGTAGGAAAAAAAGTAGTGACTTCCAAAGGAATTTACTTTCAAGAGAACAACGTCAACATTGACAAAAATTAGTTTCTCTTACTAAATCTTTCGATGGAAGAGGCCCGAAGAGCAACGCCAGAATTAGAGCTTATTGTTCTTTTGATTCGAGAAGAGTTTTTCACTCCCAAATGCTCCAACTGATCAGAAAGTGGACGAAGAGTGTTCCTACGAGGTTCTGAAGTGGTTCTCAAGTATTGGCTGTTGAATTTTGCAGCCCTAACTTCCGGTTCGCCGTTGAATGTACAATAAACGGAAAGAGAGTAAAGTCATCAGAAAAATGTCTTGTAGACTCCTATCTGCAATACGTTCAAATTGGCAGTTCCACAGCGCCTGCTATGGACATTAAAAAAACCTAACTTCTTGAAAGGCTCCTTGATGGGGTAAGCAGTTCCAAGCAAAACAGTGGGGAAGTCGGTGTGGATGTATTCGGACTAGGGTGTCGAATACAGAAACCCCTAAAAGTCACAATCTTTCAAGCTGAAATTTGTGCCGGAATGAACTTGAGGATAGTTTGTAATGGGACAAAAATTAACAAGCTGTCTTAAAGGCAATAAGCTCTTACGCCTGTCAATCCACTCTAGTTAGGAATGGCAAAGAAACCTTTCAGTAACTGGCAAAACGTAACCACTTAACATTGTGGTGGGTGGCAGGGCACGACGAAGTCGAAGGCAATACAAGCCAGAAAGAGAGCGCTCAACTTTCATGTGGACTCCTGGAAAGCCACTTGAGGAAGATGATAAAAGTACAAGCATAAAAGAGCTAATAGCTCTCAGCAAAGTGGATATTAGAGCCCTGACAAGTTTCTTAACCAGTCACTGCCCTCTTAAATACCATTTGCATAAAATTGGTAAGGCTGAAGACAACATTTGTTGTCTATGTCAAGAAGATCAAGAAACACATTTTGGGTAACTGTCCGACTGCAGCCCTGTGGAGACTGAACTACTTCGGAAAGAAGTACGAAGTGAATGGGCATTACTGATGGCCAGTTGCACAACCGTCACTCAACTTTAAGTGTAGTTTAATAACTATGGCAACAATTCTGTGCACAATTGCTACCACGGTTATTATTCCTTCCTTAAAGCTAAGTGACAGTGGTGCAACTGGCCATGAGTCTTGTAAAAGCCTAAACATTCCAGAAGTAATCCAAGAAAGATCTTATAGGTTGCAGTGATAATAATGCTTACAGGTCTCCTACGCTAATACTAATAATAATAATAACCCTGAGGTTCGATTCTAATACGTGAAGATAGCTTCTTGCGTTTATCATTTTAGAGACTCTCGGTATATCACCTAGTAATTTAATCTCGTTATCGTTGAAGACAGTTAGTTTCTTCAGCTTGAGCCTGAGCGTATTTATTCTGCTAGTAAATCTGCCACTGAAGTGAGAAGGAAACGAGCCAATTTGTTGAATGCTTCTTCATGACAACACACCTGCCTATCATTGATAATTCTTTTGGTCATTTCTGGTGAAATACTGTATAGCTATTTACAGGTTTGGGTTCATGCTTGAATTGAAAAATATTTTAAAAGGGGAAGATCCAGAAGAGAAAGGTGGATGCGACAGGGTAGATTGTAATTTTGTAAAGTGAATGTGAGGAATAGTCCAGAAGTGGCTAATGATATTTGTCATCCTAATGAACTTGATAATGAAATTAATAATCTAGAAGTGATTTTCCAGAAAAATGGTTTCAGTTATCACTTCATTAAAAAGGCTCTTCGACCCACGTCTACCAATACTACTGTTGAGGCTACTAGCTTGAGTAAAAATTATATTTCTTTATCTTATGTGAGCAATGTTTCAGAGAAGATCGGAAGGATCTTGTCAAGATATAATTTCAAAGTTTCCTTCGCTCCGGTAATGAAAATCAAGCAGTTCATGAAACCTGTAAAGGTCGTGATTCCCCTACAATCTTCCGGTATTTATAAGATCCCTTGTACCTGTGGGAAAGTCTACGTTGGACAGACGGGCCTAACTGTGAACACTCGCATTGCTGAACATTGGCATAAGATTAAACCATCCAAATTAATCTTCTGTAGTTGATCATGCCATCGAGTTTTTGCATGACATCAAGTTTGAAGAAACAAGATGCTGATCAATTCATGGTAAATTGGTCAGAGAAGCAATTGAGATACTTAAACATACAAATAACTTTAACCATACGATGGTTTTGAATTATCAAATGTTTGGCTTTCTGTAATCAATAACACACATATATAATGACTATGTTTTGTTTGTTGTAGTTCTGTGTACATATTGGATTATAAAGTACACTGAAGACTATTTGACACTGCAGTTGTGAGCCAAACCAATAGCAAAGAGTAGCGCTACGCTGTCTTGTTGAAATGTCGTGTAATTTGTGATTTGGGATGTGTGCGGAGTTGTTTGGGGTTTTCACGTGGTTTTCCTCAAGCCTTGGGTAAATGCCAGAGGATTTTATTCTATTTGTTTAGGTGTGATATCCACGTTATCACATCTAGTATTCTGTATATTTAGTATCTAGTTACTTGCCTTGTTTTATTTTGTATCATCATTTTCTGAAGAAGATCCTTGGTCAAAGGATCGGAACGTCAAAGTTTTCTTTTTTCATCAACTCTCATTCTTTTTACAGCTCAAATAATATTGAGTGCTTCATCATGATTACGCACCTGCCCATTAATCATGGGTTTTTGGCCATTTCCGGTAAAATACAGAATCTTTCAGTTCACATCAGCTGCCATACATCTTTTTGCGGGATTGGGTTTCTGTCTGAATTGAAAAAATTACTTTGAAAGAGAAGATATTCGAAGATCTAGACAATTGCGCAAAGTGAATATAAGAAGTGATTCTGAAAGAAGATGGACTGCTGGAAGAAGGTTGTGGCTTCCAAAGGGACGTATCTTCAAGAAAATAGTATCAGTACTGCTCAAGATCATTTCTAACTTATCTTCATTTGTTTATAGAGGTAACTTCTATCATTGAAATAGTAATATAATGACTTTATTCTACAAATAATTGAACGTAGCATATTGGGAATGATTTTTTAGGCTTCAAGGGATGATATTTTATTTACAGTCATGCATTGGTGAATTGACATGAGCCTCATTTAATATCCAACCAACAATAATTCTTCGGCAGCACTTGTATCCAAATACAGCTCGTCCACTTTATTTACATTCAAAAATTTATTTATGGAAGTCATTCATCTTACAAAACAACCATTTAATCCTTCCATTAACACATTAGGAGTCTCAAATTTCACCCTCCTGAAGAACCTTTCATTCAACTTTCTTTCCACATGTCTTAACTGATGTAACAACGTCCTTGCAATGTTTCACCCTCAGTATTGGACAATAGGGTATATTCATAAATTCATTTTATATTTTTAATTCACTGTTTACAACGTTATAATATAGCAAAAAATATAAATTATGTTTAAAAGTGCTTTAATCAAGTTTAAAAAAATATTTAATAATTTAGGGCTGTTTAAACGCCGCAATTTTCGCGCGCCTTATTGATGACGTCAAATACTATGTCCAGCGACATTATAGTCCATTGTTTACAACAGGTGTTTTCGTTCTCAACTCATTTCTGTATTAAAAAAGCTCGAAAGTCAGTTTATAAGTATTGCATTGTGCCTGAATGCATAATACTATCAGAAATGTACCTGATAAAGTCTTTTTTTCAATCCAGACCGGTTTTAAAATACGTAAGAAATGATGTAGGGTTATCAGAAGAGATGAAGTATCATAATAAATTTGACAAATCATGAATAACATTGTATGTGATTAGTTTTAGCAATAAAATACAGTATATGTATGCGGCTTCGTTTAACATTTGCTTGTTTTGAAATAAACAAAAATTATAGGTTATGTTTATTGCTCATCATATTTCGGATTGTATTTATTAGAATAGCGTACATAATGTGTTATTATTGAATAATTACTTTGCAGTGTTCACTCTTTTTATTTCAGCGGACGTCAAATTTGGATTTGAAAGAAAATAAGACGACATCATGAATGGATCTATTCTTGACAGATTATCCGATTGTGCTTTCACAAAACCTCTGTCTTAAATGATTTATAATTTCACTAGGATGCTAAAATTACACTTAAACAATAAATGAATTTACAAAACATACATTATTACTATGTTTTCTAATCAAAAGCCTGCAATGCCATACAAATGTAAGCAGTGCGCACTTGTGACATGGTATTTGACGTCACGATTAGTTTTAACCAATGGTGTTGCGTTTTAGAACTTTGAATTTCCCTCGCTTAATTTGCACTTTTATTTATTAATTTTAAGCAATTGTAAAGATACTTATTACCAAAATGATGGTTTAGTACAAATGTCCGGCCAATACAAATTTCAAATTGTTCATACACAAATTTATTGAAAAAAAAATATAGAAGGTAAAATTTGGAGCTCGGTGTGTAAATGAATGATTAATTATTGAAAGGAAAGAATATGTGAATTGAGCTGAAGCAGGGGGCTATGCAATCTCCTACAAAAAAAAAAAAAACAATCATTGACATTTGATACCTGAAATGTCATATTATGCAAATTTCTGACTTGAATCCTACCCCTAACATCTCTAATAAAAAATATTTGTTTCAGGAAGATAGTAGAGCTGACAAGTAATGATTTACTAAAAATAATTTGGCAATCTTTCCTTGGGATGCTGTTCTCAATTTCAAGTTGTATAAGAAGAAGTATTCTTCATGAAGCTTACAAAGTAATGAATAAATTCATCCCCTAACTTTTTTTGTTGAATATAAGATGCTTTTTAGGTAAAACAGTTTAAAATCTGTTCAAAATTTCACGTCGCCTCAACCCTTTTCGACATAAAAATAGTTAAAACACCTCAATTCCCAGATTCTGTGGCTGAAGGGGATGTAAGGTAATCAGAAATGATTTCAAATCGTTTTTTACTTAACGATTCGTGTTTTTGTTAAGGTGGGAAAAGAAGAAGGGAGATCACGTCGAGGAGGATGAAATAGTTTTAGAAATCGAGACCGACAAAACCTCTATTCCGGTTCCAGCTCCAGGTCACGGAATAATAATGGAAACTTTTGTTGCAAATGGCGGGCTTGTCAAACCCGGACAGGATCTTTTCTCCATTGACGTCACAGGAATTCCGCCCGTTAGGGAACCAGCTAAACCGAAACTTGTCCCAAAAAAATAATAACTTTTAATAATAAATGTTTTATGAATTAATTTACAACCGATTCTTTGTGAAATAATGCAATGGGAAATGAACACATGCAAAAACTATTTAAAAAAAAACTTGTAGAAACTTTCAGACTTCATTATATATTTTTTAATTAGCGGAAGCTTCAGTTCTGTTCTTTTTAAGTTTATAAGAACATGTCGGGCAATAATTGCATACTAATTACTGAACATAGATTTTTACTTGCAAACTACTGAACTCCAAATTTGTTTTGGATATTCATGGAATTTCGATTTGTTATAAATTGTATGTAATTCAGACAATTCTTATTCAAAATTAATTGAATTGGATTGCAATAAACGCGGTTGAGGCCCAAGGCTGGTAACTCGCTCTTCTCGCTAAATGAATGTAAGACTTCAGCAGTTGAGATAAATGTGAAATAAATTGAAACTCAAGATGGAAGCAAACGATAGACGATATGAATTTGAAATTCATGAGCTGCACATGCAGCAAACTATTTAAATATTCAGGAAAGCGAACGAGAGCTTTTGCAACTGTGTGTCTCGTCTTCTTTCTTGATTTATTTCGTCCAACACATGTTACATACACACGGCGCAGTTTGGACACCCTGATTCGTTGACGACAACTTGATTCTTTTTCAGAAGTGTGGAAACAAAACCTCAACAAAATCTACATACTTTTCATTTTATTTTGATCAATCTGTACCCCAAAAGTAGTAAGCAGCGCGGCTTCTGTCCCACTCAAGGTTATATCAGTAGTCTGTCAAGAACCGACCTCACAGCACTACTAGTCTCATGAATTTTATATAAGAGTTTCAATGTACTCAACGCCTTGTTTTCTTACTTTCACATCAACTTTTGATTCAAACATCAACATAGTTGTATATCATGCTGCATAAATTTAACAAGATGGCGTTGGAGTTCTAATACTCTATTTTCCGTTCCATATCGTCGAGCTTTTGGCATACGCCATTGAGTTCCACGGCGTCCGCACTGCGGCAGCACCAGGGCTCCATATTCTCTTTTGTTTTTACGGAGCAACACCCAAACTTTTTAAATCCTGACGAGATGTAATCTGAATAATATTTGACTTTTACTAAAGCTCCGAGCGGAAATAACTGACGTATGAGCAAAATATCAGCAAATAATAATAATAATTCTGGCTGTGACAGAGTCAGTTATTTATATGACTTTTTGATTATTAATGAATTTTATTCATCATTTTCAAACATCAAATGAATTATTTATTAATTATACGTTTTGTAAAATAACAAGTAGGCTTTGTAAAATCGTTCAAAAATAATGAGTCATGAATAATCGTACGGCCTAATTTTCAGTTTCATCACTGTTTTTGTATATACAAGAGATGTAACTTCAAAATTTGCAATGGAAATCATCTGCTAAATATTCTATTACCAGTATAAACAGTCTTATATTACACTTTCTCAAATAATTCGCGATATAAAATACACAAATCACTTTTTTATGCATTTGCGGTATGATTAGACCACCCTCTTCAGTTTTTTTGCGTGATTTCTTGTAGACCAGCTTATATCATGTACACTAGATTAAAAGATGTCGAAAAATTGATTCGGATAGTGCTGCGTGTGGAAAAATAATCCAGTACAAACCATAACAAGTCATGGAAGTCGTAATCCGTCGAGCTTCAAGTCTTTACATAAACAGAAAAGGTTGAGTCATCTGGGACTGACGCAGGCTACCTCGAGTAATAACAATTCTTTGAGTTCCCATGATGTAATGTCTGATAAACTTCGGACCAGGCTCGTCAAGCTGCAGATCGTGGAAACAAGGCTTTACAGAAAGAATATGATCTTTAGTCTGAACTTTTTGAACTGTACCAGTAGTTACTGGAAAGTTTTGACACTCACTTTATCAAGTAATCGTTCTAGAACTTCGAAACAACACTCTTTGCTTACTATCTGATATTTTTTTTGCATTGTGACGAATTAGGCCCCAAAATCCGTCACTGTTGCACATCCCAGAGCCTTCTGCTACCGTCAAACATTTTTTAGTCCACCACAATTTTATTCACTTCTTGCGCACCCTGTGAACTTTAAATTCAGTAACTCTGCATCAACATACAACATCACTTACCGTTCGTTCATCCGTGTTCAGCTGCTTCCAATACCGTTTACTATCTTTCACATGTGGATGAATAAGGTTATGTGTTAACAACATCTGAAATTAAAAGAAGTTGAGATCGTATGATCTGTATTTATGTCTTATGTCTTACCGTAATAAAGTCTGAATGTAATCCACTGTTGTCCTGTAAATATGTTGTATATTGTATATTTTGTTGTTGTTTGACATTCTGCGCGACCGTTGACCATATACAAACTAGATCCGACACTTGACAGTTTCTATATTATCGACCGATTGGAAAATTATTTAGGACAATTTTAATATTAAGAAAATAAAATCAGAAAAGGATGTATTCGACAGGAGAGTAATAAGAAATGTATTATTGTAATGTGTATTTGAAAAATTACTTCTTCTTTTTTCTGTATTTCTTCTTTATATTATCGCTAGCGCTAATATGGATTTAATTTTAAAAACATGTTAAGTAAGGTTTCATTAAAATATGGGTATAAATAAGGCCTTCTGGCCGACTTAAGTCACTTCTTTGTAAGTCAAGTCTTCTGAGCAGCCGTTCCAAGTACGCTACCAGTTCCGATACCGAGCGTCATCTTCAGAGTGTGTACCGTCCAAGTGAAGTTTTTGTGCTAAGTCCGTTAGCACAACTGTCCGACACAACTTGTGAGTTTATTTTGTTTTTTTCCAAGTCCGTAAAAGGAGCTTAGAATATTTTTGCTGTTTTGAACTTTGAATATTTTTGCTGTTTTGAACTTAGAATATTTTTGCTGTTTTTGAACTTAGAATACTTTTTGGATTATTTAACGTAGAAGCACCGCTGAAGGAGTCTTCATGACTTCGAAGCGTTTGATTGATTTAACGTAGAAGCACCTGGTGACTTCACAGTATCGAACCACCTTAACGTAGAATCACTGCGAGGGAGCAAGTTTAGTTCCACCCGCATGGAAAGTTTCTCGTCATCTGCGACCGCCTGGATCCGTAATGCGACCGCTGGTGTCGAGTGTCATGTTCCGCCGTCCGTCACCGTTAGCCGAAGTATCTCCGTGCAAGTGTTCTGTAAAATAATGTTCGTTGTTCATCGTCATCGTTTTCTGTGTAATAAATCTCATTGTGACACCTACCTCCTGATAATTATTTTTGAAAACCCTAACCCTTCCCGTCTGAGCTATCCAGCCGTCCGTCATAGAAAAACTGTGTCACCGACCGTATTGGCGCCCGTGCACACCGTTAGCAGCTTTCAACAGCGACGTCAAAAGTAACAACCACGCCATCAGCGAAGGGTATCGTTACAAAAATTGCGCCCGAACAGGGACTGTCAAATGCCATCAGGAGCAGGGACCGTAAAATGACATCAGAGAAAGAGAAGCATACTCCAGGCCAAAAAAGTTAACTCTGACTCTGGCGCGCTTCCTAGACTCGTTGCTTTGCGGGTATCTTTTAAGCCTTGGTCTTGAGACCTATGGCTTGACAAGCGTACCTACAGACTTGTGGCCCGTTGTAGCCTGTCGTATTCTAATCTAAAACCGTTCCCATGGCGCGGAAAGGCTCGTGGCTTGGCGAATCTCGAAGGTATTTCTTTTTATCGAAGACAGTTAACTCAAATCAAAGCTAGTAGGTACAGTATTCTAGATTAAAAAATGTTGAAAAATGGATTCAAACAGTGATGACAAGGATATAGTGAAACAATGCTCACATACACAGGGAAGACCTAATCATCTCGGGCCGACTCAGGCTACCGCAAGTAATAACAAGTCTCTGAGTTTCCATGACGTAATGTCTGACAAATTTCAGACCAGGTTTGCTAAGCCACTAACTATTTTGTTTTTTGGATTTCAATTATAGAGATATATTCTAGGTCAGAAAAAAATTGCTTATCTCGTTGCCCTGCAGTTATCTCTTAAACCTTGTTCTCATGGCTTGTGGCGTGACAAGCGTACTTACAGACTTGTCGCCTGTTGTATTTCAATCTCAAACCGATTCTATGGCGCAGAAAGATTCGTGTCTTGGGGAAATTCTTCTTATTGAAGCCAATTGATTCAAATCAAAGCTAGTAGATACTGCATTCTAGATTAGTAGACGTCTAAAAATGAATAACGAGGAAGTAGCGTGTGCCCTAGCAGAAAACGTTTAGAAAAAACTGAGTGAAACCGAGCAAATCATAAAAGGTCCTGAAAGTTGTATTGAGGCTTGTCATTTGTCGAGCCTCAAGCCATTGATGTCAAAAATCTTACATATAATCAAACAAAGTAAAGGCTGAGCCATCTGGAGCCGACTCAGGTCTCCTCGAGTGATAACGAGCCTTTGAGTTAACATAATGTGACAAATTTCAGACCAGGCTCGCCAAGCCATAAGCCGAAAGTTAACGAACAATTTTTTTTTTTATATAGTGTCACAAATATGAAATATTTGTAGTAATCACACAATTATTATTTATTTGAATTCCTAGTTGGTATTGATGTTCAATTGTCGGACATGATTGACAGGCTATGGTCACTAGATGTTTAGTGGTTGCCAGGCAACAACTGTTAGACAATTGAATGTTGGCCCATTGTCGGCTTGGGTATATACGAGTTTATAAAGTAAAGATTAGCACTGTAACTTGTGTTAATAAATTATTCACAATAAAATTTGTGACAATAAATAATGCAATGATTTCGCTCGTAAGGGTTTCGTATAAGCTGTGGATACCTTCTGTATTTTCAATCGAAATAATGTTCAGTTATTATTAATTCAAGTTGATAAAGTGACACGAAGCCCAAGGAGCTGCGGTCTGGGAAACAGTAGATTTGCCATTATATTCAAAGATAAAGCTAATGGGCAGCTAATGGGGGTTTAACACTACGTTAATTATTGTGATAAAATATTTATAATATACCTAATGTTTTCCATAAAAGTTTTGAATTACTGTATAATATGGTGCAATTTTGTCGCATGTATATCAAATATTGATCAACTTTTCTTCATATTTAACACTTAACCGACTATACAGTCATGATTTATTGTTTTCATTGCGAATTTTGTTTTGTAAAGTGGCTTCTTCAACTTATTTGGGGAATAGGTAAAATGCAGCAATAAATAGTGTGCGGAAGTTTTGTTTTAATTAAATAGCGCGTGAGGTTGGTCGTACATGTGGCGCCGCCGTAGATAGCTGTACTTACTTATTTAACGCAATAGACTGATTATGCGAGAACATGCAAAACTTCTATAAAACGGGAAAAAAGAGTACCTTCATAAATTCAACGATAGCTCCACTGATAACTTCCATAAGCAAACTATTAAAACTTGTTGGGAGTTAATATGTATTACGTGGAGCTACTTTAAAACAGCGCCTCTCAAAATGGGCTACTCTGCCGCTCCATTAAATTTTTTATGAAACACTAAAAGGGTTCGAATTTTAATAAAGTTTGAAAAGCTCTGATGTTAGGGTATAATTGGGCTTTCAGGTAAGGTGTTGAATTTTATTTGGGGAGGGAGTTGCCGCAAAATTTAATACTTTAATTAAGTGCCAATTACCTTGGCTTCAATGTTAGAACGTTGTCTGTAACTAGCTCTAATAGCTACTCAATAGAAACTACCCTACACCTTAACCCCTTTATAGAAGAACACTCCATTCAAATATCTACCTTCCATTAATCTTCCACATATTTTATAACCCACAGGATTGGATTTAGCTTATTGAGCTTATTTCTATAATTAACTATTTTGTGGATTCCTCAAGTGCTTCTCCCAGTTATTGACTAATCCACTTCTGGAGCTTCCATTCTCCAAGCTCATCTATTCTTCAATGAATAGTTTACTTCATTTGACACCAAACTTTGTAACAAGAAATTCCACCAGCTATGTCATTTATCTGATATAATAGCATACTTAAACGAAATAGCTGCTCATTTCGAATAGATTAGCATACTTTTCGATTACTTGATCTTTCTAAATCCTCCACCGACTCGGATTAGAATCAAGCAGGCAATGTTATCTTGTAACTTGATCATTATATGTTATTCATCGTTAATATTCGCTCCGAAATGCATTTTGCACTAAAATTCGCTGTAATATTCATTGAGTTGGCACTGGAAGGATTCTTGAGAGTTTTTTAGTCAGTAAATTGTTGCAAAATGTGATTGTTGCGGCAAAATGTGTACGATTGGTCCGCTGTCAGCCAGACGACTCTCTAATTGGTTGGGAACTATAAATTCACGTGCAACTCAAGCGAAAAGTGGTTTTAGCGCCAAAGTTACATTGTGCAATAATTTGTGTACTGTAAATAAAAAATTATGAACCTATAAATAATTGAAAATACTTGTTTATGGTTTATTTCGTTTTAATTTTGTTGGAACACAAGATAAATCGCAATTTTTGTCATCTGGTTTTAGTATGAGTGATCGATCATCAATTTGAAAATGACAGCGTACGATCGATAATTCATCATGTGTTATTGTATGTATTACATAATACTAATATGGAAAGTGTTGTTTCCAGTTGGTATGTTATGGTAATGAAATGCCCTCGCTTTTCACGTGACTGGTTCAATAAGCAGAGCGTTTTCGGACTTTAAAGACGCAAAAATCATTTCAGAAGCATCTACCATGTCTTTGGAATAAGAAAGAGGCAGAAAAAATAAAGTATACTCCTAAAAAGCTATTCCTCGTTATAATCCAGTGTTATCTTCCGTTTCGGGGTGTTTCTGTTCGCATGCTTTCCAGTTATTACAGTGCGCTTTACCTTTCTGTTTCTATCAGTAATACTCGTAAAGATAAACTCCGGTTGTCCCCACTTTTTGCTATAAAGATACGTTCCAGCTATCCAACCATATCTTCATTTATAAATTTGCCTACAGCGTGTAGTTGATTCCATTCTGAGAAAAGGATTCAGCATACGTCCCTTTTGGGCTTTCAATTTCCTGCAAGAAATCTTCCGGAATATACACCTGAATGACGAAGACAGACAAACTGTTGAAAGCAGCTTTTGATGTAAAGAGAATCCAGCTTTGAATGTACAAGTAATTTAATTTGCACAAAACAAAATCAGAAGTTTACTGTAATGAATTTAATTAGTAACATCCACAATTCATAATTATGAGCTCTTTAATGTAGCGAATATGCAGTCATAAGTAAATCATTCTAGTCAAGCTTTCCAGAGTCCTGATGATGGCCCAAAATTAAAACCGAAAGCTTTACTTATTTAAAAGAGTGCTACAACTCTGACAGTCTATCCAAGTGCTAGAGTTATATAGTCTATGTTTACAGCATACTAGAAAATGCAAATGCTGGTAATAAATACAGAGGTAAAAACAATTTTCCACATGCGATTTCTATTCCCAATTTTCCGGCCATTGATTCTGATGACGACTTGTGTATGAGAATAAGTGGTTGTGTGCCGTACACCGTGCACGGTATACTGCCTTAAACTGCATATAAAATAACAAAATGGGCTCATTCAACTGTCACGAATTTGCACAGCCAGCTACCACGAAGTGAATATTCTTGCCAATGTTTCTCAAACTACTAACACTTAGAAAGACTTGCTTTAACGACCACAACAAACATAATAGAAATTAATACCAAGAATATATTGTAAAAAATCTGCTGTGGCCTTCACAGTACTCCTCTAACCATTTTTATGGCCAGTTTTATCGCTGTTTCAGAAATTTGGAGTGTCGCATCAATTAGGGCACGTTCCACTAGACCGCAACGCTCATGTCGCCTCAATAATCGTTCCACAAGACGATCGCAGTGTTGGCGATTGAAAGGTGGGTCGAAGCAATCGTTGCGTTTATTTATATAAATAATATATAATTTACACAGAAGTATTGGATTTATTCCATGCGTATGTCTTTTTTGCTACAGGTTAGTTTAATCTTATTAATGATTTACTTTTTGATCTTAGCCACAATTGGTCAGTTTATTTGACATTCAACTTACAATCGCATCGTTCCACTTGAAGCACCAGTTACATCGACCATGAGTTAGTGGAACAGCAAAAACCGTTTTTGCTGTTCCATTAACTCATGGTCGATGTGGCTGATGCTTCAAGTGGAACGATGCGAGTGTCTGTTAAATGTCGAATAAACTGACAATTTTTGGTTAGAATCGAATAGTAAATCATTAATGAAATTAAACAAACCTGTATCAAAAAGGATATACGAATGAGATGAGTCCAATATGCCTGTGTAAATTAAGCGCTCTTATATAATGAATAATGATAATGAGGGATCATGAAATTATCTGTCATATTGACATATAGAAAATCTCTAGCTTTGATTCGAGGCATCTGTCTTAAATAAAAAGAAATACCAAGAAATACCGTTAGAGATTTGCCAAGTCGGAATACGATAGGCCAAAATAGGCTAGAGGTCTGTAAGTACGGTTGTCAAGCAACGAGCCTACAAAGCGCGCTAGAATCAGAGAAATTTTATTCTGACCTATAGTTCTATCACTGAAATACAAAAAAAAAAAACCAAAAACAAATAGTGGCTTGGCGAGCCTGGTCTGAAGTTTGCCAGGCATTAAGCCATGGAAACTTGTTATCACTCGAGTCAGCACAAAGTGGCTCGGCCTTTTCCGTATATGCAAGCTCTCCGACATCAAAGATTTGAGGCTCGGTTTGTTCGGGCTAATTGAGCTCTTATCTAAACGTTGTTTCGCTGGGTAAACATTATTTTCTCGTCATTACTGCACAAATACATTTTTTGACATCTATTGTACGCAGTATATACTAGCTTTGATTTGTATCACTGTCTTTAATAAAAAGAAATACTGTTCGAGATTTTCCAAGCCACAAGCATTTTCGCGCCGTGCGAATGGTTATAGATTGGAATTCGACAGGCTACAACAAGTTTATAAGTACGCTTGTCAAGCCACAGGCCGTGGAAGCAAGGCTTAAGAGATACTCATAGGGCAACGAGCCGAGAAAGCGCATCAGAGTCAAAAAAAATGTGAGTTAAAAATGTTATATCGAAGTACTGGAGCGATTACTTAATGGCGTGAGTAGAAAAAATTGTTCGGAAACTATTGAGGCATCCTTTCAACATTAGACAAAAGATCAGACCTTTTTAGTAAAGCCCTGTTCTCACGGCTTTTGGTTTGGCAGGCCTGGTCTGAAGTATAACACACTAAATCATGAGAACTCAAAACTCCTTATTATTTGGGAATCGGCTTAAGATGGCTTGGCTTTTCCTGTGTATGTGAACTCTTCGACATCAAAGGCTTGGGGCTTGACGGATGACAAGCCTCATTACGACTTTCACGATCTGTTAAGGTTTCTGCGGGCCTTCTTTGAAGCGTTGTTCCGTTAGGACATGTGCTAGTTCTTCGTCATCACTGTCCAAATTTATTTTTCGACATCTTTTAATCTACAGTACTGTACCTAATAGCTTTGATTTGAGTCAACTGTCTACAATAAGAAATTCGCCAAGTCACGAGCCTTGCCGCGCCGTGGAAACAGGCTACAACTGCCCACAAGTCTGTAAGTACGCTTATTAATTCACAGGCTGTGGGAACAAGACTTAAGAGATACTTGTGGATTAACGAGCCGAGAAAGCACACCAGAGTCAGAGCAACATTTCTTTTTGACCTAGAGTATGGCTCCATCATTGGAATACCAAAAAAAAAAAAGATAGTGGATTGGCGAGCCTGTTCTGAAGTTTGTCAGACATTATGGAAAACCAAAGAGTTGTTATTACTCAAGGTAGCCTGAGTTAACCCAAAGTGGGTATGTAAAATCTTCGACATCAAAGGCTTGAGGTTCGACGGATGACAAGCCTCTGTACGATTTGAGTACCCGTTTCCACGACCTGTTATGGTTCGTTCGAGTTTATCGAGTTCTCGTCATCACTGTCCAAATTCATTTTTCAACATCTATTAATCTAGAGTACTGCACAGCTTTGATTTGAGTCAACTGTCTTCAATAAAATGGAATACCGATAGAGATTTGCCAAGCCACAAGTCTTTCCGTGCCATGCGGACAATTTGAAGTGGGAATACGAAAGGCTACAACTCACCACAAGTCTGTAAGTACGCTTGTCAAGCCACAGACCGTTAGAACAAGGCTTAAGAGATATTTGCGGAGCAACAAGCCGAGGAAGCACGTCAGAGTCAAAGCAAATCAGATAGTGAGCGAAGAGTGTTATTCCGAAGATCTAGAGCGATTACATAATGTAGTAAAAAGAAAATGCACCTACCAATTCATTAAAATTGAAAAATGCTTTGAAAGGAAGAAGATTCAATGATCCATCGACCAAAAATGCAGAAGTTCTAAATTTTATTAGTACGTTTAAAGAACGAAATCGCGGTAGAACGGCCAAAAATGAAGATGAAGATAATGTGCCGTTTGACAGGTCGTTCGTAACAATGGCAGAATTGTACGATTTGTACTTTGAATTGCTGTACTTTTCAGGTTTAGTCTTCACTGCTGTAGATTCACCATTACACTACTCTCAAGTCGCTTGCTTGCCTTTATATATAGAAATATCCATTTCTCGAATGTTTTACCACATTTCTGGAATATTGCTAGAGGCTTCCATCGGGAGGGATGATGTGATGCGGTGTTAGTTGTCGTTTATCACTTTACGACTCAATTTGACGAGAGTCTGAAGATCAACTCAATTTGATTATATTATAAATCATGGCAGTACAAATTTGGGCAATAATTGTACTTTCAAGTGTTTCAGTTAAGAGAAAATGTATTGCTGTTTATTTTCTGCTAGTAATTTATCATTTTAAGTAATTATTAGTTCAATAGCACTGATAACATAGAATTTTGTCGACTGTGCGTTATATTTTATTGTATTTTCCTCTATACAAACACCGCTTTATTAAAAACTATATATTGATTGTATTACTAGGTCAAGTACTTGCCTATCTGATAAATTATTTGCCGTATTGACATATGAAACAATACAAATATTCACACGGAATAAAATGTTAATTTACTGAATTTGTGTCGCACAGACTAATCTAATGAAGGATTGAATGAAGCATGAATTTAATTAGCAATACCGTCTTAGAGGTAGGCATTTAATCATTGGAATTGTACCTCTGGGTTCCATATTTTATCAACAAGAGAACCTTGGAGCGCTCTGCAAGATTATTTGAAATACAGAAACGTAATCTTTTTCCATCAATAAAATAATATTTTAAACTTCTATTACCGCATAATCAAATTTTGAGAATGTTTTGATTTAATTTCCAACGTTTCATGTGTGAAATAAATTTCAAAGTATCATGCTTCATAATCGGATTACAGAGTTCTTGTTGTAATCATATAATACCAGTGTGTTTGTAAAAACGTGGCGCTGTATTTCATGTTCACAGTTTTTCTATTTTGCGTAATGTATATAGTCATGCACATTCGCTTTTTTACTGAAAATACACAAACACTTTTTATTCCACGAGCTGGAAGAAGACTTTTATTTGCTCCAGACTTCTACAATATAAAAAAGAAAGTTTTGGTTGAGGTTTTATTCGAAGATACATTCGTAGACCTTGCAGTCTGGTCGAAATTCAGTTGAGCTTTCGGCTTCATTTGAGCCGTCATCAGGACAACTGTCCTTTTTGTATAAGATTGTCCTGATGAAGGCTTGAATAAAACCGAAAGCTTGATTAAACTTTATGGGCTGTAATAAAATTGTTATTTGCTGTTTTCTAATTGAACTACAATACCATGCATTTCATGATAGTTTATTAATGTTGTATTGGTTGAGCATTTGTACAGATTTTTTGTGTTTTCGAAACTAATTGCTGATGTTTCAATTCGTTAATATATTTACAGCCATTCATTTGTCCATTTGTCATGTTTATCAATTTGTTGAAGCATATTTTAAAATGTTTTCCCCATTTGGTCCTCATATATCATTACTATCAGCTAGTTGGTCCATCAGATATCTCCGTCGACGAGAATTTGACGGTAGAGTTTGGCGAATACGGTTTATAATCCTGGGATTAATCAGTGAGTGATACATGGCGGGGTGGCAGGGTGTGTGAAAGGGAGTTATCACACTACATATCCGTCAGTTATGTGTGTCTGCTTATTTGTGTGTGAGTGTGATATTCTCATCGACAGACGTCGGATGTTTGCACAGAAAATGGATATGCACTTGTAGCAAACAATGTTTCAGCTATTGACGTTTGTGATGTGTTATAATCTAGGGGCTAATTACGATGATTAAGGGACAAGGATTGAGTTGAGAACTCTAGGAGATCAATGAGTATTTGAATACGATACTCGCTTAACAATAGTGCAACAGATAAGATTGTAACACAATCCTGAATATGTGAAGCTTAATACGATCACATCATTAGTAGGGCTGTGTAGTCGGTTCTGAGCTACCCTGAATACTACTAATATGTCCTTGAATGGCACAATGCACGCGCTATCTACTCCTGACACAAGAACGCAGCTGTATTTTTGGGTTTTGGAAATATTGAAATTGCAAGATAGTTCCTTGGAGAACATCGTGAGGATGTTTGCGGAACTCCTCCCTCATTCATTCCTTTTTTACTTAAAAAGGTTTCCGTTTGTAGAAGTGGTCAAGTGCTGCCGCCACTGGCTCTGTTTTGTTTTGCATATGTTGCTAGTAATTTATTATTTGCCGAGTGATATATCGAAAAATTATCCTTTTATTTGATCATCCAAATTAATACTTTGAGGGATTGTGATCGACATGAATTT
This sequence comes from Dromius quadrimaculatus, assembly GCA_963989225.1. Lineage (NCBI taxonomy): Eukaryota > Metazoa > Arthropoda > Insecta > Coleoptera > Carabidae > Dromius > Dromius quadrimaculatus. Next base: position 55,505,790 of record OZ022330.1, read on the forward strand.
TGAGGGGGCGCTCATAATAATCAAAATTACGTTGTGAACTCCGTTACAACTAATTGGAAAGTAATTACGAAAACATGACAAATTTATCACGGTGAACATGTTTGCTGGACTCATTTATATAATTATTGTTGAAATTATTCAAAAATGAAATCCAATAATGCTACTTCAATTCACAGTATTAAAATTTTTATTCAGTGGAGTCGTTGAAGCGGAATAAATTCATCAGAAACTTCAAAAATGATTTTTGGATGCAGCAGAACTTTTTAAAATGCACTTAGCCTTAAATCTTCTGTGAATTGTAAAAACGACCTAAAAATCAAATCCAATAATATTGAGAACATTGTTTATCAATAAGAAATTGCAGTTTTTCATGCAAGGATGTCTTTTCAAGGTTTCAGAACGTTAGTTTTAGTTACTAGGAAGAAAATGAATTGGGAAATAAGAGAGTAATAGATATTAGGACAATAAATATTCGTCTTGACAGCCAAATAATTTCTTTATGGGGTAATTGGATCTACTAAACCGTCATACTAGTGTATGCAAGTAGTATAAATCACCGTTTTGAACACAGCATTTCTGGCTGATCAGCGCATACCTTTCTTAAATATACGTGGACTCAAATTCAGCAAGATTTTTGCCCACATTTGCTCCTTCACTCAGCAAATAAATTATTCAGTTAAGAATTTTGTGTCTCGTAAGGTCCATAATCTGTAATTGAATATATTGTGACGTCATAGCGCATGCTGGGTACCTATTCTAATTGTAGCGACCCTTGGGTCTTGATAACTATTATGTCATAATAACGTCATGTGACCTTGCTAAGATTATCAACATCAAATACCGAATCATGACATTCGCCACGTCTTTAATGCTCATAAAATCTGGAAAATCAAAAAAAAAAATCATGTTTATTCGTATATTGTATCTAATAAATGAGAGTATTATTACTCGAAAATGCGCTAGCACACGATTGCGATATATGTCATTTATTTAAACTATTCACAATATAAAAACAGTATTCCTTGCTAAGCCGAAAATTTGCACGAAATTCTGCCTTCGCAATTCCAAAAGGATCTTGCTTATCAATTATTAATCTTCGCGTAACTCTATTTTCTTCGTTCTTCAAACTCTACAGCCTCAACAACCAATAATTGAAGCAAACAATCAAAATTTGACAAAAAAAAAACCAAAACAGTCGAGAAGTAAATAATTTTAAGCTAAATGTCAGAGTTATCAAGTCGCTATCTCGGTAGCAACACTAGCAGAGGTGTCGCTAAGTTAACAAGACCTATACGTCACAGATGACGTATCAGCCTAGCTTCTTAATACATCCGCTAGATGCGCTAGTGTGTTATCAAGACCTTGTTGAGTTATCAAGTTGATAAGTCGAATTAGAATAGGCCTCCTGGTCGTCTGAAATTAGTGCATAAGAGATAGCAACTGTGAATTATTTCGAAAGTGTAATTTATTAATTTTAACACGTTATATTGAACAGCTAAACTGATTTAGTGAATATCCAGTGTTAGCCTATAAAAATTATGCTGAAATTGAATTTGACCCTGTCACGTCAAAGATATTGTAATGTGCAGAGTGTGGAGGCTCATAAAAGTGGAGTAGACTTTGACTTGACCGCGCCGGGGTGGAACCTTTCGTCCTCCCTGCATCGCACTGCACTGCATCACATCACCCCTTCCAATGGAAGCCTCTAGCAATATTCCAGAATGTGGTAGAGCCTTCGAGAAACTGATATATATATAAGGGCAAGCAAAAGACGTGTGTTTCAATAGTGTAATCGTGACGCAGAGCAGTGAATATCGAACAGTGAAGTGATCATATCTTGTGCTAATTCGCTTATCTTGCGGTTGTCTGTGTTCTTTTTTCTTATCAAGTTTTCTATTATGTCATCCCAATTTTTCCGTGGTCTGCCTCTATTCCTTTTCCCTGTTCCTCTTGATTTCCATACTGTTTTAACCTGTCTGTTATCGAAAAGTCTACAGAGATGACCCAGCCATTGGAGTTGTTTATCTTCTATATATTTTTCGGCTGATTTTACTTCTAATTTTCTCCTTATATCCTCATTCCTTATTTTGTCCATTTTAGTTATCCCTTCTATTCTTCTTAGGCATTTCATTTCGATAGCCTGAATTTTGCTTCTCTGTCTTTGATTCATAACCCAGGACTCACTTCCGTATGTAAGGATTGGTATGATGATCGTCTTGTATATTGTGAGCTTTGTTTTCTTGCCTATGTTTTTGTTTGAGAACAACGCTCTTGCTAATATGTGATATGTTCTGGACGTTGTTTGTATCCTGTTATTTATTTCTTCTGCATAACCTCCGTTCGATTCGATTATACTGCCTAGGTATTTAAAACTTTGTACTTGTTGTATAGCTACGTCGTTTATCTTTATGTTCAATATTTTTTCTTCCCTGGATATTATCATTACCTTTGTTTTCTCTACGCTGATTTTCATATTTGCTTTTAGTAGTTCTTCATTCCATACGTTCATATTTTTCTGTAGATTCATTGCTCCCGAAAATAGCCATATCGTCCGCAAACAAGCATTCCGATATTTTGATGTTGCTTAGAATAAAATTACCCACTGATATTGTCTTAGTTCTTTCATTTGCTTTTCGTGTAATTTCGTCCAAGTATAGTACAAACAGAAATGGGCTCAAGTTGCCTCCTTGTTTTAGTCCTTGTGTAGTTATGAACTCCTCAGATATGCAGTTGCCTGTGCGTACATAGTTTCTGCTGTTTTTATATATTCTCTGGATTGCTTGTTTCAACTTATTCCCAATTTTTCTTTCCATAAGTATTTCCCAGAGTAAGTCTCTGTCGACCCTATCAAAAGCCTTCTCTAAGTCGATGAAACATATGAAGATTTCTTTGTTAAATTTCAGGGTTCTTTCTATAATTTGTCGTGATCTTGCGTGCAAAATCTTGTCCTGAATTCACTTTGTGCCTTATCTATCTCTTCTCCTACACTCTTCCTTAATTTATTCTCTATTATGGCCTCGTAAAGTTTGGCAGTCACACATAGCAGCGAGATTCCTCTGTAGTTTGCACAGTTTCTGCTATCACCTTTCTTATATACCGGCATTATTATGGTTTTTTCCCAGTCTTCTGGCATTGCTTCACCATTCCATATTTTGTTGAATAGAATATGCAGTAATTCTACTCCTTTTGGCCCTACAAATTTTATTTGTTCTGGTCTTATTTCGTCAAAACCTGCCGCTTTACCATTTTTTATTTTCCTAAGCGCTTCTGTTACTTCGTTCATAGTTATCACTTCATCCTCTGCACTTTCTTCAATGTAGTTTGTTGTTTGCCCTACTTTTGTTTCTTTGAAATATTCCCTCCATCTTTCAATTATGTCTTTATCGTCTTGGAGCAATTCTCCATTTTTATTTAATATTTGTTTCGTAGGTAGCTGCTTCTTTTTCCTTAGTGTTTTAGTTATTTTATAGAATACATTCTTATTTTCTTTGTAATTTGTTTCTACTTGTTCTCCAAATTCATCCCATTCTTTTCTTTTTGCATCTAGTATTAGTTTTTTCACTTTTTTCCTTTGTAGTTTATATTTTTCGTAATTATTTTGGTTTCTGTCATTAATATATTCCTTTCATTACTGCTTTTTATTCTTTATTTCCTCCTTGATTTTGTCGTTTCACCAATGTGTGCGTTTCCTATTAGTATTTGTAGTGCTTACACCGCAGATTTCTTTTCCTACTACATTTACTAAAGTTTTGATATATAATATAAATAGGTAAATATAAATATCTGCGACTTTGTTTGAGTTATTATTGAGTGATAAATAGATAATATAGTGTTGTTAGTGATATTTAGAGGAATAAAACTTTTATTCCATTTCAAATTATAAAATAGTGATTTTTATTCAATTACAAACTGATTTTTCAAGCAATTGACATTACAATATTGATAATAACTCAATGTTTAGTTGATTGTGTGAATTTAAATTTGTGTCATGTGACAAACAACTAGACTAATATTCCAAATGCATACAAATTAATAAATAGCAATGTTGAAGGATGTTTAATTCGTGTCCTATTACTTGTTTTGGGTTTTTTATATAGTTCAAACTTTTCTTGAAGTCTCACAGTATTTTCAAAACATAGAAACTACATGAAAAATATTTTACTTTTGGTTAAAACAATCAAAACAATTATGATATTGATTTCTGTCAATAATTAATCAAAAATATGTACTCACATTGAAATAGTCTTCACAATAATATAAATTGGAAGTTATAATCGGGGAATCCTGTCGAATTTTATGTAGGTAACCTCTATTTTCGTATCTATCATGTTTGGGGCTTCTAAATAATTAATTTGGTTCTTAACGACTGCTGCTAGCACATCTAGGACCAATAAAAAAGTAATTTACAGGTTTTTTTCTTAAAAACATGGCTCTTTTTTTATTGACTCTATTGTGAGCAATGCACAGCTGAGCACCAATGTGCGTAGTGACGTCACAACAACATGGTGGCTCCCAGTGACCTTTTGAACGTCAATCATTTCAAAATCGTTTCTGCGAAGCATAATGACTTTCCTTAACAAAAAATTCAATATTCAATAATTTAATTTCTGGTATATTTGGTTCTTAAAATAGTTCTAGACGTTATTGGGAGGTAAATAAATTGAATAATAATAGCGTGATAGATATAAAGAGCGTAATTATATGCTTTGACATCCAAATAATTTTTTTATTGGGTATTTGAAGCTACTAGAGACATCTAACTATTGTATGTGAGTAGTATGAATTCACCGTTTTGAGCACAGCATTTCTTGCTGCCTGTGACGTCACAACTAACTTGCGCATGCTTTTCTTATGAGAAAAACGTGCGTGGCAACAAATTCAACAAGAAATGCTGCGATCAAAACAGCAAATCGATATTATCCTTATTATGAATTATTATCCTCAAAATGTGGTTCATATTTGCATTTTCTCAAAGTTTCTGTTTACTGTGACATGTTGGGTTAGGACTCATGAACATTAATAGACCTCCGAGTTTTATTATTTACCTCTTGTAATAATTTATTTTAAACCACATCTTTGTGGAGATTACATCCAAGCGGAAAGTGACCATCGCAAATTATTCAAATTTCATGTCGAAAATCCTCTTAGGTACACAGACCTTACGCTGTGCTCAAATTTGGGCCTCATAAATTAATGATACTTAATGATTATGAATGAATGCGATTAAAGAACCACACAAGAAGTTAAATATTACTGGTGAGCTTAATTGTTTATTTCATGAGTGAATAGTGTTGTCAAAGTGCAAAATATCCTTTCTGAACAGGAAGACTAACGGATGAAAATAGCTTTTCGGGTAAGGAATAAATGGAGGCTTTTATCGTTAAGTTGTAACCCGAGAATTTCCGGAATCAATCTCATTTTGCCAATTCCTTGTGAAAAATTTGAAACCGATTACGTTTCTATGGCAGTCAATAAGCTTACCGCCTACATCAGATTGAAATTCAAAGAGCTCAGGGCGCTAAAGTACCTATATTCACTTCAGGTTTATCTGTAAGAACCATATAAGTTTGATACTGATTGGCACCTATATTTCAAACAAATTAGCATCGATCTTAGTTGAAATTGCACTGAGATTACCTACATTATTCTTTAATCCATGGCTGATAGTTTTTTGATAACTGTGCATTATGTAAAATAGTAGTGTTTCAAATTTTTAATGTATGTCGAATGTTGTTCCAGTTTTTTGCGGAAATCCCTGAAACATGATTCTACAATTTTCACGGGGATTTTCTTTCTATTTACAGGTTGATCCATAGCAATATGTGACAGGCAGGTGTTAATTATTTGTATTTGGAATTAACAATTCTTTCACGTATCAATGTTTTTCAAGATTTTGTAACGTGGGGCTGTGTGAAGCCAAGCTTTCGTTTTACTGCACAACCTTCATCAGGACGGTTTTATGCAATTTCTCGTAAAACCAAACAAAATTTGTAACAGATATTGGGAAAGTTGAAATTGATTATAGACAAAAACAAATCCCTCTTGATTAGAAAGCACTTATATTTTTATGAACACATGTTTCTTTTCTGAAAGAAGAGAAAAGAGCGCCTGTGGCAAAAGCAGAATCCTCTAGACATCTCTAGTTGAGAGTTGAGGCAACTAATACCACACCGACACCACAATGTTCAGGGCAAAGCCTCCCTTGACAATACTCCAACAGGATAATGGAAGACGAATTACCAATTTGTGGAATCGAACTTTCAAACAAAAACATTTCACAAATTTTAGATTACTTTCGCGCTAAGCGCCGGTATTGAAAAATGCTGCAGGAGGACCGATAATTTATAGGCGCCTCCAGCGGTGGAGAAGTAAATTACTTTGGGGTCAAAATAAATTATGACTACATCCCTGAACCTAGAAATAAATTAGCTCCGTACTTTCCTCCATAATAATGTTATAGTTTTAAAAGTTGGAGTAGTACTGTTACATCTATGTAATAGAGATGAAAAGTTACCTGCTCCCATTGTAAAATGAGTTAAAAGTACAAAACATACAGTACAGTGAAACTCAGAGCAGTAGGAGATGAAAATCGTAATCCGTAGACCTCGGGGGTGAAACTCACTGAGGTGGTTACCCTAATAACGACCTCATTAAAGAATACGCCGGTGTAAAACGCTCCATAGTTTGCTTCGTTTTTTCGCAAGAACTATTTAATTATCTCCAGCAAATTCTAGAAATGACTCATGGCATATTCTACGAAACCACCTTCTGGAGGAAATATATGAGTTCAAGTCTCCATTCGCAATTTATAACATGAAGCACAAGATGTTGCAAAATCAGAGTCTGAAGGAAAACACTTCTGAAGACTATAAAAGAACATTGTTGAACATAATGATGAATTTTTAGGTGGATCTTTGAACATAAGTAGTGACGATGAATGTTCTGAACGTCCAGTTGAGGTCATCTCCCAAAAATAATTTATGGGATGAATGTAGTGATAAGACGATCTACACAACTGATATTTTAGAGTCACAACATCAAATAACATTCTATTTTTGGGAAAATTGGTGTATTTTTATCAATCGTCTATACGAGGGTATACCAAAAAGTTGCCGAAATAGTCTTTGAGGATCAAATTAATAATATTTTATCGCATATTTCCAATACTGTCCTGCCGAAGGAAGTATTCTTGTTCTTGAATCGTTTTTGTTTCACTTGAAGCTTCGCCCTGACTGTATGAAAAAGACATGTTCAGGTCGTCGGTCCGACTAAAATCAGTAGCACATTTGTCTGCCATTATGACCACTTGGTTTTGTTGTTAATTATCAAGCAATCCTGCAAAAATTAGCTATGTGGTTACCGTAAAATAGAACCATATTCTTTTGACATGTTTTGAATGGTAGACTCGTCTAGGACAGAACTATTTTTGTCCGCCCCATATTGTTTTGTTTTTCAGTTCGTGTTCATGAAGAACTACGTGATTATTGCATCAGATAACTAACATAAACCAGGTGCTAGAAGAGACCATAAACATTACTCACTTTTCTTAAAGTCTGATCACTATTTTTCATGTATGTTTTAGAGAATATTGTTAAAAAGTAATTATAAATACTGCCAGGCACTTTCTATCGGCAAAAATTTCTGCTAAACCCTCTAAAACCCGCAAAAGAAAACGTAATCTTATTAATAATCTGAGTCTTAATTTTTATATATGATACTCAGGGAATAATTTCAATACGTTTTATAATAAACCAGACTAATCGTAGGGGCCAAACATCCTCCAGACAAACTTTAAATATCGTTGTGAGAATGAGCGCAAGGTCATTCATTTAAATTCTGTCTGGAGGATGTTTTGCCCTTATGATTGATCTAGCTATTCACAAAAAGTATTGTAATTGTTGTTAGCGCATTTTTTGTAAAAAAGCGCTATTAAATTCACTTTGGCTGTCTGGCTGGTCGACTGGCTGGCTGGCTGGCGTGACGCTGAGTTCTGAGCAACTATACTATTTACAGACATGAAACTGGTACTAAATAAAAGCTGCTGTTTCGTAGGTTTGCACAAATTGCTTTAATTCAGGCTCAGTGATTGTGGAAGATTAAATTATTCAATTACTTGTTTCAAGTCAAACAATGCCCATAGATATATATGACATTAGGGATATGGCAACTGAAATTTATTAAAGTAGATAAAAATTTAGTTACAACTTTAGCCGCAGGTGTCACTATTATTATGTACAGTTGTCAAATCTGTCCGAGATTCATTCAATGACTTGTTTGACGCGAATTTGAATCTTATTAGAATGAATTATTATTATTGGATGAAAATTTATTAACTTTTGGTGTATTTTTTTTTATATAGCTTCGATAAAGATCAAATTATCATTTTAAAGTATAGCACTTGACCTCCCGTCACTCAATAACTAAACCATGAAGATTAAAAGGTATTTTTGAGTTTGTACATGCATAAATTATGTACCTATTAAATAGTCAACTTAAAACTAGTACTAAATGGAAGCTGCTATTTATATGAGTTGGTAATTTGCGAAATCTCTGAAGTAACAAGCATTCATGAGCTGTCAAAAATGCGCTTTCATCATCTAGATGATTCTTCCATTTTTTAAGTATCATAATGTAACGTGCGAGAGCGTGGAGCCTGGTAAAGGTGACCTTGCACGGGCTCAGCCTTTCGTCTTCGTTGCGTCGCACCGCGCCGCATCAAATCACCCCTCCTGATGGAAGCCTCTAGCAGTATTCCAAAAATGTGGTAAAAAATTCGAGAAATGGATATTTCTGTATATAAACGCAAGCAAACGATTTGAGAGGGAGTAGTGTAATGGTGAAGCTAGAGCAGTGAATATCAAACAGTGAAGTGATCAGTGGATATAAATAATTAAATATAAATATCTGCGACTCTGTTTAAGTTAGTATTAAGTAATAAATGAATAATATAGTGTTGTTAGTGATATTCAGAAAAATGAAACTGTTATTTCATTTTAAATTATTAAATAGTGACTTTTATGCAACTACAAACTATTTCTTCAAGCAATAAACATTACAATAATTTAAAAATTAGGTCCCAGACTACTTTTGTGCGGGCTTTAATGCTTCAAGCAGGAATTACCGCCGATGGGAAGTGTCTTACAGTATTGATTAATAATTTTTAACAATATTCTCAAAAACAGACATAAGAATCAGTACTCAGACTTTAAGAAAACTGAGTAATATTTTAACGAACCTCTAGCATCTTGTATCTATGAACTGGCCGTCGGTCCAAGCTAGCAAGTTCGCATACGATCAAAGTACGTTAACACTATAGTCGATAAAATTAAGCAAAATGAAAAGAGCTTGTCGTAATGACCAAGTGACGTTTATGTTTGGAAAAACGAAGGAAATAAATGTTATTCTTTCCATACCATAAGAAAAGTATATTTTTATTAAATTTACAATTATTTTAAATTCGAACCCAACGTTTTTACCGAAATTTCATTTATTTACAATAATTTCTTTACCACACGTTGGTACTATAAAGTTTGACTACGTTCACTGTGTTTACTATATGTTTTTTTTGGATAGAATCAAATGAATTAGTATCGCACGTATTTGCAAGTATGGAGCCCACATTACACTTTTTTAAAATTAAATTGGTATAGCATATAAACGTATTAATTACGTGACGTCATTATCTAGTTACAAATTTTGATGACGTCTCTCCTCTGCTTAATTTTATCGACTCTATTCCACACATTTTGTTTCTCAGAAAAATGGGCTCTGTACAGTAAATTATATTTAAATTATTAGTGGCTCATGCAAACGTTCGTCAATTGTTTCCTAATACGATAGAAATCGTGTTTGGTATCAAATTAAAGCTCCTGTTAAAATAATTCTATAAATGTGTTAAAAATGGTATTTAAACGATTGTCAATTGTTTTCTCCACAAATTATTTAAATAATGTTTAGTTTGGTATCAATTTGAAGCTTTCAGGAAGATATACTTGGTGGAAATTTAATATAAGTAATTTTTTCGATTTTTAATTGGTTTTTTACAACTTAAACAGATTATGTCAAATTTGGGATCAACTCAAGTAAATGGACAATAAAGTTAGAGCCACTCTAGAATAGAATGGTAATTTTATATAACTGCCATCTGTCACTTTGACAATAACAGCTATCACTTTGAAATATGCAATTAATTGATACAACACTCTAAATCATGAGACTGGTTATAAAATGTATAATCGGGAAAGTACTGTGTGGCCACAGTAGTTCTTTTTTTGTGGTATCACTGCTTCAAATCTATAAAGTACGGTCAAATTAGCCCTAAAAATAGCGGTACCCTTGCATAAATTCCCAAGAAGCTGAAAGTTGACATGAACATTAGGGATACCATTATAGTAAAGTTGTGAGAAGTCCTAAACGATCCTGAAGATGCAAAAATTTTATGCGAGGCCAAAATTTCGCAAAAATGGTTCTTTTTGACATAGATCCTTTCTGGTAACTTTTGTGATATTCTTGTATTTCAGACTCAAAGGCATAATTCCATCAGGAAAGAAGATATTATTAGAAGTGATAATGATGCAATTAGTTCCTCGCATCACATTTTTGATGTAATTAACTCCACCCCAATTCTCGAGAGCTCGTTCCGCCCCTGGAAATGTTCGTCCTGTGACCGGTAAGGGTTATTTATCGCCGCGGTCTCACCACGAGATTAACGTAGCAGATATCTGTGGTTCATCCCAGAAGCTGAAACCGTTTTTAACTCTCGTACTCATATTTCTTCCCGTTTAATTGCGAATCTACGTGTTACCATGACACGGAATAAACCTTTCATTTCAGACAATCGCAAAATAATTACTTTCACATGGAGATGTATGTAGTTATTACCGATCATTCCTCATTCGCACCGCTATGAATTGTGAGGATTATTACCGCTACCGGTTCATGAATTATACGGATTGAATATTAACAAAATGATTATTTTGTTATCTTCATGTAAGTTTCTACAATTTCAAAAAGAATTCTATTCAAGATGGAAGATGTATCTCTCGTACGAAATAACGTTTAATTCCTCTCAAAACGGATTAGGAAAGTTCGCTTACGCAGCTCGGAGTGGAATCCACAGGCCTGAATTTAATTTCTAACAAAATTGGGGTCACGAAACAATACGCGTTTAATAACATTCAGTTTTGGAGAGTTCTGTAAAGAAAGGTACAGAGATACATCAACCGATAAAGCCTTACAATATCCTGGGAAATGCTGTGCTAACGTGCAATAACAGACATAATGATGTTATTCAATATTTGGAAGGTAAGAGCAGGGTTGATGCTAAGAGGATTTAATTATCGACGAATATTATATGCATATATTAAAGGAACTCCAAATATGATATATCTACTTGATACTCTGATGCATGAATCTATAATAAATAAGGGCACAAGCTTTTAAATATCATAAATAGGATTGTGAGTCCTTTGAAATCAAAGTTTGCCGAATTCCAGCATTTTCGCTTTATTGAAACGAAACTGAATTCATTTTGCATATCGTTCAAATACTCATTATTTTCTTCATCAAGCTTTGCAGAATGAAGATTTGTGAGTAGAATTTGAATAGGATTATGAGTTTCTGCGATTTTGCAACTTCAAAATCAAAGCATGACAAATTTAAATATTTCATCCAATTGAATTAGAACTAAATCTATTCTTTAAAAGATTTGAATATTCCTGATCTTGTTAATTAGGACATGTAGGGTATAAATTTGTAAAGACAATAAAAACCAATAATTTCTGGAACATTGCTACTGGATTGTTAAGGCTGGCTCATAATGGATTTAATTTAGGGATTTACATTTAGAAATTTAGATTCAAATATATAAAATACAGGTTAATCTATGTGCTGGTTGATTATGAGCTTATTTCCATTCTTAATTAGAAGTGTGTCAAATATTTCCAGTGTTAGAAAAATGAAATTCAACATAATTCAGAACAAGATTTACGAATTATAAATCTAAATTTCTAAATGTGAATTACTAAATTGAGTTCATCATAAACCAACCTTTAGTACTGTTAAGTCGAATAGATATTTTCTCTATTTAAAAATTAACTAAAAAGTTCATTTGATTTTCTTTAGCAACATTAAAAAATATAAATCTGTAAATCTATTTGCGATAGGATTATTGGTATCAGAGATATTGTACAAAAGGCTTTTAAAATCAGAGTCTTTTCAGTATTCTCGTTTCATTAAATGGAATCGAAGCTCAGTTTCTAGACGATTGAGATATTCATTAGTTTGTATATAAAGTTCTGCAGAGTGTAATTCTGTAAACTCAATAAAAATTGAATCATTACTTTCAGAGTATTTCAACTGGAGTGTGAGTCCTGCAAAATAAAACTCTGATAAATTTCAATACTTTTACCTGATTTAATCAATTTGAATCCAAATACAACCATTGATTTTTGAAATGCTGGAACTGGACTGTTAGTCCTTTGAAATCAAACACTGATCTCTAATATACACTGGATTGCGTTTGGGCCGCTGAAATGCGGCCCCAATTGAGCGTCGCCATCTTGGCAGAAAGTGAGGTTTTGTGTCAATTGGTGACAGTTCAGTATGGTGTTGGGACGCAATTTTATACTGAATAAATTTTGTTTATTTATTTAAATGTAGATATATTAATACATAATATTGTTATTGTTTTATTTTATTAGAAAAACTCAACTGAAAAAGTTTGGAGATATAACTTATTCCTATTTTCAGTGAAGTATTACTTTTCACAGGTTTTATGGAGACCTAGAAGGATACATCAATTCATTATGTTAAAGTAATCAAACGATTTGATTTTCAATTTTAGATTAAATCGAAAATATCATGAATAATAAATCATATTGTTGGGCAATGTTACAAAGTTATGATAACAAATTTGAGTAATATTTCAAATTAAATATAAAATATCTTGTTCACAAAATTAATCGCTTGACTGCAAATTTGTGCTTACTTACGAACAATAAAATCTTGATTATTGAATGTATTATTATTCTCCTATCATGTGTAGTAGATATTTAAAATTATTAGTTTTGAATAGGCAATATTATCGCAGAAATGCACTTCATTTTATTCATATAGGTAAATTTATAGTTTTAAATTTTAGGTAACAAAAATTTATAAAACTATTGAACGGATTAAATAATACTAAACTACAATGTTTGAAAAATAGTTAAAACACTGACACTAAAAAGTTCACAAATATTTTCAACTATTAATAAATATTTCAACTATTATAACAATTTTAAACTTCTGTTGATTATTAATGTATGTATTTTAATATATATTGAGAATAATTTCTTCATTTTACTTGCATTATACTTTGAATTTCATCGAGTGTCTTCTATAAGTGTTTTGAATTTGCCGCCGAATAGTGACACAAAACCTCAGTTTTACTGTCAAGGCCGCCGTTCAACCGGGGTCGCTTTCAGATGCCAGAATACGGTCTAAACCCAATCCAGTGTATATTAGAGATCAGTGAAATCAAATAATGACAAATTCCAGTACTTCCTCCTCAATGTGTTGAAACAAAATCTATCTTTTAGAAAGTTTAATACTTTGATCTTCTTTACCAAAGTTGAGAAAATATTAATTTGTGAACTTTACTTTCTTAAATATAAGAATAAGATTGTAAATCTTTAATATCCGAGTCTTCTCAGTATTGTCACTTTATTAAATCAAATTTAAGTGCGGTTTGTACAAGGATGAGATATTAGCTTCTATATCGAGCTCTGCAGAGTGTTAATCTGTGAGTTTAATCAAAATTTGATCATTATTTTATGAGTAATGCAGTCTTTGAAAACCAAAATTTGACAAATTTTACTACTTTTATCTCATTGCATCAAAACTAGCTTGATTCAAATATTTATAATGTTATTCAGCAAGCTCTGATTATGAATCTATATTTTAATCAATATAGAGCAATCCTTTGGAATAAAATAATAACTTTTAGTACTTCACCTCATTGTTTCAAAGTAATTCCACGTGAGTATATGAAAATATGGCAGTTCAGTCAAAATTTGTTTGTTTTTCTTTCCTAGCTCGACCGTTTCGGCTACACCTTAGCCATCTTCAAGATCGCTACAATATGAAACAGTTTTTTGAATCATTTGCAATCAAAATCAGATCACAATATACTTACATTTTAATTGCAGTTGATTCAAAAATAATCTAACTGTTTCATATTGTAGCGCTCTTGAAGATGGCTGAGGTGTAACCGAAACAGTCGAGCTACAAAAGAAAAACAAATAAATTCTGACTGAAGTCCCATATTTTTATATACTCACATTCACTAATCCACTCAGCGTCAACAAGTTTATCCGATTTAATCCTATGTTCTAGAAAATTCAATGCTCTGATCTTCTTTATCTAGCTTATGAAAATATAAATTTGTAGACTGATAGGATCATAAGTTTCTGGAATATTACAATAGGATTGTAGCCTTGAAAATAAGATTGATATAAAAAATCAAACTTACGTTCTGTTTCTCCAAGGATATCAAGCTTTCCAATGTATTAATCTACGTGTTCAGACAAATTGCTTTGTGAGTATTGCAACTGGTATATGAGTCCTTTAAAATCGGTCGTATGCCTTCTGCGCCAGTAAAAAGCTCTCAATCCGGTCATAAATTTAATCCTACTCAAAAATATGGACATTTGCGCCAAATGGAAGCCCCTGCACTTGACGGTTATTCTAGGAACCTCTAACATTAGTATGAAGGGTTCTAGGAATTTCAATGATATTTAAATCTAATTTTCATTTCATTTAAAAATGGAAGAATCATCTAGATGATGAAAGCGCATTTTTGACAGCTCATGAATCAGGGTGTATACCAAAAAATTTGATGAAAATTCCCTGATATTTCCAGGTTTTCCAGGTCATTTTTAATGAAATTCCAGACAGTAAAATCAAAAAGTTTGATAAATATTACAATATATGCAATAAACTTGATATTCTTACGAACGAATTTATATTAATTAATAAAAGAAAATGCGCTTTAATATTTTTTTTATGGATTATAGATCTGTAAAACTCATGGATTTGCACAAAATTACAACATAAATCATTGACTGTATTAACTGTGTCACTGTGGTTCATACGACAGATGGCACTAATATTTTACAAAGTGAAAATTTCATGTATTTTTATTAATAATGTATAAAAATCCTATAATTTATTTTTTCCAGACAAATAACGGAAATGCCCTGACGATTCCATGATATTTCCAATTTATCTAAATTCCCTGATATTTCCAGGTTTTCCAGGTTTTCCAGGTTTGGTATACACCCTGATGAATGCTTGTTACTTCAGAGATTTCGCAAATTACCATCTCCCACAATCACTGAGCTTAAAATCAAGCAGTTTGGGCAAACTTACGAAACAGCAGCTTCCATTTACTACTAGTTTCAAGTTGACTATTTGATAGGTACATAATTTATTCATGTACAAACTCAAAAATACCTTTTAATCTTCATTTTCCAGTTATTGACTGACGGAAGGTCAAGTGTTGTACCTTAAAATGATAATTTGATTTTTATCAAAGCTATATAAAAAAAATACACCAAAAGTAAACAAATTTTCATCCAATAATAATAATTCATTCTAATAAGCTTCAAATTCGCGTCAAACAAATCATTGAAAGAATCCCAGATAGATTTGACAACTGTACATAATAGTAGTGACACCCGCAACTAAAGTTCTAACTAAATTTTTACCTACTTTAATAAACTTAAGTTGCTATATCCCTAATGTCATATATATCCATGGGCATTGTTTCACTTGAAACAAGTAATTGAATAATTGAATCTTCCACAATCACTGAGCTTGAATTAAAGCAATTTGTGCAAACCTACGAAACAGCAGCTTTTATTTAGTGCCAGTTTCAAGTCTGTAAATAGTATAGTTGCTGAGAACTCAGCGTCACGCCAGCTAGCCAGCCAGCCAGCCAGGCAGACAGCCAAAGTGAATATAATAGCGCTTTTTTCCAAAAAATGCGCTAAAAAGCAAGATATGTATGCACATACATTGAAATAATCTTGGTGGGAAAACCCTCACGGTACATGTTCTGCGTTTACTGGGAATTAATCCTTTCAACCTGTTTTTAAGCGTTGGCGCAGATGTCCAATGTGATAAGAAGTTTGTACCTGACTGGTGCAGTTGACAATCTTTCTCAAAATCAAAGTATGACAAATTTCACTACCTCTACCTCATTGCATCAAAGCTTGCTTGATTTAAATAATTATTTAGCAAGCTCTGTTGATTATAAATTTGTTATTTGATTCAAAGTAGAACCAATAGTTTCTGAGATATTGCAACTGGACTGTTAGTCCTTTAATGTCCAACTAGTTCATTATAGTAGTCATAATAACACTAATTTCACGGTAATTAACAAGCAAGTTTCCTAGTAACAGCAAGTAACTAGAATAATTTCTCTGACAGAAATCAAAATGACAGGACATACATTGCTAAAAATTTTGATTGAAATACAACAAAAGTTGGACATTAAATATTAAAGGCACCACGGGAGTTGAACAGACAATAATGCCTACGGTCAACGTACACACCTCGGGCCAGAGGCCCTTGAAAAGTACACTGTTGACCTCAGGCATTATTGTCCGTTTGACACCCTTGATACCTTAATTACTATAAAATCAAATAATAATACAACTTTGATCTTCCCTTTCAAGCTTGGAAAAATATAAATCTGTGAAGATAGGATCATCAGTGAATGAGATATTACAACAAGATTGTAAGTCTTTAGAATCAAAGTCTCCTCTGTTTTCTCCTATCATTAAATCAAATTCAAGTTCAATTTCTAGATGGATGAAATATTAGTTTTTATATCCAGCTTTGCAGAGTGTTAATGTAATGCAACTGGAATGTGAATCCTTCAAAATCAAAGTCCAGCGAATCTCAATACTTTCACCCCATCGAAACAAAAGTAAATCTATTTTCTAGAAGCTTAAATACTTATAGTTTACTTTATCAAGCTCATAATCTTCTTTATCATGCCTTATAAAATACATATCAGTGAACTCGAACAAAATAGCATCATTATTTAATGAGACATTGCAACTGCGAAGCAGTATTTTGACAATATCTCTTTTCTGACTCATTTCACGATGAAGCATTTATATACAAAATAAAACTAGATAAAATTTCCTACAATTTATGTGATAGCATTTTTTTTCGTAAAATCAATATTTTTGGCGTACCAGCGCTGCAAACCATTATACATCTACGCAAGCCTGTGACATTCAATTTTAACTTGAATCTAAAAACTATACAAACAATAAATATTTCAGTATGCGTTGAAAAACCGGCTTACTATGGCCTGTTATCCGCAGTCATAAAGGAATGCGTCGCCTTTGTATCGGGCGTCCTTCTCTCCCTTCATAGTGTCGTTTGCATTTATAGAGCCATGGTTTCCAATGGAGTGAATTGTTTTATCTGTGTTAATCCATTGCATAAAAGTAATTGAAAGTGAAAGAAAAAGGATTGAAGTCTTGTCGTAGGTCAATTATTAAGAGAAAGGACAACAAGGATAAACTTTTGGTGGGACTGAGATTGATGTATGTTGAAAACGATTTAATAATGAGAAATTAATCGATCTACGCGCCCTACTATACCTTACGACGCTCGTACGCCAAAAATATTGATTTTACGAAAACAAAGATCATTATAGAAATTGTAGGAAATTTCCTTTAGTCTCATTTTGTATATGAATGTTTTTATCGTAAAGTGAGTTGGAAAGAAGATATTGTTGAAAAACTGCTTTTAGGCGCCATTTTTTCAATATGGTGGCGCGAGCGGCAAAGATACGAGGTGATAAAGTTGAAGTTCAGAAGTTTCGTTGGTTTTTGAAGCATACTTCTTGAAATATAATAGAAATTACGCAATTCACATCAAAAATATCATTTGTACGCAATCGTTTCCACCTCATCAAATCTGTAACAATATCTTCTAATTATATGAAGGCTGTTGTTACAATTTATCAGTAGCAGATTGGGAAATTATGTAACAATGAAATAACATGTAAGTATACTCAGAAGATGCATGTAGAACACATCATTTTAAAGCGATTATAGATGTAAAGTGATGGAACTCAACAGTACCAGCCTAGGTCTCGACGAATACATTAGTAAATGGATCCTGTAGCTAGGGGAAGTATGCTGATCGTCTTACATAAGGGTATTATTGTTGTGCCAGGGACATTATTAAAGGGGAGACTTTTCTACTATTATTAAAATCAATACAAGAAATTTGTTGGTAGTATTTCTGTAAATAATATAACAAAATCGACTTCGTTTGATGGAAACTCTATTCAGAATAAGAGAGGTACTCGTTTCGAACTATGCTTTGATAAAAAGTCAATAGCTACTTCAATCAAATATTGAATATTTGAACGTAGTTTCGAGATGCAATGCGAAGTTGTTCGCAATTGAAAATTAACAGCTAATTAGCAGTTGATGAATGTTTTAGAGGAATATCAGAAGTCTCGAACATTGCATTGGCTCTTATTCACTTAAAATTCATTGAATAAGAATCCATTTGTAGCAAACAGAGAGGTATTGAATCCAAAGATTTCAGGCAATGATATATTGGCGATTATTATTGCGAAACGCAATAAATATTTGGAAGCGCTACCAATTCATAGAACAAAACAATAGTGGAGATATGAAGCAATCGTTTGAATGTTTCGAATTTAACGATGAATATTTTAAACGTAATGGCTCCGAAGTGGATTGATGTTGCAGTATAGCATCCACACTCCAAAAATTCAAAATTGCGGAATACACATTCATTTCCGCTTATATATATATCGTTTACATAAAAAGTGGATCGCATTTAATGCATAGCTAGTACGCCTCGAAATGCACAACATTTATGGATTAGCTATAAATCAAGGCTGAAGTGGGCCATGCACTTTTTACCCGATTTTCAAATATAAAGAAAATCCGCTACCGCAATCGCCCTATAAATAAACGAATATTTCACATTTCACATAAATAACAGCCAAAAGCACTTTGCGATCAGAAAACGAATCACTAAACCCAAAGAATCTTCTTCATATAAATAGCCACCTAATTTATGAAGATTATTTATTTTTCCGAAATGATTACAAGTTTTGGTAAACATTTCTACTATAGTTAAATAATCCTGCACATCTCTGTTTTCGTAATCATAACAAACTTCGGAACATAAGTCGAAATGTGCGCTAGTAGAAGCAATATGCTTTCACAAAAGCTGGCGGTATTGTTTTTAGATAATTACCTCATTTAAATACGACGACAGATTTTGCTCCGTAATAACTTTCATTATAACTACGTATAATATAAAACATAGAGAAATTGCGCACGTCTTACAGTAAAAATTCTACTTAGAATATCATTAAACAAGGATAAATCAAAATTTTGCAACAAATTACTAAAAAACCTTTTATGTATACAGAAATTATGCAATTTCCGTTGATAAATCAATGAAAAACAGCTTGAAAACTTCAGATCTACCAATATTTGAGATAACACATCATTTCTAACTACTAACACAAAAAGGCTCAAAACTAACTCACATTTTATTCCATTCCAGATATAGTTTTGGAATTAGTGCAATGAGGTTACATACTTATATGAATATTTCTTTCGATTAAGACGTTTCATGTTGTTTCCAATTAAATTCAGATAATATAATCAACAAATTAAACTCACGGCGGAATATCGACAGTAGTAGTGCATCTCAGTCTTCTCGGCCTTCCCCATATTACTAATTTGTCCTTGAGCGGTGTTAAACCCGTATAACTTACTACTAACACAAGAAGGCTCAAAAGTTACATTCTATTCTATTCGAAACATACCTAATTAAGACGCTACTGCGATTAATATTGTATTCATTATAAACAGTTATAAATTGACTTTATCTAGTTTGTTAATTTAAGTGAGGATGGAGTCCCATGTCTCAAATTTCTGATTGTTTGAAGTATTATTAGGTTCCCAACAGATTGAAATGATACTTTTCTTGGTAAGGCAAGCTTGATGATTACCATATCCAGAAGAAATATTTTGATCTACATATCCTGTTAAGGATCAACTGAAGCTCTTCTCAGGATAATCTTATGAAAAATTACTTGATTTCAATTAGGTCACCAATTGATGTTCTTTTCAGGATAACCCCGTGAAAAAGTAGTTTAATATGATCGACCTGCTCAGGGACCAGCTGTAGTTTTTTTTAGGATAGCCTCACGAGAAAGCTTGATGATTTCTATATCAAGATAGAGGCCTAATTAAGGATCTTCTCACTACAACCATATGAGGGAATAATTTATTTTAATCTAGTCTTCCTATTGAGGATCAACTGAGGTTCTTCTAAGGATGACTTGAAGCAAAATTACTTGATTCTAATTTTGCCATTTTGCTCAGGAACCAACTTGAGCTTTTTTCAAGACAACCTGATGGAAAAAAATGTTTGATTTTCATTTGGTCATCCTGATCAGGAGTCAGCTGAAGCTCTTTTCAGGATAACTTCATGAAAAGCTTGATGATTTCCATATCTCGATAGAATTAGGGTGAATTTGTTTCAGAATCAACTGAAGCTCTTCCCAGAATAATCTTATAAAGAATTATTTGACTTCAACTCGGCCATCTTACTCAGGAACCATCTCAAGTTCTATTTAAGGTGATCTCATTCAAAATTTGCTTGATTTTGATGTGGTTATCCTGCTCAGGAACCAACTGAAGCTATTTTCAGGATAACCTCACGAAAAAGCTTCATGATTTTCATATCAAGATAGAATCAAAATAACCTCATGCAATAAGAAGTTATTTGATAAAATAATCTTGATCAGCCCAATTGAAGTTCTTCTGAAAACAACCATATCAGAAAATAGTTTGTTATCATCTGCTAATCCTGTTGAAGATCAACTGAGGCTCTTCTCAAAAAACCTTATGAGAAATTACTTGATTTTATTAAGGGATACAAGAGTTCTTTTCAGGATAATGAAAAATGTGTCATCCTGCTCAGGAAATACGTCAAGTTTCTTCCAGGATGACTTTTTAGAAAATTTGATTGATTTCAATGTGGCCATTCTGCCCAGGAACCAACTCAAGTGCTCCTTAGAATAGCTACATGAAAAATGTGGCACCTTGCTTAGGAATTACGTCAAGTTCTTTTCAGGATAGCCTTATGAGAAATTTCTTTATTTAATCGTAGCCATTCTGCCCAGGAATCAATTTAGGTGTTCCTCAGGATAATTACATGAAAAATGTGGCACCCTGCTTAGGAATTACGTCAAGTTCTTTTCAGGATAGTCTCATGAAAAAGTTGTTTGATTTTAATATGGCCATCCTGCTCAGGAACCACCTTAAGTTCTCCTCAGGATAGCTACATGAAAAATATGGCACCTTGCTCAGGAATTACATCAAGTTCTTCTCAGGATAACCCCATGAAAAAGTGGTTTGATTTTATTGTGGCCATCGTGCAGTTAACTGAAGTTATCTTCGGGATAACTTATAAAAAAACTGCTTGACATCAAAGTTGCTATCCTGCTCAGAAACCAACTCAAGTTTTCTGAAGGATAACATAAGAAAAAATATTTTGATATTTATGTGGTTATCCTGCTCAAGAACCAAATGAGTTCTTGCCAGAATAAACTCATGAAAAAGCTTTTTCACTTCAATGTGACCATCCTGCTCAGGAACCAACCAAAGTTCTTCCCAGAACAACTTCATGAAGAATTTGTTTGATTTCAATATAGCCATTTTGCTCAGAGATTAACTGAAGCTCTTTTCAGGATAACATCATAAAGAAGTTGCTTGACATTATTGGGGTCATCCTCATCAGGAACCAACTAAAATTCTTTACAAGATAACCTCATTGAAAAGTTGTTTGATTTTGATGTGACCATCCTGCTCAGGAACCATCTTGAGTTCTTCTCAGAATAACTTCTTGAAAAATATGACATCCTGCTCAAGAATTACAAGTGTTTTTCATGATAACCTTATGAAAAAGTTGTTTGATTCTACCGTGGTCACTGTCTTAAGCAACCGACTGAAGTTTTTTTCAGGATAACTCATAAGAATCTGCTTGAAATGAATGTTGCCGTTCTGCTCAGGAATCAACTTAGGTTTTTCTGCACGATAACCTAATGAAAAAGCTATTGGATTTAGATGTGGACTTCCTGCTAAAAAAAACAACTGAAGTTCTTTTCAGGATATGCTCATGAAAAAGCTTGAAAATTTTAATGTGGTCATCTTGTTCAGTAACCAACTGAACTTCTTTCCTGAACAACGTTATGAAAAATTTGTTCAAGAATCAATTGCATTTTTTCCAGGATAACATAATGAAAAAGTTGCTTGATATTATTGGGGTCCTCCTCCTCAGGAACCAACTGAAATTCGTCTCAAGATAACTTAATGAAAAACTTGTTTGATTTTAATGTGGCCATCCTGTTCAGCAGCCAACTGAAGTTTTTTTCACGATAACTCATTAAAAAGCTGCTTGACCTCAATGCTGCCATCCTGTTTAGGAACGAACTTAGCGTTTTCTGCAGGATAATATAAGGAAAAAGTTGTTTGATATTTATATGGTTATCCTGCTCAGGAACCAACTGAAATTCTTCCCAGAATAACCTCATGAAGAAGCTCTTCTACTTTGATGTGACTATCCTGCTCAGGAACCAACTGAAGTTCTTTCCAGAATAACTTCATGAAAAATTTATGGCCATTCTACTTAGAAATCAACTTGAGCTCTTTTCAGGATAACATTATGGAAAAGTTGCTTGATTTTAATGTGGTCATCCTGTTGAGGAGCTAACTTGAGTTCCCTTCAGGATAACTACTCAGGAATTAACTTCGACTAAAATTCTTTTCAGGATAACTCAAAAAAAAAAGCTGATTGAACTTAATGTTGCCATTCTGCTCAGGAACCAATTAAGGTTTTTCTGCAGGATAACAGTAAAAAATCTGTTGGATTTTGATGTGGTCTTCCTGCTCAAAAATCAACTGAAGTTCTTTTCAACTTTTTCTTTTCTATCAGGAACTTTAATATGATCATCTTGTTCAGAAACCAACTAAACTTCTTTCCAGAGCAACGTTATGAAAAATTTATTTGATTTTATTAAGGCTTTTTTGTTCAATAATCAATTGCATTTTTTTTCAGGATATCATAATTAAAAAGTTGCTCAATATTATTGGGGTCATTCTCTTCGGGAACCAACTGGAATTCTATTCAAGATAACCTTATGAAAAAGTTGTTTGATTTGAATGTGGCCATCGTATTCAGCAGCTAACTGAAGATCTTGTCAAGATAACTCATGAAAAAGGTGCTTGACATTAATGTTGCCATCCTGCTCAGGATCCAACTTGAGTTTTTCTGCAGGATAACATAACGAAAAAGTTGTTTGATATTTACGTGGTTATCCTGCTTAGGAACCAACTGAAGTTCTTTCCAGAATAACCTCTTTCACTTTAATGTGGCCTTCCTGTTCAGAAACCAACTGAATTTCTCTCCGAAACAACATTATGAAACATTTGTTTGATTTTAATATGAAAAAGCTGTTGGATTTTGATGTGGTCTTCCTGCTCAGAAATCAACTGAAGTTCTTTTCACGATATGCTCATAAAAAAGCTCTTAAACTTCAATGGGATCATCCTGCTTAGGAACCAACTAAACTTCTTTCCAGAACAACGTTATGAAAAATTTGTTTGATTTTAATATGCTCAGAAATCACTAGAGTCCATAGTTTTCGAGATTTGAACGAAAAACCAAAGAAAGAACGTTCTACGTATTTTCCTCTGCATTTCCCTCGTCTTATAATAAGGACTTCTAGTAAGTTCACCTTCTACCTAGTCTAAAAAGAGTTTATTTTTTTACAACTTATGACCATTGTAGAATGGAATAGTAATATCATATAACCATCATCTGTCACTTTGTCAATGACAGCTGTCACTTTGTCAATGACAGCTGTCACTTTGAAATATGAGATTCTCAAAATTTATTATACTGGCCATAAAATTCATAGTCGAAGAAGTACTGGGTGGCCACAGCAAGTTTTTTTATAACATTGTTCAAATAGTCCATTATTTTTTGCATCGAAGATAATTGAATTCTAGTGTATGGCTTTCAATTTTATAAATGTACCATTTGGATAGCAGGAATTCACTGCAATTACACCGAATTCAATTCATCAGAGTAATGACCATAAAAAATATCCCGTCAGAGTTTTCACGATAATTAAACTAATTTTTGGAAAATAATTCCCGCGGGAAAACTCTAATTCTATTTAATTAAATCCTGTTAATGAAATTAATGATAACAAATATGGAATAATTTATTGATTTTATACTGCAAAATTATTTAGTTCACAAGTTTAAAGCTCCGAGACTTCTAGCCATTTACATAAAGATAAATATGGCAAAAAGTTGGAAAAGTGGTAACTAGGAACACTCCTCAGCAAATCTGAACATTCATGAAGAAACTAGAAGTAGTTGACATTTTTACAAAGCAAAAAATTAGGTAACTTTATTCAAGTGCAATAATTTTTACATGTGAAGTTTCCGCAATCCAGGAACGGTTTGCCCAAATTTTGGGGTTACATTATAATAATAAAAAATGGAAGAATCATCTAGATGATGAAAGCGCATTTTTGAAAGCTCATGAATGCTTGTTACTTCAGAGATTTCGCAAATTACTGAGCTTGAAATCAAGCAGTTTGGGCAAACTTACGAAACAGCAGCTTCCATTTAGTACTAGTTTCAAGTTGACTATCTGATAGGTACATAATTTATGCATGTACAAACTCAAAAATACCTTTTAATCTTCATTGTTTAGTTATTGACTGACGGGAGGTCAAGTGCTGTACTTTAAAATGATAATTTAATCTTTATCAAAGCTATATAAAAAAAATACACCAAAAGTAAACAAATTTTCATCCAATAATAATAATTCATTTTAATAAGCTTCAAATTCGCGTCAAACAAGTCATTGAATGAATCCCGGACAGATTTGACAACTGTACATAATAATAGTGACACCCGCGGCTAAAGTTGTAACTAAATTTTTATCTACTTTAATAAATTTTAGTTGCCATATCCCTTATGTCATATATATCTATGGGCATTGTTTCACTTGAAACAAGTAATTGAATTATTTAATCTTCCACAATCACTGAGCTTGAATTAAAGCAATTTGTGCAAACCTACGAAACAGCAGCTTTAATTTGGTACCAGTTTCAAGTCTGTAAATAGTATAGTTGTTGAGAACTCAGCGTCACGCCAGCCAGCCAGCCAGCCAGCCAGCCAGACAGCCAAAGTGAATATAATAGCGCTTTTTTCGGAAAAATGCGCTAAAAATTGAAGAATCATCTAGATGATGAAAGCGCATTTTTGACAGCTCATTAATGCTTGTTACTTCAGAGATTTCGCAAATTACCATCTCCCACAATTACTGAGCTTGAAATCAAGCAGTTTGGGCAAACTTACGAAACAGCAGCTTCCATTTAGTACTTGTTTCAAGTTGACTATTTGATAGGTACATAATTTATGCATGTACAAACTCAAAAATACCTTTTAATCTTCATTGTTTAGTTATTGACTGACAGGAGGTCAAGTGCTGTACTTTAAAATGATAATTTGATCTTTATCAAAGCTATATAAAAAAAATACACTAAAAGTAAACAAATTTTCATCCAATAATAATAATTCATTCTAATAAGCTTCAAATTCGCGTCAAACAAGTCATTGAATGCATCCTGGACAGATTTGACAACTGTACATAATAATAGTGACACCGGCGGCGAAAGTTGTAACTAAATTTTTATCTATTTTAATAAATTTCAGTTGCCATATCCCTAATGTCATATATATCTATGGGCATTGTTCCACTTGAAACAAGTAATTGAATAATTTAATCTTCCACAATCACTGAGCTTGAATTAAAGCAATTTGTGCAACCCTACGAAACAGCAGCTTTTATTTAGTACCAGTTTCAAGTCTGTAAATAGTATAGTTGTTGAGAACTCAGCGTCACGCCAGCCAGCCAGCCAGACAGACAGCCAAAGTGAATATAATAGCGCTTTTTTTCCGAAAAATGCGCTAAAAATAAAGGTGTTTCAGAAGTGGGATTCAACTTGAACAAATCATTTTTTTCTAAAACTGATTGGTGGAGAGATCCAATTGATGGTTGTGTAATGTGAAAAGTATATGAAATGTTGTTTTTATGGAACTTGAAGTGAATTTTCAAGAAGTCCAACGCTGTGTACTATGCGCCAGAAGCAGGAGCACACGTCGGAACTTTATTAGCGTGACGCGAGTCCCTCTTCCTCCTTTTTCATGTAAATGTGAGAAAAGTGTACCAAACGAGAAAGCAAGAAGTGAGGAACACCTTTGGGACTTACTACCTACCTTTAAAGTAGCTAAATTTTTCGTAGCTTTAGCGACTAACTTCATTTAAATAACGACGCAATTTTTACTGAATACAATAAAAATATGAGGTGCTGTCGTGCAATTCCATTGATAATTGTGTAACTTGATTTATCAGTTGAGCAATCAGAATTAGTTTCAGTAAAAACTTCTCCACTATTCAACAAACAAAGCAAAATCGATACATGCTCATTTCCATGCTAAGTGCGTGGCGTAACTCTCTTGGTTTAGGGCGTTTGCCAACCTAAATTATTCAGAAATGTTTTGTTCTTTTTTAGTTTCTTAAATCTCCATCAGGACTATCAGGAGATGTTACTGATTTCTGCTAACGATTTCGATTTCTAGATTGTTTCAAGAGATGTAGATAATGAAATACGAACCAAAGAGATAGAGAAATCGTTGTATCGTTGTTATTAGGAGCGCGTACTAAACTGATACAAGGAAAATTGGAAAATCGGAAAACCGGAAATGAATTTCCTTGATCGGAACGAGATACTTATAATTAAATTGATGAATTTTTAATACTATTTTCTCTATATATTGATGAAACAATGCGGATGGTTCTCATCTGGTTGTGATTCATTTTACGATTGAATAGGATATACAGAAACGGAAGATTAGTGTCCCTTTGGGTTTAGTTTAAGTCGTAATCTGTCCTTCATCCTCGAATCTATTTAAACCAACTAAACTCGGCTTAAACTGCCATTAAAAACAAACCCTTGGAATATCCAGTATTATTGTAATGATTTCCACAAAATATTGATTTAGTCCCGGTATTCAAATGCAAACTGATTATGGATCTATCTTTGTGTTTGTTCGTCAACAGATGGCTCCGGTGACAACAGGGATTTTTTCTTCACCATTTAACGGATGTAAAAAATACGCAACTTTTGAATATTCATGCTTTGTGTGGTCGGAAGTCCCTTGTTTTTGTGTCGTTTTCACCCGTGTGAAAATTACAGTTTCGTCCGATAAAAATGTCACAGGCTACCCTAAGGAAATTACTCCACATTTATTTAACATTATTGCGTTTTTTACATCGTGCGAGAGGCCCTTTATTAACTTTTTTCTGACCAGTAATATGGCTACTTCATCTACAATAATTTTTCACCGGAATTCTTTGGAAATTCCTCAACAGGAAGGTGAAAATTACATTCGTTAGTAATTTCAAATCGCTGCGACGAAGTAATTTGAATAATTCTCCCGATGTTGAGCAGGAAAATCAATTATTTCCGCTATAACATATCAGGGGTGAATTCAAACTCTTGATATTATTATAATTTCAACCTGTTGTGATTCTTTTTGAATATCCTTGAACTAAATTCAAGATTCGTTCACTTCCAAAATGCCTTCTTTGTCAAGCCAATGTTATAGAGTCTGCAAATAGGAAGGACTGGTTTTTTGTTGGATACTACTTTCTGAGGCGTATCTGTGTTATGGAAACAGAAGTACAGAAGTATAGTAGTTGTCCATTTATTAATTTATATCCCCTTAAACTGTTGCAATTCTGGGGCTTCGCCCAAGTCCAGGAGTAACTCTTTTCCTATTATTC
Source organism: Dromius quadrimaculatus (assembly GCA_963989225.1). Taxonomy (NCBI): domain Eukaryota; kingdom Metazoa; phylum Arthropoda; class Insecta; order Coleoptera; family Carabidae; genus Dromius; species Dromius quadrimaculatus. The sequence goes on from OZ022330.1 coordinate 55,533,789, forward strand.
TATGAGTAAAAAGGAACACTTTTAGACCACGTCTGCCCTTCCAATTTGCAGATTTTGCTTCCATAACGTAGATATGTCGAAGACAGCGAGTTTAAATGGAATGGATCTTTAATAAGTAACTATTTCATTCAGACTGTTGCAATTCTACTTGGACACCCTTAGACAGGATTAATTTTTTGTTGGAGATCTGTTTTCATCGACATTGTGTTATGAAAATAGAAGGATCAACCCCACACAAGTCCAGAAATATTTGTTCACTTATTATTCCATATCTCCTTGAAATGTTGCAATTCTGGGGCTTCGCCCAAGTCCAGAAGTAGCTCTCTTCCTATTATTCTATGAGCAGGGTGTAGCCTGCTGTTCCAATTTGCAGATTTCGCATCCATAACATAGATATGTCGAAGACAGCAAGTTAAAATGGAACGAATCTTTAATAAGGAACTATTTCATCACAATTCTGCTTGAACATCCATGAACAGAATCCATTTTTTGTTGGAGATCTGTTCCCATCGTAATTGCCTTCTGAGACATATCTGTGTAATGAAAACAGAAGGATTAAGCCTCATCCAGGTCCAGAAGTAGTTCTTGATTCATTATTTCATATCTCCTTGACTTGTTGCAACTCTGGGGCTTCGCCCAAATTCCGAAGTTACATTTTCATTATTTTTTGTATCTTCAACCTGTCGCATTTCTACTTAAACCCCTTGGACCAAAATAGTTTCTTTCAAGATGGTTTTTTATTGTAGATACATTCCTTTCGAAAGTATTCTGTTGTGGAGGCTGACTGCAAATAGGTAGAACGAGCTTTACCCAAACCCAGAAATGGTTGAGAAGTAATTTCTTACTCAATATTCCATACATCCTCGACTTCTTGAAGTTCTGCTGGATCGTCTTTATAGAAGCTTCATTTCATCCACAATTACTTTCTCAGATATTGTTATGTTATGGTGAAAAGACTTCAGATAGGCCCAAAAGTACCTATTTTCCAATTGTTTTATTGAAGATGCTTGAATAAGATAGTCTTTCATTGAAGATACTGTAATGCTTTTAATTTAATTAATAAAAAGGAAATAGAAGTTATATTCTTCGTTGTAACACTAGAATATTCACTCTATTTCACTATTCACTGTTCCTCAGTCAGGTTGTTCGCCCTTATATATACGGAAACCAAACATCCAGAAATATCTACGTTATTTTCGAATGTCGTTTGGCGCGACGTAAAGAGATAACAGACTCCGCCTAGACAACATGGACGGATTCAGGGCCTATTTTATTTTTACAAATTATGACACTTTCGCACGTTAGAATACTTTCGTTTCGAAAGTACTTTGCTGTGGAGGCTGAGACAGCAAATAGGTAGAGCGAGATTCATCCAAGCCTAGAAATGGTTCAAAAGTACTTTTTACTCATTATTTTCTATAGCCCTAATCTGTTGCAAGTCTGGGGCTTCAACTAGGTTCAGAAGTAGTTCTTTTGAAATATTTCATGTATCTCTAGATTGTTGCACTTCTACTTGAACTCCTTTGGAAAAAAATTGGTTCATTCTTATAGATCTGCCTCCTTCTAAGCTATATTGTGGGGCATATACATTTAACTGTGTAAACAGGGAGGTTATACTTCAGCAAGATTTTGAGGTACTTTTGACTGTCGTAATTCTGCTTGAAACAAATTAGTCCTTTATTGAAGATATATTCCTTTCGGAAGTGCCTTGTTGGGGAGGCTGGCAAATAGATAAAGCGTAATTCATTTGAGCCCAGAAATGGTACAAAATTAGTTTTTTTCTATTATTTCATGAATATACAACCTATCGCACTCCCATTCGAGATCCCTTGAAAAAACTGGTTTCTTTTGGTAGATCCATGTTCTTCTAAGATGCCGTTCTAGGCATATACATGTTGAAGAGGTAAAATGAGTAAATAGGTAAGGCGGCCTTAGCTAGATTTCCAATCGTTCTGCTTGAACACCCTTGAACATTATAGTCTTCCATTGAAGAAACATTTCCTTTGAGAATACGTTGTTGTGTGGGTTAGGACTGCAAATGAGTAAAAGGAGCTTCACTTAAGCCCAGAAATGGAGCTTGTTGCAGCTCTGCTGGAATGTCTCCATCAAAATAATCTTCTATTAAAAGTTCGTTTTCTTCGAAACTGTTTTCTCAGGCATACTTATGTTCTAAAGGAAGAGTTTGCAAATGAAGGAGTGGACTTCAGTTAGGTCTTAAAGTAGTCTTTTTCCAATGGTTTTATATATCTTTGACTTGACACAATTCTGCTTGAACGCTCTTGAACAAATTGTGAATACATTCCTTCCAAAAGTGCCTTCTTGGTTCAAGAGTAGTTTTTTTACTCAATATTCCATTTATCCTCAAGTAGCAGTTCTGCTGCAACGCCCTAATCAAAATGGACTTTATTTGAAGACTCGTTTCTTTTTAGAATGCCTTCTTAAGCCTGCTTTCAGTATGAAGAAGAAGTCTGCAAGTAGAAAGATTGGACTTCTCCCAGGTTATTATTTTATATCCTAAATCTTCTATTAAAAGCTCGTTTCCTTTGAAACTGCTTTCTCAGGCATGCTTATGTTCTAGAGGAAAAGTTTGCAAAAGGAAGAGTAGACAGTAAGGTCTTAAAGTAGTTCTTTTTCAATTGTTTTATATATCTGCTTGAACACTCTTGAACAAATTGGTAATACATTTCTTCCAAAAGTGCCTTCTTGTGGACGTAGAATGAGCTTTATCCAAGCCCAAAAATGGTTCAAGAGTACTTTTTTTACTCAATATTTCATATATTGTTAAGTTGTATCAATTTTGCTGCAACGCCTTTATTATTTTTTTTTTTTGTTATTAAGGTAGTGAGGTGGGACCCAAATCCCTTACCGACCATGCGAACTATTTTATCGTTCCTCTGCTTATGGTTCCTCCGGTAAATTCAAACTGTCGAAGAATTTGATGATTTGCAGGAGGACTGTTTGTTTAATATCTTCGGGTGTAGTGAAACTGTCTCCCCTTTTGATAAATTGATTTTCCTCTGTCCATTCTTGACGACTTGGTATAATCGTTCCAAAATTGATTTCAAAGTTTCATCTTTTGATTATTAGGCAATATTTGGGAATCTTCGTGATATGTGTATCCTCCAACTCTGTGAATATTTTAACATGTCCTGTCAGATTCCCAGACTTGTATTGGTTGCTTACTCTTAGTCTGAGGGCGCAGGTTAATGCAACTTTTTTCATGTATAGGTGTAGAGGTGTTAAGTCTAGTTAGACTTCCATTGCTGCTGTTGGGTAGGAGCGAAGTGCTAGCCTCTGCAGTTTGTTTAGTTTGTGTTGTGCTGTCACTTCATTAACTTTTGGCCACCAGACCAGTGAAGCGTAGGTGACAGTGGTCATGACGATGGCATAATAACACCACAGAGTCATCTTGGCTGCAGTCCCCATGTTTTTCCTAGTGACATAATTTTGATGACCTTTTTGATAGTTCTACTTGAGTGTTCAATCCATGTCAGCTTACTATCCAGCGTGATACCAAGGTATTTTGTTGTTTTACTGAACTGATGATTGTTAAGGTTAACCTCTTCACACCAATTCCAAACAATATTGAGGCTCTTTTGCATAAGACCTGAGATATATAATTACTATATAGTCAGCATAGCCTTGTACTTTTAGACCAGCGCTGCTTAGTTTTGTAAAGAGTTTGTCAACAACTAATGACCACAGAAGAAGTGATAGTACTCCTCCTAGCAGCTGTCACAGTGATTGCTCCTCTTCCACTGTTTGCAGTGATTAGTCGGCTTTGCAGCATTACGTTGATCCACTTCCTGGTTTGCCTTATCTATAGCTTCAAATGAGGTGTTGTCAAACGCTCCCTCTATGTCTAAGAAGGCGCAAAGGGCTATTTGTTTTTCTGTCAATGTTTTCTCCAGTTTTGGAACTAGACGATGCTTGAACACTCTTGAACAAATTGTGAATACATTTCTTCCAAATTGCCTTCTTGTGGAGGTAGAATAAGCTTCGCCCAAGCCCAGAAATGGTTCAATAGTATTCACTCAATATTTCATATATTGTCAAGTTGAAGCAATTTTGCTGCAACGCCGTTATCAAAATGGTATTTAGTTGAAGATCTGTTTCCTTTTAGATTGCCTTCTTAAGTCTGCTTCCAGTATGAAGGAGAAGTCTGCAAATAGAACGAGTGGATTCTAGACCTGGAACAAAATAATGCCATTTTAAAGATTCGCACTCCTCGAAACTGTCTTTTCAGTGGTGGAACTTGGCATTGACATTGACTTGATTTTTATTGTTGATTTTCCATGCAAGTTGGAAAGGTTATCGGTTGGTTTTTATCATAGAGACATGACAGGGACTAGATCAAGTTACCCTTTTATGAAAATAAGATGTAGATAATGATGACAAGGATAGGGAGTTCAAGACAAGATGAGAATATGTCAATGAAGACTCGATATGGTACCAGGGCACTGGGGCACTCGTTTAGGTTTGCTTTTTATGGATCAAAGAAATGACAAGAAATTTGGTAGAAGTGTTTGCGGATTTTGATCTGTTGCAATTCTGTCTGGACACCACTTGGCTTACTGAAGATCTGTCTTGATCGAAGCTACCTTTTAAGGCATATAATTGTTATGCAATTGAAGAAAACAGAGTCTATTTTCGTTTAGAAGTAGCTCTTCAATCATTATTTCATATACCTTTATCCTCTAGTACTTCTGCTGGAAGGTCCCTCAAACTAAATATTCTCTTATTGAAGATCCGTTTGGCTCTTAAGCTAACTATGTTTAGAAAGTAAAGTCGGCATACAGGAACAGTATACATGATCAAGTCCCAAAAGTAGTTCTTTTTCTATTATTTTATATTACCTCAACTCATTGCAGTTTCACTTAGAAATCCTTGAACAAAATAGTCTCATGGTGAGATCCGTCAATTTCTAAACTGTCTTCTTGGACATTTATATCACGGAGGTCAAGTCAGTAAATTTGCAAGGCCAGCATCACCCGGATAAGACCCGAATTGATATTAAACCTGAGTTACGAACTACCATACTGTGCAAATTAATTGGGACAGGGTGAGAAGAAGTGCTTCTTTCAGAGGACTGTAATTCCGTTGGCTCCGTAGGTCTACAGTGCATTTTTCAGTATAACGTATTTTTCGTTGACGAAGATGATCCCTTGCAGACGTTTTGGTGTTGTGTATGTATTCTTGAGCTGTCGCACAACCAGTTTTGCCTGGCCGCTTCGTCACAATATTCCACAGGCTTTCGATGAAATTTAGGTTGGGTGAATTCCTAAGCCAATCAGGAGCTCTGATTTAGTTTTCCAGCATAGGAGCCTCCACCAGTTTTAAACTGTGACCAGGGATCGAGTCGTCTAGCGTTCGCATGTGCAACGATCCTGCGGCATGATATTTCGATGTAAAACACTCGCTGAAGGGACTTTTCACAACGGAATGGAATCGATTTATTCGTGCGAGCCTTCAACAGGACATTTCAGCGCAATTTGGCACCTTGTCACAGCTTGGGACTGCTAAAGAATTTATCTAACTTGGATTCCATTGAGGGCTTGTGGAGTATTGCGACGAGATGTTCGGGTGGGATCCATTGTACCTAAATTGGCGATCAGGGGAGCCCTATTTTTTGTACAAATTTTGTTTTATTCGTTGGCCTAATTAAATTGAGGCTCCAAACTATTAAAATATGTAAGATTTGAACTTTATGGGATCCAGCCTCTTTCGATTATTGATGTTGATGAAAAATAATTAGACAGAATCACAAGAGGTCATTGATACATTTCAAGTACGTAGTTATACTCATGTGAGAGTATAATTACAAAGAAGGTTGGGTTTACCCTTTTGAATAGCACTTCAATGTCTCAATATAAATTACAAAGCATGTTTATTGATTAATATTGTTTGGTATATCAACTTTAAAATAATAACTTTTGTCCACGTAAATTACTGCTGTTATTGACAGTTTTACGGCCTGAAAAAGTACACGTCTCATAATTTTTATGTGCTGGCTCGCAAATGACCTTCCACCTCCAATATATGTATACCTCTGACAGAGACAAAGACAAATAGATATTCCGGTATTTGTGTTACTGGAAAAAACGTCATAAATCATTTGCCATTTCGAATTTTCCGATCTAATTACTTTATTGAAACATTCCACGTTCAAGATATCAGATATAAGTTTGAACTAAATAAAGTGCTTTCAATTTCCTTTATGAAATTCAAAGCATCATTTTTAAAAAGTCACAGCTTATCAAAGAATTTATAAATCATCCGATGGTAAATAGTTACAAAACTTTTCCAAATAGTTGCGCGATTATTAATGATGAAGACTTCAGCACTTCGTTGAGCTTCCATCAATAAATTTTTCTCTATCTTTCAGCTCGTGTAAGGATTACCAAATGAAAAGAGATCTAATAAGTATACAAAACGAAAATAAAGGAGTGAGAAGCGCTTGCTCAGGCAATTTTATTTCTTCTAGTAAGTTTAGAATACTGTTGAAATCAATTGCGAAATATAATTTCATAAATACGTGCCTACGATCAGACTGGGCAATACAGTCATTCCATTTCATCGATCAATGGCATCGACAGAATAATGGCACTGAGTGAGAGGGAAAGAAAATGCTCATCCATCATCCTAGCGACGTGAACATTGTCTTAAACTGTATCCGTTACCAAACCGAGTTGTGCGCGGTTAAGTTGACAGCGGTTGCCGAAATGCTCAAGAAATTCGGAGTTAGTTATGGATGTTTGTATTTGTTTTACAAGACAAAGAAATGTGACAAACCAACGATTCTTTCAACATTTTTCCTGACGTTTATGAGAGTTTAAAGAAATGATTCTTTGAAGAATTTTTACGAAATTCCTGTGTGAAGATACTGTGTTTGTAGATAGATAAATAAGATAATAACACAGGTACCTATATAGCTTCCCTTTATCAATTTACCTTTGTAATAAACATAGAACGAGCGCTTTAGAAAACCTCCTTTGTCGCAGTCAGGGACTCTTTATTTGATTGTATTGCGTCTTGGGCTGGTACTGTAATCTGATTAGGAAAGTCAATGCTCTTGAGCATGTGTCTAAATCCTTCTATATTTTACGACAAACAGTGTCTGAGTGTCTACTTTGCGATATGTAAGCCAAGTTGATCTCTTCAGGAAGCCTTATAAGAATCATTGCAAAGTCACCAGATGAAAATTTCAGCGTTATCGATTATCCACTTCTGAATTTTTCATTATTCCTTTCCTTAGGAGCTCCTGTAAGTTGTTTCAGACTGATTAGATCCAAATAGACCAGAATCTAGTCGCATTATATCAAAATTACGAATTGTTATTGGATTAATCAACCTTCCTGATTTATTTGGATGAATTATTGATACAGATTCGAATTAAATTCAAACATACATTGGGCTAAATATTATTATAAGGCACTTTCAGCAAACCATTAATTTAATATAGTAATAATATTTATTGATGTTCAATAAACAACAGAAATATTTTGCTTGTTGAGGTAACATCAAATATAGACCTTCAATAATTGATATCATCGAATGAACTGTACACCATTCAATTATTCATGAGGAATACCATATATTGCCTTATAAGGGCAGATCAAAAAGGTTTTCTTTTTTGAGAACTCACTCAATGAATTTCCTTTGGTCAAAATTCAAATCACTTTCCTCCAAATAAAATTTTAAGTTCCCCAAATTATTTCAAGGCTAAATCCTCGACTAGAATTAATCATAGTGTCCTTTTTTGAAGAATAATCCTTAAAAGTGATTGAAATTGAAACAAATGCGTTTTTCATGAGGCACTTTGCTGTGACCAAAGTAAGCAATCTAGTCCTGAATCTTGAGAAAGTCCTCAATTAGTACTGAACAGGATAACCACATTTAGATCAAACCATCTTTTCATAAGTTATCCTGAGAAGAATTTCAGTCGGTTCCTGAGAAGAATGTCACGCAATTTTTACATGATGTTATCCTGAAAAAAGCTTCAGTTGATCTCTGAGCAGGATGGCCATATTAAAGTTAAATTATTATTTCATACAAAATCAAATCTGATTGTTCCTATTGATTTTTAGCGCATTTTTCCGAAAAAAGCGCTATTATATTCACTTTGGCTGGCTGGCTGGCTGGCGTGACGCTGAGATCTCAGCAACTATACTATTTACAGACTTGAAACTGGTACTAAATAAAAGCTGCTGTTTCGTAGGTTTGCACAAATTGCTTTAATTCAAGCTCAGTGATTGTGGAAAATTGAATTATTCAATTACTTGTTTCAAGTGAAACAATACCCATTGATATATATGACATTAGGGATATGGCAACTGTAATTTACTAAAGTAGATAGAAATTTAGTTACAACTTTCGCCGCGGGTGTCACTATTATTATGTGCAGTTGTCAAATCTGTCCAGGATTCATTCAATGACTTGTTTGACGCGAATTTGAAGCTTATTAGAATGAATTATTATTATTGGATGGAAATTTGTTCACTTTTGGTGTATTTTTTTTTATATAGCTATGATAAAGATCAAATTATCATTTTAAGCTACAGCACTTGACCTCCTGTCAGTCAATAACTAAACAATGAAGATTAAAAGGCATTTTTGAGTTTGTACATGTATAAATTATGTACCTATTAAATAGTCAACTTGAAACTAGTACTAAATGGAAGCTGCTGTTTCGTAAGTTTTCCCAAACTGCTTGATTTCAAGCTCAGTAATTGTAAGAGATGGTAATTTACGAAATCTCTGAAGTAACAAGCATTCATGAGCTGTCAAAAATGCGCTTTCATCATCTAGATGATTTTTTTGCTATCTTGCGTGGTTTCCGAGATTTCCGTGCTCAAATTTGGCCTATTTTGAGAAAAAAATATTTTGACCTTCTTTAATGAAGTCGTCAATGAATGCTCTTCACTTCGAAATTTTTTTTGGACTAGGTAGAAGGTGAACTTACTAGAAGTCCTTATCAGGAGGCGAAGGAAATGCAGGGGAATCAGATAAAACTTCGAAACTCTCTTTGAACTAGGTAGAAGATGAATTTACAAAAAGCCCTTATCTTTAGGAGGTGAGACAAATGCAGGGGAACACGTAGAGCATTCTTTTTGTTGGTTTTTAGCGCATTTTTCAGAAAGAAGCGCTATTATATTCACTTTGGCTGGCTGGCTGGCTGGCTGGCTGGCGTGACGCTGAGATCTCAGCAACTATACTATTTACAGACTTGAAACTGGTACTAAATAAAAGCTGCTGTTCCGTAGGTTTGCACAAATTACTTTAATTCAAGCTCAGTGATTGTGGAAGATTAAATTATTCAATTACTTGTTTCAAGTGGAACAATGTCCATAGATATATATGACATTAGCGATATGGCAACTAAAATTTATTGAAGTAGATGAAAATTTAGTTACAACTTTCGCCGCCGGTGTCACTATTATTATGTACAGTTGTCAAATCTGTCCGAGATTCATTCAATGACTTGTTTGACGCGAATTTGAAGCTTATTAGAATGAATTATTATTATTGGATGAAAATTTATTTACTTTTCGTGTATTTTTCTTATATAGCTTTGATAAAGATCAAATTATCATTTTAAAATACAGCACTTGACCTCCCGTCAGTCAATAATTAAACAATGTAGATTAAAAGGTATTTTTGAGTTTGTACATGCATAAATTATGTACCTATCAAATAGTCAACTTGAAACTAGTACTAAATGGAAGCTGCTGTTTCGTAAGTTTGCCCAAACTGCTTGATTTCAAGCTCAGTAATTGTAAAAGATGGTAATTTGCGAAATCTCTGATGTAACAAGCATTCATGAGCTGTCAAAAATGCGCTTTCATCATCTAGATGATTCTTCCATTTTTTGATCATAAGTCGAAAACTATGCATCCTAGCGATAAGATTATGCTATACAAAATTAAATCTTATAAAATTTGCTACAAAATTGTTCAAATAATTTTTCCGCTATCTTACGTAGTTTCTGAGATATTCGCGCCTAAAATTAGCCAATTTTGAACAAAAACTTTTTTGCATTATGAATTAACCTTCTTCTTTTGGCCTTATTCAACGAGATCCAGTCAATGAATGCTCTTCACTTCGAAACTTTCTTTGGAGTAAGTAGAAGGTAAATTTACTAGAAGTCCTTATTCCTAGGGGTCGATGAAGATGCAGGGGAACACGTAGAACGTTCTTTTATCTGGGTTTTGCTCATAAGTCGAAAACTCTGCATCCCAGCGATAATATTATACCTTTAAAAATTAAATCTGATAAAATTTGCTACAAAATCGTTTGTGTAATTTCTTCGCTATCTTGCATCGTTTCCGAAATATCCGTGGCCAATTCTGAGAAAAAGCTTCTTTGCATTATGAATCAGCCCCTTCTTTTTGGCCTTCTTCAATGCGGTCTAATCAATTAATGCTCCTAGCTTCGAAACTCTCTTTGAACTAGCTAAAATATGAATTTATTAGGAGTCCTTATGCCTAGGAAGCAAGGGAAATGCAAGGGAACACGTAGAAAGTTCCTTTTTCTGGTTTTTTGATCATATCTCGAAAACTATGCACCCTGGCGATAGAATTATCTTATACAAAATTAAATCTGATGAGATTTGCTTTAAGATTGTTCCCATTAACTTCTTTGCTATTTTGCGTGGTTTTCAAATATCCGTGCTCAAAATTGGCCAATTTCAAGAATCAACTTTTTTGCATAATGAGTCAGCCCCATTCTTTTGGCCTTCTTCAATGAGGTCCAGTCAATGAATGCTCGTAACTTCGAAACTCTCTTTGAACTAGGTAAAAGGTGAATTTATTAGAAGTCCTTATTCATAGAAGGCGAGGGAGGTGCAGGGGGCACATAAATCGTTTCTTTTTCTAGTTATTTGCTCATATCTCGAAAACTATGCATTCTAGCAAAAAGATTATTGTGTACAAAATTGAGTGTGATAAAATTTGCTTCAAAACTGTTCCTATTGATTTCGTTGCTATCTTGCGTAGTTTTCGACATATTTGCGCTCAAAATTCGTTAATTTTAATCCTATAGTCCTTTTTAATAAGGGTGGGGTGAGGAAATCGACGAAGTCAGCTCTTTATAAAGAGCTCAATCCACAAAGTTATTAGGCGAAAAGGTTCCAAAATATCTGCCATTTTATGAACAGTCACTATCGTGAAAGGAGTTGCACAGTGTATTATTTGATGACTGCACGAACTCATTATCAAGCAACAAGTTAGCTGAACAGCAAAGGCGGTTATTAATCGGGACCAAATTATATATGAATCGATCGGATATTTAGTGGTCAATAGGATGCCAGATTTTATAAATGCAGAGTCCTGTCCTAAGCGTCGGAAAAAGGTCTGATCAAGTATTTCAACGCAATTTCCCTGATAGAACTTACCATTAGAACTAATACTGTAACGAATTTAAGTCTATAAATTAGTCATTTTGGCTTTACTGGTGCTTAGAATTATTGTGGGAGTATTTTACATCAAGAAATAGAAGCGAATATATTTGTTTTCTAGAAAATTGCTGGTACCTTCTAGCGCTTTCTAGAAAAGCCTGGACGTTTGCGGGAAAAACGTAGTGGGAAGAGACCCACGGTATATATCAGTGGCTGACTCAACGAGGAGTATTATTGATTCTGACTCAGAGACCTTATAAGATGGACTGCTAGTGGTTGAAATGAATTGTGTTATTTAAAATAAATCAATATTGACATAAATAATTGAAGTTAAGTTATAGTGTAGTGCAATAATCTTTAGATTAAATTAGAATTATTTATTAGAAATAGTGTTAATTATCTAATTTATTATTTTAATAAATCATAAAAATAAATAGTAGTGTTTGGTAACTTTTGCTTCCTGAATTAAAATAAATAACGTTACAATACCAATCGATAAGGATGGTTGAATACTTTAAGAAAAAACCAAGATGCCACCTCCTGTCCTGTCCAGAAAGGCGGCAGCCACCCCTAAGTGTAATCAGTCTTTGTATTGAACTTTCCTGATCGAGCTTACGATAATGTTTTTTTTTTTTAAATCGAATTTCCTGTCCGGGAGGGCGGCACTTAAAATTATTCGATTTTCAGGTCTCAATTTTGAACGCAGCTGTACTTCTTTTATCGAATCATTTTTTCTAATTGTAGTTTGAGTCTTCTTGAACACGAGAATATCGAAGTGCTGCCTCTCACCCTGTCCGAGAGGGCGGCAGCCTCTTTTGAAGTCTATCTGATTTTTAGGTCCCAATTTCGAAGGTAGCTGTACTTTTCTCATCAAAAGTAGAATTATTCTCTGTAAATTGTGAATCGGGCCTTCCTGTCTAGAAAGTCGACAGTTCCCCTTAAGTGTACCGCATTTGTGTAGCTCGGGGTACATTCAAATACGTTTGAAATTGAGACCTGAAAATCGGATAGAGTTTAAGAGCGACTGCCGCCCTCCTGGACAGGATGAGAGGCAGCACTTCGGTTTTCTCATGTTTAGAAGGCTCAAGCTACAATAAAATAATCGTAAATTCGATAAGAGACGTACAGCTGCGTTCGAAATTGGTACCTGAAAATTGAATTGTTTCAAGCTTGAATTTGGAATGAATAATTATCGTAAGCTTGATCAGGGAAGTTTAGAACGCTGCCGCTCTCCTGGACAGAATTGGTACTAATTTCAATCGTAAGTTCCATCAGGGAAGCTGCGTCGAGAAAATTGCCCAGAATTGGCCTTTTTTCAGCACTTGGGACAGGATCCTGCATTTATAAAGTGTGGCACTAAATACCCGATCGATTCATATACAATTTGGCCGTAAGTCCGATCAGGGAACAAATTATAGTAAAGAAAATCATTATTGACCATTCTGAGGATGTAGTCTTCCAGACTACTTTAACAAATTTTCCTGAAAATCTCTTACGGGAGGTCACTCAACTGGCAAAATTTGCTATTAGGTACAAAATTATTTTTAGAATTCAATGAACTTGATGTGCTTCCAAGTGTGTAAGATTTACTCTCTGTTCGTGAAATAATAACTACTCAACTCCCCCTTGATGCAATAATATACTGCTGAACTTTTTTCAACCGTATCTTCCTTCTGTAAGCATCGAAGTTTACTGTATATAAGATAAATGTTATTTCTCATTTTACTGCAAGAAACGTAATGGTCTCATTTTATTCTTATATTACAGTGTTGTGTTGCTTACGAAGGCAAAGGTTGTATGATGAAGAAGAGTTGTTTTCACTCATTTCGCTAATAAGCTGTGAAGAATTGTCGTAATCTACTTTACCCATTACACATTTCAAAAGGGAAAGTGTTACATCGGTGGGTACTAATTTGCATCAACATCAAATGTTAATATATTCATAACAGCGGAACAATTATGCAGTGTTTCAAGATGCTCAAAGCTAAAAATTTCATTATCAATACTACAATCATCCTTCCCCTGGTCGATACTCTTGCGTGGCACTGGCAAATTTAGTTATATATCTGTCAAATATATCTCAAGACTGATATGCTAACGAAATGTCGTCTAGTTAAATCTGTTTATGATTTACAAGTCACCTAAAGTTATCACTAACTTTAGAGAGTTTAGTTTATGCTGATGTGACGAAAAGCTATTCCGATGGATTGTGATGAACACGTCGGAGCAAATCGGATGATATAGGGACAAAATGACGTATTTTTTATTAGGATTCAGCAGTGGATATGTCAAGTTACATTTATTCTTCTAGTTAACATTTTCATTCGCTGTTAAAAGCTGAATTTGACTTGTAAATTTCAACCACAATATCCCTAATAAGAATGCAGGCGCATTTATTGCTACGGCAACAGAACTTCATTTGTTTGCATTAGGCCCGAACTAGTGAAGATTCGTTGAAGAGCTCGTTTATTTAGAAGTGTGAGAAACTGGGCAGAAATATCCGTTCGGAACCGGAAGTCTAGGATCGAATCCCTTGCCAATTAGTGCATCTTTGCGTCAAGATTATATTGACAAAAAGAAATATATAAAACTAACAGCTCAAACTGTGGGAAATTTCCGCTAATTCCACCGTTAAAACACATTAAGTTAATTAGCAATATGAATTTTAATTAAATTATTGAACAAACAACGATTTTCAATTTTAATTAGTTCATGCGTATAAATGGTAATTATATTTTTAAATATGTCCCATTGTTTATCTACTGCAGATATCATTAAATGATTGTTTTATTGTCCTTTAATTCCAGATTCTAAATGAATATTCAATTACAAATACTCTGACATTCTGTAAATCTTTTTTGGAAGGATTGTAACCTGAATTTTCATTTCTCTCAATTTACACATTAATTTCGATTCAGTAAACAAGGCAATTGTTCGTCTGTTGTGAAACAAAGTAAATACGGGAAATTGAATCCAACGAATTATAAACTTCTTCCTGAATGATTGTATAAATAATAGTAATTGGATAGGATTCAGGAAACGAAAACGTTGAAACGATTTTGATGGATATTTGCAAATGCAAGGGAAACATTTTAAAAGCATAAATTGAAAAGTTTCTATCCTGTGTAATTAGCAAGCAGGGAACTTGAAGGAGAAAAATATGAATCTAATAAAGATTTGAAAGCAAATTATTTCCTTAAGCTCTTGACTTCCATTTTATAAGATTCTTTCAATTATTCCTCAAGTCCTCATCCTTCTTTGCAAGTAAGCTACTAATTCTAAAATATAATTCTGCATTGTTTTCTTTGATAGAATCACGATATTTTGTAGAACAAATAGAATTGTCCAACAGTGGTCCAATTTGTTGATCCCAGTCTAATATCTCAAGTAAAACTCTTGAGGAGTGAACTATATAGTGCGTTACCGAGAAAAGGACTTCTTCGGGGTCCAATCGTGGACCTTTCAGTTGAAAGAACGGTCGTTACAATCTCTCCGCGGGTAATTCATTGTTTAGATTAAGGTGATTCATATTCATGGCCCAACATAGTCCTTTTTAGGTTGGATTAGGACTTCTTCGGGGTCCAGTCGTGGATGTTTCTCTTGCAAGTTGCCCCATCTTTTTAGATAGCCGACAAAGACACACTCTCAGTTGAATACACGCAAAGAGTCAAAACAGCATTGCTACTCTTTTTTGACCCATGAAAAATCACGGAAATGCTCAAGAAGATAAAAAGAATACCAAGGGTGTTAGTTCAAAGCTCTAGGATCTAGATTCGGGAGCTTCCAATCACCTCAGTTACCATACAGTTCACAGAAAAGATTGGAGAAATTTTTCGAAGAAATGTACGTACAAAAATAGAAGAATTGCTGGAAACATGTACTGAGAGAATCTGTGACGAGGCTAGTCCCTACCGTTCGTCCCTAAAAAAAGTGAATTCCTAGAAACCCGAACATTTATAATATTTCTGTGAAAACATTTCTAGTCACGCCTATGCAATTCCCTATCTCAACTGTGTTGCAAAAGTGAAGCCAAAAATGTAATATTGTTAGAGAGAGAAAGTAACTGAGAGATAGGTTGAGGCGGGCCCATGTTTGTATGGAGTTAAATGGCTAGGTTCGGTTTATTTAGTATTTTCATGTGAAAATATATTGTAAAATGGGGAGAAAATATTTTGTGACAAATTGTGATACTGGGTACAGAACATGTGAAGAGAAATTTTTTCTTTTTTCTGCACCTAAAGATGATATTTTGTTAAATAAGTGGCGAGGATATCATAAAAGAATGCTCGTCTAGAGATGTAAAAGTGAGAAGAAATTATTTTAAGGATATATCAATGTTTCAAATTATTGAACGTATCTAATCTAAACTTTTAGTGAAAAATTCAACTTCAAGAAAACTTCTTATCAATAAAGAATATGAATATTTCTATTTATGTTTTGAAGTCAATAGAGATGTGACAATTGTTTACAAATTCATCGTACAGTATGATATGGAATTGTTCAATTATGTGACAAATATATTATTACAGATACCGTTCAAATATTTCCGACTAAAAGAAAATGCATGTCCGAGTATTTTTCCAAATTGCCCGAAATATTTAAGCTTCTCTAAAAAAACATGGAAATCTCTTATAAAACAGGATGGATCTTTGAAAAAGCTCAAGCTGTGCAAAAAAGAGGAAGATATTAAAATGTAGATAGAACTCATCTTCCATTTATTCGATTACAATAATTTTCAATTTTTAGTAAAAGACACATAAACGTTAGAAATAAATTTGAATCCAAAGCAAAACTTGGATTCAAAAGACTTGTAAGAATTTTTTCGATTTGAAAATTTTGTCCATCGAAGAAAAACAAATTTTCATGAATTGAGACAAAATACTTTGTTTTCAGAAAGGGATATAGAAATGAACGGAATTTTCCCATAAATATCACGGATGTACGCAAGTTAGGAGATTTGTGCTTAATTTTTTGTTGATATTTTCTTCTGGTATATAAGAAATTGTTTGTGTATATTTTCTCATTTTTATTACGCCCATTGTAATATAAAATATTCATAAAATTGTTCATGTATCTGTTATTCATAATTAGAAAACTCTTATCCAAAGAAACGTTTATAGAACATGTTTCATAATAATACACTCTTTCATTGCAGATTTTAATAAATAGAAATGTTAATTTTCTCTTACTTTTGCCTTTCATTTAATAAATAATAAAGTATTTAACGTAATGAAAATATTGAATTTATCTGTCAATTGTTTTTTATTGAAAAAAACCTCAAATATAATCTCATTTCTGTATATGAAGCATGCAAAGCTGGGCCCGCTCTCGCTATCTCTCTCACGTCTGCCGCATTACATTTTAGGCTTCATGTTTTCCAACTGAGTGTCCGCTCCTCTATTATTCTCCTTCGTGTTCTACAGTCATAAAGGCGCGATGGATTCAATAGGGTAGGCTTGCATTTCCAATGAGATGAGGAGGAAGTGTTGCTTAATACTTGAGGTATGTACCTTTCACTTTTCTGAGTCTATAGTATCAGATAGTGGAACATCTCCTTCGTGAAGTGCTACGCTATCTGATTCCAATAGGACAAGTGAATTTAATTTAGTTTTATTTCATTTCTACTAAATGTGGACTGGTGGTAGCATTGTTGGGTTCGAATTATCACCTTCCTCGCTAAGCGCTTGTTCAACAATTAAATCACCCAGGACTAGAATTTCTAAATTATATTTGAGAAGTTTTAAATACTTTTAGAAACGCCATCTCTCTTAAAACCAGTTTCTATTCGTTGAATAATTGTTTATGATAAATCAATCCATTGTAATTATTGTTTGGTTTATGATTTTTTTCCCTTTGCATTGTTTAAATTAGATTAATGAGTTAATCTGTTGTAATTATTGTTTCATTTATGATTTATTCATTTTTCTTTGATCAAATAAAACTCATTGTGTGATTTTATTTTGGGAATAGTGTATTGTGTGACTAGGAACGAGACAAGACGAATTCAGTTGAGGGTGAAAGTTGCAGGCATCACCCTCGGCTGAAATCGTGTTTTGTCCCGTGCCACACACTGTATTTTTCATAATACCTGCATTGAAACTTTTCATATTACAAATTTGTCATAACAAAGTGAATATTTTTCTTTTGATTCTGCAAGTAACAAGTCGAGAGTAGCTGCTTGTGCTTTATCAATAAGATATTGTGATGTACTTAAAATTATCGTATTAATACTTTTTTTTCTTGAAACTAATCCTCTTTCTAATTTGATTTACAGTTACGAATACAACAACTGTCAAATTAACTGAGGTTATATGATTTTCTCTTAGATTGACAATGAACAAATGCGACTGTACCAGGGATAAAACGATGTGAGAAACAAATTCAGCAGGTAGAAACAAGCTTGTTTCTCCCCTAGGGCAGAAACAGCCTTGTTTCTGCCCGGCTACACTCGCATTTGTTTGAAATTGCCTTGTTTCGATTGACAAAACAGGCATTGAAATGCGTTGTTTCAATGCAGGTATTATGAAAAAATATTTTTACATTTTAGGACTGGACTTCCTTTGATAAAAGTTCCAATGTTTTGCTTCTTTTCAAATAAAAAGATCCTGGCGCCCGAGCATATAAAACCTCATGTGAGTAGATGAGGTGGTAAAACTGAATATCCATTTGTTTTTAAAGATAAGAATAGAGTCTGAGTAATGTATAAATTGTAATCACAACTATCATTGTGGTTGTTGTGTTTTTATAAATCAATTCAAAATCTTGCATTGTTACCTTCTTATTACACTACAAATCTAAAAGAAGCGCAATAAAAAAAATATTTACTGTTAGAAGAAGAACAACAGAAGAAAACGACGAAAATGGAGGAAATGTTAAAGAGGATTTCGGAAGGTCTGAAGAAACTTACAAATAATTATGAGGAAATAAGGGAAGAAGTACGAAATGGAGACATAACAATCAGAAAAGATATGGAAGAGTCATATAAGAGAATTATAACTAATATTAAGGGTATGAATGAAGAAATAGATCAACTAAACGAAAAAGAGAAAATAAGGAAATGGGAGAAAAAATAAAAAGACTTGAAAATAGAGAAAAACAAAGAGAAAGAGAAGTAAACAAAAACAAATTCATAATAACAAGACTAGAAATGAAAGAAAACTTGAAAGAAGAAGTTGAAAATTTCATTCAAAATGAACTGAATATCCAAATAATAATCATGGAGACGTACAAGATTGGACAAATAACTCTTTTCTAGTTGTCAATAATAAACGTATATGCACCAACAAAAAACGCAAAGACAGAAATAAAAGAAAAATTCTATGACGTATTAGAGGAAAAATTAGAAAAAGTACCAAAAGAAGAGCCCTATTTAAAGATTTCAATGCTCAAACAGTAAAAGAAGATCATATAAAACAAGTAGCAGGATAATACAAATGACAACAATGAAGGACTAGGTGGAATAGCGGCAAGAAACAACATGATTATAAGAAGTACCAAACATAAACATCCAAATAGTAATTAAGGTATCAAGGGTGTTAAAAGGACAATAATGCCTGAGGTCAACAGTGTACTTTCCAAGGGCCTCTGGCCCGAGGTGTGTACGTTGACCGTAGGCATTATTGTCTGTTCAACTACCGTGGTGCCTTCAATGTTTAATAAATTTCTCTAGTTACTTGCTGCAACTAGGAAACTTGTTTGTTATTTTTCAAAATAATGCCCTCGGGCATTATTTTGAAACATAATGCCCTCGGGTATTATTTGTTACGTAACCACCCTGAAATCAGTGTTATTATGAGAACAATAATAAGCTAGTCGGACATAAAAATGATAAAATAATTTGGATATCGCCAGCTCAAGTAACCCAGACACAAATAGACCACGTATACTGATCACAGGGAGAAAACAATCAGACATAACAAATGTGGGATCATACAGGGAAGCATGTGCGGATTCAGATCACCTTATGGTAATAACAAGTCCTAAACAAAAAATAAGAAGATATTAGAAGGACAAAAGCACGAGAACTAAATGGAACATAGAAAAACTAGGCAATGAAGACACAAGAAGGAAAAATATGAAGAAGAAGTGGCATAAGATACAAAATTGTATAAACCAAGCTGCAAAAAAATGGACAGGAAAAGAAAAACGAGAAAATAAAAAACATGGTTCAACAAAGAGTGTCAAGAAGTAGTATTAAGAAAAAAAAATGCAAGGCTGAAGTGGATGAATACAAATAGGACAGAAAACAGAGATAAATTAACAAAAACGAACATTACAAACCAAAAGTTCACTGCATAAAAGACGCAAAGGGAAACAAAACAGAAAACGATGACCGATAAAAGAAAATTATGGTAGAATACTTCAAAAACCTGCTAACAGGACCGCAGCAACACAAGATGAAAGTGCGGACGAAGGAGTATTAAACAGAACATATGTTTATCATTTATTGATTAACCAAAGTTAATGTATGTGGATGATATTCCATCGATGGTTATATCCAAGTAAACGCAACATTACGAGAGATATTGCGGTCAGATAAAGTGCTTCCTGTTGGAGATATTTCAATGTACTATTCAATTATTACGAGTACTTTGGAATATTTGATTACTCCTCAATATCAATTCCAGAAGTTGCTTGCAATTCGGATTGATATTTGTACCAAATCTGCAATCCTGCGCAAGTATAGAAGTCAGCAAATAACGATTATCATTTCGCTTAATCCGACCGGAATAATCTGTTCCGCAACAATTCCATGCAGTAAAAATGAATGTATTATTATTACAGTTTGCAAAACTGGCTGTGCAACTTGAAAAATATTCGCATTTATCTGAACACAAAGAGCAATTCCAACACTAACTGCATCTCTCAACCAACGCCGATGCATTGCATCCAAAGAAGAAATACAAAACAAATGCCTTTGCCTTCAGGCATTTGTTCTTCTATCTCTCCAAAGCCTTATTGATCGACAAGTTTAAATTTTTAAAAAGTTTCAGCATCGCCTTGACGTGCAAAGTTTTAAACTAGATTTAAATACCTAATGGATGATAGAGCAGCACTACAGAAATTAAACTTAGGATAGTGACGGTCGGTAATGACATTTTTAATATCATATTACTCGGAGTTTATATTAGTTTTCTTGTTAATATACTGCTTTTTCTGTTTAGAACTCAAAAGATTTGGCACAGTATCGTAGCAGAATTTTTTCAGCCCCATTGAATAAGACAGTAGCTGCCAAAAACCTAATTTCATTGATGTGTGAAATTGTTTTACGTTACATCCAAAGTTTGGTGATATTCAAACTCAAGATAGAGATAGCAAAATAGGTGAGGAGCAAACTGTTATTGATCTTTTTCTCACATCTTAAATACGGTCCTGTCTATTTCAGTCTTAGCTCAACAACATGGAATATAAGTCTTCCGTCTTCCGCGTTCCGTGTTCCATCTTTGTCATGAAATATGACAATACGAATAGCATTCTGCCAGTAACGCAATATTATACACCCACAAGAACATCATCCCCTTCGGCGTTTCTTCATCCCTCGTCGGTGGTTCGTGTCAGTGATGTATGCGGGCATGTCGCAGATCGCTCTGTGTTCAAGAGATTGCCGAAACACCGTTACTAGGCAAGTTTGTCACTGAAAGGATGCCCAGAGGGTCCAAAAGGAATAGGCTGTGGACAGGAAAAGGAAATGATGATGTGATGGAGGATTTCAGGATATCGTGTGTGATTTTTCACTACTTTTTGACCACTTTACAGTCAAGTGGGAACATGGCATTGTAATTTATTATTGTAAATAGGAGCCTTCATTCAATCGCAAAATGTTTTCTCCGAAACTCGGCTATTAAAAGTTACAATGGGAAATCTATATTTATTCAAGTGTACAAGTTTTCTCGTCGTCCTTCGCTAACATCCTTAGATTTACCATTCGTTATTTTCGCTTGGCCCCAGAGCAACCATTAGATATTTAACTCTGTCATCGTAAATCCAGAGTGCGTTGCGAGAGCCAACGAATACCGCCGCTTAGATTATTTGTGAAAGGAGTTTCAGGAATAAGGGACCGAGCTAACGAAGAAGGAAAGCGATTAGATAGGTCAAGCAAAACATCTACGAACTTCTAAAAGTTCTTACAACTTTGACATCATGGCTTGCAGAACAAAATTGATTAGGATTCGGGCATTAAGCATAAATCTACACTTGTTTCAGGCCGACAAACTCACAAGAATCGCTGATTCAAGTGTAAGAAACACACTAGGTGAATAATAATTCATTGTCAACTTTTGATTGATTATGGTACGTCCTTATGCTTGTAGCGGGTAAAAAATTATAGATACATCTCTGGAGTTGAAGCCTCTCATCTCAGAATATGATTTAGCGCATGCTCTGAAAAACTGAGACTGAAATCTGAAAAAGTGAGCAGCAGGCACGCAAAGCGAAAGCATTAAATAGTGTTTATATTTTAAAATCACGGCACACTGCGGTAGACGTGTAGACGCTGTTGGTTTTAAATTGGACGGAATGGTATTCCTTTTTATTATTTGTGTTCTATATGTGCATGAAAAGTCAAAGAAATCCAAAGAAAAACTGGATGAAATGTTGGAAATTACATTTTAATCTGCTTTGGAACTATTTTCCCTCTAAAAGTAATATTATTAAGGTTGGAATCAAAAGGAGTTATATTGCAAACTACAAATTGCAAGCTTCATTCTATAGAATTTGAAATATAAATTACAAAAGCATAGACAAAGGATCTGGTTTTACATGGAGCTAGGATGATTATGCAATGAGATCTCCACAATTTTATTCGTACTTTTTTCAAAGTATCACTGCCTCAAGAAATATGAACTTATTAGTATTCACTCAACAAGAATAATGAGCTGTACATACTGAATCTGAGTTAATATAATCTTCCTAGCTCAATTTTCAGTCTAATAAAAATTGTTTCGAGGCTCTTTAATAATTTTAATCAGAAATAGAAAGCTTTTACGATGTTCGAAGCATAAAATAAATCATTTGGAGAATTCTGTCTTCAGATAGGCATTCCGTGAAGAATACGACGCTTGCAATGACACTAACTATTCAAAAACACAAAATTGATGTTTAAATTCTTGGTTTGGACTTTGTCTCAACTAAGAAGAATTAGAATTCCTTAAGGAATTGCGCCGCTTCTTTACGATCTAGATATTTTTTTTGGAGGGGATCGCTCTCCATTACAACTTTAAATATTCTTGGCTATGTTGCGCCATATTTTCCTGTTTTCTGTTTTTTGTTTGCAATCTCTAATTCCCGCTGATCTTAAGCCTTCTTCTACTTCTTTTATCCACGTTGATCTTGGTCTTCCCTTTCTTCTTTTGCTTCTAGGGCTCCACTGCATTACTGACTTGATTGTGTCTTGCTCGCTGGCTCTCCATACATGCCCAAGCCATTTTATCCTTTGTTGTTTTATTCTTTTTACTATGTCTTCTCCATTTAGTTCTTGTTCAATCTCGTGGTTCATTCTTATTCTATATTCTGTATCTGTTATTTTTATGGGTTCTAATATTCTTCTTATTATTTTCCTTTCATATATTCTCAACTGTTCTTCGTTCTTTTTTGTCATTGACATTGTTTCCGCTGCGTATAATGTTATTGGTCTTATAATGGTTCTATATATTCTCATTTTTGTAGTTTTTGATATAATTTTACTTTCTAGAAGTTTTCTGTTTGCGTGGAAAGCTTTATTTGTTGCCGTTATTTTTTCTTTTATTTCTATTTCACTATCTCCTTTGTTCGTTAACAACTCTTCTTGATATTTAAATTTATCTACTTGCTCGTATTTTAATTATATTTTCTTCTACCTTGTTTCCGATTATCATTATTTTGGTCTTTCCTTCGTTTATTTTTAGCCCTATTTTCTTCCCTTCACTTATTATTTCCTCCAGTATTTCTTTCATCACTTCTCTATTCTTTGCTACAATTGCTATGTCATCTGCGTATGCTATTATTTGTCCTCCTCTTGTTCTGAGTGTTTCCTTTGTTATGTTTCTCATTGCGTGTTCTAAGGCTGAATTAAATAACGTGGCTGATAGGGCATCGCCTTGTCTTACTCCTTTATTTATTATTATGTCTTCCGTTTCTCCTTTTTGAGTCCTAATGCTTATTTTTATTCCTCTCATGGTCATAGCTATCTTCTCAATTTTCCTGGTACTTGCAAGTCTTTTAAAGCTGCCATTAATTGTCCTCTTTTAATTGATTCGAACGCCTATTTAAAATCAATAAATAGTTTTTCAGTTTTTCGTGCATATTCCAGTGTTTCTTCAATTATTTGTTTTATAGTGCGTATGGCATCCGTAGTTGACTTCTCTTTCACAAAGCCACACTGATATTGCCCGATGGTACCTCTTGTAACATTTGTTATCCTTCTCTGTATAAATGTCGACATTATTTTGTAAGCTGTGTTTAAAAGTGTGATTCCTCTATAATTTTGACATACTTGTTGGTCTCCTTTTTTGTGTATAGTTATTATTTGTTCTATTTACCAATCTTTCGGCATTTCTTCTTTTCTCCATATTTCTAGTATAAGCTCATGTATTTGCTGCATGACTATTTTGCCTCCATATTTTATTGGTTCTATGTTCATTTCATCTTTTCCTGGTGATCTACCGTTTTTCATGTCTTTTATTATTTCATTTACTTCGTCTAGAGTAGGTTCTGTTAATTCTATTTCGTTTTCTTCTGGGGTATCAACTACCAATTCTTGTTCTGGTTCAGTTAATAGATTTTTGAAGTATTCCATCCACACTTTCTTGTATTGTTGGTCATTTTCTGATGAAATTCCATTTTTGTCCTTTATTCCGTATGTTTTATTCTGTTCGTTTATTTCTTTATAAAATTTCTTTGTGTTTTTATTCAATCTTTCTTTTCCAATGACTCTTATTTATATCCATATTCTCTAATTTTTTCTGATATTTTTATTACATTTGTTTCTTAATCTTTCGTATTCGTCTTTATCCTCACTTTTATTTGTTGCTACAAATTTCAACCTTGCTTGCCTTTTTTCCCCTATGGATTTTTCAATTTCATCATCAAACCAATTTTCTCTATTTTTCGCTTTCTTATTTTCTTTCCTTATCCATTTTTGAGCAGTTTCATTTATACACCTTTTAATTTAAGACCATTTTTCCTCTATTTTCTCCTCTTTTTCATTTTCGTTTTCTAAATTGTTTTCCGATTCTTCAATGTATTTCTCTCTTATATCCTCATTATTCATTTCCTCTATATTCCATTTAATTATTTCTGTTCTATTATTCCTCTTTATCTTGTTTCTTATCCACACTGCATGCACCCCTGGAAGTTTTTACGTCTAATATTGATGATTGTTTCCTCCTTGTTACTAGCACATGGTCTATTTGTGTCTGTGTTTTATTATCCGGAGACGTCCATGCTATCGATAATAAATGTATACGCTCAAACAGAAAATTCAAAGGAGGAAGAAAAGGAAATCTTTTATGAAAGGTTAGAAGAGGAGATAGAAAAAGTACCAAAAGAGGACCTAATCATCACAATGGGAGACTTTAATGCGCAGATAGGAAAGGAAGACTACGTACAGTATGTCGGAGAAAAACAAACAATACATGAAGTAACAAATAACAATGGGCAAAGATTGTGCGATTTAGCAGTAAGGACAAATATGATAATAAGCAGTACGAAGCATAAACATCGAAAAAAATACAATCAACTTCTTGGTCTAATTAAAAAAAAAACTTCGCAGATAACTATTGTATATTGTATTGTATATATGATAGTTGCTTGAATCGTGCAAGGCGATTGATTTCCAGAAAATTGGCAAAAAAATGTTATTCAGTTCAGGAGACTGAAGAGGAACTTCATGCTGAATCTGTTCCACCAATTAGATCATTCAAAAAATGGTTTAAAAATTCTCGGAGTGGTTATATAAGCACAAGTGACTCTGAATATTTTGGACGCCTTTTTTTAGGTAACAGCTCCACAAATCATCCATCAAATTCACTATCTGGTGATGAGTAAAGGTCCCTAAGATTGCTAGTGCTGTGGGCATTCAAAATTTGAATGTGAGGAAGCTGGCCACCAGATGTGTCTCTCGATTGCTCATACTTAACCCAAATCGGACTGTTTCAGACAAAACTACAAGACGTGAGGAGGTCATGCTTCCCTGTGGATGAAGATCAAAGAACGGGCCAAATAGTGGGTGCACCAAACAAGACGAAGACTTTTTCTACTATTTAAAATAGGTTTGAAGTAAACTGGATTATAGAAGAACATCCAGGATTGGCCCGTCTGACGCGTTTTAAAGATGTTTTTTAGTTGTTTCAGTGGAATCGACAGAACTTTAGGCATAGTTTCATCACTGTGAAAGGAGCATAGAAATACCACCACATGCCTGACACAAAAGAACAGTTCAATTTATGGGTTTCCAGCGAAGAAACTGCCCCGTTTCTTCACCCAGAAAGGTTATGATGACAGTCTTTTAGGATTCACAAGATATTAGACTTATCGACTATTCAAATGAGAATAGAAATATCACAGTTACTTGGAAACCAAGGTGCAAGAGAAAAATCCAAGATTGGCCAACGAAAAAACTGACTGAAAATGAAACCCTGTGCCGTATTTTAAATCCACAGGACTTTAGACATCGTTTCATCACATAAGACGAGATATAAAGATGCCACCTCATGCCTGACACTAAAGAACAGTCCAATTTATAGGTTTCCAGCGAAGAATCTGCATAAAAAACCGAGAACAGTTTCTTTAGCCAGAAAGGTTAGGATTCACAAGATAATTTTTTTCATATATAAATTCGAAGTAAAAAACTTACAAGATTTGTAGCTATCTTCGT
Organism: Dromius quadrimaculatus; assembly: GCA_963989225.1. NCBI lineage: Eukaryota > Metazoa > Arthropoda > Insecta > Coleoptera > Carabidae > Dromius > Dromius quadrimaculatus. The sequence goes on from OZ022330.1 coordinate 55,560,035, forward strand.
CCCCCTCTTTACCTTTCCTCACCTAAGTATGTTTGATGTTTGAATGATTAGTGAAAGTGGTTGATAATACATAATTTAACTATATTTTGGATCCAACGCGTTGCGGATTTGTCATTCAACAACTCGTAGTTTGGTTTCTTACGTTGTTTGTGTAGTTTTTGGTTTCCAAAGCTTGAAATATTTTGTTGTGGGCTTTAGTTCCCGCTTTTAAGCTGGAAAATCCTACGAGTTTGTGAAGATTGATCCAATTTTTTTTAGTAACGAACCACGTTCGTAAATTTATCGACTCGTCGCTAATAATCCTTTTTCTTGTCTTGCTAGATTTTGTATTTCGTTTGTTTTTCTTCTGTTTAATGCTCAGCGTAGTTTTTTTCTTACTTTTACATTTTATTCGTTTTTCAATTTAAATCCAAATTTATTTATTCAATTTTAACGCTTCACGTTTGAAGATAGCTCTCCAATTTTTTATAGGAACCTCCTGTTTCAATTGAATTGGATACTGGTTGGGTTGTTTGTTTTCAGTGTAAATTGCTAGGGATCTTAGGAACCCGTGGCCACTTGAGACTAGTTTCTGGCCAACTTTACGTTAAGAAGAACATTAACACGTCTACGAAATTAAGAAGAACATTAATACGTCCCGAAATTGATTACCAGGCGCACGGCCAACCTTAACACCTTCAAGCCCTATAAGACTTAATTCAGGGCACGTTCTTGTCTGATGTTGTTTTTGTGGCTAACAATTCGTCATCTACCTTCTCTGCCGATACTAGTCTTGAGTTCCACCTGAAGAGAATATTTAGCTAGTTTTTGTAACGTAATTTTGAACGTCTGTGACGTGCTCTCCTTTTGGCTGTTGCAGTGAGATTTTTTTGTATAATAGCTTTAACCATTTTCGTAAGCTACCAAATTTTCCTAATTCTAATTTTTGGAATTATTTGCTTTGAATTAATAATAATTTTGTTTATAATTGATTTCGACATCTATGCTTTATTTCTTTTTTGCTGTCGCTATTGTCTCCCAGAATAGTACCTTTTTCTCCTTTGATCATTTCCTGGGAGTGGCGCCCATTTCCTATTTTTCAGGTGAAATATTTCTGGTGCCCTTATTAATAGCTAGCCTGGGTCTTCACTTTCAAGGTAGGATATTCCAATACTTAAATTTAGTGTCAATCAGAAGTACATCAAGTTTTTGCTACCAAATAGTGAAGAAACATTTCCTTTTTTAATTTCCTACTGTCAACGTAAGTAGCACTGACAAAAATTCTGAATATTCTCTTGTCAAAATTGTTTCCATTTGACAAAAATCTTATCGATCGATAATAAGTTAATGATTGTGTTACAGAATACGGCCTATTATCGTGGTCGACAGTTTAATTGAATATGAATATATTACAGTTGCTTTTTTAAAGAACCACTTGAAAACTAAGTTCGAAAGAAAAGTCAAAGAATGGTACACAAAAAGGGTGACTAAAACTGAAATCATGTGATGGATTCTAAGGATGGTTTGCAGTTGTTTCAGCGGAATCCACAGGACTCTTGACTTCATTCCATCACTGAGGTCAAAACATGAAGATATCACTAAAGGCCTGACATTAAAAACAGTCAAAATTATGGGTTGCCAGCGAAGAATCTGCACAAAAAGCCGACGATTGTTTTTTCATCCAGAAAGGTTTACGACAACTGTCGTTTAGGATTTGCAGGATTAAATAAGATCAGAAATATCACAGCTGAATTATTATCTAATCGTTTGGGAACCAAATTGGAAGAAAAAAGTCCAAGATTGGTACATAAAAAAGCTGATTGAAAATTAAATCATGTGATGGATTTCAAGGATGGTTTCTGCGCAATCCAAAGGACTAAAGGCATTGTTTTAACATTGTGGACGAAACATTAAGATACTACAACATGCCTGATACTTAAGAACACTTTAAACCATAGAAGATCAATAGAATTAAGAAATATTACCGTTGTTTTGCTGTAAAAGCAGTGTTGGATGAAGTGTATAAGCCTAAAAGAAGACTACTGTACGAAATATCAATGGTTTATTGCACTTTTAAGAGCCACCTTGTATCTCTGACAAAAAAATATTTCCTAGCCAGTACCCCAACCTCTCCTCTTCTTTTGTTTTATCATGTATTTGCCTGGAAGGCGCAGATTCAAGCTTTCAAAAAATGTAAATATTATGAAACTACTGTAGGAGAATTATGAATTTACTGGAAATATTTTGCATAGCCTTATTGTATTCTGACAAAGACAAATGTTGTGAATAATAAAAAATTTCAAGAAAAACAAGGCAAGATACAATGTTTCCGGGTTATAGAATTCAGCTGAGAATTAATAAAGCGTCACTATGAGCCATTTGCTGTCCGACGTTCGTTTAATCATACATTGTGTCATATAAATTGGATTTTTTCCATTTTATTCGTGTGCATCCACAAGAAATGGAATTCATCTATCTTAACGTGGAGAAGAAATAAATAAATGTAAGTACTCGCCATTTTGCCAGTTACAAAACCGTATTTCATACTTATAACTGGAAAGCTTTGACAATGGAGACACAGAATTATCTTCGAATTCGTAGATCAAACTTTATGTATTCCAGTGATAGTTTTTGATACCCTATATCAGAATGCAAATTGGTACATTAGTTTGCTTTGTGCATGCTAATTTTGCAAGCTGGTTGCACTGAAATTTGCGTTATTCCGCCTACATGTAGTCTAATGCAGAGGCGGGTAGTGGATGGTATTTGATGTAGGCAATTATGGCCAGACAAGGAGAAAAATAGAATGACTTGTGATCGAAGCAATCACTTTTCGTCTTCATTGTTTGGCAGCACGCAAAGTCTTCATTTCATACAACCGACTATGTGATTTTCTTGTCAAATTTGCCAAATCATTTCATTCACTCTAATTTATGAGAGACAGGGACCAATTTGCACTGTTTGATATCATGTCCAGCCTGATTTTACCGGACAACTGTTATCAATACCTCATTTTTGATGAAGAACAAATAACGCCCCTATTATATCGATATCTCTTTCATTGTACGATTAATAAGCCCTTTTATCATCAATCTGAAGAGTTTAAAGTTGATTAGCAAATGGGTTACTTATTGTACCCTAAAAACTGTTTGCAAGTTTTTTTTTTGGAAATTTGGTCGCCACAAACAAGACCTGAAACTCATTTCTTTTCTTGATTAGTTTTGAGAGAAAAACATTGAATTAAAAATTCAGTTCAACGATATGTTGAAGTTAAGAATACTAAATAGGCGCAGAGGAGTTTATTTTTGGAAATTTGATTGCCACGAACAAGCTCTAAGAAATCATTTCTTATCTTAATCATAGTTTTGTTAAAAAACAGCATCAAATACTTAATAAGGCTCAACGATATGTTGAAGCTATCCTCCCAATTTTGTATACAAGATGTAAATAATTTCGACGGACTACTGAATCGATTAACGACAACATAATAGCTAAAAGGCGGTTCCGATTGTTATAAAAGGATTAGTAAAAAAATATCGGTAGTACTACTGCACTTTTCACTTGAAACTGGTACTAAATAAAAGCTGCTGTTTCGTAGGTTTGCACGAAATGCTTTAATTCAAGCTCAGTGATTATGGAAGATTAAATTATTCAATTACTTGTTTCAAGTGAAACAATGCCCATAGATATATATGACATTAGGGATATGGCAACTAAAATTTATTAAAGTAGATAAAAATTTAGTTACAACTTTCGCCGCCGTTGTCACTATTATTATGTACAGTTGTCAAATCTGTCCGGGATTCATTCAATGACTTGTTTGACGCGAATTTGAAGCTTATTAGAATGAATTATTATTATTAGATGAAAATTCGTTTACTTTTGGTGTATTTTTTTCATATAGCTTTGATAAAGATCAAATTATCATTTTAAAGTACAGCACTTGACCTCCCGTCAGTCAATAACTAAACAATGAAGATTAAAAGATATTTTTGAGTTTGTACATGCATAAATTATGTACCTATCAAATAGTCAACTTGAAACTAGTACTAAATGGAAGCTGCTGTTTCGTAAGTTTGCCCAAACAGCTTGATTGCAAGCTCAATAATTGTAAGAGATGGTAATTTGCGAAATCTCTGAAGTAACAAGCATTCATGAGCTGTCAAAAATGCGCTTTCATCATCTAGATGATTCTTCAATTCTTGAATCATATTTTGGATATAATCAATAAAGCTCAACGGAATGTTGAAGTGGTCCTCCTATTTATTTATTTGAGCATGTGATTCATTTTCCAGAAGTACTGAATAGATAAACGACAATAAAATAGCTGAAAGGTAGTTCCGAAAGCTTTCATGGATTAATTAGAGGATATCAAAGTATAATTGCACTCTTTAAATACCATTTAGGACCTTTATTAAACAATGAGTCCAAAATAAGCCCTGTGGGTTTCATTTGTGGAAGCCTCTGCTCCTAGCATTTGACTACTATCAACAAGACCTGATCATTTTTCTTTTTATTGATCATAATTTTCAAAGGAGCAAATCATATTCTGAAAAGTTCAATGTAATATTCGAGTAACCCAGCGGAAATAATGTAAAAGTGATGTGAATCATTTCGAAAAGGTATTGAGTCGATTAAGATATCAAAAGACCAGAAAGATGATTTTGATAATCTTTCTGGATTCAGGGTGAGATATTTAGTGTATTTTATGTCTGAACAACATTTGGGGCTTGTAAAACTCTTAAAAACGCTGTATCCAAAGAAATGCATTTTCGAGAATTTGTTTTCAACATTTGGTCATCAATTTTCTCAATTAAATTATAAATTGAGCTCCACGATATGTTGATGTGTCCCTTCTGATTATGTAAGCATGATTTGGTCAATTTCTAAGAAGTACCGAATCGATTAAGACAACAGAAGAACTGAAAAATTATTCCAATACTTTTTCTGGATTGGTAAGAGAATATCGAAGTTCAATTCATGTATAGTCATACTACTGCACTCTTTTAATACCATGTGGAACTTGTAGTACTTTCATTGAGCAGTGAGTCCAATGTAAGTCCAGAAATCTGTATTTAAATTTGGTTGCCACAAATCACCTGGTTTGGATTTTTAAAGCCTGCATTACCCTCACTTATGTTCCACACCTATGGAGGGAAGTAAAAGTAGTCTATATTCCAAAACCTGGGCGTGTAGACTACTCTACACCAAAACCCTATCGCAATATAAGTCTTACCTCAGTTTTTCTTAGAACCTTGGAGAGGCTTTGCATAAGAGAAACGGCTCTGACTACCAACCCGCTACACTCCAACCAACATGCCTATATCCAGGGCAGATCTACCGAGACTGCTCTTCACGCTGTGATCAGCAACATAGAGAAATCTCTGGAATATAAGAATTCTACCCTGGGTATATTCATTGATATAGAAGGAGCTTTTGGCAAAGCGACATTCTTCTCCATTGTCCATGCTCTTGAAGAACATGGAGTCGAAGTACCTCTTGTTAAATGGATTCATTTCATGCTAGAACATAAAGCTATACAATTTCCCATTGAGGAATCAAATGACAAAGGCTACGTTACTAGAGAACTCAAGGAAGTGTACTTTCACCTCTTCTGTGGGCGATTGTTGTTAACAGTCTTCTGGAACTCCTTAACAATAACGGTTATCATACCTTTGGATACGCGGATGATATTGCAATTCTGCTCAACCGTAGATTCGAGACCACTCTTGCCTGTATAGCAGGTGATGCTCTCAAACTCACTGAACACTGGTGTGAAGAACATTCTCTTTTGGTCAACCCAACCAAGACGGAAGTAGTCCTTCTCACAAGGAAACAAAAGATTGGCACACTGAATATGCCAAAAATCTTCAACCAAACACTGAGTTTGTTTAACTTCGTCAAGTACCTGGGCATCATACTTGACAGCAACCTCAACTGGAGCTTACACCTGAACTTCAAAGTTGAAAAAGCCTGTATAGCCTTTTGGCAATGTCGTCGAGCCTTAGGTCAAACTTGGGGTCTTAGCCCAAAGCTTACTTTATGGCTCTACACTGTTATTATTAGGCCAATGATATCCTATGGTGCACTTGTTTGGTGGCCTAGAGTCAGACAATCAACTGCACGATCAAAACTAGAACATATACAACGGTTAGCATGTCTAGCAATTACAGGTGCCATGCGCACAGCTCCAGCAGCAGCGATGGAAGTCCTTCTATGTCTTACCCCTCTTAATCTTCATCTAGAGAAGGTTGTCAGTTCGACCCTATGGTCCAGAACCAGAACCAGAGCTGGTTAATTATCTCCTAAGACTTTCAAGGAGGAATCTAAAACTTCTCACAGAGGTCCTTACAGGGCACGGTCGCTTTAATAAGCACATGCACCGAATAAAAATTTCGAGCAGCCCTCTTTGTAGAGGCTGCAAGGACGACGATGAAACAGTGGAGCATATTCTTTGCGAATGCTCCGCTCTATCTCGTAAAAGAAGATCCATACTGGGGGAAGCATGGCCTTCCATGGCTGCACTTAGCACAACTCCTGCTGCTGACTTGTTAGCCTTCTTCCTCAGCGTTGACTGGCTTCAAGACCAGTAGCATGTAGCTGTGCACCCGGAGGTAGCACAATGGGCCATTAAAGTGGCCTCGGTGCGCGTGTTCTTCACCCTCCCCTTCTCTATCTATCTGGTTGCCACAAATAAGACCTAGGAATCATTCTTTTTACTTACTTGTACTAAGTACAAGAAAGTATTGTGAAACCGACAAAATTCACCTAACGAGATTTTGATGGAAATATCCGTTTTGAGCATCCCTGAATCCATTTTGACTATTTTTTGCTTGATGTCGGTACGTACGTTCGTGCGTGCGTACGTAACTGAGACTGGTATAGGGTCTAGTTGTGCACCTCGCATTATGGTACCAATCGTCTGTACCGGAAGTGCACTTTACTTGAAACTTTTCTCGAATTTTTCTAATAAATCCAGAATGATCAACCTTAGGATGTTGAAATTCAGTATTTGAACTTGATGTTGTATCAGAATGGTTTTTTTTTTTTTTTGTAAGAATCAGCCAGGCCAGAAGTGCATTTTACTTGAAATTTTTTTTGAATTGAATAAATATAGAATGATCCGCCATAGCAAATTGAAATTTCGTATAAAGATTTTCTATAACATCTTATTGTACATCTTGAATTATAATTGCGATCAGCTAAGCCGGAAGTGCACTTTATTTGATTTTTTTTTTTAATTTTCCGCATAAATTTAGAATGATCAGCCATAGGATACTGGAATTTAGTATTCAAAATTGCTGTAGCATCTCAATGGTCATCTTCTATTATTGTAACAATCGGCTGAGCCGGAAGTGCACTTTATATGACAGACTTTCTGAATTTTCCGCATAAATTCTAAACAATCAGTCGTAGAATATTTAAATCTTGTATTAGGCACTTCTACAATATCTAGTTGTACACCTTGCATTATGATTGCTATTGACTAAGCCGGAAGAGCCCTTTATTCGAAACATTTTTTGAATTTTCTGCATAAACCCAAAACGTTTGAACGTAGATTGTTAGATATTAGTATTTAGGACGATTATACCGTCTAGATGCTCATATCTTACTTTTATTGAGATCCACCGAGTCGGAAGTGCACTTTACTTGACTTTTGGAATTTTTCGCATAAATTCGGAACGATCAGGTGTAAAATATAGAAAATTGGTATTTCAGTCTGCTGTAGCATCTGAATGATTGCCTACTATTTTCATAACAATAGACTGAACCGCAAGTGCACTTCAGTAGGAATTAATTGTTTAATTTTGCGCATAAATTCAGATCTGTTGGTAGTCGTAGAATTTTGGAAATCAGTATTTAGGAATGTTGTAGTATAAGAATAATGGCCTACTGTTTCCATAGTAATCGACTTGGCTGAAAGCGCATTTTACTTGGCAGATTCTTAGTACTTCTTGGGTAAATCCAAAACGATTAACTGTGGAACGATGAGATTTTGTGTTTGATTATACATATCCAATGATATATACGATCAAACACAAAATCACGTCTTATTATATATATATATATATATATATATATATATATATATATATATATATATATATATATATATATATATATATATATATATATATATATATATATTATATACATTTTTCTAAATCAAATTCTGGATAAAGCTCAACGATATGTTGAAGTGACCCTCCTTATTATCTGTACAGGATATGATTGATTTCGAAGAAGTAAACTCAATGAAATATTCGAGTAACCCTATATGTAATTAATTTCGTAAAGGTACTGATTGACGACAGCAAGAGACCTGGAAGTTGATTCAAATAGTTTTCCTGGGTTACAGTGGAATTATCCAAGTGAAATTCATGTATAGTGGCACTACTGTAATCTCTGAATACCATTTGGGACTTGTATAACATGCACAAAACGATGTGTTGCATTGCAAGTAAGACCAGTGAAATGTACGAATGTAATAGTGCAGAACATGATAATATTCTGTGCCGAATACCGCTTTTGTTTTGGAAATTTTGGCAATTTCCTTATTCATTTGATGTAGAAGACATATATTTGTTTAATAATCGCGTTTCTGTTTGATGTATGCTCTGAAATCTGTTTACTGTTCATAAAATTCAGAACGTCTGGATAAAAAGTGTACTTGAGAGAAAATTGGTGGAGTAAATTCGTATTCGGGGACCAATTACTGAAGTAAGAATACTTTGGACCTTTTCGACCACTTTATATTCATGTTCCTCACAAGAAGGTTCTTTAATTTCCGGAAGCTTGAATTTTTCATGATACGTACAAGTATATCCGTTTAGCAAGAATAAATTTTCTTGTTGGTCCAACATTCGACATTTTAACCCCTTTTAAGATCCATTCATTTATTATTCAAATTGTGCGCATGTTTCTCTTATCTTATATTCTATAGTTGAATACACGAGGGAAATCAGCTAGATCTCTTGTAATACTATGACAAAATTTAAACTCAAAGTTTGTAATATGTTTGTAATACTCTTCTCCCATGTGTCAGAATTAGCAAACTACAATATTTGAAATCATATTTCTGGCAGGAAAGTGTTCGTAGTTTTTAGAAGGTTTTATTGGCAAACTTTCAAAGTCATGTTGATTGATAATTAAAATCAAGAAAGTTTTGTTGAAAATTTTCTTTACTTCAGTGTCTAAATTGTAATATAATCTTTATAAAGTTTAGTATTGTTTGCGAAATATATGATACTTTTGTTTCATAATTAAAATTATATCTGAACTTTGAAACTGGCAGGATTATTCGAAATTTTGTACATAAATCTTACATGTTAGGAATTCTCAAACAGTATACTTATTTTCCTCCTCAGGCGTGAATTAATATTTACATTTTAACAAATTATTATTCGGTCATGTCAAGCTTACTTTCTCGCGTACTAATAATACTAATACATATACAGATGAAAGTTCTTTTGAACAAATGTATCTCTATTTCTTTATATCTTCCTCCAGTTAGCATTTTCATGCTGACTTAGTCGAACTGATGTCGAAATATACGACGAAAATTAGCCCAGCGACTTGGGTTATAAACATTGAAGGCCCCACGAGACTAAAGTAGCTTGATAAGATATTTCAGGACTCCCGAAGGATGCGCGAAGGGAGGAACGTGATTTTTATGCCTTGCTGTGGATCCTGTTTCAATTTATTTTCATTTTGTGGATATAAATATGTCAATCATTTTATTAATTTGGTGCTATAAACTTAAATGAAGTTGGTTGCATATTGCGTGTGTATCAATTTCAATTCAAGATAATTAATTTTACGTCAAATAAATCATGTACATAGATCCAAAAAGATTGCCTCTAATTTGAATTGCTAATGTTTTCTCCTAGTGACACTTTATTTTTTCTTACCAAAAGAAAATTCAAAACTATCGTGATTGCTTTTCTTTTATTTGCATAGCACCCTATTCAGTGGATTATTGACCTGTTTTCATGTTTTTCAGGGAGGAATGACCGAAGAGAAGTGAGTAATAGGATTGCAGTTACAGCTTGTTTTGCTTTTTATCCTTGGAAGAGTTAAAACTTAATTAGTTGTATTTTAGAGCCTGAAACTCTAAACATTATTTGGCTACATATATTTTGGAACCATTACCTTGTAACACAATTTACAGTTTGCAGAATAATTCCATTTTCTGTTTTACACTTCAAGACATTCGTGGTAATATCTGCCACAGTAAATTTTTATAAATATTACTTGCTTTGAACAGATATACGAAAGGTACTAAAACCACAGATATAAAGAAATATTTTAGATGAAACATAAATAGAAATGCAATATACACAGAAATTTTTATCAAAACTTCTATTTCAATTATTCCCAACTCATAAATATAAATGAAATTCTAATACTTTTGCATCTTGAAGCAATGATTATTGGAATTAGAATTCTAATTCTGATATTTCAATGCTTTTATTATAAAACAAAGTCTAACAATTCTATTATATATATTTTTTGTAATCTACGAAAAGCATACAAATCAAATTAGCCCTGAATCCGGCCCTGTCTGGACAGGGCCTTTTATTTCTTTGTATCGCACCGCACAGTCGAAAATTCTAGTAACGTGCTCTCGAATGACCTAGAACATTTCGAGAAATGGACATCTGTATATATATGAGCAAACGACTTGACTGATGAACAGTGAACAGTAAAACAGTGAAATACTTAATATCCAATGAGTGATCAGTGTAATAAATGTATAAGTTGCTAAAAATGAATATCTGTGGCTTTGTTGTTGGAGATTAATAGTAGTGAGTGAGAAATAAATTGTGTTGTGTTTGCTTAGTAATACTTCGAAGAATAAAACTTTTATTTTCTTTTTCTTTTTTGAATAGTGATTTTTATTTAAACAACAAACACTTTTTAAGGAGCAATAAACATAACAATGCAAACCGATGGATTAAAAAGGCAGAAGAGGATTGGAGAAGCGAATTTCACCTACCAAGTGACAACGTCCTTGACGATATCAAAAACGTGCAAACAGTTAATTATTTCAGCAAAGGGCTCAAGCGTCAGAAGATCTTTTGTAGCATAGCCCTATTTGGTTAGTCTGGAAATATATCCAGGCTTTTAGCAAACCTTAGTTAATTTCCAGGACTATAATCATCTCGCTGGCCTCTATACAGGGTGTAACAGAAATAAGTACATTAATTTTAACCTGTAATGCAATTTGTCAAGCATAACAGTTTTTCTTAATAACTTTTTTTCGTAAATCCTCTGGATATAGAGTAAAAATTCATCAAAGTTTTGTCAAAAATTTCATGGTGCGCCTATGGTTCAAACTGAATGCTTCTCATTTGTTGGAAGAATGACAGCTGTCGATTGAAAGGAGTATTTTGCAACTTTGAGCCATCGTAGTCTTGTCAATCATTTATTTGAAACTGAAAAAATATTAGTATTTTGGCAATACATTGATATTCGCTCACCTCGATGATTCTATTTTTGCATATGTTGGAAGAAAGACAAAATTTGTCTCTGTAATCAACAATTTGGTCTTTCAGTCGTATTTATATGTCATTTTTAAGAAGTTTTATTTTTAATTAGGGATTTCACGTATATTTTCGGATAGTACATTTCTTAAACATAAGATTGTCTACCCAAGTTCATTGCACGTGAATCAGCTGATTTGAATTGTCTGAAACTGTGTCACTGTGTCAGGAGAGTCAGACTGTGCTGCCATCTATAAGCAGTTCGAAAAGTAGCTGCTGTTCCTAACCTACTTTATCAGAAACATAGAGCGAAAATCATTCAACGATTTATTTAAAGAAAACGGTAGAATATTGAATGGAATGTAATTCTAAATTAATTAATTCATTGAATAATTTGATAGAGATATTGCTACATAAAATTTTGAAGATTCTATTCTTGAAGAACAGAAAATATAACCTATAAATGTATCAAACTGAATTTGGTAATTGATTTTAAATATTTTCTGAAATATATGATACAATATTTTGCTTATTCAGCAGATCATACTTTATTGAAACGACCTGAGTGTAAAGTGTGAAGTTTGTAATAATATGAGACAAACTAATACGCAGGTGCTTCATTTATAAATTGATGTATTTCATTCATCTCATCTGCTGTTTTACGTTCCAGATAAACGTTAGGTTCTAAATATCCCATGGTATTCTCATCGTAATGTATAAGTGCATAATATTTTGACATTAAATACATTACCATAACCACAATAATTCAATTTTTAGTGAAAAATTACAATTCGGAGATCGTTCCAAATAAATTTGCTAAGCTTATCCTAAACTGCCCATGAAATCGTACACAGAATTAATAAATTATAATCTGTTTTATTCCATAATTTATTTGAAGGAATTGATAACTCACATATGTCAAAATCAATTATTGTTCTATTGCAACAGCTACTGGATCCGATAACTATTCACCTGAACGACTCGATAAATTATAGGGGATAAAAAATGCTAAAAAAAGATGAGAATTCGGTAAAAAGTTACTAAGAAAAATTGCTAGGCTTGACGAGAACTATAACTGGTTAAAATTAATGTACTTATTTCTGTTACATCCTGTATATGCCTTACCGAAGTGTTGTGGTTTGTTGAAAGCTACAGCTGGACATTCACATAGAATGTGTTCTGTTTTTCTTCATCTTCTTGACAAAGGCGACAGATGTTGTGGTCAGATTTGCCAATTTTGTTTAAATGGTAATTAAGAGTACAATGACCAGTTGAAAAGCCTGTCAGGATCCTTGGGTTTCGTTTACTGGAAGAGAGTATCTCCTTTAGGTTTGTAGGTGAGGTTTGCAGAAGCCTCTTAGCCTGATTATTACCTTTAGTGTTTTCCCACATTTTTATTACTTCCTTAATGTGGCTTTTCAGAAGTTCACATGAAGGATTTGGACCGATAAACGGTAATTTGGCTCCTTTTCTGGCGAACTCATCTGCAAGCTCGTTTCCTTCGACCCCATCATGCCTTGGCACCCACCAAAGAATTACTTGGTTTTGTCCTGCCAGTTGCAATTCTAGACCAGCTTCGATTGACATGATATTAATGGCTGCTCCTTTGAGACCTTTCCTGAAGTTTATTCTGGCGCAGAGATTGATGGCATATATTACAGCCCGAAATATTGTGACGCTAATTCCTAAGGGTTCACGTATTCGGAATCCCGATCCAAATACTCCCACTCCAGTCTATCCAGTTTTGAACCATCAGTAAACCAGGACAAGGAACCTTTTTTAATTCTGGTCCTCCTGTTGCCCATAGCGTAGCAAACAGTCAATGAAGAATTAACAATTCTTACAGCAAATAACAGCTATCCAAAAGATCTAAGAAGCTTACATGGAACCAATAAGAAGAATAAGTGAACCATAATGTGGGTAACATCGCACTCAGGTATATAGGAAAACGCAGAGGCTGATCAACTAGTGAAAGAAGCCTTCTTTATAAAAATAAAGGGGGAAAAACTGAAGAGACCAAATAAAAGTAAACGACACACTAATCCAACCCACAAGTATATAATACAGACATCAGAAACTGGGAAATGGAATATATGTGATACACAAATAACTGTAGAATCTGGGGATAGGGCATTGCCCCCGCCAAGACGAGTCAAGCGGAGCGCAAGGGCACTACCTACCTTTTCTCGAAGAGCTTTGTCGCTATTTTGAACCCTCATAACTTGGGTTTGGATTATACCAGATTACAGAAGTCTCGATTACATAGCTTTCATAGTTTAGATTTTATTGATATCTAAAAAACCACAATTTCGTCACTGATTCACTCACTGATGGTCATCAAAATACTTATGGTACTTCCTGAAGTCCCAGAAAGATGAAATTTAGTACGTGAGTTAGTATTAGAACATAAACAATAAAAAAGTTCAAAAATTTGCAACTTTCACCCCTCAACCCCTAAAACTAAGGGATGGAAGTTTGTATAAGATTTTCGCAAATTTTGATGCTAAAGGTCTGAAAATTGATATAGAGACTTTCTGTTATAAATAATAGTGAAATAAACCCAAGAAAAATAGGCAAAATGAAGAAAATACTGTCATAGGCAACTTACAAAAAGAAGTGAAATCCCACTGAAAACATTCTCATGTAAAATGTTGCCAAGACGAGACCATATGGCTCGTACTGTCAAAATGTTATTGGATCCCACGTAGAGTCAAGCTTCTAACTCTACACTCCCTTACTCTACAAGCCCTAACTTCGAAATCTCTACACCTTAGTCAAAGTATGTGGCATGGCCGTTTCTTTACTACAAGAGCTATTGTATAACAGAAAAGTAATGAAAAGTGAATGAATTTTTTGCCCTATGCTCATGTAAATGTAGCGAAATGGCCAAGCCACATATTTTGACTAAGGTGTAGAGTTTTCGAAGTTAGGGCTTGTAGAGTAAGGGAGTGTAGAGTTAGAAGATTGACTTTACGTGGGATCCAATAACTTTTTGACAGTGCGAGCCATATGGTCTCGTCTTGGCAACATTTTACATGAAAATGTTTTCAGTGGGATTTCACTTCTTTTTGTAAGTTGCCTATGACAGTATTTTTTTAATTTTGCCTATTTTTCTTGGGTTTATTTAACTTTTATTTATAACAAGAAGTCTCTATATCAATTTTCAGACCTCTAGCATCAAAATTTGCGAAAATCTCATACAAACTTCCATCCCTTAGTTTTAAGGGTTGGGGAGTGAAGGTTGCAAGTTTTAGAATTTTTTTATTGTTTATGTTCTAATACTAACTCACATACCAAATTTTACCTTTTTGGGACTTCAGGAAGTATCCTAAGTATTTTGATGATCATCAGTGAGTAAGTCAGTGATGAAATCGTGGTTTTTTAGATATCAATAGAATCTAAAGTAAACGAGCTATGCAATTGAAAGTTAATATATTTAATAGATTCATTATTGACATCATACCCCAAGAGTTTTGTTCATTTGGTATAATCCAAACCCAAGTTATGAGGGTTCAAAAAAACGACGAAGCTCTTCGAGAAAAGTTAGGTAGTGCCGTTGTGCTTCGCTTGGCTCGTCTTGGCGGGGGCACTGCCGTGCCCCTAGATATATGTGATACACAAATAACTGACGAATATATTTTAATTATTGTCCAAAAGACGGACCACAAAGAATAAAAAACAACATGCACCCAACAATGGTTGTAAGTTGTAAGACAGCATCAAAAATTTAAACGGCACAATCAAATTTTGTACTGACAATAAAATACTGAAATTTATAAGGAACAATATAATATAATAGCTGTAGAACTATGGAAATCAGTATTTAAGAATGTTGTAGCATAAAAATGATGACCTATTATTTCCAAAGCAACTGTTATTGTATTACTTATATGCAAACAAGTAAGTAAAAATATATCCAATGATGTACAAGTAATTTACGTGATATTTACGTCAGATTTCTTTTTGGCATATAAAGACATTTTTGTGCCAAATATAGAAATTACATCAAAATGCATTGAATAACAAATAATGCTGTGTAAAAATATGATTCCAATTATAACTTTTCAAATCAAACTTCAACCTAAAGTAACTTCAATTTCATCATGAAACCAGGACTAATTCTTTTGACATATGATGTGTTATTGTATGTCGTACAAATGTATCATCTTTCATAAAAAAAAACCGATAAATACATTTCTCAGAAGGATTTAAATAAAATTCATATTTGAAATGAAAAAATGAGCATCAATCACGCCTTTTATCCAGTAGAGGTATGGCAAACACTCATAATGCACTTGGAAGATTGGTTGATACTTCCTCAGTCGCAGGACACGGTTACCACTCGTCAAGTTACGGGTACTGTTAGTTAGTAGAGAGTAGGCCACGGAGTATAATTCAGTGAAAATATCTTAAGTTACTTTTTAGTGTACACTAATACTTATTTAAGACATAGGGAGGCTACTTAAAAAAAAATCTGTCAGTTGTTGGACATTTGAATGATAATTCATTGTCGCACAATGTAATTGTTGCGTATTATCAGGAGGGAGTAGGAGAAAGTGGAAAAGACATATTTTTGTTGGTTGTGCTCGTTCCGAAATGTTCATTTGATGCTTAAATGTTCATTAAAACATTAAAAGAGAAGCTAACGGATTATATCCAGTAGACTGTCTCATATTCTCCCCATCATCTTTCTTAATCATATTATAAAAACGGACTAATAGAGTTATTCCTGCAAGTTACAAAACTATTACTGAAATTCCGGTTTCAATATGATATGCGATGTTCTCATCATTTCCCGAGAAATATTCGCGCAGGAATTCGCCTAGTAGATATTGAATGAAATAATTACACTTAGTAGCGAAGATCAGACCAATTTCCGTGCATAAAACTTCCGTCCCGGAGTTGGGAATCTTCGCCTGGAGGCTACCCCGATGTTCATATCGTTTTAACCCGGAATTATTCCGGAAACCAATTTAAATTTTCGAAATACCCACGGAGATTACATAATGAAAAAGGGAAATATACGAATTAGTACACCTTTATTCCAAAAATTGGAGCAATACGTAGTAATTTGCTATTGTTTAATCTGTCAACGAATCTTTAATATTGTTAGTAACCCTAGTGTAATAAATGGCGGAAAAACTCTGCTTAAGGTGCGACGGAGCGTACAGTGTGAATGTATTCATACACGGTCGTAAAAGCGATGAGCAAATTCGGAAGGTTAAACATCCTAGGGCGTTAGGGCACGGGGCGTGGAAGGCACTTAAGAGCCGCTGAAACATGAGCATGAATATCAGAATATCAGCATCGATGAGAGATGAAAAAAGGTATCTCGAGTTACTTCACTCAGAACTTATGTCGTAAATCTTAGTGAAATTTTTCATCATCCCTAAGTAATTTGCGGCGAAGTGCAAAAAACTCTCAACAAATTTATTTAGCTCCCTCATCCACAGTTTTTACTCCGGTAATCAGTTTCCATTAGTCACTGAAAATCTGTTCAAAGATTGCGGATACCAATTGGTCAGTTGTCGATTTGGTATCAAGACAAATTGAGGATATTATGGTCCACCGCAATTTGAACAAGTGTCTCCATAATTCAGTCGACTGAATGTTGAAGCGGAAGCCCAAACATGCGGGTTTAATCTTACACAAGTTAAATCCTTCTTGAAAATAAAAGCTCATAGCTTTTTCACCCATTTCTGTATTCAATCGTTCATAAATAAAACCACGAAAATAAAAAATCAGAAAGGTAGCACCACTGGGGCATTTTGAGAGCATTTTCTGTTGATAACATCTCTTGAAAGTAATCACATCGTGCCTGATTCCCCAAAAATGGACGAAAGAGAATTTCATGCAAGCAAATCGCTTCAGGAGACTAAATGAAGGCTTGATTAGCACTTCAAATCAAATGATTAATAAGTGGTACCAAAATTTTCGGAGTGGTTATATGAGCATAAGAGTCGTGGAAAGTTCTGGACGCCTTCTTGAGACAACTATGTCAAAAATCATCAAAAAAATCCATGATCTGAAGATACTTTGAATTGTTGGTACAGTGAGCGTCTCGAAAAAACAAGGATAAAGTATTTTGCACCATCAATTGAACATGGAAAAGCTTTCTCTCTCGAAAGCTCACTGTTGATCAAAAATGATGTGTTCAAGAGCAGTTGGCAGTTATTTCAGAAGGATCCATGAAACTTTGGGCATCCTTCTGACATTTCGAACGCCTAAGGCCAAAAAACAGTCCAAACAGTAGATTACCAGCACAAAGTCTGTCCTGAGAAGGCAAAGACAGTTCCTTAAGTCAAAAAAGCTTTTTCTTTCGAATGTTTCACTGTTGATCGAAAACAAAACCGTGTAACGTGTCCTAAAACAGTTGGCAGCTGTTTCAGCAGGATTTACAGGACTTCAGGCATCGTTTTGTCAATTTAGATGCCTGAGGCAAAGCAACAGTCCTGAAAACGCAAAAACCGCTCCTTCAGTCGAGAAGGTTACAAAAGAAACTCTCTAAAATATTCTCAAGTTGTGATCGCGAAATTTTTGGCATTTCAGCTATTCCTCGATGCAAAAAAATTGCTGACAGGAAGGATATTCCACTCAAACATTGACACCATCATCTTAAATGGGGCAGCAACTGTAGGTACGTGGCATGCAGAGATATAAATCTGCAGTAGTGCCATCTATCATAATGCAGCCGAAGTATAAAGGACACTTTAAAGTTATATTGGTATATTATTCTTTGTTTAACATTTGTGATTAAAAAAATGGACGAAAAACACCATAATGAATCTGTACCTTCGAAATGGTTACATTGTGGAACGTTTTGGACGCTTTTTTGGAGCAACAATGCTAAAAATCATCGATAAAATCCATGATCTGAGGATTATTTTGATTATTGGTTTATTTTCTGGGATACCAAAAAAAGTTTACTTATTAAATACATAAAAAATGATTTTTAATAAGAGAATATTAAGAAATTTGCAAGAAGTTATACAACAAAAGCTCACCAAAAATCAAAAAATGTGGATTTATAGAGATGAAACATCTACCCAACAACCTATATTAACATATTTCTCTTCTTGACGTTGTTCTTGCTACTTGAAACTACTTGCTTCAAAATGCTGCAGAATGTATCAGAACGCTCTAAAACATCCTAAATCATTTCAAAATGCTTTTAAATCTTTCCAGAATATTTTATAGTGTTTCAAAATGTCCCAGAATGTTCGAAAGCCTCTGATCCTACTTTAATACATTCCAGAATGTATCAGAAGGTTCCAAAACATTTCAGAATATTTGAAAACGTTCTGAAATGTTTGAAAACTTGCCAGAACATTTCAGTACGTTCTAGAATGCTTCAAAATTTTTCAGGTTGTTCCAAAGCCTCTCATCCTACTTTAAGACATTGCAAAATGTATCAGAAGGTTCTAAAACGATTCGAAATGTTCAAAAACATTCTGAAATGTTTGAAAACATTCTGGGATATCTAAAATCATTCCACAACATTCTAAAACCTTATAGAATTTGTCAGGACGTTTCCAAATGTCCTAAAACTTCTCGGAATATTTAGAAAACTCTCCAGGATGCTTCGAAACATTACAGAATGTATCAGAGCATGATCCAAAATGTCCTAAGATATTTCAGGTTGTTTCAGAATATCTTAATATGTTCTAGAATGTGTTAGGACGTACCAAAATGTCCCAGAAAGTTTCGGGATGTTCAAAAACTTTCCAAGATGCTTCAAGATATTTTAGAATATGTCAGTACATTCCAGAATGTCCTAAAACATTCTTGAGATGTTTCAAAACTTTTCAGAATGCCTTCGTGCCTTTCAGAATGTGTCATAACATTCTAAAATGTCAAAAAAAGTTCTGGGCTCTTTCGAAGCCTTTTAAAATGCTCTAAAATGTCCTAAATCATTTCTAAATGCTTTTAAATCTTTCCACAATATTTTAGAGTGTTTCAAAATGTTCCAGAATGCTCGAAAGCCTCTCATTCTGCTTTAATACGATCCAGATTGTATCAGAAGGTTCCAAAATGTTTCAGAATGTTTAAAAACGTTCTGAAATGTTTGAAAACTCGTCAGAACATCTCAGTACGTTCTAGAATGCTTCAAACCTTTTCGAGATGCCTTAAACCATTCCATAGTATGTCGGGATGCCTTTATGCGTTAATAAATATCTCAAAAAATTCTGGACTGTTTCGAAACCCTCTGGAATGCTCCAAAATGCTGCAGAATGTATCAGGGCGCTCTTAAATATCCTAAATCGTTTTAAAAAGCTTTCAAATCTTTCCAGAATATTTTAAAATGTTTCAAAATATTCCAGGTTGTTCCAAAGCCTCTCATCCTGCTTTAAAATGTTCCAGACTGTATCAGAAAGTTCCAAAACGTTTCGAAATGTTTAAAAACGTTCTGAAATGTTTGAAAACATTCTGGGATATTTAAAATCCTTCCACAACATTCGAAAACCTTATAGAATTTTTTAGTACGTTTCCAAAATGTTCTAAAATATTTCAGGATATTTCAGAACGTCTTCATATTGTGACGTGCGAGAGTGAGGGGGGAGCTCGTAAAGTCGACGTAGTATGGGGAGGAGCTTCTTGTCGTCTCTTACGCCGCACCACGTCGCAGCACATCACCCCTCCCAATGGAAGCCTCTAGTGATTCCTAGAAATGGAAAGAGTGGAGAAATGGAAAGTTCGAGAAAACAATATTTCTCTATATAAGGCCAAGCCAAAGATGTGAGACAGTACAGTAATAAGAGTAGTAGTGTGAAATAAATAATGAAGTGACAAGTAAAGTGAACAGTGTATATAAATAGTGAAATATAAATATCGGTGACCTTGATTAAATTAGAATTAAGTGATTGATATATAAATATAGTGTTATTAGTGACATAAGAAAAATAGAACTTTTATTTCATTTAGATTATTAAATAGTGACTTTTATTCAATTACAAACTGATTTTTCAAGCAATAAACATTACAATATGATCTAGTATGTGTTAGGACGTACCAAAATTTTTAGGATTTGAGACATGACGTGTAACTGACTCTATCGATAATAGCTCAAAAATTATCAGATTAATCAATTAGATGATAAATTTCGTGAGATTAGCCTTGAGTTTTTTCAACTCCCAATTTGAGTTGTTCAACTTTGCTTTATTCATTTATCTTGCAAATTGCATTAAACTTGGTCTGTTAGCCCGATGAAATCTTATCGCAGCAAAGTTTGCACGAATGCAAAATAAACAAAAAGAAAATTAGGAACAAAACTAAGGTTGCTATGTAGTCCACGTATGCAAGAGTAAAGCGACACAGCATTTTTTAACTTGAGTTTATAATTAACCAGTTCAGTCGCTATTTAGCGACAGAAACTTTTAATAAGCTCGTGCAGGTCAAGGCTTTGACCACGCATTGTAGACACGATATACCTTACAAGGGTACGCGGATATGAAGCCAAAATGAGTAACTTCAAAGGGTTGAATTCTCTTGATGAAATTATGGAACGTATATATCATGTTTCTAATGAAAATTATAACTTTATAGATGATTGAGGATGACTTTATTCAGCAGTGAAACTCTGAACTTGAAGATTCAACCAATAATCTTCGGACTAGTTGGGCTGCAGTAATATGAAATTCAGTCTATATCTTTAGGAGTATAAGATATGGTTGAAGGATCAAAGAAATTAGGTCACGTATTTTATAAAATATTTAAATTGGTCTTTGCAATATGTATATTAATCTTTTGGTGGGAATATTTGAAAATGTTAGCGTTGCGTGTACCAAAACTCGACCTTGGCGGGTTGATAAAAATACGACGAAATTCTTTCCCCAAGGATTCATTCTGTTGAATCAATACCGTAATAGATTAATAATCATATCCTCAAATCCCGAAATAGTTTCTTCTAAACATTTTGTGAAAAAAAGGCCAAGAAAAGGCTGGAAGCTTTCAGAACATTTTTGTTGTCGCAAATTTAAAAGTCGTTAGTGAAATATACTGGCAATTTAAAGTTCTATTCTTTATCAGTTTTATGAATAGACACTCACAAATCATTTTTATGATTCCGTTTTAAACACAAATTTTTGCTTCGGAAGTTGTGCAAAAATTCGTGGAATTCTTGAATGCTTCTGAAATTATCAAAAATTCATTAGTACTTGATGATATAATTTAATCATCTTTCTGTTAAGCTCAATGATCCATTATGTGAAAGCTTTAATAAAAATTGTTGGTAATGTCATTAACTGCTTTTATTCTCCTGTAGTACTTTTTATTGGAAATAAAACTATCAAACGTAATCGCTTTAAAAAGTACGAAATGTTCATTTAGGAAACAATATTCTAGTTTCAAAAGTTGGATGAAGTAATTCATTTCTGACTAATTCTTTTACCTTTGTGAAACTTCAGCGAAATAAATCAAATCGTTTTTCTGTGTAACGCAACGTGAATTGGACTGAGATATGAAAAATGTTCCTTTGACCTGAAGGACAAACCATTTAGCTTATATTCTTAAACGTTCTCTCAAAGAAACTTACATAAATCTCATTCGTGCACCATTTTTATTCACATTATTAATACGAAAGTGGTTTGAAAAGTACTCTTTTAGGCTTATACATTTCGTCCAATTATCTCCAGAAAATGAGTGTTCGTTTCTGAAATTCTCATTTGGGTGAGATCTTTTTTCTCGCCAACCATTTTGGTATAATGGACTGAGAAAGCCAAATTTGAAAAGCTGGTTTTCGCCTTTTCAGAGCACTCCGCTGGCAACCCATTGTTTCGACTATTCTTCGGTCCATTATCCTAATCAGAATCATCAGGATAATTTAACAAAAAGTTCCAGAATGTGTTCAAAATATCTCAAAATGTTCTAGAATGCTTCAAAACTTTTCAGAATGTTTTAAAACATTCCAGAGTATGTCGAAATGCCTTTATGTGTTCCAGAATGTGTCATAACATTCTAAAATGTCTCAAAAAGTTTTGGGATGTCTTGAAACCCCCCTAGAATGCTTTAAAATGCTACCAAATGTATCAGAACGCTCTAAAATGTCCTAAATCGCTTCAAAATGCTTTTAAATCTTTCCAGAATATTTCACAATGTTTCAAAATGTTTCAGGATGTTCGAAAGCCTCTCATCCTGCTTTAATACGTTACACAATGTATCAGAAGGTTCCAAAACGTTTCGGAATGTTCAAAAACGTTCTGAAATGTTTGAAAATATTCTGGGATATTTAAGATCCTTCCACAACATTCCAAAACCTTATAGAAATTTTCAGAACGTTCCCAAATGTCCTAAGACTTTTCGGAATGCTTAGAAAACTCTCCAGGATGCTTCGAAACATCACAGAATATATCAGAGGATGCTCCAAAATGTCCTAAGACATTTCAGGATGTTTCATAATGTCTTAATACGTTCTAGAATGTGTTAGGACGTACCAAAATGTCCCATATAGTTCCGGGATGTTTAAAAGCTTGCCAGGATGTTTCAAGATATTCTAGAATATGTCAGTACACTCCAAAATGTCCTAAAACATTCTGGAATGTCTCAAAACTCTTCAGGATGCTTTAAAACATTCCAGAATTTGTCGGAATGCCTTCGTGCGTTCCAGAATGTGCCATAACATTCTAAGATATCTCAAAAAGTTCTGGGCTGTTACGAAACCCCCTATAATGCTTCAAAATGTATCAGGGCGCTCTAAAATATCCTAAATAGTTTCAAAATGCTTTTAAATATTTCCAGAATATTTTAAATTGTTTCAAAATGTTCCAGCCTCTCATCCTGCTTTAAAACATTCCAGAATGTATCAGAAGGTTCCAGAACATTTCAGAATATTTAAAAACGTTCTGAAATCCTTCAACAACATTCCAAAACCTAATAAAATTTGTCAGGATGTTCCCAAATGTCCTAAAACTCTTCGGAATATTTAGAAAACTTTCCAGGATGCTTCGAAGCATTACAGAATGTATCAGAGCATGATCCAAAATGTCCTAAAACATTTCAGGATGTTTCAGAATGTCTTAATACGTTCCAGAATATGTTAGGACGTACCAAAATGTCTTAAACAGTTCCGGGATGTTTGAAATCTTGCCAGGATGTTTCAAGATATTGTAGAATATGTCAGTACATTCCAAAATGTCTCAAAACATTCTGGGATGTTCCAAAAATTTGTAAGATGCTTTCAAACATTCCAGAATATGTCAGGATGCCCTCGTGCCTTTTAGAAAGTGTCATAACATTCAAAAATGTCAAAAAAAGTTTTAAAATTTTTCGAAACCTCCTAAAATGCTTCAAAATATTGCAGAATGTATCATGACGCTCTAAAATGTCCTAAATCGTTTCAAAATGCTTTTTAAATCTTTCCAGAATATTTTAGATTGTTTACAAATGTTCCAGGATGTTTGAAAGCCAGTCATCCTGCTTTAAAACGTTCCAGAATGTATCAGGAGGTTCCAAAACGTTTTGGAAAGTTTAAAAACGTTCTGAAATGTTTAAAAACTCTCATGAAAATGTCTCAAAATATTTTGGGATGTTTCAAATCCTTCCACAACATTCCAAAACCTCGTAGAATTTGTCAGGACGTTCCCAAATATCTTAAAACTTTTCGGAATGTTTGGAAACTCTCCAGGATACTTCGAAACATTACAGAATGTATCAGAGCATGATCCAAAATGTTCTAAGACATTTCATGATGTTTCAGAATGTCTTAATACGTTCTAGAATGTGTTAGGACGTACCAAAATGTCCCAAAAAGTTCCGGAATGTTTGAAAACTGGCCAGGATGTTTCAAGATATTGTAGAATATGTCAGTACATTCAAAAATGTCCTAAAATATTCTGGGATGTTTCAAAAGCTCCCAAAACATTAGAAAACCTTTTAGAATATATTAGAATGTTCCAAAATGTCCTGAAATGTTATGGAATATTTCAAAACTCACCAGAATGTTTGACAATGTTCCAAAATGTAGCAAGACGTTCCAAAATATCCCAAAACATCCCGAAATATTCAAAATCCTGTCAGGATGCTTCAAAACATTGCAAAAAGTGTCAGGATATCTCAAAATATCTTTAAATATTCTTAGAATATGTCAAGATGCCTTTTTAGAATTTGTCAGATCGTTCCAAAATGTCCTGCAACGTTCTGGGATATTTCAAAACCCTCCAAAATGCTTGAAAATGGTCCGAAATGTCCCAAGAGGTCCCGGGATATTTTAAAACCTTTCAGGATGGTTTAAGATATTCCAGAATAGGTCAGAACTTACCAAAATATCCCAAAACATTTTGGAATGTTTTAAAACCTTCCAGGATGCTTCAAAACGCTCCAGAAAATGTCAGGACGTTCCAAAATATCTGAAAATGATCTCAAAAACGGACGTTCTGAAACGTCCTAAGACATTTTGATTCATCATAGAAGTAATTTTTAATATTCTTCAAACTGTTTTCGAAGTTTCTGGAGAATTATAAATAAAATTGGTAATAAATATGCTTTATTGGATATAAGTTCTGTAATTTATTAGAAACACAACGAACAGAACTTATACCCAATAAAGCATATTTACTTATAAAATGAGTTCTGAAAAGTTTTTCCCTTCATTGAAATTGGTAATAATAATACAGTGTAGGGCTTTTTCTAACATGTGTTTAAATTCAAAGACGTTCAAAGTGCAATTTGAGCCTCTTTCATGTTGTCAGTTATTATAAAAATCAGAGGCTCCGTTTATACTTCCCTCAACCTTTTTCAATCTCAAAAAACTACTAGAGCATAATAAGATATTTCAAAATAAATTTGAAGTTAACAAATCAAAAGGATCCGAAAAGAATTTCACATCAAAGAACTCCCGGCACACAAAGGGGATGAAAATATAAATATAAAAATAAAGCTGCGGAAAATCACAATAAAAGTCAATTATTTACAAATATCTAAAGTTGCGATTTAATGTCCATTTCTGAAAGCTTTGAATTGAACTTAAAAATGATTAATAGAGACAAGTTCAACTATAAAGTTCAGAAGTACTGGTCTAGTAGGCTTAGTCTTGTAATTCCCTTTCTGTTCGTTAAACTTTCAAGTTCGAAAGGACAAAGGTTACAAACTTAAGATTTGCTTGGTGTTGCCAAGAGCTACATCTCCTCAACTTCAACATTTTAGTTTATGTTTCCTCGGAATCTTTAAACAAATATGCTTCGTGCCTACAACCTACAAGACTTGAATCTCAACTATTTCCGTTCGTTATAAACTTTATTACACAACTTATAAGTTTGATTCTTGGAAGCTGGAAGAAAAAAACTTATTCTTCGCTTCGATTTTAATTTTTTTTGGCCAGCAAACAGAATGCAGAAAAATTTCAATTCTAGAACGTTATTACAGAGTAATCTTATTTCCCAAGCAATTATACTCCATTTATGCTTCTGTAACCGCACCCAATGATCACTTTGATACATCAATGCAGGCACAATTATGAGCACTGTCTTCGATATACGATGTTGGATCAATAAGGTGGCGGAATTGATTGCATAGACACACATGCACATACTCTGTAACTCAATGAGAAAAGCTTTCACATTTCCAGGATCTCGTTGAAGATTGGCAAAAAGAATTGATGTATTGTAACATACGGTCGAAAATTCAAGTAACGTGCTCTCGAATGACATAGAACCTTTCCAGAAATGGACGTCTGTATTTATTTGGGCAAACGACCTGACTGAGGAACAGTTAAATAGTAAATATCAAGCAGTGGATATTCAGACCAGTGTAATAAATAAATAAGTGGTTGAAAATAAATATTGATGGTTTTGTGGTGGAGGTTTAAGGGATAAATTGTAAATATGAATTGAAGCTCTAGTTACAGTATCATTTGTAATTGTCAAATTCAATACAAGTGAAACATCACCTCAACAAATTAGACCACTATTTCAATCTTCCGGTACTTCTAACATAGTCCGCATCTGTTAATCAAGTAATTTATGCAATATTCACAGATTAAAGTCAAGACAACGCATATAAATGAATGTTATTATTCGGGCAAGTTTTAATTTACTTGTGCGCGAAGTACCATAAATTCAACGAAACTTTGGGTGAGTGTTTTCCTTTATGTTTACGTCTAACCGCGCTAGAGACATAAACAAGTGAACTGAAGAACGTGTGATTTAATGCAGAGCAGGCTTGATATAAGGAAGACTCGTAAATTGTTTTGTCGGAGATAATGTGCAAAGTTTTGTAGTTAAATATTGATTAGGGATTGTACTTACAGTTTAGTATTTCGGGTGGAGTCTAGCTGCCATCTGGAACAAAAATAGGTTATTAAAAAAGTGCACAAATCGAGAAACTGCGAAAAAGTTCCGTAAACTTTGTACAGATAAGAAGTGTTGCTGTATTGATTGATTTTCAAACAGCTACTCCATCACATCCTCACATCTTTTTGTATGATTTATTATATCTTTGGGAATAAATTCCTATTGGTGACTAAGTAAACTAATTTTGGAAGAATCATTTGATTTATGACCATAGATAACATCCTAGTTTCAATGTGATAGTTTAATTTCCCAGTGATATTATTACGCATGACAGATTAATTACTATTGCTCAGGGTGGGATTTCTAGAATTTGACAAATTAATTTCAACTAATAATAATTATAAACCTGAAACTGAGCTAACCGATAGCTCGGTAAACGTCAAGAATAATGGATCACAATCGCTGTCGACTTCTGTTTCCTGTCTTCCGCATGTGATTAATTAATTACTAATTTCATTATTCAATTAGCAAATCAACTATTCCCTATAAGAGACTATATAGAATTAATTAATTCTCAAATTGAGGACTATGTGATTTATTTACTTTTTTGGTGGTTTTGTGGTTTGATGTATTCGTTAAGCTCCCATGTTTCGCTAATGGATATATTTATGTCATGTTTGATATTATTATCAATCAAGTCATGGGAACTACACGTGGAATTCGGTATTCAAATTATTTCACCGTTTTCATGTTGCATATTTCATAATTGACAGCTGTCAAAATTTATGATGAATATATTTTGATTTGCTTCAGCCAACGTTGATATATCGATTTTACTTATTCAACGGATTCATATTCACATATCTATAGTTAAGAAGCTCATTGATTGTACACTGGGGTCACCCGAATTTTCATTAGATTCCTGTTTCTCCGATTTATACACTAATTTCCAGAAATATTGAGTACCTCTTCACAGAATAGAACCATTTTCCTATTAAAGATCAAACTTTCCCAACTTATATTTTACCGTTTGATAAACATGAACGATTTCACTCTTATTATTCACATTTATGATGTGCTTTATGTCACGATGTCAATTGATCGTTGTAAATGTAGGAAATATTGGCTGCTATTGCGTTACCATTTCCTCTTCATTGTTTTGGAAGCTTTGATGTTATAGGGAAAGTAGGGTGAATTAGGCTAATGATGTATAGATTATTCAAATAAGCTAGTATAGAACTCCATAAATACAAATTACTTCATACATGCAATATGCCACAATGACAATTACAACTGATCCAATCCATTAGACATCACTCTCAAATTTCTATACTTTCAGTATTTATTTAAGAGATTATATTATAGTGAGATCGCTCAGGTATGTAAAATTCATAAACGGAGTTTGAGTTTCAATATCAAGACACGCATTAGATCCCTACGTCGCCACCAAAGACAATGTTCCTGTCACTGGATGATAGATTGGGCGATACTACCGCCATCAGAGATGTATTCCTATCTTCGTTCTAAGAACGCACCCCCAAGAGCGAAAAATTGCTGCTGTTCTGTCGCTCTCAACGTGATAGATGAAGTAAATGATACGATCGCTTTCTTTTTCACCAGAGGTTTTTCTTTTTGATTAATTTGTAAATAAACGTCCAATTTTCTTCACGGGATCTTTATTTACTATCGATTTTTGCTAAGTACATTGTTCAATGTTGCATCACCTTATTAATAAATGTAGATACACGTATAGATGCAACAAGCTGATAAATCTCATGTTCATTTTGTTTATTCATATATCAAGAACAAAAAGTGATCAATTTAGAGTTTGTTGAATAAGGTGAAGCCAAGAAATACAAACAGGCGATGCCTTGAAATACAATAACAAAATAATTGCACGTAATCATAAATTGTAGCAATATTTCCAATTAAATTCACCAAATTCGTCATTTTAGAATCAAATTTCATTCAGTATTTCACCGCTTCCTTTGTTTTTATCAAATTCAATATAAAGCCTCTTGAAGGATCTATTCTTGGATGAATTTGGTCCAATCAATTTTTAAAAAATATTCAAGGGATGAAACATCCCTCCAAATTATTGAAAGACACATTGTTTGAAAATCATCACGATATTCGGTTTTATCTCTTCATATTCTGATTGAATGGACTTTGATCTATACAAAAATATAGTTTTCATCCCTTAAGACCCCCAATCAGAGGGTTGAATAGACTAACAAATATATCTTGAAACTGGCTTAAAAACTTCAATACAAATGTAAATTATGCACGAACTAGAGCCTATATTCAATTTTTGATTGCTGATTCGGAATCTAGGGGGTCGACTCAAGGGGATGGAATGCTCAACACAATATTTTTAATTTTTATTATACATTTCAAAAATGTGGACTATAGCCTTGGTATTTTTGGAGCGAAAATGGCTCTTTTCTCAGTTTTTGATCAAATTCAATATATAGCCTCCTGAAGGATCCATTCTTTGATAAATTGGGTTGAATCAATTTTTGAAAAATATTTAAGGGATGAAACATCCCTCCAAATTATTGAAAGGCACATATTCCGGAAATGATCTCGATATTCGGATTTACCTCTTCATATCCTGATTGTATGGACTTTGATCTATACGAAAATATAGTTTTCATCCCTTAAAACCCCCAATTAGAGGGTTAAATGAACTAATAAATATATCTTAAAACTGGCTTAAAAACTTCAATACAAATGTGAATTATGCACGAACTAGAGCCTATATTCAATTTTTGATTGCGAATTCGGATTCTAGGGGGTCCACTTAAGGGGATGACATGCTTAACACAATATTTTTAATTTTTATTATACATTTCAAAAATGTGGACTATAGCCTTGGTATTTTTATAGCGAAAAATGGCTCTTCTCTCTGTTTTTGATCAAATTCAATATAAAGCCTCCTGAAGGATCTATTCTTGAATAAATTTGATCCAATCAATTTTTAAAAAATATTCAAGGGATGAAACATCCCTCCAAATTATTGAAAGGCACATATTCCGAAAATGATCTCGATATTTGGATTTATCTCTTCATATTCTGATTGTATGGACTTTGATCTATACGAGAATATAGTTTTCATCTTTTAAAACCCCCAATTGGAGGGTTAAATAAACTAATAAATATATCTTGAAACTGGCTTAAAAACTTCAATACAAATGTAAATTATGCACGAACTAGAGCCTATATTTAATTTTTGATTGCGGATTCGGATTCTAGGGTCTCGACTTGAGGGGATGACATGCTTCACACAATATTTTTAATTTTTATTATACATTTCAAAAATGTGGACTATAGCCTTGGTATTTTTATAGCGAAAAATGACTCTTCTCTCTGTTTTTGATCAAATTCAATATAAAGCCTCCTGAAGGATCTATTCTTGAATAAATTTGGACCAATCAATTTTTAAAAGATATTCAAGGGATGAAACATCCCTCCAAATTATTGAAAGGCACATATTCCGGAAATGATCTCGATATTCGGATTTATCTCTTCATATTCTGATTGTATGGACTCTGATCTATACGAGAATATAGTTTTCATCCCTTAAAACCCCCAATTAGAGGGTTAAATGAACTAATAAATATATCTTGAAACTGGCTTAAAAACTTCAATACAAATGTAAATTATGCACGAACTAGAGCCTATATTCAATTTTTGATTGCTGATTCGGATTCTAGAGGGTCGACTTAAGGGGATGACATGCTTAACACAATATTTTTAATTTTTATTATACATTTCAAAAATGTGGACTATAGCCTTGGTATTTTTGGAGCGAAAAATGGCTCTTCTCTCAGTTTTTGATCAAATTCAATATATAGCCTCCTGAAGGATCTATTCTCTGATAAATTTGGTCCAATCAATTTTAAAATAATATTCAAGGGATGAAACATCCCTCCAAATTATTGAAAGACACATATTTTGAAAATCATCACGATATTCGGATTTATCTCTTCATATTCTGATTGTATGGACTTTGATCTATACGAAAATATAGTTTTCATCCCTTAAAACTCCCAATTACAGGCTTAAATGAATCAATAAATATATCTTGAAACTGGCTTAAAAACTTCAATACAAATGTAAATTATGCACGAACTAGAGCCTATATTCAAGTTTTGATTGCTGATTCGGATTCTAGAGGGTCGACTTAAGGGGATGACATGCTTGACACAATATTTTTAATTTTTATCATACATTTCAAAAATGTGGACTATAGCCTTGGTATTTTTGGAGCGAAAAATGGCTCTTCTCTCAGTTTTTAATCAAATTCAATATGTAGCCTCCTGAAGGATCTATTCTTTGATAAATTTGGTCCAATCAATTTTAAAATAATATTCAAGGGATGAAACATCCCTCCAAATTATTGAAAGACACATATTTTGAAAATCATCACGATATTCGGATTTATCTCTTCATATTCTGATTGTATGGACTTTGATCTATACGAAAATATAGTTTTCATCCCTTAAAACCCCCAATTAGAGGGTTGAATAAACTAATCAATATATAATATTTAGTGAGTAAGCTGTTGGCACTTGTTGAAACATATTGAATAAAAATAATAAAAAACACACTTGGTTAAGTTTCAAAATTGATATATTAATTACTTTATACGTATTTCGGTTTTTACACCATCATCAGAACTTCTGATGATGGTGTAAAAACCGAAATACGTATAAAGTAATTAATATATCAATTTTGAAACTTAACCAAGTGTGTTTTTTATTTTTATTTTTTTTTTTTTTTTTTTTTTTTTTTTTTTTTTTTTTTTTTTTTTTTTTTTTTTTTTTTTTTTTTTTTTTTTTTTTTTTTTTATAATCAATATATCTTGAAACTGGCTTAAAAACTTCAATACATATGTAAATTATGCAAGAACTAGAGCCCCTATTTAATTTTAGATTGCAGATTCGGATTCTAGGGTCTTGACTTAAGAGGATGACATGCTTCACACAATATTTTTAATTTTTATTATACATTTCAAAAATGTGGACTATAGCCTTGGTATTTTTATAGCGAAAAATGGCTCTTCTCTCTGTTTTTGGTCCAATCAATTTTTAAAAAATATTCAAGGGATGAATCATCCCTCCAAAATATTGAAAGGCACATATTCCGAAAATGATCTCGATATTTGGATTTATCTCTTCATATTCTGATTGTATGGACTCTGATCTATACAAGAATATAGTTTTCATCCCTTAAAACCTCCAATTAGAGGGTTAAATGAACTAATAAATATATCTTGAAACTGGCTTAAAAACTTCAATACAAATGTAAATTATGCACGAACTAGAGCCTATATTTGATTTTTGATTGCGGATTCGGATTCTAGGGTCTCGACTTAAGGGGATGACATGCTTCACACAATATTTTCAATTTTTATTATACATTTCAAAAATGTGGACTATAGCCTTGGTATTTCTATAGCGAAAAATGGCTCTTCTCTCAGTTTTTGATCAAATTCAATATATAGCCTCCTGAAGGATCTATTCTTGGATAAATTTGGTCCAATCAATTTTTAAAAAATATTCAAGGGATGAAACATCCCTCCAAATTATTGAAAGACACATATTTCAAAAATCATCTCGATATTTGGATTCATCTTTTCATATTCTGATTGTATGGACTTTGATCTATACGAAAATATAGTTTTCATCCCTTAGAACCTCCAATTAGAGGGTTAAATAAACTAATAAATATATCTTGAAACTGCCTTAAAAACTTCAATACAAATGTGAATTATGCACGAACTAGAGCCTATATTCAATTTTTGATTGCTGATTCGGATTCTAGAGGGTCGACTTAAGGGTATGACATGCTTAACACAATATTTTTAATTTTTATTATACATTTCAAAAATGTGGACCATAGCCTTGGTATTTTTGGAGCGAAAAATGGCTCTTCTCTCAGTTTTTGATCAAATTCAATATATAGCCTCCTGAAGGATCTATTCTTGGATAAATTTGGTCCAATCAATTTTTAAAAAATATTCAAGGGATGAAACAGCCCTCCAAATTATTGAAAGACACATATTTCGAAAATCATTACGATATTCGGATTTATCTCTCCGTATTCTGATTGTATGGACTTTGATCTATACAAAAATATAGTTTTCATAGAAGGAATCTTGCTGATTGCTATATTGCTCTTCTCCTCAATCATTTTGAGCGTCACAATCATTTGTCATGTAGTTATTGACCAATCAATGTCCCTAATGTTTACTGTAACAGCTGATATCATCTATATTCAGACCATTGTCAGAATTATTGACAATGTGATCAAATTGAGTCGGTTTTTTCGAATAGGAAACAATTATTCCTCTGAAGAAGCTCGTAACAAAAAAATTAGTACAATTCCAGAGTTCTTTTTTTGAAGACAAAACGCGTTGACATGGAAAGAATAGATAATTCCCAGAATTGAAATTGGAATATAGAGTAGGCAAGAACAGTGGGAAAGAAAAAAAATTACAGGGTAATTTGCGTGCAGGGCCTGTGAGTCGCAGCTCGGAGTTGGCTGTTCTTGCGGATTGATTTTATTTGCGTTACGAATTCCAAATGCATTGCGTTGTATTGTATTGTATAATATAGCGTCACCCGGCGCCTATAAATCGATATGAAAGTGTGGCTGAGTGGAACAGAACTCACCACCGTTCAATCCTCAGCCGCAACGATATGATGACGTCACATCCATTTCTTTGTGTAATGAGCTTTCGCGAGGCCTGGAAGCTTGGAAAGCTCTCAGCACTCAAGCTCTAGCACACGTACTAACACTTCATCATACACACTTACATCAAATCGAATCACTGAACTTCTAGATAACTTCTGCGCTCCAACTTTTCCCTTTAGCTAAAGGCCACAAGAATTCTTAATGCAGCTTTCTGCATCGCATTCCTAATAAAATTTCACGACATTGCATTACTTTCATTGCATTATTATATAGTGCAATATATTCCGCAACCTCAAAGTAGGTCATCATTATTCATCCTAATCTTGGTTGCATCACTTTCTATATACAATTTCATAACTGCTGATATTTCTGCCTGCAGATTCAGCTGATCTTAATCAAATATCCACAAATGACTGAATTCAATAAAAGCCGGTGAGATTTCCCAGTAGAATTACCATTATTATACTCCAGAAATTACCAGCACAACATTCTCCGCTTCAAGAAACGCACATTTCAATTTTACATTAACATGAACATTCAAGAGGCTATTTCTGATAAAAAATGTTTGTAATGCGCATCTCGTTGAATTTTGTATCTTTTATACCGCAGCTTACATTTCATAATGGAAAACACGGCAACGCGTAAAGCGTTTTAATAATCTGATAAAACGTAAAATCCATTAGAGCTGCGTTTTGTATTCGAAACCAAAATGAACAGTTTATACAACGCCACCACCGGATTTAGGGGTGGACGGCTGAAAAACTATTCTATCAGAGTTCAAATCGATGTATTCAAATGCTAGCTCCCACATAATCATAGATTTATTGTTTATTGCTTAAAACAGACTTCAAATCTCAAACCACCATACCCGCAGTGTTAATAGCTTGTTTCCTCAAGCAACTGGACTACCAGAATTTGCAGTAAAACTAAATATGCTTTTTCTATAAACCTTTTATTATCTGCAGGATTAATACGAAAATAATTACTTGCCTAATCCTATTTTTGCATGTCAGTTGATTCCAAGATTATATGTTCAAAAAGAAATACTTTTTAATTTATCAAGAGTTCATATCACTTAATTTGAGACTGATGTGAATGAACTG
This sequence comes from Dromius quadrimaculatus, assembly GCA_963989225.1. Classification (NCBI taxonomy): domain Eukaryota; kingdom Metazoa; phylum Arthropoda; class Insecta; order Coleoptera; family Carabidae; genus Dromius; species Dromius quadrimaculatus. Next base: position 55,594,526 of record OZ022330.1, read on the forward strand.
CAAATATCACCAAATAAATTATTCATTAAAACAAACGGTACTCGAACTCATTGACTAGGAGCTCGTGGCAAGAAAACTGGCGCGATTTGTTACCGTCTGCCGATCTGAGTATTAATAGCTTTTTGGTTTTTTAGTTGATTGAGGCCATTCCCAAGTTTTCCACGTGGGTACTTCATATTGAAACTTTATTTGAAAGTTGATACATTCAATTGTCAATGGCAGACGAAACACACCCGCACAGTGTCCACTCTTGAACTTCGCATAACGCTTTAGGCACCTGAAGGGGGGAAAGCTTCGACAATTTTCATTGTTTCTCGAAAGGAACGATTAGGAGCACCAACAAGAAAGAAACTTCCTTATGAAGTTTGTCTGATTATTTTGTTAACAATCCCTCCTCCAGTTTTCTGACTCTATCTCCATAATCAGAAAGTTAACAAAGAAAACGGTGGTCGTAACTTTTTCAACACATCAATTTTAAGGTCCTCGTACTAACCATCCTTTGAACTGTATTTCGTTTCATGGATCATGCTGATGGATCCAGGTTTCATTCCAGGCTACGACCTAGCAATAACATAATCCAAAATCTGACTGTACCTTGTTTCAAATGGCTACCTCAACCTCAGCGTCCATTTTTGAACTTTGCATAACGCTTTAGGCAGCCAACGGGTGGATAGCTTCGACAATTCCCTTTGTCCCTCGAAAGGAACGATCAGGAGCACCACCAAGTAAGAAACTTCCTTATGAAGTTTGTCTGATCATTTTGTTCACAATCCCTTCTTTAATTTTCTGATGTCATCCCTATAATAAGAAGATAAACTGTCCTTTCAGAAAGACAACCAAGAAAACGATAGTCATATCGTCAATTTGAAGGCCCTCGTAATAACCATCCTTTGGATTGTATTTCGTTCCATAGGTCATGCTGATAAATCCAGGTTTCATTCTTGGCTACGATCCGGCGATAACATCTTTCAAAATTTGACTAGATTTTATTTAAAATTGCTACAGTTGCATCCAGTCTTGATCTTCGCATAACTTAAGGCACCCGACAGGTGGATAGCTTCGCAATTTCCCCAGTCGGTGCTTCCTTCTTTCTAGTTGTTTGCTGTGGAAAGGAACGAGTTTTTCCTTGAAACACTTTACATGGAAGCTTCTGCTTCACTTAAGGCTGCCTACTGTTTACCACCTGAGTCGGATATCAATTTAGGGATCAGATTTGGGCTAAAAGGGAAGTGACACAAAATCTTCTAGCAAAAATCCCCCAAAATTTTCTTTATTCCTCGAAAGGAACGAACAGGAATAAAACTCCCTCATAAAGCTTGTCTAATATGTTTGCTAATGACACCTCCTAATAGGAAGCTGAGACTGTCTTTCCTTTCAGATAGTCAATCAAAGGCCACCTACTACTTCCCCTCCAAGCCCGATATTAATCTTGAAATTGAAAATGAATCAAATGGGGTCAGATCTGGGTTGTGAAAGCAGATATCTGCCACAATTTCTTTTTTTCCTCGAAAGGAACGAGCAGGAGCATCATTAGGACGAAAACTCCTTTATGAAGTTTCTTGTTAACAATCTCTCTTTCAGTTTCCTGACTTCACCTTCAAAATAGGAAGATAAGTTGTCCTTTCAGGAAGTCAACCAAGAAAACGCAGGTCAAAACTATTTTATCTCATCAATCTTAAGGTCATAAGGATCCTCGTCCTATTGCTTCAGGATTCATTCCTGACTACGACTGAATTTTATTCAAAATGACTTTAGGCACCTAGCGGGAGGAAGACTTCGACAATTCCCATTGTTTCTCAAAAGGAGCGATTAGGAGCACCAACAAGGAAGAAGTTCCCTCATGAAGTTTGTCTGATCTTTTTGTTAACAATCCCTCCTTCAATTTTCTGACTCCAGCTCCATAATAAGAAGACAAGCTGTCCTCCTGTCCTTCCAGAAAGTTGACCAAGAAAACGGTGGTCATAACTTTTTCAACACATTAATTTCAAGGTCCTCGTAATAACCATCCTCTGGACTGTATTCCATTTCATGGATCATGCCGATGAATCATTCTTGACTACGATCCACCTTTCACGAAAGCTTCTTCGTCTCTTAAGGCCGCCTACTGTTCAACCCCCAAATCTGTGACACAAAATCTTCTAGCACAAATTCCCTTAAATTTCCTTTATTCTTTGGAAGAAACGAGCAGGAATGAAACACTCTTATAAAGCTTGCCTGATATGTTTGCTGATAACACCTTATGATAGAAAGCAGAGACCGTCTTCTTTCCTTCTAGATAGCCAATCAAAGGCCCCCTACCATTTCCCCTCCAAGTCCGATATTAATTATGAAATTGAAGCTTGTCTGATCTTTTGGTTAGTAATTCCTCCATTAATTTTATGATGACGCCCTATATTATTATTATTATTATTATTATTAGTGAAGGGCCTGTATTACTGCGACCAGAAGATCTTTTGTAATGTAGTCCTAGTTATTCAATCCTGTGTGATATTGAGGCTTCCAAAGAACCTTAGTATCCTTCCAGGACTAGAATCTTTCACAATGTTGGCCAACACGAATGCCTTTCCAAAGTGAGATTTCCTATGAGAGACTACAGCTGCGCATTCACACAGCTCTGAAGTTTCTTCGTCTTCTAGGCATAGACGACATATATTATTTTCAGCTTTACCAATTTTGTGTAGATGGTAATTAAGAGGACAATGATCAGTTAGAAGACCTGTCAAGGTTCTTAGGTCCCCTTTGCTGAGAGAAAGTATCTCCGGAAGGTTTGTTGGTGAAGGCGGCAGAAAGCGTTTTGCCTGTTTATTGCCTTTGACGTTGTCCCAGTATGAGGTTTTTGCAATATCCTCCCATACTCTCAATTCTTTCTTTATGTGGCTCTTTAGAAGACCACAAAAAGATTCAGGTCCGCAAAATGGTAAACCAGATCCCTTCTTAGCAAGCTCATCCACGTCTTCATTGCCTTGACACCCACCAAAGAATTTTTCACTGCCAGTTGCTGCAGGGTATTTTTGCAATTCCAGACTAGCTTTGATTGACAGCTTTTAGAGCGGCCTGGCTGTCTGATAATATATTAATTGTTGTTCCTTTGGAACCTTTCTCTAGGTTTATTCTGGCGCAAAGATTTATAGCATATACTTCTGCCTGGAATATTGTGGCGCTATTACCTGAAGACTCATTTTGAGTTCTTGGTCCGGATATTCCTACTCCAAATTCACCACTTCCTAGTTTTGAAGCATCCGTGAACCAGGACAAGGAGCCTCTTTTGAAGTTAGGTCCTCCTATTGCCCATATATTGCGGTCTGTTATAATGACCTTGTACGTGTGTTCAAAACTATACTTTGTAGACATGAGATCACACGTCCCATATTAGGAAGTTGAGCCAATTTTGTGTCCTTTCAGATAGTCCATCGACCTCCAGGTCCAATATTGGATTGATTAGGTCAGGTTTAGGCTGTAAGAGCAGATATTGTTCTTTGAAAGGAACGGGCAGAAGCATTACCATGAAAAAAACTTTTTTATCTATACTCCCTTCAATTTTCTGATTACATCCCCATAATAGCTGTCCTTCCAGAAAATCAATCAAGAAGACTACTGTAAGTCTCAACTTTCTCAACAAAGTATCTTCAAGGTTTTGATTTTGTATGTATGGTGAACAGTATATAGTAGAATGGGTAAAAAACAAAGAATTAGATGGTTGGGACACTTATACCGCTTGCCACAAAGCAGAATTCTGGAAAAACCTTTCAATCCAACACCCACAGAAGAAGAAGAGGAAGACCTCGTACAAAATGAGTGGATAACATCGTGGAAGACTTACGATCCTTGAAGGTACAAAACTGGATCAAGCGACACAAGACAGACAGAGATGGAGAAGCGTTGAAGAGAAAGAAGAAGAAGTTGATCATTGTAATGACCATCCCTTGGACTGCATTTTGTTTTAGGATTGATGCTGATAAATCCAAACTTTATTCTTGGTTACGATCCGGCAATAACATTTTACAAATTTGACTGGATTTTGTTCAAAATGTCCACCACAGTGTCCACTCTTGAACTTCTCATAATGTTTTAGGCACCCGACAGGTGGATAGCTTTGCAATTTCTGCAGCCGGTGCTCCTATCTTTCTAGTCCTTTGCTGTGAAAAGGAGCATCTTTTTTCTTGAACCACCTTTCATGGAGGCTTCTGCTTCTCTTAAGGCTGCCTATTGTTCACCCCCTAAGTCTGATATCAATTTTGGGGTCAAATTTGGGCTAAAAGGGAAGTGATACAAAATTTTTCAGCAAAATTCTCCCAAAATTTCCTTTATTCCTAGAAAGGAACGAGCAGGAATGAAACTCCCTCATAAAGTTTGTCTGATAGGAAGCTGAGACCGTCTTCTTTTCTTCCAGATAGTCAAGCAAAGGCTGCCTACCATTCCCCTCCAAGTCCGATATTAGCTTTCAAATTGAAAATGAATCAAATGGGGTCGAAAGGAACGAGCAGGAGTACCATCAAGAAAAAAACTCTCTCATGAAGTTTATCTGATCTTATTGTCAACAATCTTTCTTTCAATTTCCTGACTTCACCTTCAAAGTAGGAAGATGAGCTGTCCTTTCAGAAAGTCAACCAAGAAAACGATAGTCATAACATCAATTTTGAGGTCCTCGTGATAACCAACTTTTGGACTGTATTTCGTTTCATGGATCATGAATCTCTTCCCTGGCTACGACCTAGCAATAACATCTTCCAAAATCTGACTGAAGCTTGTTTAAAATGACCATCTCAACCTCAGTGTCCAATTTTGAACTTTGTATAACGCTTTAGGCAGCCAACGGGTGGATGCCTTCGAAAATTTCCTTTGTTTCTCGAAAGGACCATAGAAAAAAACACTGTCATGAAGTTCGTCTGATCGTTTTATAAACAATTTCTTCTTCAATTTTCTGACTTTATCCTCATAATAAGAAGATAAGCTGTTCTTTTAGAAAGTTAGCTAAGAAAACGGTGGCCAACACAACAATTTTCAGGACCTCATAGTAACCGTCCTTTGGATTGTATTTCGTTCCATAGGTCATGCTGATAAATCCAGGTTTCATTTCTGGCTACGATCCAGCGAAAACATCTTCCAAAATTCAACTGGATTGCGCAGCATCCAGTCTTGAACTTCGTATAACGCTTTAGGCACCCGACAGGTGGATAGCTTCACAGTTCCCATCTTTCTAGTCCTTTGTTGTGAAAAGAAGCATCCTTTTTCTTGAACTACCTTTCATGAAAGCTTCTTCATCTTTGAAAGCCGCCTACTGTTCACCTCACAAATCTGAGTGACACAAAATCTTCTAGCAAAAATCCTCCAAAATTTCCCTTATTCCTCGAAAGGAACGAGCAGGAATAAAACTCCCTTATAAAGCTTGCCTGATATGTTTGCTAATGACACCTTAGGACCTTCTTTTTCCTTCCAGATAGTCAATCAAAGGCCGCCTACCAATCCCCTCCAAGTCCAATATCAACTATGAAATTGAAAATAAATTAAATGGGGTCATATCTAGGTTGTGGGGGATGATACTCCCCACTATTTTCTTTGCTTTTTGAAAGGAACGAGCAGGAGCATCATCATGAAGCTTGTCTGATATTTTGGCTAGTAATTCCTTCATTAATCTTTTGATGACGCCCCATATTAGGAAACTAAGTCCATTTTGTGTCCTTCCAGATAGTCAATCGACCTCCAGGTCCAATATTGGATTGGTGAGGTCAGGTCTGGACTGTAAGAGCAGATATTCTCTAAAATTTCCTTTGTTCCTTGAAAGGAATGGGTAAAAGCATTACCATGAAAAAAACTCTCTCTTGAGACTTGTCTGACAAAAAATTAGAGGGTTGGGACACCCACAGAAGAAGAAGAGGAAGATCTCGTATACAAAATGAAGACTTACGATCCTTGAAGGTACAAAACTGGATTAAGCGGCACAAGACAGACAGAGATGGAGAAGCGTTGTGGAGGAAGCCAAGGCTCAACGTGGGCCAATATATATAATAATAACCATCCGTTGGACTGAGTTTTGTTTCAGGATTGATGCTGATAAATCCAATCTTTATTCCTTGTAACAAGCCGGCAATAACATTTTACAAATTTGACTGGATTTTGTACAGTGTCCACTCTTGAGCTTTGCATATCGTTTAGGCACCCAACGGGTGGATAGCTTCGCAATTTTTGTACGGTTTGTTGGAATTGATTTATTTGATCTATATTAGATACCAAGGCCTTCAGCAACTTCATGTACTGAAATTCTATTTTATTCAAACAGAGTTTGTACGCGAGTAATGTTATTGTAGTTAATTGTCGACGACCTATCATCTCAGTGGTTGTTTCTAAACAACATCCCTGCTTTTCTTGAACCGCTGGATTTTTCTTAAAACATTGATCCTATCAACAGTTATTTGTCGGCAATGTAGTTTATCATGGAATAAAAGTGAGCTAGTGATCAACCGCAGAGACAATTGTCCAAGTATTGATTTCTGTGATACTAGAAGGGCCTGTCGAACAACTTTTTGATACTCACTTGTATTGATATACCCCAATACTTCCTGCAAATTTCACGAAGTACCGAAGCCGGAATAAATCTTCAACTTGGATTACTTCACGTAACATCTGTCGCGGAATATAACAATTTTATGTTTACTAGTATTTGGGCACACAAAACTTATCAAGATAAGCATGTACAGAACGCACAAATGCTCTTCTAGGATTGGAGGTCTATAATTCATGTAGATGAAATTGTCAATCACTTCGTAGATACACGAGGGTGGTTAGGAAACGTGTCCATCTAGGTTAGCAACTTTAAGACTCATAGAGTCCTCACACATTTCTTGTAATCGTCATATTTGGCTTTTTTGAACTACTAATTATCAATTAATACCTGTTTTGCAAATTTCAACAATATTGATTGCGAAGAGTCATCAAGGTGGAACAGTAAACATTTTCCTGCCTGCAATGACAGCTCCCTAAACCAGACAATGTCAATTTTCTATTATGTACGGAACTGAGCTCTGCTAGTTCGATAGTTGATATTGCTGACACTTCAGCTGATGATTTGGTTTCTGATTCAAAGTATAATAATTATATACATCAGTAAACAACAATTTAATCATATTACGCTTCAATAAACTAAGTGATTAAGAATCTCTTTGTGCTTGAGGATAATCAATCACAATAATTGAATATCTATATGTCCTTCGCAGCCACATACAAAAAATGCGATCTTTTTTGGTCAAATGAGAGCTATCAGTTGAGTGCGTGAATCGTTGGTTTGGGGCAAGAAAAATAAAGTGTTCGAGCAGTCGTTCTAGTTTCGTGTGATTTATATTTAATCTAGAAATGCCACACTCCCATAGCCGACTTGGATTCGCCCCAAGTGATATGTCACGTTTATGGAGCGCGATGCGCCATGCAGATCATGTGGAAACCTGGAAATGCAAATCGAACGACTGTCACCACAGCTAAGGGCCCCCAAAGGAGCCTGAATCTGAAGTTTAAGATAATGAAATAATGCAGGACTAAATCAAGAAAAGATTACTCTGGGATAGGTTAATGCATACGCAAGGAGGTCACGTTTTATTTCAGCAGTGAAGTAATTATTTGGCTACGCCCAAGTAGTGAAAATATTCCCAAAGTGATTCATTTTAGAATCGGAAACGTTTAGCCGAGTTTATATTCGCTTGAAATTATGACTCTATTTTTTTGTAATAAAATTTGGCATGTTCCCGCAGTTTATCAAAAAATATATTCCGACATATAAATCAATATAGAAAACCCAATTTTGGGTGAAATAATTCATGTTGCTTTGCAGAGTTCTTCAACTTCTTCTGTTCAGCTTCAATTGATTTTTAGTGAGCAAATATAAATAACATTTAAAGCCATGTCATAAATATAAATCTTCTATTTTCCATGCAACATAATACTCGCATGTCAGCCATTCATTTGGGTTTATTATTACAAAATGAACATTTATCAATTAGTGGCAGTACAACACAAACCAGTCATGTTTTACAACATTGGACAACAGATGCACCTACTATTAACGAATGATAGATGACGGTACTCGCAACAAGAATTCAACAAAATAATTTTACCTATTGATAACCATTATTCATTGTGAATTGAGCAGAAAATGCTTTGAATTGATCTAAAGTTTGGAAGAAGCCAAAATCAGGAAATGATTATCCAAGATAAAAATTTCAAACTGCTGATTACTCATTATTTGTTTTTGAAGATCAATTAGTTGCGGAACAAACTTTGATGGATGAAATCTAAGAAGATTTATGCACTGATTTCTCAAATGACATTCAGCAAAAAATCAATCGTCGACAGATAATTCTCCATCTATTCTACTCACTCAGGAACTCTTTTTCATATCACAAACCAAGAATTATTTGAATTTAGTAACACATCAGCTTTCCCTACAATCCTGAATTTCTTACACATAATCGAGAAGCCTCCAGAATATTATTACATATAACTTCCTCGTCAAATTCGTATGAAGCTCATTCACGATCCTAGGATCTTTATTAATCGTTTGGGGAACTGTTTTTAAGTGAAGTCTCAAGTTTATGAGTGGATCAAGCGACTCAAAATAGGCAGGAATAATTTTGAAGATCAACAATATCATTGCCCACAAAAGTATCCCCAAATCGTTCGTAACTGTTGATGGATACAATGATTCATAGAAGATCCTAATTAATGAGAGAAGTGATTCAAAGAAGGCAGAAATAGTGTTGGAAACGACCACCTAGACCTAGAAGAAAGACTATCGACCTCAATTCACAATATTATTGCCTGCGAATACATCCTCGAATCCTCCATATTAGTTATTGAAGACAATGATTTAAAGAACCTACTCAAGCGATTCGAAGAAGGCAAGAAACGTCCACTGAGAAAGAAGGCCATCAACCTCAATTTACAAAAATATCATGGCATCAGAGCTCAATTGATGAATGGATCAAGCTTTTTAAAAAAGGCAGGTATAGCATTGGGACGACCACTGCGAGAGGAGGCTATCGAAATCAATTCACAATGATACCATTGCTCTCGAATACATCTTTGAATCATTCATGACTTGAAGAAGACCCTAATTAATCCGTAGATTGAATGATTCGAAGAAGGAAGGAGCAGCGTAGAAGACGACCATCAAAAAAGAAGACTACTGACCTCATTACACAATGATATCGTTGCTTACAAACGCATCTTTCATTAGTATTTATGAATATAGAGATTTGAAGAAGATCCCAGTGAATAGATGAAACAAGCAATTCGAAGACGGCAAAAAAAGGATAGTCGAGAAGAAAGACTATCGAACTCAATTCACAATATCATTCCTAGCAAACGAATAATGTTTGTGGAACAATGATTCGAAGAAGACCCCAGTAAATAGTTGATCAAGCAATTCAAAAAAGATTTCTAATTCACAACGCGAACATATCCTCGGATCCTTCATATCTTGAGGAAGAGCTTAATTAATAAGTAGATCAAGCGGTTCAAAGAAGGCAGAAAAAAAAAGCGTTGGAGAGGACCACCGAGAAAGAAGACTATCGACCTCAATTCCCAATAATATTGTTCGCGAAACCTTTTTTTTTATTCATGAAAACAATGATTCAAAGAAGAATCCCAAGTTATTGAGTAGATCAAGCGATTCCAAGAAGGAAGGCACGCGTTTGGGACGACTGCTAAGAAGGAAGGCCATCAATTTCAATTAACAATAATATGATGGTTTGCCAATGCATCTTCCGAGTCCTTTATATCTATTTATGAAGACAATGATTCAACAAACAGTCTAGTGACTGAGTGAATTAAGCGATTTTAAAAAGGCAGGAATAGCGTTGGATACGATCACCGAGAAAGAAGACTTTCAGCCTTCAATTCCCAATCCTCAAATTCTTTGCATCTTAAAGAAGAACTTGGTTAATAAGTGGATCAGGCTATTTGAAGAAGGCAGGAAAAGCGTTGGGGACGACCACCAAGAAGGAAAACTATCGACCTCAATTCACAACGATATTGCCCGCGAGCATATCCTCAACTTCTTCATATCTGTTAATGGAGACAATGATTTGAAGAACTCAGTAATGAGTAGATCAAGCAATTCCAAGAAGGAAAAAAAGTGTTGGAGACGACGACTGAAAGAAAGCCCATCAACCTCAATTTGCATTGATATTAGAGCTTGCGAATCCATACTCGATTCCTTTATAACTATTTATAAGAATAATGGTTTGAAGAGTTCAGTTGATGAGTGAATCAGGTGATTTGAACAAGGCTGGAAAGCGTTGGGAAGGACCATTGACAAGGAAGGCCATCAACCTCAATTTACAATGATATCATGGCTTGCGAATGCATCCTCGAATCCTTCATATCTATTTATGAGAATAGTGATTTAAAAAGTTCAGTTAATGAGTGGATCAAGCAATTCAAAGAAGGTAGGAATAACTTTGGAAACGACCACCGAGAAAGGAGACTATCGAAATCAAATCATAATGATATTATTGCTCCCGAACGCATCTTCGAATCTTTCATAACTGTTTAAAAGGAGAATGATTGAAAGAAGACCCTGGTAAATGAGTGAATTAAGCAATTAAAAAAAGACAGAGATAGTGTTGGAAACTAAATTCAAATTGCTTGCGAACGAATCCTTGAATCCTTGACGAATATTTATGGAAATAGTGACTCAAAGAAAACCTCAGTGAATATGTAAATCAAGCAATTCAAAGAAGGCAGGGATAGCATTGTAGACGACCATCGAGAAGAAAAACAATTCACACATCCTAAAATTAAACGATTCAAAAAGGACAAGAAAAACGTTGGAGACGATCACCAAGAAGGAAGACTTTCGGTCTTCGATTCACAATAATATCAAGTACGCATCCTCGGTTCCTTCATATCTTGAAGAAGAGCTTTGTTAATAAGTAGATCAATCAATTCAAAGAGGGCAGGACAAGCGTTGGAGACCTCAATTTACAATGATATCATGGCTTGCGAATGCATCCTTGAATCTTTAATATCTGTTTATAGAGACAATTATTTGAAGAGCCCAGTTGATGAATGGATCAAACGATTTGAAGAAGAGAAAAATAGCGTTGGGACGACCTCATTTCACAATTATATCATTGCTTTCGAATACATCCTTGAATCAATCATATCTGTTTATGGGGTCAATGATTTGAAGAACTGAGTTAATGAGTAGATCAAGCAATTCAAAGAAGGCAGGAATATCCAAGAAAGGAGACTATCGACCTCATTTCAAGATGATATTGCTCGCGAGCACATCCTCAACTCTTTCATATCTATTAATGGAGACAATGATTCAAAGAAGAACTCAGTAATGAATAGATCAAGCGATTCCAAGAAGGCAGAAAAGTGTTGGAGACGACAACTGGAAGAAAGTCCGTCAACCTCAATTTACATAGAGCTTGCGAATGCGTCCTTGAGTCCTTCATATCTGTTTATAAGGACAATGATTTAAAGAGCCTAATTGATGAGTAGATCAAGCGATTTGAAGAAAGGAAGAATAGTCTTGGGGAGACCACCGACCTCAATTCACAATGATGTCATTGCTCTCGAATGCATCCTTGAATCATTTATATCTGTTCATAGCATCAATAATTTGAAGAACTGAGTTAATGCGTAGATCAAGCAATTCACGAACGACCACCGAGAAAGGAGACTATATTATTGCTTGCGAAGCCATCCTCGAATTCTTTATATCTGTTTATTGGGACAATTTAAATAAGGAGTTAGTTTATGAGTAGATCAAGCGATTTAAAGAAGGCAGAAATAGCATGCACCGATAAGGAGCACCATCAACCTCAATTCACAATAATATTTCTTGCGAATGCATTCTCCAGTTAATGAGTGGATCTAGCGATTTGAATAAGGCAGGATTAGCGTTGGCTACTATCACTGAGAAGGTAGGACATCAACGTCAATTTACTATTATATTATGCATCCTGTAGTACGAAAATAAAACAGTTGGCATTTCATATGAATCACTCAATCAATTCCAACTGACCGTTTAGAGTTGTCGGAGCTCTCTACCAGTTAGTTGCCTGAAGCCTTGTTCCAAGTTCATAAACTTTGGAGAGTGAACGCTGCAGTAGTCATTTTAAACAAGATCCAAACAATCTTCGAAGAATCTTATTGCTAAATTGTGACCAAGACTGGTATTTGGATTTACCAGCATGATTTCGGAAGAAAAGAGTAGCCATTTTGAACAAGATCCGATCAGATTTTGGAAAATGTTGTCACCGGATCATAAACAGGAATGGAACCTTGTACAACAACTTGAATTCTCAACTCTTGTCATCATTATCCAGATCTATTTACACCTTGCATAATAAATTGACAATAATAATTAAATCAATGTCAATTTCAAGTCGTTCTTACACTGAATTTATTAGCATTGCCCTTGACTAACATATTCTGAGACAGTGAGGAAGTGATTTTGGTTATTATTATGAAGGTGTGGTGAAGAAACTGAAGCAGGAATTAATTAAAAAGAAACCGTGGTACAGGAGTTTTTTCCAACATGGTGATGCTCCTGCAAATTCCGCTCTAAGAACAGGGTAAACCTAAGTCAAGATATCACAAAAACAGGAGCAGGAAAGGACTAATAATTTCTAGTAGTATGAATTCACCGGTCTTAGCGCAGCATTTCTGGCTGCTTCTGACGTCACAGCTTTCCATTAAGGGCTGCAAAATTTGTTATATGCAACCATCAGCATATACAGTGAACTACTCTATTATATCAATAAGATTTGTATCCAGTTTCAATTTGCGCTAAATTGGATCAAATAAAGAAACAGATCTGAGGTACAAAGGCATTTAGAATCGCAATTATTTCGAATTTAATTTACAGTGAAAGACCACGTTCATTAGGGATTCTTTGAAGTAGCATTTTACTATTTCGCAGGGGCGCATTAATAAAGATTACAATGTATTTTTTAGATTGTTATATTATAAAAACTCGGAGTTTAATTCCGCTCTCGTATCAGGGCATCATTACCACTGGTTTCTTCCTCACAACAGCTGCCCCTCGGGATCTGCCCAATTTCCGCCTTTCCAGATCGTCTCTGCCACTTCTCTTCACACTCGTTTCAGTTCATTTCTTTTCGGAGGAATGTTGTGCAGTATTAATCCCGCTCTGTTATCCCAAGACGTGCAATTAACTTAATTGCGAAACGTTTCCATCTTTTGGTGCATTTTCATGATAATAAGGGACTCTTTGAAATTTTTATGCATTTTTAATTCATTTAAAGTGGTGGTATTTGGGTTAATGATACTTCATTGTTCAAGTATACATGTCTCAAGGTACTCTTAAGAAAAACTAACACAGCTCATGAAATATTTATATATTTATTTGATGCACAATAAAGAATTGTTTATTAAATTCTTTGATTCACTGAACATACAAAGGTACACAGCACAAAGCAAAACTTTAGAAGAAAACTAATCAATTTGTATTAATTTATAAAAGAATTTCCAACTCTTTCAGTAAGCACAAATTTCAACTTTTCAAATAAATAATACTGTGAACATTTTCTGAATATTGATTTTAAAAGTTTGTCCAGCCTAAAAAAAAAAATAGCATCGTTCTGTAATTTCTTTTCTTGACATTTATAACTTTTTGTAAAGTATAAAGAATGCGTTATTTATTAGAGGAAAAAACTGTTCTCCTTTCGGCACGTGATATACATGACTCAAGCTTTGGTGATCCTTATCGAAGAGTTTTCGAATAGTCCTTCAAGTTTTATATGACAAGTAAATAATAAAACTTAAAGAATACAAAAAGTTATTCGTATCATTCTTATAAGAACAACTTTGTGTCTGGTTTCCCAACGAACATGAGTCGGGAATATATGAGAAATATGTTTTTCAATTTATAACGAGGTCGTGTTACATTTTCCAATTTATTCACCAATTTCGCCCGGAATTTTCTAGAGAACAAAGTATCGACGTCAAATATAATATAACTCAAAATAATCGTTTTATTTATTTAAAAAATAAAAATAGATTAAACTGCTTTATAAAAGCTGCAGGTGCTTTGCTTGCAAATTTATCTAGCTGAGAATAATCAAGTTTTTTGCAATTACTGTCCATTTGAAACTGTGCCAAATCCATCAATCCATTTATCCTTTCTTGTGGCAATGCTAAATCGATGAGAATTTTTCATCCCCTCAATTCTTTTTTTAGTTTAACGTGGTAAGATCATTATGCAGTCCAGAAATGCCACACTAAGAACGTCAGGATAAAATATTGATGAAGAAGATCCTTTTCAGTCTGCGGCATTTGCATATTTAATCCATCTATAAATCTTATTACTACAAGATATGAATTCTTTAATATCGAATCATGTTGCCAAAAAGATTAAGGTGGACGTGAATCAATTTCATAATAACAGCAACTTGCAGAACAAATCTGTTAAGTTGGTGGCATTTTCCAAACGTCAGCTTGAGGACTCTGAAGGTCATTGACCACACAAAAATACATCCTAAAACAGTTTGACCATTTTCTGGCTAACTATTGATTTAAGGATGTCATTCTGGTGAAAAGTTACAATTCTGAGCAGCGGCTGGACATTAAGTTCCTCGTAAAACTGGGACAAAAGTCATTAGCGATCCTCGAAACCTTCATAACTGTTTATAGGGACTGTGATTTGCAGACGACCTTAGTTTATGAGTGAATCAAGCGATTTAAAGAAATTAATTCAATAAAAAAATAAGAGAGTAGTGGTGCTGTGCAAAGCTTCAAATTTGTGTAAGCGAATTGGTAACTTCCTTCAAATCTGGATGCATCCTTAAATTCTAATTCAAATAAGATGAAACCAAGAAAGTTTCAACACATGAAATTGCTGGAAGAGTTGACATTTCAAACGGTTCAACTAAATTTCAACTGATTGTTTAGAATTGTCAAAGCTTTCTGTCTGTTGAGTGCCTAAAGCGTTGTGGAAAGTTCATAAACTTCAAAGAGTGGACGCTGCGGTAGCCATTTCAAACAAGATTCAGATAGATCCGGATCGTAGCCTGAATCTACAAATTTTACCCTTAAAGAAAAATCAGCTGTGGCCACTACAATCCTTCTCTGACCATAAATTTCAAGCGCAGTTTCGAGAATTTAGAGCCTTGCATTAATTACTTGCATATTTCAAAGTGACAGCTGTCATTGACAAAGTGACAGCTGTCATTGCTGAATTTCATCTTACCGAGAGCTTTAAATTGATAACAAACTAGACATCATGCCAATAACTAGTGGAAAAACAATTGACAATCGTTTAAATAACCTTTTTGACGCTTCTACTAGAATTATTTGCGCAGGAGCTTCAATTTGATGCCAAACACGATTGAACCAAATAAATTGTTTTGAAAGAGTAATTCAGAAAATTATAACGAATTTTATAATAATCTAAATGCACTGCTGATAATTTTGAGAAATGAATATAAAAGAATACGTCTTTTTATAGAAAAGGTTGGAAGTATATTTGGATGGACATTGAGGGCAATTATATGGAAAAATATTATTCATCTCCCATTCAAATTTGAATAATAAAGAAAGGGGGACGGTAAAGGATCTTAAGTGAAGCAGAAATTATCCATAAAAGATGTTTTGAAAGCAAGGATACCTCTTTCGATAGGAAACGACTGGAAAGGGGAGCATTAGCTGGGGATATGTTTGTATATCGATATATCCTCATAATATAAATTATAAGTAGCAGGAGTGTTATAAAAACACATTATGTGGCTGACTCAAGAAGTTATTCTTTGTTCTAAAGTTACGCACTTGACCTTTTCTCTTTTAATTGATCCTTGAACAGAGGAAGAGCTTACATATTTTTATTGGGTGGGATGTAGTGGCATCGATGGTACGATGGCTGTCATTTTAGTTATAGTATAGGTCCTTCTGTTCCAATCCAGGCATTTGTAAATTCTTGATTTAAATAATTTCCTACGTCTATGGAATTGTGCGCAGGAGCACCATCTTGTTGAAATATACCATGACGATCTACTAGGGATACATCATCGAAAAAAATTTCTTAGTTCATTTTGTACAAAAAAAAACAAATATCTTTGCAAAATTAAAGTGCCTTCATAAAAATATGGACCCAGAATAATATTATTGAAAATTCCGCACCACATATTAGTTGTAAAACGTACTTGAAAATTAGTTTTTCATTTATTTGATAAACTTCGCGATTTGCCATAGTAAAGGAACCAGTTCTACGTAGCTTTCTTTCTAATTTGAAAAAGTATGTTTGATTTGGATGAAAGCGGTCAGGATATTGTTGCTAGTGTAATCGCAGGTCTTGTCTTGAATTATTGTTTGATAAATGAAAACAATTCAACATTTCAACCTTCTCGTTAATTGAGTACTCATCTATTTAAAAAAAAAAATATAATAATCTGACATTAATTCAATAATTCTTTGAAACAAAGGTATAATAATAGATTGAACTAATACAAATGTCAAATTTTGTTTTCATAGCCTGCTTTAATTTCGAGTGAAACTATTTTAATATTTTCTTCATTATCTCGACTTTTGCATTAAGTTTAGAAGGTATAACATAAAGGACTTTTTTGAAGCCATAATTATGACCTACAGAACAGCATAAAAATATACAGGGCGTACAATTGAAAAAGTCAAAAATAGGTATATCTCCGAAAATTATTGATTTTTTTAAAGTCTGTGGCTTCACCACGAGTTCATTTTTTTTGTATAACTTTTTATTGCGGTAGGCATTCGTTGTCGCCTATTTTATTTTATGCTTTTTTACGTTATAAACGCTACGTCCTGTTGTAAACCAGGTCGATCGATCTCGGACCTGATTTTCATTATATGTACTTTTTTTTTGTTTCATTCAAAGTTAGTTTATGAAGCGTTCAGTATATTTGTTTTAGTAAAGATTATATGTTTTTTAAAGCCAACTTCACAGCTACCCAGTCCGACTGAGCTAGGCCGCTTTTAAGGTAGAACTGCGGAAAGTTTAGAATTAGTCTATTTTGTTTCGTTAGCCTATAAATTTTGTAATAAAGTAAGTCAGATGATATCCACGTCGGATTTTCATTTTGAGAATAAAAGAATAATTGGGCTGCTCGCTATTTTCAATAGTCTCGGGAGATATGTGCGAACTTGCATTGTCTTAAGGGAAGACGATTCATCGTTCAGGATTGGTTTTTTGAAGCTCAGCAATTACTTGCAGCAAATGAATTATTTTTCCATTTTTCAGAAGAACGAATGACTTTTGTTGGACACTCATACAGACTGGCATTTATTATTGTGTTCATATGAGTAAATCCATGATTCTTCATCATTGATGATGTTGTACACGTTTTCAGAGTTGGCTGCATTGAATTCTCAACTTATTACTGTTCTTCAGTCAACAGATGAAGTGTGACAAATAATTATTTACCCACAATTCCTCGATCAATTTTTTTTAATTGAAGTCTTTTAGGTCCCTAATGATGCCTCAATCTCGCGATATGTCTCATGACTGCCGTTTTTGGGCTACGACTTATGCGTCCACGTTTAAACTCTCGTTACCCCTAAAAAACTGTTGACTCATATTTATAGTTTATAATTAACTGAAAGTCAACATGAAGCTGTTCAAATTCAGCTTTAAAGCGGTGAATATTCCATCATGATTTAAACCGTGTGATATATTTAATAAGACATGTCAGAAAAGTTGTCAAAGTTCCATAATGAGACGTAACGAAAAGATATGTCATCATGTCACACAGAATTTACATATCAGCAAATAGCAGCTGCAGACGTAACTTCCTCCTTTGCTTATAAGTTTTGTTCACAATTCAAATGTTTCATGTCACACCAACTCAAACACCCAAGTTGGGCTGGGCTCTGAAACCCAGCGTCCTTATGTTGGCACAGGGAATTTCTAAACACTTTATTTCTTACATGAAATTCAAATATCACCGAGAGCTCTGAGTTGCTGATGCTTGGGGTGATATATACAGTCAGTGCTACCAAGATTGCAACACAAAATTAAATTTGCATGGAATTTATTCTGCTATTTCTTGTTTTGTTTTCTTCTAAGTTGTAAAAGATGAAAGAGTATTTCAAAGTGGGGAGAGAACATTGCAATAGTTTTAATAATTTATTTCGTAAATCTAATTGAAGAGCACTGTTTATGTTTCGTTATTAATAAATGTTTAATTACTGGACTAGGGCGCTGTAAATTAATTTAGGGTGTAACCCGATCAAACAAATTGTGTAAATTTTTGGAAGACAAAAGGTTACTGTGAACTTTAACGGCTCATATTTCACCAAATGCCAATATATTCTACAACCCTTGTAAACCATTACATCTTGTGGAATTGTTCTTGCACAAAAACCAATTTAAACTTCGACAGCATCGGAGAATACTTACAGATATTTGATATATAGCTCCCATTTCTTTCAACACACATTTAATTCCAATAATTTACGATCAAACAGCTGGTATATTAACAATGGCGTAAGATATGATCCCCAATATCACGACTCTCAATAATTCTATTCATACAAGCTTCTCAATGCTTCGGACAGTATTTTAGGTAAGAAGCAAACATAACGTTAATTTGGTTGAAAAGCGGTGATTAAAATTCACAAAGGAAGACTGATGAATGATTTGCAAGCGATGCATTCCGCCTAAAGAGTCTTCATTATCTAATAATCATGTAATTTGCGTATCACAAAAATCCAATTAACAGGGTCAGAGTTTTGCTGACGGTGAACACAAGCTTTGGTGAACGATTTTTGTATGGTTTCTATTTTACAACACGATAAGAAGATTACTTATCATATTTAACCCTACCGCAACCCAAATTCACTATTTTGGAACAAGTTTGTAGCTTATTTAATTCACGAAGTACTGTTGTAAAAGAGTTTCTTTTCTTTTTCTGTTCTGATTAGAGCCAACAAAACACTAAGGTAAAAACCCAACTAATCGTAAGTCGTGTGTAATTCTCGGTAATTTAATTCTCCTCCAAAGTAGTCGGTGAATCCAGCGCGAACGTCTTGTGCACAGCAATTGCCTACTTAAATATCCCTTACTCCATTGCCGTATTTTAGCTCAGATCAACGGACTCAACCAGGTAAATAGCATTCCTCCCACATTACAATGTGTGTCCCGAATCCTGTTCGCAATCCCGGACGGAATTCAGGACTTCAATAACCTGCCAAGCCCCTGTCAATTGATTCTTGTGATGAATCAGCTACAGACCATACAACAAAAGATAGATCAGGGGAGTCAAGACAATATTGAAATTCCTCCTAAGAATTATTAAATAAATATAGAAGACACGCTCCCGACACAAAGAAACTTCCAAATAATATAAAACATATTCGTAGGCGTGGCAAATTCTTGTTCTCATTGTTAAATATATTTTTTGCATAGTCAAACACAAAATTTCATCGCTCCACGGCTAATCGTTCTGGATTTATTCAAAATACTGATATCCAGGATTCTACAGCCAACAGTACTGAATTTATGCACAAAATTGAAACAAAATTCCAACTAAAGTGCACTTCCGGCTTAGTGTATTGTTATGAAAATAGTAGGCAATCATTCAGATGCTACAGCAGACTGAATTGCCAAATTTCAATATTCTACTCCTGATCGTTTCGAATTTATGCAAAAAATTTCAAAAGATTGTCAAGTAATGAGCACTTCCAGCTCAGTCGATCTCGATGAAAATAGGATTTGAGCTTCTAGACGGTACTATCATCTTAAATACAGAATACTAACGTTCTATGTTCAATGAAAATTCAAAAAATGTTTCAAGTACACTGCACTTCCGGTACAGACGATTGCAATCATAATGCGAAGTGCACAGCTAGATGTTACAGAAGTGCTCAACTCAAAATTTCAGTATTCTACGACTGATCGTTTTGAATTTATGCGGAAAATTCGGTTATATATATAGTGCACTTCCGCCTCAGCCGATTGGTACAAAAATATAAGATAATCATACATACATACGCACACACGTTCCGACGACAAGTCGAAAACAGTCAAAATGAATTCAGGGATGCTCAAAATGGATATTCCCATCAAAATCTTGAAACGTGAATTTTGTCGATTTCACAATACTTTCTTGTAATTTGTATAAGTAAAAATGATCCAATCTACCGAATAAATGGTACTAATTTTTTTATTGCGAACATATCTTCGTTTTGGCATTGAATGTGCAAAAAACATATCGAAAGCCAAAGATCAAAAACTTCAATTTGGACCCGTTTTTCGCAAATATCTCATTTTCTAACGGTCGTAGAGCATTTGAGGTCATGAGTAAAAATTAAGTACATACTTTTTCCTACAAAAAATATCGTATGACTTGTTTGCGTATCTACAACCGTTAACGAGATATCGCTAGTAGCAATTTTCTATGAGCTGAACATTTTTTGATGTTGAATAATGTGCAGTAACTGTGATCCTCAAAGGAGTTGTTATCAAAAAGTATCTGAATCGTTCAGAGGACTGGTTGAAGCTTGTAATAGCTTTAATTTTGTAGAAAATGAAGGATTGTAGCTAATGAAAACTAATTTCTCATTCTCAAAGCTTTTGTCTGTTTCTATTTTTGGAAGTTCGTAATTTGCATACGATGCGTGAATGATTCAATAAAAAATACAAGCTTTAGGTTTAGCACTACTTTAATTGTTGATATTCTTGAAACGTCTGAAAATTTGAGAGGTCATTTCATTATTTTCAGTACTTTGTTCATTAATAGCACAATTTCTCAAATATTGAACTGAAATTCAGTACAATAATTACTGTATTCATATTAAAATGTATAAAAATAACAAAAATTTGATGACTGCCTCCAATCAATAGTTGCAGCCCTTCAAAAATTGTTTTTTTTTTCATTAAAGATCAAACGTATGAATCATTGTACAATATTTAATAAAAAGAGCCACAAACATTTATTGATCATTCAATTATCGTTGAATTTGATACACATGTTAAAAATACTATAAAAATTATAATCAAATCAAAAATGAACAAAATTATTATTGGAAAAGTAGATTTTTCATTTAATTTTGACATAAAATTGTTGGTTTTTTTGGTAAATACATGTAATTTTTCAATATTTTGTTCATAAATAATGCAATTTTCTAGGTATTCAATTAAAATGTGATAAACTTATTACTAGGTCTATAACTGATTGAATGCAGTAAACTAAAACTCCTGCAATCGAAAGTTACAATTATTCAAAAATGGTATTATTTTAATTAAATATCCGTAGTATATTCCCTGAGATAATAGGTGAGAAATAAAGAATTGTAGGATTTTTTTGAACGTATTTTTCTCTGGGAGATACAAAAATTGGTGTGAATATTTATCATCAGTATTAATGAAAAACTATAAAATAATTTTGAATCTGGAATCTGGAAGCATTTTTCACCGTTTTTCATTATTTAGCTCTAAATGCCGCAATTTCAGAGGTATTGTTGTGCACTCACACACTCGAATAAGAGGATGACGTGAGGAAGAAACAATGAAACCACTATTTCTTTTAGAGCCTTAGGAGCCCGTTATTTTTTATTTTATTTTAGATGATGTAAAAATACACAGGTACGTACATAAATATGATGATTGCGCAATGCAATGCTTATGCTTTAACGTAATAAACTTATCTTGTGATTCTAGTGTTGTTTTTACAATAATAATCCCTTTTGGAAACAGGATGTCCGAATTTAAAGGCTGGCATGTTACCCCCCAGAGGCTCTAAACATCTTGGAGGCACTTCAACACCCCAACAGGTATTGAACTGAAATTTAGTACTTTCATAACTAGATCTATACCTAATTGAATGCATCAGACTGAAATCTGATACCTGCTTTCGTCTGCAGCAGAGGACTTTAAAATACGGCCCACAAGAATCCCTATTCCAACCCGCGGTATCCGGTCGAATATTTCCGGCATCCAACTCGTCATTCATTTTAATTGTTAAACTCACCATGAAAATAAATTATAAGTTTTCATTCAACGACCAATTAAGATCTTAACCCTTGGAATTCAGTGGAGGTGACCCTCAGACTGAAAAATTTGGAGATCCCCATAGAAAACAATAATTTTTTGAGCTAAATATGGCCTACTTCTCACAGATTACTCACAAAAGGACACAAAATATTCTAAAAAGGCCAAATATAGGTCCTTGAAGAGGAGCAATCTTTGCGAAGCAACGCATCTTTCAAAAATTACTGTCAGTTGATTTAATATTCAACTTTTGGATCAAATGGTTTTGATTCGTAATGAAGAAACAGTCCAAAGAAGAATGAAGAATGTTATTTTTTATTATTGACTGATATTCGAAAAAAAATAAATGGGAAAAGGGTCTTGAGGGTTATTGTTTCAGCAAGACAGTGCCCCTGCTCATAAATGCTTGTTAGTTGATTTTTATTCGTTTTTAGAAGGATGCTATGGATGGAATTTGAGTTTATCGTCATAATCTAGAAATTGAAGAACATTCTCAGGAGATTCCATTTTGAAAAATCATTTTTGGGGCACAAAAGATACTGGAAAATATTGTGCAAGTATAGAGTGTTGTATTTATTGCAAAAATTCAACAAATTAGGCTGAAAACTGATCTATCATCCCTCATATTCCCTTGATTCAGCATCATTGGATTATTAAATATATAAAGTCTTTTTTAGAAGATTCAGAGTTACTTTGCAGCCAATGTACAAGTGTGAAGAGTTTATAGACGATGAATGGAATTAATAATCGAATTGGTATTTGTTTTGGCCGAATGTTGCAGCCTCATTTGATGAAAATACGTACTAAATTTGTCCAAAGCACCAAAAAATGTTTGTGCTGGTCCTTCACCACGCGTTTAGTTTAGTTAGTTGATTATAAGTTGAAGGGCTTTTTGTGAACTAGCTAACGAGGATTATCCTCACGTTTATGCTTGTTTACGGACTAATTAATAACTTAATCTAGGGGGAAAATTAGTGTCTCATAAAAACAAGATAATGAAGATTTACGACACTGCTCAAGATAATTAGAAAAATGAGAAGATATATTTCACACTATTTCTGTTGAGTACAACACTTATATAAACTTTTAATATTAATTATGAATTTACAGCAGAAATAACATCACAAGAAGTATTAAATTGAATTGAACTATTGAATTTTGCCCTGAGAACTTCATAGTGAATAAAAAACTCATCAAATATTCATTTTAAATATTATGATTGGAATATTCTGAAGAATCATATTTCCCGAGTAAATTAAAAATTCCTCCCTTATATTATTATAGTTTTTATTATAACTTTTTCCTAATAATTTCTATCTTGAAAAATAATTCCTGAACATAAAATAATACAGTTCATGAAATAAAGGAATTACAGCTTCAAAAATGTACGTGAATCCATACAATCGTTACAGGAATAAAGGAAATAAGCGGGCGAGCCAAAAAAACATTTTAAAATTCATTGTTTGTAACGAAATATAGAATTTAGAGGAGATGAATAAAGGAATAAATATCTTAATAAAACAAAAGACAATGGCAAAGACAGACTACAGTCGAACTTCTTATTAAGTTATAAATGTAAATATTGTTGGCAGTACTGGGAATGTATACCCTGACGGAATACATTAAATAAGCTCTGTCAAGCGCCTTGCAAACACTCGAAACATAAATATTTATTTTATTTATATTCATCGAATATTTGGCAAATTCCTTTGTACATGAAATATTTTAACAATTCTAGTTATACCAAAAATCGACATCAGCTTATGTAATCCTGATTCTGAAAAAAAATATTGATGTTTCGCGCACTCCAATCAGAATATAGATTCTTTTATTCATTATAATTATCTTTAATAATTCATTACGTCATCATTAGGATGGAAAAACTGGATAATCAAACGTCCTTTGTATGGAAAAAACATCATTTCATTATTTAAATAGTCAGAATAATATCGCAAAATGGAATAATATCATCTATAAAATTAAAACAAACTATATTTTAATTAATGAATAAAAGCAAATAATTCTAATTATTTAGAATTCGTCATGGACATTTCAAATAAAAAATCGTTTTAATACATTTTGGATAATAATTTGTTGAAATTAATGTAAATCCTTCCAATGAGAATATAATTCACAAAAATTCAAATTTTCCGATGAATCTGTGATTATCGAATAATCATTCAGCGCATTTCGATAATAGCACTTTTTGTTGAGGTAACAGAATAAATTATAATACTAATACTATAAAAATGATTGAATTATAAATGTTCATTTCCAACTATTTGGATATTCCTTCCCAAAGTGTTCATAAATGTGAGAGGAAACTCTAAACTCCTCATTTTACAATTCGTGTTTGTGGTTTCATATCCGATTTATCACGGCGAGTTCGCAAATTCACTACTTTGAATCATTATCTCCACACACGGAAACATATTTAAATAAATCACCAAAGTGTGACGTATTTTCCACTCAAATACGAGAAATTCTAGTGAATTAAACGCCGAAATTTGCTTCGGAATTAGCGTACCTAACTTTTCCAAGTGTTTTGCAATTACATTGCGATTTATAACCATTCTTTCCCGACATATTGACTCAAACAGAAATAATAAATTAACATTTTCCTTTCGCGAAAACAAATAGCTCAGGGATATATGAAAATGCGATACGAAATTCTGTCCAGAAATCGATAGCCCTCCAAATTATTCCACTTCATTTACGATTTCATAATAATAATATTCAGGAAGCAGCAGCCACGTTAAATTCAAAGTTGGGAACAAATAAAATGGTATTAAATTCAAAGCTTTTGAACCACTAATTCACTTAGCAAGACCAAAGCAGCACTTAACAAATGAATCAAAACATATGTATGCATTTAGAAATGTGTAATGTTATGTTGTAATTAAATTATATGAGCTATAGATGCTTGAATTTGAACTCATGAGTTTCACCTTCAGTTGAACAACAAGTTTTGACATTCAAAAAGGACAATTACATTATATTTTCATCTTTTTTGGAGTCGCTTTTATGACTTCATCTAGAGTTACAAGAATCTTTCCAAGAATATTCAGAGTCGACATAATCCATCAACCACTTTACTAATTTTGAAAGATTATCAAGATAAAATGTTTGATGTAAATTATTTTTAGGTTTTGTACGCTCCTCTTTGTTAGTTCAAGGATTTAAAAACCCATGTTAATCCTGGAATTTCCAACATCTTTCGTTTGATCTTAAGTGGCTTCCAAGTGTACCACAAAAAGGCCCATTTGGTTTTTTTTCTTCCTTAATCCAAAATTAACCTAAATAATGGTTGTCATCTTCTAGTGTTTGGATTTTTGTTCCTTTAAGACCTTTCTTGAAGTCAAAACAAACAGAGGTTTTGCATACAAACGCTCCTACTTCAGTACTTTCAAGTTTGGATCTATTTGTATACTATTTTATGGACTAAAGATTGAGATATTGGTCTAATTTTACTTGCTTTTAATGAGGTAAGCTTTTTGGCTCATTAGATTTTCAAATGACAGATCAAATTGTGAGTAAATAAAAAGTCAAAAAAGCGGAAATATGCTGGCTCACCTCCCTCCAAGAAGTCTAACATTCAGGATCCAGTAAACAGAATTCTTAGTTCACTTTATTGGGACAAAGATGAGGATTACTAACAATAGAGAAAACAGTGCCTGGAGGTAATATTTCTTGAGCTTCGCCAACATTTCTCAAAATACTGACAAGGAAAACTATCTTTTATCACATTCAGATTTAGGTTTGGATTAATCTGTAGATTAATTCAAGGATCCTTCTCTCAAAATTGATCCATTGTTTCAACTTTGCATGTCGGTAAATTTGATCTGATAAAGTCAAAGTTGGTATCCAAAATAGACAGAACCATTCAATTTGTTGTAAATCTGTAGATGATTCACTAAGTCCTCGCAGGATTAGAGAACATCAATTTTTTTGATCAAATAATGACTATCTGGGATCAATACTACGATCCAGAGATAAAAGAACAGAAAAGAAGGTCAAGAAAGCATTTTTTGGGACAAAGATGGCACAGAAAAGTGACTAGAGAATATCATATTTCATTATTGGAATCCAGAAGGGTTTTCATAGTTCGACCTGTACCATCTTCAGGACTGAAAAAAATTTGTTGCATTCCCAATTGAACAGTACCTATATGTTTAATAAAGATATTAAAATATATTCAATGGAGCTAAAAGACTTAGAGGCAAACTTTTTTCACTCCTGAAAAATAGATGTAATTGATATGCTGATTGAAGTGATGAATTCAGGTATTAAAATAATAACCAAACAGTTTCGGTCACAACTTTAGGCTTTTCAAGCATAGCCCACCAGTTTTGGAAACATTTTTATCATCTTCAAAAATAACTTTTTTTGTCATGATGAACTATGCATAATAAAAGTATGGGGAACAGAAAAAATGCCAAAGGAATGAAAAAGAGGACAAATATTTACAAAAAAAGGAGATTAACCAGCATGCAAACACAACTAAACACGATATATCAAATAATGTCAACATTAATACAGAAAAGAGTCCAGAAAGAAACAGAAAACATAATAGGGCAGCACCAGTGCGCATTCACGCAAGGCAAATTAACAACAGACGCAGTAAATTTAGTTAAACAGATAATCAAAAAAGCACATTAATAAACAAGCGTTTGATTCGATCAAAAGAGAAAAACTAATGACAGCCCTAGAAGATCTTGATGACATTAAGTGGAACAACTACCACTATTAAAACACAAAAAGGAGAAACCCAGAAATTCAAAATCAAAATGAACAAAGAAGTAAGACAAGGAGACTCATTATCGGCAACTCTGTTCAACATAGGGTTAGAATATGTGAAAAGGAACTTAAACAAAGCAACACTCAAAACTAAAGGTGAATAAATAATAGCACACGCAGACGATATAGTAATGACAACAAAAAATAGAAAGATATTGAAAGAACGCTGCAGAAACAATGAAAATGACAAAATAAAAAGACGAAGAAGAATTGCGAATAGTAGCGAGAAAACAATTCGAGGAAAAATAAAAACGACCAAACATTCAGAATAGTAATGAACAATGGAATAGAAAAAAAACTGCAAGAAGAAGATACAGTAAGAAAAATAAAACAACAGTAAGGGCAATTCTACAATGGGAACAAGGCGGAAAGAGAAGAAGAGGTAAACCCATTGGTAAATGGCTACAAGAAGTAGGAGCAGACCTGAGTAAAGCAGGAACAAAGAAATGGAAGGAAAAAACAGGAGAAATATTGTCAGAAAATTTAGAACAAGGCTATGAGGACTGATCTAAAGGAATCTAGGATCTAGAGAGCTTCAAACAGAAGGAGCGCAACCCCACATGAGGTATCTAAGTCACTAAGTTCCATTTTCTTCTTCATTGTGATCCTATCAAATTTAGGCTCTTGAAAAACCCTATAATCTTTTTGGGAGTCGACATACTTTATCAGCTGCTTAACCAATTTTTGAAAGATCGTACGTTGAAAAGACTATGAACAAAGCTCAACTTTTGGATCTTAAATGGCTTCTAAAAATGACATAAAAAATTGAAGAATCATCTAGATGATGGAAGTGCATTTTTGACAGCTTGTGAATGCTTGTTACTTCAGAGATTTCGCAAATTACCATTTTCCACAATTACTAAGCTTGAAATCAAGCAGTTTGGACAAACTTACGAAACAGCAGCTTCCATTTAGTACTAGTTTCAAGTTGACTACTTGATAGGTACATAATTTATGCATGTACAAACTCAAAAATACCTTTTAGTCTTCATTGTTTAGTTATTGACTGACAGGAGATCAAGTGCTGTACCTTAAAATAATAATTTGATCTTTATCAAAGCTATATGAAAAAATACACCAAAAGTAAACAAATTTTTATCCAATAATTATAATTCATTCTACTAAGCATCTAATTCGCATCAAACAAGTCACTGAATGAATCCCGGACAGATTTTACAACTGTACATGATAATAGTGACACCCACGGCTAAAGTTGTAACTAAATTTTTATCTACTTGAATAAACTTTAGTTGTCATATCTCTAATGTCATATATATCTATGAGCATTGTTTCACTTGAAACATGTAATTGAATAATTTAATCTTACACAATCACTAAGCTTGAATTGAAGCAATTTGTGCAAACCTACGAAACAGCAGCTTTTATTTAGTACCAGTTTCAAGTCTGTAAATAGTATAATTGCTAAGAACTCAGCGTCTCGCCAGCCAGCCAGTCAGCCAGCCAGCCAGACAGCCAAAGTGAATATAATAGCGCTTTTTTCCAAAAAATGCGCTCAAAAGCCAAAATTTTGATTTGCTTGCTGCCATATACACCTTCATAAGCCATGACCAAAAATCAACTTTAGTTGAACGCGGTTGTGATTCAGCATTTGAAAAACTAGTTGTGGGTCATTACTTTGATATTTACTTTTTTTATGGCCAGTTGCAACTTTAACAACTAAACTCCACTTAATGTTAAGTAACGATGGTGCAACTGGCCATTAGACCTTTTTTGAGGTTCATACGGATTAAATGGTTTATTACGTACATTTTAACTCATCGGCTCTAAATTTTTTAAATGTTAAATCAGGTTGCCATATAAATGCTCCTACTTTGATACTTCCAATTCTGGATCCATTTGTATCTCAGTTTATGAGTCTTTTTCTGAAGATTGAGATGTTGGTTCAATTTCGCCTGTCGGTAATGTGGTAGGTTTTTTCTGAGACAATATACTGACAAGAAAAACTATCTTATATCACATCCGGGTTCGCATATAAGCACTCCTGCTTCACCTTTTTGTGGTTTGTGTTAATTTTCAGTTTAATTTAAGGATCCTGAAGACTGACTCAACTTCGCCTGTCAGTTGATCTGATAACGTCAGTCAAAGTTGGTATTCAAAATAGACAGAACCATTTGTGATAAATTTTTGTCACATAGAATCTGCAGGATGAGAGCGCATCAACTTTTTGGATCAAATGATTATGTAAAAAAGATACGGCCAGAGGAGCATTTTTTTGGATGAATTACATAAAATAGGGCAGAATAGGGACCACAAAATATTGTATTATCAACCAAATGGGTATCAAGGGCTGCTATTTTTACAAGACAATGTACTTGCTCACATATTGTTGTTAGTTTCGTAAAAAATAGGCAAATAAGTCTTTTAAATTAATTAATAAATTAATAGAGTTTTCGAGATTAGTTTTCTCCTTTCTATACGAAAAATTAAGGGAAAACAATTGCACCGGGGGTATATAAAAATAATTTGAACCTAAAAATATTTATAAAACATGAATTACATGTACGGATAGGTCATAAAAAATAACCTTGACAATATTATTTACAGTAATAAAAATATCTAGTTGGTCCAGCTACAAATGATTAAATGATCACAAAAAATAATGTAGGCAGTGATTATTCAATATTCGATTGTTTTAAAATTCCTATACGATGTTTTTAACCAACAAAAATATGAAAAACAAGTATGCAAATTCGTTTGCATGATTTACCATAAATTCAATTAGATCCTAACAAAAAATTATCATCAATAGTACCTTGATATTTCGATGTTAGCTACTTTTTAGTGCATAATATTAAAATGTTGGCAACATTGACGCTAGTTTGTACAACTACAATATTCTCGGAAAGGCCCAAATTTCAAATTTTGTTAATAAAATTATAATCTGATGTGGTTTCAACCCACATTTGATAGCGTCAATCTTTAATTCTACAAATACTTCAACAACTAAACCACAGACTTACCAAAACGCAGTGCGTTAGTATCGAAGATTTCGTGTTTTCCACGTTATTTGGAATTACCGGGAATTGAAAGCTGAGCTCGACGACCTATCACACAACAAATAAAATAAGTAGTGCCTACGGGGGAAGAGAACACCAATTGATGATAGTCGTTCGTGCTGAAGATACAATACTGTGTTTTTGTTATATTAGTGTAAATATTGTGATTGTATGCCATTGGATTTATATTTCGCAGTGAAGGTCAGTACGGAATAACAAACTTTTTTATAATAACACAACCGGACTTTGAAATTATGATCAAATTTGGGGACTCCCTCAAAAACTATCCTGTAACAATAATTCGAGTTTTCCTCTAATTATTGATTATTCTACAAACATAATTGAAATTGGTGATATAGTGAATCAAACATTTTCAAAGCAAATTTATTTATAGTTACACATTTTCGATAAATATTATCAAATCAGTAAATGTTAGACCAAGTTTACAGTTCAAACGCATCCGTTATATTTGTATCGAATTTCCTATCCAAAATTTTAGTATCAAATTTCGGTAACCCAATTCACGTTTACTATTTATTAAAAATACATGACGTCATTTGTAATATCAATACATTTCAAAACTCAACAACTATGACCTTGATTCAAGACATATTCAATATAATTAGCTTAGGTTCTTCCCCATAAACAATTATTCATCTTTCTATTATTTGTGCGGAATTATAAACCACTTATTTGTCATTAGTTATAAATAGTTTTAAATATTAAAACGCAATAGATGTAGCAAGATATTTGACGTTCCTAATGACGTCATTAACGATTTTATGTTTTAAATAATTGTGCAAATTGTTTCAGTACAAAAAGGACGACTCAATCTTGTCCAAGAAATGATACAATCTTTATTACTCCTAGCATTGAATTTGCTATCAATAATAAACATAATATCATCCCAATCTAGTCCATGTCCTCAAGTTTTCCAGTATCAATCAGATGGACAAAGAAACTATGGAATTATTACAATTCCTGGTCCTGGAGAAGGACGAACTGTCATGCAAGCCAGTGTAGCAGTACGTGGACAAATTTTTGATGTAAGATCTATTTCTCATTTTATCCGTGTATTTGATTCATAATCAATAATTTCAGATGAATTCAGGAGGTCTCAAATTATTGAAAAGTTTGGACGATTCGGTAGAAGACGCCAGACGAGGAAGGAACGTTCAATATATTTTGAACTTTCCACGGAGTGAGCAGTTACCTATCATCAAAAAACTATCACTGAATTATAGGGACATTTGTAATGGACCACAGGGTAAGCATAAAAGCATTAAACCAATTTAAAAAAATATTACTTACCGTCTGCAAATAACACAAATAACAACTTTGGTTCATGAAAAAAAGTAGGGAAAGTGGCAGACATTCATGATGTGCACATCAAAAATTTTTTTGAATCGCTGGTTTTGTCAGAAATAAATAATTAAGCTCAAGATGACAGATACAAGTATTAAATCATTTGTGATTTTGAGTTTTGAACACTATAATTGTATAGGAAAAACAATGACGTCATTTTTTCTTTTGCATATTACTTTTACATCCTCCCTTAGTCAGCACTTACAGTTTTGCATTTTTTCAATTGCTGGCTTAATCAGGAGTCAATCATTTATTTCAAAAGAGTTATGAACACAATAATTTTACGGCAGACATAATTCTGTCATCAATATATTATTTCTACATCCTCCCTTAGTTAGCCCCCACAATATAAAATTTTTTGAATTGTTGACTTAGTCAAAAATAAATAATTAACTTCAAGGCGATAGATAGAAGTATTATCAATTATGTATTGTAAGTTTGAACACTATAATTTTGTGTAAAAACAGCGCAAACCTCATTTTGTCCATAGTATATTATTTAAACATGCTTCCTCAGTCAAAAATCAAAATTTCAAATTTTTTTAGTCCCTGCTTTAGTCAGAAATTAATAATTCATCTCAAGAGGATAGATAGGATTGTTAAATCAATTGTGACTTTAAGTTTTGAACCCTCTAATTGTATTGAAAAGAACAAATACATAATATATCATCAATATATTATTTCTACATCCTCCCTCAGTCAACCCCTCCAATATAAATTTTTTTTAAAAGGTTGGTTTAGTCGAAAATAAATAATTAATTTCAAGATGACAGATCATTTCGTTAATTGATATCTTTTCAATCGCTTAAAATTGATAAATAGAAGTACAAATTAAGCCAGGGAAATTCAAAGTTATAAAACGCAACACCATTGGTTAAAACGAAACGTGACGTCAAATACTATGTCAACAAGTGTGCACTGCTTACATTTGTATGGCATTGTAGGCTTTTGGTTAGAAAACATAGTAATAATATGTGTGTTGTAAATTCATTTATTGTTTAAGTGTAATTTTAGCATCCTAGTGAGATTATAAATCATTTAAGACAAAGTTTTGTGAAAGTACAATCGGATAATCTGTCAAGAATAGATCCATTCATAATGTCGTCTTATTTTCTTTCAAATCCAAATTTAACGTCCGCTGAAGTAAAAAGAGTGAACACTGCAAAGTAATTATTCAATAATAACACATTATGTACGCTATTTTAATAAATACAATCTGAAATATGATGAGCAGTTAACATAACCTATAATTTTTGTTTATTTCAAAACGAATAAATATTAAACGAAGCCGCATACATATACTGTATTTTACTGCTAAAACTAATCACGTATAATGTTATTTATGATCTGTCAAATTTATTATGATACTTCATCTCTTCTGATAATCTTATATCATTTCTTACGTATTTTAAAATCTGTCTGGATTGGAAAAAAGACTTTATCAGGTACATTTCTGATAGTATTTTGCATTCAGGCACAATGCAATACTTATAAACTGACTTTTGAGCTTTTTTAATACTGAAATAAGTTGAGAACGAAAACACCTGTAGTAAACAATGGACTGTAATGTCACTGGACATGGTATTTGACGTCATCAATAGAGCGCGCGGAAATGGCGGCGTTTAAACAGCTCAAAATTATTCTCAATTTCAAATATTTTTATAAACTTGACTACAGCACTTTCAAACATAATTTATATCCTTTACTATGTTATAACGATATAAACAGTGAATTAAAAATATAAAATAAATTCATCAATATACCCTATTGTGGCACTTTGAACACTATCATTGTATGAGAAAAACAATGACATCATTTTTTCTTCAGTATATCAATTTTACATGCTCCTTCAATCAGTATTCACAGTTTCAATTTTTTAGCGCATTTTTCGGAAAAAAAGCGCTATTATATTAACTTTGGCTGTCTGGCTGGCTGGCTGGCTGGCGTGACGCTGAGATCTCAGCAACTATACTATTTACAGACTTGAAACTGGTACCAAATAAAAGCTGCTGTTTCGTAGGTTTGCACAAATTGCTTTAATTCAAGCTCAGTGATTGTGGAAGATTAAATTATTCAATTACTTGTTTCAACTGAAACAATGCCCATAGATATATATGACATTAGGGATATGGCAACTGAAATTTATTAAAGTAGATAAAAATTTAATTAGAACTTTCGCCGCGGGTGTCACTATTATTATGTGCAGTTGTCAAATCTGTCCGGGATTCATTCAATGACTTGTTTGACGCGAATTTGAAGCTTATTAGAATGAATTATTATTATTGGATGAAAATTTGTTTACTTCTGGTGTATTTTTTTTTATATAGCTTTCATAAAGATCAAATTATCATTTTAAGATACAGCACTTGACCTCCCGTCAGTCAATAACTAAACAATGAAGATTAAAAGGTATTTTTGAGTTTGTTCATGCATAAATTATCTATCTATCAAATGGTTAACTTGAAACTAGTACTAAATGGAAGCTGCTGTTCCGTAAATTTAGCCAAACTGCTTGATTTCAAGCTCAGTAACTGTGAGAGATGGTAATTTGCGAAATCTCTGAAGTAACAAGCATTCATGAGCTGTCAAAAATGCGCTTTCACCATTTAGATGATTCTTCCATTTTTTGAATTGCTAGTCAAGTCAGGAATTGATGATTTACTTAAAGATACTAGTCTGGTCAACAAGTTAAAAAACGTGTTAATTCTAGCTACTGCGAATTAAAATACGTGCGATA
Source organism: Dromius quadrimaculatus (assembly GCA_963989225.1). NCBI lineage: Eukaryota > Metazoa > Arthropoda > Insecta > Coleoptera > Carabidae > Dromius > Dromius quadrimaculatus. The sequence continues at coordinate 55,628,423 of OZ022330.1, forward strand.
GCCCGTTGAACTCGTTATGCCATCTAGAAAAATGTGCGGAAATTTCAAACCCGCACATAAACAACTGCAAAAGACATAAACAATTAAAGATTCCAAAGAAAAGGCGGCTACTTTTTTGGAAATTACTCAAAAACTATTGGTGCTTGAGGAATTTTACAAACAAATAAAAAATATCAACAATGAAGGTCAAATTCCGAGAGTCAACATTTTTTCTTGGAAATTTCTCCCTCTTTAAGAATCTGTCTTTAAAATTCCTGTAGCACCAATAGTTTTCGAGTAATTTTCAAAAAAGTGTACACCTTTACTTTGGAATCTTCAATAGTTTATAACTTTTGCAATTGTTTATGTGCGCGTTGGAAATTTTTGCACATTTTTCTAGACGTTATAAAGAGCTCAACGAGTTATTGCACGTATTTTAATTTGCAGTTGTAAGAATTTAACGTTTTTTAACTTGTTGACTAGAATTTACGGAAAGGATCGGAAAACTCTGAAACCGGCGGTCTCTAGTCACGTGTCTATTGTGGGTAATAGAGGCGTCTCAAGTGGAGGTGCAAGGGGTGCACGGCACCCCGGCGCCATGTCCTTGAAGGCGGCAGTTGGGCCTCGAACATAATTCTTTAAAAAGAAGACCAATTTCTTCAACAAAATATTTTATTAGAGCTTATCCACAATCAACAATCCAAAATCCACGATTCTATTTTAGATTGAGATTAAAATTATGGATTTTGGATCAGGAATTGTGGATTTTGGATTGGGATTAGGATTTTTGATTGGAATTGGGTTTCTAGATTTTGGATTGGGATTGGGATTGGAATTGGGATTTGAGATTTTGGATTTTGGACTGGAATTGTGTTTCTGGATTTTTGATTGTGATTGTGGATTTGATTGGGATTGTGGATTTTTGATTGGGATTGGGATCGTGGATTTTCAATTGGGATTGGGGTTGTAGAATTAGGAATTGGGATGAGGTTTCTGGATTTTGGATTTTGTATTGGAATCGTGGATTTTCGATTGGGATTGGGGTTGTAGAATTTGAAATTAAGATTGGGTTTCTGGATTTTGGATTGGGATTGTGAATATTTGATTGGGATTGGGATTAAAATTGTGGATTGTGGGTTGGGATTAAAATTGTGTATTGGGATTCAAATTGTGGATTAGGACTAAAACTGTAAATTGTGGTTTGAGATTGAAATTATTGATTGTGGATTGTGGATTGGGATTAAAATTTTGGATTGTAGATTGGGATCAAAATTGTGGATTACGGATTGTGGATTACGGATTAAGATTGATATTGTGGATTCTAATTGAGGATTGTGGATTGTGAATTGGGATTGAATTTGTCAATTGTGGATTGGGATTGAAATTGTGGATTGTCTATAAAAAAAAGAAGTACGATGAAGAGAGGGAGGTAGGGGAGGCGCAATTTATATATCTTTGCACTCCGGCGATAAGTAGGCTAGAGCCGCCTCTGGTGGGTAATGGATAATCCGGCACTGTATTTAATTAATTATGTGGAAAATGTCAATCAATAAGAGTATTTCTAATTTTTCTTAAGAAAAAAATGTGTACCGTATTTATAGGGATGTAGCAAAAGAAAAGATTCAATGTATCCTAAATTTAAGCATCTTTTGAGAAAGCAGAGCTTTAAATATTCCCAGAAAATTCTGAGTTCGTTCGTTTTTATGATTAAATCATAATTACAATCATTCATTTATTATTATTTGAATGAATAATCGAGAGGACAAAGAGAAATTTCTTGTTAAGTAGTTTTCCCAATGTAATTTCTTATAAATTGGAGTACAGGAGTAAGGCAATGGAATAACGAAGCCAAGATTAATATTTTTATCCTGGAGGATAGAATCAAATATGGCGCCCATTTGAAGAATTGAACATAATGCCATTCTTCGATAACACCTTAAACAAAAATCTATGCACGCCACTTTCTAATTAACCGAAATTGAAGACCTTTTATGAGTAAGAACGAATGGATAAAAATCAGTAAAATATCATTATTGTGTGACTTATACGGAATTTCTTTCAAACAAAATCATATTCGTAACGTTCTCTTAGAAGTCCCCAATCGAATGAAATATATTTCAAGAGATTCCAATGGTGGACATATTGTCAAAGGATATGTAATAACTGCAGAAGAAACCAGCATTAAATTACCAGAGTATTGAAATGCAACTGTCTAAAAACTATCAGAACAATTCAGGAAAACTTGTTATGTCCCAAATCTTGCAATAAACAAAGAAGTACAACCGATAAAAGCCTAAATATTGTTGGAGATAGCTTTCGGAAGTGTTGTATTATCAGATAAATATTTCAAGTGTTGTAGAGTTACGAAAATTGTTTTCCGGATACAATAGTGCTTTTGTTTAATGAGCAAGTCTGCCTGTGCAACTACAGTTGTCTGAGCTCATGATCTATTTCCAGTTTAACATCCCGCAAGTACCGCAATAAGTTTGAATATTGCCATGTCAGGTTGTTTACTTAAAGTTTCGAATTCATTGCTTACTGTGCCCCAGTTTGGGATCTATAGATTATCCAGGTTTGAAAAGAGGAAGATTAAGATTTGGATGTATAAATTAACGCTACGACTGCAGTTCGGGTCTGCTGTTAAAGCTCCTAAGCCTAAAGCTTTTAATCCTCAACGAGATTTTCGCACACTAAAATGTGATACCTATAATTGGTTTATTGTTTCAGCTAACAATTTGCCCACTTGGTCCTTCCAGCACGAATTCACCTACCCTAAAGGACTAACCCAACTATCCTTCGTTCCCAAACTTCCATCATCCATTCCAGAACCAGATCTATTAGATTCCAGTCCTTGGTTCAATGATCCACCTATCAGACGACCAACTCCTGCTCCTCAACCTCCCAGACCTCAGCCTGAGCCTGTACCTAAACCTCAGCCCCCAAGAGTACCACAAGTCATGCCACCAATACGACCAGGGGATGCTTCATGGTTATCCAGACTTCCAACAGCAGGAACTTGTGGGCAACGAGGGGTAGACGAAGAAAAGGTCTCAACGCAACTTATAATTGGGGGAGAGGGTGTTAATGAAGGGGAGTTTCCTTGGATGGTTGCGATGTTTCATTTTGAGGGACGGAGGCCTGTTTATAAATGTGGGGCCAGTTTATTAACAAATAGTTACGTTATAACAGGTAAATATATACACATTTAATTCAATTTTGAATCTTGAAAGAAGTAAAAATAAAATTGTAGCTGCACATTGCACAAAGAACCAAAGAAGAGTATATTTGGAGCTGGGAAGACACAACATTTCTAATCCAGATGAAGACGGTTATATTACACGGATCTCCTTAAATATCATCGCTCACCCGGAATACGAATCCGGAGCGCACGGAGACGTTGCTTTAGTATTAATTGAACGCGTCGAGTTCACGCCAAAGGTAAGATGAGATTTATTTACTGCAGAGGTGACAACTGATCACATTATTGATTTTTGTTGGTAAATACACACGTACAACATTCATTTTGAAGTTTAATTAAAATCTTAATTCCGATTTATAGATTAGACCAATTTGCCTGTGGGCGCAAGGAACAAATTTTGATAGATTGCTAAGGGTTGGGACAGTAACCGGATGGGGGCGCGTCGAGAATGATGGCGATTTAAGTACCATCCCTATGAAGTTGAACGTTCGAACAGTTGGACTGGATGCCTGCAGGAATTCCAATGAGAAACTCAAGGATATCGCCACAGATAAAACATTTTGCGCTGGTAACATACCCCTAATACTAAAAATTGTACTTTTAGATACATAATCTCATTTATAGGTGGAAATTTAACCGGCCCTTGCCATGGAGATTCAGGAAGTGGCTTCTACATCCGACACAAAGAAGTGTGGTTCCTTCGAGGGATAATTTCCACTTCTCTAGGAAATGATTTCGTATGCAACCTTGGGGAATATGCTGTCTATGTTGATTTAGTGTTCTACATGGACTGGCTACGCCTATATTTGCTGAGAAGCTAACAATAGCGGAATATCATTGTATCGTTTCATTTCATCATGTTGCCATTGTATTTTATTTAAATAAATAATTTAATCAACTATAATAACAAAATTGTAGAATAAATTGCGAATACACACCAGAAAATGCCACATATTTATGATAAGACACAATACTGTTGAATTCACAATGAAATTGTTCATAAAACATTTAGCACGGATAAGCGCAATTTTGGAAAAAAAAGGTGCCCAAATCTAATGGATCACAACTTTTTTCTTGTATCCAGCTCCAAATTTCCATTCTGCCCATCTTGATTCATCATACTATGCCTACTTTAATATCAATACTTTGATAAATGAGCCTTTAATCTAAAATTATACGGAACATGAAATAAAAGGGAAACTTAGCGCAGAAAAGAGCCATTATGGAATTAAATTGCCTAAATCTTAAGGGTCACAGACCGTTTCTGATATTCAACATTCAATATATACTGCTTACCAGGCTTTTCAGATTTAAATATTTTAGTATACAAAAATTCGAATAATTTCGGATAAATATCTAAATAATCCAAAATGCTCCACGTATATACGATTTAAAATATTATAGTTGAGTTTATCATTAAATTTCACATGACTATACCAAATTTCATGTATTTTCGTTAAGATGCACAAATTTTATGACAAAAAGTCTGAAAATTGCCATAAAATTCAAATGAGCACAAAAGGTATACCACGAATTTTTAACTAAAAACATGAACTTCTAAAATATAAAATTCGGATCCATAAATTATAGGAAAATCACTTTTGGTATGATTTGAACCACGATTTCCAAAAAAACGTTCATTAATAGTTGAAAAATATTTGCCAAATTTAAGCATTTCCTGCTTCAAGCTCAGTTAGAAACTACAATTGATTATCAGTATTTTTTTACAGTAATCAATTGACAATAATAAATTTCTGACAAAATTCAAGTTTATTACCAACTTAATATAAATTCTATTTTTAAATTTGTACAAATCTTCATTTTGGCATTTTAGAAGTTGTCTCAATAGTCTAATGAAATCTTCTGTCTGCGTCTTCAGTTATTCAAAGTCAAAGGTCGCAAAAATTGCTTTTTTTTGCGAATATCTCGGTTTCTATGGCTCCAATAATCTTGACTTTTATTACAAAAATTGTAGAGCATGAAACTTTCAACAAATTTTGTCTCAAACATTTTTTCATGCGTTCAACCGTTTTTGAAATAGAGCCCGGAGAATGAGCAGCGCTCAGTCATACATACTGTAATGCAAAAATAGGGCATTGCAAGTTGCAATGCACTTTAGCTTGTAACCAGTGCAATGGGCAAGCTTGCCTCAATGCTGGATAATCCATATTAACAGCAATAATATTAAAACAAAGTATACTATAAGTATTTCATTTGGTGAGTTTTTAACAGCACAAAGTATTATATAGTATATAAAATGTTATTAAATATGATGTATTGACCAATGAATAATACGAATTATTCATAATTGAGGATATTTTAGTGATTTAAAAAGTATTATTCACCAGAACTCTATTTCAAAAACGGTTGAGAGCATGAAAAAATGTCTGAGACAATATTGGTTGCTAATTTAATGCTCTACAATTTTTGTGATAAGTGTCAATGTTATTAAAGCCATAGAAACCGATATATTTGTAAATTACTGATTTTTGGGACCTTTGACCTTAAGACGCAGACACAAGATGCCAGAAGACTTTCGAAACAACTTTTAGAATGCCAAAATAAAGATTTGTACAAGTTTCAGCTCATTATTTATCATTCCAGATTTGAACTCTAATTTGACTGGGCTAAAAACTTTTTTGCCAATATCAATATTCTCAATTTAACTTAAATATAGATTATATTCTTTCTTGATTCATCACAAAATAAATTTTCATTATGATATCTGCAATAATAAGATAATTTAATGATACCAAATGAATAACTGATAAAAAAATGTTTCCTCAAGAATTTCGATCTATTAATTTATTAAAATATAGACTAATACTTGCATTCTACTTAATTCGGAGTAGTTTAATAATTTTTTTGGCATATTTGAAGCTTGAATGTCGAAAAATAATTGTTAAACTTTGACCATTTTTCGTTTCAAGCTCAATAAACATAAAATCCTAATAAGTACTCGGAATTTCTTCACAGCAATGATCTATTCCCAATTCAAGAAAACTAAATTCGAGCTGATTTCACAATTAATACAGATTTCAGAATTTTTATAAGAAACAACCAGAAAAAGTGCAATATTGAAGTAGAATTGTTTTATCAATATTTCGGACTCAAAATTTAGATTATGTATTTCTTGATTGATCAAAATAGTTATTTTTGTATCAAGTGTGCGAAGTGATTGTTTTTTTTATTGCGCGTGAGAATGTCAATTTTAACCGAGACCGTAAGGTCGAGGTAAGAAATTCATTCGAAAGCGCAACAAAATACAATCACTTCGCACACGAAATACAAACAATATTTTTTCGCCAAATGTCAAAAAATGATATATCAACAATAATTATTGCTTTATTCAGTAAAATGTAGGAAAAAAGTATAAACTATAATTAATTTGCAGTCACCTGGGTATTGTAACCAAAAGTATGCGCAATTGTTGTTTGATAAATAAAGAACTGTCAACAATTAATTTTTATATTCAAAAATAAGAAGTTTTGTGTACAAATTCATATTTCTTTTTTGTTAAATACCTGTTTGTTTCTATCCTTGTAGCATTACTAAACTGAATTATATTAGATTAGGTGTGCAAAAGTAGAATTTATTTTTTCACTAGTGAAAAAAATATGTTCATTTTTGATGATACTCATATTTTTTCACTACAAACAATACAAAAATATCATGTTTTTTTGACAGCTGGCGAAAAAATTTATTTTTATCAACTACAATATTGATGATAATTTGGAACACCCAATTGAAGGCTATGTCAAGTGGAAAAAGACATTCCCAAAAATTTTGACGTTCTAAAATATAGAATAATACTTTGTTTTCTACAGGACTAGGACCCATAGATTATAGAATAATACTTTTTGTTAGATCTGAAGCCTGGATTCCGATAAAACGTTCATTTATACTCCAGAAATATTTGCCAAAATTTGACTTTTTCTTGTTTAAGGCTCAATGAATGAAAAATTTTGATGAGTAGTTGAAATGTTTTCACAGTAACGAATTGACGATTCATTCCTAATTCAAGAAAAAAAATTCAAGCTGATTTGAAAATTAATACAGATTTTAGAAGCTAAGAAACATAGCGAGAAAAAGTGCTCGAATTTGATAGAACACAACTTCTCTGACAATATCTGTAGAAATCAGTGAAAAAAGTGCCAGTTTACCAAATAGCAGCAGTTTACTGATTATCAACAAAAAATAACAAACAAAAAAAGCACTGACACGCGCCCAAATGACAGCTTTAACTTCATTAAGAAAAAATTATAGGTTAAAGATACATATAAGAAAACAAAAATTCTCTCAATTCCGCCGGAAAGAAATGTAAGGGCGCTTCTTTAGCTGCATCCAGAATTTCGCGAAAATCTTATGCTTCTGACTTTTCTGACATATTAATTTTCAATATTGTTTACTTGTTACTATGCTTTTGCTAGGCAGTTGTTAGAATCCTGATTAATATTTTTGTGGAAGATTATTTCTATTCTTGGCGCCTTCCACTCAAATTTTTCCATCAAGTATACAAGAAAATAGCATGTTCAACACGTAAGAAAAGCTCACTTTCCTTTACTTGTCAAACAATCTACTATTTAGTTTTAATTCTGTATATTTATTTGAAATTCTGACATTCGTTTCTGATGAAGACCCTTGGTCAAATGATTAAAACTTCAAAGTTTCAAATAAATATACAGAATTAAAACTAAAAACAATTTATTATTTATTTAATTATGAAATATCTGGAATTGATGATAACACAAAACACCCAATTGGAGATCTGTTGAAAAAGAAATATTTGACCCTTCAAAATATAAGATTATACTTGTTTCTTCATAATTTGGACCATTGGATCACAGGAAAATATTTTTTTGCTCAATCTGAAGCTTAAATGCTATTTATTTTGCAAAAATATTCACTGAAATTCAACCATTTATTGTTTTTTGCTCGGTAAACCAAAAACCAGAACTGTAAATCAAAATCTGTTGAATGCAATTGGCTACTGGATATTTACTTTTATTCCAAACAAATTTTTGATTCAATATTACAATAATATCTATTTTATAAGCCTGGGACTTGAGGGGAAGCACAATTTTGGAATAACCAAATTTGTTGGTCCATAATTTCTTCCCCAATTTTAATATTTCAAATTCTTAATTTTCATATCAATATCTACTAACGATTACAGGAAAAAATTCGAGAACTGTTTTAGTATTCTGCACTGCAACAGCTAAAAATAGAGGAATTCCAAATATTTGCAATTAATTATCTATATCCCAGAGTCAATTTAAAATTGTTAACATTCCGAAAAAATGTTCATTTATTGTGCAAAAATATTTGCTAAATTAGACTTTTTGGTTTTCAGCTCAATAAATCAGAAACCATTATTGGAAATTGAAGCTTGTTCACAGTAATGAATAACCAACTATTCGCAGTTATTTTAAACAAATTCTCGAATAAATTCCACAATTAATGTGAATTTCATAAGCTAATGAACTTCAGAATGAAATTGTTCAAATTTTTTCAGCCACAAATAATATTATTCATATTTTAGGACCAATTAGGTACAATATCAGTTGAAAAAAGTACCAGTTTAGTTCTGTGATATACGCCCGACGGGAAAAATATTGTTACCAGAAGGTACCAACCCTCTATCCATCATTTCTTTCATAAAAGATTACGATCCTGCGTTAATCTTGATGAAATACCGGAAACTCATTTATTTGAGCAAAAACCTGCCCGAGAAAATTGATTTTGGGGACTGCCAAAAAAAATTTGGCTCCCAAGTAATATAAATCAATAACAGACGAATTATTATCAATTTAAGTGTCAGGAAAGAAGAATTTATTTATTTATTAATGTGAAACTATCCTTAAATATCAAATATGAATCTCAAAGCTCAAAGGTAGTGACGTACAGTCCCTTTTATGTTATTAAATCCAAAATTGTACCACCCTATAAAGTGGGGTTGTCACTAACGTGCTGCTACGATAAATTTGGCAGGGTGTATCCATCTCAAGGCGTAATTTATTACTATTAATAACAGTTTTAGAACTTGAGGCATTACGTGGAGTAATCTGTACCATACTGCCACTAAAATTTGGACAAAGGTCCATCCATTCTCTCCAATTTTATTAATAATAATCATGCTATTAATTTTACCACAGTATAATGTGCAATGCTGTTATTGCATCTTTACCGCACTTAAAGGCGTAATCATAATAACAAGAAGAGAAGTTTTGGTTGCAGTTGCATTACTCTATAAAGTGAGGTACTCAGTACTGCACTGCTACCATAAATTGGGCATAAATAAAAAATTTATTTACCAATCTAACGGGTAACAAGAAACCCTCGGATTTTCAAAACATGTTCCCACTGTTCACACCAAATCCAAAGTTCACAAAAACTGAGTAATCCAGAGCTTATGTTCCTAGAGTCCACAAGAATATCACAACAACAAAATCCCACTTTTAATTATCTTCAATCACTGATTAATTATTCTCACAATAATTAATTTTGATCACAATGTCCTTGTCAGAAGAAAACAAGCGAAAAAAGTTGCGCATCCCAGTTGGGTGCTACGACTGAGATGATTAGTTGCAACAATCTGGGTGAGATGTCGCTGCAGCGTCGCCGACGCTTTAACTGACTCGACGCTTATTACGAGCGGCGTCGCCGTCGTTATTGACTCCTGCAGGCGAGAATAGCCGACAAAGCCCGATGTGACACGATTTCTACGCGCTATTGATGTCAGAGCTTTTTGAAGGTTTTTGATTTTCCAATTTTCAGCTTGTAGCAATTTATAAAAGGAAATGTTGACTTTCAGCGCAGAAAATAGTGTTTCTCATTGTACACACAAACTAAAATAATTTCCAATACTTGACGTGTATAATATTCTGCAAAATAATAAACTTTCAACCCTTCATAAATAAATCCCCGTTACTATTTGATGATTTTCTGCGCTGAGACGAGCAGGATAACAAAATAAAGACTTCCTTTTGAAAATAAAGACATTCGTCGTCAATTTCTCAAGCTTTCTTGATGGTTAAACTTCTAAAAACACGACGCGAACATTCTACGTCTTAAGCTTCTCCCAACACTAAACATCACTTCCATAGAAACGGCACATTCGTCAGAAGGGCAGAGGAGAAAGGAAATTAAACCTAAACCTGGGTTACATTAGGGTAATTTGAACAGCGAAGTAACTGGATTCAGACTTTAATAGCTTGACTAGTTACTCTACGATTTGTAATGTGTTTACTTTACTTACATCCTGAAGGGTGCTAAAATAACGACGATTTCAAACATTGATAGTATTGCTCCAAATGTATCCAATAAAAATGTGTATGTGGACGAGTTTATGCCTCAGGAAATCTCGTCATGTTCATGAACATTAGTTTCAACTCTACCAACACTTTTATTAATAATCCCAGCTTTTTCCTCAACAAATATTTGCCTACTGCTTCAGTTGAGCTGATCAACTTTAGGAATATTCCCAGGATTTTAACGAACATTTGTTACCCACACACGTCCATCCTTAAAGGATTTACACATTTTGCGACTCATCAGAGATAATAACAATCAATAACTCATAAAAATTGAACCACTTAACAAATCAATTCGAAAATCAATAGAATTATACATAAATAGCTACTTAATCATTAGAAAAAAACTCGCTGATATTGGCTGTAACATATAACAAACAGCGTGTCCCATACGTACAGCTTTTTCTTCCCCCAAAAAGCTACACTTGAGGTTGATTATTTGTGACACCACCTGAGCTAAAATCATTTCGCAATTTCCTGTGTTCAGATAAACTAGATTTCGGCTCAATATGTGGAATTCAATTCTGGATGGTGTGATCAGCATATCTAATGTGTTTAAGTATACCTTTGATGTTGTTTATTTCTGTGTTGTGCCCTGCATCCGTGTTGCAATGAGACTTGGCTCTAGCAAATAATGTATTGGCTATGTCGTTCTTCATATTCAGTGCGTAGTTGGAGTTGTATGTGTACTGGTTTGCGATAAACAATTGACTGACCCTCTTCACAAAAACATCCAAGAATGATATGCTGTTGTCCACTTCCTTCTCCATACTGAATTTGATGCTAGGCCAAACGATGAATATATCGTCCACTATTGTAACCACGATGTCGGTTTCTTCAAAATGTTCCATGAAGATATTAGCAAAGGCCAATGATAATAGTCCAAATGCCTATTAATAGAGCACGTCATGTGCTTGGAAGTATGTTGTCTTCAAACAACATTCCACGTAGATAGGTCTGTTCTGTTGCTTGTTTCGATATTTGTCCTCAATTTGGTCACTATTACATCCAAGGATCTGTAAATGAGTACATTAGTGGACAGGCTCTCCACATCAAAGCTTTAGCTGCGTTGATTCCGTGGTATTAGTCAAATGTCTTGAATCTTTGACGAATGTGTCGCTTTTTCCCATTAGGTTAAGGGAAGCAGAAACTCAGCTTTGCTGAAACTGATAATAAGACAGAGTGGCGCATCCTATGCTGTTGTCCACTTTATTTTCCATAGTGCATTTGATGCTAGACCGAATGAATTTATGTGAGATCAACTCTTCCAGCTGTGTATTGTTGTTGTTCTAGTTTTGATGCAGATTGAACGACCCAAATATGGATTAAGTAAAAATTTAGGTTTTGTAGTCCACTTGGTTTTATTGAAATTGATTATTGAAGTTTGAACGTTTCGGATGCATACCCATCCATCTTCAGCTTTCTTATAAATGTTGTTACAGTCGTATTACATTATTTTATAAAGTATAGTTGTAAAGTTTAACTTCTAATATTTATTGAAATACAATATGAAATTAACAATTCACTCAAAAACCACAAAAAAGTGTGAATGTAAATTTGAGACGACCACTAACCAAGGTGGCTGTTCTACATATCGTAACCACAATTTTGGTGGAGTCTTAGCCCTGACGATGGTGGTTCCTTCAAGATGTTCCATCAAAATATTGACAACAATCAATAATAATGGTGATCCCATGGTAGTTCATCTGCCTGTTGATAAGATACCTCATGTGCTTGCCAGGACGTTGTCTTCAAATAACATTCCACAAGGTTCATTATTGCATCATTAGATAAGTCTGTTCTGTTGCTTGTCTCAAAATCTGTCTTAAATATGGCCGATATTATTTCCAAAGATTCATTGATGGATACATATTTGAAAAGGCTCGGCAAATCAAAGCTTATGAATCGGTCCTCTGGTTCTAGTTGCGTTGACTTTGTGGTGTTGTTGAAATGTCTTGAATCTTTGACAAATTTCCTCTGGAATTGATAATAGGTCGGAGTGGTGCATCCTACGCTGTTGTCCACTTCCTTCCCCATAGTAAATTTGATGCCAGGTTCCTGTCATGCCTGTCTCCTAATAGAAGAGTTCATGTGCTTAGAAGTATATTGTCTTCAAAAAACATTCTAGAAGGTCCATTATTGTCCTCAATCTTGTCGTTATTATTTCCAAAGATTCGTTGATGGGTACATTAGTAGACAAGCTTTCCACATCAAAGCTTATGAATCGGTCCTACGGTTTTAGTTGCGTTAACTTTATGGTATTGTTAAAATTTCGAATGTGCTGCTTATTTTTCTTGTAGATTTTCGTTAAACCCCCCATATAGGGTGGTTTACTGTGATGTGAGATCTTCAGTTTCTTGAAGGAACCTCTCTCTAGGATGTCTTCTATCCTTTGGTTTGTCTGCATGGGGCACGTTATAGTTCGCATTTTTAGCGCATTTTTTGGAAAAAAGCGCTATTATATTCACTTTGGCTGTCTGGCTGGCTGGCTGGCTGGCGTGACGCTGAGTTCTCAGCAACTGTACTATTTACAGACTTGAAACTGGTACTAAGTAAAAGCTGCTGTTTCGTAGGTTTGCACAAATTGCTTCAATACAAGCTCAGTGATTGTGGAAGAATAAATTATTCAATTACTTATTTCAAGTGAAACAATATTACCTCCCTATAACCCCTATCCGGGTTGACCCTAGCTAGCTCGGTGCGGTCTACTTTGAGTGATGAAGGATTTTGTATTTGTTGGGCGCCAGGCGATCTGGAAGCTCCTTGGGTCAGTCGATGGTTAATCGCCGAACCTAAGCGGAAGGGAGAAGGAAATAATAGAAGCGCTAATTGAAAAATGCATGATACCGCGTTGAGTGATTTTATTCACAACTCGGTCAATTTTTACAACAATGGTGGGCTCGGAATTGCCAATCAAACTTTGGTAAGTGTAGGCCAAAGAATTAGGTAGGCCGCGCGAACGGCAAGCACAGTTCCCGCGAGAATCGCGCTTACGACAGCGGTTAGAGTTCAGGCAACCAAACAGTGGTATAATATGAACTAAGCGTGCACTGTAACCTACGCGACAGATGGGGGTACCCTCAGTGTTCGTAGTACGCTCGTGAAATAAAATTAGACTACCTAACTGCTCTCTAAAAGCTATAATGTCGCACGGTTCGGCGTAGAATGCGTCCACCACCCGTGTATGGCAATAACACAACGTAAGCAATACTGAATACACATGCAACTTAAATACCCGTTTGAATGGTATTACAAAAAGATTCACCCAATGCAAATATTTCTTCATTTTTTGTGAGAACTACAGCTATTGCATATTCCTTGACATCAAAAACTGTCCAGCATATACTGTACTGTAGTGAGAATGATATGAAATCACAAACGAACATAAAATTGACAATTGATGTCCTATAACTTGCACATAATGCCTTCTTTGTATTGGGTAGCTTGGAGGCGAATTTCATACTCAATTGCTACGAGTATATTCCGTTACATTTAACCAAGAGCACCATGTGCTGCTGTTCTCACACCTCAATAGATCATTATATTATTTGAATTTAGTAACCAAGGTGCCACCAATCTATCAAATCTTCAAAACGATTTTTTGGTAATTTGTAACATGTAATGTTTAAAATATCTTCGCAGATTTTGTTGTGAAGTCTTCAAGCCCTTCTCATACTACGTATGAACATTTTATGTGATGGTGTATGTGGAATTCGTGAGTTGCAAACAGGAAAGGGGTCTGGTGTCCGTTTTTCCGGTCTACCGAAATAACTGGATCCTGGTTCAGAGGTCACAAGCCCCACAACCCGTGTAAAAAACAACCGACGGCCCATATTACCCGGCCACCTCATTACGTATTGAATTTAACCGTTGTTACAAAAAATACGGGATATGTTTTCAAATTTCGTGAGGGTGGCAAATAATATATATTCAAGTATACAATTTCATCTGAATTACTAATTTTGGATCGGGAATCATTTTTACCTCATGAGTTGACATAAGATTGGAATTTGAGATAAATTATTAATTCTTGATTAGACAAGCAATTTAAAAATGTTGAAACTGCGTGTACTGGCTCAAAAAGAATGTAGAAATAATATCCTGAAGATAAAATGGCGTCCCCGTTTTTCTTCATACAATTATAGTGTTCAAAACTTGATATCACATAAGATTATTCATGCTGACTGTCCTCTTGTGGTACATTATTGACTCATAGTTAAACCAGTGACTCAAAAAATTTGTAAATGTAAACGATTACTCAGGAAGGATGTAGGAGTAATATAGCTAACAAGAAAGGATGTCTTTATTGTTCATCTCACAATTATAGTGTTCAAAACCTTAAGTTACAATAAATGATAATTCCTGACTAAATTAGTGAATCAAAAAGTTTAAAATCATGTGTACTGACTCAGAAAGGATGTAAAAATTATATACTGAAGGCACAATCATCCTGTATGTTATTTGGAAATGGTTTATTATTTTTTAATTGAATCAGCGATCTAAAAAATTCAATTCTGTGAATGTTAACCAGTCTCGGTTCATCCATTAGGCTCACTAGTCACATGCCTAGAGGCTTCCATCCGGCACTGTTTAATTGATTGATTTCGTATCCTTTTCAAAGGATACAGAAAGAAAAGTGATTAAAAAAGTATATATTGACATATCTCATTACGAAATCAATAATATCGTTCGGAGTACTTTAATAATGTGATAAAAATTGGGAATGGTATTAGTTCTGCTGATCTTGTTAATCCTCCCGAATGTATGAATTAAATCATGTTCTATATCTCGATTTAATTACGATTTGCATTAATAATTGCCACATTAATATGATTAGGATCATAAGTGATTCGAATTGTAGATATTATAAGCAATCTCTACCATATTAAATAGTATATAGTGTGGTACATTATTCACGTATGTTATAATAATGGATTGTCTTGTGAAATGACATATGTTGGAGCAGATTAATCACATAACCAGCTTGGTCGTCAATATTCGCATCACATGCTTACGATATCTCTATTTGGGTCGATGTCTATTAATTAAACACCCCAAATATTTCTTTTCCAAGCGCAGGTACAAATGATTAGTTTTTGATATAAAATGTGATGGGAAAACAAATTTTAATTTGAATTGCAACAGTTTGCTGAGTTCTCAGCGTGTTTTTCAATTTCAGAGTACGTTAACGATTTATTTCAAATTAGATTTCCATTCCTTCAAAATTCAGTGGTCCCAACGCAATTACATTGCATGCTGAGTACAACCAGGTTCACACATTTCTGTACTTTAATTAATATCACAGCAGCTCACTAAAATGTGTTTTCGTCCATGTTGTGAACTTGGAAGTGTATAAAAACATGTTTGTACATATTTTGCAAGACTAGCACTATGAAAGTGGGGTTAAAGCCCTGAAAGTAATCAAGGAGCTACAATGTAGAAATTTTATATTCATTATAGAAGATATATTGGCAGACACTAGAAAAAATCATAGCGTCGCTGTACCATAATTGTTGCTTCTTTTCTGTAATTGATACAAACTTTTCAGTAGATGAACATGATGAGAGAAAAAATAGTGGATATTTGCAGGAATTCAGTTCCAAAACTACATCAAGAGGAAGTATGTAAATATAGTGAACCCTCATCTTTAAAATATTTGTATCATTTAAATTTCAAGACTTCGTGCTTTTTGGAAAAGAAAAACGGCGGTACTCTCATTTCTCAACAGATCAAGGAAAAACAACAGAAAGCATTTTGAAAGTGAGAGAGAAATGATTGGATAGTTCTGAAATTGAATATTCTATAATAGTCCAAGATTCCTGACCCGCCAGACCTTACTTATTTTCTGAGAAACAAAATTTGTGGATTAGAATAATGTTAGTCGGTACTTTGATCATACACATATTTACTAGCTTGTGCCGACGGCCAATTTATAGATACGAGGTGTTATAGGTACATCAAGACAATACTCACTTCTCTTGAAGTCTGAGTGCTGATTTTTATGTATGTTCTAGAGAATATTGTTGAAAATTGATAATCAACACTGCCAGACACTTCTCATCGGCAGTAATTCATGCTAAACGCTTTAAAGCTCGCAAGAAAATATCGTTATCTTACTTATAGTCTGAGTCCTAATTTTTATATATAATAATCAGTGAGCAATTTCAAGACTTTTTATAAATAATCAGACCAAGGAAGAGTTGGATGCCCATAGATACTTCACTTACTATCAAGCCTACAAATAGTAACCTCGCGCTTTTACTCACAGCGATATTTGAGATGTGCCTGGGGGATGTTTAGCCTTACGATTAATCTAGCTGTTAACAAAAAGTATTGAAATTGTACCCTGAGTGTCATATATAAAAATTAGCACTCAAACTATAAGCAAGATTACGTTATTCTTTGTGAGCTTTAAAGAGACTTGCAGAAATTACCACCGATGGAAAGTGTCTAGCAGTGTTGATTATTAATTTTTAACAATATTCTCTGAAACATACCTCAGAATCAGCACACAAGACCTTAAGAAAAGTGAGTAATGTCTTAACGTACCGCTAGCACCTCGTGTCTATAAATTGGCCGTCGCCACAAACTAGCTAGTATGCGTATGATCAAAGTACATACTAACACTACTCTATTTCACTCATTTTGTTTCTCAGAAAATAAGTAAGGTCTGGCAGGCCTGGGATCTTGCTCTATTAGTATGTAACATCATTGATATTTGTGAATATAAATAAATAATTTTTTTTATAAGAAGTCAGTAAATTTTGAAAGCTATCGAAATCGAAGAGCTGATAAATTAACTACTATTGTTCTAAAGAAGAAGGTATCAAAAATGTTTTCAAGCATGTATATTATTTTGCATATGTGAAGGTTGGGTTATATATCAAAAACTGGGAGAGTACCAAAAGCAAATTCAAAATTGATCTAAAAGTTTCTGGAACTATAAAAGTGAGTAATACAAAATACTGAATGATGATATAGTTTATTGAAAGAGTTTTAACAATTTTCAGCTATAATATGATCATAATCAGACAATGCAGAAGGGAAAGCTACTGGTGACAGCAGAACATGTCAGAGATGTGAGAGAATATTTTTTTTGGCATAAGTCATTTGATAACATTTAAACATCAGTTACTCCGGCTCCTTATGAAACATCGTTGTACGCAAGTTGAATTGCATTAGGTATTTTTTAAATTCTGTATTTAGGAGGACTGAAATTTTATTTGCAGATAAATGCTTGATAAATTGGTATTAGGACCATTTGACACGGCGCATCGAATTTTGCATTTATATTCTTTATTTTGAAGCGAAAGAAAAGGCAACATATCATGCCATACATGAAATTAAAGTGCACTGCACAAAATTTTGTGTATCACAAGATAATTTTTATTTGCATCAAAATGGAGACCCAAGATGTAAATCAAAATATATTATGTAATGCAATGTGTCAAACAGTCCTTGAAGTTGGGTTATGTATTACTCAATTTTTGTATTCATTTCAAAAATCCATTTTTTTCTATGTTTAAACTTTCAATTCGCGGTTGGGCAAGGGTAAAATTTACATTCACTTGTATTTTTGCAATTAACGACACAACAACTATGATGGTCCATTTATTTATAATACACACAATATCAGCCCATAATAATGCTTATTTTGTCCACTACTCACGCTGCAATCGATTTTGCACTCTGCGTATACACAAATTTTCCTTGAATTACAAAAAATTTGAAGTTCAGGGTAAATGCGATTTTGAATTGATTGATAATAATAATAATAATAATACCAATCACTCTTTTCACACGTTATGAGTGTGACAGACAATTATAGTGCACTCAGTAGATTAACTGATAATTCTTAATCGTAATTAACCGGTGGGATTCGTCTCCGCGGTCTTCGGATTACAAAGCCAACACATTTGCACTGAGCTATGAATACTTATTGAATTGATAGATCATCCGCCATATTCCCCTGATTTAGCCCACTGTCGATTAGTTCCCAACATTTAAAAAGCTTGAAAGAGCTCAAATTTCGTTTGAAAGAAAAAGTAAGAAATATTATCTAAGGCTGGTTTGCACCATGCTGCTGTGAGGACCCCAGAGACTTTTGATGCTGTACATGAGATGTTTCGAAAAGAACGAAAAACTGGGGTGGAATTTACAGCAGAGACTTGATATTTCGTACGAACGTGTCCATTTTGATTCCTAAATAACTGAAAGTCGACCAAAAAACCTGAGAGTATCATGATTCAGTTGTGTTGTTTTGACCATATGAAAGCAATTTTGTTGAGAAATTGAGGAGGAAGATTGCGAGAACGTCCGGTGTGTAACTGAATGATGATTTTTGGGTGAAAAGATAAACAAGCTTTAATGAAGGAACGATAAATTGTATCACAATGATATTTGAACAGTATTTCCTCAATTGTAATCAATTTTAGGAGCTTTAGATTAGTTCAAAACTTCAAAGAAAAGATTATGCAACTATTGTATCAATATTTATTAACGTAGAAATAATTCAGCCTGGAAATCTGATATTTTAGTGAAAGATGTGGGAGAGAGCAAAAGAGAAAGGTGCTTTTTGTTAGAGAAAGATAGGAAAAGCTTGCAGGCGGGTATCCCGGCGGTATTCTACACGAGAACTACCGCAACCCGGAGCGAACGTGGGTCGTAGCGAAATCAAAATAATTCCAACGCCAGCCGCGACCCCAGCGAAATGAATTCACGTGCTTTTATTACTTGGACAATGACATTTCGCATATTGCAAATATTTGGCCTTTCTGTTCCGTTCTGCTCGCTGGTTTCACTTTGTTATATACACTGTGTATACGTTTCACGCGATAGACAATATAAACCCTAATATTTATTATGCAGATGAATTACAACACCGAAAAGACTTCCCTTCTGTTTTCCGTACACTTAAAACTATTCTATTGATTTGTCACCCGAATAAAAACGCACCCAACCAAAGAATGGTCGGCGACTTGGGGAACATTTAAATTCAAGTTGTTGTTAGGAGGATTAAGAAGACAAATGTTGCTCGACGGTTTAAAAACGCACTCTTGAATTCGCCAAGTCGTGGAACTTTTGAATCGTGACCAAGTCGCAAGCAATACAGAACAACGATATATACAAACTTGGAGAAGGTCGAGAATGGGAGATATTTCTCCAGAGATTAGGAACATCACGTATTACTTGGCTGATTTTTAACGGCTGTTTTTACTAGAAAATGTAGATGTTTCGTTGCGAATGATTATCTGTGAGAAGATTATAAAAATTCAAAATATTTGTGGGAAGCGGAGCACCCTTTGTCGGTTCATATTGTGAAATTAATCAAAGTGGACATGTGATGGAATTTTTGGTTCTTCCAGTTATTTTAATTAAACATTGCTGCTTTTTCAAATACATTCATCAATTCCTGATATAATTATAACCCAATTGGTTTTTGAACAATTACAAAACACAATCAATTTTAAGGGAAAAGTAAAAATACTTCAATCAAGGTTGGTCTGTCTGTTTCACTTTAGTTTACTGACAAATCGACGTCATCACAGTATAAGAGCTCATATTCCTGAAAACTTCGTAAATCCTCCACGTGACTTTTCGTTGATCACGTTGTATGTGCGTGAATTTAAGCGTGTGGAACGTGCGAATTGGACCATCTGCAGACGCGACTCTGCATTACGATAACCGAATAACACAGAATGTTTATCCCTTTTTATCGACTAACAATATGTGAGATGCGCAAAGAACTTAAAGGATTTCGACAAATAGCCAAAAAATGGCAAATAGAAGAACAAAAACACTACCAGAATACTATTTGGTTCGAAGTAAAATGAATATTAGAATATCTTCTTTTATAACAGTGAAACACGTCCTTCCACTACCACTACATGTAATAAAACTTAAAGTAGAACAATCGAGCTCCTCCAGAATGCATTTATTTCGAAACTTCAAGAACTGGAAAGCACTTTTAACGTGTAATGAAAATTCCTTTCCTGGGAAAAGCTGAATTAAGCATTTATTTATTTTAAAGGAGTATCTGCACAAAAAGTTCAACTTTTATTGTAAAAAAATTCAGAAAAACTCGTTCAAAAATAGTGAAAGTTTCGTTGGTGAGTATACAAACGATGAATGTATCAATGTTTTATATCAATTCGTTCGTCGGGTCGTCGGGTTTCACGACTAATCCCTTCAGACACCCCAACCAAACCCAAGGGAAGCGGAAACCGAAGGCGCCTTTGATTTGATTTGCGGGAGTGTGGACACACTCCGACTCGCCGAGGAACTTCTCCACATTAGAGGTTCACAACTGCCGGCTTTGATAATGTCGACCCAAATTTTATTTGCCGACGATTGTAAATATTTAATACCCACTTTCCGCACCAAAACGAGTGGCCTCCATGAGATACACTCACGCATCAGATCACTAGATTCTTAAAAATATTAATAGAGCTTTTTTGGCTCGTGTTGTGATAATCTAAATAAAAACAGCCATTATACACGAATAAAACAGTATTTTGTGACTATTGTTTTTTATTATTCATTAGAAACTCAGCAATATATTATTTATGATGTTGCGATAAGGTAAAATTTTTTTTTCAGCTAATTACTGTGCCCAACAAACTGCAGACTATAATTGGAGATAGGGGATGTTTGTATGTACCTAAAACATACAGGATATATTTCTAATTGATTTTATTTCTGTCAAAATTCATGACCGTACTCATAAATCATTCGAATTGACAAAAAAATATCTTCTAGCTTATTGAAAGGCCCAACAAACTACAAACTTTGATCAAACTGAGAAATCAATTCTTCTTTTTCATGTCCGGTGTAGGCTTTGACCTCGTTGACAGTTTTCCTACAATCCAACCTATTCGTAGCTTTCGTTTTTTGGTTTTCACCCCATTACTCCAAAATCTCTTCAAACTGGTCTTTCCATCTTTTCCTTATTCTTCCTCTCCTCTTTTCTTGTACATTTTCTTCTGTTCTCAGCCAATCTTCTTTCGTTCATCTTTTCGACATGTCCTAGCTTTCTTTCAAAACATCGTGAATCGTTTCTTTCTAGTCCAAATTTCGGAACTGTAAATAACTGAAGGTCGTATAAGCATCTTTGTGTTAGTTGCAAACTCATCAATCATACCGTTTAAATGGAAGAAAGTTATTTTCCCTGACTAATAATCTTCTTCTTCTTAGGCTTAATATCCCCTCAAGTGGGCCTTTGCCTCCTCAACTATTTGCCTCCATTTTTTTCGGTCCTTTACAACTCTTCAGTTATTATTCTGGTCGTCCTCGGCCTGCTGTTAAAGTTCCTGTTACTGAGTCCTTTTCACTCATCCTTTCCACATGTCCTATCCATCTGATTCTTTGACTTTTTACGATACCAATTACATCCGTGTCTTGATACTCTTGTTCGCCACAAGTCTTCTTCTTTAACTGGACCTATTATTCTCCTCAGTACTTTCCTTTAGAATATTGCCAGTTTGTTTAGTATCATGCTAGTTAAACTCCATGTTTCACAGCCGTAAGTTAAAATTGGCCTAATTATTGTCCTACATATCCTAAACTTGGATTTTTTGTTTATCAGTTTTGATTTTAGTATATTTTGTAGACTGTGATTTCTTCCGTTATGTCCTTGAAATCATTGCTTTCGTTTATATTCAACTTTTCTGTAGCCCTCTTGTTGTTAGTATTTGTATCTCGACTTTGCAGTAAGTATTTGGTTTTTTCCTTGTCTATTTGTAGCCCTACTTCTCTTGCTTCTATTTCAATGCTCTCAAATATTTTTATGACCTTATCTTGGTTCGTGGAGATTATCGCTATATCATCGGCATAGTCCAGTATTTGGGATCTATTCCGAATCAGATATTTTTTAATGACACCATCCAAGACAATATTGAAGAGCGTTGGTGACAGGGCGTCTCCCTGTTTTAATCCTATGTTGGACCCAAAGGGTTTTTTATTGTCTCTTTTGTCAGCCTAATCAATTTTTCTGGTATCTCAAGCTCCCTCATCCCGTTCCATATTGCTGCATGGTGAATCATGTCGTATGCTCTCTTAAAATCGATGTATATTTCATGTGTGCTCTGACCATACTCCCAAGTTTTTTCCTTGATTTGCCTTAGGTAGAATATCTGATCGGTCGTTGATTTACCTTCAATGAAGCCGGCTTGGAACTTTGTGTATTGCGTGATGTGTTTTAGTATGAGATGTGTTAGACCCATCCTCCAGTCTTCCGGAATCTTCTTTATTAGGTCTCCCAGAATATCATATAGATCGTTTTCACCTGCTTTAACCATTTCCGCCGTAATTACATCCTCTCTCGGAGATTTACAGTTTTTAAGTTTGTTGATTCTTTCTGTTATCTCATCATCTGTCGGCTCATCTACCCATACATCTGCAGAATGGTATATGGTTTATGTTACCATATCGTGTGTTTCGTCGTTCAATATGTCCTGAAAGTACTCTTTCCATCTCTGTTCTACTTTTTTCCTATCACAGAGCAGTCTGTTCTCGCTATCTCTACATAGTTACTAATAATAGGATATTAAATATAGCAGACAATTACTGGAAATTGAAAATATGTACGGGAATCTACAATATACAGGATGATTTTTTATCGAGCTTTATTCCCTATTAGTCCAGGAGCCGACTGCACTTTATATTCACCAATCGGATTTTTGGCAAAATTGTATATGAATCGATCGGGTATTTAATAGTCAATAGGATACCAGACGTTTTAATTGCAGAATTTTGTTATAGGTGTCAAAAAAAGACCAATTCTGGTCAAGTTTTTTGACGCAACTTCCCTGATAGAACTTACCAATGTATTGCAAAGTTCAAGTACTATAAGGTCCAGGAGGGCGGCAGTCACCCCCAGGTGTAGTCCATTTTCGTAATCAACTCTCCGGATTGAGTTTACGATAACAATTTTTTCAAATTGAAGCTCAAATCTTTCTGTACCGCCTCTTTACTTGTCCGAGAAGGCGGCAGCCGCACTTAAAATTATTCGTTTTTCAGGCCCCAGCTGTACTTCTTCCGTCGAATGTACGATTATTTCTCCTTATTGTAGCTTAAGCCTTCCTGAACACGAAAATATCGAAGTGATGCCTCCCACACTGTCCAGGAGGGCGGCAGCCACTCTTAAAGACTATCCAATTTTTAGGTCTCAATTTCGAACACTGCTGTATTTCTCTCATCGAATGTACGGTTATTCTTTATAAATTGTAGCTATGGCATTCTTGAACACGAAAAAACTGGAGTGCTGTCTCTTGCCCTATCTAGGAGGGTGGCGTCCCCCAGAAGTGTAAATACATTTTCGTACTCGACCTCCTTTATTGAACTTACGATTTTTTTTCAATTTGAAGCTTGAATCTTCCTGAGCACGGAAAAAAACAGGCAGCACTTCAGTATTATTGTCTTCAGGAAGGAACAGAGAATAATCGAACATTCGATGGGAAAAGTACAGCTGCGCTCGAAATTAGGACTTGAAAATCGAGTCATTTTAAGTGTAGCTGCCACCCTCCCAGACAGGTAGAGAGATGGTACCCTGGTTTTTTGAAGGCTAGGAAGAATCAAGCTTGAATTTGAAGAAAATAATTATCGTTAGCTTGATCAAGAAAATTTAATTCGGAAATAGACACTTAGGGGTGGCTGCCGCCCTCTTGGACAGGAAAAGGGATGGAACCCTGGTTTTTTCTTAAAATACCTGACCTTAGCTATCGATTGGTACAAGTTTCATTCATAATTTATAATTTTCGGATGTATTTTTCAGCTTATCGTATGACCCGCCAAATTGTAGACTATAATTGATGATAGGAAATTGGACGTCAAGAACGTTCGGTAAAACACTTGTAAATCGTTCCAGTTGATGATGAGGAGTCCCCATAAAGTTCAACAAGCGATGCTCTGGTTTGCGTGATAAATAATGTTTAATCAAGACGCGAAACTATTTTTTCCCCGTGTTTACAGAAATCTTGAAGGTTGCATGAGTGTCAAAACAGCTGAATGTCATATCAGGCTGAAAATTTTATCGCGTTCCAGTTAAAGATAGTACTTCACAAATACCACCTGTAATTTCCGATAATCACTAGAAGAAGCATTCGATGCCGTCAAAATAATTCAACTTAAAATCGAAATAAGTGTTTGCTTTGAGATTGATTTGAACAAATCAATTCTTCTTTTAAATTAAAGGAAGAGAAGCGAGGACACCGAATATCAAATACCACAAGGACGTCAAAATGAGAACATTAGGGCTTTTAGAAATATATGTAGTTGAATGGGAAAAAAATCAATGTTTCAAGTTAATCCCGATATTTGAAATCTTTTGATATTCCTTTCGTTCGGCAGCACCGTTTAGGAGGTAAACAGGCTCGAGGATAACTCACCCACCTAACCGCTGTTTCATTGAACGGTTCCGGTTCACGGAATTTACGATTAGCCAGTTACCGGAGTGCTTGGTGTTGTTTATCTCAGTTATATACCACTATAAAACGAAGACGTGAAGCTGCAATGAGACGATAGAGTCTTGATTCTATTTTACTTTCAGATCAAGGAATATTCCCAACAAGATACAAAATTACTTGAGACAAATAAAGCGTTTGTAAATACTGGAGAGATTTACGATGACCGTAGTGTTTATCGTATGGTTAAAGAGATGTTTATGGAGTTAAAACGCACGCAATGTAACAAAATTTGAATATGTAAACATGTGAGAATAATCTCCAGTTTCGATAGTTAATGTACCGTTCTTATTTTTGAAGTACCTCTTCTCAATCTTCAAGTATATTAAAGGGAGTTAAAAATCTCGTCTCCCTGAAATTTTTGCTCACTTGAGCAGATTAGCGCAGCTGTAGTGAATCGGATGAGGTTCTTATCAGCAGGACCATCCATCATGTCTAATGCTTTGATAAGGAAAGACGACCTGCTTACATACATACACACCTACAAGAAATGATAAACGTTGCATCTTTTACAAATTGATATAGGCCTTCGCAGCAACTCAATGATTTATTACACTCCTCTAAATATTTCATTTACGTGTCAGTAAGTACTTTGAATAAATTTATAAGCAGGACATGAAAATATATGAATAATAAAGTCAATTCAAGATGGATACTATATGTAAAATGAAAAAGCTATGTAGGGAATTTCTCTTCTTGTTTAGTTTGGGTCGGTCCCATTGGACATGTCTCACAAGCCACTAGATGCATATAACGGACTTAGTAATTAATTAGTGAACAGACGCCCTTTGCATTCACCGCCATGGTCATCTAATTACGTCATGACCTACTTGAATTATATAGGTACATATTCACCAAAAATTCATACATCCACTATTTGAATGGTGTTGCATTTCACATAAAGCTCACACTCATTAAATGAAATATTTGAAGAGAGTTTTTGAAAATAAATTGATCCTATAGTTCAGGGGTAGGCAAATACTTTTAAAAGTGGGCCAGAATTTCAATTTTAGGGAATTCTTCAGGCTGGAGGAGCTTTCAATGTGTAACAGATTCATCCTATTTTGTTGCATTATTTGCCTTTTCATACAGACAGGGTTAAACAGTTGAAGGCTAAAAATTATTTCAATATAAAGTGGATTGTATAAGCTTCCTATAAACGTTTAATTCGTCATTCTACGATTATAATCTTAGGAGATACGAGCTTTTAAATTGTTATATACTCTGTAGCATTATTGAAAATTCAAAATAATTGAAATCATTCATGTGTTCTACCTTTTAGTGGGTGTAATACACCCAGATTTTGGATCATTGAATTGAGATCAAACTAACCGTCAAGTAACAAGCATTATCAATAATATCAAATTACACAGACAAATTTGAAACGCCATTTTTTGGGCTCATTTTTCGTATTATTGCAACAAATTCAAACTAAATCAATGGTAATTATACATAGTTATCTGAAACTCACGAAAAAACTGCATTTAAATTGCTCAAAAATGTAAAAATTGAGAAAAATTTATTTTAAGTGTTCTCTTTTCGGTCCGATTATACTCACATAATTAGTACAGCACTATTCTAACTACAAACATAAATATTTTGGTGATAATTTTTTTGGGTTATTGTTAATTTTTGGGCCTTATTAATGCTGCCATTACCTCAGAAAAGCTTAAAAATCACTAATTTGATCAAAAAATTACATATTCGAACTCTCTACTGTTATAAATAAGCTCAAAAGTGTTACTTTATTTCAAAACTACATTTCATTCGACTGGAGTGCAGAAAATTGTGCATATTTTGTAAATACAAAGTCGTGAAAGCCGAAAATTTATTTGTAAAGCGTGTAAAGCAGAGATTTTTATTTTGACCGTTCTGTTATAACAACTGTGACGAGTTCTTGCCCAAAACTCCGTCATAGTTGCACATCTCAGAGCCTTCTGCTACCGTTCAACATTTTGCTTGCCCTAAAATTTTAAATCTGTAATTCTGTTGAAACACTACATCACCGTTTACCTTAGCATCATCAGCCATCAGCTGGAATAAATACATTTTAATATTTCACAACAAGTGGTTGAGTGAGGTTATGTTCTAGAAACAACCCTATATTATTTGATCTGTGTTTATTAACATTGACAATAACAAATGAAAGATCTGACATTTGACAGTTTCGACAATTATCGACATAACATTCCCGACTTTATCGACAGAAAGAAAGAATTTAGGTTAATTTTAATTTCAAGGAAATGTAACCGATAAGAATGTATTTAGCAAGAAAAGAATAGGAAATTTGTTGTTATAAAGAAATTTGTATTTGTGAAATGACTTCTTCTTTTTGTCTGTATCTCCTCTACATTACTGAATATGAAATTAATTTTAAAACAAGTTTAAGTATATAATATTTTTTTCGTTTAACTGCCGCCGTCTGCTCTGCGAACGTTGGATCAACTTAACGTACAGTCACCGCTGGCGAAATCTCTATCGACTTTACAATGTTAGATTGTTTTAACGTGGAATCACCGCTGACGAAGTCTTTGTTAACTTCACAGTGTTTGAATAATGGTGGGAATCCTGCTCTATGCTTAATATATAGGAACATTCATTGACAACTTCAAATAAACAAAATTTCTATGATCAAAACTAATGGAAATGTTTGTTTTCGGTTAAAAATACATGATTTTGAATAATTTGGTTCCTTATTCTATTCTAAAGAGCTTCCATCCGTTGAAATATTCTTTTTTCATATTTTAACAAAGCTGCAATATAATATGTATAGTGCGCAACGCTATAAACTTTCGGAAGTATTTCTGACGTCCGACTTTTTAGTGATATTTATATTTAAACAAACTTATTGATGGTAAATCTACATCAAAAAAATGGAAGAATCATCTAGATGATGGAAGCGCATTTTTGACAGCTCATGAATGCTTGTTACTTCAGAGATTTCGCAAATTACCATCTCTTACAATTACTGAGCTTAAAATCAAGCAGTTTGGGCAAACTTACGAAGCAGCAGCTTCCATTTAGTATTAGTTTCAAGTTGACTATTTGATAGGTACATAATTTATACATGTACAAACTCAAAAATACCTTTTAATCTTCATTGTTCAGTTATTGACTGACAGGAGGTCAAGTGCTATAGCTTAAAATGATAATTTGATCTTTATCAAAGCTTTATAAAGAAAAATACACCAAAAGTGAACAAATTTTCATCCAATAATAATAATTCATTCTAATAAGCTTCAAATTCGCGTCAAACAAGTCATTGAATGAATCCCGGGCAGATTTGACAACTGTATATAATAATAGTGACACCCGCGGCGAAAGTTGTAACTAAATTTTTATCTACTTTAATAAATTTTAGTTGCCATATCCCTGATGTCATATATATCTATGGGCATTGTTTCACTTGAAACAAGTAATTGAATAATTCAATTTTCCACAATCACTGAGCTTGAATTAAAGCAATTTGTGCAAGCCTAAGAAACAGCAGCTTTTATTTAGTACCAGTTTCAAGTCTGTAAATAGTATAGTTGCTGAGATCTCAGCGTCACGCCAGCCAGCCAGCCAGCCAGACAGCCAAAGTGAATATAATAGCGCTTTTTTCGGAAAAATGCGCTAAAAATAATATCGATGGAAGAATAAATGGTTTACTCAATCAGTGTACCTTCAAGTCAGAGAAATGATTAAAAATCTTGTTAATTCTAATCACACACACTCTTCCCATTTCATTTCATGCGGCGACGTTGCCAAGCTGAATTTTAGTAGCTTTTGTACAATTTTTTTGAGTAATAATTCAATTTTCTCTGAAATTATAAACAAGACTTTTTTGAAACTTTGTACACATGTTTAAAAGACATTTGTAGATATTTTGACGATTTTTTGTAATGTTGTCATTCCAGGTAGTCGAGATAATGACGTATATATCAATGTGGAACACGTCGCGTGCATTAACGCAGCGTA
This sequence comes from Dromius quadrimaculatus, assembly GCA_963989225.1. Classification (NCBI taxonomy): domain Eukaryota; kingdom Metazoa; phylum Arthropoda; class Insecta; order Coleoptera; family Carabidae; genus Dromius; species Dromius quadrimaculatus. The sequence goes on from OZ022330.1 coordinate 55,657,333, forward strand.
ATAATATATCACCGAACAGCAACTTTGACATTTTTATCTCGATAACTGGGAAAAAGATTAAGTTCAAACTTTGCCAGAGTATTCTTCACTAAACAAATAATATACTGTAAAAATTTCAATGAATTCTCATATACTTTGACTCTCTTCTCAACAATCTTAATGTAGAGTCATCGCTAGCGAAGTCTTTGTTGACTTTGCAATGTTCCAATAATTTAATGTAGAGCCACCGCTGGCAAAATCCAGGATTTGATCATAAGAGAGTTTTTTCTTTTACTTGTCTCTCAAACAAAGATTTCACTTCCCTCAATGTTATTAAATTTTACTAGGAGCTCTGAATTTCTCTTCTATGCTATTTTTCAACATTTACTTGGATATTCAGTGTCTGATCTAAAATTGATGCTATTTTTGACAATAAATATATGAATCATCCCCAAAAAGTAACGTTTTCTGCATTCTACTGCTGAATCTACAGTTTCTACATTATTGAAGTCAAAATGAAAGTGACTATTCATACTATTGTAATGTTTATTGCTTGAAGAATCAGTTTGTAATCAAATAAAAGTCACTATTTAATCATTTAAATTGAAATAAAAGTTTTATTCTTCTTATGTCACTAATAACAGTATATTTATATATTAATCACTTAATTCTAATTTAAACAAGGTCACAGATATTTATATTCCACTATTTATATGCACTGTTTACTTCACTTGTCACTGTTCATTATTTATTTCACACTACTACTCTTAATACTGTACTGTTCTACACGTTTTTGGCTTGGCCTTATATAGAGAAATATTGTTTTCTCGAATTTTCGATTTCTCGACTCTTTCCATTTCTAGGAATCACTAGAGGCTTCCATTGGGAGGGGTGATGTGCTGCGACGTGGCGCGGCGTAAGAGACGACAAGAAGCTCCTCCCCATACTACGTTGTCTTTACGAGCTCCCCCCTCACTCTCGCAAGTCACACTATGTTGTGGTTAAGCTGTTTTATTTTGAAATTTAGTATGTCAGTTTGCTGTAGCACCTGAATGATTGCCTATTATTCTCATAACAATTTACTGAACCGGAAGTGCACTCCAATTGAATTATGTTTTAATTTTGGGCATAAATTCAGAGCTGATTGCCGTAGAATCTTGGAAATGAGTATTTAGGAATGTTGTAGCGTAAAAATGATGACCTAATGTTTCCAGAGCCAACGGCTGAACCTACAGCGCACTCAACTTGACAGATTTTTGGAATATTTTGGATGAATCCAAAACGATTAGCCGTGGATCAATGGAATTTTATATTTGATTATGCAAAGAATATATCCGATGATGAACAAGTAAGTCACGTAAGTTGACTGTTTTGAAAGCATTAAATGTGCCTTCCAGGCAATGGAATTATTGACCACGCAATCCTGTCTTGATCCTTGGGAGCGTTGAAGAAAAATTAGGACATTACGATCGATTTCTACAATACTCTTCAGGATAACTTCTGTTTTTATATCCAGATTTATAGGAATAAATCCATGATTCGTCACTTCTTATTATGCTGTAAGAACTTTTTGAGCTCAAAGTTTACTGAAGCACCTGATGAAAACTGCTCTCGTTTCCCATTTAAAAGATGCAACTTTCTCAAATCCATTTAATCTCATAGGATATTTTGGATTAAGATCTTTTAAACAACGGTGTTTCAACCTTGTGATATGTCCTTTATTCAACTTTTTTAATCAGATAACATTTTCCTGAAGTATCTCAATGAACTGTTGTCTAAAATCCTCAGGAATCAAGATGGAAATCTGTAGGATTCTGCCATGATTTCATGTTTCATGTTGTGATAGTAAACTTGGGAAGTACTTTGGTTCCGATCCATGAATTATAGCACGAAACTTGGTTTGATTGTTGGTGGTTTTACATCACTAGACACAAGATGTTTGAGGTTACGCCAGTGCACAAACTTCTGCCCTGTGATTTCCATTGTTGGTTTACATGATTTGCATTTCGGTGTTTTGCTGAGTTTGCTACCTTTCTCATGAAACTTACTGAATATTCCCATAATAGTAAAAAAAAATAAGTTCAAATCGATGTCAGCATATCCCTCTTAAGAGCGACTAGGACAGCAGTGGTCAAGGATTGCGGTGGAATGAAGGACAGGATGAAAGGGAATCGTAGTTGGCTGTTGATCTGGGTTACACAGACACAGGATTACGTCTCAATCAACTGTGTGATTGCAATGATGTGCTGATTATTACGCATCCCATTTCTCCAATCCGCGAATAGCTACGATTAATTATTCCATCTGGAGGCACGTATAACTAGATTCACATCTGTATGACCTCTGGCCATCTGAATGAAATCCCAAATTTCGACCATTGTTCTCCGGAAGACAGATAGCACAACACGCTTTTACTTATTGGATATAATGAATCATATTATATAATATACAATGTATAGTACGATTCCGTAAAATATTGTAAACTAATTTCAACTCGCCGAGGCTTCGAGAAATATCAAGAATCTGAGGAAAATATTGAATTAAACACATCAAAAGAACTTTGATTTAAATCCTAAAGATAATTTTAAACAGAATTACGTTTTACGTAGTAAACTTAGATCGTAGAATAAATGAAAATACGGCAAAGATTTTCCCAATTCCTCAGTAAACTAAGATTATAGAGCAGATAATAAATCGGCACTTCACTTTCAAAACGTCTGAAAATTTGTAAAAAGAGAAAGAATGTATCAAGAAAGAGTGGGAGCCATACGTGTCGTAAAAATATAAAATGTGCTGCACGGAAAAAGCATTTGGGAGCATAATAATGCGTGAAGAATATCCCCACTCCTCTTTTTGTGCTCTCGCGGTTCGTTTGTTATTAATGTCTAACGAACTACATGAAATATGAAGACGCATGGCAACGGAGCCAGCACGACCCATTTCACAGCCCAGGAAATATTTGAATTTGAATTCGAGAATCGTGACGGTAATACACCAGCCTCCAAAGGCATTAGAAAACATTTACCTTAAGAGAATTTCGCAGGGCGGAGCGAAATGGCACCCCCATAACTCTTATAATAACAGAATGAAAAACGCACCCGAATCGGTACACAAATTGATTTATATTTATTTGTAACTTGGGCGCGGAATACGTGATGTGCAATTGAAACTACTATGGTGATTATTTAAAAAACCGACGTCCTCAAATCTCCTCTTTTTGATTATAGAAGTCGCGGAAGATACGTAAGAACTAATATGGACAAAAATATCAACCAAGTAATCTATCTCAAATTGACATTTGTATTATTTATTAATTAATGAAATTCCACTTCAAAAATACGTCGAATATTGTGGATTCTTCTCCAATTCTTATTTCTCATGGTATGTTTGATATGTATGCAAAATTTCGCGATCATTGATCTGAAAATAAACTCCTCGTAGCTATTTCTGTTAAATATGATCAATAGATATTGTCACAAATTTTATTGTGAATAATTTATTACCACAGGTTACAGTACCAATATTTATGTTATAAACTCGTATGTTCACAATTTCACTCACAATTACTCGTACTGAATTACTGACTCACTGAATGAATCCTCTCCTAGCTTACGCTCTTATATACCTAAGCCGACAATGGGCCAACATTCAATTGTCTAGCAGTTGCTGCCTGGCAACCACACAACATCTAGTGACCATAGCCTGTCAATCATGTTCGACAATTGAACATCGACCTTGTCAATACTAACTAGAATTACAGTTACAGCGAATCCAAATAAATAATTATGTGACCTAAATACTACAAATATTTCATATTTGTGACAATATTTACCTTTAATAAGGAGAATATCAATATCTGAAAAATTGCGCTATTTATGAGCAAAATACTAAAAAATAATTAAATAAACTTCCAGTTCTTCATGAGTGAAATTTTTTTCAAAATTTCTAATTGGGATAAATGGAAATTAATTATTTTCCAATAATTTCAAGCATACGAAACAATTTTTAATATTTCTCTACATTTTCGATTTTATTAATTATTTTAAATTTTTTGCTTATTATCTCAATGAATATAAAAGATACTCAATTTTCAATCGCACCAATCGATTAGGCGCAAAATATGCCATCAATGTACGAAATTTGAGAACAATGCAGCAACAAATACGAATTTATGAGGAAAAATCTGAAAATGGCTGAAATCTGGAAAAATGCAAGGTAGTGTTCATGAAATTTTCGACTCCAAATTTTAGTTAGGTATGACTAGACTACGACTAATTAGAAAATTTTATAATGTCAAAATTAAGGACAAAATTATCTTTTTCTTGACAATAACTTGAGAAATACGCCTAATATTGTTGATTTTTCATTAGAATCTAATATGTCATAAAATATTTGACATGTGTAATAAATTTTACGATATCAATTCAGAAATAGACTTTTTGTGGCCATTTTTATTAGATATTCTACAAAGATCTATAGATCTATACATTCAATAACACAAAATATCAATATTTAAAGGACTATAACGTCTAACTGAGGACAGGTATCAAATTTTAATCTAACCCAGTAATTATTGTGCCAAATCTCAATTTGATATATAATAAATTGCATTATTTATAAACAAAATACTGAAATGTTTTGAAATGAGCTTCCAGATTTTCAGGAATAGCTTTTTTAAGGCCAACTTCAGAATTTCGAGTTGAATTAATCTGAGTGTATCGAAAACTAGTTTATTGGTCAACTCCCCGCCAGATTAACGCTGAAATAAAGCATTAGTGAATTAAAAATTGAGATAAATATCATTTATCTATTTGATTCTTAATAACAACAAATATTCGAACGAAATCTCTTTGAATTTTCGAAGAAAAAGCATTCAAAAACAGCCTATGATTTTCCATTTACCCCTTATTATCTCAATAAATAATAAAGACATTTGATTGCCAATCACACTAACCGATAGAGCGTAAAATGTACCATGAGTGTACTTGATTTTAAAATAATGCAACAACAAATACAAATTTTATGAAGGATAATCTGAAAACAGCTAAATTCTGAAAAATCCCAAGAAGTTGCTTATTTTTTCGAAATTTTCGATGCAAATATTTTGTTGATTACGAAACTAAAATTAAAAATTGTATCCAAAATGTAGTTTCGGAGATGACGACAATTTCATCATTCCAAAATCAATCGGTTATTTCTTTTTTACGACCGCAAATATTTTAAGTTGGATAAAATTGACGAAGCTGACTGGATGAGTGAATTTAAGTGAGTAAAAAATATTAGGAATTCAGTCAATATTTCTGTTTTAATTTCTTTCCTACTTTACAGTTTCGGCTGTATCTTAGCCTAAGTGCAACCAAGTGCAACGTCTTCCACAGATGTAGATTGTGGCATTTGACAAATGGAAAAAAAAAATTCCGCTATTTTACCAACTCGATATCACATTTCAAAGTATATTTTTAATATTTTTGATTTTTCACAACATAGTTCTCTTCGCTTCTGAAGATGGCTGAGGTACAGCCGAAACTGTAAAGTAGGAAAGAAATTAAAACAGAAATATTGACTGAATTCCCAAGACTTTTTACTCACTCAAATTTTAAGTTGGGTTTGGGGTTATATGGTTTTGTAACTGCAGATTATGAGACTAAAATCAGGAGTAATACAGTTTCCGAGATATTACCAATTTTTTAATAACTTCAAAATTGCGCCCAATGTTCTTAGAATTTTATTTAATTCTAATAGTTCATAGCAATTTTCACATGTGTATCAAATTTCGCGATAATCGATCCAGAAGTAAACTTTTTGTGGCTATTTTTGTTAAATATTCTAAATTGATTTATACCTGTGTCCCTACAATAAGAAAAGATATGAAATTTTGAGAAGCTGTAACTTGATTGAAGATAGGTATTAAATTTTAGTCTACTCCATTTGCTTATGCATAAATCTAATGATCATTGTGCTGAATGACAGTCCAATATCTAAAATATTGCGATATTTATATGCAAAATACTGGAAAATGGTGAAATAAGCTTCCAAATTTCCAGGTTTTTTTTTACAACTCAAAATTGAGGTCTTATTGATTCCAAATATTTGAACTAACTTTTGATAGACGATTGCCAACTACGCTAGACCAAATATCCTATCACATTGAACATCTGCGCCAATGCTTAAGTCAGGTAAAAATAAAAATGACCAACTGCACCAAAGGATTTACTCCCTATAAACGCAGAGCATATACCGTAAGAGCTTGCTCTTTATTCAAATTCTAATCAAATTTTTATATATTTTTTTCAATTTTTAGGATTTAGTATCTATTATTATGTTGTATTCTCCTCATATCAATATGTTATTTAGTGAGATTTATTTTTAATTATTGATAAGTTGTCAATATGAACCACGATGTTTTATTTTAGTTTGTTTAATGTTCCGTTTTAACCTTATATATGTGCTTGATTTTTCGAAATTATATAGTGAAGTAACGTTAGACATAAAAATGTGAAAACCTCGGAGCCCGGTTCCACTGAATGGATTATCGTGAAACCTTTTCGATTGCATTGCTAAAAGCTTAAATAAAAAAGTTTTATCCTTCAAAATTTCCCAATCTTGATTATAACAATTTATAACAACAATTAATAGAAAAATATGAATAAAATTGATATTTGTACAAAGTTTTATTGATATTTCAAGATTCTATGTCTACAATTCATTAACAAAAATTTATTGACAACTAAATATTATTTCACACTTATTGCTATTCTTTTTTAATATTTATACAATGTTTCATAATTATAGGATCTCTGGTTTTGTAATAGCACTTTGCTCTGTTTCGAAGGAGGCAGTGCGACTTAAATTTCCAGTTGGAGTTTTTACTCTCATTCTTCCGTAATATTTATGCAAAGTGCTGTTTCTGTGGGGCCACTGATTCAATAATGAATTTATTATTTGTTTGACAGCAACTGCTGAGTTTCAATCTATTTCAGTATATTTAGATTTCAGTCAATACAATAGGAAAAAATGGAAGAATCATCTAGATGATGAAAGCGCATTTTTGACAGCTCATGAATGCTTGTTACTTCAGAGATTTCACAAATTACCATCTCCCACATTATTGAGCTTGAAATCAAGCAGTTTGGGCAAACTTACGGAACAGCAGCTTGCATTTAGTACTAGTTTCAAGTTGACTATTTGATAGGTACATAATTTATGCATGTACAAACTCAAAAATACCTTTCAATCTTCATTTTTTAGTTATTGACTGACGGGAGGTCAAGTGCTGTACCTTAAAATGATTATTTGATCTTTATCAAAGCTATATAAAAAAATACACCAAAAGTGAACAAATTTTCATCCAATAATAATAATTCATTCTAATAAGCTTCAAATTCGCGTCAAACAAGTCATTGAATGAATCCCAGACAGATTTGACAACTGTACATAATATAGTGACACTCGTGGCGAAAGTTGTAACTAAATTTTTATCTACTTTAATAAATTTCAGTTGCCATATCCCTAATGTCATATATATCTATGGGCATTGTTTCACTTGAAACAAGTAATTGAATAATTTAATCTTCCACAATCACTGAGCTTGAATTAAAGCAATTTGTGCAAACCTACGAAACAGTAGCTTCTATTTAGTACCAGTTTCAAGTCTGTAAATAGTATAGTTGCTGAGAAATCAGCATCACGCCAGTCAGACAGCCAAAGTGAATATAATAGCGCTTTTTTCCAAAAAATGGAAGGATCATCTAGATGATGAAAGCGCATTTTTGACAGCTCATGAATGCTTGTTACTTCAGAGATTTCGCAAATTACCATCTCTTACAATTACTGAGCTGAAGCAATTTGGGCAAACTTACAAAACAGCAGCTTCCATTTAGTACTAGTTTCAAGTTGACTATTCAATAGGTACATAATTTATACATGTACAAACTCAAAAATACCTTTTAATCTTCATTGTTTAGTTATTGACTGACAGGAGGTCAAGTGCTGTAGCTTAAAATGATAATTTGATCTTTATCAAAGCTATATAAAAAAAAATACACCAAAAGTGAACAAATTTTCATCCAATAATAATAATTCATTCTAATAAGCTTCAAATTCGCGTCAAACAAGTCATTGAATGAATCCCGGACAGATTTGACAGCTGTACATAATAATAGTGACACCCGCGGCGAAAGTTGAAACTAAATTTTTATCTACTTTAATAAATTTTAGTTGCCATATCCCTAATGTCATAGATATCTATGGACATTGTTCCACTTGAAACAAGTAATTGAATAATTCAATTTTCCACAATCACTGAGCTTGAATTAAAGCAATTTGTGCAAGCCTACGAAACAGCAGCTTTTATTTAGTACCAGTTTCAAGTCTGTAAATAGTATAGTTGCTGAGAACTAAGCGTCACGCCAGCCAGCCAGCCAGCCAGACAGCCAAAGTGAATATAATAGCGCTTTTTTCCAAAAAATGCGCTAAAAAATTGACTGATTGCGTTAAAAGTCAAACTATTGGCCGATACAGACTCTATGTCAATAAATTTTAAACAAAAACAGTTTGTCGGCCTAATTTGATTCGACAATAACTTTAATGCTTCCTTGATATTCATACAAAGTCTAATTTCAAAAAGAAATTAATGAAAACTTCGAAAAATTATTAATTACTCATTTTTGTAATAGAAAGTTGAGATCGGGAAAAATTGATGGGTGAACATTTTAGTATTTAGTTTTAAAAACATATTCCAGAAGGTTTTATGAAAATCCGTTCAGTGTATTGAATTTTAATACAGCCCTTTCTAGAACCCTTCGTTTTAGCCACAATACTACTTGAATGGCGGTCAAGTGCGGGGATTTTCATTTGGCGTAAGTGGACAAATTTGTAGAAAAGCTTAAATTAAATTAAATAGATATAAGAGATATTTAATTGCCAATTACACCAATAGATCGAAAAATATACCATACTTCTATCAAATTTCAAAATAATTTAACAACAAATACACATTTTATGGAGGAAAAATCAAAAAATCTCGCTTGGTAATACAATAACTACCCTGAAAACTGACAATTGCAATTTGAATCTCTGAATCGATTCGATAATGCATTAACTACCTTTATGGAAAGTACCCATAAGACCAACTAAGCTGGCTGTAATTGTGGTTACAGCAAGGTATTTATTGGCAATACGGTGACAATAGAAGAGACCGCTAGATCTCGGAGTTTGAAAGCTGACGATCTAATCATTGAAAAAGTATAGGATCATTACTGTACCTGAATAAATTTTTATCTATTTATTTCCCGAAAACTTATAATTAGTCCTAAAAGAAAGGGTTGAGCTGTGAACAAAGTTTTAACTAAACTACTTTCAAACTGAGTCGAAAGAGCTGAGAAAACATTTTATGTGCTGGTAAGGTCAAACGGCTACGAAAAAAAGGGCACTCACCTTTATCCTGAGGTGAGACATTAGGATTGGTCTCGTGCAACGAAGGACAGAAGCGGACCTGCAAAAAAAATATAACTATATTCAAACAGTTGTAAACTAATATAATTGTTGCAGATATCGCTTTACACTAAATAAAGCTTCAAAAGGAGTGGTGGAAAAGAAAAGAAACTGAAAAAAATATAAAGTGAACTTTGAACTGCGATGTAACTGAGATTAGTGTCATTCCCGTTTCTATCATTGTCTCTCCAGAAGCGCAAAGGATTTGAACTTCTGAATCATTATAACAATAAAAGAAATAAAAGAAAAAACAGTGACGTATTTTGGAAAGTACGTGAACTGGGTCACATATTCAATCAATGTTTTAAAGTTCTCAACTAATAATGAATCTGTAAGAGAATTCTTTTTGATATTGTTATATTATCAAATTCAGTGTATTCAAAGGCACTCCCTTTTGAAATTCAAACTTCATGGAAGGACAATTTTCATGCGGTAAATTCCAGCTCGCTTTGTGTGCGACCAGCAGGATATCACATACACCAAAGAATGGAGTTTCCTTCCTCAGATGGGTATAAGAAATGTCACAACCGCTTTTGATCAATTCAATGATGCTGACCGCTGATATAGCATGTACTAGGAGATTGTAAATCTCTCCAGCCACATTTTATACGATATAAAAGGGAATATTTCCATATGGAATCAAAATGTTGAATGGGACGGATATCAGAATGATAATTTTTTATTTCTTTTGAAATAGGATACATGACGAAGTTAAACAAGTTTAGATTTAAATTGTAAGTTGAACAGTATTCCAAAAAAAACGCTAATTCGCGCACGTCACCATCGTGGTAGTTTTATTGTCTAGTCTGTTCTGTTGGCGGCAGATAACACGACCATCAAATCGAATAAAACGCGTTCGACGCCCAAGCGTCAGCCAGCTTTGATCGCTTATTCGGAATTCCCATTTTTCTCTACTTTGTGGTGAAATCCACTATTTTCATGCAAAAAGGTACATGATGCATCTTTAATCAAACACTCTGGTGTTCGTTTTCCTGCAAGCCAGTCCTGTTTCGGTATATCTCATGTTGTTGTGCTCGTTATTTGGACTATAACTTTCTATTCCCCTTTAAATTGGGTAATTTAGCAGACAAAGACGTATGGTTATGACATTTGCAACACATCTCATAATATTGCTTACATAATTCATAAACAGCTCTAGTAATTTTGACTTAAAGTGGAAACTCCACTTCATACACTTGATAATTATCGCTCGACTAAATAAATTTGTAATTAATAAAGTTTAAAGTTTGATATTTCGCATTGAGACGACTGCATTCAATTCATTATACAATTTATTGATGAAAAATGAGCTGGTGAATATTTGATCATGCGAAATATGAGCAATATTGAATTGAATCATCAAATTAATAACTGTATATTTTGATGGAAAATTATTCACATAATTCGACATGAAAACGGCACCCAACTGAATCATTTTGACATTCAAATTACTGTTCATGTATACGTATTACATTTTAATGCTAAACCACGAAGCTTTGAACAAATTAAAAGCAATTATTGGGGTAATCAATTAGCTGAACCAATTTCTTGAAATAAAATCAAATATTAAACATAAATTAGAAGAATGCAGCCAACAGAAAATTTTAATAAATAAAGTGATGATATGCGCTTCAAAGTCCGTGTACTGTTTCAATTTCCGGGTGTTTGTAGTATGTGTTTCCGGTGGGAGCAGCTTTGAAAGACTAAAATACGAAGCGCAGATGTTCCACTGCAACCTCGATTCTAAAATTGTGCGGGCATATATGTCACACCGCAAATTTGAAAAAGAAATATAAATGTTCAAATATTCCCAACATCTGCAGCAGAATAATATCTTATTTATATTATCATCATTACTGTCGATATATTTATGAATAATTGATAAGCATTGAAAGTTCCATCAAATGTATCAATCATTCAATGTTTCAGTATCATTATGCAACGTAGCATTTCTAGGAAACGGAATAAAAAAGGAACAAGCCACCCACAACTGTGCAAACATTACAAATTACGTGTAATTTGGATGTTACATCAGTCTGATAAGCAAACGATTTCCCTATATTTGATTTATGAATCTATTATCATGAATCTGCCCCGGAAATACAGTATGGACTCCAAATTAGGACGCAATGAATAAGAAAATTGATTCAAGATAAAAATTGTTAATTCTGAGCAAATTGGGTGAAGATTGTACATAGGATGATTCATTAATCATTCATCAATTAAGAATAGGGTGCCAGATTTTGTCAACCACCCCCAAGTGTAAGCCATTTTTGTATTCAGCATCCCTGATCGAACTTAAGATTGTCCCAAACTGGACAGGACTGAAGATGGCATTCTGGTTTGTCCCAAAAAACTCGCTAACGACTGATACTAGTTTTAAGTTGACTCCAAAAAAAAATGGTCGGAAATGGCCAATTTTTGACACTTACGACAGGATTTATGAAGTCTGGCATTGACCATTATATAATAATGAAAATTCGATGAGAAACTAACGAGTTTCTAGCGCTCTCAGGTGGAAAAAATATGTTAAAGAGGGTTGAATTACAATTAGGGAGAGTTTTTGCGCGGTCCAACCTAAAATTTGAATAGTTGTCAGACAAGAAAAGATATGAAATGTACCATAAACTGTTTTGCTGGGCCAAGAATGATCCAGAGCTATTATAGATCACAAATTGTAGGGGAAACTTATTGCGCATTCTAGAAAATCTGCTCCATCGTCAGGCGCCATTCTTGTAACAAGCGGTTGAGCCGAAAGTGCACTTTATATGACAGACTTTTTGAATTTTTCGCATAAATTCTAAACAATCAGTCGTAGAATATTTAAATTTTGTATTGGGCACTTTTATAATATCTAGTTGTATACCTTGCATCATGATTGCTATCGACTAAGCCATGAGAGCACTTTATTCGGAACATTTTTTGAATTTTCCGCATAAATCCAAAACGATTAAACGTAGATTGTTAGAATTCAGTATTTGGGATGATTATACCGTCTAGATGCTCATATCCTATTTTTATTGAGATCCACTGAGCCGGAAGTGCACTTTACTTGACAGTCTTTTGGATTTTTTCGCAGAAATTCGAACTATCAGGTGTAGAATATTGAAATTTGGTATTTAAGTCTGCTGTAGCATCTGTATGATTGCTTACTATTTTCATAACAATAGACTGAGCCGGAAGTGCCCTTCAGTAGGAATTTATTTTTTAATTTTGCGCATGAAATCAGATCTGTTAGTAGTCGTAAGTTTTGGAAATCAGTATTTAGGAATGTTGTAGTATAAGAATAATGGCCTACTGTTTCCATAGCAACCGACTTGGCTGAAAGCGCATTTTACTTGACAGATTTTTAGAATCTCTTGGGTAAATCCAGAACGATTAACTGTGGAACGATAAGATTTTGTGTTTGATTATATATATCCAATGATATATATAATCAAACACAAAATCACATCGTATTATATATATCCAATGATGTACAAGTAAGTCACGTGATGTTCACATCTGATTTTTCCAAATATTTGTCAAAAATCGTTAAAATGAATCGGCTTTGTGCAATGGAAGACAAAATCGACGAAAATATAATGAGAACTGAACCAATAAATGCAGTTAAATCCTAAAACAGTATTTGGAGGCAGTTTATGTCATTTTTATAGATTTGGATCTTATTTTATGACATTCGAGAAATATTCTCCCTAAATACTATTCGTGCTTGAAAATTTCCCAGATTATTTCACTCATGTCAATTAAACTGACAAATTCTGCATAGTTACAATGACATTTATAGTAACAAATTGCTTGCCAACGGGAATTTACCGCGGTAAAATCGGTTTTCGAAACTGACACAATTTAATCATTTTAGAAATATATTTTTTAAGTCATCTGCTCAGATTAAACCCTCAAGCTACGCTAACGTAATTTAATCGGACAAATGATTCTCACGATGTTGCTAGGTGAAAAATGTTTTCAAGAAGAATTTATTGACGAAATTACAGTCTCTTGTGATATTATATAGGATAATTTCCAAGTACTCGTGGTATTACCGCCGAAAATTTTTCACTGAATAAATTTATTGCTGTATATTTTTTCTATTAAATAAGAGTTCCCATTATATTTTTCCACTGATTTATTTTCAAGTTTTGATTAAATTTATAAGGCTCTTTGTCAAACTGTTCAGAGCAGGCGAAGCCCGCCCCTTAGCTGAGTGCGAAGCACTGTTGATTAAAAACAAAAACCACTATTTTAGTTCCACTGAGATACAGTGCGCAAATTGCATTACATTTCTGAACTTCTACATATGAAGCAACTAAAATTGAATATTGTGTCTGATGGCCCTGAGGTACTCCAGTATTTGGTCTTCTTCTTTCCTGGTCTCATGAACACGCCCAATTTAGATATCAGAGTTTGACAGTTTGACAGGTTGCAAATTACTATCGATTTTCGAAAAATTGAAAGAAGAATCAATAGAGAAAAAGCCCAATGAAAGAAAAATAATAGAGAAAAATCCAGTGGAAAAAGTGGAATGGAAAAAGTGTCGTATATTCAGAAAGTTTAGAGTATATAAAGTATTTACGGAGCTTAGAAAATATAGAGAATTTAGAGAATATAGAGAATAAAGAGAATCTAGAGAATTATGATGATATAGAAAATTTAGGGAATGAAGAGAATATAAAGAATTTAGAGAATGAAGAAGATATAGAAAATTTAGAGAATGAAGAGAGCTTAGATAATTTGGAGCTTAGAGAACATGGATTTCATAGAGAATTTAGAGAATATGAAGAATCCAGAAAATATAAAGAATTCAGAGAATGAGAAAAAACTCAGAGAACTAGGAAAATAAAGAAAATTTGGAGAATATAGAGAATATAGAGGGCTTATGGAATAAAAAGAATATAGAGAATTTAGAGAATAAAGAGAATTTAGGGAATGAAGAGAATTTAAAGAATAAAGAGAACATAGAAAGCTTAGAGAATATAAAGAATTTAGAGAGCCTAGAAGATAAAGATAATTTAGGGAATAATGTAAATATAGATAATTCAGGAAATAAAAAGAATATAGAACATTAGGAGAATTGGGAGAATCTAGGAAAAAAAGTGAATATAGAAAATAAGGAAAATTCAGAGATAAAAGAGACTATAGAAAATTTATGGAGTGAAGAGAAGAGAACATAAACAATTTTAAAAATAAAGTGAATTTAGAGATTCAATAGAATAGGAAAAATTTGGAAAGTTTAGAAAATATTCCTATTTATTTTATTGTTGTGTGTCGCCAAATTTTGAAATTGTTTAAAGTAGTGTATCCCAATAAAATGAAGGTTGAGAATCACTGGCTCAGACAATATGGAGAATATAAGGAATCCAGACAATATAGAAGGCTTAGAGAATATAAATAACTCAGGGAGCTTACAAAATGTAGGGAATTCCGAGATTAAAGAGAACTTAGAGAATATAGAAAATTTAGGGAATGAAGAGAATGTAGAGAAAATGAAGAATGAAGAGAATTTAGAGAATTCAAGGAATAAATAGAATTTAAAGGATGAAGAGAATATAGAAGTCTTAGAGAATATGAATAATTTAAAGACCTTAGAGAATATAGAGAATTTAGAGAATGAGAAGAATATAGACAATTCTTAAAATAGAGAGGATTTCGAGAATCTAGGGAGTATAGAGAATTTGGAACTTAGTATAGATTTTATAGAGAATTTAGAGAATATTAGGAATTCAGAGGATGAAGAGAATATAGAGGATTTAGGGAGTAAAGAGATTAATAGAATCAAGAGAATTCAGGGAGCTTAGAAAATTTAGGAAATAAAGAGAATATAGCGAATTTGGAGAATGAAGAGAATTTAAAGTATTAAAGGAATAAAAAGAATTGAGAGGATGAAAAGAACTCAGGGGATGAAGAGAATTTAGAGACCTGCGGAAATCTGGATAATTTAAAAAAAAAAATATTTAGACAATTTAGAGAATAAAGAGAATTTAGAATTCAGAGAATATGGATTTTATAGAGAATTCAAAGAATATGAAAAATTCAGAGAATATAAAAAGTTCAGACAATATAAAGAACTCAAAAAGCTTGAAGAATATAGAAAATTTGCAGTATAAAAAGAATATAGAGAATTCAGCGAATAAAGAGAATATAGAGAATTTAAAGAATTAAGAGAATTTAAAGAATTCAAGGAGCTACGAGAATTTGAAGAATAAAGAGAATATAGAAAGCTTAGAGAATATAAAGAAATTAGGTAATTTAGGAAATAATGAGAATATAGAGAATTGAGGAATAAAGAGTATAAGAATTTAGAGAATAAAGTGAATATAGAGAATAAAGAAAATTCAGACAAATCAGAGAATTACAAAAATTTTGAGAATAAAGAGAATATGGAGAATTTATCGAGTAAAGAAAAGAGAACATGGACAATTTTAGGAATAAAGTGAATTTAGAGATTAAACAGTATTGAGAAAATTAGAGGAGTTCAGAAAATAAAGAGAACTTAGAGAATATAGAAAATTTAGGAAATAAAGAGGGTATAGAGAAAATGTAGAATGAAGAGAGTTTAGAGAATTCAAGGAATAAATAGAATTTAGAGGATGAAGAGCATGCAGAAGTCTTAGAGAATATAAATAATTTAGAGACCTTAGAAAATATAGAGAATTTAAAGAATGAGGAGAATAAAGACATTCTCAAAATAGAGAGGATTTAGAGAATCTAGGGAATATAGAGAATTTGGAGCTTATTATGGATTTTATAGAGAATTTAGAGAATATTAAGAATCAAGAAGACGAAGAGAATATGAAGTACTCAGAGCATTAAGAAAATAAGATAATTTGAAGAGTTTAGGGAGCATAGAAAATTTAGAAGATAAAGAGGATATAGCGAATTTGAAGAATGAAGACAATTTCAAGTACCAGAGGAATGAACAGAATTGAAAGGATAAAAAGAATTCAGGGGATGAAAAGAATTTAAAGAATCTAGGAAATAGAGAGAATTTGGAGCTCAGAGAATATGGATTTTAGAGAGAAACCAAAGAATATGAAAAATTCAGAGAATATAGAAAGTTCATAGAATATAAAGAACTCAGAGAACTTGGAGAATATAGAAAATTCAGCGAATAAAAAGAATATAGAGAATTTAGAGAATGAAGAGAATTTATGGAACTAAGAGAATTCAAAGAATAAAGAGAATATAGAAAGCTTAGAGAATATAAAGAATTTAGGTAATTCAAGAAATATTTAGAATATAGAGAATTGAGGAATGAAGAGAATATAGAGGATTTGGAGAATGAGAATTTAGAGAATAAAGTGAATTTAGAAATCATTTTAATTATTATAGAGAACTCTAGAAAGGATAGCTTCAAAGAAAAAAGTCAATACAATCACAAGTGTAAAGGGCCAATCAATAAAACTCATATGAAATAAATTAGCGTGAATATTGATCCTGACCACTAATATCCGGTTGACTAATGTAAAGAAATCATAAAAGATTATTAATAAATTATTGATGAAACTTTATAATCGTATTCTTGTACAATATTCCATGAAATTATATTTGCTTTGTTCCGATTCGTGGCTTCGAGCAAAATGAAATCTCAATTTGATTTTGGTTTTTGTACAAATATTTACATAATAAGATAAAGTAATATCTTCATTTCATGAATAATGTCTCAACTTATCATTTATCTAAATAAAAAACCTTTCACTTATTTAACAACTGTTGTTAAACTACAAATAGAGAAGATCCTTTGTTCACATTTGAAATGTTGGTAACAATAGCGCAGGACTTTACAACCGCAATGACGTCACTTGTTAACAATGAGTACATCTCTGTTCTTTGTACGTTATTCAGCGCAAAGCAATCACACTAATGCTTGCGTTAATATTGATGTTCCCTGTTAACAAAAATTTTGTATTCCACCCTGAAATGCAAAATATTTCAACACATAAAGGACTATTCTCTGAAAGGGGTGTTATTCTCAATAAATTCTTCGCGTACACAAAATCTTTCAGATAATAAATTCACTTGTAGTTTTCCAGTGTGTTTACTGATAAGGAAGTTCTCCTTGTGCATGGCTCATGTAACTTTGCAAACCAAACATGTAAGTCTGGTTCTGTTGTGTACATTTATAAGTAAAGTACTAGAGACTGAATGTGATAAGTCGACAAAGGATCACAACTTTGGAGTTGCCTCGTCAATTTGAAACGTCGACTTTAAGCAACTACAATTCATATGGAGAACAGTACCACCCCCGGATTATAAACTGCCCACTTTGGGCAATAAAGACATGTTTGTGAAAGAAAAGACTACAATTATTTTCATATTGGGATACATTGATAAATTTTCTAATTGACGAAAAAATAGTACATTCGTAAATCATTCGTGAAAGGGTTAAATTGCTCATCAGTTCTGTTTTTAGTGCAATTCCATCTGGAATATTACAAATAAGGGATCGTTTAACATTGTCGAGATTGTAGAATTTCTTGTTTGAAGCTATTAATGCAGACTCTGTTCGACCACAGAGTTTACAAGACAAATGTGCTTTGAGTATGTTGTTGTGCCCCAACTTCGTGCAGCATTCACTAATAACAATCCTCTTGCACGATCATGAAATGTTAGACAAATGAAGAAAGATATGCACATCTACATGTATAAAAATCGCGCCATATTTCATGGAGAACACAAATAGAACATCCGAAAATAAATCACTGTGGAACATGCTACTGCATTAGTAATAGATTCCAATGTCTAATTTAATGAAAATGCAATACTGTTAATGATTTGATATTGTTGGCTAATTTAGTGTATGACTTGTACAAGTACAGGATGTGCGCAGCGCCACAGCTTGCCCTTCCGGCCCGGAAGCAAGCGCTTGTTAACATTTGTGGCAACCGGAGAAACAGTTGACACGCGCTCATTTATAAACACATCACCAAGTACCCTCTATGCAAACACATACAAAAAAATCACGCACAAAATCGAATTACGAGTCAATTAGGCCCACAATTTCAGTATTTCATGCCGGAGGTGCAATTCAAATCTATTAATCATTACAAGTACATTTATATCAAAAACAATATATTTAATACTTACGTATCCTCATTGCAATTACTTCCCGGCTGCATGCAAGCCTAAATATTTCCTTGTATCCAAATTTCAGTCCTTAAAAACATTTACAAACTTCTAAATATCCAAATTTCACTAAAAGTCTATTGAAACACGTCAATGTCCACCATATTTTTACACACAACTGCATACGTACTAAGAAGCAGACCCGGTCGGTTAATTCTTTTCGTATTAAACAAGTTATAACACAATCCCAGCAACATCGTTTATTAATACGTGACGTCACATCAATCAATATTGTATTGTGCAATTTATTTTAATGTTGATAGAATTTTAAAAAATCTAGTTTTGGGGAAAAGATTTTTAATTTGTTCTGCATCGCTGCAAAAAAATATGCAACTTTATTTTAACATGCTATTCCAAATATTTGCAAAATTAGATATTCTGCAAGTTTTAAAATAAAATGCTTGTGTTACAAATTATTTTAAACGGAATTTCACAACCAGAAAATCAAATCTGTCTTCAATTGTATTGAATTATCTATTAGGCACACTGAATTATTGCCTGAGGGCCTAGGCTTTAAAGCTTCTAACTTTAAAGATCCTTCAATCACTTAATTCGTTTTTAGCAGCCCATTACTGTACCAATAAGGCACGATTGTGCCTAAAGCTCAATAAAATTTATTAAATACAGTATCTATAATGCCCGGATAAATATTGGGCCTAAGGGCCCATTTACAATAATGCCTGAAGGCTCGATAAATATTGTGCCTCATTGTCTGCTTCATCCTAGAAGCCCTTCAAATACTGCGCCTAGGGACTTTGAATACAATGAATATAGTGCCTAAAAAGACTATGAATGCAGTGCCTAGAAGCACAATAGATACAGTGCCTAGAGGCACAATGAAAATACTGTTTAGAGGCACAATAAATACAGTGCAAAGAAACACAATGAATATAGTGCTTGAAAGCACAATTGAATACAGTGCCTAAGAGCACAATAATTACAGTGCCTAGAGACAATAATGACAGTACGTAGAGCCACAATAAATGCAAAACCGAGAGGCATAATAAATACAGTGCTTAAAGTCACAATAAAAACAATATCAGAGGCATAATTGTATACAGTACCTGGAAGAATAATAAATTAAATGTCTAGAGGCATACAAAGCCAAAGGCATAATAAATACAGTGCCTAAAGGCACAATAAATACCGAACCTAGAGGCAGAATAAATGCAGTGCCTAGAGGCGCAATAAATACAGTAGTTATGGGCACAATAAATAGTGCTTCTAGGCACTATCAAATACTCTATCGAAGAGCCTAGAAACAGTATTAAAGATAGTGCCTGGGAGCACAATAAATTACAGTGACAGATTATTCATACAGCAAATTGAGTACATGTTTGAGGGTTGAAAAATTAAAGACTTCTGACTTTTGGTGCCATCCAAGCTCTCTATATGTTCTCATCTACTTGGAAGCCTTATCAATGTGTCTGAAGACCATATTAATGTTCCTCAGGGCTCATGAATTTGTCTCAGGACTCATTATTGTGCTAAGGTGCTTAATCAATATACCTGGTGCTCAATATTGTGCCTTGAGGCTCATTATTGTGCCCAGTGGCTCATTATTGTGCCCAATGGCACATTATTGTGCCCAATGGCACATTATTGTGCCCAATGGCACATTATTGTGCCTAGAGCTCTATTATTGTGCCAAGGAGTTCAATCAATATACCCAGTGGCTCAAAATTGTGCCTAATGACTTATTATTGTGCTTTATTATTGAAATGCGAGATCTGTCAGACATGAATCCTAGAGGCACAAAAATTACAGTCCAATAGATACAGTGCTTGGAGTGCTTGGAGTAGCAGCCAGTACAGTGCTCAAAGGCAGAATAGAAACAGTGCCTAGGGGCACAATCAAGACAATGTCTAGAGGCACAACAAATACAGTGCATAGCGGTACAATGAATGGAGTGCTTGGAAGCACAGTTGATTACAGTGCCTAGAGGCAGAATAAATACAGTGCCTAGGGGCGCAACAAATACAGTGCCTGAAGGAACAATAGATACAGTGCCTATGGGCACATTAAAGACAATGCATAAAGGTACAACAAATACAGTGCATGGTGGTATAATAAAAAGAGTGCTTGGAAGCACAGTTAAATACAGTGCCTAGAGGCACGATAAATACAGTGCCTAGAGGCGCGACAAATACAGTACCTGAAGGAACAATAGACACAGTGTCCAGGGGCACATTAAAGATAATGCCTGAAGGCACAACAAATAGAGTGCATAGCGGTACAATAAATAGAGTGCTTGGGAGCACAGTTAAATACAGTGCCTGGAGGCACAATGGATACAGTGCCTAGAGGAACAATGGAAACAGTGTCTGGAGGCACAGTGGATACAGTGCCCAGGTGCACATTAAAGACAATGCCTAAAGGCACAACAAATACAGTACACAGCGATACAATAAATAGAGTGCTTGGAAGCACAATTGAAAACAGTGCCAGAAACAACAATAAATACAGTGCCTAGAGGTGCAACAAATACAGTGCCTGAAAGAACAATAGGTACAGTGCCCAAAGGAACAATGGATACAGTGCTTAGGGGCACATTAAAGACAATGTCTAGAGGCACAACAAATACAGTGCATAGCGGTACAATAAATAGATTGCTTAGAAACACAGTTGAATACAATGTCTAAATAAGGCACAATGAATACAGTGCCTGAAGGAATAATAGTACAGTGCCGAGGGGCAAATTAAAGACAATGGCTAGAGGCACAACAAATACAGTGCATAGCAGTACAATAAATAAAGTGCTTGGAAGCACATTTGAATGCAATTTCTAGAGGCACAATAAATACAGTGCCTATAAGCACAATAAATACAGTGTCTAGAGGCGCAACAAATACAGTGCCTGAAGGAACAATGAATACAGTGCTTAGGGGCATATAAAAGACAATGCCAAGAGGCACAAAAAATACAGTGCATAGCGATACAAAAAAAAAGTGCTTGGAAGCAAAGTAGAATACAGTTCTTGGAGAAACAATAAATAAAGCGTCTCAAGGAACAATAGATACAGTGCCTGAGGGAACAATAGATACAGTGCCTAAAGGCACAATTAAGACAATGCCTAGAGGCACAACAAATACATTGCATAGCGGTACAATACATAGAGTGCTTGGAAGCACAGTTGGATACAGTGCCTAGAGGCGAGATGAATACATTGCCTAGAGGCACAATTATTACAGTGCCTAGAGGCACAAAAAATACAGTGATTAGAAGCACAATGAATGCAGAACATAGAGGCACAATAAATGGAGAGCCTAGAGGCAACGATGCTCAGAAGCACAATAAATACAGTGTGAGAGGCAAAATTGAATACAGTGCCTGGATGCATAATAAATTTGATGCCTAGAGGCGGCACAATATATACAGAACATGAAGGCATAAGACATACAGTGTCTAGAAGCACAATAAATACCGAACCTAGAGGCACAATAAATTCAGCGTCTTGAAGCACAATAAACACAGTGCCTAGAGGCGCAACAGATACAGTGCCTATAGAGACAATTAATACAGTGCCTAGAAACACTATTAAATACAGTGCCTGGGGACACGATGAATTAAAGTGACAGATTATTCATACAGCAAAGTAGGTACGTGCTTAAAGGCTGCAAATTCAGGATTGCTGAATTTTGGTGTCATCCAAGCTTTCACAATATTTTATATACTTGGAGGCTTCATCAATGTGTCTGAAGACCATATTCATGTTCCTCAGGACTTTTTATTGTGACAAAGAGCCTGAACAATATACCTGGTGTTCAATATTGTGCCTAATGGCTCATTATTTCGCCAAGGAGCTCAATCAATATGCCTAGTGGATCATTAATGTGCCTAGGGCTCTATTATTATACTGCGAGATCTTTCAAATACATAGCCTAGAGACACAAAATATCATAGTGCGCAGGGGAACAATAAAGATAATGTCCAGGGACACAATAAATACAGTGCCTAGAGGCATAATAAAGACAGTGTCTAGGGGCACAATTAATACAGTGCGAAGAGGCACAATAATTATAATGCCTGGAAGCACAATTCAATACAGTACCTAAAGGCACTATAAATGCAGAGCCTAGAGGCACTATTAATACAGTGTCTAGAGGTACAATGAATACAGCGCCTAGGGGCGCAATGAATACAGTGCCTAGAGGCACAGTGAATACATTTCTTGGAGGTAAAATAAATATAGTGTCTAGAGGCACAATTAAGACAGTGCCTAGAGGCACAATAAATATAGTGCAAAGAGTCACAATAAAATAGTGCCTGGAGGCTCAATTAAATGCAGTGCCTATAGGTACAATGAATACAGTGCCTAGAGGCACATTGAATGCAGAGCCTTAAGGCACAATAAATATAGTGTTTAGAGATACAATAAATACAGTGTCACAGGCACAATACAATACAGTGCTTAGAAGCATTATAAATTCAATGCTCAAAGGCACAATACACACAGAGCCTCAGGGCACGAAAGATACAGTGCCTAGAAGCACAATAAACACCAAACCTGGAGGCACAATAAATACAGTAACTAGAGGCACATAAATACAGTGCCTAGAGGCACAACTAATTAGTGTCTATTGAATACTATGCTTGTATGAGGCATTAATCAATTTTGTGCATGAAAGTCAAATAAATACTGTGCTCTAGATCCTATTGAGTTCTCTGTAGGATTCTATTGAACATTGTGCCTAGGTGGTTCAATAAGTCTCAATCTGACACTGCTTAAACTCATCTGTAGATCCAGAAACATGAATGAATATTAGTTTGACAATTCAGTCAATTACTATTCTGCACAGTTAGGCATGAGCCTATTGACTTCAGATTTTAGAAGCCCTCGACTTAGGAGCTTTTTCAAGCTTTTCGCATATTATAACCAGTTTGGAAATCTTATCAAAAACTGTGCCTTACATCTAATGCCATTATTCAAGGCAAATTTGATAGTGCATTTATTGTCAATTAACTTGTGAGTGATTGGTAAATAAGGGGGAAAAGAAGCACATTGCAATGCAGTGACTTGTCCCTAATCTCTTCAAAGTAATATATTACAATAACTTCCCATGAGATTTGGATCCAAATTAAAACCATTTAAAAACTGTGAAAAATAGTCATAGCACAGATGCTTTAATTCACTAAAAATAATTGAAGATTAGCTCTTGTGGCAGTAAAAAATGGCTAATGAATGCTTGCGATAACCGCTCGAGGCTCGAGCAACAGATCCTGAAAAACAAACGACAGCAGCACTTCCGGTAACAAAATCCCTGAAACGAGAACACATATAGGACTTGGAGCTCGTATCTGTTTGTCGTGTATGGGTGTAATTAATTGTGTATGTCACTGGTCAGGCGATTTGTTATCGTATGTTTAAGTCGACGTGGTCTGTAGAGGAAGTCGTGACATACCCAATGCTTGTACGGTGTTAGTGTGGTACCCCTTGGCCATTTTCAAGGATAAACAAAGAGAGAGGGTAGATAAGTCACTTCAAGGGATGGAAGATCATGGAAATTAATTTTCCATGTTTTCATACTAGGGACATATCAACAAACAGTTTTTGGGAGTTTATTAAATGTTCAATTCCTTCTTAAAATTGCTATCACATGGGTTATAATCATCATATACATCATTGTTTCGTGAAACGTGTTCAAAATGTACAGGAGTGTACTAGTGAAATCTTCGGAGACCGGAAGTAAGAGTCCACGGGTCCGGGCAAAGGAAGGAACATTTAATTAAAGCGCGGGGAGGATTCAACGAAACAGGACGTCCCGTGCGTCACGCTTCTAATTCCGTTTACTTATTTTGTGTTTTCAGCAAACACCCTCATCCCTTAACAAGTATAACTTGAATAATTGCCCTAATATATAAACATAATTAGCAAGGACAAATCAAATGCTGATATTAATGCAGAAATTTTGGAGTTTACAAAAGAACGTTTTTCTTATTGTTCTAAATTAAGTCCATTATCATTTTTATTGAAAGAAAAATACTCTTCCATTTTGAAAAGAAAAGCCCAAGGAATAAAGATGTTTGTCTTGTAGATTAAATTGTTTTTAAACAAAGAAGGTAATTCTTTGGAAAACCATTCATGTCCTGCAAACTGCAGATCTTTATGTTAAATGGAATTGAATATATAATTTGAATTAGTATTTATATCAATCATAAATCCTGATCCCAACAAAAAATCGAAAAAACAAAGTAATAAATCATTTTTCACAGGAAGTGAGCCTAATGTAATCTGTGCCCGAGTTCCAGCTTCTGTAAATTTTTTCGTTGTTGCAAAAACATCCACGTATCCGTATGATAAAATCCTAATGTTGTAACACGGAACGGAAACTTAATTATTGCACGATGGAGTTTTTACGTCTTATAAAATGATTAATTTCTGGATTAATGTTGTTGTCATAACTTTTGGAATGAACATATGTATTTTTTTCTCAGTTCTAGAACAAATAATATTTAGAAGTTCCTAATTGACTGCTGGTATGTAATTTATGGCATTAGTTCTAGTGGATCGATTTGATTCTCTACAACCACTAAAACGGTCATTTGTGAGAAATAAATTGCCTATTCTCGGACTTTTTTGTGCGGTACTAAAATTTCCCCAAGACTTTACAACCCTTCATTCATGAAATTGCCACTTCATTATAAGAGTTTTATTAACTATGCTTTGCTAAGTCAAAGGGCTAATTTGATTGAGTTCTTGTTTGTAAACTTCAAAAGGAAACACAAGTTTTGTAGCATAAATCAGTCATTTAATGTTAATTAATAATAAAGTGATTGGAGATTTTGAATGCTTTGTTATCGTACATTACTTTGTCATTATTTCATTGTAGACGCCTTATCAAAAAAGTAGTGCACCCACCATGAATTGAACAGTTTTCCAGTTGCTGCAATTGAAATTCTAAGCTAACTTTAATTGGTTTCAAAGCAGCTTACCTTCCGGGTAATAGCTGCCCTTTTCTTAAGTTTAAGCTTGTGGAGTTCCTTGTATTCGCTACCCAGATCCGAATACTGTCTGGTTTTTAACCATATCTGAATTAGAAGAGCAAGCATTTTCTGAAATTTGGTTCGCTTGATGTCCATATACAATACAATACAATGGTTGCTGAAGTATTTTTTGTTTGCTTATTTTCTTTCCTAATGACTCAATACGAGATTTTGGCTTCCATACTGTCATTACCTTCCTAAAATGGTTTTTTATCAGTCTACATGAAGATTCGAGACCATAAAATGATATTGTCAATCTTTTTTGGTCAACCCATTCGCGCTTTCAATTCCTTCTTCCCATCAAAGTTTGATTGGCAAGTGTGAGCGCCTATTGCTCCAAAGGTAGCTCAGTATGAATTGTTTCCTTTTTCAAATATTAGGTATTGCTTTGAGCTCGCCAATTTCATATACCTTAATGGTATCCCAACAAATAGTAACCATCCAGCAAACCTGGCACCTACCACAAGTTAAACATAGTTCTGTCCTGCCAAACCAAACTAACTTTAATTGAACGGTGAAAAAATCTATTGCTTCTAAAGCAGCTGGATTCCCAAACCCTTTTTTAGGTTTAAGCTTGTTGTGTTAGCTCCTAGATGCTCTTGTATTTGGTACCAGGTTTCGAATATAACCACTCCAATTTCACCACTGTCTGGCTTTTAACCGCCCTGGGTAAGGAGGTCCTCGCAATGTCCGTAATAGGCGCCTGACTTCATACAATAACTGCAGCGGTCTTTTCGCTTGCTTGTTTTCTTTTGTATTCAATCTCATAACCTTCCCAAGATGATCTACTTGAAGATTCAAGACCAAAAAGTGGTATTTTGGCTCTTTTTACTGCCAGCTCATCCATGCTCTCAATTCCTTCATGCCCTGAATTACCATCAAAGAGTGGTGGGAAATCTTCGCAGTCCAAACTAACTTTGATTGACAGGTGAGAGCGCCTATTGCTCCTAAATCAGCTTCATATCAATGGTTCCCCGTTTCAAATATCTCTTGAGAATTATTCTGGCACAAATATTAATTTCCAACCATCAATGAGTCAGAACAGGAAGTTTTTCTCGAAAATTGGTCCTTCCGATATCTACAATGATCGTCTATAATCATCACTTTTGCAGTCTACATGAAGATTCGGAACCAAAAAATAGTATTTTGGCTTTTTTGGGCAACCCAACCGTGCTTTCAATTCTTTCATTACCATCAAAGAGTTGTGGGGAAT
Organism: Dromius quadrimaculatus; assembly: GCA_963989225.1. NCBI lineage: Eukaryota > Metazoa > Arthropoda > Insecta > Coleoptera > Carabidae > Dromius > Dromius quadrimaculatus. The sequence continues at coordinate 55,684,124 of OZ022330.1, forward strand.
CTTTACAAACCAAACCAACTTTATTTGGCAAGTGTGAGCATCTATTGCTCCTAAAGTAGTTTGATATCAACGGCTCCCTCTTTCAACTACTTCTCAAGGTTTATTCTGAAAGATCTGCTTGAAAGGTTGTTGTGGTAGTTCTTTGATATTCTTGAATTTGGTATCTATTCCGACCTCACCACGGTCTGATTTTGAGCCATCTGCAAGTCAGAACAAGGAACTTTCATCGAAATTTGTTCCTTCCAATATCTACAATGGTCGTCTGTAATCATCACGTTATATGATGACTGCAGGAGTCTTTACGCTTTTAGATAGAACCAGTACAAGGATTTTGTTCCCATACTACCATCACCTCTTTGAGATGGCTTTTTTCAGTCTACAGAAAGATTTAGGATCAAAAAATAATATTTTGGCTCTTTTTGGACATACCAACTGTGATTTCAATTCTTTCATGCCCTGTATGACCATCAAAGAGTTATGAGGAATCTTTACAAACCAAACCAAATTTGATTGGCAAGTGTGGACAGCTATTGCTTCTAAATCAGCTTGAATTTGGTTCCCATACTACCATCACCTCTTTGAGATGGCTATAGGCTAAAGATTCAGGACCAAAAAATAATATTTTGGCTCTTTTTGGACATCCCAACCCTGCTTTCAATTCTTTCATGCCCTGTATTACCATCAAAGACTTGTGGAAAATATTCACAAACCAAACCAACTTTGATTGGCAAGTGTGAGCATCTATTGCTGCTAAAGCAGCTTGATACCAACGGCTCCCTCTTTCAAGATCTATTCTGGCACAAAGATTTATTTCATAGATCTGCTTGAAAGATTGTGGCACTATTTCCTTGATATTCTCGAATTTGGTACCTACTCCGACCTTACCACTGTCTAATTTTGAACCATCTATGAGTCAAATCAGAGAGGTTTCTTCAAAATTTGTCCCTTCTGATATCTACAATAGTCGTATGTAATCATCACTTCATATGATGGCTGCAGGTGTCTTTTGACTTTTGAATACAGTGAGGAGGGCTCAAGTGGAGCCGAAACTGGTAGAGTGGTTTGACCTATAATATACTAAATTTTATGACTGATTCCAAAGAAAAATTTTTTTCCAACGTCTATAATTATCATCGTAACTAAATAGCTGCAGGAGTATTTTTGCTTTTATGTCCAGCCAGTACGAGACTTTGGCTGCCATACTCTCACCACATCCTTAAAACAGCTTTTGAGCCTTCCTGAGATATTTTTTAACAGTTCATATTTTGGATGCCTACTTTAGACGTTTTTGGGTTTTATTCAGGTAAAAAGTTGATTAGCATAGATCTTTACTTGAGAGACTGTAGAGCTAGTTCTTGAGTGTTTCCAGATTCAGCATTGTTGGTTTTGAGCCATTCGTGAACCAGAACAAGAAACTTTATAGAAATTTGGTCATCCAAATGTAATTACCACGTTGTATGTGTGTTCAAAGTAGTATTTTATTGACATGGTGTGTTCATTTAGTCGAATCAAATTTAGAATTTTCAAATGGTTGATAAGATCAAGTGTTAGTTCTTATAATATGCACTGCCTACAACCAAGTCTGTGCACACCAGATCAAACTCATATAGGTAACTATTTTATGACATATACTGGCAATTCTATGGGCCAGGTTAAACCAGACCCAGATTTTTTTTGCCAGGCTTTAGAACTCTAGGGTCTGAGTTGGACCAAGTCTTAAATTTTGCTTCAAAGATTGATCGGGACCAGAAGGACCTTCGTGGACTTGGATGGCTCAAAAATAGTTGGGCCTGCAAGAGTCTGACTTTAATATCAATAGGTTTGGTCACAGCAGGAATTTCCAGCATAAAGTGGAGGAATCGAATAGCAGTTATTGCTCTTTCAATGACGTTATGGATAGACCTCTCAATCTTAAGTTGTTGAATTAGCTTTTTGATTTGTAGATTGGTCCACATGAAGCTGGGATGCTGTAATCACTACACTTTCTAGATACTCATCCAGTATCTTCTTTATTTCTTTTAGGATACAAGAAGAGTGATTCAAGAGCAGATGTATCCAAGTTTGGACGTTCAATCGTCCTCTATCCTTGAGTATAAAGTCCACAAGAGTGTTGATCACAATCATTGTATTCTCTTAGCCCAATCGAATCTATATCTAAGGATATAATTAGAGCTACTGCCACAAATTTTATTGTGATTAATTTATTAGCACAGGTTACAGTATAAATATTCACTCTACTAGCTCGTTTGTTCACAATACCACTTACTGTTACTCGTACTGAATCACTGAATGACTTACTGACTGACTGCCTTCCTCTTCTAGCTCGCATTCTTATATACCTAAGCCGACAATGGGCCAACATTCAATTGGCAAACAGTTGCTGCCTGGCAACAACCAAACATCTAGTGACCATCGCCTGCCAATCATGCCCGGCAATTGAACATCGACCTTGTCAGTACTAACTAGGATTTCAGTTACAGTGAATTTAAATAAATAATTATGTGCCCTAATTACTACAAATTTTTCATATTTGAGACACTGCTTCCCCCTCATGGTTCGTCGTCCTCAGCGAACTCAGAATCTCGTCCTTGGTACGGCCACAACATATTTCCATGAACGACTTTTGGTTTGCCGTTTCTGCCCATCCGTATCCGGAACACAACGTCGTTCAAACATATTATGACCTCATATGGTCCCTCCCAGTCTCTCTGCAATTTGGGACACTATTATAGACTTTTAAATTTCCAATAACAACTCACGGAGAGTCGGAATTTTTTATTCGTCTTCTTGATTTGTAAACTGATTTTGATGAAGCGGTTATGTCACTAGTTAGGAGTAGTACCTTCTCCATGCCCTCAAATAAGAGAGGAGAGACTTATGTGCCAATATGATTCAGGTTTGTCGCTCAATCGTCTTCTTCCTATAGATCTAAAGACTACATTAGTTGGTCTTACAAGAAAATCATCAATAATAGACCAAAGAAAAGATGGTAAGGCCCCAATTGATATTACTTTGGCTACTATTTCCTTGTTCACAATGGACTTTTCAATATTCACGTTGAATGAGAAGAGACTAATAAGTCGATATAGTGCAGTATGGACGGCCAATCATCCTCCACCCTCAGCCATAAAGGCACAATTTTGGAATATATTTGAAGAGAAAGCTCACTCCTGCAAGGTGGTAAGCAAAATAAGCAAATTGAGCACCGCAAAGGGCTATTTATAGATTGCAGAAGAGTACCAGATATCCTACACTGAATCTACTTATTTTATTTCTATGGAAAAACTTTGATAAAAGTGGGGAGAATATATGAATATTCTATAAGAAAGGATGCATTCAATAAACAAGATTGTAGATTTGACGAGTTATTTCGCAGATGCAGCAACGAAATACACAATAGTGAATACGATAAAATGTATTGGAAAGCAGATGCAGGTGTTTACTCACAAACAAAATGAATTCTTTTCTTATTTGTAAATTTTGTCACTCCAAATTCAATACATCCTAACAAACGTCAAAAATTCGAACACGATATTTCCATCAAACGTAAAAGTTCCCCAGCAGTTAATAAAAGAGATAAATTGTATTAAAAAAATATAAAACCTCTAGAGAAAACATTAATTCTGTTAAATAAACACTTGAGTTGGAATTGGGCTATTCTCATCGGCGTCAATGTCACGTATATTGTAACCAAGGCAACGATTTTCTAGCAAAATATTCCTTTGTGCTCTGAAGAAGTAACGATTGTGAACGCAGTGAACTATGGTTGTGTTTGGAATGCATATCGCTATTTGCACGATTCGCATTTATTCTGTTTTGTATCTGTTCTTCTGTTTGGTCGTTCTATTTATGAGAGCTTGCGCCATTGAAATGTGTTTAGGAAATATAAAATACATAGCAATGCAATTTCAAGCGTTCTTTTGACGTTTTGTTGCATTTATTTCATAAAATATCATTTTCAAATTAGTATTTCTTGAGGAGTATTTTAAAACAGTCCATATTTGTCACCAGTCATAAAATACTAGGTCAAGGTCACGGTCGAAGCTTTTGTGCTTCTTGTTATGATCACTGACATAAGGCATTCAGTTTTCACTCAATTCGTTTTCCTTCTGAAGTCCTGTTCTTTAGTTCGTAGGCTTGTATTCCGCCTTTCAAATTAACGACATGTGTTTTATTTTGTTGGAAAGGAATGCGTATTTTCAGCTTTTTACACACAACTTCCGCTTCTGAAATATTCGGAAAATGTGCTCAAGCTTTTATTAATTTCGTTTGTTACATTTTAACGTTAAAATTTTGTTATTTGAAACTGGTTAAACTTCATTTCCAATCAGAAAAAGAAAGCATCTGACAACTACAAAGGCACCCATATTTATTTACAACAACTCATTTATTTATCACGCTCTAAATATTCATACTGTTACTCTGTCAAATTGTTCGCCCTTATATGTACGAGAACCAAACATCCAGAAATTTCTACGTTATTCTCGAATGTCGTAAACAGGTAACAGGCTCCGCCCAGACAACAGGGATGGATTCAGGAATCAAATATTCAAAATTTTGTCTAATATTTCATATTGAAACTAGTGTTTGTATGAATAAAAAAGCATATAAAAGTTCCTATTTGAGTAATTTTTCTATTTTTCGTCTGGTTAGGACTGTTAATTACAAAGTTTTCCAAGTTATTATCGCACAATGAAAATTAAAATATTCAGCTTTCATGATTTGTTTGCAAAGTTTCCAAACAAAGCGGATAGCACATTGAAATCAAATATTAAAATTTCATCGCTCATATTTTTTTTGCTGGATGTATTAACATTGAAAGAATTATTTACCTCACAGAAATAGACCAAATATTTCTGAAATTTAAATTTTATTAATTATAACAGCAATACGTTGAGACAACGAACTTTGTGGGCGTGGCCAAAATTAAAAGTCAAGCTTTCGGTTTATTTTATAACTTTCTTCAGGATGATTTTGTATTATTTTTTGAAAATTATGTATTTTGGCTTCGATTGCCACGCTCACAATCTTAGTAAGCATAATCTAAAACTCATACAATTGTACTATCTGCTTATTTAAAGATGGAAGTTTGAAACTTAATGCTCCGTATTGATTTCGTTTTAATATGAAGTAATAAACTTTCCTTCACTCCGCCCGAACGTCTCGATCAAATGAAACTTTCCAAATGCACAATTCTTTAAGTTGATGAAAAACGAGTAATCATTGATGGAAGTGAAAAGTAAAAGAAGAATAAATAACATAAAACGAGAGAGGAAGTCAATGTTATATTGCTATCACAGTGGATCTAACTGCAACAACTTCAAGTCACTGATAAAAAGTTCAACGAGAAGTTGGATATTGATTTTATACTGTGCTACCTACATGATATTTTTGTCAAATATAGATGATTGCAATGAGTTATTCAAGTCACTGTTTTAAAAATTAATTCTGAGTATTCTGTTTGCAAAATCACGTTTAGCGTTTATAATAAACAAGTATACATTATTTCCATGATGAGTTTGTCATCGTAATCGCATAAATAAAAGCATTGCTCGAATTTGAATTGACCCCAGCCTAAAAAGGCCTACAGCAAACACAATTGCTAAGCGATGCACGTTCCATTCAAATTTATAACAAAATTAAATTGTTACTGGAACTGCTGATGATAATAATAATATTGTGATATGTAATAGGCTTCCAATATGCAATTCATTGGGAACAATAGCCTGAACATTGTTTGATTTATCAACTTACTCCAAGTTTGTTTTATTTCATCAATATCATTCGCAGAAAACACAATATAATAGAAGCAGCTTCTCGGCAAAAAAATAATGCGAGGTGTACAACTGGATATTATAGAAGTGCTTAATACGAAATTTCAATATTCGACGGATGATTGTTTTGAAATTATGCGAAAAATTTCAAATTGAATAAAGTGCACTTTTGATTCGATGAATCAAATCTATCTTGCAAGATAATAACTATTCTGGATCTCAATTATGTACATAATTTCAATTCGATTATAAAAATGCAATGCTTCAAAGTTATCTTGCATGATAATAATAATTCTGAATTTCCATTATGTACATAATTTTAATTCAATCATAAAAATTCCATGCATCAAAATTATTCTGCAAGATGAAAATAATCATAAATTTCCATTATGTTCATAATTTTGATTCAAGCATAACAATTCAATGAACTAAAATTATCCTGCAAGATGATGAAAATCCTGGATTTCTATTATGTACATAATTTTAACTCGACCATGAAATTTCAAGGGTTCCATAGCATTTTGCTGGATAATCTCTATGTTCAATCATCATCATGAACATAATTCTAATTCAATCATAGAAATTCTATGCATTGAAATTATCTTGCAAGATGAGAATAACTCTGAATTTCCATTTTGTACACAATTTTAATTCGAACATGGGAATTCGACAATTTTGTTCTAGATACCTGATTGCAAATAACATCAATCGATCCGGCATACTATATACTATCAGTGTACCAAATTTCAAAGCAATTGAATAACAGATACAGATTTTATAGAGGAAAATCTGAAAATAGGCAAAATCTTTAATTTATTCCATAGGATATCCCTTAATGAAAAATCTGAAAATTTTTGACTTCAAATATTCAGAGTTTGGCATGGATTCAAATAGTTTCGTAGGGGTAGATCAAAATGCTCTTGGAGAAAATTGATTTTGAACAATAGTTTTCGAGATATCAGCAAATTCAGAAAATATAGCGGAATCGGAGAGGGAAGCGGGGAGCAAAATTATCATAGAAATAATACAGATACCTGATTGCAAATGACATCAATCGATCAGGCATACTATATACTATCAGTGTACCAGATTTCAAAGCAATTGAATAACAGATACAGATTTTATAGAGGAAAATCTGAAAATAGGCAAAATCTTTAATTTATTTCATAGGATATGCCTTAATAAAAAATCTGAAAATTTTTGATTTCAAATATTCAGAGTTTGGCATGGATTCAAATAGTTTCGTAGAGGTAGATCAAAATGCTCTTGGAGAAAATTGATTTTGAACAATAGTTTTCGAGATATCAGCAAATTCAGAAAATATAGCGGAATCGGAGAGGGAAGCGGGGAGCAAAATTATCATAGAAATAATACAGATACCTGATTGCAAATGACATCAATCGATCAGGCATACTATATACTATCAGTGTTCAAAATTTCAAAGCAATTGAATAACAGATACAGATTTTATAGAGGAAAATCTGAAAATAGGCAAAATCTTTAATTTATTTCATAGGATATCCCTTAATAAAAAATCTGAAAATTTTTGATCTCAAATATTCAGAGTTTGGCATGGATTCAAATGGTTTCGTAGAAGTAGATTATAATACTCTTGAAGAGAAAATTGATTTTGAACAATAGTTTTCGAGATATCAGCAAATTCAGAAAATATAGCGGAAACGGAGAGGGAAGCGGGGAGCAAAATTATCATAGAAATAATACAGATACCTGATTGCAAATGACATCAATCGATCAGGCATACTATATACTATCAGTGTACCAAATTTCAAAGCAATTGAATAACAGAGACAGATTTTATAGAGGAAAATCTGAAAATAGGCAAAATTTTCAATTTATTTCATAGGATATCCCTTAATAAAAAATCTGAAAATTTTTGATTTCGAATATTCAGAGTCTGGCATGGATTCAAATAGTTTCGTAGGGGTAGATTATAATACTCTTGGAGAAAATTGATTTTGAACAATAGTTTTCGAGATATCAGCAATTTCAGAAAATATAGCGGAAGCGGTGAGGGAAGCGGGGAGCAAAATTATCATAGAAATAATACAGATACCTGATTGCAAATGACATCAATCGATCAGGCATACTATATACTATCAGTGTTCAAAATTTCAAAGCAATTGAATAACAGATACAGATTTTATAGAGGAAAATCTGAAAATAGGCAAAATTTTCAATTTATTTCATAGGATATCCCTTAATAAAAAATCTGAAAATTTTTGATTTCGAATATTCAGAGTCTGGCATGGATTCAAATAGTTTCGTAGGGGTAGATTATAATACTCTTGGAGAAAATTGATTTTGAACAATAGTTTTCGAGATATCAGCAATTTCAGAAAATATAGCGGAAGCGGTGAGGGAAGCGGGGAGCAAAATTATCATAGAAATAATACAGATACCTGATTGCAAATGACATCAATCGATCAGGCATACTATATACTATCAGTGTTCAAAATTTCAAAGCAATTGAATAACAGATACAGATTTTATAGAGGAAAATCTGAAAATAGGCAAAATCTTTAATTTATTTCATAGGATATCCCTTAATAAAAAATCTGAAAATTTTTGATTTCAAATATTCAGAGTTTGGCATGGATTCAAATATTTTCGTAGGGGTAGATTATAATACTCTTGGAGAAAATTGATTTTGAACAATAGTTTTCGAGATATCAGCAAATTCAGAAAATATAGCGGAAGCGGTGAGGGAAGCGGGGAGCAAAATTATCATAGAAATAATACAGATACCTGATTGCAAATGACATCAATCGATCAGGCATACTATATACTATCAGTGTACCAAATTTCAAAGCAATTGAATAACAGATACAGATTTTATAGAGGAAAATCTGAAAATAGGCAAAATCTTTAATTTATTTCATAGGATATCCCTTAATAAGAAATCTGAAAATTTTTGATTTCAAATATTCAGAGTTTGGCATGGATTCAAATAGTTTCGTAGAGGTAGATCAAAATGCTCTTGGAGAAAATTGATTTTGAACAATAGTTTTCGAGATATCAGCAAATTCAGAAAATATAGCGGAATCGGAGAGGAAAGCGGGGAGCAAAATTATCATAGAAATAATACAGATACCTGATTGCAAATGACATCAATCGATCAGGCATACTATATACTATCAGTGTTCAAAATTTCAAAGCAATTGAATAACAGATACAGATTTTATAGAGGAAAATCTGAAAATAGGCAAAATCTTTAATTTATTTCATAGGATATCCCTTAATAAAAAATCTGAAAATTTTTGATCTCAAATATTCAGAGTTTGGCATGGATTCAAATGGTTTCGTAGAAGTAGATTATAATACTCTTGAAGAGAAAATTGATTCTGAACAATAGTTTTCGAGATATCAGCAAATTCAGAAAATATAGCGGAAACGGAGAGGGAAGCGGGGAGCAAAATTATCATAGAAATAATACAGATACCTGATTGCAAATGACATCAATCGATCAGGCATACTATATACTATCAGTGTACCAAATTTCAAAGCAATTGAATAACAGAGACAGATTTTATAGAGGAAAATCTGAAAATAGGCAAAATCTTTAATTTATTTCATAGGATATCCCTTAATAAAAAATCTGAAAATTTTTGATTTCAAATATTCAGAGTTTGGCATAGATTCAAATAGTTTCGTAGGGGTAGATTATAATACTCTTGGAGAAAATTGATTTTGAACAATAGTTTTCGAGATATCAGCAAATTCAGAAAATATAGCGGTAGCGGAGAGGGAAGCGGGGAGCAAAATTATCATAGAAATAATACAGATACCTGATTGCAAATGACATCAATCGATCAGGCATACTATATACTATCAGTGTACCAAATTTCAAAGCAATTGAATAACAGATACAGATTTTATAGAGGAAAATCTGAAAATAGGCAAAATCTTTAATTTATTTCATAGGATATCCCTTAATAAAAAATCTGAAAATTTTTGATTTCAAATATTCAGAGTTTGGCATGAATTCAAATAGTTTCGTAGGGGTAGATTATAATACTCTTGGAGAAAATTGATTTTGAACAATAGTTTTCGAGATATCAGCAAATTCAGAAAATATAGCGGAAGCGGTGAGGGAAGCGGGGAGCAAAATTATCATAGAAATAATACAGATACCTGATTGCAAATGACATCAATCGATCAGGCATATTATATACTATCAGTGTGCCAAATTTCAAAGCAATTGAATAACAGATACAGATTTTATAGAGGAAAATCTGAAAATAGGCAAAATCTTTAATTTATTTCATAGGATATCCCTTAATAAAAAATCTGAAAATTTTTGATTTCAAATATTCAGAGTTTGGCATAGATTCAAATAGTTTCGTAGGGGTAGATTATAATACTCTTGGAGAAAATTGATTTTGAACAATAGTTTTCGAGATATCAGCAAATTCAGAAAATATAGCGGAATCGGAGAGGAAAGCGGGGAGCAAAATTATCATAGAAATAATACAGATACCTGATTGCAAATGACATCAATCGATCAGGCATACTATATACTATCAGTGTTCAAAATTTCAAAGCAATTGAATAACAGATACAGATTTTATAGAGGAAAATCTGAAAATAGGCAAAATCTTTAATTTATTTCATAGGATATCCCTTAATAAAAAATCTGAAAATTTTTGATCTCAAATATTCAGAGTTTGGCATGGATTCAAATGGTTTCGTAGAAGTAGATTATAATACTCTTGAAGAGAAAATTGATTTTGAACAATAGTTTTCGAGATATCAGCAAATTCAGAAAATATAGCGGAAACGGAGAGGGAAGCGGGGAGCAAAATTATCATAGAAATAATACAGATACCTGATTGCAAATGACATCAATCGATCAGGCATACTATATACTATCAGTGTACCAAATTTCAAAGCAATTGAATAACAGAGACAGATTTTATAGAGGAAAATCTGAAAATAGGCAAAATTTTCAATTTATTTCATAGGATATCCCTTAATAAAAAATCTGAAAATTTTTGATTTCAAATATTCAGAGTTTGGCATAGATTCAAATAGTTTCGTAGGGGTAGATTATAATACTCTTGGAGAAAATTGATTTTGAACAATAGTTTTCGAGATATCAGCAAATTCAGAAAATATAGCGGTAGCGGAGAGGGAAGCGGGGAGCAAAATTATCATAGAAATAATACAGATACCTGATTGCAAATGACATCAATCGATCAGGCATACTATATACTATCAGTGTACCAAATTTCAAAGCAATTGAATAACAGATACAGATTTTATAGAGGAAAATCTGAAAATAGGCAAAATCTTTAATTTATTTCATAGGATATCCCTTAATAAAAAATCTGAAAATTTTTGATTTCAAATATTCAGAGTTTGGCATGAATTCAAATAGTTTCGTAGGGGTAGATTATAATACTCTTGGAGAAAATTGATTTTGAACAATAGTTTTCGAGATATCAGCAAATTCAGAAAATATAGCGGAAGCGGTGAGGGAAGCGGGGAGCAAAATTATCATAGAAATAATACAGATACCTGATTGCAAATGACATCAATCGATCAGGCATATTATATACTATCAGTGTGCCAAATTTCAAAGCAATTGAATAACAGATACAGATTTTATAGAGGAAAATCTGAAAATAGGCAAAATCTTTAATTTATTTCATAGGATATCCCTTAATAAAAAATCTGAAAATTTTTGATTTCAAATATTCAGAGTTTGGCATAGATTCAAATAGTTTCGTAGGGGTAGATTATAATACTCTTGGAGAAAATTGATTTTGAACAATAGTTTTCGAGATATCAGCAAATTCAGAAAATATAGCGGTAGCGGAGAGGGAAGCGGGGAGCAAAATTATCATAGAAATAATACAGATACCTGATTGCAAATGACATCAATCGATCAGGCATACTATATACTATCAGTGTACCAAATTTCAAAGCAATTGAATAACAGATACAGATTTTATAGAGGAAAATCTGAAAATAGGCAAAATCTTTAATTTATTTCATAGGATATCCCTTAATAAAAAATCTGAAAATTTTTGATTTCAAATATTCAGAGTTTGGCATGAATTCAAATAGTTTCGTAGGGGTAGATTATAATACTCTTGGAGAAAATTGATTTTGAACAATAGTTTTCGAGATATCAGCAAATTCAGAAAATATAGCGGAAGCGGAGAGGGAAGCGGGGAGCAAAATTATCATAGAAATAATACAGATACCTGATTGCAAATGACATCAATCGATCAGGCATACTATATACGATCAGTGTACCAAATTTCAAAGCAATTGAATAACAGATACAGATTTTATAGAGGAGAATCTGAATATAGGCAAAATCTTTAATTTATTTCATAAGATATCCCTTAATAAAAAATCTGAAAATTTTTGATTTCAAATATTCAGAGTTTGGCATGGATTCAAATAGTTTCGTAGGGGTAGATTATAATACTCTTGGAGAAAATTGATTTTGAACAATAGTTTTCGAGATATCAGCAAATTCAGAAAATATAGCGGTAGCGGTGAGGGAAGCGGGGAGCAAAATTATCATAGAAATAATACAGATACCTGATTGCAAATGACATCAATCGATCAGGCATACTATATACTATCAGTGTACCAAATTTCAAAGCAATTAAATAACAGATACAGATTTTATGAAGGAAAATCTGAAAATAGGCAAAATCTTTAATTTATTTCATAGGATATCCCTTAATAAAAAATCTGAAAATTTTTGATTTCAAATATTCAGAGTTTGGCATGGATTCGAATAGTTTCGTAGGGGTAGATTATAATACTCTTGGAGAAAATTGATTTTGAACAATAGTTTTCGAGATATCAGCAAATTCAGAAAATATAGCGGAAGCGGAGAGGGAAGCGGGGAGCAAAATTATCATAGAAATAATACAGATACCTGATTGCAAATGACATCAATCGATCAGGCATACTATATACTATCAGTGTACCAAGTTTTAAAGCAATTGAATAACAGATACAGATTTTATAGAGGAAAATCTGAAAATAGGCAAAATCTTTAATTTATTTCATAGGATATCCCTTAATAAAAAATCTGAAAATTTTTGATCCCAAATATTCAGAGTTTGGCATGGATTCAAATAGTTTTGTAGGAGTAGATTATAATACTCTTGGAGAAAATTGATTTTGAACAATAGTTTTCAAGATATCAGCAAATTCAGAAAATATAGCGGAAGCGGTGAGGGAAGCTGGGAGCAAAATTATCATAGAAATAATACAGATACCTGATTGCAAATGACATCAATCGATCAGGCATACTATATACTATCAGTGTACCAAATTTCAAAACAATTGAATAACAGATACAGATTTTATAGAGGAAAATCTGAAAATAGGCAAAATCTTTAATTTATTTCATAGGATATCCCTTAATAAAAAATCTGAAAATTTTTGATTTCAAATATTCAGAGTTTGGCATGGATTCAAATAGTTTCATAGGGGTAGATTATAATACTATTGGAGAAAATTGATTTTGAACAATAGTTTTCGAGATATCAGCAAATTCAGAAAATATAGCGGAAGCGGAGAGGGAAGCGGGGAGCAAAATTATCATAGAAATAATACAGATACCTGATTGCAAATGACATCAATCGATCAGGCATACTATATACTATCAGTGTACCAAATTTCAAAGCAATTGAATAACAGATACAGATTTTATAGAGGAAAATCTGAAAATAGGCTAAATCTTTAATTTATTTCATAGGATATCCCTTAATAAAAAATCTGAAAATTTTTGATTTCAAATATTCAGAGTTTGGCATGGATTCAAATAGTTTCATAGGGGTAGATTATAATACTATTGGAGAAAATTGATTTTGAACAATAGTTTTCGAGATATCAGCAAATTCAGAAAATATAGCGGAAGCGGAGAGGGAAGCGGGGAGCAAAATTATCATAGAAATAATACAGATACCTGATTGCAAATGACATCAATCGATCAGGCATACTATATACTATCAGTGTACCAAATTTCAAAGCAATTGAATAACAGATACAGATTTTATAGAGGAAAATCTGAAAATAGGCTAAATCTTTAATTTATTTCATAGGATATCCCTTAATAAAAAATCTGAAAATTTTTGATTCCAAATATTCAGAGTTTGGCATGGATTCAAATAGTTTCGTAGGGGTAGATTATAATACTCTTGGAGAAAATTGATTTTGAACAATAAATTTCGAGATATCAGCAAATTCAGAAAATATAGCGGAAGCGGAGAGGGAAGCGGGAAGCAAAATTATCATAGAAATAATACAGATACCTGATTGCAAATGACATCAATCGATCAGGCATACTATATACTATCAGTGTTCAAAATTTCAAAGCAATTGAATAACAGATACAGATTTTATAGAGGAAAATCTGAAAATAGGCAAAATCTTTAATTTATTTCATAGGATATCCCTTAATAAAAAATCTGAAAATTTTTGATTTCAAATATTCAGAGTTTGGCATGGATTCAAATAGTTTCGTAGGGGTAGATTATAATACTCTTGGAGAAAATTGATTTTGAACAATAGTTTTCGAGATATCAGCAAATTCAGAAAATATAGCGGAAGCGGAGAGGGAAGCGGGGAGCAAAATTATCATAGAAATAATACAGATACCTGATTGCAAATGACATCAATCGATCAGGCATACTATATACTATCAGTGTAACAAATTTCAAAGCAATTGAATAACAGATACAGATTTTATAGAGGAAAATCTGAAAATAGGCAAAATCTTTAATTTATTTCATAGGATATCCCTTAATAAAAAATCTGAAAATTTTTGATTCCAAATATTCAGAGTTTGGCATGGATTCAAATAGTTTCGTAGGGGTAGATTATAATACTCTTGGAGAAAATTGATTTTGAACAATAGTTTTCAAGATATCAGCAAATTCAGAAAATATAGCGGAAGCGGGGAGCAAAATTATCATAGAAATAATACAGATACCTGACTGCAAATGACATCAATCGATCAGGCATACTATATACTATCAGTGTACCAAATTTCAAAGCAATTGAATAACAGATACAGATTTTATAGAGGAAAATCTGAAAATAGGCAAAATCTTTAATTTATTTCATAGGATATCCCTTAATAAAAAATCTGAAAATTTTTGATTTCAAATATTTAGAGTTTGGCATGGATTCAAATAGTTTCGTAGGGGTAGATTATAATACTCTTGGAGAAAATTGATTTTGAACAATAGTTTTCGAGATATCAGCAAATTCAGAAAATATAGCGGAAGCGGAGAGGGAAGCGGGGAGCAAAATTATCATAGAAATAATACAGATACCTGATTGCAAATGACATCAATCGATCAGGCATACTATATACTATCAGTGTACCAAATTTCAAAGCAATTGAATAACAGATACAGATTTTATAGAGGAAAATCTGAAAATAGGCTAAATCTTTAATTTATTTCATAGGATATCCCTTAATAAAAAATCTGAAAATTTTTGATTTCAAATATTCAGAGTTTGGCATGGATTCAAATAGTTTCATAGGGGTAGATTATAATACTATTGGAGAAAATTGATTTTGAACAATAGTTTTCGAGATATCAGCAAATTCAGAAAATATAGCGGAAGCGGAGAGGGAAGCGGGGAGCAAAATTATCATAGAAATAATACAGATACCTGATTGCAAATGACATCAATCGATCAGGCATACTATATACTATCAGTGTACCAAATTTCAAAGCAATTGAATAACAGATACAGATTTTATAGAGGAAAATCTGAAAATAGGCTAAATCTTTAATTTATTTCATAGGATATCCCTTAATAAAAAATCTGAAAATTTTTGATTCCAAATATTCAGAGTTTGGCATGGATTCAAATAGTTTCGTAGGGGTAGATTATAATACTCTTGGAGAAAATTGATTTTGAACAATAAATTTCGAGATATCAGCAAATTCAGAAAATATAGCGGAAGCGGAGAGGGAAGCGGGAAGCAAAATTATCATAGAAATAATACAGATACCTGATTGCAAATGACATCAATCGATCAGGCATACTATATACTATCAGTGTTCAAAATTTCAAAGCAATTGATTAACAGATACAGATTTTATAGAGGAAAATCTGAAAATAGGCAAAATCTTTAATTTATTTCATAGGATATCCCTTAATAAAAAATCTGAAAATTTTTGATTTCAAATATTCAGAGTTTGGCATGGATTCAAATAGTTTCGTAGGGGTAGATTATAATACTCTTGGAGAAAATTGATTTTGAACAATAGTTTTCGAGATATCAGCAAATTCAGAAAATATAGCGGAAGCGGAGAGGGAAGCGGGGAGCAAAATTATCATAGAAATAATACAGATACCTGATTGCAAATGACATCAATCGATCAGGCATACTATATACTATCAGTGTACCAAATTTCAAAGCAATTGAATAACAGATACAGATTTTATAGAGGAAAATCTGAAAATAGGCAAAATCTTTAATTTATTTCATAGGATATCCCTTAATAAAAAATCTGAAAATTTTTGATTCCAAATATTCAGAGTTTGGCATGGATTCAAATAGTTTCGTAGGGGTAGATTATAATACTCTTGGAGAAAATTGATTTTGAACAATAGTTTTCAAGATATCAGCAAATTCAGAAAATATAGCGGAAGCGGGGAGCAAAATTATCATAGAAATAATACAGATACCTGATTGCAAATGACATCAATCGATCAGGCATACTATATACTATCAGTGTACCAAATTTCAAAGCAATTGAATAACAGATACAGATTTTATAGAGGAAAATCTGAAAATAGGCAAAATCTTTAATTTATTTCATAGGATATCCCTTAATAAAAAATCTGAAAATTTTTGATTTCAAATATTTAGAGTTTGGCATGGATTCAAATAGTTTCGTAGGGGTAGATTATAATACTCTTGGAGAAAATTGATTTTGAACAATAGTTTTCGAGATATCAGCAAATTCAGAAAATATAGCGGAAGCGGTGAGGGAAGCGGGGAGCAAAATTATCATAGAAATAATACAGATACCTGATTGCAAATGACATCAATCGATCAGGCATACTATATACTATCAGTGTTCGAAATTTCAAAGCAATTGAATAACAGATACAGATTTTATAGAGGCAAATCTGAAAATAGGCAAAATCTTTAATTTATTTCATAGGATATCCCTTAATAAAAAATCTGAAAATTTTTGATTTCAAATATTCAGAGTTTGGCATGGATTCAAATAGTTTCGTAGGGGTAGATTATAATACTCTTGGAGAAAATTGATTTTGAACAATAGTTTTCGAGATATCAGCAAATTCAGAAAATATAGCGGAAGCGGGGAGGGAAGCGGGGAGCAAAATTATCATAGAAATAATACAGATACCTGATTGCAAATGACATCAATCGATCAGGCATACTATATACTATCAGTGTACCAAATTTCAAAACAGTTGAATAACAGATACAGATTTTATAGAGGAAAATCTGAAAATAGGCAAAATCTTTAATTTATTTCATAGGATATCCCTTAATAAAAAATCTGAAAATTTTTGATTTCAAATATTCAGAGTTTGGCATGGATTCAAATAGTTTCATAGGGGGAGATTATAATACTATTGGAAAAAATTGATTTTGAACAATAGTTTTCGAGATATCAGCAAATTCAGAAAATATAGCGGAAGCGGAGAGGGAAGCGGGGAGCAAAATTATCATAGAAATAATACAGATACCTGATTGCAAATGACATCAATCGATCAGGCATACTATATACTATCAGTGTTCAAAATTTCAAAGCAATTGAATAACAGATACAGATTTTATAGAGGAAAATCTGAAAATAGGCAAAATCTTTAATTTATTTCATAGGATATCCCTTAATAAAAAATCTGAAAATTTTTGATCTCAAATATTCAGAGTTTGGCATGGATTCAAATGGTTTCGTAGAAGTAGATTATAATACTCTTGGAGAAAATTGATTTTGAACAATAGTTTTCGAGATATCAGCAAATTCAGAAAATATAGCGGAAACGGAGCGGGAAGCGGGGAGCAAAATTATCATAGAAATAATACAGATACCTGATTGCAAATGACATCAATCGATCAGGCATACTATATACTATCAGTGTACCAAATTTCAAAACAATTGAATAACAGATACAGATTTTATAGAGGAAAATCTGAAAATAGGCAAAATCTTTAATTTATTTCATAGGATATCCCTTAATAAAAAATCTGAAAATTTTTGATTTCAAATATTCAGAGTTTGGCATGGATTCAAATAGTGTCATAGGGGGAGATTATAATACTATTGGAAAAAATTGATTTTGAACAATAGTTTTCGAGATATCAGCAAATTCAGAAAATATAGCGGAAGCGGAGAGGGAAGCGGGGAGCAAAATTATCATAGAAATAATACAGATACCTGATTGCAAATGACATCAATCGATCAGGCATACTATATACTATCAGTGTACCAAATTTCAAAACAATTGAATAACAGATACAGATTTTATAGAGGAAAATCTGAAAATAGGCAAAATCTTTAATTTATTTCATGGGATATCCCTTAATAAAAAATCTGAAAATTTTTGATTTTAAATATTCAGAGTTTGGCATGGATTCAAATAGTTTCGTAGGGGTAGATTATAATACTCCTGGAGAAAATTGATTTTGAACAATAGTTTTCAAGATATCAGCAAATTCAGAAAATATAGCGGAAGCGGTGAGGGAAGCGGGGAGCAAAATTATCATAGAAATAATACAGATACCTGATTGCAAATGACATCAATCGATCAGGCATACTATATACTATCAGTGTACCAAATTTCAAAACAATTGAATGACAGATACAGATTTTATAGAGGAAAATCTGAAAATAGGCAAAATCTTTAATTTATTTCATAGGATATCCCTTAATAAAAAATCTGAAAATTTTTGATTCCAAATATTCAGAGTTTGGCATAAATTCAAATAGTTTCGTAGGGGTAGATTATAATACTCTTGGAAAAAATTGATTTTGAACAATAGTTTTCAAGATATCAGCAAATTCAGAAAATATAGCGGAAGCGGTGAGGGAAGCGGGGAGCAAAATTATCATAGAAATAATACAGATACCTGATTGCAAATGACATCAATCGATCAGGCATACTATATACTATCAGTGTACCAAATTTCAAAACAATTGAATAACAGATACAGATTTTATAGAGGAAAATCTGAAAATAGGCAAAATCTTCAATTTATTTCATAGGATATCCCTTAATAAAAAATCTGAAAATTTTTGATTTCAAATAATCAGAGTTTGGCATGGATTCAAATAGTTTGATAGATGTAGATTATAATACTATTGGAGAAAATTGATTTTGAACAATAGTTTTCGAGATATCAGCAAATTCAGAAAATATAGCGGAAGCGGAGAGGGAAGCGGGGAGCAAAATTATCATAGAAATAATACAGATACCTGATTGCAAATGACATCAATCGATCAGGCATACTATATACTATCAGTGTACCAAATTTCAAAGCAATTGAATAACAGATACAGATTTTATAGAGGAAAATCTGAAAATAGGCAAAATCTTTAATTTATTTCATAGGATATCCCTTAATAAAAAATCTGAAAATTTTTGATTCCAAATATTCAGAGTTTGGCATAAATTCAAATAGTTTCGTAGGGGTAGATTATAATACTCTTGGAGAAAATTGATTTTGAACAATAGTTTTCGAGATATCAGCAAATTCAGAAAATATAGCGGAAGCGGAGAGGGAAGCGGGGAGCAAAATTATCATAGAAATAATACAGATACCTGATTGCAAATGACATCAATCGATCAGGCATACTATATACTATCAGTGTACCAAATTTCAAAGCAATTGAATAACAGATACAGATTTTATAGAGGAAAATCTGAAAATAGGCAAAATCTTTAATTTATTTCATAGGATATCCCTTAATAAAAAAGCTGAAAATTTTTGATTCCAAATATTCAGAGTTTGGCATAAATTCAAATAGTTTCGTAGGGGTAGATTATAATACTCTTGGAAAAAATTGATTTTGAACAATAGTTTTCAAGATATCAGCAAATTCAGAAAATATAGCGGAAGCGGTGAGGGAAGCGGGGAGCAAAATTATCATAGAAATAATACAGATACCTGATTGCAAATGACACCAATCGATCAGGCATACTATATACTATCAGTGTACCAAATTTCAAAACAATTGAATAACAGATACAGATTTTATAGAGGAAAATCTGAAAATAGGCAAAATCTTCAATTTATTTCATAGGATATCCCTTAATAAAAAATCTGAAAATTTTTGATTTCAAATATTCAGAGTTTGGCATGGATTCAAATAGTTTGATAGGGGTAGATTATAATACTATTGGAGAAAATTGATTTTGAACAATTGTTTTCGAGATATCAGCAAATTCAGAAAATATAGCGGAAGCGGAGAGGGAAGCGGGGAGCAAAATTATCATAGAAATAATACAGATACCTGATTGCAAATGACATCAATCGATCAGGCATACTATATACTATCAGTGTTCAAAATTTCGAAGCAATTGAATAACAGATACAGATTTTATAGAGGAAAATCTGAAAATAGGCAAAATCTTTAATTTATTTCATAGGATATCCCTTAATAAAAAATCTGAAAATTTTTGATTTCAAATATTCAGAGTTTGGCATGGATTCAAATA
Organism: Dromius quadrimaculatus; assembly: GCA_963989225.1. Lineage (NCBI taxonomy): Eukaryota > Metazoa > Arthropoda > Insecta > Coleoptera > Carabidae > Dromius > Dromius quadrimaculatus. Next base: position 55,704,613 of record OZ022330.1, read on the forward strand.
GTGTCATAGGGGGAGATTATAATACTATTGGAAAAAATTGATTTTGAACAATAGTTTTCGAGATATCAGCAAATTCAGAAAATATAGCGGAAGCGGAGAGGGAAGCGGGGAGCAAAATTATCATAGAAATAATACAGATACCTGATTGCAAATGACATCAATCGATCAGGCATACTATATACTATCAGTGTACCAAATTTCAAAACAATTGAATAACAGATACAGATTTTATAGAGGAAAATCTGAAAATAGGCAAAATCTTTAATTTATTTCATGGGATATCCCTTAATAAAAAATCTGAAAATTTTTGATTTTAAATATTCAGAGTTTGGCATGGATTCAAATAGTTTCGTAGGGGTAGATTATAATACTCCTGGAGAAAATTGATTTTGAACAATAGTTTTCAAGATATCAGCAAATTCAGAAAATATAGCGGAAGCGGTGAGGGAAGCGGGGAGCAAAATTATCATAGAAATAATACAGATACCTGATTGCAAATGACATCAATCGATCAGGCATACTATATACTATCAGTGTACCAAATTTCAAAACAATTGAATGACAGATACAGATTTTATAGAGGAAAATCTGAAAATAGGCAAAATCTTTAATTTATTTCATAGGATATCCCTTAATAAAAAATCTGAAAATTTTTGATTCCAAATATTCAGAGTTTGGCATAAATTCAAATAGTTTCGTAGGGGTAGATTATAATACTCTTGGAAAAAATTGATTTTGAACAATAGTTTTCAAGATATCAGCAAATTCAGAAAATATAGCGGAAGCGGTGAGGGAAGCGGGGAGCAAAATTATCATAGAAATAATACAGATACCTGATTGCAAATGACATCAATCGATCAGGCATACTATATACTATCAGTGTACCAAATTTCAAAACAATTGAATAACAGATACAGATTTTATAGAGGAAAATCTGAAAATAGGCAAAATCTTCAATTTATTTCATAGGATATCCCTTAATAAAAAATCTGAAAATTTTTGATTTCAAATATTCAGAGTTTGGCATGGATTCAAATAGTTTCGTAGGGGTAGATTATAATACTCTTGGAGAAAATTGATTTTGAACAATAGTTTTCGAGATATCAGCAAATTCAGAAAATATAGCGGAAGCGGTGAGGGAAGCGGGGAGCAAAATTATCATAGAAATAATACAGATACCTGATTGCAAATGACATCAATCGATCAGGCATACTATATACTATCAGTGTTCAAATTTTCAAAGCAATTGAATAACAGATACAGATTTTATAGAGGAAAATCTGAAAATAGGCAAAATCTTTAATTTATTTCATAGGATATCCCTTAATAAAAAATCTGAAAATTTTTGATTTCAAATATTCAGAGTTTGGCAAAGATTCAAATAGTTTCGTAGGGGTAGATTATAATACTCTTGGAGAAAATTGATTTTGAACAATAGTTTTCGAGATATCAGCAAATTCAGAAAATATAGCGGAAGCGGAGAGGGAAGCGGGGAGCAAAATTATCATAGAAATAATACAGATACCTGATTGCAAATGACATCAATCGATCAGGCATACTATATACTATCAGTGTACCAAATTTCAAAGCAATTGAATAACAGATACAGATTTTATAGAGGAAAATCTGAAAATAGGCAAAATCTTTAATTTATTTCATAGGATATCCCTTAATAAAAAATCTGAAAATTTTTGATTTCAAATATTCAGAGTTTGGCATGGATTTGAATAGTTTCGTAGGGGTAGATTATAATACTCTTGGAGAAAATTGATTTTGAACAATAGTTTTCGAGATATCAGCAAATTCAGAAAAAATAGCGGTAGCGGAGAGGGAAGCGGGGAGCAAAATTATCATAGAAATAATACAGATACCTGATTGCAAATGACATCAATCGATCAGGCATACTATATACTATCAGTGTACCAAATTTCAAAGCAATTGAATAACAGATACAGATTTTATAGAGGAAAATCTGAAAATAGGCAAAATCTTTAATTTATTTCATAGGATATCCCTTAATAAAAAATCTGAAAATTTTTGATTTCAAATATTCAGAGTTTGGCATGGATTCAAATAGTTTAGTAAGGGTGGATTATAATACTATTGGAGAAAATTGATTTTGAACAATAGTTTTCGAGATATCAGCAAATTCAGAAAATATAGCGGTAGCGGAGAGGGAAGCGGGGAGCAAAATTATCATAGAAATAATACAGATACCTGATTGCAAATGACATCAATCGATCAGGCATACTATATACTATCAGTGTACCAAATTTCGAAACAATTGAATAACAGATACAGATTTTATAGAGGAAAATCTGAAAATAGGCAAAATCTCTAATTTATTTCATAGGATATCCCTTAATAAAAAATCTGAAAATTTTTGATTTCAAATATTCAGAGTTTGGCATGGATTCAAATAGTTTCGTAGGGGTAGATTATAATACTCTTGGAGAAAATTGATTTTGAACAATAGTTTTCGAGATATCAGCAAATTCAGAAAATATAGCGGAAGCGGAGAGGGAAGCGGGGAGCAAAATTATCATAGAAATAATACAGATACCTGATTGCAAATGACATCAATCGATCAGGCATACTATATACTATCAGTGTACCAAATTTCAAAGCAATTGAATAACAGATACAGATTTTATAGAGGAAAATCTGAAAATAGGCAAAATCTTTAATTTATTTCATAGGATATCCCTTAATAAAAAATCTGAAAATTTTTGATTTCAAATATTCAGAGTTTGGCATGGATTCAAATAGTTTCATAGGGGTAGATTATAATACTATTGGAGAAAATTGATTTTGAACAATACTTTTCGAGATATCAGCAAATTCAGAAAATATAGCGGAAGCGGAGAGGGAAGCGGGGAGCAAAATTATCATAGAAATTATACAGATACCTGATTGCAAATGACATCAATCGATCAGGCATACTATATACTATCAGTGTACCAAATTTCAAAACAATTGAATAACAGATACAGATTTTATAGAGGAAAATCTGAGAATTGGCAAAATCTTTAATTTATTTCATAGGATATCCCTTAATAAAAAATCTGAAAATTTTTGATTTCAAATATTCAGAGTTTGGCATGGATTCAAATAGTTTCATAAGGGTAGATTATAATACTATTGGAGAAAATTGATTTTGAACAATAGTTTTCGAGATATCAGCAAATTCAAAAAATATAGCGGTAGCGGAGAGGGAAGCGGGGAGCAAAATTATCATAGAAATAATACAGATACCTGATTGCAAATGACATCAATCGATCAGGCATACTATATACGATCAGTGTACCAAATTTCAAAGCAATTGAATAACAGATACAGATTTTATAGAGGAGAATCTGAAAATTGGCAAAATCTTAAATTTATTTCATAGGATATCCCTTAATAAAAAATCTGAAAATTTTTGATTTCAAATATTCAGAGTTTGGCATAGATTCAAATAGTTCCGTAGGGGTAGATTATAATACTCTTGGAGAAAATTGATTTTGAACAATAGTTTTCAAGATATCAGCAGATTCAGAAAATATAGCGGAAGCGGTGAGGGAAGCGGGGAGCAAAATTACCATAGAAATAATACAGATACCTGATTGCAAATAACATCAATCGATCAGGCATACTATATACTATCAGTGTTCAAATTTTCAAAGCAATTGAATAACAGATACTGATTTTATAGAGGAAAATCTGAAAATAGGCAAAATCTTTAATTTATTTCATAGGATATCCCTTAATAAAAAATCTGAAAATTTTTGATTTCAAATATTCAGAGTTTGGCAAAGATTCAAACAGTTTCGTAGGGGTAGATTATAATACTCTTGGAGAAAATTGATTTTGAACAATAGTTTTCGAGATATCAGCAAATTCAGAAAATATAGCGGAAGCGGAGAGGGAAGCGGGGAGCAAAATTATCATAGAAATAATACAGATACCTGATTGCAAATGACATCAATTGATCAGGCATACTATAAACTATCAGTGTTCAAAATTTCAAAGCAATTGAATAACAGATACAGATTTTATAGAGGAAAATCTGAAAATAGGCAAAATCTCTAATTTATTTCATAGGATATCCCTTAATAAAAAATCTGAAAATTTTTGATTTCAAATATTCAGAGTTTGGCATGGATTCAAATAGTTTCGTAGGGGTAGATTATAATACTCTTGGAGAAAATTGATTTTGAACAATAGTTTTCGAGATATCAGCAAATTCAGAAAATATAGCGGAAGCGGAGAGGGAAGCGGGGAGCAAAATTATCATAGAAATAATACAGATACCTGATTGCAAATGACATCAATCGATCAGGCATACTATATACTATCAGTGTACCAAATTTCAAAGCAATTGAATAACAGATACAGATTTTATAGAGGAAAATCTGAAAATAGGCAAAATCTTTAATTTATTTCATAGGATATCCCTTAATAAAAAATCTGAAAATTTTTGATTTCAAATATTCAGAGTTTGGCATGGATTCAAATAGTTTCGTAGGGGTAGATTATAATACTCTTGGAGAAAATTGATTTTGAACAATAGTTTTCGAGATATCAGCAAATTCAGAAAATATAGCGGTAGCGGAGAGGGAAGCGGGGAGCAAAATTATCATAGAAATAATACAGATACCTGATTGCAAATGACATCAATCGATCAGGCATACTATATACTATCAGTGTTCAAAATGTCAAAGCAATTGAATAACAGATACAGATTTTATAGAGGAAAATCTGAAAATAGGCAAAATCTTTAATTTATTTCATAGGATATCCCTTAATAAAAAATCTGAAAATTTTTGATTTCAAATATTCAGAGTTTGGCAAAGATTCAAATAGTTTCGTAGGGGTAGATTATAATACTCTTGGAGAAAATTGATTTTGAACAATAGTTTTCGAGATATCAGCAAATTCAGAAAATATAGCGGTAGCGGAGAGGGAAGCGGGGAGCAAAATTATCATAGAAATAATACAGATACCTGATTGCAAATGACATCAATCGATCAGGCATACTATATACTATCAGTGTTCAAAATGTCAAAGCAATTGAATAACAGATACAGATTTTATAGAGGAAAATCTGAAAATAGGCAAAATCTTTAATTTATTTCATAGGATATCCCTTAATAAAAAATCTGAAAATTTTTGATTTCAAATATTCAGAGTTTGGCATGGATTCAAATAGTTTCGTAAGGGTAGATTATAATACTATTGGAGAAAATTGATTTTGAACAATAGTTTTCGAGATATCAGCAAATTCAGAAAATATAGCGGTAGCGGAGAGGGAAGCGGGGAGCAAAATTATCATAGAAATAATATAGATACCTGATTGCAAATGACATCAATCGATCAGGCATACTATATACTATCAGTGTACCAAATTTCGAAACAATTGAATAACAGATACAGATTTTATAGAGGAAAATCTGAAAATAGGCGAAATCTTTAATTTATTCCATAGGATATCCCTTAATAAAAAATCTGAAAATTTTTGATTTCAAATATTCAGAGTTTGGCATGGATTCAAATAGTTTCGTAGGGGAAGATTATAATACTCTTGGAGAAAATTGATTTTGAACAATAGTTTTCGAGATATCAGCAAATTCAGAAAATATAGCGGAAGCGGAGAGGGAAGCGGGGAGCAAAATTATCATAGAAATAATACAGATACCTGATTGCAAATGACATCAATCGATCAGGCATACTATATACTATCAGTGTACCAAATTTCAAAGCAATTGAATAACAGATACAGATTTTATAGAGGAAAATCTGAAAATAGGCAAAATCTTTAATTTATTTCATAGGATATCCCTTAATAAAAAATCTGAAAATTTTTGATTTCAAATATTCAGAGTTTGGCATGGATTCAAATAGTTTCGTAGGGGTAGATTATAATACTCTTGGAGAAAATTGATTTTGAACGATAGTTTTCGAGATATCAGCAAATTTAGTAAATATAGCGGAAGCGGAGAGGGAAGCGGGGAGCAAAATTATCATAGAAATAATACAGATACCTGATTGCAAATGACATCAATCGATCAGGCATACTATATACTATCAGTGTTCAAAATTTCAAAGCAATTGAATAACAGATACAGATTTTATAGAGGAAAATCTGAAAATAGGCAAAATCTTTAATTTATTTCATAGGATATCCCTTAATAAAAAATCTGAAAATTTTTGATTTCAAATATTCAGAGTTTGGCATGGATTCAAATAGTTTCGTAGGGGTAGATTATAATACTCTTGGAGAAAATTGATTTTGAACAATAGTTTTCGAGATATCAGCAAATTCAGAAAATATAGCGGAAGCGGAGAGGGAAGCGGGGAGCAAAATTATCATAGAAATAATACAGATACCTGATTGCAAATGACATCAATCGATCAGGCATACTATATACTATCAGTGTACCAAATTTCAAAACAATTGAATAACAGATACAGATTTTATAGAGGAAAATCTGAAAATAGGCAAAATCTTTAATTTATTTCATAGGATATCCCTTAATAAGAAATCTGAAAATTTTTGATTTCAAATATTCAGAGTTTGGCATGGACTCAAATAGTTTCGTAGGGGTAGATTATAATACTCTTGGAGAAAATTGATTTTGAACAATAAATTTCGAGATATCAGCAAATTCAGAAAATATAGCGGAAGCGGAGAGGGAAGCGGGAAGCAAAATTATCATAGAAATAATACAGATACCTGATTGCAAATGACATCAATCGATCAGGCATACTATATACTATCAGTGTTCAAAATTTCAAAGCAATTGAATAACAGATACAGATTTTATAGAGGAAAATCTGAAAATAGGCAAAATCTTTAATTTATTTCATAGGATATCCCTTAATAAAAAATCTGAAAATTTTTGATTTCAAATATTCAGAGTTTGGCATGGATTCAAATAGTTTCGTAGGGGTAGATTATAATACTCTTGGAGAAAATTGATTTTGAACGATAGTTTTCGAGATATCAGCAAATTTAGAAAATATAGCGGAAGCGGAGAGGGAAGCGGGGAGCAAAATTATCATAGAAATAATACAGATACCTGATTGCAAATGACATCAATCGATCAGGCATACTATATACTATCAGTGTTCAAAATTTCAAAGCAATTGAATAACAGATACAGATTTTATAGAGGAAAATCTGAAAATAGGCAAAATCTCTAATTTATTTCATAGGATATCCCTTAATAAAAGATCTGAAAATTTTTGATTTCAAATATTCAGAGTTTGGCATGGATTCAAATAGTTTCGTAGGGGTAGATTATAATACTCTTGGAGAAAATTGATTTTGAACAATAGTTTTCGAGATATCAGCAAATTCAGAAAATATAGCGGAAGCGGAGAGGGAAGCGGGGAGCAAAATTATCATAGAAATAATACAGATACCTGATTGCAAATGACATCAATCGATCAGGCATACTATATACTATCAGTGTACCAAATTTCAAAGCAATTGAATAACAGATACAGATTTTATAGAGGAAAATCTGAAAATAGGCAAAATCTTTAATTTATTTCATAGGATATCCCTTAATAAAAAATCTGAAAATTTTTGATTTCAAATATTCAGAGTTTGGCATGGATTCAAATATTTTCGTAGGGGTAGATTATAATACTCTTGGAGAAAATTGATTTTGAACGATAGTTTTCGAGATATCAGCAAATTTAGAAAATATAGCGGAAGCGGAGAGGGAAGCGGGAAGCAAAATTATCATAGAAATAATACAGATACCTGATTGCAAATGACATCAATCGATCAGGCATACTATATACTATCAGTGTTCAAAATTTCAAAGCAATTGAATAACAGATACAGATTTTATAGAGGAAAATCTGAAAATAGGCAAAATCTTTAATTTATTTCATAGGATATCCCTTAATAAAAAATCTGAAAATTTTTGATTTCAAATATTCAGAGTTTGGCATGGATTCAAATAGTTTCGTAGGGGTAGATTATAATACTCTTGGAGAAAATTGATTTTGAACGATAGTTTTCGAGATATCAGCAAATTTAGAAAATATAGCGGAAGCGGAGAGGGAAGCGGGGAGCAAAATTATCATAGAAATAATACAGATACCTGATTGCAAATGACATCAATCGATCAGGCATACTATATACTATCAGTGTTCAAAATTTCAAAGCAATTGAATAACAGATACAGATTTTATAGAGGAAAATCTGAAAATAGGCAAAATCTCTAATTTATTTCATAGGATATCCCTTAATAAAAAATCTGAAAATTTTTGATTTCAAATATTCAGAGTTTGGCATGGATTCAAATAGTTTCGTAGGGGTAGATTATAATACTCTTGGAGAAAATTGATTTTGAACAATAGTTTTCGAGATATCAGCAAATTCAGAAAATATAGCGGAAGCGGAGAGGGAAGCGGGGAGCAAAATTATCATAGAAATAATACAGATACCTGATTGCAAATGACATCAATCGATCAGGCATACTATATACTATCAGTGTACCAAATTTCAAAGCAATTGAATAACAGATACAGATTTTATAGAGGAAAAACTGAAAATAGGCAAAATCTTTAATTTATTTCATAGGATATCCCTTAATAAAAAATCTGAAAATTTTTGATTTCAAATATTCAGAGTTTGGCATGGATTCAAATAGTTTCGTAGGGGTAGATTATAATACTCTTGGAGAAAATTGATTTTGAACAATAGTTTTCGAGATATCAGCAAATTCAGAAAATATAGCGGTAGCGGAGAGGGAAGCGGGGAGCAAAATTATCATAGAAATAATACAGATACCTGATTGCAAGTGACATCAATCGATCAGGCATACTATATACTATCAGTGTTCAAAATTTCAAAGCAATTGAATAACAGATACAGATTTTATAGAGGAAAATCTGAAAATAGGCAAAATCTTTAATTTATTTCATAGGATATCCCTTAATAAAAAATCTGAAAATTTTTGATTTCAAATATTCAGAGTTTGGCATGGATTCAAATAGTTTCGTAGGGGTAGATTATAATACTCTTGGAGAAAATTGATTTTGAACAATAGTTTTCGAGATATCAGCAAATTCAGAAAATATTGCGGAAGCGGAGAGGGAAGCGGGGAGCAAAATTATCATAGAAATAATACAGATACCTGATTGCAAATGACATCAATCGATCAGGCATACTATATACTATCAGTGTTCAAAATTTCAGAGCAATTGAATAACAGATACAGATTTTATAGAGGAAAATCTGAAAATAGGCAAAATCTTTAATTTATTTCATAGGATATCCCTTAATAAAAAATCTGAAAATTTTTGATTTCAAATATTCAGAGTTTGGCATGGATTCAAATAGTTTCGTAGGGGTAGATTATAATACTCTTGGAGAAAATTGATTTTGAACAATAGTTTTCGAGATATCAGCAAATTCAGAAAATATAGCGGTAGCGGAGAGGGAAGCGGGGAGCAAAATTATCATAGAAATAATACAGATACCTGATTGCAAATGACATCAATCGATCAGGCATACTATATACTATCAGTGTTCAAAATTTCAAAGCAATTGAATAACAGATACAGATTTTATAGAGGAAAATCTGAAAATAGGCAAAATCTTTAATTTATTTCATAGGATATCCCTTAATAAAAAATCTGAAAATTATTGATTTCAAATATTCAGAGTTTGGCATGGATTCAAATAGTTTCGTAGGGGTAGATTATAATACTCTTGGAGAAAATTGATTTTGAACGATAGTTTTCGAGATATCAGCAAATTTAGAAAATATAGCGGAAGCGGAGAGGGAAGCGGGGAGCAAAATTATCATAGAAATAATACAGATACCTGATTGCAAATGACATCAATCGATCAGGCATACTATATACTATCAGTGTTCAAAATTTCAAAGCAATTGAATAACAGATACAGATTTTATAGAGGAAAATCTGAAAATAGGCAAAATCTTTAATTTATTTCATAGGATATCCCTTAATAAAAAATCTGAAAATTTTTGATTTCAAATATTCAGAGTTTGGCATGGATTCAAATAGTTTCGTCGGGGTAGATTATAATACTCTTGGAGAAAATTGATTTTGAACAATAGTTTTCGAGATATCAGCAAATTCAGAAAATATAGCGGAAGCGGAGAGGGAAGCGGGGAGCAAAATTATCATAGAAATAATACAGATACCTGATTGCAAATGACATCAATCGATCAGGCATACTATATACTATCAGTGTTCAAAATTTCAGAGCAATTGAATAACAGATACAGATTTTATAGAGGAAAATCTGAAAATAGGCAAAATCTTTAATTTATTTCATAGGATATCCCTTAATAAGAAATCTGAAAATTTTTGATTCCAAATATTCAGAGTTTGGCATGGATTCAAATAGTTTCGTAGGGGTAGATTATAATACTCTTGGAGAAAATTGATTTTGAACAATAGTTTTCGAGATATCAGCAAATTCAGAAAATATAGCGGAAGCGGAGAGGGAAGCGGGGAGCAAAATTATCATAAAAATAATACAGATACCTAATTGCAAATGACATCAATCGATCAGGCATACTATATACTATCAGTGTTCAAAATTTCAAAGCAATTGAATAACAGATACAGATTTTATAGAGGAAAATCTGAAAATAGGCAAAATCTTTAATTTATTTCATAGGATATCCCTTAATAAGAAATCTGAAAATTTTTGATTCCAAATATTCAGAGTTTGGCATGGATTCAAATAGTTTCGTAGGGGTAGATTATAATACTCTTGGAGAAAATTGATTTTGAACAATAGTTTTCGAGATATCAGCAAATTCAGAAAATATAGCGGTAGCGGAGAGGGAAGCGGGAAGCAAAATTATCATAGAAATAATACAGATACCTGATTGCAAATGACATCAATCGATCAGGCATACTATATACTATCAGTGTTCAAAATTTCAAAGCAATTGAATAACAGATACAGATTTTATAGAGGAAAATCTGAAAATAGGCAAAATCTTTAATTTATTTCATAGGATATCCCTTAATAAAAAATCTGAAAATTTTTGATTTCAAATATTCAGAGTTTGGCATGGATTCAAATAGTTTCGTAGGGGTAGATTATAATACTCTTGGAGAAAATTGATTTTGAACGATAGTTTTCGAGATATCAGCAAATTTAGAAAATATAGCGGAAGCGGAGAGGGAAGCGGGGAGCAAAATTATCATAGAAATAATACAGATACCTGATTGCAAATGACATCAATCGATCAGGCATACTATATACTATCAGTGTTCAAAATTTCAAAGCAATTGAATAACAGATACAGATTTTATAGAGGAAAATCTGAAAATAGGCAAAATCTCTAATTTATTTCATAGGATATCCCTTAATAAAAAATCTGAAAATTTTTGATTTCAGATATTCAGAGTTTGGCATGGATTCAAATAGTTTCGTAGGGGTAGATTATAATACTCTTGGAGAAAATTGATTTTGAACAATAGTTTTCGAGATATCAGCAAATTCAGAAAATATAGCGGAAGCGGAGAGGGAAGCGGGGAGCAAAATTATCATAGAAATAATACAGATACCTGATTGCAAATGACATCAATCGATCAGGCATACTATATACTATCAGTGTACCAAATTTCAAAGCAATTGAATAACAGATACAGATTTTATAGAGGAAAATCTGAAAATAGGCAAAATCTCTAATTTATTTCAAAGGATATCCCTTAATAAAGAATCTGAAAATTTTTGATTTCAAATATTCAGCGTTTGGCATGGATTCAAATAGTTTCGTAGGGGGAGATTATAATACTCTTGGAGAAAATTGATTTTGAACGATAGTTTTCGAGATATCAGCAAATTTAGAAAATATAGCGGAAGCGGAGAGGGAAGCGGGGAGCAAAATTATCATAGAAATAATACAGATACCTGATTGCAAATGACATCAATCGATCAGGCATACTATATACTATCAGTGTTCAAAATTTCAAAGCAATTGAATAACAGATACAGATTTTATAGAGGAAAATCTGAAAATAGGCAAAATCTCTAATTTATTTCATAGGATATCCCTTAATAAAAAATCTGAAAATTTTTGATTTCAAATATTCAGAGTTTGGCATGGATTCAAATAGTTTCGTAGGGGTAGATTATAATACTCTTGGAGAAAATTGATTTTGAACGATAGTTTTCGAGATATCAGCAAATTTAGAAAATATAGCGGAAGCGGAGAGGGAAGCGGGAAGCAAAATTATCATAGAAATAATACAGATACCTGATTGCAAATGACATCAATCGATCAGGCATACTATATACTATCAGTGTTCAAAATTTCAAAGCAATTGAATAACAGATACAGATTTTATAGAGGAAAATCTGAAAATAGGCAAAATCTTTAATTTATTTCATAGGATATCCCTTAATAAAAAATCTGAAAATTTTTGATTTCAAATATTCAGAGTTTGGCATGGATTCAAATAGTTTCGTAGGAGATATCAGCAAATTCAGAAAATATAGCGGAAGCGGAGAGGGAAGCGGGGAGCAAAATTATCATAGAAATAATACAGATACCTGATTGCAAATGACATCAATCGATCAGGCATACTATATACTATCAGTGTTCAAAATTTCAAAGCAATTGAATAACAGATACAGATTTTATAGAGGAAAATCTGAAAATAGGAAATCTTCAATTTATTTCATAGGATATCCCTTAATAAAAAATCTGAAAATTTTTGATTTCAAATATTCAGAGTTTGGCATGGATTCAAATGGTTTCGTAGGGGTAGATTATAATACTCTTGGAGAAAATTGATTTTGAACGATAGTTTTCGAGATATCAGCAAATTTAGAAAATATAGCGGAAGCGGAGAGGGAAGCGGGGAGCAAAATTATCATAGAAATAATACAGATACCTGATTGCAAATGACATCAATCGATCTGGCATACTATATACTATCAGTGTTCAAAATTTCAAAGCAATTGAATAACAGATACAGATTTTATAGAGGAAAATCTGAAAATAGGCAAAATCTCTAATTTATTTCATAGGATATCCCTTAATAAAAAATCTGAAAATTTTTGATTTCAAATATTTAGAGTTTGGCATGGATTCAAATAGTTTCGTAGGGGTAGATTATAATACTCTTGGAGAAAATTGATTTTGAACAATAGTTTTCGAGATATCAGCAAATTCAGAAAATATAGCGGAAGCGGAGAGGAAGCGGGGAGCAAAATTATCATAGAAATAATACAGATACCTGATTGCAAATGACATCAATCGATCAGGCATACTATATACTATCAGTGTACCAAATTTCAAAGCAATTGAATAACAGATACAGATTTTATAGAGGAAAATCTGAAAATAGGCAAAATCTTTAATTTATTTCATAGGATATCCCTTAATAAAAAATCTGAAGATTTTTGATTTCAAATATTCAGAGTTTGGCATGGATTCAAATAGTTTCGTAGGGGTAGATTATAATACTCTTGGAGCAAATTGATTTTGAACAATAGTTTTCGAGATATCAGCAAATTCAGAAAATATAGCGGTAGCGGAGAGGGAAGCGGGGAGCAAAATTATCATAGAAATAATACAGACACCTGATTGCAAATGACATCAATCGATCAGGCATACTATATACTATCAGTGTTCAAAATTTCAAAGCAATTGAATAACAGATACAGATTTTATAGAGGAAAATCTGAAAATAGGCAAAATCTTTAATTTATTTCATAGGATATCCCTTAATAAAAAATCTGAAAATTTTTGATTTCAAATATTCAGAGTTTGGCATGGATTCAAATAGTTTCGTAGGGGTAGATTATAATACTCTTGGAGAAAATTGATTTTGAACGATAGTTTTCGAGATATCAGCAAATTTAGAAAATATAGCGGAAGCGGAGAGGGAAGCGGGGAGCAAAATTATCATAGAAATAATACAGATACCTGATTGCAAATGACATCAATCGATCAGGCATACTATATACTATCAGTGTTCAAAATTTCAAAGCAATTGAATAACAGATACAGATTTTATAGAGGAAAATCTGAAAATAGGCAAAATCTCTAATTTATTTCATAGGATATCCCTTAATAAAAAATCTGAAAATTTTTGATCTCAAATATTCAGAGTTTGGCATGGATTCAAATAGTATCGTAGGGGTAAATTATAATACTCTTGGAGAAAATTGATTTTGAACAATAGTTTTCGAGATATCAGCAAATTCAGAAAATATAGCGGAAGCGGAGAGGGAAGCGGGGAACAAAATTATCATAGAAATAATACAGATACCTGATTGCAAATGACATCAATCGATCAGGCATACTATATACTATCAGTGTACCAAATTTCAAAGCAATTGAATAACAGATACAGATTTTATAGAGGAAAATCTGAAAATAGGCAAAATCTTTAATTTATTTCATAGGATATCCCTTAATAAAAAATCTGAAAATTTTTGATTTCAAATATTCAGAGTTTGGCATGGATTCAAATAGTTTCGTAGGGGTAGATTATAATACTCTTGGAGAAAATTGATTTTGAACAATAGTTTTCGAGATATCAGCAAATTCAGAAAATATAGCGGAAGCGGAGAGGGAAGCGGGGAGCAAAATTATCATAGAAATAATACAGATACCTGATTGCAAATGACATCAATCGATCAGGCATACTATATACTATCAGTGTTTAAAATTTCAAAGCAATTGAATAACAGATACAGATTTTATAGAGGAAAATCTGAAAATAGGCAAAATCTTTAATTTATTTCATAGGATATCCCTTAATAAAAAATCTGAAAATTTTTGATTTCAAATATTCAGAGTTTGGCATGGATTCGAATAGTTTCGTAGGGGTAGATTATAATACTCTTGGAGAAAATTGATTTTGAACGATAGTTTTCGAGATATCAGCAAATTTAGAAAATATAGCGGAAGCGGAGAGGGAAGCGGGGAGCAAAATTATCATAGAAATAATACAGATACCTGATTGCAAATGACATCAATCGATCAGGCATACTATATACTATCAGTGTTCAAAATTTCAGAGCAATTGAATAACAGATACAGATTTTATAGAGGAAAATCTGAAAATAGGCAAAATCTTTAATTTATTTCATAGGATATCCCTTAATAAGAAATCTGAAGATTTTTGATTCCAAATATTCAGAGTATGGCATAGATTAAAATAGTTGTGTGGGGGTAGATTATAATACTCTTGGGGAAAATTGATTTTGAACAATAGTTTTCGAGATATCAGCAAATTCAGAAAATATAGCGGAAGCGGAGAGGGAAGCGGGGAGCAAAATTATCATAGAAATAATACAGATACCTGATTGCAAATGACATCAATCGATCAGGCATACTATATACTATCAGTGTTCAAAGTTTCAAAGCAATTGAATAACAGATACAGATTTTATAGAGAAAAATCTGAAAATAGGCAAAATCTTTAATTTATTTCATAGGATATCCCTTAATAAGAAATCTGAAAATTTTTGATTTCAAATATTCAGAGTTTGGCATGGATTCAAATAGTTTCGTAGGGGTAGATTACAATACTCTTGGAGAAAATTGATTTTGAACAATAGTTTTCGAGATATCAGCAAATTCAGAAAATATAGCGGAAGCGGAGAGGGAAGCGGGGAGCAAAATTATCATAGAAATAATACAGATACCTGATTGCAAATGACATCAATCGATCAGGCATACTATATACTATCAGTGTTCAAAATTTCAAAGCAATTGAATAACAGATACAGATTTTATAGAGAAAAATCTGAAAATAGGCAAAATCTTTAATTTATTTCATAGGATATCCCTTAATAAGAAATCTGAAAATTTTTGATTTCAAATATTCAGAGTTTGGCATGGATTCAAATAGTTTCGTAGGGGTAGATTATAATACTCTTGGAGAAAATTGATTTTAAACAATAGTTTTCGAGATATCAGCAAATTCAGAAAATATAGCGGAAGCGGAGAGGGAAGCGGGGAGCAAAATTATCATAGAGATAATACAGATACCTGATTGCAAATGACATCAATCGATCAGGCATACTATATACTATCAGTGTTCAAAATTTCAAAGCAATTGAATAACAGATACAGATTTTATAGAGAAAAATCTGAAAATAGGCAAAATCTTTAATTTATTTCATAGGATATTCCTTAATAAGAAATCTGAAAATTTTTGATTTCAAATATTCAGAGTTTGGCATGGATTCAAATAGTTTCGTAGGGGTAGATTATAATACTCTTGGAGAAAATTGATTTTGAACAATAGTTTTCGAGATATCAGCAAATTCAGAAAATATAGCGGAAGCGGAGAGGGAAGCGGGGAGCAAAATTATCACAGAAATAATACAGATACCTGATTGCAAATGACATCAATCGATCAGGCATACTATATACTATCAGTGTTCAAAATTTCAAAGCAATTGAATAACAGATACAGATTTTATAGAGGAAAATCTGAAAATAGGCAAAATCTTTAATTTATTTCATAGGATATCCCTTAATAAGAAATCTGAAAATTTTTGATTTCAAATATTCAAAGTTTGGCATGGATTCAAATAGTTTCGTAGGGGTAGATTATAATACTCTTGGAGAAAATTGTTTTTGAACAATAGTTTTCGAGATATCAGCAAATTCAGGAAATATAGCGGAAGCGGAGAGAGAAGCGGGGAGCAAAATTATCATAGAAATAATACAGATACCTGATTGCAAGTGACATCAATCGATCAGGCATACTATATACTATCAGTGTTCAAAATTTCAAAGCAATTGAATAACAGATACAGATTTTATAGAGGAAAATCTGAAAATAGGCAAAATCTTTAATTTATTTCATAGGATATCCCTTAATAAAAAATCTGAAAATTTTTGATCTCAAATATTCAGAGTTTGGCATGGATTCAAATAGTTTCGTAGGGGTAAATTATAATACTCTTGGAGAAAATTGATTTTGAACAATAGTTTTCGAGATATCAGCAAATTCAGAAAATATAGCGGAAGCGGAGAGGGAAGCGGGGAACAAAATTATCATAGAAATAATACAGATACCTGATTGCAAATGACATCAATCGATCAGGCATACTATATACTATCAGTGTACCAAATTTCAAAGCAATTGAATAACAGATACAGATTTTATAGAGGAAAATCTGAAAATAGGCAAAATCTTTAATTTATTTCATAGGATATCCCTTAATAAAAAATCTGAAAATTTTTGATTTCAAATATTCAGAGTTTGGCATGGATTCAAATAGTTTCGTAGGGGTAGATTATAATACTCTTGGAGAAAATTGATTTTGAACAATAGTTTTCGAGATATCAGCAAATTCAGAAAATATAGCGGAAGCGGAGAGGGAAGCGGGGAGCAAAATTATCATAGAAATAATACAGATACCTGATTGCAAATGACATCAATCGATCAGGCATACTATATACTATCAGTGTACCAAATTTCAAAGCAATTGAATAACAGATACAGATTTTATAGAGGAAAATCTGAAAATAGGCAAAATCTTTAATTTATTTCATAGGATATCCCTTAATAAAAAATCTGAAAATTTTTGATTTCAAATATTCAGAGTTTGGCATGGATTCAAATAGTTTCGTAGGGGTAGATTATAATACTCTTGGAGAAAATTGATTTTGAACAATAGTTTTCGAGATATCAGCAAATTCAGAAAATATAGCGGAAGCGGAGAGGGAAGCGGGGAACAAAATTATCATAGAAATAATACAGATACCTGATTGCAAATGACATCAATCGATCAGGCATACTATATACTATCAGTGTTCAAAATTTCAGAGCAATTGAATAACAGATACAGATTTTATAGAGGAAAATCTGAAAATAGGCAAAATCTTTAATTTATTTCATAGGATATCCCTTAATAAGAAATCTGAAGATTTTTGATTCCAAATATTCAGAGTATGGCATAGATTAAAATAGTTGTGTGGGGGTAGATTATAATACTCTTGGAGAAAATTGATTTTGAACAATAGTTTTCGAGATATCAGCAAATTCAGAAAATATAGCGGAAGCGGAGAGGGAAGCGGGGAGCAAAATTATCATAGAAATAATACAGATACCTGATTGCAAATGACATCAATCGATCAGGCATACTATATACTATCAGTGTTCAAAGTTTCAAAGCAATTGAATAACAGATACAGATTTTATAGAGAAAAATCTGAAAATAGGCAAAATCTTTAATTTATTCCATAGGATATCCCTTAATAAGAAATCTGAAAATTTTTGATTTCAAATATTCAGAGTTTGGCATGGATTCAAATAGTTTCGTAGGGGTAGATTATAATACTCTTGGAGAAAATTGATTTTGAACAATAGTTTTCGAGATATCAGCAAATTCAGAAAATATAGCGGAAGCGGAGAGGGAAGCGGGGAGCAAAATTATCATAGAAATAATACAGATACCTGATTGCAAATGACATCAATCGATCAGGCATACTATATACTATCAGTGTTCAAAATTTCAAAGCAATTGAATAACAGATACAGATTTTATAGAGAAAAATCTGAAAATAGGCAAAATCTTTAATTTATTTCATAGGATATCCCTTAATAAGAAATCTGAAAATTTTTGATTTCAAATATTCAGAGTTTGGCATGGATTCAAATAGTTTCGTAGGGGTAGATTATAATACTCTTGGAGAAAATTGATTTTGAACAATAGTTTTCGAGATATCAGCAAATTCAGAAAATATAGCGGAAGCGGAGAGGGAAGCGGGGAGCAAAATTATCATAGAGATGATACAGATACCTGATTGCAAATGACATCAATCGATCAGGCATACTATATACTATCAGTGTTCAAAATTTCAAAGCAATTGAATAACAGATACAGATTTTATAGAGAAAAATCTGAAAATAGGCAAAATCTTTAATTTATTTCATAGGATATTCCTTAATAAGAAATCTGAAAATTTTTGATTTCAAATATTCAGAGTTTGGCATGGATTCAAATAGTTTCGTAGGGGTAGATTATAATACTCTTGGAGAAAATTGATTTTGAACAATAGTTTTCGAGATATCAGCAAATTCAGAAAATATAGCGGAAGCGGAGAGGGAAGCGGGGAGCAAAATTATCACAGAAATAATACAGATACCTGATTGCAAATGACATCAATCGATCAGGCATACTATATACTATCAGTGTTCAAAATTTCAAAGCAATTGAATAACAGATACAGATTTTATAGAGGAAAATCTGAAAATAGGCAAAATCTTTAATTTATTTCATAGGATATCCCTTAATAAGAAATCTGAAAATTTTTGATTTCAAATATTCAAAGTTTGGCATGGATTCAAATAGTTTCGTAGGGGTAGTTTATAATACTCTTGGAGAAAATTGATTTTGAACAATAGTTTTCGAGATATCAGCAAATTCAGGAAATATAGCGGAAGCCGTGAGGGAAGCGGGGAGCAAAATTATCATAGAAATAATACAGATACCTGATTGCAAGTGACATCAATCGATCAGGCATACTATATACTATCAGTGTTCAAAATTTCAAAGCAATTGAATAACAGATACAGATTTTATAGAGGAAAATCTGAAAATAGGCAAAATCTTTAATTTATTTCATAGGATATCCCTTAATAAGAAATCTGAAAATTTTAGATTTCAAATATTCAGAGTTTGGCATAGATTTAAATAGTTTCGTAGGGGTAGATTATAATACTCTTGAAAAAAATTGATTTTGAACAATAGTTTTCGAGATATCAGCAAATTCAGAAAATATAGCGGAAGCGGAGAGGGAAGCGGGGAGCAAAATTATCATGGAAATAATACAGATACCTGATTGCAAATGACATCAATCGATCAGGCATACTATATACTATCAGTGTTCAAAATTTCGAAGCAATTGAATAACAGATACAGATTTTATAGAGAAAAATCTGAAAATAGGCAAAATCTTTAATTTATTTCATAGGATATCCCTTAATAAGAAATCTGAAAATTTTTGATTTCAAATATTCAGAGTTTGGCATGGATTCAAATAGTTTCGTAGGGGTAGATTATAATACTCTTGGAGAAAATTGATTTTGAACAATAGTTTTCGAGATATCAGCAAATTCAGAAAATATAGCGGAAGCGGAGAGGGAAGCGGGGAGCAAAATTATCATAGAAATAATACAGATACCTGATTGCAAGTGACATCAATCGATCAGGCATACTATATACTATCAGTGTTCAAAATTTCAAAGCAATTGAATAACAGATACAGATTTTATAGAGGAAAATCTGAAAATAGGCAAAATCTTTAATTTATTTCATAGGATATCGCTTAATAAGAAATCTGAAAATTTTAGATTTCAAATATTCAGAGTTTGGCATAGATTTAAATAGTTTCGTACTGGTAGATTATAATACTCTTGGAGAAAATTGATTTTGAACAATAGTTTTCGAGATATCAGCAAATTCAGAAAATATAGCGGAAGCGGAGAGGGAAGCGGGGAGCAAAATTATCATGGAAATAATACAGATACCTGATTGCAAATGACATCAATCGATCAGGCATACTATATACTACCAGTGTTCAAAATTTCAAAGCAATTGAATAACAGATACAGATTTTATAGAGAAAAATCTGAAAATAGGCAAAATCTTTAATTTATTTCATAGGATATCCCTTAATAAGAAATCTGAAAATTTTTGATTTCAAATATTCAGAGTTTGGCATGGATTCAAATAGTTTCGTAGGGGTAGATTATAATACTCTTGGAGAAAATTGATTTTGAACAATAGTTTTCGAGATATCAGCAAATTCAGAAAACATAGCGGAAGCGGAGAGGGAAGCGGGGAGCAAAATTATCATAGAAATAATACAGATACCTGATTGCAAGTGACATCAATCGATCAGGCATACTATATACTATCAGTGTTCAAAATTTCAAAGCAATTGAATAACAGATACAGATTTTATAGAGGAAAATCTGAAAATAGGCAAAATCTTTAATTTATTTCATAAGATATCCCTTAATAAGAAATCTGAAAATTTTTGATTTCAAATATTCAGAGTTTGGCATAGACTTAAATAGTTTCGTAGGGGTAGATTATAATACTCTTGGAGAAAATTGATTTTGAACAATAGTTTTCGAGATATCAGCAAATTCAGAAAATATAGCGGAAGCGGAGAGGGAAGCGGGAAGCAAAATTATCATGGAAATAATACAGATACCTGATTGCAAATGACATCAATCGATCAGGCATACTATATACTATCAGTGTTCAAAATTTTAAAGCAATTGAATAACAGATACAGATTTTATAGAGAAAAATCTGAAAATAGGCAAAATCTTTAATTTATTTCATAGGATATCCCTTAATAAGAAATCTGAAAATTTTTGATTTCAAATATTCAGAGTTTGGCATGGATTCAAATAGTTTTGTAGGGGTAGATTATAATACTCTTGGAAAAAATTGATTTTGAACAATTGTTTTCGAGATATCAGCAAATTCAGAAAATATAGCGGAAGCGGAGAGGGAAGCGGGGAGCAAAATTATCATAGAAATAATACAGATACCTGATTGCAAATGACATCAATCGATCAGGCATACTATATACTATCAGTGTTCAGAATTTCAAAGCAATTGAATAACAGATACAGATTTTATAGAGAAAAATCTGAAAATAGGCAAAATCTTTAATTTATTTCATAGGATATCCCTTAATAAGAAATCTGAAAATTTTTGATTTTAAATATTCAGAGTTTGGCATGGATTCAAATAGTTTCGTAGGGGTAGATTATAATACTCTTGGAGAAAATTGATTTTGAACAATAGTTTTCGAGATATCAGCAAATTCAGAAAATATAGCGGAAGCGGAGAGGGAAGCGGGGAGCAAAATTATCATAGAAATAATACAGATACCTGATTGCGAATGACATCAATCGATCAGGCATACTATATACTATCAGTGTTCAAAATTTCAAAGCAATTGAATAACAGATACAGATTTTATAGAGAAAAATCTGAAAATAGGCAAAATCTTTGATTTATTTCATAGGATATCCCTTAATAAGAAATCTGAAAATTTTTGATTTCAAATATTCAGAGTTTGGCATGGATTCAAATAGTTTCGTAGGGGTTGATTATAATACTCTTGGAGAAAATTGATTTTGAACAATAGTTTTCGAGATATCAGCAAATTCAGAAAATATAGCGGAAGCGGAGAGGGAAGCGGGGAGCAAAATTATCATAGAAATAATACAGATACCTGATTGCAAATGACATCAATCGATCAGGCATACTATATACTATCAGTGTTCAAAATTTCAAAGCAATTGAATAACAGATACAGATTTTATAGAGAAAAATCTGAAAATAGGCAAAATCTTTAATTTATTTCATAGGATATCCCTTAATAAGAAATCTGAAAATTTTTGATTTCAAATATTCAGAGTTTGGCATGGATTCAAATAGTTTCGTAGGGGTAGATTATAATACTCTTGGAGAAAATTGATTTTGAACAATAGTTTTCGAGATATCAGCAAATTCAGAAAATATAGCGGAATCGGAGAGGGAAGCGGGGAGCAAAATTATCATAGAAATAATACAGATACCTGATTGCAAATGACATCAATCGATCAGGCATACTATATACTATCAGTGTTCAAAATTTCAAAGCAATTGAATAACAGATACAGATTTTATAGAGAAAAATCTGAAAATAGGCGAAATCTTTAATTTATTTCATAGGATATCCCTTAATAAGAAATCTGAAAATTTTTGATTTCAAATATTCAAAGTTTGGCATGGATTCAAATAGTTTCGTAGGGGTAGATTATAATACTCTTGGAGAAAATTGATTTTGAACAATAGTTTTCGAGATATCAGCAAATTCAGAAAATATAGCGGAAGCGGAGAGGGAAGCGGGGAGCAAAATTATCATAGAAATAATACAGATACCTGATTGCAAGTGACATCAATCGATCAGGCATACTATATACTATCAGTGTTCAAAATTTCAAAGCAATTGAATAACAGATACAGATTTTATAGAGGAAAATCTGAAAATAGGCAAAATCTTTAATTTATTTCATAGGATATCCCTTAATAAGAAATCTGAAAATTTTTGATCTCAAATATTCAAAGTTTGGCATGGATTCGAATAGTTTCGTAGGGGTAGATTATAATACTCTTGGAGAAAATTGATTTTGAACAATAGTTTTCGAGATATCAGCAAATTCAGAAAATATAGCGGAAGCGGAGAGGGAAGCGGGGAGCAAAATTATCATAGAAATAATACAGATACCTGATTGCAAGTGACATCAATCGATCAGGCATACTATATACTATCAGTGTTCAAAATTTCAAAGCAATTGAATAACAGATACAGATTTTATAGAGGAAAATCTGAAAATAGGCAAAATCTTTAATTTATTTCATAGGATATCCCTTAATAAGAAATCTGAAAATTTTTGATTTCAAATATTCAAAGTTTGGCATGGATTCAAATAGTTTCGTAGGGGTAGATTATAATACTCTTGGAGAAAATTGATTTTGAACAATAGTTTTCGAGATATCAGCAAATTCAGAAAATATAGCGGAAGCGGAGAGGGAAGCGGGGAGCAAAATTATCATAGAAATAATACAGATACCTGATTGCAAGTGACATCAATCGATCAGGCATACTATATACTATCAGTGTTCAAAATTTCAAAGCAATTGAATAACAGATACAGATTTTATAGAGGAAAATCTGAAAATAGGCAAAATCTTTAATTTATTTCATAGGATATCCCTTAATAAGAAATCTGAAAATTTTTGATTTCTAATATTCAGAGTTTGGCATGGATTCAAATAGTTTCGTAGGGATAGATTATAATACTCTTGGAGAAAATTGATTTTGAACAATTGTTTTCGAGATATCAGCAAATTCAGAAAATATAGCGGAAGCGGAGAGGGAAGCGGGGAGCAAAATTATCATAGAAATAATACAGATACCTGATTGCAAGTGACATCAATCGATCAGGCATACTATATACTATCAGTGTTCAAAATTTCAAAGCAATTGAATAACAGATACAGATTTTATAGAGGAAAATCTGAAAATAGGCAAAATCTTTAATTTATTTCATAGGATATCCCTTAATAAGAAATCTGAAAATTTTTGATCTCAAATATTCAAAGTTTGGCATGGATTCGAATAGTTTCGTAGGGGTAGATTATAATACTCTTGGAGAAAATTGATTTTGAACAATAGTTTTCGAGATATCAGCAAATTCAGAAAATATAGCGGAAGCGGAGAGGGAAGCGGGGAGCAAAATTATCATAGAAATAATACAGATACCTGATTGCAAATGACATCAATCGATCAGGCATACTATATACTATCAGTGTTCAAAATTTCAAAGCAATTGAATAACAGATACAGATTTTATAGAGGAAAATCTGAAAATAGGCAAAATCTTTAATTTATTTCATAGGATATCCCTTAATAAGAAATCTGAAAATTTTTGATCTCAAATATTCAAAGTTTGGCATGGATTCGAATAGTTTCGTAGGGGTAGATTATAATACTCTTGGAGAAAATTGATTTTGAACAATAGTTTTCGAGATATCAGCAAATTCAGAAAATATAGCGGAAGCGGAGAGGGAAGCGGGGAGCAAAATTATCATAGAAATAATACAGATACCTGATTGCAAGTGACATCAATCGATCAGGCATACTATATACTATCAGTGTTCAAAATTTCAAAGCAATTGAATAACAGATACAGATTTTATAGAGGAAAATCTGAAAATAGGCAAAATCTTTAATTTATTTCATAGGATATCCCTTAATAAGAAATCTGAAAATTTTTGATTTCAAATATTCAAAGTTTGGCATGGATTCAAATAGTTTCGTAGGGGTAGATTATAATACTCTTGGAGAAAATTGATTTTGAACAATAGTTTTCGAGATATCAGCAAATTCAGAAAATATAGCGGAAGCGGAGAGGGAAGCGGGGAGCAAAATTATCATAGAAATAATACAGATACCTGATTGCAAGTGACATCAATCGATCAGGCATACTATATACTATCAGTGTTCAAAATTTCAAAGCAATTGAATAACAGATACAGATTTTATAGAGGAAAATCTGAAAATAGGCAAAATCTTTAATTTATTTCATAGGATATCCCTTAATAAGAAATCTGAAAATTTTTGATTTCTAATATTCAGAGTTTGGCATGGATTCAAATAGTTTCGTAGGGATAGATTATAATACTCTTGGAGAAAATTGATTTTGAACAATTGTTTTCGAGATATCAGCAAATTCAGAAAATATAGCGGAAGCGGAGAGGGAAGCGGGGAGCAAAATTATCATAGAAATAATACAGATACCTGATTGCAAATGACATCAATCGATCAGGCATACTATATACTATCAGTGTTCAAAATTTCAAAGCAATTGAATAACAGATACAGATTTTATAGAGGAAAATCTGAAAATAGGCAAAATCTTTAATTTATTTCATAGGATATCCCTTAATAAAAAATCTGAAAATTTTTGATTTCAAATATTCAGAGTTTGGCATGGATTCAAATAGTTTCGTAGGGGTAGATTATAATACTCTTGGAAAAAATTGATTTTGAACAATAGTTTTCGAGATATCAGCAAATTCAGAAAATATAGCGGAAGCGGAGAGGGAAGCGGGGAGCAAAATTATCATAGAAATAATACAGATACCTGATTGCAAATGACATCAATCGATCAGGCATACTATATACTATCAGTGTACCAAATTTCAAAGCAATTGAATAACAGATACAGATTTTATAGAGGAAAATCTGAAAATAGGCAAAATCTTTAATTTATTTCATAGGATATCCCTTAATAAAAAATCTGAAAATTTTTGATTTCAAATATTCAGAGTTTGGCATAGAGTTGAATAGTTTCGTAGGGGTAGATTATAATACTCTTGGAGAAAATTGATTTTGAACAATAGTTTTCGAGATATCAGCAAATTCAGAAAATATAGCGGAAGCGGAGAGGGAAGCGGGGAGCAAAATTATCATAGAAATAATACAGATACCTGATTGCAAGTGACATCAATCGATCAGGCATACTATATACTATCAGTGTTCAAAATTTCAAAGCAATTGAATAACAGATACAGATTTTATAGAGGAAAATCTGAAAATAGGCAAAATCTTTAATTTATTTCATAAGAAATCTGAAAATTTTTGATTTCAAATATTCAAAGTTTGGCATGGATTCAAATAGTTTCGTAGGGGTAGATTATAATACTCTTGGAGAAAATTGATTTTGAACAATAGTTTTCGAGATATCAGCAAATTCAGAAAATATAGCGGAAGCGGAGAGGGAAGCGGGGAGCAAAATTATCATAGAAATAATACAGATACCTGATTGCAAATGACATCAATCGATCAGGCATACTATATACTATCAGTGTTCAAAATTTCAAAGCAATTGAATAACAGATACAGATTTTATAGAGGAAAATCTGAAAATAGGCAAAATCTTTAATTTATTTCATAGGATATCCCTTAATGAAAAATCTGAAAATTTTTGATTTCAAATATTCAGAGTTTGGCATAGATTTAAATAGTTTCGTAGGGGTAGATTATAATACTCTTGGAGAAAATTGATTTTGAACAATAGTTTTCGAGATATCAGCAAATTCAGAAAATATAGCGGAAGCGGAGAGGGAAGCGGGGAGCAAAATTATCATAGAAATAATACAGATACCTGATTGCAAGTGACATCAATCGATCAGGCATACTATATACTATCAGTGTTCAAAATTTCAAAGCAATTGAATAACAGATACAGATTTTATAGAGGAAAATCTGAAAATAGGCAAAATCTTTAATTTATTTCATAGGATATCCCTTAATAAGAAATCTGAAAATTTTTGATTTCAAATATTCAGAGTTTGGCATAGATTTAGATAGTTTGTAGGGGTAGATTTTAATACTCTTGGAGAAAATTGATTTTGAACAATAGTTTTCGAGATATCAGCAAATTCAGAAAATATAGCGGAAGCGGAGAGGGAAGCGGGGAGCAAAATTATCATAGGAATAATACAGATACCTGATTGCAAGTGACATCAATCGATCAGGCATACTATATACTATCAGTGTTCAAAATTTCAAAGCAATTGAATAACAGATACAGATTTTATAGAGGAAAATCTGAAAATAGGCAAAATCTTTAATTTATTTCATAGGATATCCCTTAATAAGAAATCTGAAAATTTTTGATTTCAAATATTCAAAGTTTGGCATGGATTCAAATAGTTTCGTAGGGGTAGATTATAATACTCTTGGAGAAAATTGATTTTGAACAATAGTTTTCGAGATATCAGCAAATTCAGAAAATATAGCGGAAGCGGAGAGGGAAGCGGGGAGCAAAATTATCATAGAAATAATACAGATACCTGATTGCAAGTGACATCAATCGATCAGGCATACTATATACTATCAGTGTTCAAAATTTCGAAGCAATTGAATAACAGATACAGATTTTATAGAGGAAAATCTGAAAATAGGCAAAATCTTTAATTTATTTCATAGGATATCCCTTAATAAGAAATCTGAAAATTTTTGATTTCAAATATTCAAAGTTTGGCATGGATTCAAATAGTTTCGTAGGGGTAGATTATAATACTCTTGGAGAAAATTGATTTTGAACAATAGTTTTCGAGATATCAGCAAATTCAGAAAATATAGCGGAAGCGGAGAGGGAAGCGGGGAGCAAAATTATCATAGAAATAATACAGATACCTGATTGCAAGTGACATCAATCGATCAGGCATACTATATACTATCAGTGTTCAAAATTTCAAAGCAATTGAATAACAAATACAGATTTTATAGAGGAAAATCTGAAAATAGGCAAAATCTTTAATTTATTTCATAGGATATCCCTTAATAAGAAATCTGAAAATTTTTGATTTCAAATATTCAAAGTTTGGCATGGATTCAAATAGTTTCGTAGGGGTAGATTATAATACTCTTGGAGAAAATTGATTTTGAACAATAGTTTTCGAGATATCAGCAAATTCAGAAAATATAGCGGAAGCGGAGAGGGAAGCGGGGAGCAAAATTATCATAGAAATAATACAGATACCTGATTGCAAGTGACATCAATCGATCAGGCATACTATATACTATCAGTGTTCAAAATTTCAAAGCAATTGAATAACAGATACAGATTTTATAGAGGAAAATCTGAAAATAGGCAAAATCTTTAATTTATTTCATAGGATATCCCTTAATAAGAAATCTGAAAATTTTTGATTTCAAATATTCAAAGTTTGGCATGGATTCGAATAGTTTCGTAGGGGTAGATTATAATACTCTTGGAGAAAATTGATTTTGAACAATAGTTTTCGAGATATCAGCAAATTCAGAAAATATAGCGGAAGCGGAGAGGGAAGCGGGGAGCAAAATTATCATAGAAATAATACAGATACCTGATTGCAAGTGACATCAATCGATCAGGCATACTATATACTATCAGTGTTCAAAATTTCAAAGCAATTGAATAACAGATACAGATTTTATAGAGGAAAATCTGAAAATAGGCAAAATCTTTAATTTATTTCATAGGATATCCCTTAATAAGAAATCTGAAAATTTTTGATTTCAAATATCCAAAGTTTGGCATGGATTCAAATAGTTCCGTAGGGGTAGATTATAATACTCTTGGAGAAAATTGATTTTGAACAATAGTTTTCGAGATATCAGCAAATTCAGAAAATATAGCGGAAGCGGAGAGGGAAGCGGGGAGCAAAATTATCATAGAAATAATACAGATACCTGATTGCAAATGACATCAATCGATCAGGCATACTATATACTATCAGTGTTCAAAATTTCAAAGCAATTGAATAACAGATACAGATTTTATAGAGGAAAATCTGAAAATAGGCAAAATCTTTAATTTATTTCATAGGATATCCCTTAATAAGAAATCTGAAAATTTTTGATTTCAAATATTCAAAGTTTGGCATGGATTCAAATAGTTTCGTAGGGGTAGATTATAATACTCTTGGAGAAAATTGATTTTGAACAATAGTTTTCGAGATATCAGCAAATTCAGAAAATATAGCGGAAGCGGAGAGGGAAGCGGGGAGCAAAATTATCATAGAAATAATACAGATACCTGATTGCAAGTGACATCAATCGATCAGGCATACTATATACTATCAGTGTTCAAAATTTCAAAGCAATTGAATAACAGATACAGATTTTATAGAGGAAAATCTGAAAATAGGCAAAATCTTTAATTTATTTCATAGGATATCCCTTAATAAGAAATCTGAAAATTTTTGATTTCAAATATTCAGAGTTTGGCATGGATTCAAATAGTTTCGTAGGGATAGATTATAATACTCTTGGAGAAAATTGATTTTGAACAATAGTTTTCGAGATATCAGCAAATTCAGAAAATATAGCGGAAGCGGAGAGGGAAGCGGGGAGCAAAATTATCATAGAAATAATACAGATACCTGATTGCAAATGACATCAATCGATCAGGCATACTATATACTATCAGTGTTCAAAATTTCAAAGCAATTGAATAACAGATACAGATTTTATAGAGGAAAATCTGAAAATAGGCAAAATCTTTAATTTATTTCATAGGATATCCCTTAATAAGAAATCTGAAAATTTTAGATTTCAAATATTCAGAGTTTGGCATAGATTTAAATAGTTTCGTAGGGGTAGATTATGATACTCTTGGAGAAAATTGATTTTGAACAATAGTTTTCGAGATATCAGCAAATTCAGAAAATATAGCGGAAGCGGAGAGGGAAGCGGGGAGCAAAATTATCATGGAAATAATACAGATACCTGATTGCAAATGACATCAATCGATCAGGCATACTATATACTATCAGTGTTCGTAATTTCAAAGCAATTGAATAACAGATACAGATTTTATAGAGGAAAATCTGAAAATAGGCAGAATCTTTAATTTATTTCATAGGATATCCCTTAATAAAAAATCTGAAAATTTTTGATTTCAAATATTCAGAGTTTGGCATGGATTCAAATAGTTTCGTAGGGGTAGATTATAATACTCTTGGAGAAAATTGATTTTGAACAATAGTTTTCGAGATATCAGCAAATTCAGAAAATATAGCGGAAGCGGGGAGCAAAATTATCATAGAAATAATACAGATACCTGATTGCAAATGACATCAATCGATCAGGCATACTATATACTATCAGTGTTCAAAATTTCAAAGCAATTGAATAACAGATACAGATTTTATAGAGGAAAATCTGGAAATAGGCAAAATCTTTAATTTATTTCATAGGATATCCCTTAATAAGAAATCTGAAAATTTTTGATTTCAAATATTCAGAGTTTGGCATGGATTCAAATAGTTTCGTAGGGGTAGATTATAATACTCTTGGAGAAAATTGATTTTGAACAATAGTTTTCGAGATATCAGCAAATTCAGAAAATATAGCGGAAGCGGAGAGGGAAGCGGGGAGCAAAATTATCATAGAAATAATACAGATACCTGATTGCAAATGACATCAATCGATCAGGCATACTATATACTATCAGTGTTCAAAATTTCAAAGCAATTGAATAACAGATACAGATTTTATAGAGGAAAATCTGAAAATAGGCAAAATCTTTAATTTATTTCATAGGATATCCCTTAATAAAAAATCTGAAAATTTTTGATTTCAAATATTCAGAGTTTGGCATAGATTCAAATAGTTTCGTAGGGGTAGATTATAATACTCTTGGAGAAAATTGATTTTGAACAATAATTTTCGAGATATCAGCAAATTCAGAAAATATAGCGGAAGCGGAGAGGGAAGCGGGGAGCAAAATTATCATAGAAATAATACAGATACCTGATTGCAAATGACATCAATCGATCAGGCATACTATATACTATCAGTGTACCAAATTTCAAAGCAATTGAATAACAGATACAGATTTTATAGAGGAAAATCTGAAAATAGGCAAAATCTTTAATTTATTTCATAGGATATCCCTTAATAAAAAATCTGAAAATTTTTGATTTCAAATATTCAGAGTTTGGCATGGATTCAAATAGTTTCGTAGGGGTAGATTATAATACTCTTGGAGAAAATTGATTTTGAACAATAGTTTTCGAGATATCAGCAAATTCAGAAAATATAGCGGAAGCGGAGAGGGAAGCGGGGAGCAAAATTATCATAGAAATAATACAGATACCTGATTGCAAATGACATCAATCGATCAGGCATACTATATACTATCAGTGTTCAAAATTTCAAAGCAATTGAATAACAGATACAGATTTTATAGAGGAAAATCTGAAAATAGGCAAAATCTTTAATTTATTTCATAGGATATCCCTTAATAAAAAATCTGAAAATTTTTGATTTCAAATATTCAGAGTTTGGCATGGATTCAAATAGTTTCGTAGGGGTAGATTATAATACTCTTGGAAAAAATTGATTTTGAACAATAGTTTTCGAGATATCAGCAAATTCAGAAAATATAGCGGAAGCGGAGAGGGAAGCGGGGAGCAAAATTATCATAAAAATAATACAGATACCTGATTGCAAATGACATCAATCGATCAGGCATACTATATACTATCAGTGTTCAAAATTTCAAAGCAATTGAATAACAGATACAGATTTTATTGAGGAAAATCTGAAAATAGGCAAAATCTTTAATTTATTTCATAGGATATCCCTTAATAAAAAATCTGAAAATTTTTGATTTCAAATATTCAGAGTTTGGCATGGATTCAAATAGTTTCGTAGGGGTAGATTATAATACTCTTGGAGAAAATTGATTTTGAACAATAGTTTTCGAGATATCAGCAAATTCAGAAAATATAGCGGAAGCGGTGAGGGAAGCGGGGAGCAAAATTATCATAGAAATAATACAGATACCTGATTGCAAATGACATCAATCGATCAGGCATACTATATACTATCAGTGTACCAAATTTCAAAGCAATTGAATAACAGATACAGATTTTATAGAGGAAAATCTGAAAATAGGCAAAATCTTTAATTTATTTCATAGGATATCCCTTAATAAAAAATCTGAAAATTTTTGATTTCAAATATTCAGAGTTTGGCATGGATTCAAATAGTTTCGTAGGGGTAGATTATAATACTCTTGGAGAAAATTGATTTTGAACAATAGTTTTCGAGATATCAGCAAATTCAGAAAATATAGCGGAAGCGGAGAGGGAAGCGGGGAGCAAAATTATCATAGAAATAATACAGATACCTGATTGCAAATGACATCAATCGATCAGGCATACTATATACTATCAGTGTACCAAATTTCAAAGCAATTGAATAACAGATACAGATTTTATAGAGGAAAATCTGAAAATAGGCAAAATCTTTAATTTATTTCATAGGATATCCCTTAATAAAAAATCTGAAAATTTTTGATTTCAAATATTCAGAGTTTGGCATGGATTCAAATAGTTTCGTAGGGGTAGATTATAATACTCTTGGAGAAAATTGATTTTGAACAATAGTTTTCGAGATATCAGCAAATTCAGAAAATATAGCGGAAGCGGTGAGGGAAGCGGGGAGCAAAATTATCATAGAAATAATACAGATACCTGATTGCAAATGACATCAATCGATCAGGCATACTATATACTATCAGTGTACCAAATTTCAAAGCAATTGAATAACAGATACAGATTTTATAGAGGAAAATCTGAAAATAGGCAAAATCTTTAATTTATTTCATAGGATATCTCTTAATAAAAAATCTGAAAATTTTTGATTTCAAATATTCAGAGTTTGGCATGGATTCAAATAGTTTCGTAGGGGTAGATTATAATACTCTTGGAGAAAATTGATTTTGAACAATAGTTTTCGAGATATCAGCAAATTCAGAAAATATAGCGGAAGCGGTGAGGGAAGCGGGGAGCAAAATTATCATAGAAATAATACAGATACCTGATTGCAAATGACATCAATCGATCAGGCATACTATATACTATCAGTGTACCAAATTTCAAAGCAATTGAATAACAGATACAGATTTTATAGAGGAAAATCTGAAAATAGGCAAAATCTTTAATTTATTTCATAGGATATCCCTTAATAAAAAATCTGAAAATTTTTGATTTCAAATATTCAGAGTTTGGCATGGATTCAAATAGTTTCGTAGGGGTAGATTATAATACTCTTGGAGAAAATTGATTTTGAACAATAGTTTTCGAGATATCAGCAAATTCAGAAAATATAGCGGAAGCGGTGAGGGAAGCGGGGAGCAAAATTATCATAGAAATAATACAGATACCTGATTGCAAATGACATCAATCGATCAGGCATACTATATACTATCAGTGTACCAAATTTCAAAGCAATTGAATAACAGATACAGATTTTATAGAGGAAAATCTGAAAATAGGCAAAATCTTTAATTTATTTCATAGGATATCCCTTAATAAAAAATCTGAAAATTTTTGATTTCAAATATTCAGAGTTTGGCATGGATTCAAATAGTTTCGTAGGGGTAGATTATAATACTCTTGGAGAAAATTGATTTTGAACAATAGTTTTCGAGATATCAGCAAATTCAGAAAATATAGCGGAAGCGGTGAGGGAAGCGGGGAGCAAAATTATCATAGAAATAATACAGATACCTGATTGCAAATGACATCAATCGATCAGGCATACTATATACTATCAGTGTACCAAATTTCAAAGCAATTGAATAACAGATACAGATTTTATAGAGGAAAATCTGAAAATAGGCAAAATCTTTAATTTATTTCATAGGATATCCCTTAATAAAAAATCTGAAAATTTTTGATTTCAAATATTCAGAGTTTGGCATGGATTCAAATAGTTTCGTAGGGGTAGATTATAATACTTTTGGAGAAAATTGATTTTGAACAATAGTTTTCGAGATATCAGCAAATTCAGAAAATATAGCGGAAGCGGTGAGGGAAGCGGGGAGCAAAATTATCATAGAAATAATACAGATACCTGATTGCAAATAACATCAATCGATCAGGCATACTATATACTATCAGTGTTCAAAATTTCAAAGCAATTGAATAACAGATACAGATTTTATTGAGGAAAATCTGAAAATAGGCAAAATCTTTAATTTATTTCATAGGATATCCCTTAATAAAAAATCTGGAAATTTTTGATTTCAAATATTCAGAGTTTGGCATTGATTCAAATAGTTTCGTAGGGGTAGATTATAATACTCTTGGAGAAAATTGATTTTGAACAATAGTTTTCGAGATATCAGCAAATTCAGAAAATATAGCGGAAGCGGTGAGGGAAGCGGGGAGCAAAATTATCATAGAAATAATACAGATACCTGATTGCAAATGACATCAATCGATCAGGCATACTATATACTATCAGTGTTCAAAATTTCAAAGCAATTGAATAACAGATACAGATTTTATAGAGGAAAATCTGAAAATAGGCAAAATCTTTAATTTATTTCATAGGATATCCCTTAATAAAAAATCTGAAAATTTTTGATTTCAAATATTCAGAGTTTGGCATGGATTCAAATAGTTTCGTAGGGGTAGATTATAATACTCTTGGAGAAAATTGATTTTGAACAATAGTTTTCGAGATATCAGCAAATTCAGAAAATATAGCGGAAGCGGAGAGGGAAGCGGGGAGCAAAATTATCATAGAAATAATACAGATACCTGATTGCAAATGACATCAATCGATCAGGCATACTATATACTATCAGTGTTCAAAATTTCAAAGCAATTGAATAACAGATACAGATTTTATAGAGGAAAATCTGAAAATAGGCAAAATCTTTAATTTATTTCATAGGATATCCCTTAATAAAAAATCTGAAAATTTTTGATTTCAAATATTCAGAGTTTGGCATGGATTCAAATAGTTTCGTAGGGGTAGATTATAATACTCTTGGAGAAAATTGATTTTGAACAATAGTTTTCGAGATATCAGCAAATTCAGAAAATATAGCGGAAGCGGAGAGGGAAGCGGGGAGCAAAATTATCATAGAAATAATACAGATACCTGATTGCAAATGACATCAATCGATCAGGCATACTATATACTATCAGTGTTCAAATTTTCAAAGCAATTGAATAACAGATACAGATTTTATAGAGGAAAATCTGAAAATAGGCAAAATCTTTAATTTATTTCATAGGATATCCCTTAATAAAAAATCTGAAAATTTTTGATTTCAAATATTCAGAGTTTGGCATGGATTCAAATAGTTTCGTAGGGGTAGATTATAATACCCTTGGAGAAAATTGATTTTGAACAATAGTTTTCGAGATATCAGCAAATTCAGAAAATATAGCGGAAGCGGAGAGGGAAGCGGGGAGCAAAATTATCATAGAAATAATACAGATACCTGATTGCAAATGACATCAATCGATCAGGCATACTATATACTATCAGTGTTCAAATTTTCAAAACAATTGAATAACAGATACAGATTTTATAGAGGAAAAACTGAAAATAGGCAAAATCTTTAATTTATTTCATAGGATATCTCTTAATAAAAAATCTGAAAATTTTTGATTTCAAATATTCAGAGTTTGGCATGGATTCAAATAGTTTCGTAGGGGTAGATTATAATACCCTTGGAGAAAATTGATTTTGAACAATAGTTTTCGAGATATCAGCAAATTCAGAAAATATAGCGGAAGCGGAGAGGGAAGCGGGGAGCAAAATTATCATAGAAATAATACAGATACCTGATTGCAAATGACATCAATCGATCAGGCATACTATATACTATCAGTGTTCAAAATTTCAGAGCAATTGAATAACAGATACAGATTTTATTGAGGAAAATCTGAAAATAGGCAAAATCTTTAATTTATTTCATAGGATATCCCTTAATAAAAAATCTGAAAATTTTTGATTTCAAATATTCAGAGTTTGGCATGGATTCAAATAGTTTCGTAGGGGTAGATTATAATACCCTTGGAGAAAATTGATTTTGAACAATAGTTTTCGAGATATCAGCAAATTCAGAAAATATAGCGGAAGCGGAGAGGGAAGCGGGGAGCAAAATTATCATTGAAATAATACAGATACCTGATTGCAAATGACATCAATCGATCAGGCATACTATATACTATCAGTGTTCAAAATTTCAAAGCAATTGAATAACAGATACAGATTTTATTGAGGAAAATCTGAAAATAGGCAAAATCTTTAATTTATTTCATAGGATATCTCTTAATAAAAAATCTGAAAATTTTTGATTTCAAATATTCAGAGTTTGGCATGGATTCAAATAGTTTCGTAGGGGTAGATTATAATACTTTTGGAGAAAATTGATTTTGAACAATAGTTTTCGAGATATCAGCAAATTCAGAAAATATAGCGGAAGCGGTGAGGGAAGCGGGGAGCAAAATTATCATAGAAATAATACAGATACCTGATTGCAAATGACATCAATCGATCAGGCATACTATATACTATCAGTGTTCAAAATTTCAAAGCAATTGAATAACAGATACAGATTTTATTGAGGAAAATCTGAAAATAGGCAAAATCTTTAATTTATTTCATAGGATATCCCTTAATAAAAAATCTGAAAATTTCTGATTTCAAATATTCAGAGTTTGGCATGGATTCAAATAGTTTCGTAGGGGTAGATTATAATACTCTTGGAGAAAATTGATTTTGAACAATAGTTTTCGAGATATCAGCAAATTCAGAAAATATAGCGGAAGCGGTGAGGGAAGCGGGGAGCAAAATTATCATAGAAATAATACAGATACCTGATTGCAAATGACATCAATCGATCAGGCATACTATATACTATCAGTGTACCAAATTTCAAAGCAATTGAATAACAGATACAGATTTTATAGAGGAAAATCTGAAAATAGGCAAAATCTTTAATTTATTTCATAGGATATCCCTTAATAAAAAATCTGAAAATTTTTGATTTCAAATATTCAGAGTTTGGCATGGATTCAGATAGTTTCGTAGGGGTAGATTATAATACTTTTGGAGAAAATTGATTTTGAACAATAGTTTTCGAGATATCAGCAAATTCAGAAAATATAGCGGAAGCGGTGAGGGAAGCGGGGAGCAAAATTATCATAGAAATAATACAGATACCTGATTGCAAATGACATCAATCGATCAGGCATACTATATACTATCAGTGTTCAAAATTTCAAAGCAATTGAATAACAGATACAGATTTTATTGAGGAAAATCTGAAAATAGGCAAAATCTTTAATTTATTTCATAGGATATCCCTTAATAAAAAATCTGAAAATTTTTGATTTCAAATATTCAGAGTTTGGCATGGATTCAAATAGTTTCGTAGGGGTAGATTATAATACTCTTGGAGAAAATTGATTTTGAACAATAGTTTTCGAGATATCAGCAAATTCAGAAAATATAGCGGAAGCGGTGAGGGAAGCGGGGAGCAAAATTATCATAGAAATAATACAGATACCTGATTGCAAATGACATCAATCGATCAGGCATACTATATACTATCAGTGTACCAAATTTCAAAGCAATTGAATAACAGATACAGATTTTATAGAGGAAAATCTGAAAATAGGCAAAATCTTTAATTTATTTCATAGGATATCCCTTAATAAAAAATCTGAAAATTTTTGATTTCAAATATTCAGAGTTTGGCATGGATTCAAATAGTTTCGTGGGGGTAGATTATAATACTTTTGGAGAAAATTGATTTTGAACAATAGTTTTCGAGATATCAGCAAATTCAGAAAATATAGCGGAAGCGGAGAGGGAAGCGGGGAGCAAAATTATCATAGAAATAATACAGATACCTGATTGCAAATGACATCAATCGATCAGGCATACTATATACTATCAGTGTTCAAAATTTCAAAGCAATTGAATAACAGATACAGATTTTATTGAGGAAAATCTGAAAATAGGCAAAATCTTTAATTTATTTCATAGGATATCCCTTAATAAAAAATCTGAAAATTTTTGATTTCAAATATTCAGAGTTTGGCATGGATTCAAATAGTTTCGTAGGGGTAGATTATAATACTCTTGGAGAAAATTGATTTTGAACAATAGTTTTCGAGATATCAGCAAATTCAGAAAATATAGCGGAAGCGGTGAGGGAAGCGGGGAGCAAAATTATCATAGAAATAATACAGATACCTGATTGCAAATGACATCAATCGATCAGGCATACTATATACTATCAGTGTACCAAATTTCAAAGCAATTGAATAACAGATACAGATTTTATAGAGGAAAATCTGAAAATAGGCAAAATCTTTAATTTATTTCATAGGATATCCCTTAATAAAAAATCTGAAAATTTTTGATTTCAAATATTCAGAGTTTGGCATGGATTCAAATAGTTTCGTAGGGGTAGATTATAATACTCTTGGAGAAAATTGATTTTGAACAATAGTTTTCGAGATATCAGCAAATTCAGAAAATATAGCGGAAGGGGAGAGGGAAGCGGGGAGCAAAATTATCATAGAAATAATACAGATACCTGAT
This sequence comes from Dromius quadrimaculatus, assembly GCA_963989225.1. Lineage (NCBI taxonomy): Eukaryota > Metazoa > Arthropoda > Insecta > Coleoptera > Carabidae > Dromius > Dromius quadrimaculatus. The sequence continues at coordinate 55,743,084 of OZ022330.1, forward strand.
TGCAAATGACATCAATCGATCAGGCATACTATATACTATCAGTGTATCAAATTTCAAAGCAATTGAATAACAGATACAGATTTTATAGAGGAAAATCTGAAAATAGGCAAAATCTTTAATTTATTTCATAGGATATCCCTTAATAAAAAATCTGAAAATTTTTGATTTCAAATATTCAGAGTTTGGCATGGATTCAAATAGTTTCGTAGGGGTAGATTATAATACTCTTGGAGAAAATTGATTTTGAACAATAGTTTTCGAGATATCAGCAAATTCAGAAAATATAGCGGAAGCGGAGAGGGAAGCGGGGAGCAAAATTATCATAGAAATAATACAGATACCTGATTGCAAATGACATCAATCGATCAGGCATACTATATACTATCAGTGTACCAAATTTCAAAGCAATTGAATAACAGATACAGATTTTATAGAGGAAAATCTGAAAATAGGCAAAATCTTTAATTTATTTCATAGGATATCCCTTAATAAAAAATCTGAAAATTTTTGATTTCAAATATTCAGAGTTTGGCATGGATTCAAATAGTTTCGTAGGGGTAGATTATAATACTCTTGGAGAAAATTGATTTTGAACAATAGTTTTCGAGATATCAGCAAATTCAGAAAATATAGCGGAAGCGGAGAGGGAAGCGGGGAGCAAAATTATCATAGAAATAATACAGATACCTGATTGCAAATGACATCAATCGATCAGGCATACTATATACTATCAGTGTTCAAAATTTCAAAGCAATTGAATAACAGATACAGATTTTATTGAGGAAAATCTGAAAATAGGCAAAATCTTTAATTTATTTCATAGGATATCCCTTAATAAAAAATCTGAAAATTTTTGATTTCAAATATTCAGAGTTTGGCATGGATTCAAATAGTTTCGTAGGGGTAGATTATAATACCCTTGGAGAAAATTGATTTTGAACAATAGTTTTCGAGATATCAGCAAATTCAGAAAATATAGCGGAAGCGGAGAGGGAAGCGGGGAGCAAAATTATCATTGAAATAATACAGATACCTGATTGCAAATGACATCAATCGATCAGGCATACTATATACTATCAGTGTTCAAAATTTCAAAGCAATTGAATAACAGATACAGATTTTATTGAGGAAAATCTGAAAATAGGCAAAATCTTTAATTTATTTCATAGGATATCCCTTAATAAAAAATCTGAAAATTTTTGATTTCAAATATTCAGAGTTTGGCATGGATTCGAATAGTTTCGTAGAGGTAGATTATAATACTCTTGGAGAAAATTGATTTTGAACAATAGTTTTCGAGATATCAGCAAATTCAGAAAATATAGCGGAAGCGGAGAGGGAAGCGGGGAACAAAATTATCATAGAAATAATACAGATACCTGATTGCAAATGACATCAATCGATCAGGCATACTATATACTATCAGTGTACCAAATTTCAAAGCAATTGAATAACAGATACAGATTTTATAGAGGAAAATCTGAAAATAGGCAAAATCTTTAATTTATTTCATAGGATATCCCTTAATAAAAAATCTGAAAATTTTTGATTTCAAATATTCAGAGTTTGGCATGGATTCAAATAGTTTCGTAGGGGTAGATTATAATACTTTTGGAGAAAATTGATTTTGAACAATAGTTTTCGAGATATCAGCAAATTCAGAAAATATAGCGGAAGCGGTGAGGGAAGCGGGGAGCAAAATTATCATAGAAATAATACAGATACCTGATTGCAAATGACATCAATCGATCAGGCATACTATATACTATCAGTGTTCAAAATTTCAAAGCAATTGAATAACAGATACAGATTTTATTGAGGAAAATCTGAAAATAGGCAAAATCTTTAATTTATTTCATAGGATATCCCTTAATAAAAAATCTGAAAATTTCTGATTTCAAATATTCAGAGTTTGGCATGGATTCAAATAGTTTCGTAGGGGTAGATTATAATACTCTTGGAGAAAATTGATTTTGAACAATAGTTTTCGAGATATCAGCAAATTCAGAAAATATAGCGGAAGCGGTGAGGGAAGCGGGGAGCAAAATTATCATAGAAATAATACAGATACCTGATTGCAAATGACATCAATCGATCAGGCATACTATATACTATCAGTGTACCAAATTTCAAAGCAATTGAATAACAGATACAGATTTTATAGAGGAAAATCTGAAAATAGGCAAAATCTTTAATTTATTTCATAGGATATCCCTTAATAAAAAATCTGAAAATTTTTGATTTCAAATATTCAGAGTTTGGCATGGATTCAGATAGTTTCGTAGGGGTAGATTATAATACTTTTGGAGAAAATTGATTTTGAACAATAGTTTTCGAGATATCAGCAAATTCAGAAAATATAGCGGAAGCGGTGAGGGAAGCGGGGAGCAAAATTATCATAGAAATAATACAGATACCTGATTGCAAATGACATCAATCGATCAGGCATACTATATACTATCAGTGTTCAAAATTTCAAAGCAATTGAATAACAGATACAGATTTTATTGAGGAAAATCTGAAAATAGGCAAAATCTTTAATTTATTTCATAGGATATCCCTTAATAAAAAATCTGAAAATTTTTGATTTCAAATATTCAGAGTTTGGCATGGATTCAAATAGTTTCGTAGGGGTAGATTATAATACTCTTGGAGAAAATTGATTTTGAACAATAGTTTTCGAGATATCAGCAAATTCAGAAAATATAGCGGAAGCGGTGAGGGAAGCGGGGAGCAAAATTATCATAGAAATAATACAGATACCTGATTGCAAATGACATCAATCGATCAGGCATACTATATACTATCAGTGTACCAAATTTCAAAGCAATTGAATAACAGATACAGATTTTATAGAGGAAAATCTGAAAATAGGCAAAATCTTTAATTTATTTCATAGGATATCCCTTAATAAAAAATCTGAAAATTTTTGATTTCAAATATTCAGAGTTTGGCATGGATTCAAATAGTTTCGTGGGGGTAGATTATAATACTTTTGGAGAAAATTGATTTTGAACAATAGTTTTCGAGATATCAGCAAATTCAGAAAATATAGCGGAAGCGGAGAGGGAAGCGGGGAGCAAAATTATCATAGAAATAATACAGATACCTGATTGCAAATGACATCAATCGATCAGGCATACTATATACTATCAGTGTTCAAAATTTCAAAGCAATTGAATAACAGATACAGATTTTATTGAGGAAAATCTGAAAATAGGCAAAATCTTTAATTTATTTCATAGGATATCCCTTAATAAAAAATCTGAAAATTTTTGATTTCAAATATTCAGAGTTTGGCATGGATTCAAATAGTTTCGTAGGGGTAGATTATAATACTCTTGGAGAAAATTGATTTTGAACAATAGTTTTCGAGATATCAGCAAATTCAGAAAATATAGCGGAAGCGGTGAGGGAAGCGGGGAGCAAAATTATCATAGAAATAATACAGATACCTGATTGCAAATGACATCAATCGATCAGGCATACTATATACTATCAGTGTACCAAATTTCAAAGCAATTGAATAACAGATACAGATTTTATAGAGGAAAATCTGAAAATAGGCAAAATCTTTAATTTATTTCATAGGATATCCCTTAATAAAAAATCTGAAAATTTTTGATTTCAAATATTCAGAGTTTGGCATGGATTCAAATAGTTTCGTAGGGGTAGATTATAATACTCTTGGAGAAAATTGATTTTGAACAATAGTTTTCGAGATATCAGCAAATTCAGAAAATATAGCGGAAGGGGAGAGGGAAGCGGGGAGCAAAATTATCATAGAAATAATACAGATACCTGATTGCAAATGACATCAATCGATCAGGCATACTATATACTATCAGTGTATCAAATTTCAAAGCAATTGAATAACAGATACAGATTTTATAGAGGAAAATCTGAAAATAGGCAAAATCTTTAATTTATTTCATAGGATATCCCTTAATAAAAAATCTGAAAATTTTTGATTTCAAATATTCAGAGTTTGGCATGGATTCAAATAGTTTCGTAGGGGTAGATTATAATACTCTTGGAGAAAATTGATTTTGAACAATAGTTTTCGAGATATCAGCAAATTCAGAAAATATAGCGGAAGCGGAGAGGGAAGCGGGGAGCAAAATTATCATAGAAATAATACAGATACCTGATTGCAAATGACATCAATCGATCAGGCATACTATATACTATCAGTGTACCAAATTTCAAAGCAATTGAATAACAGATACAGATTTTATAGAGGAAAATCTGAAAATAGGCAAAATCTTTAATTTATTTCATAGGATATCCCTTAATAAAAAATCTGAAAATTTTTGATTTCAAATATTCAGAGTTTGGCATGGATTCAAATAGTTTCGTAGGGGTAGATTATAATACTCTTGGAGAAAATTGATTTTGAACAATAGTTTTCGAGATATCAGCAAATTCAGAAAATATAGCGGAAGCGGAGAGGGAAGCGGGGAGCAAAATTATCATAGAAATAATACAGATACCTGATTGCAAATGACATCAATCGATCAGGCATACTATATACTATCAGTGTTCAAAATTTCAAAGCAATTGAATAACAGATACAGATTTTATTGAGGAAAATCTGAAAATAGGCAAAATCTTTAATTTATTTCATAGGATATCCCTTAATAAAAAATCTGAAAATTTTTGATTTCAAATATTCAGAGTTTGGCATGGATTCAAATAGTTTCGTAGGGGTAGATTATAATACCCTTGGAGAAAATTGATTTTGAACAATAGTTTTCGAGATATCAGCAAATTCAGAAAATATAGCGGAAGCGGAGAGGGAAGCGGGGAGCAAAATTATCATTGAAATAATACAGATACCTGATTGCAAATGACATCAATCGATCAGGCATACTATATACTATCAGTGTTCAAAATTTCAAAGCAATTGAATAACAGATACAGATTTTATTGAGGAAAATCTGAAAATAGGCAAAATCTTTAATTTATTTCATAGGATATCCCTTAATAAAAAATCTGAAAATTTTTGATTTCAAATATTCAGAGTTTGGCATGGATTCGAATAGTTTCGTAGAGGTAGATTATAATACTCTTGGAGAAAATTGATTTTGAACAATAGTTTTCGAGATATCAGCAAATTCAGAAAATATAGCGGAAGCGGAGAGGGAAGCGGGGAACAAAATTATCATAGAAATAATACAGATACCTGATTGCAAATGACATCAATCGATCAGGCATACTATATACTATCAGTGTACCAAATTTCAAAGCAATTGAATAACAGATACAGATTTTATAGAGGAAAATCTGAAAATAGGCAAAATCTTTAATTTATTTCATAGGATATCCCTTAATAAAAAATCTGAAAATTTTTGATTTCAAATATTCAGAGTTTGGCATGGATTCAAATAGTTTCGTAGGGGTAGATTATAATACTTTTGGAGAAAATTGATTTTGAACAATAGTTTTCGAGATATCAGCAAATTCAGAAAATATAGCGGAAGCGGTGAGGGAAGCGGGGAGCAAAATTATCATAGAAATAATACAGATACCTGATTGCAAATGACATCAATCGATCAGGCATACTATATACTATCAGTGTTCAAAATTTCAAAGCAATTGAATAACAGATACAGATTTTATTGAGGAAAATCTGAAAATAGGCAAAATCTTTAATTTATTTCATAGGATATCCCTTAATAAAAAATCTGAAAATTTCTGATTTCAAATATTCAGAGTTTGGCATGGATTCAAATAGTTTCGTAGGGGTAGATTATAATACTCTTGGAGAAAATTGATTTTGAACAATAGTTTTCGAGATATCAGCAAATTCAGAAAATATAGCGGAAGCGGTGAGGGAAGCGGGGAGCAAAATTATCATAGAAATAATACAGATACCTGATTGCAAATGACATCAATCGATCAGGCATACTATATACTATCAGTGTACCAAATTTCAAAGCAATTGAATAACAGATACAGATTTTATAGAGGAAAATCTGAAAATAGGCAAAATCTTTAATTTATTTCATAGGATATCCCTTAATAAAAAATCTGAAAATTTTTGATTTCAAATATTCAGAGTTTGGCATGGATTCAGATAGTTTCGTAGGGGTAGATTATAATACTTTTGGAGAAAATTGATTTTGAACAATAGTTTTCGAGATATCAGCAAATTCAGAAAATATAGCGGAAGCGGTGAGGGAAGCGGGGAGCAAAATTATCATAGAAATAATACAGATACCTGATTGCAAATGACATCAATCGATCAGGCATACTATATACTATCAGTGTTCAAAATTTCAAAGCAATTGAATAACAGATACAGATTTTATTGAGGAAAATCTGAAAATAGGCAAAATCTTTAATTTATTTCATAGGATATCCCTTAATAAAAAATCTGAAAATTTTTGATTTCAAATATTCAGAGTTTGGCATGGATTCAAATAGTTTCGTAGGGGTAGATTATAATACTCTTGGAGAAAATTGATTTTGAACAATAGTTTTCGAGATATCAGCAAATTCAGAAAATATAGCGGAAGCGGTGAGGGAAGCGGGGAGCAAAATTATCATAGAAATAATACAGATACCTGATTGCAAATGACATCAATCGATCAGGCATACTATATACTATCAGTGTACCAAATTTCAAAGCAATTGAATAACAGATACAGATTTTATAGAGGAAAATCTGAAAATAGGCAAAATCTTTAATTTATTTCATAGGATATCCCTTAATAAAAAATCTGAAAATTTTTGATTTCAAATATTCAGAGTTTGGCATGGATTCAAATAGTTTCGTGGGGGTAGATTATAATACTTTTGGAGAAAATTGATTTTGAACAATAGTTTTCGAGATATCAGCAAATTCAGAAAATATAGCGGAAGCGGAGAGGGAAGCGGGGAGCAAAATTATCATAGAAATAATACAGATACCTGATTGCAAATGACATCAATCGATCAGGCATACTATATACTATCAGTGTTCAAAATTTCAAAGCAATTGAATAACAGATACAGATTTTATTGAGGAAAATCTGAAAATAGGCAAAATCTTTAATTTATTTCATAGGATATCCCTTAATAAAAAATCTGAAAATTTTTGATTTCAAATATTCAGAGTTTGGCATGGATTCAAATAGTTTCGTAGGGGTAGATTATAATACTCTTGGAGAAAATTGATTTTGAACAATAGTTTTCGAGATATCAGCAAATTCAGAAAATATAGCGGAAGCGGTGAGGGAAGCGGGGAGCAAAATTATCATAGAAATAATACAGATACCTGATTGCAAATGACATCAATCGATCAGGCATACTATATACTATCAGTGTACCAAATTTCAAAGCAATTGAATAACAGATACAGATTTTATAGAGGAAAATCTGAAAATAGGCAAAATCTTTAATTTATTTCATAGGATATCCCTTAATAAAAAATCTGAAAATTTTTGATTTCAAATATTCAGAGTTTGGCATGGATTCAAATAGTTTCGTAGGGGTAGATTATAATACTCTTGGAGAAAATTGATTTTGAACAATAGTTTTCGAGATATCAGCAAATTCAGAAAATATAGCGGAAGGGGAGAGGGAAGCGGGGAGCAAAATTATCATAGAAATAATACAGATACCTGATTGCAAATGACATCAATCGATCAGGCATACTATATACTATCAGTGTATCAAATTTCAAAGCAATTGAATAACAGATACAGATTTTATAGAGGAAAATCTGAAAATAGGCAAAATCTTTAATTTATTTCATAGGATATCCCTTAATAAAAAATCTGAAAATTTTTGATTTCAAATATTCAGAGTTTGGCATGGATTCAAATAGTTTCGTAGGGGTAGATTATAATACTCTTGGAGAAAATTGATTTTGAACAATAGTTTTCGAGATATCAGCAAATTCAGAAAATATAGCGGAAGCGGAGAGGGAAGCGGGGAGCAAAATTATCATAGAAATAATACAGATACCTGATTGCAAATGACATCAATCGATCAGGCATACTATATACTATCAGTGTACCAAATTTCAAAGCAATTGAATAACAGATACAGATTTTATAGAGGAAAATCTGAAAATAGGCAAAATCTTTAATTTATTTCATAGGATATCCCTTAATAAAAAATCTGAAAATTTTTGATTTCAAATATTCAGAGTTTGGCATGGATTCAAATAGTTTCGTAGGGGTAGATTATAATACTCTTGGAGAAAATTGATTTTGAACAATAGTTTTCGAGATATCAGCAAATTCAGAAAATATAGCGGAAGCGGAGAGGGAAGCGGGGAACAAAATTATCATAGAAATAATACAGATACCTGATTGCAAATGACATCAATCGATCAGGCATACTATATACTATCAGTGTACCAAATTTCAAAGCAATTGAATAACAGATACAGATTTTATAGAGGAAAATCTGAAAATAGGCAAAATCTTTAATTTATTTCATAGGATATCCCTTAATAAAAAATCTGAAAATTTTTGATTTCAAATATTCAGAGTTTGGCATGGATTCAAATAGTTTCGTAGGGGTAGATTATAATACTCTTGGAGAAAATTGATTTTGAACAATAGTTTTCGAGATATCAGCAAATTCAGAAAATATAGCGGAAGCGGAGAGGGAAGCGGGGAGCAAAATTATCATAGAAATAATACAGATACCTGATTGCAAATGACATCAATCGATCAGGCATACTATATACTATCAGTGTATCAAATTTCAAAGCAATTGAATAACAGATACAGATTTTATAGAGGAAAATCTGAAAATAGGCAAAATCTTTAATTTATTTCATAGGATATCCCTTAATAAAAAATCTGAAAATTTTTGATTTCAAATATTCAGAGTTTGGCATGGATTCAAATAGTTTCGTAGGGGTAGATTATAATACTCTTGGAGAAAATTGATTTTGAACAATAGTTTTCGAGATATCAGCAAATTCAGAAAATATAGCGGAAGCGGAGAGGGAAGCGGGGAGCAAAATTATCATAGAAATAATACAGATACCTGATTGCAAATGACATCAATCGATCAGGCATACTATATACTATCAGTGTACCAAATTTCAAAGCAATTGAATAACAGATACAGATTTTATAGAGGAAAATCTGAAAATAGGCAAAATCTTTAATTTATTTCATAGGATATCCCTTAATAAAAAATCTGAAAATTTTTGATTTCAAATATTCAGAGTTTGGCATGGATTCAAATAGTTTCGTAGGGGTAGATTATAATACTCTTGGAGAAAATTGATTTTGAACAATAGTTTTCGAGATATCAGCAAATTCAGAAAATATAGCGGAAGCGGAGAGGGAAGCGGGGAGCAAAATTATCATAGAAATAATACAGATACCTGATTGCAAATGACATCAATCGATCAGGCATACTATATACTATCAGTGTACCAAATTTCAAAGCAATTGAATAACAGATACAGATTTTATAGAGGAAAATCTGAAAATAGGCAAAATCTTTAATTTATTTCATAGGATATCCCTTAATAAAAAATCTGAAAATTTTTGATTTCAAATATTCAGAGTTTGGCATGGATTCAAATAGTTTCGTAGGGATAGATTATAATACTCTTGGAGAAAATTGATTTTGAACAATAGTTTTCGAGATATCAGCAAATTCAGAAAATATAGCGGAAGCGGAGAGGGAAGCGGGGAACAAAATTATCATAGAAATAATACAGATACCTGATTGCAAATGACATCAATCGATCAGGCATACTATATACTATCAGTGTATCAAATTTCAAAGCAATTGAATAACAGATACAGATTTTATAGAGGAAAATCTGAAAATAGGCAAAATCTTTAATTTATTTCATAGGATATCCCTTAATAAAAAATCTGAAAATTTTTGATTTCAAATATTCAGAGTTTGGCATGGATTCAAATAGTTTCGTAGGGGTAGATTATAATACTCTTGGAGAAAATTGATTTTGAACAATAGTTTTCGAGATATCAGCAAATTCAGAAAATATAGCGGAAGCGGAGAGGGAAGCGGGGAGCAAAATTATCATAGTAATAATACAGATACCTGATTGCAAATGATATCAATCGATCAGGCATACTATATACTATCAGTGTACCAAATTTCAAAGCAATTGAATAACAGATACAGATTTTATAGAGGAAAATCTGAAAATAGGCAAAATCTTTAATTTATTTCATAGGATATCCCTTAATAAAAAATCTGAAAATTTTTGATTTCAAATATTCAGAGTTTGGCATGGATTCAAATAGTTTCGTAGGGGTAGATTATAATACTCTTGGAGAAAATTGATTTTGAACAATAGTTTTCGAGATATCAGCAAATTCAGAAAATATAGCGGAAGCGGAGAGGGAAGCGGGGAACAAAATTATCATAGAAATAATACAGATACCTGATTGCAAATGACATCAATCGATCAGGCATACTATATACTATCAGTGTATCAAATTTCAAAGCAATTGAATAACAGATACAGATTTTATAGAGGAAAATCTGAAAATAGGCAAAATCTTTAATTTATTTCATAGGATATCCCTTAATAAAAAATCTGAAAATTTTTGATTTCAAATATTCAGAGTTTGGCATGGATTCAAATAGTTTCGTAGGGGTAGATTATAATACTCTTGGAGAAAATTGATTTTGAACAATAGTTTTCGAGATATCAGCAAATTCAGAAAATATAGCGGAAGCGGAGAGGGAAGCGGGGAGCAAAATTATCATAGAAATAATACAGATACCTGATTGCAAATGACATCAATCGATCAGGCATACTATATACTATCAGTGTACCAAATTTCAAAGCAATTGAATAACAGATACAGATTTTATAGAGGAAAATCTGAAAATAGGCAAAATCTTTAATTTATTTCATAGGATATCCCTTAATAAAAAATCTGAAAATTTTTGATTTCAAATATTCAGAGTTTGGCATGGATTCAAATAGTTTCGTAGGGGTAGATTATAATACTCTTGGAGAAAATTGATTTTGAACAATAGTTTTCGAGATATCAGCAAATTCAGAAAATATAGCGGAAGCGGAGAGGGAAGCGGGGAGCAAAATTATCATAGAAATAATACAGATACCTGATTGCAAATGACATCAATCGATCAGGCATACTATATACTATCAGTGTACCAAATTTCAAAGCAATTGAATAACAGATACAGATTTTATAGAGGAAAATCTGAAAATAGGCAAAATCTTTAATTTATTTCATAGGATATCCCTTAATAAAAAATCTGAAAATTTTTGATTTCAAATATTCAGAGTTTGGCATGGATTCAAATAGTTTCGTAGGGGTAGATTATAATACTCTTGGAGAAAATTGATTTTGAACAATAGTTTTCGAGATATCAGCAAATTCAGAAAATATAGCGGAAGCGGAGAGGGAAGCGGGGAACAAAATTATCATAGAAATAATACAGATACCTGATTGCAAATGACATCAATCGATCAGGCATACTATATACTATCAGTGTATCAAATTTCAAAGCAATTGAATAACAGATACAGATTTTATAGAGGAAAATCTGAAAATAGGCAAAATCTTTAATTTATTTCATAGGATATCCCTTAATAAAAAATCTGAAAATTTTTGATTTCAAATATTCAGAGTTTGGCATGGATTCAAATAGTTTCGTAGGGGTAGATTATAATACTCTTGGAGAAAATTGATTTTGAACAATAGTTTTCGAGATATCAGCAAATTCAGAAAATATAGCGGAAGCGGTGAGGGAAGCGGGGAGCAAAATTATCATAGAAATAATACAGATACCTGATTGCAAATGACATCAATCGATCAGGCATACTATATACTATCAGTGTACCAAATTTCAAAGCAATTGGATAACAGATACAGATTTTATAGAGGAAAATCTGAAAATAGGCAAAATCTTTAATTTATTTCATAGGATATCCCTTAATAAAAAATCTGAAAATTTTTGATTTCAAATATTCAGAGTTTGGCATGGATTCGAATAGTTTCGTAGGGGTAGATCATAATACTCTTGGAGAAAATTGATTTTGAACAATAGTTTTCGAGATATCAGCAAATTCAGAAAATATAGCGGAAGCGGAGAGGGAAGCGGGGAGCAAAATTATCATAGAAATAATACAGATACCTGATTGCAAATGACATCAATCGATCAGGCATACTATATACTATCAGTGTATCAAATTTCAAAGCAATTGAATAACAGATACAGATTTTATAGAGGAAAATCTGAAAATAGGCAAAATCTTTAATTTATTTCATAGGATATCCCTTAATAAAAAATCTGAAAATTTTTGATTTCAAATATTCAGAGTTTGGCATGGATTCGAATAGTTTCGTAGGGGTAGATTATAATACTCTTGGAGAAAATTGATTTTGAACAATAGTTTTCGAGATATCAGCAAATTCAGAAAATATAGCGGAAGCGGAGAGGGAAGCGGGGAGCAAAATTATCATAGAAATAATACAGATACCTGATTGCAAATGACATCAATCGATCAGGCATACTATATACTATCAGTGTACCAAATTTCAAAGCAATTGAATAACAGATACAGATTTTATAGAGGAAAATCTGAAAATAGGCAAAATCTTTAATTTATTTCATAGGATATCCCTTAATAAAAAATCTGAAAATTTTTGATTTCAAATATTCAGAGTTTGGCATGGATTCAAATAGTTTCGTAGGGGTAGATTATAATACTCTTGGAGAAAATTGATTTTGAACAATAGTTTTCGAGATATCAGCAAATTCAGAAAATATAGCGGAAGCGGAGAGGGAAGCGGGGAGCAAAATTATCATAGAAATAATACAGATACCTGATTGCAAATGACATCAATCGATCAGGCATACTATATACTATCAGTGTACCAAATTTCAAAGCAATTGAATAACAGATACAGATTTTATAGAGGAAAATCTGAAAATAGGCAAAATCTTTAATTTATTTCATAGGATATCCCTTAATAAAAAATCTGAAAATTTTTGATTTCAAATATTCAGAGTTTGGCATGGATTCAAATAGTTTCGTAGGGGTAGATTATAATACTCTTGGAGAAAATTGATTTTGAACAATAGTTTTCGAGATATCAGCCAATTCAGAAAATATAGCGGAAGCGGAGAGGGAAGCGGGGAGCAAAATTATCATAGAAATAATACAGATACCTGATTGCAAATGACATCAATCGATCAGGCATACTATATACTATCAGTGTACCAAATTTCAAAGCAATTGAATAACAGATACAGATTTTATAGAGGAAAATCTGAAAATAGGCAAAATCTTTAATTTATTTCATAGGATATCCCTTAATAAAAAATCTGAAACTTTTTGATTTCAAATATTCAGAGTTTGGCATGGATTCAAATAGTTTCGTAGGGGTAGATTATAATACTCTTGGAGAAAATTGATTTTGAACAATAGTTTTCGAGATATCAGCAAATTCAGAAAATATAGCGGAAGCGGAGAGGGAAGCGGGGAGCAAAATTATCATAGAAATAATACAGATACCTGATTGCAAATGACATCAATCGATCAGGCATACTATATACTATCAGTGTACCAAATTTCAAAGCAATTGAATAACAGATACAGATTTTATAGAGGAAAATCTGAAAATAGGCAAAATCTTCAATTTATTTCATAGGATATCCCTTAATAAAAAATCTGAAAATTTTTGATTTCAAATATTCAGAGTTTGGCATGGATTCAAATAGTTTCGTAGGGGTAGATTATAATACTCTTGGAGAAAATTGATTTTGAACAATAGTTTTCGAGATATCAGCAAATTCAGAAAATATAGCGGAAGCGGAGAGGGAAGCGGGGAGCAAAATTATCATAGAAATAATACAGATACCTGATTGCAAATGACATCAATCGATCAGGCATACTATATACTATCAGTGTACCAAATTTCAAAGCAATTGAATAACAGATACAGATTTTATAGAGGAAAATCTGAAAATAGGCAAAATCTTTAATTTATTTCATAGGATATCCCTTAATAAAAAATCTGAAAATTTTTGATTTCAAATATTCAGAGTTTGGCATGGATTCAAATAGTTTCGTAGGGGTAGATTATAATACTCTTGGAGAAAATTGATTTTGAACAATAGTTTTCGAGATATCAGCAAATTCAGAAAATATAGCGGAAGCGGAGAGGGAAGCGGGGAGCAAAATTATCATAGAAATAATACAGATACCTGATTGCAAATGACATCAATCGATCAAGCATACTATATACTATCAGTGTATCAAATTTCAAAGCAATTGAATAACAGATACAGATTTTATAGAGGAAAATCTGAAAATAGGCAAAATCTTTAATTTATTTCATAGGATATCCCTTAATAAAAAATCTGAAAATTTTTGATTCCAAATATTCAGAGTTTGGCATGGATTCAAATAGTTTCGTAGGGGTAGATTATAATACTCTTGGAGAAAATTGATTTTGAACAATAGTTTTCGAGATATCAGCAAATTCAGAAAATATAGCGGAAGCGGAGAGGGAAGCGGGGAGCAAAATTATCATAGAAATAATACAGATACCTGATTGCAAATGACATCAATCGATCAAGCATACTATATACTATCAGTGTATCAAATTTCAAAGCAATTGAATAACAGATACAGATTTTATAGAGGAAAATCTGAAAATAGGCAAAATCTTTAATTTATTTCATAGGATATCCCTTAATAAAAAATCTGAAAATTTTTGATTTCAAATATTCAGAGTTTGGCATGAATTCAAATAGTTTCGTAGGGGTAGATTATAATACTCTTGGAGAAAATTGATTTTGAACAATAGTTTTCGAGATATCAGCAAATTCAGAAAATATAGCGGAAGCGGAGAGGGAAGCGGGGAGCAAAATTATCATAGAAATAATACAGATACCTGATTGCAAATGACATCAATCGATCAGGCATACTATATACTATCAGTGTACCAAATTTCAAAGCAATTGAATAACAGATACAGATTTTATAGAGGAAAATCTGAAAATAGGCAAAATCTTTAATTTATTTCATAGGATATCCCTTAATAAAAAATCTGAAAATTTTTGATTTCAAATATTCAGAGTTTGGCATGGATTCAAATAGTTTCGTAGGGGTAGATTATAATACTCTTGGAGAAAATTGATTTTGAACAATAGTTTTCGAGATATCAGCAAATTCAGAAAATATAGCGGAAGCGGAGAGGGAAGCGGGGAGCAAAATTATCATAGAAATAATACAGATACCTAATTGCAAATGACATCAATCGATCAGGCATACTATATACTATCAGTGTATCAAATTTCAAAGCAATTGAATAACAGATACAGATTTTATAGAGGAAAATCTGAAAATAGGCAAAATCTTTAATTTATTTCATAGGATATCCCTTAATAAAAAATCTGAAAATTTTTGATTTCAAATATTCAGAGTTTGGCATGGATTCAAATAGTTTCGTAGGGGTAGATTATAATACTCTTGGAGAAAATTGATTTTGAACAATAGTTTTCGAGATATCAGCAAATTCAGAAAATATAGCGGAAGCGGAGAGGGAAGCGGGGAGCAAAATTATCATAGAAACAATACAGATACCTGATTGCAAATGACATCAATCGATCAGGCATACTATATACTATCAGTGTACCAAATTTCAAAGCAATTGAATAACAGATACAGATTTTATAGAGGAAAATCTGAAAATAGGCAAAATCTTTAATTTATTTCATAGGATATCCCTTAATAAAAAATCTGAAAATTTTTGATTTCAGATATTCAGAGTTTGGCATGGTTTTAAATAGTTTCGTAGGGGTAGATTATAATACTCTTGGAGAAAATTGATTTTGAACAATAGTTTTCGAGATATCAGCAAATTCAGAAAATATAGCGGAAGCGGAGAGGGAAGCGGGGAGCAAAATTATCATAGAAATAATACAGATACCTGATTGCAAATGACATCAATCGATCAGGCATACTATATACTATCAGTGTATCAAATTTCAAAGCAATTGAATAACAGATACAGATTTTATAGAGGAAAATCTGAAAATAGGCAAAATCTTTAATTTATTTCATAGGATATCCCTTAATAAAAAATCTGAAAATTTTTGATTTCAAATATTCAGAGTTTGGCATGGATTCAAATAGTTTCGTAGGGGTAGATTATAATACTCTTGGAGAAAATTGATTTTGAACAATAGTTTTCGAGATATCAGCAAATTCAGAAAATATAGCGGAAGCGGAGAGGGAAGCGGGGAGCAAAATTATCATAGAAATAATACAGATACCTGATTGCAAATGACATCAATCGATCAGGCATACTATATACTATCAGTGTATCAAATTTCAAAGCAATTGAATAACAGATACAGATTTTATAGAGGAAAATCTGAAAATAGGCAAAATCTTTAATTTATTTCATAGGATATCCCTTAATAAAAAATCTGAAAATTTTTGATTTCAAATATTCAGAGTTTGGCATGGATTCAAATTGTTTCGTAGGGGTAGATTATAATACTCTTGGAGAAAATTGATTTTGAACAATAGTTTTCGAGATATCAGCAGATTCAGAAAATATAGCGGAAGCGGAGAGGGAAGCGGGGAGCAAAATTATCATAGAAATAATACAGATACCTGATTGCAAATGACATCAATCGATCAGGCATACTATATACTATCAGTGTACCAAATTTCAAAGCAATTGAATAACAGATACAGATTTTATAGAGGAAAATCTGAAAATAGGCAAAATCTTTAATTTATTTCATAGGATATTCCCTTAATAAAAAATCTGAAAATTTTTGATTTCAAATATTCAGAGTTTGGCATGGATTCAAATAGTTTCGTAGGGGTAGATTATAATACTCTTGGAGAAAATTGATTTTGAACAATAGTTTTCGAGATATCAGCAAATTCAGAAAATATAGCGGAAGCGGAGAGGGAAGCGGGGAGCAAAATTATCATAGAAATAATACAGATACCTGATTGCAAATGACATCAATCGATCAGGCATACTATATACTATCAGTGTATCAAATTTCAAAGCAATTGAATAACAGATACAGATTTTATAGAGGAAAATCTGAAAATAGGCAAAATCTTTAATTTATTTCATAGGATATCCCTTAATAAAAAATCTGAAAATTTTTGATTTCAAATATTCAGAGTTTGGCATGGATTCAAATAGTTTCGTAGGGGTAGATTATAATACTCTTGGAGAAAATTGATTTTGAACAATAGTTTTCGAGATATCAGCAAATTCAGAAAATATAGCGGAAGCGGAGAGGGAAGCGGGGAGCAAAATTATCATAGAAATAATACAGATACCTGATTGCAAATGACATCAATCGATCAGGCATACTATATACTATCAGTGTACCAAATTTCAAAGCAATTGAATAACAGATACAGATTTTATAGAGGAAAATCTGAAAATAGGCAAAATCTTTAATTTATTTCATAGGATATCCCTTAATAAAAAATCTGAAAATTTTTGATTTCACATATTCAGAGTTTGGCATGGATTCAAATAGTTTCGTAGGGGTAGATTATAATACTCTTGGAGAAAATTGATTTTGAACAATAGTTTTCGAGATATCAGCAAATTCAGAAAATATAGCGGAAGCGGTGAGGGAAGCGGGGAGCAAAATTATCATAGAAATAATACAGATACCTGATTGCAAATGACATCAATCGATCAGGCATACTATATACTATCAGTGTACCAAATTTCAAAGCAATTGAATAACAGATACAGATTTTATAGAGGAAAATCTGAAAATAGGCAAAATCTTTAATTTATTTCATAGGATATTCCCTTAATAAAAAATCTGAAAATTTTTGATTTCAAATATTCAGAGTTTGGCATGGATTCAAATAGTTTCGTAGGAGTAGATTATAATACTCTTGGAGAAAATTGATTTTGAACAATAGTTTTCGAGATATCAGCAAATTCAGAAAATATAGCGGAAGCGGAGAGGGAAGCGGGGAGCAAAATTATCATAGAAATAATACAGATACCTGATTGCAAATGACATCAATCGATCAGGCATACTATATACTATCAGTGTACCAAATTTCAAAGCAATTGAATAACAGATACAGATTTTATAGAGGAAAATCTGAAAATAGGCAAAATCTTTAATTTATTTCATAGGATATCCCTTAATAAAAAATCTGAAAATTTTTGATTTCAAATATTCAGAGTTTGGCATGGATTCAAATAGTTTCGTAGGGGTAGATTATAATACTCTTGGAGAAAATTGATTTTGAACAATAGTTTTCGAGATATCAGCAAATTCAGAAAATATAGCGGAAGCGGTGAGGGAAGCGGGGAGCAAAATTATCATAGAAATAATACAGATACCTGATTGCAAATGACATCAATCGATCAGGCATACTATATACTATCAGTGTACCAAATTTCAAAGCAATTGAATAACAGATACAGATTTTATAGAGGAAAATCTGAAAATAGGCAAAATCTTTAATTTATTTCATAGGATATTCCCTTAATAAAAAATCTGAAAATTTTTGATTTCAAATATTCAGAGTTTGGCATGGATTCAAATAGTTTCGTAGGAGTAGATTATAATACTCTTGGAGAAAATTGATTTTGAACAATAGTTTTCGAGATATCAGCAAATTCAGAAAATATAGCGGAAGCGGAGAGGGAAGCGGGGAGCAAAATTATCATAGAAATAATACAGATACCTGATTGCAAATGACATCAATCGATCAGGCATACTATATACTATCAGTGTATCAAATTTCAAAGCAATTGAATAACAGATACAGATTTTATAGAGGAAAATCTGAAAATAGGCAAAATCTTTAATTTATTTCATAGGATATCCCTTAATAAAAAATCTGAAAATTTTTGATTTCAAATATTCAGAGTTTGGCATGGATTCAAATAGTTTCGTAGGGGTAGATTATAATACTCTTGGAGAAAATTGATTTTGAACAATAGTTTTCGAGATATCAGCAAATTCAGAAAATATAGCGGAAGCGGAGAGGGAAGCGGGGAGCAAAATTATCATAGAAATAATACAGATACCTGATTGCAAATGACATCAATCGATCAGGCATACTATATACTATCAGTGTACCAAATTTCAAAGCAATTGAATAACAGATACAGATTTTATAGAGGAAAATCTGAAAATAGGCAAAATCTTTAATTTATTTCATAGGATATCCCTTAATAAAAAATCTGAAAATTTTTGATTTCAAATATTCAGAGTTTGGCATGGATTCAAATAGTTTCGTAGGGGTAGATTATAATACTCTTGGAGAAAATTGATTTTGAACAATAGTTTTCGAGATATCAGCAAATTCAGAAAATATAGCGGAAGCGGAGAGGGAAGCGGGGAGCAAAATTATCATAGAAATAATACAGATACCTGATTGCAAATGACATCAATCGATCAGGCATACTATATACTATCAGTGTACCAAATTTCAAAGCAATTGAATAACAGATACAGATTTTATAGAGGAAAATCTGAAAATAGGCAAAATCTTTAATTTATTTCATAGGATATCCCTTAATAAAAAATCTGAAAATTTTTGATTTCAAATATTCAGAGTTTGGCATGGATTCAAATAGTTCCGTAGGGGTAGATTATAATACTCTTGGAGAAAATTGATTTTGAACAATAGTTTTCGAGATATCAGCAAATTCAGAAAATATAGCGGAAGCGGAGAGGGAAGCGGGGAACAAAATTATCATAGAAATAATACAGATACCTGATTGCAAATGACATCAATCGATCAGGCATACTATATACTATCAGTGTATCAAATTTCAAAGCAATTGAATAACAGATACAGATTTTATAGAGGAAAATCTGAAAATAGGCAAAATCTTTAATTTATTTCATAGGATATCCCTTAATAAAAAATCTGAAAATTTTTGATTTCAAATATTCAGAGTTTGGCATGGATTCAAATAGTTTCGTAGGGGTAGATTATAATACTTTTGGAGAAAATTGATTTTGAACAATAGTTTTCGAGATATCAGCAAATTCAGAAAATATAGCGGAAGCGGAGAGGGAAGCGGGGAGCAAAATTATCATAGAAATAATACAGATACCTGATTGCAAATGACATCAATCGATCAGGCATACTATATACTATCAGTGTACCAAATTTCAAAGCAATTGAATAACAGATACAGATTTTATAGAGGAAAATCTGAAAATAGGCAAAATCTTTAATTTATTTCATAGGATATCCCTTAATAAAAAATCTGAAAATTTTTGATTTCAAATATTCAGAGTTTGGCATGGATTCAAATAGTTTCGTAGGGGTAGATTATAATACTCTTGGAGAAAATTGATTTTGAACAATAGTTTTCGAGATATCAGCAAATTCAGAAAATATAGCGGAAGCGGAGAGGGAAGCGGGGAGCAAAATTATCATAGAAATAATACAGATACCTGATTGCAAATGACATCAATCGATCAGGCATACTATATACTATCAGTGTACCAAATTTCAAAGCAATTGAATAACAGATACAGATTTTATAGAGGAAAATCTGAAAATAGGCAAAATCTTTAATTTATTTCATAGGATATCCCTTAATAAATAATCTGAAAATTTTTGATTTCAAATATTCAGAGTTTGGCATGGATTCAAATAGTTTCGTAGGGGTAGATTATAATACTCTTGGAGAAAATTGATTTTGAACAATAGTTTTCGAGATATCAGCAAATTCAGAAAATATAGCGGAAGCGGAGAGGGAAGCGGGGAGCAAAATTATCATAGAAATAATACAGATACCTGATTGCAAATGACATCAATCGATCAGGCATACTATATACTATCAGTGTATCAAATTTCAAAGCAATTGAATAACAGATACAGATTTTATAGAGGAAAATCTGAAAATAGGCAAAATCTTTAATTTATTTCATAGGATATCCCTTAATAAAAAATCTGAAAATTTTTGATTTCAAATATTCAGAGTTTGGCATGGATTCAAATAGTTTCGTAGGGGTAGATTATAATACTCTTGGAGAAAATTGATTTTGAACAATAGTTTTCGAGATATCAGCAAATTCAGAAAATATAGCGGAAGCGGAGAGGGAAGCGGGGAGCAAAATTATCATAGAAATAATACAGATACCTGATTGCAAATGACATCAATCGATCAGGCATACTATATACTATCAGTGTACCAAATTTCAAAGCAATTGAATAACAGATACAGATTTTATAGAGGAAAATCTGAAAATAGGCAAAATCTTTAATTTATTTCATAGGATATCCCTTAATAAAAAATCTGAAAATTTTTGATTTCAAATATTCAGAGTTTGGCATGGATTCAAATAGTTTCGTAGGGGTAGATTATAATACTCTTGGAGAAAATTGATTTTGAACAATAGTTTTCGAGATATCAGCAAATTCAGAAAATATAGCGGAAGCGGAGAGGGAAGCGGGGAGCAAAATTATCATAGAAATAATACAGATACCTGATTGCAAATGACATCAATCGATCAGGCATACTATATACTATCAGTGTATCAAATTTCAAAGCAATTGAATAACAGATACAGATTTTATAGAGGAAAATCTGAAAATAGGCAAAATCTTTCATTTATTTCATAGGATATCCCTTAATAAAAAATCTGAAAATTTTTGATTTCAAATATTCAGAGTTTGGCATGGATTCAAATAGTTTCGTAGGGATAGATTATAATACTCTTGGAGAAAATTGATTTTGAACAATAGTTTTCGAGATATCAGCAAATTCAGAAAATATAGCGGAAGCGGAGAGGGAAGCGGGGAGCAAAATTATCATAGAAATAATACAGATACCTGATTGCAAATGACATCAATCGATCAGGCATACTATATACTATCAGTGTACCAAATTTCAAAGCAATTGAATAACAGATACAGATTTTATAGAGGAAAATCTGAAAATAGGCAAAATCTTTAATTTATTTCATAGGATATCCCTTAATAAAAAATCTGAAAATTTTTGATTTCAAATATTCAGAGTTTGGCATGGATTCAAATAGTTTCGTAGGGGTAGATTATAATACTCTTGGAGAAAATTGATTTTGAACAATAGTTTTCGAGATATCAGCAAATTCAGAAAATATAGCGGAAGCGGAGAGGGAAGCGGGGAGCAAAATTATCATAGAAATAATACAGATACCTGATTGCAAATGACATCAATCGATCAGGCATACTATATACTATCAGTGTACCAAATTTCAAAGCAATTGAATAACAGATACAGATTTTATAGAGGAAAATCTGAAAATAGGCAAAATCTTTAATTTATTTCATAGGATATCCCTTAATAAAAAATCTGAAAATTTTTGATTTCAAATATTCAGAGTTTGGCATGGATTCAAATAGTTTCGTAGGGGTAGATTATAATACTCTTGGAGAAAATTGATTTTGAACAATAGTTTTCGAGATATCAGCAAATTCAGAAAATATAGCGGAAGGGGAGAGGGAAGCGGGGAGCAAAATTATCATAGAAATAATACAGATACCTGATTGCAAATGACATCAATCGATCAGGCATACTATATACTATCAGTGTATCAAATTTCAAAGCAATTGAATAACAGATACAGATTTTATAGAGGAAAATCTGAAAATAGGCAAAATCTTTAATTTATTTCATAGGATATCCCTTAATAAAAAATCTGAAAATTTTTGATTTCAAATATTCAGAGTTTGGCATGGATTCAAATAGTTTCGTAGGGGTAGATTATAATACTCTTGGAGAAAATTGATTTTGAACAATAGTTTTCGAGATATCAGCAAATTCAGAAAATATAGCGGAAGCGGAGAGGGAAGCGGGGAGCAAAATTATCATAGAAATAATACAGATACCTGATTGCAAATGACATCAATCGATCAGGCATACTATATACTATCAGTGTACCAAATTTCAAAGCAATTGAATAACAGATACAGATTTTATAGAGGAAAATCTGAAAATAGGCAAAATCTTTAATTTATTTCATAGGATATCCCTTAATAAAAAATCTGAAAATTTTTGATTTCAAATATTCAGAGTTTGGCATGGATTCAAATAGTTTCGTAGGGGTAGATTATAATACTCTTGGAGAAAATTGATTTTGAACAATAGTTTTCGAGATATCAGCAAATTCAGAAAATATAGCGGAAGCGGAGAGGGAAGCGGGGAGCAAAATTATCATAGAAATAATACAGATACCTGATTGCAAATGACATCAATCGATCAGGCATACTATATACTATCAGTGTATCAAATTTCAGAGCAATTGAATAACAGATACAGATTTTATAGAGGAAAATCTGAAAATAGGCAAAATCTTTAATTTATTTCATAGGATATCCCTTAATAAAAAATCTGAAAATTTTTGATTTCAAATATTCAGAGTTTGGCATGGATTCAAATAGTTTCGTAGGGGTAGATTATAATACTCTTGGAGAAAATTGATTTTGAACAATAGTTTTCGAGATATCAGCAAATTCAGAAAATATAGCGGAAGCGGAGAGGGAAGCGGGGAGCAAAATTATCATAGAAATAATACAGATACCTGATTGCAAATGACATCAATCGATCAGGCATACTATATACTATCAGTGTACCAAATTTCAAAGCAATTGAATAACAGATACAGATTTTATAGAGGAAAATCTGAAAATAGGCAAAATCTTTAATTTATTTCATAGGATATCCCTTAATAAAAAATCTGAAAATTTTTGATTTCAAATATTCAGAGTTTGGCATGGATTCAAATAGTTTCGTAGGGGTAGATTATAATACTCTTGGAGAAAATTGATTTTGAACAATAGTTTTCGAGATATCAGCAAATTCAGAAAATATAGCGGAAGCGGAGAGGGAAGCGGGGAGCAAAATTATCATAGAAATAATACAGATACCTGATTGCAAATGACATCAATCGATCAAGCATACTATATACTATCAGTGTATCAAATTTCAAAGCAATTGAATAACAGATACAGATTTTATAGAGGAAAATCTGAAAATAGGCAAAATCTTTAATTTATTTCATAGGATATCCCTTAATAAAAAATCTGAAAATTTTTGATTTCAAATATTCAGAGTTTGGCATGGATTCAAATAGTTTCGTAGGGGTAGATTATAATACTCTTGGAGAAAATTGATTTTGAACAATAGTTTTCGAGATATCAGCAAATTCAGAAAATATAGCGGAAGCGGAGAGGGAAGCGGGAAGCAAAATTATCATAGAAATAATACAGATACCTAATTGCAAATGACATCAATCGATCAGGCATACTATATACTATCAGTGTATCAAATTTCAAAGCAATTGAATAACAGATACAGATTTTATAGAGGAAAATCTGAAAATAGGCAAAATCTTTAATTTATTTCATAGGATATCCCTTAATAAAAAATCTGAAAATTTTTGATTTCAAATATTCAGAGTTTGGCATGGATTCAAATAGTTTCGTAGGGGTAGATTATAATACTCTTGGAGAAAATTGATTTTGAACAATAGTTTTCGAGATATCCCTTAATAAAAAATCTGAAAATTTTTGATTTCAAATATTCAGAGTTTGGCATGGATTCAAATAGTTTCGTAGGGGTAGATTATAATACTCTTGGAGAAAATTGATTTTGAACAATAGTTTTCGAGATATCAGCAAATTCAGAAAATATAGCGGAAGCGGAGAGGGAAGCGGGGAGCAAAATTATCATAGAAATAATACAGATACCTGATTGCAAATGACATCAATCGATCAAGCATACTATATACTATCAGTGTATCAAATTTCAAAGCAATTGAATAACAGATACAGATTTTATAGAGGAAAATCTGAAAATAGGCAAAATCTTTAATTTATTTCATAGGATATCCCTTAATAAAAAATCTGAAAATTTTTGATTTCAAATATTCAGAGTTTGGCATGGATTCAAATAGTTTCGTAGGGGTAGATTATAATACTCTTGGAGAAAATTGATTTTGAACAATAGTTTTCGAGATATCAGCAAATTCAGAAAATATAGCGGAAGCGGAGAGGGAAGCGGGGAGCAAAATTATCATAGAAATAATACAGATACCTAATTGCAAATGACATCAATCGATCAGGCATACTATATACTATCAGTGTATCAAATTTCAAAGCAATTGAATAACAGATACAGATTTTATAGAGGAAAATCTGAAAATAGGCAAAATCTTTAATTTATTTCATAGGATATCCCTTAATAAAAAATCTGAAAATTTTTGATTTCAAATATTCAGAGTTTGGCATGGATTCAAATAGTTTCGTAGGGGTAGATTATAATACTCTTGGAGAAAATTGATTTTGAACAATAGTTTTCGAGATATCAGCAAATTCAGAAAATATAGCGGAAGCGGAGAGGGAAGCGGGGAGCAAAATTATCATAGAAATAATACAGATACCTGATTGCAAATGACATCAATCGATCAGGCATACTATATACTATCAGTGTACCAAATTTCAAAGCAATTGAATAACAGATACAGATTTTATAGAGGAAAATCTGAAAATAGGCAAAATCTTTAATTTATTTCATAGGATATCCCTTAATAAAAAATCTGAAAATTTTTGATTTCAAATATTCAGAGTTTGGCATGGATTCAAATAGTTTCGTAGGGGTAGATTATAATACTCTTGGAGAAAATTGATTTTGAACAATAGTTTTCGAGATATCAGCAAATTCAGAAAATATAGCGGAAGCGGAGAGGGAAGCGGGGAGCAAAATTATCATAGAAATAATACAGATACCTGATTGCAAATGACATCAATCGATCAGGCATACTATATACTATCAGTGTATCAAATTTCAGAGCAATTGAATAACAGATACAGATTTTATAGAGGAAAATCTGAAAATAGGCAAAATCTTTAATTTATTTCATAGGATATCCCTTAATAAAAAATCTGAAAATTTTTGATTTCAAATATTCAGAGTTTGGCATGGATTCAAATAGTTTCGTAGGGGTAGATTATAATACTCTTGGAGAAAATTGATTTTGAACAATAGTTTTCGAGATATCAGCAAATTCAGAAAATATAGCGGAAGCGGAGAGGGAAGCGGGGAGCAAAATTATCATAGAAATAATACAGATACCTGATTGCAAATGACATCAATCGATCAGGCATACTATATACTATCAGTGTACCAAATTTCAAAGCAATTGAATAACAGATACAGATTTTATAGAGGAAAATCTGAAAATAGGCAAAATCTTTAATTTATTTCATAGGATATCCCTTAATAAAAAATCTGAAAATTTTTGATTTCAAATATTCAGAGTTTGGCATGGATTCAAATAGTTTCGTAGGGGTAGATTATAATACTCTTGGAGAAAATTGATTTTGAACAATAGTTTTCGAGATATCAGCAAATTCAGAAAATATAGCGGAAGCGGAGAGGGAAGCGGGGAGCAAAATTATCATAGAAATAATACAGATACCTAATTGCAAATGACATCAATCGATCAGGCATACTATATACTATCAGTGTATCAAATTTCAAAGCAATTGAATAACAGATACAGATTTTATAGAGGAAAATCTGAAAATAGGCAAAATCTTTAATTTATTTCATAGGATATCCCTTAATAAAAAATCTGAAAATTTTTGATTTCAAATATTCAGAGTTTGGCATGGATTCAAATAGTTTCGTAGGGGTAGATTATAATACTCTTGGAGAAAATTGATTTTGAACAATAGTTTTCGAGATATCAGCAAATTCAGAAAATATAGCGGAAGCGGAGAGGGAAGCGGGGAGCAAAATTATCATAGAAATAATACAGATACCTGATTGCAAATGACATCAATCGATCAGGCATACTATATACTATCAGTGTACCAAATTTCAAAGCAATTGAATAACAGATACAGATTTTATAGAGGAAAATCTGAAAATAGGCAAAATCTTTAATTTATTTCATAGGATATCCCTTAATAAAAAATCTGAAAATTTTTGATTTCAAATATTCAGAGTTTGGCATGGATTCAAATAGTTTCGTAGGGGTAGATTATAATACTCTTGGAGAAAATTGATTTTGAACAATAGTTTTCGAGATATCAGCAAATTCAGAAAATATAGCGGAAGCGGAGAGGGAAGCGGGGAGCAAAATTATCATAGAAATAATACAGATACCTGATTGCAAATGACATCAATCGATCAGGCATACTATATACTATCAGTGTTCAAATTTTCAAAGCAATTGAATAACAGATACAGATTTTATAGAGGAAAATCTGAAAATAGGCAAAATCTTTAATTTATTTCATAGGATATCCCTTAATAAAAAATCTGAAAATTTTTGATTTCAAATATTCAGAGTTTGGCATGGATTCAAATAGTTTCGTAGGGGTAGATTATAATACCCTTGGAGAAAATTGATTTTGAACAATAGTTTTCGAGATATCAGCAAATTCAGAAAATATAGCGGAAGCGGTGAGGGAAGCGGGGAGCAAAATTATCATAGAAATAATACAGATACCTGATTGCAAATGACATCAATCGATCAGGCATACTATATACTATCAGTGTTCAAATTTTCAAAGCAATTGAATAACAGATACAGATTTTATTGAGGAAAATCTGAAAATAGGCAAAATCTTCAATTTATTTCATAGGATATCCCTTAATAAAAAATCTGAAAATTTTTGATTTCAAATATTCAGAGTTTGGCATGGATTCAAATAGTTTCGTAGGGGTAGATTATAATACCCTTGGAGAAAATTGATTTTGAACAATAGTTTTCGAGATATCAGCAAATTCAGAAAATATAGCGGAAGCGGAGAGGGAAGCGGGGAGCAAAATTATCATAGAAATAATACAGATACCTGATTGCAAATGACATCAATCGATCAGGCATACTATATACTATCAGTGTTCAAATTTTCAAAGCAATTGAATAACAGATACAGATTTTATAGAGGAAAATCTGAAAATAGGCAAAATCTTTAATTTATTTCATAGGATATCCCTTAATAAAAAATCTGAAAATTTTTGATTTCAAATATTCAGAGTTTGGCATGGATTCAAATAGTTTGGTAGGGGTAGATTATAATACCCTTGGAGAAAATTGATTTTGAACAATAGTTTTCGAGATATCAGCAAATTCAGAAAATATAGCGGAAGCGGTGAGGGAAGCGGGGAGCAAAATTATCATAGAAATAATACAGATACCTGATTGCAAATGACATCAATCGATCAGGCATACTATATACTATCAGTGTTCAAAATTTCAAAGCAATTGAATAACAGATACAGATTTTATTGAGGAAAATCTGAAAATAGGCAAAATCTTTAATTTATTTCATAGGATATCCCTTAATAAAAAATCTGAAAATTTTTGATTTCAAATATTCAGAGTTTGGCATAGATTCAAATAGTTTCGTAGGGGTAGATTATAATACTCTTGGAGAAAATTGATTTTGAACAATAGTTTTCGAGATATCAGCAAATTCAGAAAATATAGCGGAAGCGGAGAGGGAAGCGGGGAGCAAAATTATCATAGAAATAATACAGATACCTGATTGCAAATGACATCAATCGATCAGGCATACTATATACTATCAGTGTACCAAATTTCAAAGCAATTGAATAACAGATACAGATTTTATAGAGGAAAATCTGAAAATATGCAAAATCTTTAATTTATTTCATAGGATATCCCTTAATAAAAAATCTGAAAATTTTTGATTTCAAATATTCAGAGTTTGGCATGGATTCAAATAGTTTCGTAGGGGAAGATTATAATACTCTTGGAGAAAATTGATTTTGAACAATAGTTTTCGAGATATCAGCAAATTCAGAAAATATAGCGGAAGCGGTGAGGGAAGCGGGGAGCAAAATTATCATAGAAATAATACAGATACCTGATTGCAAATGACATCAATCGATCAGGCATACTATATACTATCAGTGTACCAAATTTCAAAGCAATTGAATAACAGATACAGATTTTATAGAGGAAAATCTGAAAATAGGCAAAATCTTTAATTTATTTCATAGGATATCCCTTAATAAAAAATCTGAAAATTTTTGATTTCAAATATTCAGAGTTTGGCATGGATTCAAATAGTTTCGTAGGGGAAGATTATAATACTCTTGGAGAAAATTGATTTTGAACAATAGTTTTCGAGATATCAGCAAATTCAGAAAATATAGCGGAAGCGGTGAGGGAAGCGGGGAGCAAAATTATCATAGAAATAATACAGATACCTGATTGCAAATGACATCAATCGATCAGGCATACTATATACTATCAGTGTACCAAATTTCAAAGCAATTGAATAACAGATACAGATTTTATAGAGGAAAATCTGAAAATAGGCAAAATCTTTAATTTATTTCATAGGATATCCCTTAATAAAAAATCTGAAAATTTTTGATTTCAAATATTCAGAGTTTGGCATGGATTCAAATAGTTTCGTAGGGGAAGATTATAATACTCTTGGAGAAAATTGATTTTGAACAATAGTTTTCGAGATATCAGCAAATTCAGAAAATATAGCGGAAGCGGTGAGGGAAGCGGGGAGCAAAATTATCATAGAAATAATACAGATACCTGATTGCAAATGACATCAATCGATCAGGCATACTATATACTATCAGTGTACCAAATTTCAAAGCAATTGAATAACAGATACAGATTTTATAGAGGAAAATCTGAAAATAGGCAAAATCTTTAATTTATTTCATAGGATATCCCTTAATAAAAAATCTGAAAATTTTTGATTTCAAATATTCAGAGTTTGGCATGGATTCAAATAGTTTCGTAGGGGAAGATTATAATACTCTTGGAGAAAATTGATTTTGAACAATAGTTTTCGAGATATCAGCAAATTCAGAAAATATAGCGGAAGCGGTGAGGGAAGCGGGGAGCAAAATTATCATAGAAATAATACAGATACCTGATTGCAAATGACATCAATCGATCAGGCATACTATATACTATCAGTGTACCAAATTTCAAAGCAATTGAATAACAGATACAGATTTTATAGAGGAAAATCTGAAAATAGGCAAAATCTTTAATTTATTTCATAGGATATCCCTTAATAAAAAATCTGAAAATTTTTGATTTCAAATATTCAGAGTTTGGCATGGATTCAAATAGTTTCGTAGGGGAAGATTATAATACTCTTGGAGAAAATTGATTTTGAACAATAGTTTTCGAGATATCAGCAAATTCAGAAAATATAGCGGAAGCGGTGAGGGAAGCGGGGAGCAAAATTATCATAGAAATAATACAGATACCTGATTGCAAATGACATCAATCGATCAGGCATACTATATACTATCAGTGTACCAAATTTCAAAGCAATTGAATAACAGATACAGATTTTATAGAGGAAAATCTGAAAATAGGCAAAATCTTTAATTTATTTCATAGGATATCCCTTAATAAAAAATCTGAAAATTTTTGATTTCAAATATTCAGAGTTTGGCATGGATTCAAATAGTTTCGTAGGGGAAGATTATAATACTCTTGGAGAAAATTGATTTTGAACAATAGTTTTCGAGATATCAGCAAATTCAGAAAATATAGCGGAAGCGGTGAGGGAAGCGGGGAGCAAAATTATCATAGAAATAATACAGATACCTGATTGCAAATGACATCAATCGATCAGGCATACTATATACTATCAGTGTACCAAATTTCAAAGCAATTGAATAACAGATACAGATTTTATAGAGGAAAATCTGAAAATAGGCAAAATCTTTAATTTATTTCATAGGATATCCCTTAATAAAAAATCTGAAAATTTTTGATTTCAAATATTCAGAGTTTGGCATGGATTCAAATAGTTTCGTAGGGGAAGATTATAATACTCTTGGAGAAAATTGATTTTGAACAATAGTTTTCGAGATATCAGCAAATTCAGAAAATATAGCGGAAGCGGTGAGGGAAGCGGGGAGCAAAATTATCATAGAAATAATACAGATACCTGATTGCAAATGACATCAATCGATCAGGCATACTATATACTATCAGTGTACCAAATTTCAAAGCAATTGAATAACAGATACAGATTTTATAGAGGAAAATCTGAAAATAGGCAAAATCTTTAATTTATTTCATAGGATATCCCTTAATAAAAAATCTGAAAATTTTTGATTTCAAATATTCAGAGTTTGGCATGGATTCAAATAGTTTCGTAGGGGAAGATTATAATACTCTTGGAGAAAATTGATTTTGAACAATAGTTTTCGAGATATCAGCAAATTCAGAAAATATAGCGGTAGCTGTGACGGAAGCAGGGAGCAAAATTATCATAGAAATAATACAGATACCTGATTGCAAATGACATCAATCGATCAGGCATACTATATACTATCAGTGTTCAAATTTTCAAAGCAATTGAATAACAGATACAGATTTTATAGA
Source organism: Dromius quadrimaculatus (assembly GCA_963989225.1). Classification (NCBI taxonomy): domain Eukaryota; kingdom Metazoa; phylum Arthropoda; class Insecta; order Coleoptera; family Carabidae; genus Dromius; species Dromius quadrimaculatus. Next base: position 55,774,446 of record OZ022330.1, read on the forward strand.
GGAAAATCTGAAAATAGGCAAAATCTTTAATTTATTTCATAGGATATCCCTTAATAAAAAATCTGAAAATTTTTGATTTCAAATATTCAGAGTTTGGCATGGATTCAAATAGTTTGGTAGGGGTAGATTATAATACCCTTGGAGAAAATTGATTTTGAACAATAGTTTTCGAGATATCAGCAAATTCAGAAAATATAGCGGAAGCGGTGAGGGAAGCGGGGAGCAAAATTATCATAGAAATAATACAGATACCTGATTGCAAATGACATCAATCGATCAGGCATACTATATACTATCAGTGTTCAAAATTTCAAAGCAATTGAATAACAGATACAGATTTTATTGAGGAAAATCTGAAAATAGGCAAAATCTTTAATTTATTTCATAGGATATCCCTTAATAAAAAATCTGAAAATTTTTGATTTCAAATATTCAGAGTTTGGCATAGATTCAAATAGTTTCGTAGGGGTAGATTATAATACTCTTGGAGAAAATTGATTTTGAACAATAGTTTTCGAGATATCAGCAAATTCAGAAAATATAGCGGAAGCGGAGAGGGAAGCGGGGAGCAAAATTATCATAGAAATAATACAGATACCTGATTGCAAATGACATCAATCGATCAGGCATACTATATACTATCAGTGTACCAAATTTCAAAGCAATTGAATAACAGATACAGATTTTATAGAGGAAAATCTGAAAATAGGCAAAATCTTTAATTTATTTCATAGGATATCCCTTAATAAAAAATCTGAAAATTTTTGATTTCAAATATTCAGAGTTTGGCATGGATTCAAATAGTTTCGTAGGGGAAGATTATAATACTCTTGGAGAAAATTGATTTTGAACAATAGTTTTCGAGATATCAGCAAATTCAGAAAATATAGCGGAAGCGGTGAGGGAAGCGGGGAGCAAAATTATCATAGAAATAATACAGATACCTGATTGCAAATGACATCAATCGATCAGGCATACTATATACTATCAGTGTACCAAATTTCAAAGCAATTGAATAACAGATACAGATTTTATAGAGGAAAATCTGAAAATAGGCAAAATCTTTAATTTATTTCATAGGATATCCCTTAATAAAAAATCTGAAAATTTTTGATTTCAAATATTCAGAGTTTGGCATGGATTCAAATAGTTTCGTAGGGGAAGATTATAATACTCTTGGAGAAAATTGATTTTGAACAATAGTTTTCGAGATATCAGCAAATTCAGAAAATATAGCGGTAGCTGTGACGGAAGCAGGGAGCAAAATTATCATAGAAATAATACAGATACCTGATTGCAAATGACATCAATCGATCAGGCATACTATATACTATCAGTGTTCAAATTTTCAAAGCAATTGAATAACAGATACAGATTTTATAGAGGAAAATCTGAAAATAGGCAAAATCTTTAATTTATTTCATAGGATATCCCTTAATAAAAAATCTGAAAATTTTTGATTTCAAATATTCAGAGTTTGGCATGGATTCAAATAGTTTGGTAGGGGTAGATTATAATACCCTTGGAGAAAATTGATTTTGAACAATAGTTTTCGAGATATCAGCAAATTCAGAAAATATAGCGGAAGCGGTGAGGGAAGCGGGGAGCAAAATTATCATAGAAATAATACAGATACCTGATTGCAAATGACATCAATCGATCAGGCATACTATATACTATCAGTGTTCAAAATTTCAAAGCAATTGAATAACAGATACAGATTTTATTGAGGAAAATCTGAAAATAGGCAAAATCTTTAATTTATTTCATAGGATATCCCTTAATAAAAAATCTGAAAATTTTTGATTTCAAATATTCAGAGTTTGGCATAGATTCAAATAGTTTCGTAGGGGTAGATTATAATACTCTTGGAGAAAATTGATTTTGAACAATAGTTTTCGAGATATCAGCAAATTCAGAAAATATAGCGGAAGCGGAGAGGGAAACGGGGAGCAAAATTATCATAGAAATAATACAGATACCTGATTGCAAATGACATCAATCGATCAGGCATACTATATACTATCAGTGTACCAAATTTCAAAGCAATTGAATAACAGATACAGATTTTATAGAGGAAAATCTGAAAATAGGCAAAATCTTTAATTTATTTCATAGGATATCCCTTAATAAAAAATCTGAAAATTTTTGATTTCAAATATTCAGAGTTTGGCATGGATTCAAATAGTTTCGTAGGGGAAGATTATAATACTCTTGGAGAAAATTGATTTTGAACAATAGTTTTCGAGATATCAGCAAATTCAGAAAATATAGCGGTAGCTGTGACGGAAGCAGGGAGCAAAATTATCATAGAAATAATACAGATACCTGATTGCAAATAACATCAATCTATCGAGCATATTATATTCTATTAGTGTACCAAATTTCAAAGCAATTGAGCAACAGATACAGATTTTATAGGGAAAAATCTGAAAATAGGTAAAATCTTTAATTCATGTCATGAGATATTCCTTGAAAAAAAATCTGAAATTTTTTGATTCCAAATATTCAGAGTTTGGTATAGATTTGAATAGTTTCGTAGAGATTTGAGAAGAGGGTGTGCACCACAGATTATTGATATTATTAAGGTCATACAATTGGTACATTAGAATAAATTAGTACTTCTATGCTACCATTTGGAAATGCTTTTTGTCACTATCTTATCATCACGTAGAATCACAAATTTGCAGGGCGGGCAACCTTGTAACCCTTACATAGTCTCCAAGGTTTTGATTAATTAATTACATTACATTACAGTGAAGCTAACCTACATAAATTACCTATATTATCGTTTGGGAATAAGTCATAACTGTGTTACACTATTTGAATGTACTTTTAGCTTCTCGAAGCATAATCCCTATCCATCTGATTCACCTAGGCGAAAATTCATTAGATATAAATGTTAATTCAATGATTGTAACTAGTGAAATAGCAACTATTCACTGATTTCGACCATTAGTATTGCGTAAACATCACACGGGGACTTCCGGTACAGATTTAACGACTGTCCGTTGTTAATTACTCCCATTGTTCACACTATACCTCCTAACCGAATTCATTAAATTTACTTATTCATGCATACAAAATTACACAAGTTTCACATACGTTCATTATATCTGCACTTCATTACATTTATTTGTATCAAGTTGGTCTACATTGTAAATTTAATCATTCATATACCAGACTACTGCAACGGTTGAGAATAGTGTATTCCTACGCTATACGAATCAGAAAGTCGTGAGAGCTATGTATTCCTGCGTTCAAACAAAGAAAACTTTATAAAAATTGAATACAAATCGTTGTTTGTTTATCAAAACTCTGTGACACAGTAACTCTGTATGGTAATTTAGTGAAGTCAATAAAATGGAACTGCCAGCCATTTCCCATCACTTTCGCCTTTATTTTTTTATGGAAAACCAATGATTTCTACTCGATAAACTTAAAATTAGTTTTTGGCTGGGATTTGCTGACGTCAGTGAGGTTTCTGCAGACAAAATTTGCAGATAAACTGAATGTTTGTTTAAGGATGCGAAAATGAATATATTTTCAAATAATTTTGTAATATTCATTAAGAATTCGTGTCCCCGATGATAAAGCAATTCCGTGACAGCAATTTATGTATATTTAGTAAACTATGAAGTATGTAGCAACTTTTTGTTTGCATAGCAAACTGTATAAATCAACGGTACGGTATGCATTTGCAATGTAATCAACATAAAACAAGTTTTAATATCGTTAAATGTGGTGTGGAAACAAGTGTACTAAGCACTCTTTGCTGCTCAATATGGCGTTGGAAAAGCTTTAAAGAGCACAGCCTCGAATTTTTCAAACGTGCTTTATCGCATTTTGATTTTACAGACCTAATTACAGATGTTTTGTTTTTAGTAACACGAGTTCAGCTACAAAGCAACGTAAATCACAAAGCATTCTTTGTTGCAAATGTCTGTTTTGTTTACTCTTTAATTTGATTGGGAGTAATTATAATTTGTTGATTTTACATCAAGATGTGAGCAAATATCTATATATATATATGGAGCTATATTCATGCAAGCGTAAAATTGAAGATGTTTGACGGGTTTGTTTCATCAAATCCCTTATTTACCCTTGTTCCGACTGTCTATATCCAGCCCTTAGAACCATTGTATCTATTTTCAACACCCTACGACCTTTCACGATTCGCTCTAGTTGTAAAACAAGGGCTATTTTTATTTACTAGCAGAATTTGAATATTTGTTTGCAAAATTATATGCTGTTATATTAATTGTCATACAATACTCTTGAATAATCATTCTTTCCAATCACTGTCGCCGGTACCGCCATCTCTTAGCTGTTAATTAATATAGCATTTACAGCTGTGGGTTCAATGACCTTGGTATAACGCCCATCAAATAGTCGGCATATGTTATGATACTCCGTTAGACTCAAAATTAATTTTCTTTCCTATCTCTTGAAAAAGATGACATATTGAAACATTACACTACATGCATACGTGGCCCATTTTGGTATTTCAACTATTAGCTAGCCAAGTTGTGACACTAGAAACATCAAGAAGGGCTGTGTTTGAACCGGCAGAAGTATACTACTAAATCTCCAACTAATAGATGCGTTAAAACATTTTCTAGTGATGCCAGAAACATCCAAGGGAGGTGTGTTTGAACTGGTGAAAATAAACTACTGAATCTCTACTCAAAAGTCTGTGAATATTTTGAGACATAAACCTTATGAAGAATTGAATATTACGATAGCTACCAGCTTATTAATTCGGCTCCCGTTATATTTGCAGCATTTACTAATTCACGTGATGGATTATATAATTCCAAAATGTTTCAGTAGTATATCTCAACCAGTTCTAATCCAGTTCTAACCCAACTGCTTTTGACGTCACAACTGATATGCGCATACTTTTCTTGGAAGAAGACCATGCGCGAGCACAGTTCCAGCAAGATTTAGTTTCAGCAAATTTTCTGCTGAATAAAAGTATGTTTGTGGGTGAGTTTTTCGCAAAAATTTCAAATGTGTAAGTTAGTTCGATTTCACACATTGATTCATACTGTGAGTAGCACCAGGTACGGTGAATTTGAAATAATATTTGGTCAATTTTGAATCATATTAATTGGGGAAAATTTCTAACGCTAGTCTGTAAATAGAAGAGCGATAATTTTATTGGCCAAATCAATGAATCTATATTTGTTTTAGTCGAGTTGTAGTACTTCAAAGCAAGAATTGTCAAAATTGTTATTCCAGTATTCTAATTTTGAAGAATGCATCTCATTATACAATGCGTAATTAAACCCAAATTATCTTATATACATGAATTAAACTCTAATGAAATGATAATGCATTATTCAGCTTTCTGAGCATTGTCTGAGAGCACAATGTTACATCAAAGGAAACTGATATCGTACAACTGAAGATATTATTGTAATATTAGTTCTATCTGTCACACAAAATCACACCAAGACTTATATCATTATGAAATTGATATAAATCTATTTTTTAATCCATTTGGCATAGTAATACTTTTATAGTGACAGTCTAGTAAAAAAAATAGTTCCAATTCACAAAAATTATTATAATCGGTTCTAAATCCAACTTTAAAAATAATGTAGGGTTGAACGGTAAAAACACTTAGTTGAATGAAATTCCTAAGGGTGAATCTAAAACACTGCCCCACTTCTATTCAAAATGAAGTCGAATGATAATGAGATTCAAATGCCGTTGGACAAATTTCTTGTGGGTTTGCCTAGCTTTGTTTTGTTTCTAAATAAGTAGTATTGATCTTTGAGCCAATTAAATTAGAACTATATTGCCTGAGATGAATATGAAATGAATTTCACGGTTTGTTTGTACTTGATATTTCAATTACATTATACGCTATATGTCTTAGACTGATTGAACAGCCTGTATGGATACTAATCTAGTTATTTCGCTGCGCTACCTCAAACAGTAAACGAGAATTTAGCTAATGCATGACCTGAGACTGAGCACGAGCATTAAAAATTCCATTAAACTATTTCTTGTTAATCAACGACCTTGAACTATTGGCCATTTATTTCATGAAGTTGCTTCTTTTCTCTCTTTGTGAGAGCAATTGAATAGATTTGATGTCAAATGAATGACAATTTTAAATTAAAATTTCTTTGGCGTTGTCCTAAGGCTTGAAGTGAAGGATAAAATTAGCATTGGGCACTGAATGCGAAATTACGATTAGCCGGGGACTCGGACGACAAATTGTGATGTGAAATATTTAACGGATAAAGTAGTCCGCCTGTTAAGACTTCATCAGATGTTTTAACGCCCCTTTTACTCCTTCATTACCACTGCGTAATTATCTTTTCATTATTTAAGACACTTTCATAGTATTTACATTTGTAATACTTTTAAATTAGCCGAGGATAAATTGACTTTTATAATACTTAAAGCTTACGGTATAGGTATAGTAAGTATTTGACAATCTAAAATTCAAAAAAGCGAGGTAAACTCTGTAACAACAATGAATATATGAGCGAGCGACGAAAAACCTAATCATATTAGCGATCTGCATGTAAAAACATTTAATTAAATCCACTGGCAATGGTAAACACCAACAGTTGAAGTTGGGGATGGAGGGCCACGAAAACAACTCAATTTGTTGTTGTTGATGAACACAAGAAACAAACACTAAAGTTTCACGTACAAATCAAACTGTACAAAAAGGTCATCCACATGTTTAATCAATAAACAATCAAATACTGTATCATCCACTAATAGTGTGAAAAAAAGTGCAATCCTTGGAAGAAACACAAAACACTTGTGGTCAAGGTGATCTATGACGCAACTCGAGAAAACATCTTTACCCTGGGCAGAAAAAGGAGAAAAGTCCAAGAGAGAAAACACTCGCCATGCATTTATTCAGCAAACAAACACATCCCGACAGACAGAGACTTAAGAGTTTGGACTTTCGACCTCTGACCCCAGGCTTAGAACGTGCATACATCTCACAACTTGAACTGAGTCTTTCTGTTTATCCCTTTCAAGTGACAGAACTATCGGAAATATATTTACATTAAATCAAATTCCTGGAAGTATTGTTGAGGAGGCGTAGGAATACATGATGAAGGTGTTGTGCTAACGAGTGCGTAGTATTACAAATTTTAATTGATATTGAAGAGCATAAGATTGCTTTGAAAATTGGTTGAATTTATATCTGAATTATAAGGTGAATCAACATTTGTCTAACAAGATATTCCAATGTAGTTTGTCAACGCAAAGTGTGCTCAAAATAAAATAATTCATCGTAACAACAAATACCAGGGCTTAAATTGTCTACTGTATTAAATTAATGTACTCCGCACTGGGTGCAATAACGAGACTGTGTTACAGAATGGTAGAGAAAGCCAAATATTCGCAACACACGTAGCGTTAGATTATTTGAATAACAAAATAATCATGAAAAACTAGTTCCTTGAAATATTCTCTCTGCCATTAACTCTTTTGTTAACTCCAGCTTCAAGTAGACATTTTCTAAGCCGCCCATAATCTTAGCACATGGCTTAATTTACGTTAGAATTGCCTTGAAAGCAAGTTGAGCTCAGGGCTGATTTTGCCTGCGGATGAAATGTGGAGGAATCCTCCAATCCATCTGGAAAGTGCGCGCGTCGTTTCCACATCAAAGCGATGAGCGCAGCGGGTTATTGCCCGGATCTTCGTCAGAATTTAAGGCCTCATTTGCATTCCGGAATCTGCTGGTGAGTTAATTACTCAAACTTGAATTCATATTTAAATTATAAGTAAAATCATACATAATCCAATACAATTTGTGACACTAGTAGATATGCGCAGTCGGTTCTAGACCACAATTATCTCCAACTGTAATGTGTAGAAGAAAATGTTTCGTACTTTACTAGGTGCTTGTATAATTGAAGAAGTTTCCTATATAGATAATAAAAATACTCGGAAGCAGTATTACGTTATAAAAGCTCTCGAAGTTCAATAGAAATCGCACTGACGTTGTATGAAGTTGTCTTGGATCTTTAAAACGAATTGAACATGTTCGTTCAACCGTAATAATTGTGAAATTGTTGTTCATCTCTCTGAAAATTCTTCATGTGATAGACAATTCACATTATTTGGGATCAATATCAATTTTAAAGAAACTTTTCCATTTTATCAGCAAAAAATAAATATTCAAATAAATCAATGAATGTCGAAATTAAAATTAATAAGTTTTTCTTTTAATGCGTTTTATGCATTTTTAAACAAATTATGTTCTCTTGAGAGTTTGCGCTGGAAGAAAAAGCTTTATTAAAAACTTGAATGAATGTAAATGGAAGAAAATTGCTTTTCTACTAGTTTCCCAAAGGGATACCTAGATGGAAAACTTTTATAAAAAGAAGACAATTGTATTTAATGAATGTTTAACCTCCAAGAGGAAAAAATTCTGCTGAAAATAATACAAATATTGTAAAAAGATTAAAAGTATTCTACCCCTAATTTCCGTAAGATCAAGGTAGCAGTCAGCACTATAAAATTTGGTAATAAAGCTACCTGAACGATAAAAACTCAATAAAATTTCCAATTCAAAGGAAAATGTTGGGTAATAACGAGGATCATTACATTTGATAGAAGAATTCGATTGTGACTGGGGTCGTCGCCAGGATATGAACCCATCGTTTTATTGTTAGCGTGTGTTTTAGCTTTTGGGGCGGAGATCGATTCGCTGTAGAACAATAACAAAAAATTCAAATATTAAACAGATTTGGAACATATGTGACCAGAAAACTTTTAGAGGATGCGCTAAACTCATAAATTAATTAATAAAATGTTTTCGTTGCGTGTTTTATTATCGCCTTTATTTTTTGTAAGTTGAAATAATTAAAATTAATAATTATGAAATATTTATTACTCACGATATTTCATAATAAATCCAATAATTTTGACACACAATTACCAATGGGACTATTTATCTGCATGCAGGCTCCAATTTTTATATATACAACTGTTTTTCAATTCTCATGGTGTAGAAACTAATTTACATGGCTCAGCACTACTAATTAATAATAGTCTCAATTATAATCATCAATTAAAAAGTTGTTCTACGTTATTCTTACTTATTCAATATTACCCAAGCGCATCAATTCAATTTCTTACTGTGCGTGCACGCACATTTTTATACAAGCACTTAGTCGGTATCTTGCAAGATGATTTTAATTCATTTAATTTGTATGATTGGATAAAAATTATATACACAATGGAGTTCAGAATTAATATAATCTCACAAGATAATTTTGATGCATTGAAGTTTTATGATTGAATCAAAATTATGTACATAATAGAAATTTAACGTTATTTTCTTGCACGATGATTTTTATGCATTTAATTTTTATGATTAAATTGAAATTATGTACATATTGATCATTCAGCATGAAGATTATGAAGCAAAATGATATTAAACCATTGAATTTTTATGTTTGAATTAAAATTATGTACGTAATGGTTGATCAAAACTATTATTATCTTGCAAGATGATTTTATTTCATTGAATTTTCATGATTGAATCAAAATTATGTACATAATGGTATATCAAAATTATTATCATCTAGCAAGACAGTTTTAATGCATTGAATTTTTATGATTGAATTAAAACTATGTACATATTGAGAACTCAGAATCATCAACCCCCGAACGTTCATATCTATAGTAGTCTTTATACTATAGACTACGTGCATGAAGTCTACTAGTGCCTCTAGCGAGCAATGGAGAACAATTGAACTCACATTTTATCAACTATAATTTTTTAAATGTACTAATATTATTTGATTCAGCTGTGTGCGTATGATAAATTTGCATAGCATAAAAGGTACGTTAAAATTATCTATTTTGAGTATTTTTTTCTTCAATTATAACGTACATATTGGAGAAAACGTCTTAATTCGTTCAAATTGACAGGATAACCTCAAATTATGACGCCAATGATCTTGCGGATCGAGTTAGTATGTATCAAACACTGTATCCCTTTTACCGAGGAAGCATTGAAGAAAAGCGTGAAACTAGTTTTGCCATATTAAACATGTTGCTGACAATATCAACAACAAAATTATAGCGATGTGCATCCGACAAACTTCTATCAATAATTAGAAATAGAGGTAAATTCATGAATCCCAAATCGATGGTGAATTTTTCTGATTTCACAATTGAATTACAAACCCTTTTTTTAAATATAGACTAATGATGGAAGACAGATAATACTCAATTTATCGCTTTGATTCACTTCATTCGTTTTTTTTTATGTTATAACTGCGTACATGAAATCTATGAAACTATATTTCACCTGAATCATCCTTAAAACAACAGCCTGAAACAGAACAAGCGTTTTCCTATGTTTTACATGCAATTATTTTCACTTTTAACTACAATACTCAATGACAGCTCAATGACTTATTCTGAGAAATGGAGTTCAATGGTAACAATGGTGCTCACCATGAGCGCTCGCATCGATATTTGTTCAAACTCCGCCTTCTTGCGCATAGCCTATAACATGTGTCTGGCTGGCGCTAAATGTCGAGAAGTAAGGTTAAGAATAGGTGGTCAAATATTTGACAATGCGATTGAAGTTAATAATATTCCATGGATAAAGTAAACTGGCGCTAACTAACTTGATGACGACATAAAAAACAATCAAGAGGAAATTAATTTCTGCTACTACCCAGTACAAATTAGTTGAAATACTAGTTGTCTCTGTCTAGTCTAATCTTGTTTTGGAGTAAGTGAGGCTTTTGGAAGGTCGGTGATTACGGTGAGATACAAAAAATTCAAATTTGATGCTCGCATACAAAATAATTTTTCGAAAACAACTTTTAATGAAATTATTATTTATAATGAGAAAATGAAATTATGATATAAAAATGTCCCAAAATTCATGCAAGAACTAATTTTGATAGAAAATATATTTCAAATTAATAATTGAATTTTTTATTGAATCATTGAGTATAAAGTAAAATAAAGTCTAATTTTGATAGAAAACTTGTTTTAATTGAAATTTATGAATCTTTTATTGAATCATAAAGTATATAATACAAGGGTTATGTATGGAATATTATATAGAGCGAATGGTCTCCACCGCTTTGTTGGCATTATCATGTCGCGATAGCGAGCACCATCAAACGTTTTCGCCTGATCAGCTGTTTCTTCGAAGAAAAATGGCTCGATACTGCCTCCAGACCAAAATTTGTACCAAATAGTACTAAGAGTAATTGAAACATATTTTCCTAAATTATTATTTTGAAATATACAGTCGCTGAAACTCCGGAAAATATTGCAGACATAATGAAACTTTGACAAATTATCTTATTTTTGATATACACGCCACTAAAAACTTTGCTAATCTATTATAAGAAAGTATTCATCAAACATATTCATTCTAATCGATCCAAATATTATCAAATCATCATTTAATATCATCAAATGAGGGAAATTATACGACAGCAACGTAAATAAATAAGGATAGTAATGAAATACTCTCGAAATTCACTTTATGCAGATTAAAGCTCCCTGAGGAACAACTAGTTTAATAATTCTTCGCCAACACTTTTCCGCGTAGTACAACAACAGTTTCATACTGAAAAACACTTTTTGAGCATTCAACTGTTCGGCGATTGGACATAAAAATGTTAAAGGAGATTTTTCTTGATGAATATTTCGTTCAATAAGGGTGTGTATCATATCTGAGATGTATGAGTTTTCTTCATTTTGGTGTACGATCGTGTCCTGTGTACTGAGCAAGGTTATTTCTAAAACTGCTTGCTGCACGTCCTTTAAAACATAAATTAAATTCCAGACTCCTATCTGTTCTTACACTTCCAGACTTCAAATGAACGACCCGCGTCTTTTGCGGAAAATTCAATAACAATGCACTAATAGCACATAATTCCAAACAAAATTGACATTTTTGATATATATTACAACAGTAGGATCGGAATTAATTGGATGAATCGAGTTAGTGATTGAGAACACGTCCTTTTGTTCGATATTGATTAGTCCTGAAACAACTAACTGAATTAGGATTGTACAAACTTAAATATTTACATCAATTACTTCATTAAGTTGGAAACAACTTTAGTCAATCAAAACGTCGTGGAGTAGTTTTAGTTTATCTATATTAATATCACGTTCAGGATCGAGTTAATTGCAAACATACGTCAAATTAACTGTCACATGTCACTTACAGACTTTGTGTAAATACATTGCTTGACATATATAGGAGTAAAAGCCCTTAAACATGCCAGAACTATATTATAGTTTTGAAATTTTGCAATATTCCAAGGTTAAGAAAAATGCGAAGTATCCTCTTTCAGTTCCGGAACGAAGGACATGACAAGAGGGTTTCAAGGGCTCGTATCAACATTGTATCTATCTCCCGCCATTCACAAACAATGCACGTTCCTTTTGTCTCCCTAACACATTGTCAAAGTCTTCTGGATTGTTCTTTACAGGGTTTTTCGGTGCTGACTTTAATTTCGAAATGTGTTAAGTGGATTGACTGATGGGTTCTGTATTATAATTTGTGCAATGTTAGAATTTGATGCGCAGGAATTCATCGGATGAATGTTAATAGGCCGATTGAAACAAGTGAAACAGAGCAGTGATTTGGCATTTCAGCCATTAGGATTAACAATGCGTAAACATCACATGTGCAGTTCCGGAACAGATTTAACGATTATCTGTTATCCTACATTGTTAATTATAGCCATTGTTCACACTGACTAATAACTGAATTCATGTATGCAAAATCTCGAAAGCTCCCCAGCGATTTAAGCAATCTGAAATATAAAAATCACATTTGTATCAAAAACATGAATACTATGAGAATAATATATTCTGAATTTGCAATAAATGATACTTAAGCTGATGAAATTCATGTGTCTTTGATGTGTGTTAGCTTTCAGGTGTCAGTAGTACATTTGCAACTTAGATGGTTGCCTTTTGCACTCAAGTTGTTTGATGCTCACTCTTGACGACGTGATGTGTTTGTTTCTCAAGTCGAGAGAGGGTCTTTTACTCTGCAAACATCTTATGTTAGTTTACTAATCGGTGCTCTACCTTCTTATTGGATTTAGAAAACAATCCATACGAAATAAAAAAAGTACATTTTGGAGCAAATGATTTTCGAAACAATGGTAAAACGAAACAACAGGCAATTAATTAGTAGTAGACATAATCATAATTCAAAATTATTATTATCTTGTAAGATAATTTTTATTTATTGAATTTTCGGGTGTCAGGATTGACTATTAATTTTAGTTCATATTATTCACGAAGTCTTTCCACACTTTTCGATTTTTTGCCATTCTCTTTGCCTCTTGGGTGCTGATGTTGTTCCTTCTTAGTATTTCTTCCACTATATCCTGCCATGTTTTGGCTGGTCTTCCTCTTCTTTTTTCTTTCACTATTTTGGAGTTCCATACTTGTTTGGTTTGTCGAGTTTCCGGCATTCTTATTAGGTGACCGTACCATGCAGCTTGTTTCTTTTCAATGGTGGTTTGTATACTTTCAGACTAGCTCTTACATATTCATTTCTGATTTTGTAACCTCTTCTACTCTTCTTAGGAATCTCATTTCACTCGCTTGTATTTTACTTTTAAGTCTATTATTCATCTTCCATGACTCACTTCCATATATTAATGTTGGTCTATACATTGTTTTGTAAAGTGTCATCTTAGTTCCCTTAGATATCTGTTTATTGTTCAATATTGTTTTGTTTATTGAGTAATAGCTTTTATTCGCGTTGAGTTTTCTTTGGTTTATTTCTTCTTCAATTCCTCCTCTATTATGTATAGCAGCTCCAAGGTATGGGAAAGTTTCCACTTGTTCTATCTCTTTCCCGTTCATTGTTACGTTTGCTCCTATGTCTTCTTTTGTTATTACCATTACTTTTGTTTTTTCCATGTTCACTTTCATGTTGTGCTTTGTGAGTTCTTTATTCCACACATTCAGGTTGTGTTGCATGTCGTTTTCGTGTTTTGCCAGAATTGCCAGATCATCCGCAAAAGCGCACTCTGCTATTGATATCCTGGCTAGGTTATGGTAGCCAACATCTACTCTCTTTATTTTGCTCTTTATGTCCTTTATTATATTGTCCAGGAAAATTATGAATAGTATAGGGCTCAAGGCTCCTCCTTGCCTAAGTGCTTGTGTTGTAATAAATTCTGATGAGGTCTCATTTCCAGTTCTTATATAATTTGAGGTATTACTATATATACTCTTTATCGCATTTGTAAGTTCCTCACTTATTCCTCTCTTTCTTAATATGTCCCACATTTTTTTTCTAGGGACTCTATCGAAGGCTTTTTCTAGGTCGACAAATAGCTTTTTATTTTGTTTCATTACTATTTCCGTCAATGTTCTGATAGTAAAGATATGATCTTGGGTTGAGTGTCCCTTCCTGAAGCCACTTTTCGCGGGTTCGATGTTTAGTTCTATTTTTCTTCTTAATTTGTTTTCCAATATGGATTCATAAATTTTAGCCGCTGTGCATAGGAGTGATATTCCTCTATAATTGTTACATTTCTTGCTATCGCCTTTTTTATGTATCGGAAATATCACCGCCTTTTCCCAGTCTGTTGGAATTTTTTCTGTTTTCCATATTTGGTTGAGCATGATTATCAATATTTGCTCTCCATGTTTCCCTATATACTTCAGCTGTTCTGCCTTTATCATATGTCGTGACCTGGAGCTTTACCGTTTCTAAGTTTCTGTAGTATTGTCTTCATTTCGTCATACGTGATATTTTTTGTTTCGTTATTGATTTCGTTGTTTGATTCTTGATGATCTCTTACGTCCATAACTTGATCTTCCTCTAATAGCTCTTGGAAGTGTTCTTTCCATCTTTCCATTATTAACTCATATTCTTTTAATATGTTTCCCTGTTTATCTTGTATTTTTTTTAGTATAACTTGTTTTTGTTTTTTGCATGTTTTCAATGTTTTGTAGAATAGTTTCTGGTTTTCCTTGTAGTTGATTTCCATTGTTTTTCCGAATTCTTCCTATGCCTTCAACTTGGATTGTTTTATAGTTTGTTTTACTTTTGTTCTTTGTATTTTATACTCTTTGTAGTCTTCTTCCTTTTTTGTACTTAAGTATTTCTTCCATTTTTGTTTTTTCATTTTAATTACTTCTTTAACTTCTTCATTCCACCAATGTGTCTGTGTAATGTTTCTTGTGTTTTCTTTCTTTGTTTGGGTTTCTTCTTGTTTTATTTTCATTTTCGCTACTGTTAGGAAATGGTCACTTCCGATTCCACTACCTCTTTTGACTTTAACATCATTTATGTTCTTTATTTGCGTTTTATTTGTGATAAAATAATTTATTACTGATCTCTCATTCCTACTTTTTACTTCTCGGGTATATTTATGTATGTCTTTGTGCTGGAAATATGTATTTAATATTTTCAGGTCATTTATTATGCAGAAATCGATTAATCTTCTCCCGTTGTTATTTTTAGTTTGTTCACCATATCTTCCCATTATCTCTTCTATTCCTTTATTTATATTACCCACTCTTGCATTAAAATCTTCCACTAAGTATATTGGTTCTTTTAGTTTTTCATATTCTAATTGTATCGTGTCCCAAAACTCATCTTTCGTTGATTTATCGTCATCATCATTTGGCCCATAGATTATCATGAAATTCATTATTGCTTTGTTAGTATCCTCAGTCTTAACAATCATTAATCTTTCATTTACACATTTCCAGTTCTTCGAAGTTTGTTCTATGCTTTTGTGTAATATGCAACCTACGTCGCCTTTTGCTCTATCTTCTATTCCTACTCCACTTATATTAAGATATGTTTGTCATTTAATTTTTTTATACCCTGTCCTTTCATTTTCGTTTCCGTTATAGCCAATAAGTCTAAGTTAGCTCTTTCAAACTCTTCTACTAATTCTATTTGAATTTTTATGCTTGAATTAAAATTATGTACATATTATATTATTTAGAATTATTATTATCTTGCAAGATAATTCTACTACATTGAATTTCTATGTCTCATTTACACAATAGAGACTGATATTGTGCAGATCACTCAATTTTCTAGACCTTACACTCACATACCCTCAACAAGAAATAAAATTCGATATACATAGAAAACCAACAGTTACAGATATTATTCTACCTCATCACTCCTTCCACAACCCTTAGAGAAAATGCTTTTACATTTTTTTTTCACACCTCTCTCGCCACATAATTTTAAAACATAATTCAACACAATAACAACAATTGGATTGAATAATCACTACAAAACAAGATACATACAAAAACAAAACAAAACGGGGCTTATTACAATCACAGTGACTTTACAGGTAACAAATAACAGTTTTTTATGAATATGAGGATGAAATGAATGACGTGAAAGTGAGACGTAACAATTTATGTTCCAGTTATTTCAAGACCTCGAAAATGACACCTGTCACTTTGACAATGACAGCTGTCACTTTGAAACAGCAATGGAATTGGTCATGAAACTTATGATCGGGGAAGTACTGTGTGACCACAGCAGATTTTTTTTTTTAAACGATTTATCTTTCAGATGGTCTATTCCAACTTTCATTGACATTCAATTGTTTTTCAGTTGTCATATAAAAAATAGTGTAGAATATTCTCTTTGTACATGCAGAAAAGATATACAATACAGCGCTTTAGGTGAGAACCGGGCTCGCACGCTTCCTATTTTGTATTCAACAGACTAAAAGATTCATTCTTTGGTTCAATATTTCATGCAGGCCGACCCGTCTCCATTTTCGCAAGACATGAACACATAGTGTTCTAAACAAGTCATTCATCACGGCCTTCTAGCTGTTGTGTGTCTGCTTTTACACAGCTTGCTTTGAGGCTCTTTCAATCCTGCCTACTATACGCCTTGTACACAGATTTATCCAGAATATAGTGAAAACTTTATGGGTGTGGTCATTTGAAACTCATCTGTAAAATGAAAATATTGATGTCATGATTATGGACAAAACAAATTTACTTGGGTGTGGTCAGTAAATTAACAGCTGGGATCTTACAATCGATGAAGGGCTGAAAAAGAGCTGAACATTAGTCACCTCTTGCTGGGGACTTTATTGAATTCTGGACAAGAAAGACGGGAAATAATTTCTTTCCTCGTCATGATTCCTATGAAGCCTAACAAATTTTTCATTAGGGATGATTAAATTTGTTAATTTCAATATTGTAATTGAGTTTGTATGAAGATTCGTTTTAAATTGTGCCCATTTTTCAAGTCGCACATTAGCAATGAATTGGAGGGTAATAAGGGTCTAATGTAGAAACCCTGTTGACGCAAACCTGAACCTCTTTCTCCTCTAACCAAAGATTTATGTCATCCAATCTTGCACTAATTAATCTGCGGCTTCGGATACTTTATGGATTCATCTCAATTTCCTCTGTTTAAATCGGGCCATTAATACATCTTCACACTATCACGAGCGCTTTAGATCTTGCAGATTATAGAAGGATTGAAATATATTGATGTGGGAAAGTCTCGATACTTTGTTGTTATGATTTAAAATTAATTACGAATTGAATGTGAAGATGGAATAACCTGAGGGTGTTTATAATTATGTAAAGTAGATATTCACTGTTTCCTAGAGTGTGTCGTGTTGGTTAGTTCATGTCGTGCTGCTTAATTATTGCACGTATTTGGCACACTCAGCAAATAGCGCCCCATTATTTCCGTCTTAGCGCACACTAAATGAATTCTGCTTACTGATAAATTTGGAAGGTGGAACAAAATAAAATTTTATTCATACAGCATTAACAATTCCAATGGATTCATTACCTTTGAAGCAGTAATCGCGTCAGGGGATTTACAACCCGGCTTATTCATTCCATCTTGGTATAGAAACGCGTTAATACGCACTACGTATTCGTAGATCGAGCCTACAGGCTATTAGCTCAAAACACGGTTAGTTAATTCGCAACAAGACATCACAAGAAACTAAACAGGTTACAATCCGTCTAATCCGACAATGTAATCATTATTTACTGAAAACAATTGCTGCTGTGTACGCACAGCTGATAATGTTACGAGGGAGTTAATTAACTACCTTTCCATGAGGATTTACCTGTTTGCTTCTGCAAGGAGGGGATTTGAGTGAAGAATCCGCGAATTTCAGCAAGATTTCTCGACCACAGTATCCTGTGACATATTTACAATATCCTGTTTCAAATGTATTACAATGGAAAGCTACACAAGCTCCTTGATATATAGTCTTCTTTCTTCAGCTCCATGTATGTATATTTCACTAGTTATTTGCTTTGAATGATTTTACTCACGAAGACCCTCGAAAGCAGAAGGTGGAAATGCGTACCGATTTTGATAACAAAATGTCTGACGTGAAGAATGGGTGACTGTTTGTTTTTATCTTCGCGAAAGCGTCAAAACATATAAATTTTCAAAATAAGATATCGATTCTCCCTAGCTTTTTCTTAATAAATTATCAAAATGCTAAAGGAGTTCGAAATGTAGCTCGTTCCACACCTGTATCAAATACATTTCCATTTTATCTAACGCGGTTTATCGATTTTCAGTGTGATAATATTTATATTTAGTTAGTATTCTATTCTTCCTACAGTTAGGATTTGAATATAAACTAGGATGAAACCGTTTAATCCATTGAAACATGCAGATTGTCAAATTGTATTGTCCCCTGCTGATAAAATTTAATTTATTGGATCTTATTGATTAAATTCACACTTTCTGTGTTTACTCGGATTAAAAGCGCAATCTGTTCACGAATTGAACGGTAACGTATCACAAAGTCATGATAGAACATAAGATTTCATAATATTTAACATCTAAAGGCTTTTTTATTTTTCGTCATTTTCTATTTCTACATTTCATCGCATTTTTATCGTCATCTGGATCATCTATTTCGACATCCCGAACGTTTTCATCAATTATCGCCAATTTGGGAGTTCATTATCACGGATCAACGCCCCAGCTTCATCTGATCCGTTCGTGTATTTCCGGCTGTGACGTTATCGAGATCTTCGCTGTGACCAGCGATCCGCGCCATTTTGAAGATTGGCGATTGGATGCGCAGAAAACTAAGATCTCAAATTTTTGTTATCATTTTTCGTTTATTATTATTTTGGTTGTAGGGATGTTACAAAATTTCGGCATTTGATCGCCGGAAGTGTAATTCAAAAATGGTAACGAGGATTCTACTAATTATTTATTCTTGCTAGCAAACTAGACATCATTTAAATAATTTGTGAAAGAAGTAATTGATAATCGTTTAAATATCCTTTTTGAAACTTCTTTTATAATTATCTTCACAAAGTTTTACTTTAATTGACCAACCATAAAGCCAAATTACTTATATTTGAAAAACAATTGACGAACGTTTGCATGTGATGTCCAAATATGAGTGATAATAATTCTTATTTCACATTATGACTCTCATTCTATCTTTGCCTCAGAAAAATATAATAATTCAAATTTTAATAATAACAAATGGACCGCTAATAATTTTGAAAAATGTTTCAAGTAAATATTATGCCATATTATTTAAGAATCAATTTTAGTTGTTTTATATTTCATGATAAACACTACCGTTTATAAAATAAATGCAAAAAACTAAAAAGTTCTATCAATAAAGTTTTGGTACTACTGGTTGAAAAAAATTTATCTACGAACTTAGACCTAGCTTTCTGATAAAAATGTAAATATGAAATTTCAGTCGAAAATTCGTACGCGTTCTCAAGTTATGGTGCTTTCAGACAGACCGAAATTTTTAATTAGGTTTTTTGGGTTCAGTAGGGTCTAAAACGTGAAAATCCATCAAAAACTCAAACTAACAAAATGTCATGATTACAATACTCCCCCTATTATATAAATATCAACGTTGTGTCCTTAAAAGTACACCCTTTGGAAGTAACAACCTTCATCCAGCAATCCTCTACTTCCGGAAGCATTCCTCATATATTCACTTTTTGCTAACAATTGCACTAGGATTGTACCACTCAAGTAGTTAGAAGTATTACCACCTAAGTGGTATAACTCAAGTGGTAAAAAAAAACACATTTTGAAAATAAAAAGTCGAAATCATGTACACAAAAGTTGGCTATCTCTGGTATAGACTATTATGTTGCAATTCTGTGCAAATCCATAAATCTCAACACATTTATACATCCATAAACTGTCTTGATTGATGTTAATTCACTCATAAGAATGACAATTTAATTACGACTTTGCTCATAATGTAACGTGCGAAAATGTCATAGTCCGTAAGAATAAAATAGGCTCCGAATCCGTCCCTGTTGCCTGGGCGGAGCCTGTTATGTCTTCCAAACGACATTCGAGAATAACGTATATATAACGACGAACAACCTGACTGAGTGAACAGTGAATAGAAAAATAGAGTGAATATTCAATGCTTGCGTGATAAATAAGTAAATAAGTTTTTGAAAATAAATATTAGTGGCTTTGTGGCTGAGGTTTTATAATAGTGAGTAAGAAATAAATTGTTAATGTTTGTTAAGTAATACTTCGAAGAATAAAACTCTTATTTTCTTTTAAATTATTAAATAGTTACTTTCATTTCTTTGAAAGCAATAATTTACACATAAGTTTGACGTTTGATGTCTTAACTGTTTTACAGCTGCATGTATTACTAGTTACCACAATTAAGTGGTAAGATTATATCACTTATGTTGCAAGTCTTTACGACTTACAATCACATCAACCTTATCACTTCAAGTTGTCAGGAATAGCACTAAAATTGCTACCAGTAACCAGTAAATATGTTACCATTTTCACTTAGTTTTCTCAGTGTACTTTGTCGTATATTTTTGTTTCTTCTGACCTCATCCGTTTGACGTTTCAAGTCTAATTTGTCTTACAACTACAAGTAGTACCAGATATCACTTACAATCACGTCAATCTTATTACTTCAAGTAGTTAGAAATACCACTAAAATTGCTACTCTCACCACTTGGTTTTCTCAGAGTGCTTTATCGTACTGTAACGAATTCAAGTCTATGAATTAGTCATTTCGGTTTTACTGGTGCTTAGAATTATTGTGGAAATATTTTACATCAAGAAATAGAAGCGAATATATTTGTTTTCTAGAAAATTGCTGGTACCTTCTAGCGCTTTCTAGAAAAACCAGGATGTTTGCGGGAAAAACGTAGTGGGGAGAGAGCCACGGTATATATCAGTGGCTGATTCAACGAGGATTATTATTGATTTTGGCTCAGAGACCTTATAAGATGGACTGCTAGTGGCTGAAATGAATTGTGTTATTTAAAATAAATCAACATTGACATGAATAATTAGAGTTAAGTTATAGTGTAGTGTAATAATCTTTAGTTTAAATTAGAATTATTTATTTGAAATAGTGCTAGTTACCAAATTCATTATTTTAATAAATCAAAGAAATAAATGGTAGTGTTTAGTAATTTTGCTCCCTAAATTAAAATAAATAACGTTACAGTACATTTTTGCCTTCTGACCTCATACGTTTGATGTTTCGCGTCCAATTTCTTTCACAGTTACAAGTGGTACTGGTTATCATTTAAGTGTTAAGATTAAACCACTTATGTTGCAACCTTACCACTTCAAATTGTAAGAGATACCACTAAAAGTACCAATGAATTTGCTACCCTTACCACCAATTCATTGATTTGGAACGTGGTTTAGTCTAAAAAAACTCAGATTCAGGAATAGGAGGCAGTCTTTGAAAGCAAAATGTGCAAAATAAAGAAATAATCAACAAGTTGAAAAACGTGCTAATTCCTGCTACTGCGAATTAAAATACGTGCGATAGCTTGCTGAACTCGTTATGACGTCTAGAAAAATGTGCAAAATTTTTAAACCCGCACATAAACAATTGCAAAAGTTATAAACAATTGAAGATTCCAAAGAAAAGGGGTTTATTTCAAAATTGAAATCTATTCAATGGAGAAACATCTAGCAAAGAGAAATACGTAGATAATTGAGATAACAGAAAATATGATGAACTATCATTGTAATCAAGGACAATAATAAATGGATGAATTATAAAGAGACAGTATTTTTTAAATTTTTAAAATATAAAAGAAAAATTTGTGAATTTAAAAGCACATCCCAGATTTGGGAAAAGCTTTTACTTAATAGCTGTCTGTAAGTAATCTACTCACTCATATTTCTTCCATGAAAGCTTTCTCATGTTCCCTGTTCAGTAGATGTTCAAGAAATTATGCTGAAATAAATTAAACGAAATTCCAATTCAGTGGCTAACATTTTTCGTATGATATATAATCGGTTATCAACGTTCGCACGTTTATTGGGTCAAATTCACTTTATATATAAAACTTCATGAGAAAAAGTCAATAAAAAATTGTACAATTGAATTTGTAATCATAAAAAATTCCTAAGGGAAACGCAATAATGAATCTTGTTTACTTTCACGGTTAAATGAGGGTTAAACTGCTGAAGATACGATAACGACTGGCGATTGAACAGATAATCAGATTTTCTAGACAAGAAGAATACAATAGAACAGTAATAAATATCGATTACTCATTAGGAATAAATTGATTGACTATAAAAGTCTAGTTTAAGGGAAATTTATTTCTAATCAATAATATTACATTAATTATTAAGTTTGAATTATGAAAACAGTGTATGAGAATCTGTTAAACTATCTTGAAACCAGTGAACAAAATTCGAGTTAATTTAATCTAATATTTGTGCAAACTTTATGCAATATAAGTTGAAATAGTCGCTTGTAGGGTTGTTTTGTTCATTTTACCTAAAGTTAGAAACACATTTAACCCCTGGAATGCTAATGTTGCAGCGTCAATGAATTTCGTTGCTGCATTTAACGTACATTTCATTGTACAAATTATGGTGGCATAATTAAGGACGAATTTTAAGCTACCACAAGGGTGTATGAAGAGTTCATCATTCTAAAATAATCTTCAGAAGTGTTAATTTATAATAATTATCTATTCTTCTCTGTCTCTGTGCCTTTCCCTGTCTCTATCTCTATGTCTCTCATGTCTACTTCTACGATCCTCCCTATCTCTATCTCTGTGTCTCTCCCTATCTCTGTCGGTATCTCTCTCAGTTCTTCGCCGTTCTCGTCTAGCTTCTCTATCTTCTGCGTGTTTGCGTATCTTTCTTTCTGCCTTATCCATGGCTTTTTCCATTGTTTCTTTTTCCTTTCTCTCTCTTTTATCACGATCTTCGTGAACAATCGCTACTGCTTCTTCTTCAGCAACCTTATCTTTCACTATTACCGGCATTTCTGATGGTGAAAGGGCAATAGGTCGATCATCTGACGACCTTCTTCTGGCCAAAGGTTTGGCTTTCATCATTTCAAATGTCAACACAGATCCCCATACAGCTGCATGAATCTTTAATAAATTAAAGTCAAATCATTATCATCAAATTTATTTTTATTTATTTACCAAAGAGAAACAAAATATGAAATATGCTTTCCTCATCGGATCAAGTAGTGCAAAAAAATGTTTTCTTATTTTTTGTAGGCATGTATCTGGCCAAATTGGACTATAATTGCAATTGTTATGTTCGCCAATTTTTGAACAACACCCGTGTGGATAACTTTGCTAAGAAAAGAATTCTGTAAATCTTAATCTCCAAAAAAATATGGCTGATATTTAAGTAAGAAAAATAGAATAAAAAGGACAGATTGGATCAACAAAAACTGGCTACTAGAAAGACGAATTATTCGAACATTTTTTGTTGCTCTCAATGAAAATATACAGGGTGTAACAGAAATAAGTACATTAATTTCAACCTGTAATAGAATTCGTCAGGCATAAACTTTTTTCTGTAAATCCTCTAGATATCGAAGGAAAACTCATCAAAGTTTTGTCAAAATTTTCATAGTACGCCTATGATTCGAACTAAATGTTTCTCATTTGTTGAAAAAATGACAGCTGTCTATTAAAATGAATATTTTGCAACTTTGAGCCATAGTAGTCTTGTTAATCATTTATTTAAAACTGAAAGAATATTATTATTTTGGCAATACATTTATATTCCCTTACCTCGATAATTTTATTTTTGCATGTGTTGAAAGAAAGATTGAATTTGTCTCTGGAATCAACAATTTAGCCTATTAGTCGTATTTATATGTCATTGTTAATAAATTTCATTTCTATTTAGGGTTTTTACGTATATTTTCAAATAGTACATTTCTTAAACATTAGATTGTCTGCACAATTTCATTTCACTTGAACCAGCTGATTTGAATAGTCTGAATATAGTTAAAATCTGTGCCAGACTGTGCTGCCATCTATGAGCATTTCAAAAAGCAGTTGCTGCTCTCAACTAACTTCATTATTGTTGGCTTTGAAACAAAGAGAAAATCATTCAATGATTTATTTAAAGACAACAGTGGAATATAAAATGAGATGCAATTCTAAAATAATTAATTTAGTAAATAATTCAATTGAAAATATTGCCATATAAATTCTTAAAGAACAGAAAACATAACCTATAAATATAATTGATTTTAAATATTTTCTGAGATATGAAATACAATATTTTATTTGTTCAGCAGATAAATTCACGGAACATACTTCATTGAAACGACCTGAGTGTGAAGTTTGTGATAATATGAGAAAAAACTGATACACAGGTGCTTCATTTATAAATTAATGTATTTCAGTCAACTCATCTGCTGTTTTACGTTTCAGATAAACGATAAGTTATAAATATCTCATAGTATTCTCATCACAATGTATAAGTGCACAATGTTTTGACATTAAATACATTAGCATAACCACAATAATTGAATTTTAAGTGAAAATGAAATTTTTGTGACAATAATTATCAATCGATTTTTTGCAAGAATTTATTGGAAGGAATTGATAACTCACATGTCAAAATCAATTGTTCCATTTTAAATGCTACTGGATCCGGAAATTATGCCCCTGAACGACTCGTTAAATTATAGGGGATAAAAAATGCTTAAAAAAAATATGAGAATTCGAAAAAAAAGTTATTGAGAAAAATTGTAATGCCTGACAAGTTCTATAATTGGTTAAAATTAATGTACTTATTTCTGTTACACCCTGTATAGTGAAAAAAGCAGCAAGGCAAGCTTGCAAAGTATACAGGAGCACAAGAAATAATAAGCAACCCTATGGTGAAGCGAAGAAATTAAAATAAAAATTGCAAAAAGCAAAGATGTAAGAAATTTTCTAAACACGAAGTAAAATGAGGATTTTGAAGGATACAATATACAAATAATAAATACATTGAAGGAGCTTAGAAGCATACTGGAAATAGCTACTAGAAAAAACGATTAAAATTATAAAAAGATAAACTAAGAAATGTACTGAAAGAAAATTAAAAAAATCGTGGAGATATCATACGTAATACAGAATGAGAAAATTAATAGAAAAAAATGGAAGAATCATCTGGATGATGGAAGCGCATTTTTGACAGCTTATGAATGCTTGTTACTTTAGAGATTTCTCAAATTACCATCTCTCACAATTACTGAGCTTGGAAATCAAGCAGTTTGGGCAAACTTACGAAACAGCAGCTTCCATTTAGTACTAGTTTCAAGTTGAATATTTGATAGGTACATAATTTATGCATGTACAAACTCAAAAATACCTTTTATTCTTCATTGTTTAGTTATTGACTGACGGGAGGTCAAGTGCTGTACCTTGAAATGATAATATTTGATCTTTATAAAAGCTACATAAAAAAAACTACACCAAAAGTAAGCAAATTTTCATCCAATAATGATAATTTATTCTAATAAGCTTCAAATTCGCGTCAAACAAGTCATTGAATGAATCACGGACAAATTTGACAACTGTACATGATAATAGTGACACCCGCGGCAAAAGTTGTAACTAAATTTTTATCTACTTCAATTAATTTTAGTTGCCATATCCCTAATGTCATATATATCTATGGGCATTGTTTCACTTGAAACAAGTAATTGAATAATTTAATCTTCCACAATCACTGAGCTTGAATTAAAGCAATTTGTGCAAACCTACGAAACAGCAGCTTTTATTTAGTACCAGTTTCAAGTCTGTAAATAGTATAATTGCTGAGAACTCAGCGTCACGCCAGCCAGACAGCCAAAGTGAATATAATAGCGCTTTTTTCCAAAAAATGCGCTGAAATATCAATAGAAAAACTAAATAACGAAAAATTAAAGTTGTGTACACAACACAAGGACTAAAGCAAGAAGGTGCATTATTTACAATATTCTTGGGTGATATAATGAAAGCAAAGAACGATAAAAAATAAAGGGACTCAAAGGGCATGGTATGCTCATTTATATAAGAAAATTAAAATACAATAGCTAACATAGAAATAAAAGGAAAAGTAAATTAGAAACATTCACATATTAGACTATTAAAAATTTGTTATCTTGTCTGCCTGACAATTTTTGTTAATTAATACCTCTAATGGTCAATTTACAATGTGCGTAAGCGTAAGGAGTACATAACCGTGAACATAAACGTAAAGTCGAACTACTGTATTTCAATGCCTGTGGTCATAATACTATTACGTATTTCTTACGCTTATGTACTGACATAAGAGCTACGTAATGAGAAACGTGAAGATAAACTCAATTTTATGTTATGTTTACGTACGAAACAACTAATAGCGCATGCGTCAACTTTAAACACATGCTTTCACCTGACAGTTGACAACATCCTGGAACGAAACGTACTTTATATATGATTGACATAGAATTATTAATTAAAAAATGGAAGAATCATCTAGATGATGAAAGCGCATTTTTGACAGCTCATGAATGCTTGTTACTTCAGAGATTTCGCAAATCACCTTCTCCCACAATTACTGAGCTTGAAATCAAGCAGTTTGGGCAAACTTACGAAACAGCAGCTTCCATTTAGTACTAGTTTCAAGTTGACTATTTGATAGGTACATAATTTATGCATGTACAAACTCAAAAATACATTTTGATCTTCATTGTTTAGTTATTGACTGACGGGAGATCAAGTGCTGTACCTTAAAATAATAATTTGATCTTTATCAAAGCTATATAAAAAAAATACACCAAAAGTAAACAAATTTTCATGTAATAATAATAATTCATTCTAATAAGCTTCAAATTCGCGTCAAACAAGTCATTGAATGAATCCCGGACAGATTTGACAACTGTACA
Source organism: Dromius quadrimaculatus (assembly GCA_963989225.1). Lineage (NCBI taxonomy): Eukaryota > Metazoa > Arthropoda > Insecta > Coleoptera > Carabidae > Dromius > Dromius quadrimaculatus. Next base: position 55,801,601 of record OZ022330.1, read on the forward strand.
TAATAATAGTGACACCCACGGCTAAAGTTGTAAGTAAATTTCTATCTACTTTAATAAATTTTAGTTGCCATATCCCTAATGTCATATATATCTATGGGCATTGTTTCACTTGAAACAAGTAATTGAATAATTTAATCTTCCACAATCACTGAGCTTGAATTGAAGCAATTCGTGCAACTCTACGAATCAGCAGCTTTTATTTAGTACCAGTTTCAAGTCTGTAAATAGTATAGTTGCTGAGAACTCAGCGTCACGCCAGCCAGCCAGCCAGACAGCCAAAGTGAATATAATAGCGCTTTTTTACAAAAAATGCGCTCAAAAACAGTATTTGATGAAAAATGTATCCGAGTAATATTAATTTAAAATTGTGAATAAAATAAAAACGTGGTTAGCAACGATTATACCACATTTTTTATTGAAAAACGTGACTTACTTGTACATCATTCAATATATACACAAATTTATTCAATAAAGTTTTCTGTCACTTCAGATTATGATTAATATAATTTAAATAATATTTTGGCATGTAAAATGTCAAACAAAATCAAAAAATTGACAACAGATTTTCATTGCCTACCTTTTCATTTCAATTAAACTGATTGTTTTATACGGCAAATTCTGAATGTCTGTTACACATATAAACTGCACTTCCGGCTCAGCCGATTGATACAAAAATAGTTGATAACTATTTTGATGCTACAGCAAGTTCAAACACTAAATTTCAATATGCTACGGTTGATCATTCTGGATTTATTGGAAAAATTCGAAAAAATTTTCAAGTAAAGTGCACTTCCGGTGCAGACGATTGGAACCATAAGCGAGGTGCACAACTAGACCCTATATCAATCTTAAATACAAAATTTCAACAATATACGTTCAACCAGTTTTGAGATTTGCGAGTTACGAACGAACGCACGAACATACGTACCGACATCAAGCCGAAAATAGTCAAAATGGATTCAGGGATGCACTAAACAAATACAAAACAACAAACAACTACAACACATATAAACATTTGATAAGAAAAGAAAAGCTCATAATAGAACAAAACAAAGGGAATTGAAATCATGATTTCAGCCATATTTTTCTTCCTTTACAGGTTTATAACTAATAATACATACAGGAAAGAACTGTTTATTATACCAATCCCAATCTTTGCGATTGATCATTCCACAGCATTGAAACTGAAAATAAATAAATCAGATATAATTAACCAAACTACTTTGACCTACATTTTCCTGGAGTATCAGCTTAAAATGAGATTTACCTCAATTCAAATTTTTTATAAATTAATAATTTCACTTACGTTCTGCTGGATTACAACTCCTATTTCGTATCTATATGGAACGGTAGCAGTGAAATTCGTCATCATTTTATATTTCTCATATATTCTAAATATTAACTGTTTCATTAAGACATGGTGATCTCCACCAACACTAGCAATTGTAAATATATACATTGCCAAAAAACAAACAAACATACACCACGTGAACTAAAACAATATACATTTATAAACTTGAAATTTTCCGGCATTTAACACTCACTATTTGCACCACGAATAGAAAACCTGTAATAGCACCGATCCAACCAATAATACATATCGCAGTTGCAAATGCTACAACTGGAGTCACGTATTTAAAGTCATTATATCCAACATCTTGCTTTCTTTGATGAATATACTCTGTACGACCGAACGCTGGCTCGTCCCACCTGGCTTTTGCTTGCAGCGGTACTTCTATCGAGGCAGCCTGCAACACGAAACTCAAAAATATACAAAGCACAAAAAGCTAAAATCAATATAACATAAAATAAATATTAATTTACTTTTTATTATTATTTTGATATTTGACTCAGCAAATCAAAATCTGTTGATTTGAACAAGAGTGGTTTAATTCAATCTTCTTATTTGTTGTATCGAATTAATTATATATACAGGGTGTAACAGAAATAAATACATTAATTTCAACCTGTAATAGAACTCGTCAGGCATAAACTTTTTCTGTAAATCCTCTAAATATAAAAGAAAAATTCATTAAAATTTGTCAAAAATTTCATAGTGCGCCTATGGTTCGAGCTGAATGTTTCATTTGTTGAAAAAATTACAGCTGTCTATTAAAATAAATATTTTGCAACTTTGAACCATGGTAGTCTTGTAAATCATTGATTTAAAACTGAAAAAATATTAGTATTTTGGCAATACATTAATAATAGCTCACCTCGATAATTCTATTTTGAATGTATTGGAAGAAAGATTGAATTTGTGTCTGAAATCAACAATTTGGCCTATTAATCGTATTTATATGTAATTTTTAATAAATTTCATTCCTATTTAGGGATTTCACGTATATTTTCAGACAGTACAACTCTTAAAACTTAGATTGTCTACACAACTTCATTGCACTTGAATCAGCTGATTTGAATAGTCTGAATACAGTTAAAATCTGTGCCAGACTGTGCTGCCATCTATGAGCATCTCAAAAAGTATTTTCTGCTCTCAACTAACTTCATTATCGTTGATTTTCAAACATAAAGAGAAAATCATTCAACGATTTATTAAAAGACAACAGTGGAATATTAAATGAATTGCAATTCTAAAATAATTAATTTAGTGAATAATCCCATTGAAAATATTGCCATATAAATTCTTGAAGAACAGAAAACATAACCTATAAATGTATCAAACTGAATTTAGTATTTGATTTTGAATATTTTCTGGAATATAAGATACAATATTTTATTTGTTTAGCATACTTTATTGAAACGACCTGGGTGTGAAGTTTGTGATAATATGAGAAAAACTGATACACAGGTACTTCTTTTATAAATCAATGTATTTCAGTCAACTCATCTGCTGTTTTATGTTTCAGATAAACGATAAGATCTAAATATCTCATAGTATTGTCATCATAATGTATAAGTGCACAATGGTTTCACATTAAATACATTAATTCAATTTTTAGAGAAAAATGGCTATTCGGAAATCGTTCCAAATAATTAAAAATGCTCAAGGAAGATAAGAATTTGGGAAAAAGTTATAATTACAGTACATATTTCTGTTACGTCTTGTATACAAGCGCTTCAGGAAAGGTGCTAATTTAAACCCAACAACGTAAACTACCAGTCCACATTTAAAAAAGAAGGATTAATCTGAAAAATCTATTTTAATTTCAAGCGTCTTGGTTAACCGAACTATCTAACTATATCGACCAAGACTTCACGACTGAGCACTAGCAAATGCTACCAGCGCCATCTCTTATTACAAAAGTATAACTTACAAGCTTCGGCGCAGTGGCGCCTCTATTGGTAACTAAAAATATAGCACTAGATAAAGCACAGCAGACTCGTCCGTCATTTTGGAGCCCACTGTCAGTTATTTGCCGTTTACCGATGTATGAACTTTAATATAATTTAGTAAAATAATTGCAAATGACGGGCTGTTCTGGGCCCAGTTCTATTATTAATTCAAGATACGGGTTCTTATTCTACAAATGAGTAATTTTTATTTCTCAATGCATCATTTGAATGTGGAGAAATATATTCCGAGTTACTTGACCTCAATTTAAATTTCGAGTTTAACTATTCGATTGCATTATTCAGAGTAAATGTCAGCATTATTGCAAAAATATTTGTTCTTCAGTAATATTCTTAATGATTTGCTACTAAATTGTCATAATTTCCCGAAGTTTTGCAATATTGCAAATTATTTGTTAGAGTACTACACTTTGGGAATTAGGAATTTTGAAATTTCAAACAAAAATGAAACCGCCAGCTACAATTTCAAATGAGCTAACAAAAAAAATACAAGAAGCAAGTAATTGTGTTTCATTCGATTTGAACTGTTTTTTAAACTTTTATTGTATTTTCTATGATTACCTTAAGTGATATCTTATAAGAAAAACTTATTTTTTTTGCTTATTATTATTTATTATTCAACCTGCTTTGACCAAAGCAGATATTTAGGTACTTACCTAGGTACCTATTTGTTTAAATCACTATACTACCTACTTCAACTTCATAATTTGAATACTAAATATTTACAGATTTTGTGTAAAAAATTAATGCAAGCAGATAAATGCATGCACAACCGCCTGCTATTTTAATCTTTCTATTATTCATCTAGAAACCTACATAATTAACACAAAATCATAAAAATAAGGATATTAAACGTTTCACAGATTTGTCAGTGGGCTCCAAGATGGCGGACGAGTCAGCTATGGTTATCTAGTGCTGTAACTAAAACTGACCCGTAGCCACCAAGCGGTTATAAGCGGAACTATACTGTAAAGTGGATTCAATCTTAATTTCCATATAATCGTATGTTATGTTACTGGTTTTGTTAGTGATATTTAGTTGCTTTTTTAAGATTGTTTATATGTAATTTCATACTACAACTACAATAGTTTTTAATGGATTTGTTCAAGTTAATTCAGTGAAAATACTATTAACCTCAAAATTAGTCTTTCTCAAGACTATACTGTTCAAAATATGGAATTCAAACGAAAAATTGGTGATAAAAATTGTTGTTTATGGATGTCATTCCAAATTTAATCGAAATGTGGATTTGAGTTACCATAATTTTCCTAAAAAGGGGGAAAGTGTCTGTAGTAAATAAAGTTGGCAACTACGAATTAGTTGATAAACGAGCTGTGTGGATTAGAAAAATTCGTACAAGAAAAGATAAAAGCTGGAATGCACAATACAAAAATGCCATAAATACTTCCCTGTAATATTATTTTCTTTGAAGCTATGAATTTCATAACCTCACGCAGTCTTCCAGTTACAACTAAAACCCGTATATAAATAAGATGATTTTAAAAGAAAAAACTATATATTATAAAGGAAAAAAGTCAATACTTTCCCGCACAATTGGAATTGAATCAAATCATTTAATGAAATATGAATATTTCTTTGGTGAATATTGGCGTATTTACATTGTAAACAGACTACAAACTTGCCGTAAACTGCTTTTGATCCGCCATTTTGTAAACACGGTCTGAGAGGTGTGAAATTTGACAGATATTCAACAATCAGAAGTAAGTAATCAAACAAATAGTTATTTTCAAGCTTAATTAACACTTTGACACTCAGTAAAGTGTATCACGTAACTCAATTAAACTTTTTCCAGTAACTGTTCTAACTCATTATTGTTTGTAGGTTATGTTCGCAACACAAACATAAAAAATGTCTCACAGAAACATTATAAATGTTTTGTGTATGGAAATTGAAGGAAGAAGCTAACTTCGTCACAAACAAAAGATTTATAAATAGTGAAATTTTCAAATGTTGTTACGTGACCGACGAAACGGTGTGATTGCTCAAGCGCTGCTGTGACGTCATCACGCATGTTGACGATTAGAAACTAGTGCATGAGAAACAGAAATCTATATACAAATATTCACCTGCAATTTCTCTCAGATATATTTCCTCCAGAATCTTTTCTACTCTTGCAGTCACATTTTCTCTAATATTACATTCTTCATACAACAATTTATACCACATTTAAGCTCTCAACACGCAAAAATCTTATTTTCATAGTAATTTTCATAATTCTATAACAAGAATGTATATAATAAGGATGGTGGACTCAATATGCACAGCTGTGAGCTGCTGTGTGACTGATAATGCAAGCAATGTGGGTGATTTTTTACTAATTATTTAAGATATTGAAAGTTGACGACTTATGAATCATAAACCGCATATTTTTATACATCAATATAAATGGATATATTTTATTAACATACTCACAAAAACAAGTCCAGTCGAAAGAAGTACCATGAACTTGTACAAATATACTGGATTATTCCTTAGAAATAAACATACTTTCACACAAATGTTACAGCACATTTTCAGCTTCTTGACAGCGAAACGCAAAAACAAAATTAAAATCACTCCTATCTTGATCGTTTTGAAAATGGAAATCAAGTTCTCACATTTAAATTATTTTTCATTTATTATTATAATTAAATTTTTGGGTTTAGTTAATAAATAAATGAATAATATCAAATTTTGTATACTTTGAACTTAAGATTATTTGTTTATTTATACTGTAGATACAAAATTGAATTAATTTATTTTTATAATGCTGCATCTTTGTTCCTATCTCTATCTCTTTCTCTATGTCTCTCATGTCTGCTCCGTTCTTCTCTCTCCCTATCTCCATCTCTTTCTCTATGTCTTTCGCGTCTGCTTCCATGCTCTCTCTCTCTTTCTCTATGTCCCTCTCGTCTGCTTCCATGTTCTCTTTCCCTTTCTCTATGTCCCTCTCGTCTGCTTCCATGTTCTCTTTCCCTTTCTCTGTGTCTCTCCCGTTTGCTTCCATCTTCCTCTCTCTCTCTTTCTTTATGTCGTTCTTTATCTACGTCCCTCTTTTCAGTATGTCTTCTTTCTCGCCTTTCTCGTTTTTCTAGTCTCTCTTCCTCTTTTTGCAATTCCCTCTCCATCTGTTCTTGTGCTTCTTTTTCCTTTTCTTTTTTCTTTGTAAGCTCTTCTCGTTCTTTTTGCTCTGCTCTTTCCATTTCTTCATCCGTCATTCTGACTTTCGCTTTCGCGGGCGATGAAATATTGATAGGGGCTTTCGGAGGTGGACGCCACGATTTTAAGTAGCTGAACGTTAAAATAGGTCCAAGAAATGCTGAATGAACCTTTTATAGTTTAAACCTGATCAATTTGTTGAAGAATAGATTTTTTTCATATTTACCAGCGCAAAACAATACATGTAATATGCTATGCGATTTTTGCCTAAAGGTATCGTCTCATTTACCACTAATCCGGCACGGGTAACTGCGTTTGTGAATCCGTACATTGCGGTAAAACAAAAGAACATGCACCATGTGAACTATGAAAAAGCAAAAATGTGTATCGCTTCAAATTCGCGAATTTTGAATAACTTACAATGTGCATTGAAAGCGTGTCTTCTGCTGCAGCTGCGGTCCAACCTATACAGCATGTTATAAGAGCAAATATTGCAATTGCTAGGACTACATAAAAATCATTAAAGTCCGTAAATGTTTTTGATGAGCTTTTAATATTTAGACCAGCCCATTTAGTATAAGCTCGGTACACTGCATATATAGAAGTAACCTGTAACAATCATGGAAATGAATATTTTGAAAATTGCGCGTGAAAATTGAATAACAACTTAATTGGCTACAGTCAAAATTATCGCGCACTAAAGCACGGCGAAGTGAAGAGCGACGAAGTGAAGCGCAGCGAAAAGACGCAAAGTAGAGCTCCTTCAATCAGAATAAAGCCCTAAAGATTTTCGTTTAATTAATGTGTCATAAACGTGAATTGAAGAGAAGCAAAGCCCAAAATAACTTTTCGCTTCACTGCGCGTAACTGGGCCTCATTCCCCAGAATGCACGATAGCTGGACGAAGCGAAGCTTCTGTTTTACAAACCCAAACTGTCTATCTTTTTTCTTATACTTTTCTAACGTAGGCCTGAAATATGTCACTTCGGCGCGCTTCTATTGGCTTTGATTCAAAATTTGTCACTTTGCACGCATACCTATACTCCCTTTAAAAAATCAGTTGAATGTTTTGGATCGTAAAACTAATATTAATTAATTGAAATTAATTAATTTCATTTTCTGATTTCTGAATTATTTAATGATGTGTCAACCAAAATCGGAAACTACAAAGTGTCAAATAATTGGCGCCAAGTTTCATCAATATTCTTTAAGAAGCTCGAGACTTCAATCTAATTTGTGTAGCTTTGCTTCGTCAGAGTATCGTGAAGCTACGCACGGCGAAGCCCAAAAATTCGCAATACTCTAATGAAGCAAAGCTGCCTAAATTAGAATAAAGCTTGAACGACGCAAAACAAAACTACGCGACTACTGAAGCGTACGTTGAAAAGAAGTGCAGAAAAAAATATTTAATGTATTGTTATGCCTTCAGAACAACCTATAATATAATAATTTTCAAATTTGATTTCAGCAACTTCGTTTTGATTTAAATAGCTTCGCACTTTGAAGAAATGTAGCAAAGCTACGCGCGCCGAAGAGAGAAGAAAGTCATCGCACTTCGTTTTGCTTCGCTGCTGAAAAATTCGCAATACTCTAACAAAGCAAAGCGGTCTAAATTAGAATGAAGCTTGGATGACGCAAAACGCAGCGTAGCTTTGCTTCTCAAAACTACGCGACTACTGACTGAAGTGCTCGATGAAAAGCAGTGCACGCAAAATTAAAAAATCATTCAATGTGTTTTTATGCCTTCAGGAAAATCTATATTATATTGATTTTAAAATTTAATTTCTGCAACTTTGATTTGATTTAGATAGCATCGCACTTTAAAGAAATGAAGCGAAGCTACGCGCGGCGAAAAGAGAATCAGAGAGTCTCTGCTGAAAAATTCGCAATACTCTAACAAAGCGAAGCTGTCTAAATTAGAACGAAGCTTGCTTGACGCAAAACGCAGCGTAGCTTGGCTTCTCGAAACTACGCGATATCATGACGAAGCGCACAGTGAAAGGAAGTGCAGAAAAAATATTTTTTATATTCAATGTCTTGTTATGCAATTGAGAAGCGTGGCGAACCTCTCAATTTATTTTTGTAATATTTTCAGCTCGCCGCGCGTAGCTTCACTTAGCTTCTACAAAGTGCACTGAAATTTAATTAAAAAACAATATTACATAGATTGTCTTGAAGGCATAGTTACGCGCGGCGAAACGAAAAATATTCTTACAGAAAAAATTTGGAGGAGTGCCCTGCTTCGCTTCGCCGTGCCTTTTTAAAGCGCACTTCACTTCACCCAGATGCAAATCTTCACCACGCGTAACTTTGCTTCGCTTCTACTAAAGCGAAAATATCTGAATCAAAACCAATTTGCTGAAATAGAATTGAAAAACAATATAATATTGGCTGTCCTGAAGGCATAGTTACGCGCGGCAAAGAGAAAAATATTGTTGCAGAAGAATCTTTGAAGATCACTGCGTTTTCTTCTTTAAAGTGCACGCTAATAAATGAAAATTCGTCAAACCAAAACGAATTGGCTAGAATTAAATAAAAAAACAATATAACGAAGAAATCTATATAATTTAAACTGTCCTGAAGGCGTAGCTACGCGCGGTGAAGAGAAAAATATTATTGCAGAAGAATCTTGGAAAGTCACCGCTGTGTTTTTATTCACCACACTTCGATTCACCCAGATGAGCGGTAGTATAATTATTCGCTTCGCCACGCGTAATTCCGCTGCTCTTCTTAAAAGTACGCGACAATTTAAGAAAGCGAAGCCACTTTGAATCAAGACATATCATGAAATATTATTGCACAAGAATCAAAGAAAGTCACTGCTGTGCTTTTCTTCACCACATTTCACTTGATCCAGATGCACAATCTTCAACACGCGTAACTTCGCTTCGCTTCTCCTACCGAAGCGAAGCTATCTAAATCAGAACCAATTTGCTGAAATAGAATCAAAAAATAATAATATAAGTACTGCCCTGAAGGCATAGTTACGCGCGGTGAAGAGAAAAATATTATTGCAGAAGAATCTTTGGAAATCGTTGCGTTTTCTTCAACTACCCTTCTTCAAAGTGCACATTAATAAATAACAATTCGTCAAACCACAACGAATGTGCTCGAATTAAATGAAAAACAATATAACAAAGAAATCTGTATAATATAAACTGTCCTAAAGGCGTAGCTACGCGCGGTGAAGAGAAAAATACTATTGCAGAAGAATCTTTAAAAGTCACTGCTGTCTTTTTTTTCACCACACTTCGCTTCTTCCAGATAAACAAAAGTCTAATTATTCGCTTCGCCACGCGTAATTTTGTTGCGCTTCTTCAAAGTACGCGACAATTTGACTAAGCAAAGCCACTTTGAATCAGGACATATCATGAAATATTATTGCACAAGAATCTTAAAAAGTCACTGCTGTGCTTTTCTTCACCACGCTTCGCTTCACCCAGATGCACAACCTTCAACACGCGTAACTTCGTTTCGCTTCTCCTACAAAAGCGAAGCTATCTGAATTAGAACAGATTTGCTGAGATAGAATTGAAAAATAATATAATAAGTACTGTCCTGAAGGCATAGTTACACGCGGTGAAGAGAAAAATATTATTGCAGAGGAATCTTTGAAGGTCACTGCGTTTTCTTCTTTAAAGTGCACGCTGATAAATAAAAATTCGTCAAACCAAAACGAATTTGCTGGAATTAAATAATAAAACAATATAACGAAGAAATCTGTATAATATAAACTGTCCTGAAAGCGTAGCTACGCGCAGTGAAGAGAAAAATACTATTGCAGAAGAATCTTAGAAAGTTACCGCTGTCCTTTTATTCACCACACTTCGCTTAACCCTGATAAACAACAGTCCAATTATTCGCTTCGCCACGCGTGATTTCGGTGCGCTTCTTAAAAGTACGCGACAATTTGAGGAAGCGAAGCCATTTTGAATCAGGACATATTATGAAATATTATTGCACAAGAATCTTAGAAAGTTACCGCTGTTCTTTTCTTTGTCACACTTCGCTTCACTAGCATTAGTCTAATTATTCGCTTCGCCACGCGTAATTTCGTTGCGCTTCTTCAAAGTACGCGACAATTTGACAAAACGAAGGCACTTTGAATTAGGACATATTATTAAATATTACTGTCACCAAACTTCGCTTCGCCCAAATGAGCAATAGTTTTATTATTCGCTTCGCTACGCGTAATTTTGCTGCGCTTCGTCATTTGTTCCGAGTGCGTTTAAACCCAAAATTTGTTCTTGAGCGCACTTCGTTTTATTCATGTGTCCGTTAGTCCAAAATTGGTCGCTTCATCGCGCGTCGTTTCGCTTAAATGTTATTGTAAATGGATATTAAGTTGGGATTTTCCATTCTTGTTGGGTAATAAGGTGTAGAACATTAAAATAATATTATTTATCAAGTCCACAATATTGTACGCTTGATTTTCGTATGTTCCATCACAAAATGTATTTGATTAATAAATTCATAATAAGTACTTACAATAACAGCTAAAGTGGAAGAAAAGAATATAATCTTCAAAAAATCTTTGGGACGATTTCTTATTTGATCAAACCAATTAGTCATTCTTATAATTCTTGACTGACAGATCAAGAAACAATACAAATACTCACCTACCTTGATTACAACAATATATCATCTAATTCAATTATATTTCAAAATATTCATACAGATTTCATAGGATTAACTTTTAATTCGTTGGACAATTTATCGCAGGTATTTATTTGGTCCTGCAGATATTTGACCCCGCCCGATTCGTCCACTGCCTTCATGTGGAGTCTTTCAGGGTCTCCAGCGACAAGAATCGGTTTTTCTGGATCTGCCTATAATAAAATACATCATATTTTGAAAAAAAATTTAAGTTAATCACGTACTGGTTTCATGTTTCTAATGGAGTCCATTATATCACTCATTCGACCTTCAAAACCCGGAGCAAAACAATTAGGATCAACTGCAATGAAGCATTGCCCAAGATCAGCCTCAACGTCAGTGTGTGAGCCCCATTTTCTAATATTTGGACCGTATTTTGATCCTGAAAGTATGCCACAAAGCACCTCCACCATAAGTCCCAAACCAAACCCTTTGTATCCTGAATTGACCTCTGTTCCTCCGAGGGGCATCAGGGCAGCCGAATTGAACGCAACCTCAGCGTCTGTCGTCACATGTCCCTTATCATCCTGGGCCCATCCCTCAGGAATTGGTGCCCCTTTTCGTCGCTGTATTTCTATTTTACCAACCGCTACTGCCGTTGTTGCCATGTCCAAAACAAATGAATCAGACGCTTCGCTGGGGGCGGCAAACGAAATAGGATTCGTTCCTAGTGCAGCCTAATATCTATTAATTATTATATTTAAAGAATTATTATTATTTGGGCAAGTAATAAATTTTCACAAATTTTGAAGCCACTTTATACACACCCTGTATAATATTTGTAAAAATCATTGATATCATAGAAAACCTTGTTTTATTATGAGCACGTATGCATAAAATCAAATTTTTTCAACGACGTCAATTCGAGATATTCGTTTTTTATTTGCTGCATGCATCTGTCAAAAAAATTTTTAAAATGCAATTATTTCAAAAACTGTTTGAAATAAAGCCATAGTTGTTTGAATAAAGTCCTATTAAAAAATAGAGGAGAATTCGAAAATATAATAAAATATAGGGTGTTCCATTTAAAATGTCGACTTCCGGTATAACCGGAAGTGTCACCATTTTGAAAATATTTTAAATTAAGTCGGTTTTATCATTTAGGCCCATGTGCAAAATTTCAGATTTCTAACTACATCAATTTTGAAAATATCGATAGATATATGAAAGGATGCGTAAATACTTGCGAAAAAGGTTTGAAAACTCGCTACACAATCAAAAAATTATTTAAAAATTCCGGACACATCTTATTTTATTAATAATAGCTTAAAAAATATATGGGACAAATTTCAAAAAGAAATATAAATAATTGCAGCAGATACAACGAGTTAAACTTGGCACACTTTCTGAAAGTGTTTACTGAGAATAATCAAATTAAATTTTATCATATTTACCTCAATTCCTCTGGTAGGCGACATAAAAGGTGACGTATTACAAAAACTGAGTCCAATTAAGCCCTTTTTAACTGCTTGTAGGGTGTACCACCCCGCAATACCAAAATGATTAGAATCTGCAATTTAAACAATTAACAATAATTTTAAAAAGCACGAGTTGCCTCTGGCGCTTTTTTATGTATGCAAACATATGAAAACCATCTGCAAACATAAAAAAGCAAAGGAAATGACGTACGTTTTGCACACACCCATCCAACGCCAACTTGTCTGGCTTTTTTCATCGCCAACTCCATGCAAAAATTCCCCACCACTGCCCCTAAACCATTTTGCCCGTCCACCCACGCAGTAGCCGGACTTTCTTGCAAAATTTTGGGGACTGCTTTACTGTCGCAAGTCCCGTCTCGAATTTCATTCACGTACATATCTAAAAATTCAAATACTTATAGATTTTGATGTAACTATTATGTTAATTACTTACCAACATACCTAATCGATTCATTCCATGACTATAGTGCCCCCTATAATCAGCTTCGACCAAAAGGGCTGCTTGAGCCTTGGCATGCTCCCTAGGAGTCCCTACAGCCTCCAGACATTCACGTATAAACCTATAAGACTCCTTTAAAGGAATAATAGGAGTTCCTAAAATAATTTTAACTAGAAAATCCCAAAAGAATTTTCAATAAATTCTTACCGATATCCAATAATTTTGTGGCCATCCTGATCACTTAACACTTGATTATTTTTAATATCAACTAGACAAAAGAAAACTGTGCTCACAATAAGATGTCTCCGAAAACACTGATCACGAGAGACACACTGATAAATGTGCACATGTAGGTCATTATCTCCTACTTCCAACCTTGAATAATAAAAATTATCAAGATATTTGATAATTCGTCTTATCTTAATGCAAGTGATTTGAACTGTAAAATTTAAGTCTTGAATGTATTTATTTTGAAGTGAAAAACACGTTGAATACAAAATAAATATGCGTGCAGTTATAATTAGAAACGCGACGTAATCATTTAGTATACAAGGTTAAAATTTAAATGATTTATTAGTAATGTATTATGTTTATCAATTTTTTTGCATAAAAACGGAGCATAGTTACAAAAGCGCTTATTTTCAATACATTATAAAATTTAATGTGTCCCTTAGGCTCAAAAGTTTGAGGGCCCTTGATATAGAACAACTAAAAAATCGGAAGATTAATCTATACATTAATACGTGAAAAGAAAACTTCCGGCCCCCTTTTTAAGCATATTGCATGCACGAAGGAATGTGAGATTTGGCATACACAAAGCTCATATGGAGAAGGAGTACAGAAAGCTAAAATTATTATTTTATCCAATAAAGATACAGGCTTTTAAAAAGACTTACAGAATCTGTTGATGCCGTACAGTAATTCATCAGCTTAACAGAATATGTTGTAATATGTTACAGACGTACAAAATCTGTAATGAAGTAAATAACACGTTTAAAACAGACATAATTGCTTGTTGTACTACAAGTACTTTTTTTGGTACAACCGTTGGTATTTTAACATTATTTATATATTTATATTGCGATGCCGACTTACAGAGTCTGTCATTTCCGTACAATACTTCCTAGAGGCGACATACTCTGTTATGGAAGTTTGTAAATGTTACTAAATGATTCAGTATACTACCACAAGTCTTTTTTCGGGATTATTAATTTTTTTAGGCTCTAATGAAGACTTACAGAATCTGTTACAGGCGTACAGAATCTGTATTAAAGTAAATAACACTTTTAAGACTGGCATAATTGCTTCTTGTACTACAAGTACTTTTTTTAGTGCAACTGTTGGTATCTTAACATCATTGATATTTATATTGCGATGCTGACTCTGTCAGAGACTTACAGAGTCTGTTATTTCCGCACAATACTTCCTAGAGGCGACAAACTTTGTTATGGAAGTTTGTAAATGTTACAGAATAATTTAGTGTACTACCACAAGTTTTTCTTTGGAATTGTTAATTTTTTTAGGCTTCAATAAAGACTTACAGAATCTGTTACAGGCGTACACAATCTGTAATGGAGTATATAACACTTTTAAGACTGACATAATTGCTTTTTGTACTACAAGTACTCTTTTAGCGCAACTGTTGGTATTTTAACATTATTGATATTTATATTGCGATGCTGACGCTGTCAGAGACTTACAGAATCTGTTATTTCCGAACAATATTTTCTAGAGGTGACGAACTCTGTTATGGAAGTTTGTAAATGTTACTGAAAGATTTAATGTACTACCACAAGTCTTTTCTTGGGATTGTTAATTTCTTTAGGCTTTAATGAAGACTTACAGTATCTGTTACAGCCGTACAAAATCTGTAATAAAGTAAATTACACTTTTAAGACTGACATAATTGTTTGTTGTACTACAAGTACTTTTTTTAGTGCAACTGTTGTTATTTTAACATTATTGATATTTATATTGCGATGCTGAGTCTGTCAGAGACTTACAGAGTCTGTTATTTCCGTACAATACTTCCTAGAGTCGACAAACTCTATTATGAAAGTTTGTAAATGTGTTACAGGCGTACAGAATATGGATGAAAGTAAATAACACTTTTAAGACTGACATACTTGCTTGTTGTACTACAAGTACTTTTTTTAGTGCAACTGTTGGTATTTTAACATTATTGATATTTATATTGCGATGCTGACTCTATCAGAGACTTACAGAGTCTGTTATTTCCGTAACATACTTCATAAAGGCGACAAACTCTGTTATGAAAGTTTGTAAATGTTACTAAATGATTTAGTGCACTACCACAAGTCTTTTTTCGGGGTTACTAATTTTTTTAGGCTTCAATTAGGACTTACAGAATCTGTTACAGGCGTACAGAATCTGTAATAAAGTAAATAACACTTTTAAGATTGACATAATTGCTTGTTGTATTACAAGTACTTTTTTTAGTACAACTGTTGGTATTTTAACATTATTGATATTTATATTGCGATGCTGACTTTGTCAGAGACTTACAGAGTCTGTTATTTCTGTATAATACTTCCTAGAGGTGAAAAACTCTGTTATGGAAGTTTGTAAATGTTACAGAATGATTTAGTGTACTACCACAAGTCTTTTTTTGGGATTGTTAATTTTTTTAGGCTTCAATGAAGACTTACAGAATCTGTTACAGGCGTACAGAATCTTTAATAAGGTAAATAACACTTTTAAGACTGACCTAATTGCTTGTTGTACTACAAGTACTTTTTTTAGTGCAACTGTTGGTATTTTAACATTATTAATATTTATATTGCGATGCTGACTCTGTCAGAGACTTACAGAGTCTGTTATTTCCGTATAATACTTCCTAGAGGCGACAAACTCTGTTATGCAAGTTTGTAAATGTTACAGAATGATCAAGTGTACTACCACATATCTTTTTTCGGGATTGTTAATTTTTTCAGGCTTCAATGAAGACTTACAGAATCTGTTTTTGTCACAGAATCTGTAAACTTGAATCATATTTTTTGAAAGTAGCAAAAATCTATTGTATCATTACAGACACTATTTTTTGTTATTCCGTGAAAATGCAGCTTTGCAAAAAGCTGACGGAGTCTGTTACAGCCGTATAATATTCATTACATATGACAGAATCTGTAAAAATGGTCCAATAATTGGTTGTTACATTACAAGTCATATTTTTGTGCTGTGGTTATTATTTTTTTGTTATGTAGGCTCTGTCAAAGATTTACAGAGTCTTTTACTGCCACAAAATGCTTTTCAAATATTACTGAATCTGGTAAAAGTTACAGAAACTTGCTGAAAGTTACAGAATGAACAGAATTGGTACAATTATAATAACTTCTTGATATGTTATTGTTTTATAGACTGTCAGAGCCTTACAGGATTTGATACTGCTGAAAATATGTTTTACTGTTACAGACTGTGTTATTAATTAATAGAATAATATATTAGAATACTTTTTGGTAGCATAATTACTCGTTTTGTCAGGAAATCGAGTCTGTAAAAACTTACAGGATCTGTTACTGCTGTATGTACACTTCTGGACTATAGCAGAATCAATTATCATTCTGTAGGTATCCCAAAAAATATTTACCTTTTCGTATAAATACTAGTATTCAGGATTAAAGGCAGCAGGAAGTATCATACTTCCTATTCGAGATAATTAAGTGGCCCCTCTTATGGCAAAGTCGTCGATATGACTTTCTGTACTAACCTTGTA
Source organism: Dromius quadrimaculatus (assembly GCA_963989225.1). Lineage (NCBI taxonomy): Eukaryota > Metazoa > Arthropoda > Insecta > Coleoptera > Carabidae > Dromius > Dromius quadrimaculatus. The sequence continues at coordinate 55,818,339 of OZ022330.1, forward strand.
ATGTGTGTGTGCGTTTATTTGTAAGTGTGTGTGGAAGAAAGTGAGTGAGAAAGAAGTGAGTGTAAAAATAGTGATTTAGGAAGATATTAATGCACCGAATGGGAAAATATCTGAAGTGAAATTTCAATGATTTCTTCCCCCTTTTTGAGGAGTGAAAAAGGGTAGAAAGTCATTTGAAAATAAGAGTAACAATTTTTTATTTCAGATTCGGATAAAGTGTCGCCCTTTGGGCGACATTAATACATAAAAATAAAACTTTGTACCCCTTTTTAAGCATATTACGCGCACGAAGAAATGTGAGATTTGGCATACTTGAAGTTTATATTGAGAAGTAGTGCAGGAAGCCAAAATTATATACGAATTTCGATCACTGGTTGACCACTAGTAATAATTATCCTCTTTGATAAATGAATCAGCGATTCAAAAAAATTAAAATTGTGAGTGCTGACTGAAGGAATATGCAGAAATATCATACTGAAGACAGAATGACGTTATTGTTCTCCAGCACCCAATTATAATGTTCAAAACTCAAAATCATAATAAATGCAATAATGCAATATGCCCCCTTGATTTGATAAATTAATTCTTGACCAGATCAGCGATTCAAAAAACTTGAAATTGAGAGTGCTGACTAAGGAAGGATGTAGAAATAATATACTGAAGACAGAATGACTGCATCGTGTTTTTTCACACAATTACAATGTTCATAATTCAAAATCACAATTGTTCTCTTAAATAAATTATTAATTCCTGACTAAATTAGCAATTCAAAAAAGTTGAAATTCAGTGTGCTGACTTTTAGAGAAAATAAATACAATGATCTTCTCAGGTCTCCCGAAATGCTTAATTAGTTTTTGAATGAATTGTTTCTACATACCACTTACAAATTATTCATTAGGTACACTAGGTAAGTGCTTAGGGGTTATCCTGGATTCAGAAACCCCCGATGTCTCATTTATTCTCATTAGCTCAATCAGTCCATCAAATAATGTGCCTAGGGTCCTCAATGGGTCTAAATGCGGCACTGCATTACTTTAAATTACCAAATATTTTTTGAAAATGGATGAAATAAAATTTCACGAATGGCAAATCAACTCAGGAGACCTAAAAGAAGCCTAATAAACATTTTGGGGCTTTAACTCAATTAAAAACAGTGGAAATTTTATTTGCAAGATGTGTACGGACTTCTCGAACAACCCTTCAATTTATGAATCATGCCATACTCTCAAATGAGGTTGTTATTATGTTCAACCAGCAAACACACATTTCAGTCACATTCAAATTTCAACCCTTAATTTGTCCTACATATATAATAACTAAATGTCAATTAAATATCTTACCGTATACCCAAATTAACGCATTTTTATATAAAGAAATATTCAAATATTATTTTTTACAATACATTAAGTTTTTGAAAAATGATTTTAAAATTTTGAATTCAAATACTCAATATTATCATTAAAATTCAATGCCAAACTAATGAAGAGATAATTGTACAATGCTTTGACTGGCCCAGCGTGTGACGTAGATTGTGGTTATACGATATTAATATTTAAATTTGTTATTTGAATTAATAACAATTTCTATGTTTCATATTTGTTTATAATAATATTAATATAATATTTAATAAATATTTTGCAATATTTTTGCACTAAAAAACTGCTTAAAAATTTTTTGTTTCATAATCTGTCTTATTATTTGTTATAATATTTAAACAATTATAAATAACAACAATTTATCGTATTTACAACAATTTTACAATATTTTAGTATATTTTATTTGAATATTTTTAAATTTTTATTTTAAAGATTCTTTTCAATTATTTCGTCGAAGCAAGTTTATTCAATCAAGTACTAATGAGTTCGTTACAACACGCTCAGGCTTCGAGTTGATTTTTGATAATGCTAGTACCTTTTAATATATCTATCTCTTTTTAACACATGGGAAAACGTACAGTGTATTTCTTATTTAGTTTTATTCAGTTATGAAACTTGTTCTTTCGGTTGGAGTTGGTCATTGCTGTTTTGTTTATCGTAGAAGGTGCATTTCGCGTCGCACTGCTCTCGTTTAAAACGCTAATTTTACGTTGCTTCAATAGTGCTTCGGTATATGGGGGTTTTTAATTTGCTTAATAACGTAGAGATCAAAATTTTGTGAATTTAAATATGTAAATTGGGGTGAATTTGTTCCGCATTGCGTGTCCGTTAGGGGCACGTATTTGCGATGTTAGTCTTTGCTTTTATTATGTAGTAAATAAATAAAATGTCTTGGTTTTTTTTGCAATGGCCTGTAATGAAAGGTCCAACGTGGGAATCGGTGCACACGTAGGTACCGCTACGAGAGGCACCCCCCCTGATGAACACCACCGCGTGGGGTTGCAATGAGTTCTAGGGCGAACGAGCGATCTAATTAGGGAGTAATGGCATACTCTCGATATGTACCTATCGGAAGTCGGTAAAATATGGTAGCTGGCGGGGGTCCTTGATTAAGTTCAAGAAACGACATTAGCTGAGACCGTTACTTAAGGTTACCATATCGCGTAATTAGGCGGTATCGCGGGCCTCGGAATATGCATTGGCCACGTATTCAAACAACGTATTTTTTTTTCTTGCAAACGACGAGCACACCGGTGCATGGGTGTCTGAGCGCTCAGGCACTCATTGGGGTAGTAAAGTAGAGTCAAACAGTAGCATCATATATCGAGTACATTTGAAGTAACATCGCGAAGTAGTATAACAGCAATCACTTATCGCGTAAGCTAGCTCTTCGAAAAAAAATTAAATAGGCGCGCAACAAACAAACCAACACACAAAAACACGTTTGAATGTTGAACGAATGTTGAACGAATGCAATTAATCAAAAAAAGTTCCCTTTCAGCTTCCTCTCAACTCATCATGACCACCACCAACAAATTAACTACAGGACGTAAGTGAACTAATAAAATTTCCTTTTCAGGTTCTAATTTTTTATTTTTTTTCAGTCATTTTGTACTGCTTTTTCGCAGATCTCTAATTAATTTGTATTTTTTCAGATCATTTGCAGAGGATGAGCACAGCTGTTGAAGAGGAGGGAAAGGACAACGAGGGAGGATTCTACGAGGGAATGGACATCGTGGGATGTGCAGAGGATGAGCCCAGCTGCCACAACTCTCAATATTTTTTTTGTTGAATGTGATTCACCAAAATGTGTTTTAAGTTTCTGTTTCAGGTTTCCCCCTGGAGGAGAGAGCAACCTGCAGAACCAGCAGCAACCAGACTTCAGAGAACTTCGAAGAAGATGCCCAAAAAGATCTACTGACTCCCTTCAGCCCGCTGCTTGCAAAGTTCAAGTATGTTTTAATTTTTTTCGAAAATAAACTTTAAAAAAAATTGTTGAAAATAATAAAATTATTTTATATAAAAAATGTAATACTAATTGTAATTATTTTGTTTTTTGTTACAGATGCAGCAGCGAGGAGCCGCTCCTCTTGTCTAGGTTTTGCTGGGGTTTCCCTAGGCACTTAGAGAGAATTCCTGGAGGAAGATTCGTCTCTTTCCCCTACGTCATTGCCTGGAGACGAATCAAGGCTTTAAAATGCCTGTTTTTTTTGTTTGTACCTTGTATCTCCCAAAATCCTCAAATAAATCCTTTCCCAAAAAAAATTGTTGTTTTATTTATTTAGATTTCATTTTTCAGGAATAAATAAATTTAAAAATAAAATTGTATGAGATTAAAGATTATAAAATAAATAAAATCTATTGATTTATTTCAGAAATAATTATTTATTCAAGTAATCAAAATTATTGTTTAAAAATATTGTAAATGTAAATAAAATTTTAATTTTCAATAAAACAATATCAAAATATCATTTGCCCTATTTATATCATTTAATTTAATATAATTTTCAATAAAAAGTCCATTTATTTTTCAAGTCTAGAGTGAAGTGTTTAAATTCTCCGCTAGAGGCAGCACCTGTCAAGTGCATCAAAACAAATTACTTGTTGAAAAAAAAAATCAAATCGCTGGATTTTGTATACAACCTCAAAGCTTATAAAAAATAAGGTAAATTATTTCAATATAACTTGTCTGTCAAATTCCGCCTACAGTCATTAAACTCATTTTTACGTACATGACATCTCAAACGTGCTAGGTGCTGCCATCTTACAGTCAACTATTAAACCATCAAATTATTAAATTTAATAAAATATTGGAAAAATTTACGTTTAATCATCATTAGATCAATGTATTCCTTTTTAATTATAAATTATAAATATTTAACACCATAAGTCAATTATCGAACAACAAATTCACCAAATTTTATTCTGTGTAAAACTCTGAATATAATAATTGTATATGTATTAATAAAAATTAGTCTTGCTGCCAAAGTAGAGGCCAGTTTCCTATCGACAGCTAAGTTAACAAGAGCCCCTGACTTACTAGATTGATTTTTCAGCTTATTATATTTATTAAATAAATTCTTCGGCGCTGTCGTTTTGTTATAATTACTTAGTTTGATCTTTTTTGGTACTCTTGTATACTAGCCAGAGTACCCAGGTGGAGACTAAAATATAGTATTTCAATAATTTATATTAAAAGTACTCGGGATGATTTTATTTATGTGATTTCTTCTTTAAATGAACAAATGTCATATTTCACAAATGCTAAACGTGCTAGATGCTGCCATCTTACAGCCTACTATTAAAATTAATCAAATATTAAAGAAAACTTACAATTAATTATCACCAATGTATTCCCTTTGAATCACGCCATTATGAATATTCAGCACCAAAAGTCAATCAAAGAACTACAAAGTCAAAATGTTGTTCCCACTTGAAATAACTGTCACACACGATCAAGTTTTACTTATATTCACTAATTTAACACAAATTAAGACTTGATTTCAACTTTATTCATTAAAAAATATGAATTTAATAAGAACTGACGCTTAGCAATACTGTCAATAAAAACAAATGAATTAAGATTTTTAATATGCGAGAAGAAAGCATTATTTTCTCAAATATTGATATATAATTTTTAATAATCCAGAAATTGCATTGGAGGCAGATTTTAGTATTTTTAATAGAATTTAAATTGATTTTCAGCATTTAAATTTTATTGATAGTTCGATTGCTTGCTGTAAGATGGCAGCACCTAGCACGTTTTGTCTTTTATTGATAGATTATTGGATTTTGCTATTTTATTTATTTATAAAAAAGCGCAGCAACAAAAGAAACAGGAAAACTAAAAATAAAGTAATACAATAAATTGAAAATGTTTTATTTAGTATTACACTGAGATTATTTTAAAAACATATAAAGTCTTTTTGATGGAAGAGAAAGCTCAATTTTAGTTGTAAATGTCAGTAAAAAAAAAAGTAGAAACAGTCGTTTTAGTGTAAATTTTTGCTGATATAATAATTATCTTCCCCGTCCTCTACCTCTGGAGAAGCCACCCCGTCCGCGTCCTCCAGCAGCCCCTTTGCCTTTAGGCGGAGGACTTTTTGGCCTCAGCGCCTCAATCCTTTCAGTACAGCCTGTAGTAAGAGTACTCGGGGAAAAATAACTCGAATACGTATCTGCGTTAAAATTAGTATTAGTTAATTCGGGTCCTACGGTTAACCACCCTGGTCTTATTGTGCTATCCCTCCCAAAAACATGCAGGCGCCTTCTTCCGAGGCAAAAATGTTCGATAATGTGGAAAATTTCGACCGGTTTTTCCAGGGAGCCGTATTCGGTGTCCTCTGAGATGATTAAATCGATATCGACATTTGCGTGGATAAAATCACCATCAGTTGAGCGCCGAACTGTGCCTTTAATCCCCATTAAACAATGTTCTTTAGTCCGTTGGAACACAGCCTTCTGTTCCAAATTTTTTGAGTGTCCTGGGTTGTTGATATTTGTACGAATCCAACAAATATCCTCACACCTTCGGAACCCCCATTTCCGCAAACAATACCTCCCCATGTCAAGACCCTCAGAGCTCCCGCACCACAAAAAAACAAAACTCCTTTGAGCCGCCACTTCCCCAATATCTAAATTCATTATATGGTCCCACGACCAGAATTGTACGTTTGTAACGCCCATAGTCCGCTGATATTCCTCCAAAGGGGGCTCTACTAATATTACATCAAATTTGCTGTTTAAATCTTTAAGGTCAAAATTTTGAAGGTCACATTTTAGGTACATAGGGGGAGTTGCAGTTTGGGCTATCAAATCGTCTTTTAGTTTGATTAATTCACGAAGTTTGGGGTATTCTTCGAAACGGTCTGCCAGGCCGACGTCTCGAATGAAGTTTTGGGGCCTTTGGCCCGTGTCCACAAAATGTTGGCAGTAATCGTTATGAGGATTTGATGATTGGGTGCCCTATAAATAATTTAATCAATATTTAATTGTTTTTTGTAATGAAATTACCTTTAAAAATGTGGACGAATCCCGGTAAACTAATTCATCCGAACTTTCTCCATCTTTGATGGTAGTTTTTTCTGTTATTAATATTGGTCGTTTTTCTTCAGCTTTTTTCTTTCGTGTAGTACTTTCTTCTGAAGTTCCCAAAACTTGTCGCAATTCTTCAACCCCAGAAACACCGAGCTATCAAAATAAACATTGAGGTTATACGTCAAATGACAGAAAAATTAATTTACAGTTTGTGCTAGGAGCTTTTTACGCTTTTTGGATCGTTCTCGTAATTCTTTTAACATATCACCCATATTATTATGAATTTATTGATTGATTTGTTGTATTAACGATCTGTCAAATGAAGATTCAAGCGCCCTTCACGTAATAACTGTTCAGTGGATGTTGCCCTACACAACTCAAATATAATAATTTTAGCTAAAATAATACTGAAATTAAATAAAAAGTCAATAAATCTTTAAAAGTTTTAATCTTCTTAATATATTACGGAACTGTTTTCCTACCATCAGATTTCCCGCCCTAATTTTAAAAAAATTCAAACTTTAAGTCATTTTGAGTAAAGTTACAAGTTTGGCTACTCCAATCCTGTTTTAAATTCGCTAAGCTCCCTCTACTGCACAAATCAATTATGCTTAATCTTTCCCAATTTTTTATTAGTACCATTTGGGCACTCGGAATCATCACTGCACCTCGGCAGTAAATCGGCCAAAACAAAAAGCGCGAACAGTGAGGTGATCGGTTGAGTTATAGTGCCCAAACTATTTATTTATAATGTCTGCAAATCTCCTAAACGCCCGCTCCCTCGATTCAAAGGGCAGCGACGCCCTCAGCGATGTATCCGAATCAGGAACGGGGACTTCCCTCTCCGAAAGGACTTCTTGGGGATCCCGGGAGGAGCTCAGTGATCTTGTCACCATGTTGGGCCTCCACGGAATCGATGATCTATCCCAGGATCGATTCAGGGTCGATAGAAAAAAACTTGAAGATATGCTTAGGGGTAATTATGATTTTTTTGGTCTTTTGGGGTTTAAGTCAGTTAAATTAGACTTAAGTAAGGTTGCAAGTAAAAACGGTACGGTGATTGGCTGATCACGCTTTGACTAGTGTGAATTAATTACTGACTTAAGTACTTTTACTTAAGTTTGACAATGAGTCAAGGTTGAATTTTTACGCGCGTTGCTGTTGAAATTGGTGCTCCAAACGCACCTATTATTAAATAAAATTAAATATTTAACAGGATTTCGCGGAAAAAATCGAAATTACTTTTAAGTAAATAAATCTAATAAATTCGATCTAATTTAGAATTATTTTTGAAGGCGATAACGAATCTGTGGAAGCAGCTAACACTTTTTTTCATAAAGTAAGTAATTTTTTGTTCATTTTATATATTTTTTAAATTATTTTTAATTTTTTTAGATAATGGATGAGACTCATACATTTATAACTTGGCCATCCAGATTAAAAATTGGAGCAAAATCTAAAAAAGGCAAGTTTTTTTTTAATAAAAATTTATTAGTATTTATTTACTTATCCCCAAAAATTTTGGTTCGATACGCCACTGACTATACAAAAATGCTACTTACTTGTTTAAGCACATTTTAATTAAATTTTTAGATTTAAAGTTGGTCATTGACCTCAAATATATGACTTAAAAATTAATTAATTACTTTTAGATCCCCACGTTCGTATTGCAGGCAAACCGGAAGACGTCCGTACCGCAAAAGAAAAAATCATGTCGGTTTTGGATACTCGAGTAAATATCACACCCTTTTAATCATTCACTTCTATATTTTTTTTTTATTTTAGAGCAATCGAGTTACAATGAAACTAGACGTGAGTTACACTGACCATTCGCATATTATCGGAAAGGGTGGACTCTGTATTAAAAGAGTTATGGAAGAAACCCAATGTCATATTCATTTTCCGGATTCCAATCGGTCCAATCCGACCGAAAAAAGTAACCAGGTGTCCATTGCTGGCGAAATCGAGGGGGTGGAAAGGGCCAGAAGTCGCGTGAGAGTAAGCACACTATACTTTTTCATCCAATACAACTCACAAAAAAAATAATAATACTTCACTGTAATTTTTTTGGGGGCCTCCATTTTTTTTATATTTTTTTTTTTTATAAAGCTAGATCATACTTAAAATAAATCTGTGAAAGTTACAAGTTTTTATCACAGTCCGTTGGGCCACAATTAATTTTTTAAGTTATTGTGACGTCACTGTAACTTGTCAAACAGTGGGACTAGCACCAAAAAGCCAGAAGTTGCGTGGAAGTAAGCACACTTCAATTTCTCAATTAATTAGACGCCCAAAAAATTAGAAAATGCCGTACAATAAATCGTAAAATTGTTTGTACAACAAGGGGGTGCCCCAGTATTTTTTTTTGCTATTTAATGATAGTAGATCATATTTAAAATAAATCTGTGAGAGTTGCATGTTTTTATCACTTTCCGTTGGGCCACAATTAATTTTTTAAGTTAGTGTGACGTCTCCGTGACTTATTCCCAAACAGTGGGACTGCAGTCAAAAAATCAGGAATCGCGTGGCAGCAAACATACTTCAATTTTACAACTAATTAAGCTCCCAAAAAAATTTAAAATGACGCACAATAAATCATAAAACAAGTTTTTTCAATTTTTTCTCATTGTTTGTACAACATGGGGTGCCCCAGTATTTTTTTCTAGTTATTTAATGATAGTAGATCATATTTAAAATAAATCTGTTGAAGTTGCACGTTTTCACCACTCCCCGTTGGGCCACAATTAATTTTTGAAGTCTTTGTGACGTTACCGTGACCGTACGGATTGATTTTGTGACGTTACCGCAACCTTACGTACGATTTTAGTCCTCAAACAGTGGGACTAGCATAAAGGTAGTACTATAAAAAAATATGCCGTACCGTAACCAAGAAACAATTTTTTTAAAATATTTTACTGCATTTTTCTAGAAAACTTTTACCTTTTTATATTTTTTTATTAAACAATATGATATTCGAAATAAATCTGTGAAAGTTACATGTTTCTGTCGCTTTTCGTTAGGCCACAATTAATTTTTTAAGTTAGTGTGACGTCACCGTGACTGAGAAAATAATTTTTTGTTCTCAAACAGTGGGACTAGCTTGAAAAAGCTGGAATTCGTGTGGAAGGAGGCACACTTCAATTTTTTTAATTAATTAAGCTTCCAAGAAAAAAAATGAAAGCCGTACCATAAATCGTAAAACAAGTTTTTCCAATTTTTTCTTATAGTTTATACAACAAGGGGATGCCACAGTATTTGTTTTTTTATTATTTAATGATAGTAGATCATATTTAAAATAAATATATGAAAGTTACATGTTTTTACCACTTTCCGTTGGGCCACAGTTAATTTTTTAAGTTAGTGTGACGTCATCGTGCCTAATATCTTGTTCTCAAACAGTGGGACTATAGCTAAAAAATCAGGAGTCGTGTGATAGTAAGCAAAATTCAATTTTTTAATTAATTAAACTACCAAAAAAGTTTCAAAATGCCGTACAATAAATCATAAAACAAGTTTTTAATTAATTTTTATTATTATTATACATCAAGGGGATGCCTTGTACATTTTTTTAAATTATTTAATGATAATAGATCATATTTAAAATAAATCTGTTGAAGTTGCACGTTTTTATATCTCCCTGTTGGGCCACAATTAATTTTTGAAGTTTTTGTGACGTCAGCGTGACTGTACGGATTGATTTTGTGACGTCAGCACAACCTTACGTGTGGTTTTAGTCCTCAAACAGTGGGATTAGCATCAAAGTAATTCCATAAAAAATACGCTGTACCGTAAATCATGAAACATTTAAAAAAAATATTTTACTGCATTTTTTTGACAGCTTTTAACTTTTTCATATTTTTTTCATAAAACTAGATCATATTCAAAATAAACCTGTGGAAGTTACAAGTTTTTATCACAGTCCGTTGGGCCACAATCAATTTTTTAAGTTAGTGTAACGTCATCGTGTTCTCAAACAGTGTGACTAACCTCAAAAAGCCAGAAGTCGTGTAAAAAGAGGCACACTTTAATTTTTTAATTAATTAGGCTTCCAAGAAAAAAAATAAACCCGTACCATAAATCATAAAACAAGTTTTTCCAATTTTATCCTATTGTTTATGAAACAAAGGAGTGCTCCAGTATTTTTTTTTAATCATTTAATGATAGTGGATCATATTTAAAAGAAATATGAGGAAGTTACATATTTTTATTATTCTCCGTTGGGCCACAATTAATTTTTGAAGTTTTTGTGACGTCACCGTGCCCGTACGGATGTTTTTTTCTTCTCAATCAATGGGACTACTGTAGTAAACTATAAGATAGTTTTTTGTTGTCAAACAGTAGGACTGTCTGTCAAAGTTTCATGTTTTTGTCACTCTCCGTTCGGACACAATGAATTTTTGAAGTTTTTGTGACGTCACCGTGTCCGTACAGATGGTTTTTTCATTCTGAAACAGTGGGACTAGTGTTGTAGTCCATACAGATGATTTTTTGTTCTCAAACTATTGGAACTAGCACCAAAGGAGTTCCATAAAAAATATGCCGTACCGTAAACGCCAAAACAACTTTTTTCAAGATTGTACTGTAATTTTTTGGAAGCTTCCATCTTTCTTATATTTTTTTTTTATTGAACTAGACCGTATTTAAATTAAATTTGTGAAAGCTACATTCCATTGGGCCACAATTATTTCTTGAAATTTTTGTGACGTCACCGTGACCGTACGGATGTTTTTTCCTTCTCAATCAATGAGACTACTGTAGTAAACTATACGATAGTTTTTTGTGGTCAAACAGTGGGACTATCTGTCAATGTTTCATGTTTTTGTCACTCACCGTTCGGACACAATGAATTTTTGAAGTTTTTGTGACGTCACCGTGTCCGTACAGATGGTTTTTTCATTCTGAAACAGTGGGACTAGTGTTGTAGTCCATACAGATGATTTTTTGTTCTCAAACTATTGGAACTAGCATGAAAGAAGTTCTATAAAAAATATTCTGTACCGTAAATTCCAAAACAATTTTTTTTTAAGATTGTACTGTAATTTTTTGGAAGCTTCCACCTATTTTATAATTTTTTTTCAAGTCAAACTAGATCATATTTAAATTATATTTGTGAAAGTTACATTCCGTTGGGCCACAATTATTTCTTGAAGTTTTTGTAACGTCACCGTGACCGTACGGATGTTTTTTCCTTCTCAATCAATGAGACTACTGTAGTAAACTATACGATAGTTTTTTGTGGTCAAACAGTGGGACTATCTGTCAATGTTTCATGTTTTTGTCACTCACCGTTCGGACACAATGAATTTTTGAAATTTTTGTGACGTCACCGTGTCCGTACGTATGGTTTTTTCATTCTGAAACAGTGGAACTAGTGTCGTAGTCCATACAGATGATTTTTTTGCTTCCAAACTGTGGGACTAGCACCAAAGAAGTTCTATAAAAAATACTCCGTACCGTAAACGCCAAAACAATTTTTTTTCAAGATTGTACTGTAATTTTTTGGAAACTTCCACCTTTTCTTATAAATTTTTTATATTAAAGTAGATCATATTTGAATTAAATTTGTAAAAGTTACATTCCGTTGGGCCACAATTATTTCTTGAAGTTTTTGTGACGTCACCGTGGTCGTACGGATTTTTTTTCCTTCTCAATCAATGGGACAAGTGTAGTAAACTATATGATAGTTTTTTGTTGTCAAACAGTGGGACTGTCTATCAAAATTTCATATTTTTAACACTCTCCGTTCGATCTCAATTAATTTTTGAAGTTTTTGTGACGTCACCGTGTCCGTACGGATGGGTTTTTCGTTCTCAAACAGTGGGGCTAGTATAGTAGACTCTACAGATTTGTGGGACTAACTCCAAAAAAGTTCTATAAAACATATTCCGTACCGTAAATTCCAAAACAATTTTTTGAAGATTGTACTGTAATTTTTTGGAAGCTCCCACCTTTCTTTATATATTTTTTTTATTAAACTAGGTCATATTCAAATTAAATTTGTGGAAGTCATATATTTTTATCACAGTCCGTTGGGCCACAATTAATTTTTGAAATTAGTGTAACGTCATTGTCCCTATGTTGAAAATTTTTTGTTTTCAAACAGTGGGGCTAGCGCCAAAACAGTTAGAGTAAGATAAAAGTGTGTACGGATTAATATGTTAATATAATATTTTTTTTAGAAATTAACGCCCCTCATCTTCAGTTTCGAGCTTCCAATAATGTCCTCCTCCCACCCACAACCAGATGCGTCATCTCCATACGTCATTCATGTCCAAGAAACTTACAACGTCCAAGTTATGTTTAGAATCCGTCCTAAATTGCACGCTACGCTCGTGCTCGTAAAAGGAGTCGAATGGGAGGTCCAAAAAGTCAAACAGGCCACTTTGATGCTAATAGATTTCATGTGTGACACATTGGCGGTAAGTGACAGTTAGTAGTTCAGCTAGTCGGCAAGAGATGGCGCTGAGAGTACTGAAACACTTTCAAAGCCTGTATCTTCTAGAATATTAATCGTAGAATAATGAACTAAACGTTATTTAAAAGCTAGTCTAATATATTAGCGGTAAGTGAGAGTAATTTAGTACCAATTGAATGAAAGTGACAGTTGATAGTTCAGCTCAGTTGTCAAAAGATGGCACTGAGTGTACTGCAAAATTTGTCACACTCTTAAAGCCTGTATCTTCTAGAATATTAATCGTAGAATGATGAACCAAACACTAAAAGAAAGCTAATAAAGTGCCATTTATTAAAAGAACAAATTCAATTCTATATTTATCAACCCTACTGGTATAGGGGGTTAAATATGTCACACTTTTAAAGCTTGTATCTCCGGAAATAATAATCGTAGAATAATGGACCAAACGTTAATTAAAAGCTTCCATAAAGCCCATATTTCCTGAAATAATGAATGTAGAATGATGAAACTAACCTTAAAAGAAAGTATACTTAATAATTGTTTTTCAGAGTCAAATTTCGGTGCAAATGACAATGGAAATATCGCCTCAGCATCACCCGGTTGTTTTAGGGAAGGGCAGTGCTAATTTAAAAGCTATAATGCAACGTACTAATACTCAAATTATGTTTCCTGATGCTACTGATCCAAATATTCCAACTATTAAGAAAAGTAATATAACAATCATTGGATCTATTAATAATGTGTACATGGCTCGACAACAATTAATGGTAATAAATTATTCCTCACTCTTTTACTTATTTATTAATAAATATTTTTAGGGATCCTTGCCGTTAGTTTTAATGTTTGATCTTCCGGAGCAAACTAAAGGCCTTCCAACTGATCCAGAAAGTATCGCTCAATTAATGTCATCTTTGGACGTTTTCATTAATATCAGACATAAACCAAAACAAAACACTTTATCTGTTATTATCAAAGGAATTGAACGAAGTGCCTGTAAGTCCAACACCTCATCCAATCTTCCTATTTAATGATTTGTTTTTTTGCAGCGAATATTTACGATGCCAGAAATCGTCTGCTTGCTGTTGTTGAGCCCAAAATAATCGCCGAAATTCCTCCAACTTATTTGATACCCTCTCCAACACAAAATTTCTCTGAACCAAACATTCAACCAGCTCAATCTTTGTCACCAATTCAATCGCCGGTTATGTCCCCAGTTTGGCCTCCCCCGTACTCCATCCCCCATTTCAATCATTCCCAATATGTCAATATAGTGCCCCAACAAAGGGTTGTATATAATATTATGCATGGATCCATGGCTAGCAGCGGGTAAATTTCTGGAAACTCATCCATTAAGATAATAATATTTCTTAATGGAAAGTCTCATATTTGTTATAAGATTTGTAGTAATTAGGTTATGTTTCAGGTACCACAGTTCCTTTGGCCCGTTTTCGACCAACAATTCTTTGGACCACAGTCAAGAATGTAACACATATTCATCAATAAGTTCAGGGGCTTCTAGTGGAATTTCTAGCCCCATTTGCAGCCCCCGAAATAATTCCCCCAACGACAGTACCGACTCTTTAGGTAAACCAATTTTTATTTTTCAAATCCATGAACCTTATTTTGTTTTTTGTAGAAATTTCGTCCGTACATTCTGACATATCAATCCCAGAACGTCGTGCTCCTGGATTTGAGAAGCGCCAGAATCTGACCCCCGCTGACTACGAGCAAAAACGCATGGCTGGCGTTAGAGCCATGCAAAGTAAACCAACTGGTAGTAATTATAGAATTCCTACCAGTATTTGGTCTGGGTATGGAATCAGCCATACCAGTCCAGGTAAGCTTTTTGGTTTTTGGTTTTTGACATCTTTTTTAAATTAAATTTCGTTTTTCAGGTGCCATAAATATGGAAAAAATCAAGCAAGAAACCAAAGAAGAAGACATTTGGAAGACCCCAACCAACAAGCTCCCCCCCAGCCAGCTCCAAAGTCCAATGCACTTTTCTACCACCGTAACCGACTACAGTATTCCAAGCACCAGCACCGCCCTAAATACCAGCAACTACATGGACCATACCCCCACGAGGACTTTAAATAGAATCACTAGCTGTAAATGGTCCGATTTGGCAACGCTGTTAACTTCATTGGGCTTGGAAAAATACATAGGGCTGTTTAGTTCCCATGAAGTTGATTTGTCCACTTTTCCCAGTTTGACTGATAGGGATTTGGTTGAAATTGGGGTAACAGCTTTTGGGGCTAGGAGGAAAATGCTGCTGGTCATCTCTGGTAAGATTAAATATTTTATGGCCCCGAAGATAAAAACATTAATATCATTTAGAATTTTTGGTCATTCAGACCCATCTAACTTTTTAGGTACCAACTTTACAAAGTTGTTTTTGGAACAAAAAATTTAGAGCATTTTGTCCTCTACATTTTTTGTCTTGAAAGTTTTTTTGTCAGACGTATGGTTCTCGTAAAAAACGAATTGAAAATATTTTCAAGTTGAATAACTATTTTTTCTGCATTCAGAGCCATCTAACTTTTTAAATGTCAACCTTACAGAATTGTGTTTAAGACAAAAAATGTTGAGTGTTTGTCCTCTACATTTTTTGTTTCAAAAGTTTTTTCCTCAGACGTCTGGATTTCCTAAAAAACTCAACTTTTTGATGGTAATAAACAAAAAAATCTGATTTTTTCCGCATTCAGACCAATATAACTTTTCAATTGTTAATTTTACAGAATTGTGTTTCAAACAAAAAATGTAGAGTATTTTGTTCTTTACATTTTTTGTCCCAAAAGTTTTTTTCTCAGACGTATGGTTTTTATTAAAAACGATTCGAAAATATTTTCAAAAGGCGGAAAACCTTCAAGAGAAGAAAATATTGATTACTGCTAGATTTTACATCTAATTATTATTTAATCAAATAATTTTTCAATTGAGTAACGTTTTAATGGCAAAAAACAGCAAAATTTTAGTTTTTCTACGTTCAGAGCCCTCTAAGTATTTAGTTGTCAACTTAACAGAGCTGTCCTTGATACAAAAAATGTACAGAATTTTGTCGTTTACATTTTTTGTCGTGAAAGTTCTATTCTCAGACGTATGGTTTAAAAAAATAAATGATTTGAAAATATTTTTAAGATAGTAGATAACGCTGAAGGGAAGGAGATGTTAGTTACTGCCAACTTCTCTCTTAGGTTTACATCTTATTGCTTTACCAAATAATTAATTTTCAGAATTTTACAGTTGAATAACTTTTTCATGATATAAAACCGAAAAATATTATTTTTTCGCATTCAGACCCATCTAACTTTTTAATTTTGAACTTAACAGAGTTGTACCTCAGACAAAAAATATAGAATATTGTGTCCTCTACATTTTTTATCCAAAAAGTTTTTTTCTCAGACGTATGATTTTCCTAAAAAACGATTTAAAAATATTTTCAAGATGGCAAAAAACGCTTGAGGCAAGAAGATGTTGATTACTGCTAACTTCTCTCCAAGCTTTAAGTCTATTTTCTTTATTAAATAAATATCACTCAGAATTTTACAGCTGAATAACTTTTTGATGGCAAAAAACGAAAAAATATGATTTTTCCTACGTTCAGAGCCATCTAACTTTTTAATTTTGAACTTGGCGGAGTTGAAACTGAGGCAAAGAATGTAGAGTATTGTGTCCTCTACATTTTTTGTTCTAAAAGTTTTTTTCTCAGACGTATGATTTTCCTAAAAAACAATTTGAAAATATTTTCGAGATGGCAGATAACTTGAGGCAAGAAAATTTTGATTACTGCTAACTTCTCTCTAAACTTTACATCTAATTTATTTATTAAATGAATATCATACAGAATTTTACAGTTTAATAACTTTTTGATGGTATAAAACAGGGAAATTATTTTGTTTTCTGCGTTCAGAGCCATCTAACTCTTTAATTCTGAAATTTCTAGAGTTATTCTTGGGACAAAAATTGTAGATTATTTTGTCCTCCACATTTTTTCTCCCGAAAGTTTTTTTCTCAGACGTTTGGTTTTTATAAGAAAACGATTCGAAAATATTTTCTACGTTCAGAGCCATCTAACTTTTTGATTGTCAACTTTAAAGAGTTGTCTTTGATACAAAAAATGTACAGAATTTTGTCGTCTACATTTTTTGTCCTGAAAGTTTTTTTCTCAGACGTACAGTTTTAATGAAAAAAATATTTTCAAGATGGCGGATAACGCTCGAGGGTAGCTTTTAGATCCAATTATTTAATAAAGTAATTCTCCTTTGGAATTTTTCAGCTGAATAACTTTTTGATGGTATAAAATAGAAAAATATTATTTGTTATGCATTCAGAGCCATCTAACTTTTTATTTTGAACTTGACAGAGTTGTGCCTTGAACAAAAAATATAGAGTATTGTATCCTCTACATTTTTTGTCTTAAAATTTTTCAATTAATTCATTTGTCAAATAATTATCATTAAAAAATTTCCAGTTGAATAACTTCTTGATAGTAGAAAACGGAAAAATTGGATTTCTTGCATTCAGAGCCATCTAACTTTTTGACTGTCAACTTTACAGAGTTGTGTTTCAAATAAAAAATATTGAGTATTCAGTCCTCTATATTTTTTGTCCTGAATTTTTTTTTCTCAGACGTATGGTTCTCATAAAAAAACGATTTGAAAATAATTTCAAGATGGCGGATAATGTCCTACGGGGGGAGGAGGGAAGATTTTGGTTACTGCTAGCTTTACATGTAATTCTTTTATCAAATAATTCTTATCCAGAATTTTTCATTTTAATAGTTTTTAATGGCAATAAAATATGATTTTTCTGCGTTCAGAGCCATCTAACTTCTCAATTGTCAATTTTACAGAGTTGTTCTTGGAACAAAAAATGTTGAGTGTATTGTTCTCTACATTTTTTGTCTTGAAAGTTTTTTTCTCAGACGTATGGTTTTCCTAAAAAACGATTTTAAATTAACTGCGGTTTTTTTTGTTATTCAAGTCAGCCATATTTGAATCTCATGCGGCCGCCATTTTCCTAAACATTCTACATGAAGAAAGTCGTGTTGTTCAATTATTTTGGGATAAATTATTATTTTTGTTTTCCAAATTTTTTGTTAGAACTAAACAAACGTTCAAGCCCATTTTCGGGTTCGGCTGCGCCGGGCGCTGAAAGAAAAAGCTCCTCATCAACATTAAGTAATTCTAGCAGCCCTCGAGAACCATGGTGAACAACAAACGAGAAAATCAATCAAAATTCATTCACATTCGATAAAATCCCAATTCATTTTTATAAATTAACAGTTCTCCTGCAATAATTTGCAGAGTTCTGCAGTAAAATCTCCGAATGAACAGACTGTATACATAAATTATTTCGTTGTTATTTATTTATAGTTTTAAAGGTAAAAATGGACTGCCCATCGGATTTTGCTCATATTTTAATAGTATTTATTTTTAAAAGTTATTAAAACGAAACATATTATTATGTTTGATAAATTATTTCAGTTTTTTAGGTTATGTTCAATTTCCTTTGGGCTGTTCATCGCTAGATTAATTATAAAATAGAAAAACACAAAAAAATTAAGGCATGAACCATTTAGGGTCGCTACAGAATGTATTATTATTTTGGAATGATTTTGCATGAACAAAATAGATCATACCATAATATTACGATAGGAATTTGTTTTATTTAAAACAAAATTCTCTTTGACAGATCTAACATTCTTATAGCTCTTTACTTAAGTACCAATTTTGTATATTATTTTGTCCCAAAAATCCTTCTAAAAATATCCTTGAACAAAATTTGTTTCAAATATTGTAAACTATTTCAGTTTGAAAATGTTTGGAATTTAGGCAAATTTTGTTCAAGATACAGTAGAATCATTTCAGAACTAATAAATTTGTTGGATTACATGAAAAAATAAGACATTTAAAAGTAAGGTTAGGTCTCCATGACGTTATTCTGAAATGATTCAAATTTCGCGCCTTTTTCGTACTGTGATATGAAAAGTACTCACTTATTTGTGTTGGTATGTCATCAATAGTTAATAATTTAGTATTTATTGCACGCTTATTGCGTCTACTGTCCGTACTAATATAATGTAGACTGATTTTTATAATAGCTTAAGAATAATTTTATTAATTTTATATTGTTATGCAGAAGATTTGCACTATTGAATCAAAACTTTTGCAATGTAATAATTTATATTTTTGTATTGATTTTTTGGAATGATGAATTAAAATATTATTTGCCGATTTTTTTGTTTGACATATCAAGGATAATATCCGATGAACTGTCACACTAACATGCGCTGCCATCTGCAAAATATTCCCCAAACTGCAAGCAGAATGCGCAAACATGAATGCTCTGTAGTATCTAGTGAGCTACTGTCGAAGAATGACGTTCTGCCAGTGAAAATCAAGTTTCTTTAATGTTTTTCTGTTAATAAGCACTTTATTTGGTGTTTTAAACAATTTTAGTGAGAAACAGTGCTGCAGCAACTACAGAAAATCTAGAGTAAGTCAATAAAATTTGTACTTTTTTGTATCGTAATGGTAGGTTGGGCACTGTCATTGATTTGTGTGATTTGACATTTTTTGCCGAATTAAGGAACACTAATTATATTTTTACGTATTGTAACTTTATTTTATGCTATTAACAGTTATTTTTCGTAATTTGGAAGCTTGTATTTTGGTAATATCAGCATATTTACAATAAGTGAAAATTCACATTTTCCGGCAGTTTTCCTTGCAAATTAACTCAAATTAAATTATTATTGGGATATTTTTAAAGGTTATTTATTGAAGTCTACCGTGCCGGCAGGTGAAAATGGAGGTAATATAATTCAAAGATGACGTATGATAATTTAATAATAAATATTGGACAATTGAACGAATTACCAGTAATTGTACGTTAATCGATAATTTTTAATCAAATTCACTTTAATATCACGTGTGAATTATATATTTTTGTTTATATTTTGCTTCAGATTTTATTTATTTTCCTAGTTGTGTGTGACACGATAACACTTGTTTTCTTACGTGTCTAAATTTCTTTCAGCTGCACATTTCGATAAAAACAAGCTAAACGTTCATAATATTGCCTTTATTAATAAATAAAATATCTAAATATTTAGTCTACTACAAAACTCTGATATTAATACCTTTTCAAGCATAAAAATGTATGTCCTTGAATTTTTTATTATGTACTCTCCTCTAATATTAGAAAGTAACTGTATGTTGACGGCTGGTATCTCTTTCATAATCTTTGTATCATGTTCATTATTACCAATTTGCTGCTTTTAGAATGAGATAGCTATAGTCATGCGACAGGTACAGTTAGGGGTGAACTACCCTTATTTTACTCCCCCTACTACCAACCGCTGGTGTTGTACTGTAGTGCAGTGTTGTGACAGGGGTGCCCAAAAATAGGGATGCTCGAATTATACTTTTAGCAAGCCTAAAAAATAATCGATAGGCTTTTTTTTTGGTTATTTATTTTTGTAAATCAATTCTGATTGGTCAGGACATATTAGGTGACACGTACTGTCCAATCACAGCTCATTTAATTTCAAACTTTCTTTGCCTGGAGGTAAAATTGAGAGGGAAGATTAAGTGGCACTTCCTGACAGCGTTCTGATTGGTCAAGGCATATTAGGTAACATGTACCGTCCAATCACAGCTCATAATTTTCATCTGCATGTTTAATTTCAAACTTTATTGTCAATTTCTTGTTTAAATAGAGACAGGAATTGAATGTAAAGTTAAGAGAGAAGACAGTTGTTCTTTAAGTCATGTGACATCTTCTTTTTAAAGCGTTCTGATTGGTCAGGATATATTATACAGTTTAAAGGGCCTAAATTATTTTGTTCCTAATATTTTTGATATTTTATTTTATTTTGAATTACTTTGTTCCTAATTTCTGTCTCTGTCTCTCTTTAATAGAATTAGAAGTTGGATGTAAAGTTGAGATAAAAAAGAAAGTAAATTTAATATCAAATCGTAATGCTTCCAAATATTGAATTGAATCAATATTGGTTTTGTTTTTATTAAATTTTTTATTAATTTTATTGTTTGTTTCTCTATCTCAAAAAGGGGGCACACTTTAAAAATTTTCGTTGAAGAGTAGTAACTAACCGTTATCTCAAGTAACCATCAGTAATTAATAGAAAATACGCCGCAGGAACAATTTTCAATTATTATTGCTTATTTTAATTGATATTAGACAGAATAAACATTAATTTCGAAAAAAAAAATTTTATTCGAGAGGTGGTCAATAGCCTTCAACTCAAATATACTTTTGCTATGTTTGTTACTCATAGAAAATGCTTTTTAGAATAAATTTCGGGCAATAATGTTTTCATTTTGATTAAATTTTGGACAGTATAGAAGTGTTTTTTTTTTATAGAATTACCAGCCTTCAACCTTATATAACTTCCGGATAATAATACAATAATATCGAAATTTTAGTTGATACGTAAAAATATTTTGAATTGTTTTGGTGCCTCCATCAATTTTTGGGTCAATTAAATTTGAAACAGTGAAGAAGGGCTTATTGTTTATAGTAATTACCAGCCCTCAACCTTATATAACTTTCAGGTAATAGTAGAGAAATGTCAAAAACTATTTTCAAATTAATTTTCCATTTTAGAAATTCTATTACAAATTTTCTTGCATTTTCATTTGAAGTTAAATTTTACAATTTTAGACAGTAAAGAAAGGTTTGCTATTATTTTTTATAGAAATACCAGCCTTCAGCCTTATATAACTCTCGGATAATAATAGATAAATATCGAAAGTATATTTTCCAATTAATTTTTTATTTTAGGAACTTTTAATTTAAATTTTAGACAGTAAAGAAGGGTTTATTATTTTTTTTTATAGAAATACCAGCCTTCAACCTCATATAACTTTCGGATAATGATAGAAGAATGTCGAAAGAATATTTTCCAATTAATTTTTTATTTTAGGAACTTTTAGTTGATATGTAAAAACATTTGAAATTGTTTTGGTGCCTCCTCCAATTTTTGCGTCAACTATTTTCATTTAAAAAATAAATTTGAAACAGTGAAGAAGGGCTTATTTTTATAGTAATTACCAGCCCTCAACCTTATATAACTTTCAGGTAATAGTAGAGAAATGTCGAAAGACTATTTTCTAATTAGTCTCCATTTTAGATATTTTATTACAAATTTTCTTGCATTAATATTTTCATTTGAAGTTGAATTTCACAATTTTAGACAGTAAAGAAAGGTTTGTTATTATTTTTCATAGAAATATCAGCCTTCAACCTTATATAACTCTCGGATAATGATAGATAAATATCGAAAGTATATTTTCCAATTTTTTTATTTTAGGAACTTTTAATTTAAATTTTAGACAGTAAAGAAGGGTTTATTATTATTTTTCTCATAGAAATACCAGCCTTCAACCTTATATAACTTTCGGATAATAATAGAAAAATGTCGAAAGAATATTTTCCAATTAATTTTTTATTTTAAGAACTTTTAGTTGATATGTAAAAACATTTTAAATTGTTTTGGTGCCTCCACCAATTTTTGCGTCAACTATTTTCATTTAAAAAATAAATTTGAAACAGTGAAGAAGGGCTTATTTTTTATAGTAATTATCAGCCCTCAACTTTACATAACTTTCGGGTAATAGTAGAGAAATGTCAAAAACTATTTTCAAATTAATTCTGGATTTTAGAAATTCTATTACAAACTTTCTTGCATTAATATTTTCATTTGAAGTTAAATTTCACAATTTTACACAGTAAAGAAAGGTTCGTTATTATTTTTTTTTATACCAGCCTTCAGCCTTATATATCTCGGATAATAATAGATAAATATCGAAAGTATATTTTCCAATTAATTTTTTATTTTAGGAACTTTTAATTTAAATTTTAGACAGTAAAGAAGGGTTTATTATTATTTTTTTTATAGAAATACCAGCCTTCAACCTCATATAACTCTCGGATAATGATAGAAGAATGTCGAAAGAATATTTTTCAATAAATTTTTGATTTTAGGAACTTTTAGTTGATATATAAAAACATTTTAAATTGTGTTGGTGCCTCCACCAATTTTTGCGTCAACTATTTTCATTTAAAAATTAAATTTGATACAGTGAAGAAGGGCTTATTTTTTATAGTAATTACCAGCCCTCAACCTTATATAGCTTTTGGGTAATAGTAGAGAAATGTCGAAAACTATTTTCAAATTAATTTTCCATTTTAGAAATTTTATTACAAATTTTCTTGCATTTTCATTTGAAGTTAAATTTTACAATTTTAGACAGTAAAGAAAGGTTTGTTATTATTTTTTATAGAAATACCAGCCTTCAACCCTATATAACTTTCGGATAATGATAGATAAATATCGGAATAATATTTTCCAATTAATTTTTTATTTTAGGAACTTTTAGTTGTTATGTAAAAACATTTTGAATTATTGTGGCACCTATTGTTCATTTGTTTCACCATCAATTGTTGGTCCGAAACAAAACATGTGATACTGATGTCATATTGTTCGTCTGACGTCATGATTGTACATCGGATCGTTTGACAAGAATTGTTTTGCTAAACAAGAGACAATCGGCCCAACAAGTTCTGTTTGACGGCCTAATTAATGAATTTATTACTATTATTCAGCTGTTTTTCACTTTGCATTTGATAACCCTTTAATTTAATTTAATTTGATTCCTATGTTGGAAAGGTTTCAAGAGTGAGTACCGATCCAAACAAGCCGTGAAAATTAAAACTTGACTGAAATTCGACCTCACGGTTTCTGCGTCCAAATGTTAGCACTCTATTCAATTTAATATTTTTTTTTGTGACTACATGTGCTCTATTCTTAAAGTGAATACAGTATAATACTCAAATGACTTTGTAATCGTAGATAATTTTGAATAAATTTTATTGCATTAATGTTTTCATTTTAAATTAAATTTTAAACAGTAAAGAAGGGTATTTTATTTATTTTTTATAGGATTACCAGCCCTCAACCTCATATAACTCTCGGATAATAATAGATAAATATCGAATTAATTTACTATTTTAGGAATTTTCAGTTGATAATTTATATGTAAAAACATTTTGAGTTGTTGTGGCGCCTCCACCAATTTTTGGGTCAGCTATTGTTCATTTGTTTCAGCATCAATTGTTGATCCGAAACAAAACATACTGATGTCATATTGTTCGTCTGACGTCATGATTGTACATCGGAACGTTTGACAAGAATTGTTTTGCTAAACAAGAGACAATCAGCCGATGCTTATATGTTTTGGATGATATATTATACTCAACGAGCTTTGTTTGACGAATTTAATTAATAATTTTTTTTTGTGGTGACATGTGTGCTATTCTTAAAGTAAATTTTTTTTTAGGTACATATTCAATTCATGAATTGTTGTAGGATTTTATAGTACGCATGCGCGTTGCGGCAGCTTATGTAAACACGTCTTTAGCCTGCGGTGTTGTCGATTTTACAATTTGCAGGCTGCACGGTTTTCAACAGCACTCTAAAGCCCGCGGTTATTTGTACTGCAGTGTATTTGGACAGGACTGGACTCAATAATATTTATAGGAATTTTGGGGTGAAATAATCAACCCTTAATTCGCTCTGAAGTATTCGCATTTAGATTCAACAAAGCCTTATCTGTATTACAAGTAATAATTTTACTATTCCTCCTACGTTGCATTACATTTCCCTTAATTAAACGGGGGTTACACCTTTAGACTATACGCTATTATAGACACGCAACGGGGTGTTATCTTTGAATCTAGAATTGGTATTATTATTGTTTAAAATTCGAAGAACTAATTCAAATATTTTTTTAAATCAGTGGCTCGCAAGTTTTTAAAATTTAAAATTTTGTATCTCTAGGATTACATTCTCAAAGATTTCTGTATTAATGCGTGCCGCTTTATACTCATTGTGGTTTCAGTGTAATTTCAAAAATGGCTCATAAACTCTCGACATGAATTGGTTATTATCTTATGAAGCTTTTATTAAGGGAAGGTTTTGAATTAGAGGGTTGTTAGTTAAATTATAGATATTATTTTGCAACAAGACTTGATTTGAGAGAACGTAAAGACTATATAAAATATGTGTACTAAAAAAAAACTTACTGTTCACGTGTTTTGGCACGTGTTCATTTCCCACCCCAAAATCCAAGAGTTGTAGAAATTGTGGGTGGAATGTTATGGCCAAGCTATCGCGATAAGGGATGTTGTATTGATCCACAAGTTAGGCACAATGGGCTAGTTCGAATCTGCATTGCGTGAACAGGGCAAGAATTAGGGAAATATCACTATTTTTGTCATTAATTTCTTAAGTATGAATGGAAGAAATTTTTTTTTGCGTTAAAAGTCTTCCGGTGTGACCTGAATTTTTATTCCTGCCACTTGGAGCTCAGCGGAAGTGATTGAAGGCCTGAAACTGAAAGTGAACGAGCTTTCAGCAGGAAATACATTACATTGATTTATTCTATCAATTTGAATGTCTTCAAATAAATAAAATATATATTTTTCCATCGTCAGGAAACTTTCCTGCACCATATTGACAATACTAATGTCTTCCAACCCCTTCTGTTAATTAATCAAGTAGACAAACTTCCTCTCAACCAACTAAAACACCAATACCATTAATTTAACCGCCAATTTTGTCTGGAACTTGGCAATAGGCGATTAGGAAATGTAGTGTACAAAATTTTGCGTGTTAAGCAACATTCAATTATTGTCTAATATTTTGTACCTCATAATTTTCGAACGTGGTATTGCCTGTACTTCCCCTAAAACAATTGCACGTTTCCGGAATACTTGTATTTCCTGTGAAAATATTGGTATTCCTGTAAAATAATTCCTATGAAATATTTGTACTTTTTACGAAATACTTGTACTTCTCATGAAATACTTGTACTTCCTATGCAATACTTGTACTTCCTATAAAAAACTTGTACTTCTTGACAAATATCAGTAGAATAAAAATACGTATTTCTGAAAAATAGCTGTATACCCTTTGGACTACCCTCAGAAATACGTTTTTACTATATTGAACCGATATTTCTTCTGCAACATCTCCATTTCTCTTGAAATGACAATATTTCTTGTTGAATATTTCGGAAACAGCTGTATTTCCTGTGAAATACTTGTACTTCTATGATAAAATAATTTCTAAGAAATACTTGTGGACTACATAACGTATTTCCTGCTAAATACCTGCAGTACATTTGCATTCTCTTTAAAACATCTTGGAAATATTTTAACTTCCTGTGAAATATGTGTATTTCCTGTGAAATACCTGTACTTCTTAAGAAATATCCGAGGATTTTATTTACGTATTTCCTGCGAAATACCTGTATTTCCTGTAGAATACCTTGCAAATATTCGCATTTTCTTGTAATACCTGTATTTCCTGTCTTATATCTCAGAAATAACTGTACTTCCTGTGAAATACCTGTACTTCTTATGAAATACTTGTGGTTCCTAGCTTGTATCGCTGAATCACACGTATATATTGCCTGCGAAATACCTGTATTTCTTGCAGAATACCATGAGAATATTCGTATTTTTTTTGAGAATACCTGTATTCCCTGTCCTACACTTGGAAATACGTGAAAGAATAACTGTTTTTCCCTGGAAGTCCGATATTTCTTGTATCTGTACTTCCTATGTAATAGCTGTACTTCTTATGCAATACTTGTAGTTCCTAGTTGATATCCCTGAATTGAACGTATGTATTGCCTGCAAAATACCTGTATTTCCTTGAGAATATTTGTTTTATCTTTAAATACATGTATTTCCTGTCCTACACCCGAAAATATGTTAAAGAATAACTGCTTTTTACTTGTATTCCCTGTTGTATATCTTAGGAATAATTGTACTTCCTATGTAATACCTGTATTTCTTATGAAATACTTGTGGTTCCTAGCTAATATCCCTCTGAATTACATTATGTATTGGCTGCAAAATACTTATATCTCCTGCAGAATATCTTGGAGCTATTAGTTTTTTTTTTAGAATACCTGTATTTCCTGTCCTACACTCGGAAATAAGTTAAAGAATAACTGTTTTTCACGTGAAAATCCGGTATTTTTTGTTGTACATCTCAGGAATAACTGTACTGCCTATCTAATACCTGTACTTCTTATGAAATACTTGTGGTTCTTAGCTAATATCACTGAATTACACGTATGTATTGCCTGCAGAATACCTCAGGAATATTCGTTTCTTGTTCAACACTCAGAAATACGTCAAATAATAACTGTTTTCCCTTGAAATTCAGTACTTCCTGTTTATTATTTATTAATTTATGTCAGGAATAACTATATACTTCCTATGTAATACCTGTACTTCTTATAAAATACTTGTGGTTCCTAGCTAATATCCCTGAATTAAACGTATATATTGCCTGAGAAATACCTGTATTTCCTGCAAAATATCTAGAAAATATTGTTTTTTTTTTTAGAATACCTGTATTTCCTGTCGTACACTCAGAAATACGTAAAAGAATAGATGCTTTTTCCCTTGAAATCCGGTAAATCTTGTTATATATCTCAAAAATAACTGTATTTCCTATGTAATTCCTGTACTTCTCATGAAATACTTGTGGTTCCTAGCTGATATCCCAAAATTACACGCATGTATTGCCTGCGAAATATTTGTATTTCCTGCAGAATACCTTAGGAATATTCGCTTCTTATTCTACACTCGGAAATACGTCAAAGAATAACTATTTTTTCCTTGTAATTCGGTACTTCCTGTTTTTTATGTCAGAAATAATTATACTCCCTATGTAATACCTGTACTTCTTATGAAATACTTGTGGTTCCTAGCCAATATCCCTGAATTACACGTATATATTGCCTGAGAAATACCTGTATTGCCTGCTAAATATCTAGGTAATTTTGTTTTGTTTTCAGAATACCTGTATTTCCTGTCCTAAACTCGGAAATACGTCAAAGAACAACTGCCTTTTCCCTGGAAATTCGGTAAATCTTGTTGTATATCTCAGAAATAACTGTATTTCCTATGTAATACCCGTACTTCCCATGGAATACTTGTGGTTCCTAGCTACTATCCCAAAATTACACGTATGTATTGCCTGCAAAATATCGGTATTTCCTGCAGAATACCTTGGGAATATTAGTTTTTTCTTAGAATATCTGTATATCTTGTTCTACACTTGGAAAGTCGTCAAAGAATAACTGTTTTTTCCTTGGAAATCCAGTATTTCCTGTTGTTTATCTCAGGAAAAACTGTATTTCCTATGTAATACCCGAAGTAATGCCTGTACTTCTTATGGAATACTTGTAGTTCCTAGCTAATATCCCTGAATTACACGTACGTATTGCCTACAAAACATTTTGGGAATATTAATTTTTCTTAGAATACCTGTATTTCCTGTCCTACACTCGGAAATACTTGGAAGAATAACTGTTTTTCCCTGAAAATTCGGTATCTTCTGTTGTTTATCTTAGGAAAACTGTATTTCCTATAAAATACCTGTAATTCTCATAAAATACTTGTGATTTCCAGGAATACCTATATTGCCTGTAAAATATCTTGAAAATACTCGTTTTGACTTGGAATACTTGTGTTTCCTGTCATACACTCGGCAATATTTCAGAAAATAATTGCTTTTTCTTTGGAATTTCTATATTTACTGTTGCATAACTAAGGAATAACTGTATTTCCTATATATTACTTGTACTTCCAATGAAATACCTGTACTTCTCATGGAATACTTCTAGTCTCTAGCTAATATCCTTGAACTGAACGTATGTATTTCCTGTGTAATACCTGTATTTCCTATGAAATACATATATTGCTTTGAATAGCTCGACGAACTCGTAGAACAGATGTCTATTCCTTTCTTTATAAAATAAAATACAACCAGCCTTGACTCTCATTGCGAGCCTTAGATGCAGCAAACCATATTGGATACAAATTTCCTATTGAGTACCTGTACTTTTTAAATAACACCTGTACTTCCTGTATAACACCTGGACTTCTTATAAAACAACTGTACTTGTTATAAAACAACTGTACTTCTTATAAAGCACCTGTACTTTCTATAAAACACCTGTACTTCCTAGGCAATATCCGTGGACTACTTGTATGTCCTTCCTGCAAAATATTCTTGGAATACCTGTATTTCTTGTGGGATATCTTGGGAGCAACTGTATTTCCTATGTAATATCATGTTGCTAATTGCTGTACTTCCCAAACAATACTTGTACTTCGTAGGCAATACCCATAGATTATTATTTATTATTGTCATAAGTTTTACAGAAAAATACAATTGCCTTACGTATTTCCTGCAAAAAGCTTCAGAAGTACCTGCATTTCCTTTGGAATACTTTATGAACATTTGTATTTCCATTAAATTCGTGTGCTTCTTCTGAAATAACTGCATTTCTTTAAAATACTTGTACTTCTTAGGAAATACCAGCAGGTATTTCCTGCAAAATATTTCTGGAATACCAGTGTTCCTTTTGTAATACTTGTTATTTTTGAAAAACATTTGTACTTTACTATAAAATACCTGTATTTTTTATGAAATACCTGAACTTCCTATTAAATACCTGTACTTCCTATGAAAAACCTGAACTTCCTAGGGAATACCAATGTATCACATTACATATTTCCTGCGAAATACCTTTGGAATACCTATATTTCCTTTTAAAAACCTTACCTATGGTATATTTATATTTATATTATCTGTAGACTGTTACAAATTTATTGTGAATTATTTATTATCACAGGTTGTAGTGCAAATATTTATTTTATAAATTCGTATGATCACAATATCGCTCACAGTTACTCTTACTGTATGAATGTCTCTCTCGCTAGCTCGCGTGCCTTATATACCGTACTCCAACAATGGGCCTACATTAAAATGTCTGACAGTTGAACAACAATGAACCAGCATTCAAATGCCTGACAACCACCAAACATCTAGTAATCATAGGCCGTCAATCACGTCCGACAATTTAAATTTTTAAAACATATGAAACATTACAACTTGATTTAAACATATTTAAAACACTTGTTCTTAATCAAACTTGAATTCCCCTGAAAATGTCTTGTGGAAAATAACAGTATTTCCTGTGGAGTACCAGTATTTCCTGTGAATTACCAGTATTTACTGTACAAGATACAGGGTACACGGTTTTAATAGGAAGTACAGGTTTTCAATGGGAAGTACAGGTGTTTTATAGGAAGTACAGGTATTTCATAGGAAGTACAGGTGCCTTACAGGAAATACAGGTGGTAAAGCTATTACTGATGTATTTTTGAAGGGAATATAGGTTTTTAACAGGAAATATGTACTGTTATTCATTGTATCTCCTAGGAAGTACAGATATTACATAGGAAGTACAGGTATTACATTGGAAGTACAGGCATTTTATAGGAAGTACAGGTGTTTTACAGGAAATACTGGTATTTTACAAATAATCAAGCTATTCCTGACGATTTTTTGAAGGAAATACAGGTATTCCAGAAGTATTTTGCAGGAAATATGTATTGTCAGTATTTCCAGGGGAAATATATGTATTTCTATCCATGAAAGGATTAATTATGATGGAGGGTAGTCGGGAAGGAAATTTTATTATTAACAAATATACGAAATATAAGAGGCAATATGTAAATTCAGTTGAAAGGCAAATAATTTGAAATTGCAAGCAGCGAAAATTTTCAATTCAAAGGCGGAAAGTTTAATAATAAATGCGAAACTGGGTAAGTAAAATAATTATTTAAATGAGGCTGATGGCAAGGGAACTGCTTGCATTACATCCTTATTTTGATTGAAGTGAAATGTGGAGCTTGCAGCAACGCATTAATTCTGAACTTTGAAATAAGTTTGCTTAGTTTATACTGCAGCCAGATTTATGTACGCTATAAAAAAATTTTTACAGTATTTTATTGTTGTATTACTCTACACTTAATTTTAATTTATTATCAACATTCTCTCCTTTAATAATTAATTTGGAAAAAAAGAATGCAAGGAATGTAGAATTAATTTTATTGGCCAAGTATTCCGAAAATCCTTCACATAACGCGAACAACCTCCCATTCATCGATTTATGACGTCATACACTACTACCCCAGGAGGCCCACATTTCAGGGTGTCATCATAGAAGAATCGACGTACGTCTTAGGGATGTTAACACAAAATGGCAATGCATTGTTTAACAATTTCATAAGATGTCCCCAATAAATTTGGCAACACTGTATTATATTGATACTCTAATATTGGATAGCTTTACGTATTTTGTTAACTCAACTGTTAAAATATGGGTTTCACCCTTCACTGAAGCGGAGGGTTCAATGGTTTTTGGATCATTTACGAAAATTTCAATTTTCACGGAATATTTCACCCTGTTTTTAGGAAGTTTATTGATTAAATAATATCCTGAAATATGAAAAAAATTAAATTAAAACTTTTAATGTTCAAAAATCGGTTATTAATTAATCAACATCATTAAATTGCTGCCACCCTCTTTTTTTTCAATAAAAGAGGGTTAACAGAATTTTGTAAATTATTTTGTGGTCACAATTAGTAAAAAAGCTTGTAGCAAGTACACGAAGATTGTGGGAATATACGATTCAATTTGCAGTTACTCACTACGTTTACATACGCCGGAAAATAAATCTGTAGGGTGGTTTTTATCATCTTTTTCGAAATTCCCTGTATATATAAAACAAATTCAGTATCTGCCCTATACATGTAGCTCATACAAGTCAATCATCCTATAAAAATTTATTCCTGCTTCCCTAAAACAAATGCTATTTACTGCTGTGTGGTGCATGGCTGGGGCATATCTCCCCCGCCTTTTTTGAGCTAAAACTACATAGGGGATGGTTCAGATGGCTGGTGTATGTCAAGTAAACCACAATTAATGTCGCGCATCCACAAAATTTCGCTTTCCTGGCGCCATTTTTAATAAACTCGTTAGCATACAATATGTTTAATAAACAAACCCAATTACTTGCCACGGAGATTATTAAAATGTAAATGAAATAATTATTTGTCGAGCTTGCAAAAATAGAGGGTATGCAAATTTTCCAACCCCTAGTTAATTCCACCCGTAGTCTGGCACAAAAACTCATACAGAAGGGAATAATTTATGCCGGGAATATTGCTGAACTATTTATTCGCAAATGAACTGCAAATTTTTCATAATTAACTGAAATTATTTTAATTTTTGCTAAATGGACTTACGATCCAGCCCTAATTTTCCATAATACAAATAAGTTCAGCTTAGGTAATACAGTTTTTTGAAAAAAGAAGATATTCCTCTTAACAATGACACCGTTTTTAATTTTTCAAAAATATTTATAAGGTCCTAAATCTGCCTTTAAAAATGGCATACATATTAGTCTGTACGTATGTGGACACGTTACAGGTCGAAATTTTTGACCGATTTTGGTGATCCCTTTTTTAATCAATTAGTCAACTATCTGAATATAGACCTATTGATTTTTATTATAATTTGGTTAATAGTTCACGTTTTATGAACAATTTTCTATACAAACTCCTTTTATCATAATTGCATGCATCTCCGTTTTTAGTCTGTACGTATGGGGCACGCTACAAGTCGCAATTCGTGATCAATTTTTGTGATTTCTTTATATATCAATTGGTCAACTATCTGAACAATGTCCTATTGATTTTTATTAGGATTTGGTCGATAGTTCAAGTTTTATGAACAGTTTTCTACAAAAAAATTGCGCGTCCTTTGGCCTGTACGTATGGGGCACACTACAGGTCGCAATTTTGGATCAATTTTGGTGATTCCTTTCTACATCGATTAATCAACTATCTGAACAGTGTCCTATTGATTTTCATTATGATTTGGTAAATAGTTCATTTTTTATCAACAGTTTTCTACAAAAACTTCTTTTTTCGTGTTTATATGCATTTTCGTTTGTTGATCTGTACGTATGGGGCACCCTACAAGTCACAATTCTTGATCGATTTTAGTATTCCCTTTTTACATCGATTGGTCAACTATCTGAACAATATTCTTTTGATTTTTCATCATCATTTGGTCGATAGTTCAAGTTTTATGTACAGTTTTCTACAAAATCATCGCGTCCTTTGGCCTGTACATATGGGGCACATTACAAGCCGCAATTTTTGATCAATCCTGGTAATTCCTTTGTATATCGATTGATCAACTATCTAAACAGCGTTCAATTGATTTTCATTACGATTTGGTCGATAGTTCAAATTTTATGAACACTTTTCTACAAAAGCATTGCGCGTCCTTTGGCCTGTACGTATGGGGCACACTACAGGCCGCAATTTTTGATCAATTTTGGTGATTTCTTTGTACATCGATTTATCTACTATCTGAACAATGTCCTATTGATTTTCACTATGATTTGGTCGATAGATCAAGATTTATGAGCAATTTTGTACAAAAACATCTCCGCGTCCTTTGGCCTGTACGTATGGGGCACACTACAGGCTGCAATCCTTGATCAATTCGGGTGATTACTTTGTAAATCGATTGATCAACTATCTGA
Organism: Dromius quadrimaculatus; assembly: GCA_963989225.1. Classification (NCBI taxonomy): domain Eukaryota; kingdom Metazoa; phylum Arthropoda; class Insecta; order Coleoptera; family Carabidae; genus Dromius; species Dromius quadrimaculatus. The sequence continues at coordinate 55,851,687 of OZ022330.1, forward strand.
ACAGTGTCCTATTGATTTTCATTATGATTTGATAAATAGTTCAATATATAAACAGTTTTACACACAAACTTTTTTTTTGTGTTTGCATGCATCTTTGTTTGTTGATCTGTACGTATGGAGCACGCTACAAGTCACAATTCTTGATCAATTTTGGTGCTTTCTCTTCACATCGATTAATCAACTATCTGAATAATGTTCTATTGATTTTCATTATGATTTGGTGGATAGTTCAAATTTTATGAACAATTTTCTACAAAAACATCTCTACATACTTTGGCCTTCTTGATCAATTTTGATGATTCCTTTGTATATAGATTGATCAACTATCTGAACAGTGTCCTATTGATTTTTATCATGATTCGGTGGATAATTCAATTCTCATGAACAGTTTTATACAAAAACTCCTTTTATCGTGATTGCATGCATCTGCATCCTTTGATCTGTAAGTATGGGGCACGCTACAGGTCGCAATTCTTGATCAATTTTGGTGATTCTTTTGTAAATCGATTGATCAACTATCTGAACAGTGTTCTATTGATTTTCATTATGATTTGGTCGATAGTTCAAATTTTATGAACACTTTTCTACAAAAACATTGCGCATCCTTTGGCCTGTACGTATGGGGCACACTACAGGCCGCAATTTCTGATAAATTCTGGTAATTCCTTTGTATATTGATTGATCAACTATCTGAACAGTGTTCTATTGATTTTCATTATGATTTAGTCGATAGTTCAAATTTTATGAACACTTTTCTACAAAAACATTGCGCGTTCTTTGGCCTGTACGTATAGGCCACATTACAGACCGCAATTTATGATCAATTCTGGTGATTCCTTTCTACATCGATTAATCAACTATCTGAACAGTGTCCTATTGATTTTTATCATGATTTGATGGATAGTTCAATATCTATAAACAGTTTTCTACAAAAACTTCTTTTTTCCTGTTTGTATGCATCTTCGTTTGTTGATCTGTACGTATGGGGCACGCTACAGGCCACAATTACTGATCAATTTTGATGATTATTTTTTACATCGATTAGTCAACTATCTGAGCAATGTCCTATTGATTTTCATCATGATTTGATGGACAGTTCAAATTTTATGAACAGTTTTCTACGAAAACATCTCCGCGTCCTTTGGCCTTTACGTATGAGGCACACTACAGGCCCCATTTCTTGATCAATTCTGTTGATTTCTTTGCATATCGATTGATCAACTATCTGAACAGTATCCTATTGATTTTTACTATGATTAGGTGAATAGATCAATATTTAGAAACAATTTTCTATAAAATTTCTTATTTCGTGTTTGCATGCATCTTAGTTTTTGATCTGTACGTATGGGGCACGCCACAGGCCGCAATTCTTGATCAATTTTGTTGATTTCTTTGTAAATCGATTGGCCAATATTCTACTGATTTTCATCATGATTGTGTCGATAGTTCAAGTTTTATGGACAGTTTTCTACAAAAACATCTCCGCGTTCTTTGAGCTGTACGTATGGGGCATACTACAGTCCACAATTCTTGATCAATTCTGGTGATTTTTTTGTATATCGATTGGTAAACTGTGTGAACAAGTTCCTATTGATTTTCATTGTGATTTCGTTGATAGTTCAAATTTTATGAACAGTTTTCTACAAAAACATTTCCGCGTCCTTCGGTCTGTACGTATGGGGCACACTACAGGCCGCAATTCTTGATTAATTCTCGTGATTCCTTTGTAAATCGATTGATCAACTATCTGAACAGTATCCTATGGATTATCATCATGATTTGATGAATAGTTCATTTATTATAAATAGTTTTCTACAAAAACCCCTTTTTTCGTGTTTGTATGCATCTTCGTTTTTTGATCTGTACGTTTGGGGCACGCTACAGGCCGTAATTCTTGATCAATTTTAATGATTCCTTTGTAAATAGATTGGTCAGCTATCTGAACAATGTCCTATTGATTTTCATTATGATTTAACATTCTGAAGTATTCCAAAACACTTCAGAATGCTTTAGAAAGTTACCTGAACAATTTAAAGCATTTTAGGACAATTAGGATGTTTCCAAATGTTCAAGAACGTTCTAGATCGTTTCAGAATGTTATGCAATGTTTCAAAATACTCTAGAATGCTCCAGAGTGCTTTTAAACTGTACCAAAATATTCTAAAGTGTTACCATCTTATTTCAAAACATTTTGTAGCACTTTGGGACATTCCAGAATGCTTTACAACATTCTAAAATGTTATGCAATCTTTCAAAATACTCTAGAACGGTCCAAATAATTTTAGAATATTATGCAATGTTCCAAAACATTTTAGGACGTTGCAGAGCACTCCAAGACATTCTAGAATGTTTCAGAGTGCTTTGAAACGTTATGCAATGTTTCAGACTATTACACAGCGCTCTAGAACGTTCTGAAACATTAGCAGAACAATTTGAAGCGTTTTAGGACATTCCACAACGTTTCAAAGCCTTCAGACTGCTCTAAAACGTCATTAGAACAATCAAGAACGTTGTGAGATATTTCTTAATGTTCCAGAACATTATACAGGGCTCCAAAACATTTCAGAATAATCTACAGCGGTATCAAAATTTTTAAGGAAAATTTAAAATTAAATTCAAACTCCAGCAGCAGCTAGGGGTGAATATGTTATTATTTAATGAAAAAATATTAAAAATAATTTCTCCTCCAGTAAAATACGCTCGTATGTTGCAAGGTAAATATAATTAATTTTACTTTATCCTGAAATATATTTTAATTTAGCATATCTGCTTTAGTACGTAAATACATATTTATAAAAAGTTTTCGCATATTTGAATTATGTATGACATGAAAAAAAAATATGAGTCGTTGCATCTGTCTGCGATTTTTCCTAATGTAGTTGAGTTCGTGCCTAGATCACGACATTCAAATTTAATCATCGATACAAACATTCTTAAAAAACTGCATTTATTTCCAGAATTGTATAAAAACACAACACCATCTACAAATATGTCGCGTGTATCTACCCTCTATTCAACTGTTTCACTAGTTATCCCCCCTTTCTGAGCTTTTCAGGGCAGTGTTGGTAACTCGGCGCACTGCAGTATCGACTGAAAGTTAAGGGTCCCTCCGGGAGCAAGAATTGCTCGTTTGTTGTACGGATCTGGGATTTTATTTGTCGTACTTTTCTCCTATCTATACGTATCGAGTTTTATATCATTTTACCAGTGATGCCAACGAATAAAGCATTTTCTTATCGTTTGGATAAAGACAGCAGATAAACTGGTGAAAAAAATTATTACTTACCATCTGCAAACAATACTAGTGACAAGTTTGATGCGTGAAAAAAGATTGGGGAAACTTACAGACGTCTACGAGTTGCAAATTATATCGTGCGCACAACATAAACGTCAGCAACTACCCTCTACCTCTTTTCATGACCAAACGGTAATTAATCATTTTTTTCATCCTACATTTCGTGCAAATCTCAAAAATGTCTTAATTGGACTTGTAATATACATAAATACTTATAAATTTTACTATCCAGTGACTTTCAACGGTACAGCAATAATAAAAATCAATAGGGCCCTATTCAGATAGTTGACCAGTCCATGTAAAAAGAATCATCAAAATCGATCAAGAATTGCGACCTATACCGTGCCCCATACGTACAGATTGAAAAACGAAGATGCATGCAAACACAAAAAAAAAGTTTTAGTAGAAAACTGTTTATAAATATTGAACCATCCATCAAATCATAATGAAAATTAATAGGACAATGTTCAGATAGTTGATCAATCGATTTACAGAGGAATCACCAAAATTGATCCAGAATTGCGGCCTGTAATGTGCCCCAGGTACAGGCCAAAGAACGCGGAGATGTTTTTGTAGAAAACTGTCCATAAATTTGAACTATCGACCAAATCAAATGAAAATCAATAGGACATTCTTTAGATAGTTGACCAATCGACGTAAAAAGGAATCACCAAAATCGATCAAGAATTCGGAGCTGTAGCGTGTCCCATATGTACAGATAAAAAACGAAAAAGGAAGTTTTTGTAGAAAACTGTTTATAAATATTGAACTATCCACCAAATCATAATGAAAATCAATAGGACACTGTTCAGATAGTTGATCAATCGATGTACAAAAGAATCAACAGAAATTGATCAAGAATTGCGGCCTGCAGTGTACCCCATACGTACAGGCCAAAGGACGCGGAGATGTTTTTGTAGAAAACTGTCTATGAAACTTGAACTATCGACCAAATCATAATGAAAATCAATAGGACATTGCTCAGATAGTTGATCAATCAATGAAAATAGGGAACACCAAAATCGATCGAGAATTGGAACCTGTAGCGTGTCCCATACGTACGGGTCAAGAAACGAAAATGGAAGTTTTTGTAGAAAACTGTTTATAAATATTGAAAAATTCACCTAATCATAGTGAAAATTAATAGAATACTGTTCAGATAGTTGATTAATCGATATACAAAGGAATCAATAGAATTGATTGAAAAATGGGGCCTGTAGTGTGCCCCATATGTACAGGCCAAAGGACGCGAAGATGATTTTATAGAAAACTGTTCATAAAATTGGAACTGTCGACCAAATCATGATGAATATCAATAGGTCATTGCTCAGATAGTCGACCAATCGATTTACAAAGGAATCACCAGGATTGATCAAGAATTGGGACCTGTAGCGTGTCCCATACGTACAGATCAAAGGACGCGGAGATGATTTTGTAGAAAGCTGTTCATAAAATTGGAACTGTCGATCAAATCATGATGAAAATCAATAGGACATTGCTCAGATAGTTGACCAATCAATATAGAAAGTAATCAGCAAAATCAATCAAGAATTGGGACCTGTAGTATGTCCCATACGTACAGATCAAAAAACGAAAAAGGAAGTTTTTGTAGAAAACTGTTTATAAATATTAAATTATCCACCAAATCATGATGAAAATCGATAGGACACTGTTCAGATAGTTGATCAATCGATGTACAAAAGAATCACCAGAATTGATCAAAAATTGCGGCCTGTAGTGTGCCCCATACGTACAGGCCAAAGGACGCGGATGTTTTTGTAAAAAACTGTCTATGAAACTTGAACTATCGATCAAATCATAATGAGAATCAATAGAACATTGCTCAGATAGTTGGCCAATCGATGTAAAACGGGAACACCAAAATCGATCAAGTATTGGGACCTGTGCTGCCCCATACGTACAGATCAACAAACGAAGATGCATGCAAACACGAAAAGAGAAGTTTTTGTGGAAAACTGTTGATAAAAAATGAACTATTCGCTAAATCATGATGAAAATTAATAGGACACTGTTCAGATAGTTGATTAGTCGATATACAAAGGGATCAACAAAATTGATCAAAAAATGGGGCCTGTAGTGTGCCCCATACGTACAGGCCAAAGGACGCGGAAATAATTTAGTAGAAAACTGCTCATAAAATTTGAACTATCGATCAAACCGTATCGAAAATCGATAGGACATTGCTCATATTGTTGATTAATCGATTTAAAAAGAATCACCAAAATTGATCAAGAATTGTGACTTGTAGATGCATGCAGTCTTCGAAAAAGAAGTTTTTGTAGAAAACTTGAACTATTCACTAAATTTTAATGAAAATCAATAGAATATTATTTCGAAAGTTGATTAATTGATACAAAAAGAAATCGTCAGAATCGATCAAGAATTGCGACCTGTAGGACATGATTAACTAAAATAAGTGGTCGAAAGAAAATCATGTATCTTCTTTTTTCGCGCCTCCACCATTAAGCTCCAAGTTAGCTAACTAACTCGGTTGAGCGCTCATCCAGCCCTCTGTAAATCTTCCCAACTCCACCCCTGCACACATTGAACAAGGCTGTAATATCGTGATTGCGTGTGATCAAGCCGTGTTTTGTTACCACTGCACACTGTCTGTTCTTCAGAACAATTTCACGTGACCAAGAGTACTAGAATCATCAGGGTTGCTTGACTTTACCATTTACCGCATCGGTGAACTACCCCTTGGGGTGCAAAAGTGGTAAAAAGTGAGGAAAAGCCAACATGCGACTTTAATCCAGTTGAAGAATTTTTTTTATCGATTTGGAATAAAATTGGAATTGAAAATTGATTTTGTGATTATAATTATTAACTATTTATATATGTACGTTGTCACGCTATTTATAAACAGTAAAAAGCGTATGGAATTTAGGTTACATTGGAATTAAATCATTCCTGAATACACCCTTGCAATAATGCACCAATCTGATTATTGAAACCTCCGTTAATTCATAATTAAATCTCTGTTTACCATCAAGAAATTCTGTACGTATGGGGCACGCTACAGGTCGCAATTCTTGATCAATTTTAGTGATTCCTTTTTTGATCAATCAGTCAACTATCTGAATATAACCCTATTGATTTTTATTATGATTTGATTGATAATCGAATTTTTACAATCAATTTTATCAGACAGCGTATCATAGCTTAGTTTGATTAAGACAAGATGATTAAATTGAATTTAAATTTATTCGGAGCAAGTGTTGACAACCACTGCAAATTATTCTCGTATAAAAAATGCTCTACTTCCCAAAACAAATGAATTGTAATGTTGTATGTTATTTATTGGCTGTTCTCGCCAATTTTTTCATGTTGTTGTTATGTTTTGGCTGACAGAAAATGATTTATGAGCATTTCTATCAAAAATTTGTCAACTGGACATTCCTTAAAAAGAATTTCTTGTTCCAGATGAGCTTGTCAGAAAGAAGACTTCGCTGCCTGGTCTAAACTCAACTACAGAAAGGTGAGCTATTTTTTTTTTAATACATACATACAAAATATCCCCTAATTCAGTTGTTTTACCCCAGCTAATTTGTTTTCGAAATTACTGTTCACCCACATATTCCATTGAATTCACTAGGGATTAATGTATCATTCCATCCTGCGTTTGCTCAACCAATTGAATTAGAATTGCCACATTTGTGGAGCACCTGAGTCCAAAATGTCTGACCTGGGCAGGATGTGAAAAAGTTTCATGAATTTCGATTAACAAATATGCGAAAAAAGTTTTATTCCCAATAGGAATTATAACAAAAATCATCCCGAAATTTGTTGCACTAGCTTTTAGCTTTTTTCTTTGTTGAACACTTTTGAACAGTACCTTGTATAAAAAAATGTTCCAAATAAAAGTTGTAGCCAAATTAATTACCTTTAATAAAATTTTTTTGTTTATTTTGTGCGACTAAAATTGGCCGAGTTACAGCACTTTCAAGTTACCCATGAGAAAAGTTGCATTTTATTGCTTGTTTTTCGCTAATAACTTTTGAATGGTACCTTGTATCAAAAAATATTTTCAATAAAAGATGTAGAGCAATCCATTTCCTTCAATCAAGTTTTTTTGACACATTAGTACGACTGAAATTGGCCGAGTTTCAGCACTTCTTTCAATTTTTTAGTTAAACACCCTTTTTTAGCTACTTTTTCAATAATAACTTTTGAACGGTAACTTGGATCAAAAAATGTTTTGAATATAAGATGTGGGACTATAAATTCCCTTCGATCTGGTACTTTTGACACATTAGTTCAACTAAAATTGGCCGAGTTACAGCACTTCTTTCAGTTTTTCAGTTAAACACCCTTTTTTGGCTAGTTTTTTGCTACTAACTTTTCAACGGTATCTAGGATCAAAAAATGTTTTCAATGTTAGATGTGGGACTATAAATTTCCTACAATTTGGTACTTTTGACACATTAGTACAACTAAAATTGGCCGAGTTACAGCACTTATTTAAATTTTTCAGTTAAACACCCTTTTTTAGCTAGTTTTTTGCTAATAACTTTTCAACGGTACCTAGGATCAAAAAATGTTTAAAATGTAAGAAGTAGAAATATAAATTCTCTTCAATCTGATATTTTTGACAAATTGGTAGGACAAAAATTGACCGAGTTACAGAACAACTTTTGATTTTTCAGCTAAACGCCCTTTTTTAGCTAGTTTTTTGCTTATAACTTTTGAACGGTACCTTGAATCAAAAAATGTTTCAAATGTAAGATCTGGGACCATAAATTCTCGTCAATCTGATATTTTTGACACATTAGTACAACTAAAATTGGCTGAGTTACAGCACTTTTTTCAATTTTTCAGGTAATAGCCTTTATTTAGCTAATTTTTAGCTAATAACTTTTGAACGGTAACTTGGATCAAAAAATGTTCTAGAGGTAAGATGTGGGACTATAAATTCCGTACAATCTGATACTTTTGACAAATTGGTAGTACGAAAATTGGCCGAGTTACAGCACTTCTTTCAATTTTTTAGTTAAATACTCTTTTTTGGCTAGTTTTTTGCTAATAACTTTTCAACGGTACCTAGGATCAAAAAATGTTTTCAAAGTAAGATGTAGGACTATAAATTCCCTATAATTTGGTACTTTTGACACATTTGTACTACTAAAATTGGCCCAGTTACAGCACTTCTTTAAATTTTTCAGTTAAACACCTTTTTTAAGCTAGTTTTTTGCTAATAACTTTCGAACTGTACATTGAATAAAAAAAAATTTGAATGTAAGAAGTAGGACTGTTAATTCTCTTCAATCTGATATTTTTGACACATTAGTACGACTAAAATTGGCCAAGTTACAGCACTTTTTTCAATTTTTTAGTTTAACATCCTTTTTTAGCTAGTTTTTCGCTAATAACTTTTGAACCGTACCTTGAAAAAAAAATGTTCTAAATGTAGGAAGTAGAACTATAAACTGTCGTCAATCTGCTATTTTTGATAAATTGGTAGGACGAAACATGGCCGAGTTACAGCACATCTTTTAATTTTTCAGCTAAAAGCCCTTTTTTAGCTAGTTTTTTGCTGATAACTTTTAAACGGTAACATGGATCAAAAAATGTTCTGAATGTAAGATGTGGGACTATAAATTCCTTAAAATTTGGTACTTTTGACACATTAGTACAACTAAAATTGGCCGAGTTACAGCACTTATTTTAATCCTTGAGATAAGCAGCCTTTTCTAGCTAGTTTTTAGCTAATAACTTTTGTACGGTACATTAGATCAAAAAAATGTTATCTACGAAATATGTTGGACTATAAATTTCCTTCAATTTGGTATTTTTGACACATTAGTACGACTAAAATTGATCGAATTACAGCATTTCTTCGAATTTTTTAGTTAAATCCTTTTTTTAAGCTAGTTTTTTGCTAATAACTTTCGAACTGTACAATGAATAAAAAAAAATTTGAATGTAAGCAGTAGGACTATTAATTCTCTCCAATCTAATATTTTTGACAATTTTTTTGGACGATAATTGGCGGAGTTACAGCCTTTTTCTCAATCCTTGAGATAAACAGCCTTTTTTGGCTAGTTTTTTGCTAATAACTCTTAAACGGTAACTTGGATCAAAAAATATTCTAAATATAAGATGTGGGACTATATAATCTCTTCAATCTGATATATTTGACACATTAGTACAACTAAAATTGGCTGAGTTACAGCACTTCTTCCAATTTTTCAGGCAAAAGCCTTCATTTAGCTAGTTTTTAGCTGATAACTTTTGAACGGTACCTTAAATCAAAAAATGTCTCGAATGTAAGAAGTAGGACTATCAATTCTCTTCAATCTAACATTTTTGACAAATTGGTAGGACAAAAATTGGCCGAGTTACAGCACTTTTTTCCATCTTTTTTGGCTAGTTTTTCGATAATAACTTTTGAACGGTAGCTTGGATCAAAAAATGTTTTAAATGTAAGAAGTTGGACTACTAATTCTCTTCACTCTGATATTTTTGACACATTAGTACGACTGAAATTGGTCAAGTTACAGTACTTCTTTCAATTTTGCAGTTAAATACCCTTTTTTAGCTAGGTTTTTTGCTAATAACTTTTGAACTGTATCTTGAATCAAAAAATGTTTAAAATGTAAGAAGTAGGATTGTTAATTCTCTTCAAGCTGATATTTTGGACAAATTGGTAGGACGAAAATTGGCCAAGTTACAGCACATCTTTTAATTTTTTGCTAAACGCCCTTTTTTAGCTAGTTTTTTGCTGATAACTTTTAAACGGTAACTTGGATCAAAAAATGTTCTAAATGTAAGATGTGGGACTATAAATTCCTTACAATTTGGTATTTTTGACACAGTAGTACGACTATAATTGGCCGAGTTACAGCACTTCTTTCAATTTTGCCAGTTAAACACTCTTTTTCAGCTAAGTTTTTGCTAATAACTTTCGAACAAAACTTTGGTCAAAAAATTCTTTAAATGTAAGAAGTAGGACTACCTATTCTTTTTTATCTGATATTTTTGACAAATTGGTAGGACGAAAATTGGCCGAGTTACAGCACTTCTTTCAATTTTTCAGATATACGCCATTTTTTAGCTAGTTTTTTGCTAACAACTTTCGAACGGCACTTTGAATCAAAAAATGTTTTAAATGAAAGATGCAGAACTGTCAATTTTCTTCTATCAAGTTTTTTTGGCAAATTAGTACGACCAAAATTGGCCGAGTTACAGCACTTCTTTCAATTTTTCAGTTAGAAACCCTTTTTCAGCTAGTTTTCTGCTAATAACTTTCAAACAGAACTTGGGTCAAAAAATGTTCCTTAATGTGAGAAGTAGGACTGTTAATTCTCTTCAAGCTGTTATTTTTGACGAATTGATAGGACGAAAATTGGCTGAGTTACAGCACTTCTTTCAATTTTTCAGTTAAACACCCTTTTTTAGCTAGTTTCTTGCTAATAACTTTGAACGGAACTTTGAATCAAAAAAAGTTTTAAATGTAAGATGTGGGTCTATAAATTCCCTACAATCTGGTACTTCAGAAAAATTAGTACAACTAAAATTGGCCGAGTTACAGCACTTTTTTCAATTTTTCAGTTAAACACCCTTTTTTAGATAGTTTTTTGCTAATAATTTTTGAATGGTAACTTGAATCAAAAAATGTTTCAAATGAAAGATGCAGAACTATCAATTTACTTCAATCAAGTTTTTTTGGCAATTTTGTACGACTAAAATTGATTGAGTTACAGCACTTCTCCCAATCCTTGAAAAAAACTTTTTTAGATCTTTTCTCGCAAATAATTTAAGAACGGTGCATTGAGCCAAAAAATATTTCAAATAAAAAATGAAAGACCATAAATTTGTTCCCACCAGTCGTTTTGGCAATTTTGTATGAATAAAAGTAGCAGAGTTACAGCCCCTTACAACCCTTAAAAAACAAATGTGTTTAGCTTGTTTTTTTGTTAGAATGGTACTTTGTATCAAAAAATGTTTCGAGTGAAAGATGTAAGATAATCAATTTGCTTTAATTTGATATTTGTATAACGTGTCCCTCAAACAGTGGGGCTGATATTACTAAAACTAGATAAAAACCTTGAAATTTTGAAAAATTGGTGGAGGCGCCCACCACTCAATCATCTACCCTTCATACAATTTTTCCCCAGCCGAAAAATTCCCCAAATTAATCCATTATACACAATTTGTTGGTTGTTATCCTGACGCGAGAGGCATCGTATTACAGTCTCTCTTTTCTGTTCGTTTGTCTGTTTAACAGACAAGCTGTCAAGCTTCTATTGTCTTAACTCGACAGTGGACACTTTAATTCCATTTTTAATCACGTTACAGCGCCCTGACGTCACGGGTGGTTTTTTTATGTGACATTTCACCAATATATGCAACTTCTGGCTGAATACAGAACCACCTTAAAAAGCAATTTGAGAATCACAAATTTTCCTCTTTAAATATTTATTGCCCTTTTTGCGAAATGTCATTTACTTGATGATGTTTACGATCTTTTCTTTGCAAAATGCTGTTTGCATACTTTTTTCAAATCGGGCTCGAAGGACCAGTTGATCTTTTTTTGGCAAAACCTTAATTTTGTAGCTTTATGTAACCACCTTTCCACGTTGAAGCTCCGTTCACTTGTTCATTTCCCCCTCTTTATCGTGCTTTGATAAGGGTGGGGGATGTAGAACTCAGCGCGTATATCGACCCGGTTCAGCGCATGCGGACCGCTCCGGTTACTGAACCGGAAGTGCCTACGAACCACTCCGGGAGGCTGCTATAGTGTGGTCAAAAATATTTGACAAAAAACATTCTTTTAGAATTTTCAAGGCACATATCTTTTTATATATTTGACATAGAGGGCTGAAACTTTACAGAAAGTTTTCTTAAATATCATATTTTAATTTTTTTTGGTAGTTATTCACCATTGAAATTTCGTTATTCATTTTTTTTGATTGTATGTGGGAATTCATAAAACCATGCAGTATTTTAGAAAAAAAATTGTTAGTCGGGCATGAAATTATTTTATGATGTTCGGACAATTTTTTTTTGTTGTTAATAACTTGAAGAATGTATGGTTGAAATTTCAGTTTTTTTTTTCAATAATTGTCAAAGATATGGGGGTTTAAAAATGTTAATATTTTTGAGTATACTATAGCCAAATTTCCTGAATGCTTCGCAAAGCATAAAGCTTCGTTTACAACTACGCGTGACGCCTGGTTGCACTACATCGTTGCCACGTTTACCAGGGTGCTTTGACGACTCGATAAGGGCTGAAGGCACTCGGCTACTTGCGTTTTTACCACGTGACTCGTTGTCCTGTCGTATAAAATCAGGGGTTGTAAAGTGGGCCTGTCAAATTTTATCTTTGTGGTTGAAGGGATAGTGACAAGGAGGGTATATAAATACCAAAAAAAAATGTTTCTTTTCGTCTGGCGCTTGGGAGCAATTAAACTCCATTCGTCCATTCACACTGCACGTCTCCCAGCCCAATTAATTAGAGTATCCCGTGCCAAGGTCACATGCCTAACACTTCTTCTCTTTGGCCCCCATACGCCGCCATTTTGGCAACGGTTCAAATATGTGCCCGTCTACAAATGCAAATAATGCAACCGCAGACGGATCGTCGCGCGTCATGTCGGAAAGTGATGGATTGCTGACCACTCGGGAAATGTGATTGAGGTGTTATGTGTCAAATTGGAGGGAAGAGAATGACGAATTAAATTTTTCACAGCGAATTTACCAGCATTAGGGGTTGATTTCTGGTTGGAATAAAATATTTACTTGTTGGAAAGTTCTTGTTCTGAACCTTGTGCCCTTTGTTTGAAAGATAAAGTAGCTACCTTCGAAGTACACCCTTCAGGGAGATTAGAGTTTACCCCTTTGATATTAAAATTATGAGCGTGCTCCCCACTATCCTATCTTTGATAATAATAACAGTATTAAAAGATGGTATTGATCCAGAGTTTCAACACTGCGACATTGCTTTATTATAAATTTATTTATATAAAAATTGATAGAACGCATGATTTTGGGCTTCTCTCTCTCACGTAATTTGCAATTAGGGGCTTCCACCCAAGTGTCCTGATTATCTGCGAAGATAATTTGGTCATCTTGTGCCCTCACCTGCTGTAGGACTCAAAATAACAAATTATGCAACGTAGAGGACTCTAAAATTACAATTTTGCCCACAAAGTTACAATTGTCCAAGCTTTTGATTCATAAAATCCCAAAAATGCTGCTTTAAAGTTTGAATGTGGCCTTGGCAAGTCGTTCATTCAAACACATTGGACGAGACATCCCAAATGTACTTGCCATCCAAGGATTGAGAAAATAAGAACAGTCCTACTGTCTGATGATAATTTTGGTAATCTTGTGCCCTCACCTGCTGTTGCAGTTCAAATCACAAATGACACAACAGAGAGAAATCAAAAATAACAAATTTACACTTAGAATTACAGTTGTGCAAGCTTTTGTTTGATTTCCAGCTCCAGCGGCGTTCAAAATCTCGAAAATTTTGCATTAAAGTTTGAGTAAGACCCTGTCAAGTCGTTCATTCAAACACACTGGACGCGACATCCCAAGTAAAGTTTTCCCTATGGTTGCCAACAAGCTGTCATCAAATATTCGGTGTTTAATGTTTTTCACCTGAAAACTGTTAGTTGTTGCGTAATTGAGGCTTGCCGTTCAAGGGTTCACTGTTTCTGATGATAATTTTGGTAATCCTGTGCCCTCACCTGCTGTTGCAGTTCAAATTGTGAATTATGCAACGGAGAGAAGTAAAAAATAACAATTGTGCAAGCTTTTGATGATTTCCAGCACCAGCAGTGATTAAAATCCCGAAAATATCGCAATTAAGTTTGAGTAAGACCCTGTCAAGTCGTTCATTTAAACATACTAGACGAGACATTTCAAGTATCATTTTTTAGAGTGTCCCCATCAAATATTTGGTGTTCAATGTTTTTTGCTTGAAAATTGCCATTTTGTCGCATAATTGAGACTTGCCATTTAAGGTTCATTGTTTCTGATGATATTTTTGGTAATCCTGTGCCCTCACCTGCTGTTGTTCAAATTGTGAAGTATGCAACGGGAGAAATAAAAAATAACAGTTGCGCAAGCTTTTATTTGATTTCCAGCACCAGCAATGTTTAAAATCCTTAAAATGTCGCAATAAAGTTTGAGTAGGACCCTGTCAAGTCGTTCATTCAAAGCTTTTAGTAGTAATGAGGACATGCTGGACAGGATTCTCCATTTTAGGTCTCATCTATGGTTTTAGAGTGTCCCCATTGAGCTGATGAGCTTTTTCGTGACACTACGTCATCAAATATTCGGTGTCCAAAGTTTTTCGCCTGATAATTGCTATTTTTCGCACAATTGAGGCTGTATCTGATTATAATTTCAGTAATCTTGTGCCTTAAGTCATTAAAATCGGACGTCTGTTGCGAATAAATCGCTCCTAACCTTTCCTTTATTATTTTGAAGTGTCTTCATCAAAGTAACACTACGTCATCAAATTTTCTGTCATTTCTTGCCCAATTGAGGCTTGCCATTCAAGGATCGACAAAACAAGAACAGTCCTCACTGTATTTGATGATAATTTCGGTAATATTGTGTCTTCGCCCGGCGTAAATCGTGAATTACACAACGGAGAGGAATCTGAAATAACAATTCTGCCCAAAAAAGTACAGTTGAGCAAGCTTTTGACTCATTTTCAGCTGCATTAACGTTTCATATTTCGAAAATGTCTCAATTAAGTTTGAGTAAGGCCCTGTCAAGTCGTTCATTCAAAGTTGTCAATATTAAGGAAGACAAATTGGACGTAACATTCCATTTAAAGTTTCCTCTATGCTTGTAGAGTGTCTTATTAAGCTGAAAAAGCTTTTGTGAATCATTACGTCATCAGATACTCTGTATTAACAAGATCCATAGAAATTAGACAAAATTAGAACAAGCTGTCGATAGAAAAGAAAAACGTTTCAGAATTTTGAAAAAGTAGGCAAGAAGAAAGTTTTAGATGTCTAAAAGAATTTTTCCGAGAAAATAAACTGTAGAAATGTTCCAGAAACTTCGAAGAAGAGTTAAAAGAAGAGATAAGGAAGTTTCTAGCAGGCAATATTCTAAATCTGTCGAGAATGAATCGCATTTAAGCTTTGCTCTATGGTTTTAGAGTGTCCCCATCAAACTGATAAACTTTTCATGACATTACGTCATCAGATACTTGTATCTAATGTTTTTTTGCCTAAAAACTCTTCAGTCGCAAATTACATAACTGGGAAGAGTCTAAATTTACAATTTTGCCCTCAGAATTACAGTTGTGCAAGTTTTAAACTCATTTTCAGCTGCAGCAGCGTTTGAAATCCCGAAAATGTCGCAATTAAGTTTGAGTGAGATCTTGTCAAGTTGTTCACTCAAAGTTACGAGTACACACTGGACGGCATATTCTATGCTGAATTTCTTTTATGGTTCTAGAGTAGTCCAAACAAGCTAATAAGCTTTTTCGTGACACTACGTCATCAAATATCCGGTGCTCAAAGTTTTTTGCACAATTGAGGCTTGCCATCCAAGTAATAAGTTTTAGACTGTCCTCATTAAATTGATGAGCTTTTTCGCGACACTACGTCATCAAATACTCGATGTCCAATGTTTTTTGCCCGAAGACTACCAATTCTTCCACAATTGAGGCTTGCACCCAAGGATCAGCTAAACAAAAACAGTCCTCACTGTTTCTATTGATAATTTCGGTAATCTTGTGTCCTCACCTGCTGTTGCATCTTAAATTGCAAATTACACAGCGGAGAAAAGTCAAAAATAACAAATTTGTCCTCAGAACTGCAGTTGAGCAAGCTTTTAATTCATTCCCAACAGCAGCAGCGTTTTAAATTTCAAAAATGTTGTAATACAGTTTGAGTTGGGCCCTATCAAGTTATTCATTCAAATTTGTAAGTAGTAACGAGGACACTGGACGAATATTAAGTCTCCTTGATAGTTTTTGAATGTTCCTAATAATTTGTTCGGATCTGGAAGAAAAAGAACAAATGACATTCGTCTAGGTGAAAAACAAGACCAAAACGAGTTTGACTCGTGAAATGTATAATGCAACACGTAACATTTGACTATTGGAGATATTTCACTTGTAGTTGAAGAACAGACGTCAAAATCATAAAAATGGAGGAATTTGGAGAAAAAAAAGAAATGTGTGACATTCTTCAAATTCCATCTTTAAAAATTAATTAAGAAAACACAATTTTATTGGATTATATTTCACTCACAACTCAATAATTCAGTTTGTTCATTATTATGGCTTCTGTCCAACTGAAATTTTTATCGTGTCCACTAGGTTATAAATTAATGGAAATACGCTCATTTTTAACAGTTGTTCTAGTTTATTTTACGAGATTTTTTTCTCATTTCCTCTTGAACGAAAATGGCTTGGATTATCGCAGAGAAAACATGAAAATAAAAGAAAAGTCGATACAAAAACACAAGAGAATTTAATTAGAAACAACTTAAATGTTCTCAAAACAAGATGAATTTAGAAAATTTTATTAGTAGTCATCTTTCTGCTTCTTATTAGCATACAAATGTTATTATCAGATTCCGGGCGTCTTAATTATCATATTCTTTCAATAAACCTTTATCGCAGGAAAGAATGTCTACAATTGTAAGCCATTCAAAACATAAGCACTTCGGTAGTTTTCGCGTTACATTTTATCGTAGGTTTAATACTGTTCTATAAATCTAATCCGGTTCCCGGAACTTTTCCTCGAAGTTTTCTGCCGTAATGCAGTCTGGGAGAATTTGTCATGGAAGAATTAAGGAAGAGAATTGCTGTGGCAGCTTTATCCCGAAAAATGGCCCTGGAAACTGTTATCAGACCAGAATTGCCTATATAAAGGACTGAATGACGTTTAACGCGTCTTAAATTCTACAATTTTTAGTTTCCAAATGTTGTTAGATATATTTTTCAACACATGAACGTACATTTCCGTTTCAGTTATAAGTTAATTGGGAGACGAAAACAAATAAGAGGAGTTATTTTTATGTGCGAGGCGCGTTCATTACTCGCTGCGGTTTTTCCTACCGCTATTAATTATATCAAGCCAGCCTGGAAACTACGACTGGAGAAGTTTTTTGTTTGTTGGAAACCAACTTTGAATTGCAAATAATTTGGCCAGAAAATAACAATAAACTACTTCCAATTATTAATCTTTAATCATCAAAAGAATAAATTACTCATTGAAACAAACAATTTTTCATTTGGAGCCCCAGTTTACTGGCGTTCTTTTGTTTTTAGAAAAATCGTCATAACTCCCTTATTTTGAGGAATATTTAAAAAGTACAAAAACTTTCACAATTTGCTTTCGGTTCTCTACAATATTATATTCACAATTATTTTCTATATTATCAAATAACAAAATGGCGACCAATCAAAAATTTCAAAACAAGATATTTTGACAACCACTTGATCGATTTTTGAAAATAAATTTTTTATAAAATCCTTAATTATCAACTAATAACATTTGTCTGAAAAAATAGTAAAATTTTGATTGGTTCTGGATTAAAATTAAGATAAAGGGAAAGCCCTCGCGGTACATGTTCTGCGTTTACTGGGAATTAATCCTTTGGTAATCATTTTTAATTCGCAGGAATATAAATAAATTAAATTATATATCTTCCCACACAATTTCTAGAATGGCTGGAAGGAAAATCACAGAGCTTATTGAACGCTTCAAAATGCATTTAACTGCTCCTAACTTCGCGTGAAGCCATTACTGAAAATGCGAGAAAAACCTTCCACTTTCTCATGAATGTTAAATCTTATCTTTTTGCTCGAATATTCATACCACTCCTTAAACGATAGCTAACCACTGTTTAATTACCGTTTAAGTTAGATATATGGCTTTAATGTCCGGTTAATAACGTGTATAAAATTTTTGCACAACTGTTTTTAATGTTTAGGAAAATTGGGATTTATGAACAAACACCTCAGAGAGCTTAATGTCGTTAATAATATTAGTAATTAGGTTAACGAAGGATTCGTGCCTATTATTACACATTATTAAAACTAAATATTTACTTGTTAATTAGTTTCCACTCGCGCAACTGTTTATTAACTAATAAATATAAAATATCTTCAGGAGCTAAGGGCTGTGAAATTAATCTGAAAGTTGTTTGCCTGTAAAGTTATCAATTTATTGAAATGAACGCTGTGGTGAGGCGGTGCTGTTCAAAATAAATTACTACTTCGATTGGACTTATTATGCACATAAATATAAATTCATATTCATGCCCAACGTTTAAATAAAACACCCTTAGCAAATTTAACCACATTTTAGCTCCAAAACCGTGGTTTGCTGTGACCAGCGCTTTCACCATTTTTCTCCAGGGAGCAAACTCAACATGTGCTGCATATCAAGACAAAGATGTCACCTAAAAAAGAATTTGAATTTCCCCTTTTCTAACACGTGGTTTTAAACATGAAATCATTTCCGAATATTTCTTTGTCTCATACGTCCCTTTTCTCTTGAATTTTCTTTGAGCAAAATTTGAATAAATGACTACGATTTAGTGAGCGAAAAAAATATGTTTCCTAAAGTGTAGGGAAGTACCAAAGAACTTTTTTGTCTGAAAATTGTTGGCAGTTATGATTCTTTTGACAAAGACATGTTTCAAGTCGTTATCCTAACATTTTTCTGTAAATATTATATTTTAAAGTGGATTGCTGAAAAAAGCTCTAGACAGCATTTCACCCTTAATGAATTCATCCCTCATTCATTATCCTTGCACTTGCATCATTAATTCAGTTCGTATGATTTTCACTAATACTCAACCCAAAAGGTCTGTGACCCGGAATTATGTTAAATCTCCACCCTTCCACTGTCTACTAAAGCTATAATAAATGATTTAGGGCTGATAATTAATCAGCCTGTTTTTTTTTTAGTCTATTCGGGGCTCAAAGCCGGCGTGTGGACATAAAAGTCTACTCCGTAAAATTTTTGACAAAACTTTGATGAATGTTTACTTGATATCCCGAAGGTTTACAGGAAAATTGTTATATTTGACTAGTTCTATTACTGGTTGAAATTAATTTATCAATAAATCCTGAATCTGCCTTAAAAAAAATTACATGCATTTTTGTTCGATTTTTATAAACAATTTTCTACTAAAACTTCCGTATTATGTGTTCGTAAAGTGTGCCTGCCTCGAGTTTTAATTTGCAATTAAATACAACTTTTTGAAAAGAAGAATTACTGATCTAAAGCATGATATGCTTTAAATATTTTTTGAAATATTTATTATGACCTAAATCTGCCTTTGGAAAATAACATGCATTTCAGTACGTTTTTATGTTTGTTTGAGGACACGTTACAGGTTGCAATTTTTGACCGATTTTGTTGATTCCCTTTTTAAGCCATTAGTTAACTATCTGAATTGATTTTCAATGTGATTTATTCAATTATTTGATTTTTATTAACGATTTTCGTCGAAAACTCCCCTATTTCGTGATAGTAAATCGCGCCAGCCTCGAATTTCAATTTGAAATTCAAAATAGCTTCTTGAAAAGCAGAAGTACTCCTCCAAAATGTGATACTCCCAAAAAAATTTTTTTCATATTTATTATGATATAATCCTGCCTTTTTAAACTAACATAAATTTTGTACGTTTGTATGTTTGTATGAGGACATGTTACAGGCTGCAATTTTTGGCCGATTTTGTTGATTCTTTTTTTGAGCGATTAAATAACTATCTGACTATAATCCTATTGATTCTCAACATGATTTGTTCAATAGTTCAAATTTTATAAGCAGTTTTCTATAAAAACTCCCTTATTTTGTGATCGTAAACTGTGCCAACCTCGAGCTTTAATTTGCAATTCATTATAGTTTTTTGGAAGGAATAGGTCCTCCTTTATAACATTAAATCTTTCTCAATTTTTTTTTCTGATTATTAGGACCTAATTAGCCTTTGAAAAATAACATGCATTTCACAGTACGTTTGTATGTTCGTATGAGGACATGTTATAGGATGCAATTTTTGATCGTTTTTGTTGATTCTTATTTTGAGCGATTAATTAACCATCCGACTATAATCTTACTGATTTTCAACATGATTTATTCAATAGTTCAATTTTTATAAATGATTTTCTACAAAACTGTCATATTTCGTAACCGTGGAACGCGCCAGCTTCGAGTTTTAATTTCCAATTTAAAATAGCTTTTTTGGGAAGAACAGATCCTCCTTTAAAGCATAGTACGCTTAAAAATTATTTTGAAATATTTATTATGACTTTTGAAAAATGACATGCATTTTATTATTTATTATAGGTTGCAATTTTTGGCCGATTTTATTGATTCCTTTTTTAAGCGATTAGTCAACTATCTGAATATAGTCCTATCTATTCTCAACATAATTTGTTCAATAGTTCATTTTTTATAAGCAGCTAACTACAAAAACTCCCTTAATTCGTGATCGTAAAGTGCGCCAGCCTCGAGCTTCAATTTACAATTTAATATAGCTTTTTGGAAAAAATAGGTCCTCCTTTATAGCATAATACCTTTTTTTATTTTTTTTTTCAAATTATTGACAACTAATTTTGTTTTTAAAATTAAATGCATTTCTGTACGTTAGTATGTATGTATGAGGACACGTTACAGGTTGTAATTTTTGACCGATTTTGTTAATTTCTTTTTTAAGCGATTATATAATCATCTGAATATAATCCTATTGATTTTCAACGTGATTTGTTCAATAGTTCAATTTTTATAAGTAATTTCCTATAAAAACTCCCTTATTTTGTGATCGTGGAACGCGTCGGCCTCGAGCTTTAATTTGCAATTTAATATAGTTTTTTGAAAAGTACAGGTCTTCTAAAACATGATATCCTTTTTAATTTTTTTGGAATATTTTTTATACCCTGAATTTGCTTTTGAAAAATTACTTGTATTTTTGTTCATTTGTCTGTACGTATGAGGACACGTTCCAGGGTGCAATTTTTGGACGATTTTGTTGATTCCTTTTTTAAGCGATTAATTAACTATCTGAATATAACCCTATTTATTTTCATCATGATTTGTTGAATAGTTCAATTTTTATGAGCAATTTTCTACACAAACTCCCTTTTTATGATTGGCGTAGCTGAGTGGCCTTAAAGAAGAAAACTGGTGATGCAATCGTTGTTATTTAGAGAAGCATGGAGCAATAATACGACACTGTACTTAAATGCCTCTGAACTGCCCAAAAAACGGAATTTTTTATCAGGAAGCACTGCAAACAAAATGCAATATTTATTTAAAATTCATCAAACGTTGAATCCAAACAAAAATAATTACAGAAATCATTTATATTCACTCAAAAAAAAAATTAAAACATCAGGAAGCATGCTTGAAACAACAAGGTCTCCGAAAATAAAACAGTTTCAATTAATCATATTACAAAGCCGTCCAGCGACGAGTTAAAAGATTATCCGCCACGTTAGACGAAATAAATTGAATTATTTACTGGGAAAAACAAACGAACAGCGCTAAACAAACACTGAAAATGTCGTTTGACAGTTGACAAACTTCTAAAAGAACATAGAAGCAAGAGAAAATATAGTTACTCCAGATAAAAGACATCCAAAGATATACTAAGAACCTGATGACGTAGTGTAGGCAATCCTACTACTGAATTTGAGCCTAATTTTGATTGTCTTATAATATAATCTTCCCAACTTAATATTTCGTAATAATTTATAGCTGTTCATTTTTCGTTTTGATTTATTCCATCGAAAATAAATTTCAGAATTTTCACCTCCCCTTAAAGTCCCGGAAGTGCGGATTGGTCGAAATAAAATAAAAGCGATGCACTCTCGTTGGAAACTTTAGATTTATCGTTCGCCTGCAGTGAAAGATACATGTATTTTTATTGAGTGTCAAAAATTAGATCGGGTGATTAATGTATGTAACCTCAACCCCCTTAATTCAATAAATTATGTTTACACATTGTGGAATCCTAGAAACCACTTCCAAATTTATCGTGTGATAATAATCATCAGTCAGGACAACGTCAGACATAAAACAAATGAAGATAAAAACGTGTTTGACACGTTTTGGGAATAAAAATGGCAACTTGATTTTAGATGTTGGTTTTATTGTCGGAATAAAGTGGGATGGACAGACAATTGAAAGTTGCAGAAGTTTAATTAAGTTTGCAACTTTAAAAATACTTTTTTGTTGTTTTCTTTTGGATATTTTTGGAATAAGGGGGCGGTTTCATGTTGACTGTATTTAGTGAGTACTTAATTAATTTCACCAACCTCTCGGTTCATCTTTTGTTATAAAACTTTTAATCAGGTTATGGATATGAGTTGTAGTGAAGATCTTCAAAGTTTTAATCCTTAAAATAGATGAAGTTTTGTAACATTATGCTGCATGATAGTAGTTATAAGATATAAAGTGAAATTTCCTCAATTACTGTCTAGAATACTCTCTGTATACCTATATAAAGGACCATCCATAATATTTCAATGGCAATTTATCCTTTGTTTTATGAAATGGAGGGTCGCGAACTGAAAGTTGAAACTTCAGCAAAAAAGCATTGATTTAGCATCTGGCAAAACAGTTTTAATAAAAAAAGTATCATTTTTCTATTCGGTCTCCACTTGCCACAATTTATGAAAACTTCCTTTCTTATAAATCACCACCCTCTTACTTCCGTTTCTCGGTCTTTTTTCTTATTTCCGGTCCGCAGTTCAGTGCCATTTAGGTACAGTGACGTATTATTGCTTCAAGTTATTTTAAATAACAACGCACTTTTCTTCTTTGAGGCCACTCAGCTACGCCAATTATAAAAAGGGAGTTTGTGTAGAAAATTGCTCATAAAAATTGAACTATTGAACAAATCTTGTTTAAAATCAATAGGGTTGTAGTCAGATAGTTGACTAATCACTTAAAAAAAGAATCAACAAAATCGGGCAAAAATTGCAGCCTGTCCTCATACGTACAGACAAATGAACAAAAATGCATGTAATTTTTCAAAAAAAAATTCAGGTCAAAAAAAAATTTTGAAAAAAAAATTGGAATCATATCACGTCTAGGATCAAGGCTTCTTCTTTCCAAAAAGAGATATTCAATTGCAAATTAAAGCTCGAGACTGGCGCGCCACACGATCACTGAATAGAGGAGTTTTTGTATAAAATCATTAATAAAAATTGAATTGTTGAACAAATCATGTTGAGAATCAATATGATAGTGAACAGATAGTTAACTAATCGCTTAAAAAAAAAATCAGCAAAATCGGTCAAAAATTGCTACCCGTAACATGTCTGCAAACGTACAGACTGAAGAGCAGAAATGCTTGTCATTTTTCAAAGTCAAATTTAGTTTATATAGAAAATTGTTGATAAAGATTGAACTAGTGAACGAATCATGATAGAAATCGATAAAGTTGTATTCAGGAAGTTGATTAATCGCTTAAAAAAGGAATTAACAAAATCGGTCTAAAATTGCAACCTGTAACGTGTCCTCATACGAACATACAAACGTACTAAAATGCAGGTCATTTTTAAAAGCCAAAATTAGGTCATAATAGTTGAAACAAAAAATTGAAGAAATGTATTATGTTATAGAGGAACACCTATTTTTCCCAAAAAATTATATGAAATTGTAAATTGAAACTCGAGGCTGGCGCACTTTACGATTACGAATTAAGGGAGTTTATGTTGTTAACTGCTTATAAAAATTGACCTATTGAACAAATCATGCTGAGAATCGATAAGATTATATTCAGATAGTTGACTAATCGCTTAAAGAAGGAATCAACAAAATCGGTCAAGAATTGTAGCCTATAATGAGTCCCCATACGTACAGACAAATAGACTAAAACGGAAGTCATTCTTTAAGGGCCATAAAAAATATTTCAAAAAAATTTTGGAGCGTGCCATGTTTCAAAGGAAGACCTGTTCGTTGCAAAAAGCTATATTAAATTTGAAATCAAAACTCGAGGCTGGCGCACTTTACGATCACGAAATAAGGGAGTTTTTATAGAAAACTGTTCATAAAAATTGATTTATCGAACAAATCATGTTGAGAATCAATAGGGTTATAATCAGATTGCTAATTGATCGCTCAAAACAAGAATCAACAAAATCGGACAAAAATTGCACCTTCCAATGTGTCCTCATACGTACAGACAAATAAACAAAAATGTGAGTCATTTTTCAAAAAACATTTCAGGCCATATTAAATTTTTTGAAGAAGTTAAAAATGAAATCATGTCTTAGATCAAGACTTCTGTTTTCGAAAAAAGTTATATTGAATTACTAATAAAAGCTCGAGGCTGACGCGTTTCTCGATCACAAAATAAGAGAGTTTTGTAGAAAATCGTTTATAAAAATCAAACTATTAAACAAATCTTGTTAAAAATCAATAGGGTTGCTGTTGAATAGTTGATTAATCGCTAAAAAAAGAATCAACTAAATCAGTCAAAAATTGCAACCTGTAATGTGTCCTCATACGAACGTAGTCACAAATGTGAAATATTTTAAGTAATTAGTTCACATAAATATTTATTCAAATTCGCTATAAATGTAATCCTAGTTAGTTTTGACCAAGTCAGACGTGATTGACAGCCTGCGGTTACTAGATGTTCGGTGGCTGCCAGGCATCAACTGTCAGACTATTGAATGTTGGCCCATTGTCAGCTTAGGTTTATAAGATCGTGAGCTAGGAGTGAAATAGTGATCATACAAGTGCATATTTGTACTGCAGCCTGTAATTATTAATTATTTATAATAATAAATAACGCACTGAAATACATGTAATTTTTCAAAAGTCATAATAAATATTTCAAAATAATTTTCAAGCATAGCTTAAGAGGAAGACCTGTTCTTCCCAAAAAAGCTATTTTAAATTGCAAAGTAAAACCCGAGGCTGACTCGTTTCACAATCACGGATTATGACAGTTTTGTAGAAAAACGTTCATAATAATTGAACTATCAAACAAATCATGTTGAAAATCAATAGGGCTGTATTCAGATAGTTAATTAATCAATTAAAAAATAAATCAATAAAATCGGTCCAAAATTGGAACTCGTAACGTGCCCCCATACGTACAGACAAACGAACAAAAATGTGTGCAATTTTTCGAAAGCACATTGAGGATATAAAAAATATTTCAAAAAAATTTAAAAGGGTATTTTGTTTTAAAAGAAGATTTTTTTTTCTAAATTTGTTAAATAAAACTCGAGGCTGGCGCGCTAGCGCTAATGAATGCAGCATCTTTCATCTCGTCTGAGAACATTTTTGCATCTTGCGTGTCGCGATGTCGGCGTACAGGTGAAGATCTATTTTTACCTCAGATCTAAATCGTAGGCGGCGGCGCCTTTTGCATCGCTTGCCGACATTTATTCGCTTCAAAATGCGGACTGTTCTATGTTTTATGGATGGAGAGGTGACCCAGTTTATAAGGGTGAATGAAGTACTCTTGACGTTAAAAATTGGAAGCTTTTTCTTAGACCATAAAGGATTTTGTAATAATTTTATAAATACTGTAACGTTATTCATTTTAATTTTATGATTTATTGAAACAATAAATTAGATAACTAACACTATTTCTAATAAATAATTCTAATTTAAACTAAAGATTATTACACTACACTATAACTTAACTTTAATTATTTATGTCAATATTGATTTATTTTAAATAACACAATTTATTTTAACCATTAGCAGTCCATATTATAAGGTCTCTGAGCCAAAATTAATAATGCTCCTCGCTGAGTCAGTCACATATATATACCGTGGGTCTCTCCCCACTACGTTTTTCCCGCAAACGTCCAGGCTTTTCTAGAAAGCGCTAGAAAGTACCAGCAATTTTCTAGAAAACAAATATATTTGCTTCCATTCCTTGATGTAAAATATTTCCACAATAATTATATGACTAATTTATAGACTTAAATTCGTTACATTACTAACAATTTTTTTCTTTTTCAGGTAAGCACGACTTCCGCATTGTTTCACAAAAAAACTGCAGGTAATGTAAAAATTCAAACCCTCAATATTTTGTTCTTTTCAGTTATAAAATAATCCTGTAAGGGTCCTGAAATCTTTTTTCTTTGGCGGTGTTGATTTTCCTCAACAGACTTTTTAGTTTATTCCTCCCTAGCGAGGTTTGAAGTAATAAATCCACGGCTGAGGAAACGCGAGAGCAAAGTATATTTGGAGGAGATAATCTTTATTTCAAACACATGTGCGATGAAAAGCTAACGCTTCAAATACAGCCCTTAGAAATGCTACATTTGTAATGAGGGCTGACGTGAACTCTTTCATAATATTTTTATGATAAAATGCGCATTTTTTAGCTCCAAATTAAATTTAATTGAAAATATATTCATGCTGGAATTAATTTGTTTTTCCCGATGGGTGTTTTCGTATCGCATTAATAATGAATAACAAAAATGAATATTCCATGGAAACCAATCAATTACCAATATATTTTCCGATTGTAATTTATTTCCAATCCACCCCCGTCGCTATTCTATTTCATTGAAAAATAATACAATTCACAATTCCTCCTTTTCCCACAAAAACTCTAAAAGTCGGTGCTGAATGATTTTTAATCAAATCGATAAAAAAATACCGAACTCATTTTTGAAAGGACGAAACTTCCAGTACATGAAATCTGATCAAACAGCAGGAATTGGAAAGTTGGTCATGCTCGAGATGATTACTTACCGTCTGCCAATAATACAAATGATGGTTTAGTTCATGAAAAAGGGTAAGGAGAAGTTGCAGACGTTTATTATGTGCACATCAAAAATTATTCTAAGTAAACGTCTTTTTTCATTAACCAAACTTTCAATCATGTTGAGAATCAATAGGGTTGTATTCAGATGGTTAATTAATCAATTGAAAAAGGGATCAACAAAATCGGTCAAAAATTGCACCCTGTGACGTGTCCTTCTACGTACAGACAAATGAAGAAAAATGCATGTAATTTTTCGAAAGTGAATTCAGAGTGTAAAAAATATTTCAAAAAAATTGAAAAGGGTATCATGTTGTAGAGGAAGACCTGTTCTTTTCAAAAAGCTATATTGAATTGCAAATAAAAGCTCGAGGCAGGCGCACTTCACAACAACCAAAAAAGAGAGTTTTTTTAGAAAATTGCTTACAAAAATTGAACTATTGATCAAATCCTGTTGAAAATTAATAGAGTTGTACTCAGATAGTTGACTGAAAAAAGAATCAATGAAATCGGTCAATAATTGCAGCCTGAAACGTGTCCTCATACAAACATTCAAACGTACTGAAATGCAGGCCATTTTTCAAAGTCAAATTCAGGTCATAACAATTGAAATAAAAAGTTGAAAAAGGTTTCTTGTCATAGTGAAAGACCTATTCTTTTCAAAAAGCTGTATTAAATTGCAAATTGAAGCTCGAGGCTGGCGCACTTCACAATCACAGAATACGGAAGTTTTTGTAGAAAATTGCTTATAAAAATTGAACTATTGATCAAATCGTGTTGAAAATCAATAGGATTATATTCAGATAGTTGACTAATCGATAAAAAAAAGAATCAATAAAATCGGTCAGAAATTGCAACCTATAACGTGTCCTCATACGAACATACAAACGTACTGAAATGCAGGTCATTTTTCAAAATCAAATTTAGGTCATATTAATTAAAATAAAAAATTGGGAAAAGGTTTCTTGTTATAGAGAAAGACCTATTATTCCCAAAAAGCTATATTAAACTGCAAATTAAAGCTCGAGGCTAGCGCGATTCATAACAACCAAATAATGGAGTTTTTTTAGAAAATTGCTTACAAAAATTGAACTATTGATCAAATAGTGTTGAAAGTCGATAGGATTGTATTCAGATAGTTGACTAATCGCCTGAAAAAAGAATCAATAAAATCGGTCAAAAATTGCAGCCTGTAACGTGTCCCCATACGAACATACAAACGTACTGAAATGCAGGTCATTATTCGAAGTCAAATTCAGGTCATAATAATTGAAATAAAAAATTGAAAAAAGGTTTCATGTCATAGAGGAAGACCTTTTCTTCCCAAAAAGCTATATTAAATTGCAAATTAAAGCTCGAGGCTGGCGCGATTCACAACAACCAAAGGAGGGAGTCTTTTTTTCAGAAAATTGCCTATAAAAATTGAACTATTGATCAAATCTTGTTGAAAATCAATAGGATTGTATTCAGATAGTTGATTAATCGCCTGAAAAAAAATCAATAAAATCGATCAAAAATTGCAGCCTGTAACGTGTCCTCATACGAACATACAAATGTACTGAAATGCAGGCCATTTTTCAAAGTCAAATTCAGGTCATATTAATTGAAATAAAAATTGAAAAAAGGTTTCATGTTATAGAGGAAGACCTTTTCTTTCCAAAAAGCTATATTAAATTGCAAATTAAAGCTCGAGGCTGGCGCGATTCACAACAACCAAATAAGGGAGTTTTTTCAGAAAATTGCTTACAAAAATTGAATTATCGAACAAATCTTGTTGAAAATCAATAGGGTTGTACTCAGATACTTGAGTAATCGATAAAAAAATGAATCAATAAAATCGGTCAAAAATTGCAACCTGTAACTTGTCCCCATACAAACATACAAATGTCCTGAAATGCAGGCCATTTTTCAAAGCCAAATTTAGGTCATATTAATTAAAATAAAAAATTGGAAAAAGGTTTTATGTCATAGAGGAAGACCTATTATTTCCAAAAAGCTATATTGAATTGCAAAAAAAAGCTCGAGGGTGGCGCGTTCCACGATCACAAAATAAGGGAGTTTTTATAGAAAATTGCTTACAAAAATTGAACTATTAATCAAATCGTGTTGAAAATCGATAGGATTGTATTCAGATAGTTGATCAATCGCCTGAAAAAAGAATCAATAAAATCGGTAAAAAATTGCAGCCTGTAACGTGTCCTCAAACGAACATACAAATGTACTGAAATGCAGGCCATTTTTCAAAGTCAAATTCTGATCATATTAATTAAAATAAAAATTGAAAAAAGGTTTCCTGTTATAGAGGAAGACCTATTCTTTCCAAACAGCTATATTAAATCGCAAATTAAAGCTCGAGGCTGGCGCGATTCACAACAACCAAATAAGGGAGTTTTTTTAGAAAATTGCTTACAAAAATTGAACTATTGATCAAATCGTGTTGAAAATCGATAGGATTATATTCAGATAGTTGACTAATCGATAAAAAAAGAATCAATAAAATCAGTCAGAAATTGCAACCTATAATGTGTCCTCACACGAACATACAAACGTACTGAAATTCAGGCCATTTCTCTAAAGCAAATTCTGGGCATGACAATTGAGATAAAAAATGATTTCATGTCATAGAAGAAGACTTACTTTTTCTAAAAAGTTATATTAAATTGCAAATTAAAGCTCGAGGCTGGCGCGATTCTCAACAACCAAATAAGGGAGTTTTTTTTAGAAAATTGCTTATAAAAATTGAACCATTGAACAAATCGTGTTGAACATCAATAGAATTGTATTCAGATAGTTAACTAATCGATAAAAAAAAGAATTAATAAAATCGGTCAAAAATTGCAGCCTGTAACGTGTCCTCATGCAAATGCAGGTCATTATTCAAAGCCAAATTTAGGTCTGAATAATCAGAGAAAAAATCTAATCAAAAAAAATCCTTGATTTATTAGTCATCAGAAAAGCGGGCAAGTTGGTCATTCAGGGGATGGTGGGACAAAATAATGATTACTTACCATCTGCCAATTAGGCAAATAATGGTTTGGCCCTTAAAAAATGTTAAGGAGAAGTTGCAGACGTTTATGATGAACACAAAAAATAATGCATGTCGATGGGCACATCGTAAAGGTCTGCTATTATTTTCTACCCCTTTTCACGAACCAAATTTGCCGTTTGTATAGTTCGCAGACGGTAAATAATGTTTTCGACGTTGCTGAAATTAGTGAGTGATGTATAACAGCAGCCGTATTTAATTGTTCCTGGCGTTAAGAAACCTTCCGTCAGTCTTTTGTTTCAATTTTCTTTCATTACTTGCGTTGTAATCCAACATAATACAGCTCTAAATCAGGTGAAATGAATCGCAGTGTTGCTATTATTTTATTTTAGTAATTTTGAATGAAATATTATGGAAACGCTAGGCGAATTATATTTGAAATTCAAGGTGTGGGAGTGGAGATAGCAAAGATTTATTACTGGCAAGTGTAAAGGTGGAAAAATGAATGAAATGCGTTTCTGTCATTTTATTGAAAGTAATATAACTTTACTGCATTATTAAATCTGAAAAACAAATGAGATATTTTACGATATGGCTGTTAATATCCTTGCATATAAGTAACATTTCGTATTCATATCCTGCCATTTGCATGTCTCCGGTTCATTTCCCAAAAAGACTACGTTTCAGAATACCCGGTGCACCTGTCACTTAACAATTTACAGTGTAATAATCTGCCGGTGTCGAAGGAATTCAAAATGTAATACAACTCAAACCCACAGGGAAATTTGTTTAGAATTTGCCATGTAAACGAGTCTTTCCACTCGTGTCATATGGAAGGATGATGTATGAGGAAAAATTTGAAACTCTTTTTGCAAACATTACAGATTTGAACGATTTATAGTGACAATTATCCTTCAAAATTCCTTAATTCAACTGTTTATGTCAGTTGTTGTCCAAGCAATGTCTTCCTTGATGTCAAACAATTAACAGACAACGTGTGAAGGTTGCCTTCTGCAACATAAAGAGGGACGAAAAGACAGAATCATCCCCTAATGTCCTAAAATAGCTTACTTTGTATTATTAGCAAGATTAGGGAGTGTGGACCATTGTAGGGCGAGAAAAAAAACATTTGGGTGTAATAGGATGTTTAGAAGAATTAGAAAAGTTTTTGCCAAGTAATCCAATAAATTCTGTAATAGTTATTTATGTGTTACTAGTCAAACTGTGTTTGGTGAAGTTCATACCCTCATGCAAAACCTAGCGTCGTGTTAATAAAACGTCATAATTAATTCGTTTCATTATTCTCATTCCAGCCCAGCATACTCGCAGAATATGCAATTTATTTGATAAATGCGTTTGTTTTGTATGCTTTATGTACAACGCAATAAGCATTTATATGTGTTTACATGGTTAATTGGATGATCGTTTGTCAGGATGTATGTAAAATTACACGTTGACATATTTTCGGCTGTTTTGGGGTGATTATGTACCCTGGAACCCATGAAATATCTTCAATTTTAAGTAAATACGAGGTCTGACCAAAAAGTATTCGACCTCAAACTGTAAAGGAAGGCACAACCTTCTTCTAGCAGTCTTTGTACTTCGCGCCTGAATCTTCAAATATCGTCTTTTTTAAAATATTAATCGAGTAAGAAGGCTGTACGTCATAAAAATTGTTACTGCAAGGACCGGACGGTCGTCATTATTGTCTAGGATGAAGTTGACTGCACTCGGCGAGGGCAAATTGGCTTCAAAACTTGGAGTAATATTGTTCGCTACTCGAACATTTCAATCATTTTCTTTATAAAAAAAAAATACTTCATGTCATAAAAATTGTTGCTACAAAGACTGGACGACCGTCATTATTATCCAGGGTGAAGCTGGTTGCACTCGACGAAGGCAAATGGGCTTCAGAACTTCGGCGCAGTAATATTTGTTCACTGTTCGATTTTTTGAAGCATTTTCTTCATAAAAAAAACATTCCAAGTCTTAAAAATTGTTGTACAAAGATCGAACGATCGTCATTATTGTCCAGGGTAAAGTTGGCTGCACTCGATGAAGGCAAATGGGCTTCACTGTCGGACTTATATTATTTGTTTGCTGTTTGAACTTCTGAAACATTTTCTTGATAAAAAAATATTCCTAGTCTTGGAAATTATTGTACAGGGATCGGAAAGCCGTCATTATTAATCAGGGTGAAGTTGGCTGCACTCAATGAAGGCAAACAGGCTTCAGAATTTCGGACTAATATTATTTGCTCGTTGATTGATCTTTTGAAATATTTTTTCGTACAAATCTTGAAAATTGTTGCTACTAGAATCAGACGATCATAATTATTGTCTAGAGTGAAGTTGGCTGCACTTGACAAAGGCAAATAAGCTTTAGAACTTCGAAGTTACCTTATTTGTTCGTTGTTTGATCTTTTTAAACAATGTCCTTCATAAAAAAAAAACATTCCAAGTCTCAAAAATTGTTGTACCAGGACCGGACGACCTCATTATTGTCTAGAGGCGAAGTTGGCTGCACTCGACAAAGGCAAATAGGCTTCAGAACTTCAGAGTAATATTATTTGTTCACTGTTTGACATTTTGAAACATCTCCTTCATAAAAGAAACATTCGAAGTTTGAGAAATGGTTGTAGAAGGATTGGATGACCGTCATTATTGTCCAGGATAAAGCTGGCTACACTTGACGAAGGCAGATAGGCTTCAAAACTTCAGAATAATATTGTTTGCTCGTTGTTTGATCTTTAAAAACATTTCCTTTATAAAAAAAAAACAACCCAAGTCTTAAGAATTGTTGAACAATGACCGGACGACCTCATTACCGTCCAGAGGCGAAGTTGGCTACACCCGACGAAGGCAAATAGGCTTCAGAACTTCAGAGTAATATTATTTGTTCACTGTTTGACATTTTGAAACATCTCCTTCATAAAAAAAACATTCGAAGTTTAATAAATGGTTGTAGAAGGATCGGACGACCGTCATTATTGTCCAGGGTAAAGTTGGCTGCACTTGACGAAGGCATATAGGCTTAAATACTTCGGAATAATATTGTTTGCTCGTTGTTTGATCTTTAAAAACATTTCCTTCATAAAAAAAACAACCCAAGTCTTAAGAATTGTTGAACAATGACCGGACGACCTCATTACCGTCCAGAAGCGAAGTTGGCTGCACTCGACAAAGGCAAATAGGCTTCAGAACTTCAGAGTAATATTATTTGTTCGCTGTTTGACCTTTTGAAACATTTCCTTCTTAAAAAAAATATTCCAAGTCTTAAAATTGTTTTACAAGGATCGGACGACCTTTATTATTGTCCAGAATGAAGTTGGCTGCACTCGATAAAGACAGATAGGCTTCAGAACTACGGAGTAATATTATTTGTTCGCTGATTGAACTTTTGAAACATTTTCTTTATAAAAAAAGCATTCCAATTCGTAAAAATTGTTGTACAAGGACTGGACGACTGTTATTATTGTCCAGGGTAAAGTTGGATGCACCCGACGAAGGCAAATAGGCTTCATGACTTCGTAGTGATATTATTTGCTCGCTGTTTGATTTTGTGGAGCATTTTCTTTATGACGAAACTGTCCATGTAATAAAATTTGTTGTACAAAGACTGGACGACCGTCATGAGTGTTCAGGGTGAAATTGGCTGCACTGGACGAAGTTAAATAGACATCAGAACTTCGGACTAATATCATTTGTCCACTGTTTGATCTTTTGGAACTTTTTTTCAATTAAAAACATTCCAAGTCTTGAAAATTGTTGCTACAAGAATTGGACGACCGTAATTATTATCCAGGGGGAAGTGGACTGCACTCGACGAAAGCGAATAGGCTTCAGAACTTCGTAGTAATGTTATTTGTTTGCTATTTGATCTTTTGAAACATTTTCTTAAAGAAAAATCATTTCAAGCCTTGAAAATTGTTGTTACAAAAATCAGACGACCGTAATTATTGTCCAGGGTGAGGCTGGCTATACTAGACGAAAGCAAATAGGCTTCAGAACTTTGTAGTAATATTATTTGTTCGATGTTTGATCTTTTGGAACATTTTTTTCAATAAAAAAACACTTTAAGTCTTAAAAATTATTATTACAAAAATCAGACAGCCGTAATTATTGTCCTTGGTGAAGTTGGATGTACTAGACGAAAGCCAATATACTTCTGAACTTCGTAGTAATATAATTGTTCGTTGTTTGATCTCTTCAATCATTTTCTTAATAAAAAATCATTTCAAGTCTTAAAAATTATTGTTACAAAAATCAGACGACTGTAATTATTATCCAGGGTGAAGTTGGCTGTACTAGACGAAAGCAAATAGGCTTCAGGACTTCGTAGTAATATTATTTGTTCGATGTTTGATCTTTTGAAACATTTTCTTAACAAAAAAACATTCCGAGTCTTAAAAATTATTGTACATGGATCGGACGATCGTCATTATTATTTAGGGTGGAATTGGCTGCACTAGACGAAGGCAGATAGGCTTCAGAACTTCGGAGTAATATTATTTGTTCGCTGTTTTCTTAATAAGAAAACATTCCAAGTCTTGAAAATTATTGCTACAAGAACCAGACGATCGTAATCATTGTCCAGGGTGAAGTTGGCTGTACTAGACGAAAGTAAATAGACTTTAGAACTTTGTAGTAATGTTATTTGTTTGTTTTTTGATCCTTTGAATCATTTTCTTAATAAAAAAACTCCAAATCCTAAAAGTTGTTGATGCAAGGACTGAACAACTGTCATTATTGTTAAGGACGAAGCTGGCTGCTCTAGACGAAGGTAGATAGTATAAAATCGTATATTTCTCGAAGCATTCTGTTCGTAAAAAACATTCCAAGTCATAAAAATTGTTGTTACAAGGACCGGATGAGCGTCAATATTTTTTAGGGCGAAGTTGGCTGTATTTGACGAAGACAAACGACTCAAAATTGTATATTACCCTTCGGGTACAGAACCCTCAAGCTTCCCTAAAGTGTAAAAATATCTCAGTTTATTCTTATTTTTCTCTAATGTGAATTCAATCTCGGAATTTCCCTCCCTAATCCTTTTTCCTTTTATCCCATTTTCTTCTATTTGTTATCCTGGAAGCTTCTGAGCTTATCGATTTATAGAAAGATTCCTGCTGAGCTAGAAAAAATTTCACTGCAATTAACAAAATTTGACGTCTAGACGAACAAGAGATAAAGATCGTATTTCGACGTAAATTGATGGAAATATGCATAAAAAGTGCAGATATTGAATTTCCTTGCATTAGCAGACAGGGAGGGATTCAGTTAATCTAATCATTGCCACTTTTATTCGATTTAAAACACCTTCACCTTATTTTTCGGTAGCTTCAAAACTAACGTTAGATTTATTGTACATTAAATATTCATATTATAATACTGTTTTCCTTTTGCTTTCTAAGCAACGGTTTCCATGGAGCCAAGCCAAACACAGGACTCTAATATACAAGAAGACGTAGATAAGGCGGAAGGGATGCTACGAGACTTCAGATTTATTTGATTTCCGACTTAGTAAGCGATAGGAACATTAGGGAAGCGTCATTTGCGAATGTTGTTTGATTTATGCTGAGAAACTAAATTAAATAACAAGAATATGTAATTATTTTTGAGAAATAAAGCTCTCCCACCAATATAAAATATCTGATTGACTGAAAAGCGACTTTGCAGGATCACCCCTGCAATCCAGTAAAAAATAACGTCATAAAGTAGCGCTACAGTGGCGCCTTCGACGCCCTGGTGCCGGATATTGAAAGTAAATTCGTCATGCCCAACGCTTTTATTGAATAAGCTTGAAATATCGGCGATCCCAGTCCTGCGATATGAGATCCAGGGATTAACTAACGGAGAAGTTAGTTTTGATTCAAGATTGTGAACTAATGTGTTTAGTAATTAGGGAATTGATATCTAAACTTTGTTATTTACATATTACAAATTTTGGTTACAAAATGAGATATCTGCCTTTATCTTTATAATACATAGTCTAGATCTGTCTCCGCGTGAGGGATGCTAGCTATTTCCAGTACGACTCTCCAGAGACGACTGAATTATAAAGTGGCCAATTACAGCCGTGCTTCTATCCACCTGCTACATTCCCAAATACAAACATTAGATACCGGAAACTTGCAGCTGACCTCTGACATATGACCCCTGGCCCACAATAGCCGTGATGACCACTGAAGGGCCTGAGTTATAAGGGTGCAATTACTGAGGGATTTTTTTTGGGATGTCACTCGCAATTTAATGTGTAGGCATTTCAAATTAGTGACGTCATTGAGCTCACTTCCTTCTTTATTGTCCAAACTTGAGAAAATAGTTTCATTATTGTCTAGGGTGAAGCTGGCTGCACTCGACGAAGGCAGATAGATAATTATGATATGTAACCGCTTCAGAACTTTGAAGTCATATTTTTTGTTCGCTGTCGATCTTTTGAAGCATTTTTTTCATTAAAATAACACTCCAAATTTCTATGTCAAGTTGCAGGAGAATGGCAGGACCTTTTCGAGCACTTTTTGGTACACTTTCATATATTTAACTCAGCAGGAATCTCTCAATAAATCAATAAGCTCAGAAGCTTCTAGGATAACAAATGAAAATAAGATAAAAGAAGAAAGGATTAGGGAGGATATTCCAAAATTGAATTTACATTTTTATCCGGCTTTTTCTTCGTCAAATACAGGCAACTTCGCCCTAAAAAATAATGACGCTCATCCGGTCCTTGTAACAACAATTTTCATGACTTGAAGTGTTTTTGATGGAGAAAAAGCTTCAAGAAATATACGATTTTATACCATCTGCCTTCTTCTAGTACAGCTAACTTCACCCTGGACAATAATTACGATCGTCTGATTTTTGTAACACCAATTTTCAAGACTTGGAATGTTTTTTTATTAAACAACGAACAAATAATATTACTCCGAAGTTTTGAAGTCTATTTGCTTTCGTCTAGTGCAGCCAACTTCACCCTGGGTAATAATTACGGTCGTCTGATTCTTGTAGCAATAATTTTCCAGAATTGGAGAGTTTTTTTTATTGAGAAAATGTTAAAATGATCAAACAGCGAACAAATAATATAAATCCGAAGTTCTGAAGCCTATTTGCCTTCGTCGAGTGCAGCCAATTTCATCCTGGACAATAATGAGATCGATAGAACTACGAATGTTTTTTTTTTCTACGAAAAAAATGTTTTAAAAGATCAAACAGCGAACAAATAATATTACTTTGCAGTTCTGAAGTGATTACATAC
Source organism: Dromius quadrimaculatus (assembly GCA_963989225.1). Taxonomy (NCBI): domain Eukaryota; kingdom Metazoa; phylum Arthropoda; class Insecta; order Coleoptera; family Carabidae; genus Dromius; species Dromius quadrimaculatus. Next base: position 55,888,919 of record OZ022330.1, read on the forward strand.
AACAATTACCTATCTGCCTTTGTCGAATGCAGCTAGCTTCACCCTGGATATTAATGACGGTCCTCTGATCATTCTAACAACAATTTTCAAATTTAGAGTGTTATTATATAAAAAAAGTACTTCAAAAAATCCAACAACGAATGAATAACACTATTCCGAAGTTTTGAAGCTTATTTGCCTTCGTCGAGTGCAGCCAACTTCACCCTGAACAATAATGACAATCGAGCAGTCCTTGTACCAACAATTTTTTTATTTATATAATAGGGGTATTATGAACCTGATTTTTTGTCAGTTCGAGTTTTTTATGAATCTTTACGATTTAGACCCTACTAAACCCAAAAAATATGTTTTGAAAAACAGTCGATAACTTGAGAACGCGTACGAATCTTCGACTGAAATTTCATATTCAAGCTTTTTATTTAAAAACTAGTTTTGAGTTCGTAAATGAACTTTTTACAACCAGTGGTATTCAAACTTTATTGATGGAACTTTTCGGTTTATTGCGTTTATTTCATAAACGGTAGTATTTATCATGAAATATGAAATAACTAAAATTGTTCCTTAAACAATTTGGAACAATATTTACCTGAAACATTTTTCAAAATTACTAGCGGTTCATTTGTTATTTATAAAATTCGTTATATTTGTCGTAAAACATGCGAAGAAATAATATATTAAAAATAATAATGTGAAACTAGAATTATTATTACTCATATTTGGACATCACATGCAAACGTTCGTCAATTGTTTTTTTTTTTAATAATAAATAATTTGTATCGTATTTGGTATCAAATTAAAGCTCCTGCGGGAATAATTCTAGTAAAAGTGTCAAAAATTATATTTAAACGATTGTCAATTGTTTTTCTGCAAGTTATTTAAATGATGTCTAGTTTGATATCAATGGAAAATAAGCTTAGTAGAAATCTGAAATTTTTGTTTCATTTATGGCTAATTTCATGTATCCACCATCTGTCACTTTGATAATGACAGCTGTCACTTTGATAATAACAGCTGTCACTTTGATCATGACAGCTGTCACTTTGAAATATGCATTCAATGCAATATTAAATTAATGAAACTGGCCATAAAATTCACGGTCGGGGAAGTACTGTGTAATAATTTGATTGAGCCTCCAAATATATTAATTCATGTTGAATAATCCAGTGGAATAAAGTTTGCATGATCAAATTTAAAAGTCAATGAACACGACAAGAAAATTTTATTTAACAAGAACCAAAAATTTTGGCAATTAAAAATAAATATCCAGGATATGGAGACTGAAGGAGTCATTAAAATACTCTCAAATTAATAATGAAATAATAATCAGAATTTGGTCCTTCAAAATTGACGGTTGGTCAATTTAAACGTGGACAGAAACGAATATAAACAAATTTTCCCATAAAATTCGTATTTGTTGTGCAATTGTTTTGAAATTTGGTACACTTATGGTACATTTTAGGCCCAATCGATTGGTGTAATTGATTATTAAGTATCTGGAATATTTTATGAGATAATGAGGGCAAAACGAATTTTCTCGAAAACGTGAAGAGATATCACCACTTTTTAGTATTTTGCTCGTAAATAGCGCAATTTTTCAGGTATTGAACTGAAATTTGGTACATTAATTACTGGCTCTATACTTAATTGAATGCAGTAGGCTAAAATTTAATACTTCCCTTCAATTAAAAGTTACAGCCCTTCAAAAAAATTTTATTTAACTGCAGATTTTAGCTAATTCAGCAAATAAGAATTTAGAGACAGCGGTGTAGCGTAGTTGTTTAGTATTTAATAAAAAACTTCTTCCGTTATATCGTTTACCTAATATTCCCACAACTGCGGAACTGTGACTGAAGAATAAACTTTATGAGAATTTTAAATTACCCTGGACGCATTCGTCCTTCGTTGACGATTCTCTAAAGTTATTTTCGTGTCGTGAGAAGTCAAGTGTTAAATTTTGTGGTCCGTGCAAAAGAACAGACACAAGTAAAGCTAAGATAAGGGTGCTAGATCTTCCAGTTTTTTATTTACCAAAAGAGGGATGAATTTGGAAATTATTATTGTATTACTAAAGAATTGTCATTTTGTTTTATTTCACTCCCTCGTTTCCAGTGATGTTCATCTGTTTCATTTGGCCAGAATAACAAGTTTCCTCATTGCTCACATCCCCTGTGCAGTTTATTTCTTTCACCCCAACGAGCTACTGCAGAATGTGTTTTGTTTTTGTTGCTTCCCAACTGTCTTAAAGATGGACATACTATGTTGCAAACAATAAATTATCAAATTTGAAAGTTTTGTTCAAAATATATTGCTTTCGTTGCTGATAATAATCTCCCCAATGTTAACTGACACATTAGTTATGTTTCGTGTGTCATTTTTAACGCAATCAACTAACACGGAAAAAATAGATTACCCGAATGTTGGGTTATTTATAATTCTTTTCAACCCTATTGATCAACGACTTAATTATCAACGAAAACGCTTTAATTCTCCAAATTCCACCCTCTAAAATCAAGATTCAACCACAGCTCACAAGATATGTTCACTCTAAAGTAATTAAAGTTCATTCTGTCTACATGTGCACCAACAATTTGCGCCCAAACCTTCGTCTGTGCTTGAAGCTTCCTCTAAGGAATGCTTCTGTTATTATAATAGACATTAAGATGACGGTAACTTCATTATAGATGCAACGATAGTCTGATAGTTTGATTGCAGACACGGAGGAGTGTTAATAATAAATTTGATGGCACCAATTCTCAAATAAATCTCTAGTTTTTCATTTTGTGATTTTCCTTTGTCTGTTTTCATTGCTTTGTGGAGCACAGCTCTCCACCCGCTTTTAGATGTGATATTATACAACATCAATACTCGAAGCTTCTTTGTAAATTCGCTTCCATTCTCCAGTTCTTTACAAGAGTAATAAGAGGATTATTCATGGAAAAAAATGTTAAATCTTTGATTTGAGAAAGACAGGGTGTTATTATAGCCTCCATTAAACATTCATTATTCTTCTCTTTTGTATCCTTTAAAATGTTCAATTTCCCGGGAGTATTTCCTCTCCAAATCCGGGTTCCGGAGCTTGAAATAGATCAGGCATCCCAAATCAGACACGAAAGTGTCAGCTGGGATCCTGGAAACTGATTGCTACTGAAGCTGTCACTTAATAATTCTCCCAAACTGTGCAATTGGATTTTAAGCAGTGCACTTCAACATTTCTTTTAAAAAGTAACAATCAATCCCGTTTTGGGTAATATTGAATTAACGTAATAGGATTATTGCAGTTTTCATATTTCATTTGTTTGATTTGCAAAATGGAAATGTAATTTCACACGTTCGCTGCAGAAATCTAATTACAGTTATTGAATTATAATTAATTCATAATCCAATTTTGTGAATGATGTTTTATTTGACCATAATGTTATTTCACCCCAAAATTAATCTTTTCAAATATTAGTTGATTATTTAAATCACAAAAGTTGATAGTCCCAATTCAATTTATTATTGAATCAATGAATTTATCATTCCTGAACGCATTTATTTTTATCAAATTTTATTTTTATTTCAATTCAAGTTTAAGCAACGAAGGGAGCCAAGTTGATATGTGGATATCCTAAATTTTGTACACCATACTTTCCATAAGTAGTACTTCCTTAGAAATAACTATTTTGTCTTTGGAATACCGATATTTCCTGCGTCATAACTGGGGAATACCTGTATTTCCAATAAAATTCCTGTAATTCTTGCAAAACTCTTGTACCTACTTCCTATAAAATTTCTGTACTTCCTGTGAAATTCCTGTACTTCCTATGAAATACCTGTATTTTCCATAAAATGTCTGTACTTCCTATGGAATACTTTCTGTATTTCCTATGGTTAACCTCCTGTATTGCCTATGAAATATCTGTACTTTCTATGAAATGTCTGTACTTCCTATGGAATATCTTCTGTATTTCCTATGGAATACCCTGTATTTCCTATGAAATACCTGTACTTTCTATAAAACGTCTATACTTCCTATGGAATATCTTCTGTAATTCCTATAGAATAGCTCCTGTATTTCCTATGAAATACCTCCTGTATTTCCTATGGAATACATCTTGTTCCTGTACTTCCTATGGAATTCCTCCTGTATCAGTAATTCATATGGAATACCTCCTGTATTTTCTATGGAATATGTCCTGTACTTCCTATGGAATATCTTCTGTGATTCCAATGAGAAACCTCCTGTATTTCCTAGGGAATACATCCAGTTCCTGTACTTCCTATGGAATTCCTCATGTATTAGTATTTCCTATGGAACACTTCCTGTATTTCCTTTGGAATACACCCTGTTCTTTCTATTGAATACCTCCTGTACTTTCTATAGAATACCTCCTGTACTGCCTATTGAATACCCTCTGTATTTTCTATAAAATACCTCCTGTACTTCCTATTGAATACCTCCTGTACTTTCTATGGAATACCTCCTGTATTTCCTATGGAATACGTCCTTCACTTCCTATGGAATATCTTCTGTAATTCCTATGGAATACCTCCTGTATTTCCTATGAAATACCTCCTGTACTTCCTATGGAGTACATCCTGTTCCTGTACTTCCTATGGAATTCCTTCAGTATTAGTATTTCCTATGGAATATCTTCTGTATTTCCATTGGAATACACCCTGTACTTCCTATTGAATACCTCCTGTACTTTCTATAGAATACCTCCTGTACTGCCTATTGAATACCCTCTGTACTTTCTATAGAATACCTCCTGTACTTCCTATTGAATACCTGCTGTACTTTCTATGGAATACCTCCTGTATTTTCTATGGAATACGTCCTGTACTTTCTTTGGAATACCTCCTGTAGTTCCTATGGAATGCTTGTACTTCAGGTATACTTGCATTTCGTTTGGCATATCATAGCAATACTAACATTAAGTAAGGCACGATAATCAGACTTTCATCGTGTCATGTTTTTGAGATGAAAGAATGCCGAGAATTCAGGCATTATAGAGGAAATATATGTAGGTATTCTTAAAGTGTATTAGATGAAATACAAGCTCCTAGGAAAGGTGCAGCAGTTAGTACTTTCTTTGAAATACCCGGAATTCCCTAGGAATGCTTGTATTTCTTTTGGTATACCTGAAGAATACCTATATTTCCTCTGAAATACCTGTATTTCTCTGGAATAGCTGTATTTATTTGGAATATCTATTTCCTGTACAATAACTGTACTTTCTAGATAAATTTATGGATTACATAGACTATTCCATTCGTAGTATTTATAACAAGGTTAACAATGCTAAATCGCCATAGAAACGGTGCATATCAGTGGATATTTGGACGTGTGGAAATACCATCGGGTATTACACTAGTGGTCCAAGTGAGTATTTTACTCAAAGATGTAGATACCTCTAATTTGTGCTTTCTTCGTATTTAATGGAATATTTTTCTGAATATCTTCATCAATTTTATCTTCTGATCCATCACCAAACCTTTCTGAACTAGTTCCCATATCAAGACGCAATATATTTCTTTATTATTTGTCAAAGAAAATGCAATTCTAATTTTCCAGTTTGACAGAAGTTTGTTTACTCGTTCCTATGAAAATTACGTGAGTTGTTACTAAATTCATAGAAAACTAATTTGAAAAAATGGTTTGACTCCTGGAATAGTCCTCCATATACCATAAGTAGTTGAAGTATTATAGACTATTTTTGTGGGGCAATCACTCATGTTTATTGTGCTTGTGAATACCACTCGTGCTGCACACTCGTGGTATTCAAACGCAAGCACAATAAACATTCGTGATAGCATCACAAAAATAATCGATAATACTTCAACTACTTATGGTATAATAAATGAGTATTTCCTGCGGACTACTTCTGGAATACCCGTATTACCTTAAGAATTCTTGTACTTCCTGTAGAATACTTGTATTTCCTCTTAAATAATTGTGCTCTCCCGAAATACTCTTATTTCCTTTGGGTAACCTGTGTTGTCCGCGAAATACCTGTACTTTCTATGAAATACCTGTACTTCCTATGAAATACCTGTACTTCCTATGAAATACCTGTACTTTCTGAGAAATGCCTGTACTTTCTGAGGCAGTGACTACTAAACTTTGTCAAATCGCGACGCCTTTCTTTCGCCAAATTTTTTTCGTGATGTATTACCTCAAGTTCTTCCTATGAAACACCTATACTTCTCTCGAAATAATTGTATTTATTTGGAATACCTGTAATTCTACTTTTCTAGTACAATTACTGTCTTTTCTAAAAAAAAATTGTGATTACATTCAAGTATTTCCTGCGGAATGCTTCTGGAATACCTGTACTTCTTGTAGAATACCTGTACTTCCTGTAGAATACCTGTATTTCATCATAAACAACAATGTTCTTTCGAAATACTTCAGTTTCCTCTGAATTATCTGTGTTCTCCTGAAATACCTGTACTTCTTATGAAATACCTGCACTTTCTATGAAATACCTGCACTTTCAATTAACCTGTATCTATACTTCTTGAGAACTACCTGTACTTTCTAGGGCAATGACTACCAAACTTTATCGAATCGCGGCGTCTTTTTTATTGAGTCAAGATTTTCCTGCGGTGTCCTACCTCAAGTATTTCCTATGAAATACTTTTAGTTCCTATGAAATACTTGTACTTCCTATAAAATATCTGTACTTCCTATAAAATGCCTATACTTCCTAAGATACCTATACTTTCTAGGGCAGCGATTAACAAACTTAATCGAATCGTGGTGCCTTTTTTGAGTCAAGATTTTCCTGTAATGCTCTACCTTGAGTACTTTCTATGAAATACCTGAACTTTTTGTTAAATATCTGCAATTCCTAAAAAATACCTAGATTCTTTAGAGCTGTCGAATTACGGCGCCTTTCTTGAGTCAGACTTTTTTACGATGCCTTACCCTAAGTACTTCCTATGTAATATCTGTATTTTCTATCAAATACCTGAACTTCCTATAAAATACCTGTACTTTCTAGGACAGTGATTACCAAACTTTGTCGAATCGTGGCGCCTTTTTAGAGCCAGATTTTCCTGCGGTGCCCTATCTCAAGTAAAAACTTCGTCGAAATGCGACCTCCTTTTTGAGTCAAGATTTTCTGCGTACTTAAATACGTACCTTCAATAAAATATATGTACTTCCTATATAAAATACCTGTACTTTCTATAAAAATATATTTACTTAAGAAATATCTGTACTTTTTAGGATAGTGGCCACCAAACTTTGTCGAACTGTTGTGCCTTTTTCAAGGCAAATTTTTCTGCATTATCCTACCTGAAGTATTTTCTATGAAATATCTGTACTTCGTATCAAATACCTGTACTTTCTATAACCTACCTGTACTTCCCATGAAATATTTGTACTTTTTATGAAATACCTGCACTTTTAAGGCAGTGGCTACCAAAATTTATCGAATTACGAAGCTTTTTTTGAGTCTCTATTTTCCTGAGTTGCCCTACCTCAAGTATTTCCTGTGAAATACCTGCACTACCTAAGAAACACCTGTACTTTCTGAATTTGTGACTACCAGACTTTGTCGAAACAGGGCGCCTTTTTTAATCAAGATTTATCTGCGGTACCCTACCTTAAGTACTTTCTATGAAATACTTGTAGTTCCTAAGATATATTTGTATCTCCTATAAAATACCTGTACTTCCCATAAAATACCTGTACTTCCTATAAAATACCTGTACTTCCTAAGATACCTGCACTTTCTAGGACAGCGATTACCAAACTTAATCGAATTGTGCTGTCTTTTTTTAGTCAAGATTTTCCTGCGATGCTCTACCTTGAGTACTTTTTTTATGAAATACCTGTATATCCTATGAAGTATCTGTACTATCTATGAAATACCTGTACTTCCTAAGAAATACCTATTCTTTTTAGGGCAGTAACTACCAAACCCAATCGAATCATGCCGCCTTTTTTAAGTCAAAATTTTCCTACGGTAAGTGCCTATACTTCCTACGAAATTGCGTATGAATATTTCCTGCGGAATTATTCTGGGATACCTGAATTGCCTAAACAATTTCCGAAGTACTTTCATTTTCTTTGAAATACCTGTACTTCTTAAGAACCACCTGTACTTTCTGAGGTAGTCGAATCGTGGCGCCTTTTTTAAGTCAAGATATTCCTGCGGTGCTTCTGGAATACATGAATTTTCTTCGGAATACTCTAGTTATTTTTTGAAAAACATTTGTACTTACTGTGAAATAACTGTACTTCCTATAATATATCTGTACTTCCTATGAAATACCTGTACTTCCAAGGAAATACCTATATTTTCTAGGATAATAACTACCAAACTTTGTCTATACGTGGCGCCCTTTTTAGTCAAGATTTTCCTGCAGTGCCTTACCTCAAGTTCTTCCTATGAAATAATAGTACTTCGAATGCAATATCTGTACTTTCTAGGGCAATCACTCGCGCCTCCTTTTTCTGCGGTATCCTACTTTAAGTACTTCCTATGAAATACCTGTACTTTGTCGAATCGTGGCACCTTTTCTGAGTCAAGATTTTTTTGCAGTGCCTCATCTTAAGTATTTTCTCTGGAATACATGTACTCTTTAGAGCATAGGTAACTAAGTTTTGTCGAATCATAGCGCCTTTTTTTGAATCAGATTTTTCTGCGGTGCCCTACCTCAAGTAAAAATATGAATTATTTGTCATTAATTTAATTAACCTGTACTTTCTATGATAGTAATAACCAAACTTTTTCGTATCCAGATTTTCCTGGGGTGCTCTACTTCAAGTACTTCCTATGAAATACCTGTACTTCTTGTTAAATACCTGTACTTCCTATGAAATACTTGTATTTTTTATGAAATACTAGTACTTCCCAAGAAATATCTGTACTTTTTTGGGCAGTGTCTACCAATCTTTATCGAATTGTGACGCCTTTTTTGAGTCAAGATTTTTCTACGGTGTCTTTCCTTAAAATATGAATGAAATGAAATACCTATACTTCCTATGAAGTACCTGTACTGTCTATGCTCTATGGAATACCTGTACTTCCCACAAAATACCTGTACGTTCCAAGGTAGGGACTACCAAGTATTGTCGAATCTTGGTGCCTTTTTTCAGCCAAAACGAGGCTTCAATCAGCCACTAGTTAATAAGTTACTGAAAACAAGAAAATATAACTTCATTCTTATCAATTTCAAATGTTTCTCCATAAAATCTTGTTGGCAGATGCCCAATTATTTTTTATCTCCCTAAAAAACTTCAATCTCTGTCCAATAGCACAGTAATTACCACTACAAAGAAACAAACTTCAGGAGTTTTCAGCAGGAAAATCAATTTTTACGGTTGGTATATATGTTAGCGGGTCCTTGAACAACGTTTTCAGCGCTTGTGAACCCCGCGGCGACCTTGCCAACTACTCGAGAGCAGTTGAGAACTCTTGGCTTTAGCTGACTGCAGGAATGAAAGAAAAAAGAATATTCCTGAAGAGTGTATTGTCATACAAGAGGAATAGAAATAAGGGATCATTATAGTGGATTTTTTATCCATAAACGAACACAGTGGACGCGACTTCCTTATAAACCACACAGTTGGATCATTCGTGTGAATTCGGACGAACATTTATTATTAATTTTTCAATTATTCTTTGCGTTAAAATCTCCCGGAAAATCCAATTGCACTAAAATGCCTGTAATTAGTGAAAAGTATGAGGGTTGAAAGAATGAACTGAAGGAAACAATAATATTCGCCCCTAAAACAAAGAGGGTGTATCAGAAAAGCACCTGAGGTAATATTTTAAGTAAACAATAGCAACTCTTCATATTTGTTTAATTAAGTTTTTTTAAACTTTAATTATCCCTCAAAAACTGTCCTCCTCATTCTTTCTCCATTCAATTACCTCACCCCTTTTACTGCAGAAAATCGTGGAAACCACACTAACTGCTTTAGTTGCCGAAATTGTCAAGTTTTACTCCACAAATCGGCAAAGTTCTACATGGCAAATTTTCGGGTGAAAACTTGTTTGGTAAATTGAAAATTGGATTGCCGTATCGTCATAAATCAATGGGGCGAGTAAACAATTTATCTTGAAGACATCCAATGTAAAAAAATGTAAGATATGATAAAAATACCAACTAAGTTCATGACACGGAACTAAAGTCACTAAAATAATGAGTTTTGTCGCCGGTGAAGTAAGACAAAATAAATGTCGTTGTATGCAGATCATAAAACATAATCCAGAAGATATATGAACCTAAATCTGTATTACTTTGGGCCATTTAGCACAAAATCATTTTTATCATCGCTTGTTAGAAGCAGAATTATTTTTTATGCCTTTTGTTTGATGTGAGAATTTTCGTTTCCGTCTTCAATTTGTTATTCAACTTTATTTTGACTCCTCTCTCTAATTTTAAGTACTGAGTAAGTTATTTATGCTTGAGAATTCATTAATACGTCAATTATTTTGAATCACCCGCGTTAAAAATAATTTCAGCCTCCCACTGATTTCTTCATTGAAATGCAATTTCAGCCAACGAGTTGTTTCAGTTTTTTGTGTGGGATTTGGACCGCTGCATTTTGTGATTGATGGACGAATTAATGTCTGCTTTGAAGAAGAATGATTTGTTACCGGTTAATTAAATTGTACTGCAGTGAGGCATGCGCAGGAAAAATTTGCACTAACTTCTATTCAAAAAGCATCTGAAATCCTAATAAAAAGTCACAAAAACTAGTTGGCGGCTGTCCTGCTCCAAGCTGTATATGTTTTGTGTTGGCACACCCCTGAGAATGGCTTACTATGCATTATGTATGACGTGAGCATCCCTTTACTTCAAATACTAAAACTATAGTCACTAAGCGTGCGCTGGATGTTTTAAACAAAAGAGAAAATGAAAAACCCTGGATAATTCTCGAGGTTAATAACCTCTTTTCCAAAAACGCCACCAACTTTACATTTAAGCAACGCGGGTTGCAGTTTATCCTAAAATAAAATGTTTGTTCTTATCAGTCGAAATGTGGTCCTTGTTTTCGTCCTTCGGGCTCCTCAGCTCACATGGGATCACAGCTTTCAACTTCAGGATCGATTTAGCTCAAGTGACAACACTGTGAAAAATGTTTCCTAAATTTAATAAATGGATTTACGTGCCACTGTCACAATTTCACAGCAAAACACCAAATAAACATCAACAAGGATCAAATTACGTCAAGTTATTGTTTTGATTAATTTCGACCAACTTTTCTATCTTTTCTTGATTTTTTTTCTGGTTGTTACTTCCTTGGAGGTACTAACAATTGCTTGATTTTTTTCGAAAATGGATGAATCCTCAAGTTTTGGAAATTTTAAAGTTTCCTCTTTCAGGACATGTAAGTTAATCCGACTCCAAGTTCATCGCACTCCCTACCGCACCCCTGAAAAAAAAAATGTTTTTGATGTCAAAAAAGTCAAACTTTGACAGCTTGTACTGGGTGCAAAAAAAAATCGCAGACCAATTCACGACCCAGGAAATCAATTTCATTCATTTTCCTTTGAATTGCGCAAAAAATCGAGTGTCTGCGACGATTTGGCGCAAAGTTATGAACGAAAGAGAAGTCTTCAAAATTTCCAAAACTCAGCCATTTTCGATCAAATTGAAATTCAATTAAAAGTTGTTTTTTGTATAATTTTATAGCAAAATTCGTTTAACATCACAAAAATCTGTCTCCAGTATATTTTTGCTACATCCTTTCTAAGTCAGCATTCTTAGTTTAAAATTTTTTGGACCGCTGGTTTATATCCTTGAATCAACACCCACAATTTCAAATTTTTTTGAATGCTGGTTTAGTCATGAAATAATTTTGAGTTTTGAACACTATAATCATGTGCAGGATACAAGGACGCCATTCTATCTTCAGTATATTATTTTTACATCCTTCCTGGGCCCACACTCACAATTTCAAATATTTTGAAACGCTGGTTTAGGCAGGAAAAGTATTTTATCGTAAAAGGACCAATATGATTATTATATCTATTGATATTTTGAGTTCTGAACACTCTAATTGTGTGAAGGATACAAGGACACCATTCTGTTTTCAGTATATTATTTTTACATCCTTCCTGAGTCCACACTCACAATTTCAAATTTTTTGGAACGCTGGTTTAGGCAGGAAAAGATATTTTATCGTAAAAGGACCAATAAGATTATTATATCTATTGTGATTTTAAGTTTTGAACACTATAATCATGTGCAGGATACAAGGACGCCATTCTGTCTTCAGTATATTATTTTTACATCCTTCCTGAGTCCACACTCACAACTTCAAATTTTTTTAAACGCTGGTTTAAGCAGGAAAAAATATTTTATCGTAAAAGGACCAATAAGATTATTATATCTATTGTGATTTTAAGTTTTAAACACTATAATCGTGTGCAGGATACAAGGACGCCATTCTGTCTTCAGTATATTATTTTTACATCCTTCCTGAGTCAGCACTCACAATTTCAAATTTTTTGAAACACTGATTCAGGCAGGAAAAAATATTTCATCATAAAAGGACCAATAAGATTAATATATCTATTGTGATTTTAAGTTTTGAACATTATAATTGTGTGCAGGATACTAGGACGCCATTCTGTCTTCAGTATATTATTTTTACATCCTTCCTGAGTCCACACTCACAATTCCAAATTTTTTGAATTGCTGGCTTAGGCAGGAAAAAATATTTTGTCGTAAAAGGACCAATAAGATTATTATATCTATTGTGATTTTAAGTTTTGAACACTATAAACGTGTGCAGGATACAAGGACGCCATTCTACCTTCAGTATATTATTTTTACATCCTTCCTGAGTCCACACTCACAATTTCAAATTTTTTGAAACGCTGGTATAAGCAGAAAAAAATATTTTATCGTAAAAGGTCCAATAAGATTATTATATCTATTGTGATTTTGAGTTTTGAACACTATAATCGTGTGCAGGATACAAGGACGCCATTCTGTCTTCAGTATATTATTTTTACATCCTTCCTGAGTCCACACTCACAATTTCAAATTTTTTGAAACGCTGGTTTAAGCAGGAAAAAAAATTTTATCGTAAAAGGACCAATAAGATTATTATATCTATCGTGATTTTGAGTTTTATACACTGTAATCGTGTGCAGGATACAAGGACGCCATTCTGTTTTCAGTATATTATTTTTACATCCTTCCTAAGTCCACACTCACAATATCAAATTTTTTGAAACGCTGGTATAAGCAGGAAAAAATATTTTATCGTAAAAGGACCAATAAGATTATTATATCTATTGTGATTTTGAGTTTTGAACACTATAATCGTGTGCAGGGTACAAGGACGTCATTCTGTCTTCAGTATATTATTTTTACATCCTTCCTGAGTCCACATTCACAATTTCAAATTTTTTGAAACGCTGGTTTAAGCAGGAAAAAATATTTTATCGTAAAAGGACCAATAAGATTATTATATCTATTGTGATTTTAAGTTTTGAACACTATAATCGTGTGCAAGATACAAGGACGCCATTTTTTCTCCAGTATATTATTTTTACATCCTTCCTGAATCCACACTCACATTTTCAATTTTTTTAAAACGCTGGTTTAGGCAGGAAAAATTATTTTATCGTAAAAGGACCAATATGATTATTATATCTATTGTGATTTTAAGTTTGAAACACTATAATTGTGTGCAGGATACAAGGACATCATTCTGTTTTCAGTATATTATTTTTACATCCTTCCTGAGTCTACACTCACAATTTCAAATTTTTTGAAACGCTGGTTTAGGCAGGAAAGAATATTTTTTCGTAAAAGGACCAATAAGATTATTATATCTATTGTGATTTTAAGTTTTGAACACTATAATCGTATGTAGGATACAAGGCTGCCATTTTGTCTTCAGTATATTATTTTTACATCCTTCTTGAGTCGACACTCACAGTTTCAAATTGTTTTAAACGCTGGTTTAGGCAGGAGAAAATATTTTATCGTAAAAGGACCAATAAGATTATTATATCTATTGTAATTTTAAGTTTTGAACACTATAATCGTGTGCAAGATACAAGGACGCTATTTTGTCTTCAGTATATCATTTTTACATCCTTCCTGAATCCACACTCACATTTTCAAATTTTTCAAAACGCTGGTTTAGGCAGGAAAAATTATTTTATCGTGAAAGGACCAATATGATTATATATCTATTGGGATTTTAAGTTTTGAACACTATAATTGTGTGCAGGATACAAGGTCATCATTCTGATTCCAGTATATTATTTGAACATCCTTTCTGAGTCCACATTCACAATTTCAAATTTTTTGAAACACTGGTTCAGGCAGGAAAAAATATTTCATCGTAAAAGAACCAATAAGATTATTATATCTATTGTGATTTTGAGTTTTGAACACTTTAATCGTGTGCAGGGTACAAGGACGCCATTCTGTCTTCAGTATATTATTTTTATATCTTTCCTGAGTCCACACTCACAATTTCAAATTTTTTGAAACGCTGGTCTAGTCAGGGAATAATAATTCATCGTGAAAGGACCAATAAGATTGTAATTTTGAGTTTAGCACACTATAATTGTATGAAAATAACAATTGCATCTTTAGTATATCAATTATATATCCTTTTTGAGTCAGCACACTATAATTTTTAATTTAAACACTCTAATTGTGTAGAGGATTATGAGGACGTCATTCTGCCTTCAGTATATTACTTTTATATCCTTCCTGAGTCAGCACTTTCAGTTCCAAATTTTTTGGAACGCTGATTTAGTCAGGGATTAAAAAAAGTCATTATTCAATGAATAAAAAGGAAATAAAAGTTTTTTTCCTCGATTTAACACTAAAACAAACACTATACAATTTATTTCCCACTCACTACTATAACCACAAAGCCGCCAATATTTATTTTCAACAACTTATTTATTTATTACACTGATGACTCACTGGATATTCACTGCTTGATATTCACTATTTCACTACTCTCAGTCAGGTCGTTTGCTCACATATATATACAGACGTCCATTTCTGAAAATGTTCTACCTCATTCGAGAGCACGTTATTAGAACTTTCAACCATGGGGGGCGGGGCGGCGCGATACAAATATTTTTTTTTAAATTTGGTTCAATAAGGAATTAATTATCTTAAGAGGACAAATAGTTTTGTAACGAATCATTGCTTGAAATCAGTTGGATTCTTTCTACAATCAGTTGAGTATCGGGCTCCAATATAATTAAACTCAATTTTAAGCCATGTCATGGGCTTTATCCATCATTTTCGTTTTGATAACTTTTTCCGAAAGCTCAAAACTAGATTTATAATTTTAATGTTAATTTTTGTTCTAAAATTCAGTTTCAAATCAAATTTCACTTGCTTCAATAATGAAATTAGTTTGCTTCTCTGTAGTTTCAAACTGAGCTTCTAGCGCGGCAAGAAGTGTAACCGAAGTGTTTCTAATTTATAATTTCAGTTGGAATAATTGCCAGAGCGACAGGATTTAATTATTTACTGATCTAATGGACCATGAATATCGCTTCAAATTTAATTTGATGCTCACTTTGATACACCCTGATAAGAGAATTTAACTGAAGATACGAGAATATTTGAATAAATGCATTTCCTTTGGTCGTTGCACAATGAGATAATAACATAGGCTCCTAATAAATTAGAGAGTATTACCATTAAGGCAATTTAGAAAATCAGACGCGTCATTTATCAAGTTAGTATAATCACCCGGCTAAAATAGAATGTCTAATGTAGAAATTTGGAATTATTATAGATTTTTCAGGTTTTATTCAAATATTATCATGAAATTTAGTCGTCCTTGAAATAAATCAATCGGATCTCAAGGCTGAACATAAAAACTGCGGCTTATTCGGCCGTGTAAAATGTAAATGTTTCAGTTTCAACTTCAGAGACGATAATAAAAGTCATTCAAGTTTTTTTACATACTTGGCAGCGGTTTGTAGCGTCTACAGTATGCGGAAATTAAAAAAAAAAAAAAGTTAGGATTTCAAATTATTTTATGCATAAAATTAGAATGATTATTAATTTCCATATTTTTCTTCCAGATTTTCATAGAGCGTGCTTCCATTATTTCTTTCGTAGAGTCATGGATAGATCTTGGTAAGTAAAAATAATTGTGTTACATCATAGAGTAATTTCACTTCATTTTCAACAATTTAAAATGCTAAAAAACTTCTTGGCAGAGCCAGAAAATATGCGACGATTTTTTCACATAATTTCAAAGCAAAAGACAACAAACTAACCGCTGGTATTTTTTTGTGGGCGTTCAGACATTAATAATAAATAAATATATAACAAATAAGTGTTATAGAATAATAGTATTTATGGGTCAGTTTGTTCAGAAAACGATGTTTGTATGAATTGAGTTCGATGAAATCATAAAACATAATGACAACTGACATTTGAGTTTATGGTATCAATTTAAAGTTTATGAGTTCGTTGCTGTTTGATTTACATGCTCAGAAATCTCGCCTCCATATTTGGAGAGTTCTAAAAAAAATAAGTAAATAAATAAAATATCAACCACGAAAGTGGTACATTGCATTGTAAGTTTAAGATGCATGTATTTGTGTCAGTGCGTTAACGCTTCTGTGTGTATGTACATTCCTTATTGTCTGCATAAACATTGGCCACCTTCCAAAAGACACTGTATCGCGAGTTGAGTGCCTACCATTTATCTGTCGTTCGATTGCGAGAGATAATAAAAATTATTTCACACTGCATATTCATTTAATTTTTATTTCCAACGCTAATTAGCAACATTAAGTGCCTTTTTGTTGAGTTCCCAACTACCAGCTAAAAAAGAATAGCGAATGAAAATGCAGGATAATGCAGAAACAAGTGCTGTAAATCCGGTGGGCGCCTCCACCATTTGTACCATTCGTGAGAGGAATTTTAACAAGCTGCTCATATCCATTTTCAGTGAAATAACTGGGTATCCATAGGGTTTACAGGAAAATAAAATAAATTAACTTGATTTCCTGCGTCGTGAATTGACTCCACGTTTTTTTTTGCATCCGGCACAAGTTGTCAAAGTTTGACATTTTGACATCAACATTTTTTTTCTCAGGGGTGTGGTAGGGAGTGCGGTGAATTTAACATCGGATTAACTCACATGTCCTGAAAGAGAAAACTTCAAACTTTCCAAAACTCAAAGATTCATCCATTTTCCATCAAAATCAGCCGAATTATGGCGATTTGAAAAATTTAAATTGAATTTTTGAATAATTTTATAGTAAAACTCGTTTGACATCACAAAAATCTGTCTCCAGTATATTTTTGCTACATCCTTCCTGAGTCAGCACTCTTAATTTCAAATTTTTTGAAACGCTGACTTAGTCTGGATTTATTAATTAATTTCAAGAGAGCAAATAGGTTTATTATATTTATTGTGATTTTGAGTTTTGCACATTATAATTGTGTGACGAAAACTAGGACGTTATTCCATCTTTAGTATATTAATTATACATCTTTTTTGAGTCAGCACACTTAGTTCAACATTTTTGGGAACGCTGGTTTAATCAGGAATTATTTATTTATCTCAAGGGAACACATAAGATTATTGTATCAGGTAGTTTTAAATTTAAACACTCTAATTGTATGAAGGATAATGAGGACGTCATTCTATATCCTTCCTGAGTCAGCACTTTCAATTTCAAATTCTTGGAACGCTGGTTTAGTCAGGAATTGTTCAATTATTCCCAGAGGACAGATAGGATTATTATATCTACTGTGACTTAAGGTTTTGTACATTATAATTGTGCGAACGGAAACAAGGATGTCATTTTGTTTTTAGGATATTATTTTATATCCTTTTTGAGTCAACATTCACAATTTCAAATTTTTTGAAACGCTGGTTTTGTCAGGAAATAATAATTTATCGTGAAAGGACCAATAAAATTGTGATTTTGAGTTTTGAACACTATAATTGTGTGCAGGATACAAGGACGCCATTCTGTTTTCAGTATATTATTTTTACATCCTTCCTGAGTCAGCACTCTCAATTAAAAAATTTTTGGAACGCTGGTTTAGTCAGGATTCATTAATTAACATTAAGAGGGCAAATAGGATTATTATATTTATTGTAATTTTGTGTTTGGCACACTATAATTGTGTGGAAAAATCAGGGACATCATTCTATCGTCAGTATATTAATCATACATCCTTTTTGAGTCAGCACACTAATTTAAAATTTTTTTGGAACGCTGGCTTAGTCAGAAATTATTGATTTGTTTTAAGGGAACACATAGGATTATTGTATCAGGTAATTTTAAATTTAAACACTCTAACTGTGTGAAGGATTATGAGGACGTAATTCCATATCCTTCCTGAGTCAGCATTTTCAGTTTCAAATTTTTTGGAACGTTGGTTTAGTCAGGAATTGGTGAATTATTTCCTGAGAACAGATAGGATTATTATATATACTGTGACTTTAGGTTTTGCACACTATAATTGTGCAAACGGAAACGAGAACGTCATTTTGTCTTTAGGATATTATTTTTATATCCTTTTTGAGTCAACACTCAAAATTTCAAATTTTTTGAAAGGCTGGTCTAGTCAAGAAGTGATAATTTATCGTGAAAGGACCAATAAGATTGTAATTTTGAGTATTGAACACTATAATTGTGTGCAGGATACAAGTACGCCATTCTCTCTTCAATATATTATTTTTACATCCTTCCTGAGTCAGCACTCACTGTTTCAAATTTTTTGAATCGCTGTTTCAATCAGAAATTGATAATTTATTGCAAGAGGGCAAATATCTGTTGTAATATTAAGTTTTGAACGCTTTAATTGTGTGAAAGAAAATGAGAACGTTATTCTGTCTTCAGTATATTAGTAATACATCCTTCCTCAGTCAGCACTCTTAATTTCAAATTTTTTGGAACGCTGGTTTAGTCAGGATTTATTAATTAACTTCAAGAGAGCAAATAGGATTATTATATTTATTGTAATTTTGAGTTTGGCACACTATAATTGTGTGGAAAAAACAGGGACATCATTCAATCGTCAGTATATTAATCATACAGCCTTTTTGAGTCAGCACACTAAGTTAAAATTTTTTGGAGCGCTGGTTTAGTCAGGAATTATCAATTTATTTCAAGGGAACACATAGGATTATTGTATCAGGTAATTTTAAATTTAAACACTCTAATTGTGTGGAGGATTATGAGGACGTCATTCCACATTCTTCCTGAGTCAGCACTTTCAGTTTCAAATTTTTTGGAACGCTGGCTTAGTCAGGAATTGGTGAATCATTCCCTGAGAACAAATAGGATTATTATATCTACTGAGGTTTTAGGTTTAACACACTATTATTGTGCGAACGGAAACGATGCCGTCATTTTGTCCTTAGGATATTATTTTTATATCCTTCTTGAGTCAATTTCAAATTTCTTGAAACGCTGGTTTAGTCAGGATATAATAATTTATCGTTGAAGGACCAATAAGATTGTAATTTTGAGTTTTGCACACTATAATTGTGTGCAGGATACAAGGACGCCATTCTGTCTTCAGTATATGATTTTAACATCCTTCCTGAGTCAGCACTTATAGTTTCAAATTTTTTGAGCCGCTGTTTCAATTACAAATTGATAATTTATTGCAAGATAGCAAGTATCTGTTGTAATTTTAAGTTTTGAACGCTTTAATTGTGTAAAAAAAACGATAACGTCATTCTGTCTTCAGTATATTAATTATACATCCTTCCTCAGTCAGCACTCCTAATTCAAAGTTTTTTGGAACGCTGGTTTAGTCAGTATTTATTAATTAAGTACAAGAGAGCAAATAAGATTATTATATTTATTGTGATTTTGAGTTTTGCAAACTATAATTGTGTGACAAAAACAGGGACGTTATTCCATCTTCAGTATATTAATTATACATCCTTTTTGAGTCAGCACACTAAGTTCAAAATTTTTTGGAACACTGGTTTAGTCAGAATTTATTAATTTATTTCAAGGGAACACATAGGATTATTGTATCAGCTAACTTTAAATTTAAACACTAATTGTGTGGAGGATTATGAGGACGTCATTCTATATCTTTCCTGAGTCAGCATATCCAGTTTCAAATTTTTTGGAATGCTGGTTTAGTCAGGAATTGATCAATTATTCCCTGAGAACAGATAGGATTATTATATATACTGTGACTTTAGATTTTGCATACTATAATTGTGCAAACGGAAACGAGGACGGCATTTCGTCTTTAGGATATTATTTTTATATCCTTTTTGAGTCAACACTCACAATTTCAAATTTTTTGAAACGCTGGTTTAGTCAGAAAATAATAATTTATAGTGAAAGGATCAATAAGATTGTGATTCTGAGTTTTGGACACTATAATTGTGTGCAGGATACAACGTCATTCTATCTTCAGTATATTATTTTTACATCCTTCCTGAGTCAGATCTCACAGTTCCAAATTTGTTGGATCGCTGTTTCAATTAGAAATTGATAATTTATTGCGAAAGGGCAAGTATCTATTGTAATATTAGGTTTTGAACGCTTTAATTGTGTGAAAGAAAACGAGAACGTCATTCTGTCTTTAGTATATTAATTATATATCCTCCCTCAGTCCGCACTCTCAATTTCAAATTTTTTGGAACGCTGGTTTAGTCAGGATTTATTAATGAACTTCAAGAGAGCAAATAGGATTATTATATTTATTGTGATTTTAAGTTTTGCACACTATAATTGTGTGACAAAAACAAAAAATCTTTAGTATATTAATTATACATCCTTTTTGAGTCAGCACACTTAGTTCAAAATTTTTGGGAACGCTGGTTTAGTCAGGAATTATTTATTTATCTCAAGGGAACACATAGGATTATTGTATCAGGTAATTTTAAATTTAAACACTCTAATTGTGTGGAGGATTATGAGGACGTCATTCTATATCCTTCCTAAGTTAACACTTTCAGTTTCAAATTTTTTGGAACGCTGGCTTAGTCAGAAATTGTTCAATTATTCCCAGAAGACTGACAGGATTATCAAATCTACTGTGACTTCAGGTTTTGCACACTATAATTGTGCGAACGGAAATGAGGACGTCATTTTGTCTTTAGGATATTATTTTTATATCCTTTTTGAGTCAACATTCACAATTTCAATTTTTTTGAAACGCTGGTTCAGTCAGGAAATAATAATTTATCGTGGAAGGACCAATAAAATTGTGATTTTGAGCTTTGAACACTATAATTGTGTGCAGGATACAAGGACGCCATTCTGTCTTCAGTATATTATTTTTACATCCTTCCTGAATCAGCACTCACAGTTTCAAATTCTTTGGATCGCTGTTTCAATCAGAAATTGATAATTTATTGCAAGAGGGCAAGTATCTGTTGTAATATTAAGTTTTGAACGCTTTAATTGTGTGAAAGAAAACGAGAACGTCATTCTGTCTTCAGTATATTAGTTATACATCCTTCCTCAGTCAGCACTCTTAATTTCAAATTTTTTGGAACGCTGGTTTAGTCAGAATTTATCAATAAACTTCAAGACGGCAAATAGGATTATTATATTAATTGTGATGTTGAGTTTTGCACACTATAATTGTGTGAAAAAACAGGTATGTCATTCCATTTTTAGTATATAAATTATACATACTTTTTGAGTCAGCACACTTAGTTGAAAATTTTTTGGAACGCTGGTTTAATCAGAAATTATTAATTTATTGCCTGGGAACACATAGGATTATTGTTTCAGGTAATTTTGAGTTTAAACACTCTAATTGTGTGAAGGATTATGAGGATGTCATGTCAAACTCGAAGATTTATCAAATTATTTAGTTATTTAATTACGGCGGTTTGAAAAATCGAAAAGCTACCGACTTAACTTTTATGTACTGCGGGTTGCGGTCAAGTACATAAAAATCAAAATTATTGTATAAGATTACTTGACGATTGTAAATATTGTCAATGTTTCAAATTATCCATCATAAGCGTGCATTTTTTTTTTGTGGGGCACATCAAATATTTATTCTGCAATATTATTTGATTATTTTTAAAATGAAGTGGCGCCATAAATGTTACTATGTTTCGTAGTAATTTTAATGGTCTATAAAACTATTTATTTCCCGTTTGTTTCCATTAGATTATATTCTTAGTGTACATTTATATTTTACACACATTTAATTTTCGTAATCTCTTTTATTCATAAAATAACACAATAAAAAAAATAATAGAAAAAAAATAGAATAGCTATTTTCAAATTCTTTAAGCCTTTAAGAATATTTTTATTATGTCAACAAAAACAAATAAAAGATGAAATTCTCATCGTCCTCTCAAGCAATCGATGCTCAATTCTTTTTCCTTTTACTATAAATAAACATACCGGATAAATGTTTGAGTACTTCTAGCAAATACGTAAGATGTGTTGACATTTTGAGCATACGTCATTTCTTGAAGCACTTACCTCCTTTACACAAAAACGACGAGAGTAAAAAGGTGACTGAGTGCTGACGGTGAGTAGATACAAAAATGATTTATTATAAAAAGCACATTTCACGGAAATTTATTTTAAATATAACGCCCAGAAAGCTCAAGACTTGTACTCATGATCACCCAGGCAGTTATTTTTAATTAAAATTATTAATTGCAATTTTAGCATAACTTTATTAGTGTGCCTCAAATATTTTGCCGCGAAATTTTATAATTACTTCATCCCAACATCCTCGTTTCTCTCGTCAGTCATTTTTTCCTATTATAACGAAATTAAAACTCTTCCTTACTCACTTACTGTCTTTCTAACTGTCACTCATTCGACTCAGTTTTTCAGAAATTTCCATTCGGCCTGACGTCATCAGTCCTTGACACATATCATTCAGTTGCGTTGTCTACTTTTTAGGGGTACTGTTCGTTACACTACACTATTTGTAGTCCGGGGGAGATAAATTTAATGTGTAAGGGGTGCCTTTATTTGGGCTGGCAGCTTATTATTTAGACTGTTCTTTGGCCTCAGGTGTGCAGTGTACCGTCCACAGTGACAAAACGGCGCCTGAAATCCAGTAGACCCGCTGAAACAGCTGCCAACCGTCCTTGAAAAACGTTACACGGTTTCGTTTCGTCTTTACCTTTTGATGCACTTTTTGTTGGTAACCTATTGTTTGTAAGGACTGTTTTTGGGTCTAAGGCGTGTTGTGGAGTGTACATGCCTTCAACAACATGCCGATTCACTTGTTTATTTCGGTTGAGCTCATGAAAAATGCAAAGCACCGAAGATCCATCAAATTTTCATCTCCTCTGAGAGCACATTTCTGATACAAATTTTTTATTATTTTTTTGGAGCATCAATCACATATTTCAGAAGGCGTACGTGTCGATACGTCATCTTTTGACAAAAACCTGCCCTGAAAAAACCGCTGGAGATTAAAGACGAGACAGAAATAAATATTGATAGAATAATGAGTCGAAAAATATTTTATTTTGTTGAATTACTCCACCAACAATACAGGCGTGAAGTTGGGTTGCATTCCACAAAATATTAATACCGAAAATCACAGTTTATCTGCATTACCATTTTCGTTCAACCCTGTCTTTCCGAGTAGTGCCGAGCCCTCCCGAAGCTGCCGGCAGGAATTTTGAAGATCGTTAGAACCGGAACTGCGAAAATGCTTTCCGCATTTTCCTTTTGTTGAACCGTTTGCATGTGTGGGATGTTTTCGGCGGGAAGGATGCCCCTACCTATTTGCACGCCCATGTCAGGCTTTGTTTCGAAACAATAAGAAAAGAGCGTAATTTACGCTTGCTTTCAACGAAAGATTGATGCAATGACTGCTTGAGAAATAACCAAATAATATACTTGTCTTTTATGATGATTTATTTTTGTTTGTAGACAACGCCGGGGCGTGTGTGTGCCCTTGTGAACGGGGCCGAGGACGCGAGCGCCGGAGCCTTCGCCGTCGCCAACGCCAGCATGTCGCGCCTCTCCGCCCTGTTCTACACCGTCGAGGTGGGCGACACCAAGTTCACCATACTCAAAAGATATCAAAATTTAAAACCCATTGGGTCCGGTGCACAAGGCATTGTATGGTAAGTCACACCAAATATATTATTTTTAAATGCATGTTATGTTTGAGTAGATAAGAAACATTCAAATTTATAACCGATAGAACCAACTCTGAACTCTTTTATTTGAGCTAATCACATTGTACTAGACGAACCCTTTTATTTGATACCCATGTCAAAACAAATGTAATCCGCCATCTTAGGATGTCCGCCATATTTAAAACTCTAATTGAGATAGAGTGCATAAAAGGGCGCCAAAATTTAATAATGTGACGAAGCTAATTCTATCAGTTATAAATGTTTTTTTTTTTTTTAGTATTATTTATAATTTTATTGTTTTTTCCTTGTGGTAGCTGACTGCTTTCGATTTGAAGTTTGGTTTTTCTGCATTTGATTTGCTGCTCGTTCTTGTACGCTAGTTTTTTGTTTATTGTAACCATGGAAGAGTTCACTAGATTTTCTTTTGGGGACACTGAGTTCCGTGTTCCTTCGAGGTACACGGAATTGACGCCGATGGGTGGCGGTGCTCAAGGTGTTGTGTGGTAAGTACATCTCCGACGACCCTTCGTTCAACCTGATAATATTGTTGCATTCAAATTAATTTAAAATTAGTAGTTGTATTGAAAAGTAGTGCATGTTATATTTATTCTTTTTTGGCAAACAATTTTCAGTAATAATTAATTTTTGTTTTCAGCGCTGCGTACGATACAGTAACGCAACAAAACGTAGCCATAAAGAAACTTAGCCGGCCATTCCAGAATGTAACGCACGCAAAGAGAGCGTATCGGGAATTCAAACTTATGAAACTCGTTAATCACAAAAATGTAAGTATCTTCCCATGGCTACTAAAACCCTGCTGATAATGAAATTATTTATGAAAAAAGTTTTCAGTTTATTGCATGATTTATTCGGGGCTCGATTTCTCAAAAACTTTATTTGTTCATATTTTTTTTCTTGTAGATAATAGGGTTGCTAAATGCCTTCACCCCACAACGATCGCTGGAGGAATTTCAAGACGTGTACCTCGTGATGGAATTGATGGACGCCAACCTTTGTCAAGTAATCCAAATGGATCTAGATCACGAACGCATGTCCTATTTATTATACCAAATGCTTTGTGGTATTAAACATTTGCATTCGGCTGGAATTATTCATAGGGTAAATTAAAACATCTAAATTTAACTACTGCTCCAATCCAACCCTGTAATAATTTCAGGATTTAAAACCAAGCAACATAGTCGTGAAATCCGACTGCACTCTCAAAATTCTGGACTTTGGTTTGGCCCGCACAGCCGGCACCACCTTCATGATGACCCCATACGTAGTAACCCGCTACTACAGGGCCCCCGAAGTTATACTGGGAATGGGGTACACCGAAAACGTGGATATCTGGTCCGTAGGCTGCATCATGGGGGAAATGATCCGCGGAGGAGTGCTTTTCCCCGGGACTGATCACATTGATCAATGGAATAAAATTATCGGTGAGAGAAATATTACAAAATTGAATAACAAATACATGTGGATAGACTTAACAAGTGAAGGTAATTTAAATTTGTAATTATGAAATGGGTACTTGGATTATAATCGAAGAATTGATTAATAATTATAAATGGTAATTAATACAGTTTTTGTAGCTGTATACATAGATTTTTGCATGACTTTTTTGTCATTTAATTGTGAAATAATTATAATAAAATTTAGATAGAAATACTTAATTTCTGTTGAATAAAAGTTTGCACAAGATACTGCCCCAATTTTACGTAAAAACGGCGCTCCTTGGAGGCCCTAGAGGCGTTTTAAATTCGTGAATATATCCAAAAATTTTATTCAACGCCCTTTCAAATGCAAACCGAACGAATTTCCTACCACGACGCGTTTCAGAGATACGCACTCAAACGCGCGCCACATCCAAACATGTCGTCATCAGTTTGACTGACCTTGATCGGTAGAAGCAGACAAGTTTCAGGTACTTGAATATAACTCATTTATTTCCGTGCAATGTTTCGTAGTTGAAATATACGGAATTATTTGTTGCGACACGCCTCTTGGTCAAGTATGACGTCATTAGTCTTATTGACCTTGATCAGTAGAAGCAGACAAGCTTCAAATACCTAAATTTAGTTTATTTGTTTTCGTGCGATGTTTTGTAGCTACAGTACAACGTTTTTTTTTCGTTACGGTACGTCATTTACAAGAACGCACGTCTTGGCCAAGCATGAAGTCATTCATTTTATTAACTTTGATCAGTAGAAGCAGACAAGTTTCGGGTAACTAAATATAGTTCATTTGTTTTTGTGCGATGTTTAGTAGCTACAGTACAACGTTTTTTTTTTGTTACGGTTTCATTTACAAGTACGCACGTCTTGGCCAAGCATGACGTCATTAGTTTTATTGACCTTGATCAGTAGAAGCAGACAAGCTTCGGGTACCTAAATATAGTTCACTTTTTTTCGTGCGATTTTTATTAGCTACAGTACAAATACATCATTTACAAGAACGCGCACCAAAGCCAAGCATGGCGTCAGTAATTTGGCTGACCTTGATCGGTAGAAGCAGACAACTGTCTGGGACTTGAATAACTCATTCATTTCCATTCAATTTTTAGTAGTTACATTATAGCGTTTTTTTTTTGTTGTCATTTACAAGATCGCTCATCCTGAGCAAGCATGACGTCATCAATTCGACTAACCCTAATCTGTAGAAGCAGACAACTGTCGAGTATTTGAATATAACTCATTTATTTCCGTGCAATGTTTAGTAATTAAAGTATAAGGAATTATTTGTTGCGACAGGCGCGTCTTGACCAAGCATGACGTCATTAGTTTTATTTACCTTGATCAGTAGAAGCAGACAAATGTCTAGTATCTTAATATAACTTGTTTGTTTCCGTGCAATGTTTAGTAGTTACAGCACAACGATTTTTTGTCGCGACGCCCCATTTACAAAAGCGCGCGCCACAGCTAAGTATGACGTCATCAATTTGACTAAACTTGATCAGTAGAAACAGACAAGTTTTAGGTATTTAAATATAGTTCACTTGTTTCCGTGCGATTATTAGTTGCTACCGTACAATTAGTTGTTCATTGCGACACGTCATTTACAAAAACGCGCACCAAAGCCAAGCATGACGTCAGTAATATGACTGACCTTGACCGGTAGAAGCAGACAAGTTTCGGGTACTTCAATATAACTCATTCATTTCCATGCAATTTTTAGTAGTTACAGTACAACGTTTTTTTTTTGTGCGACACGTCATTTACAAAATCGCGCGTCCTGGTCAAGCATGACGTCATCAATTCGACTAACCCTGATCGGTAGAAGCAGACTACTGTCGGATACTTAAATATTACTCATTTATTCCCGCGCAATGTTTACTATTTGAATTATGAGGAATTATTTGTTGCGATTGCGACGCCCCACTTACAAAAACGCGCACAACAGCCAAATATGACGTCATAAATTTTACTGACCTTGATCAGTAGAAGCAGACAAGTTTTAGGTATTTAAATATAGTTCACTTGTTTCTGTGCGATGTTTAGTAACCAAAATACAACGAGTTGTTTGTTGCAATACGTCATTTACAAGCACTCGTACTACGCCCAAGCATGACGTCATTAGTTTGATTGACCTTGATCGGTAGAAGCTGATAAGTGGCGGGTATCCAAATATAGTTCACTTGTTTCCGTGCGATGTTTAGTAGCTACAGCGTGAGCCGAAATCTGATACTAAAAATGAATAATGTTGCAAACTTTTACTGAACAGTGTATAGCAAAAAAAGCATGTTTTTCATGAACTTAAATTTATAATCGTAGAAAATTTTGTACATAGGTTAGATATTAATCAATTAATACTGTGACGTAAAACTAGATTTGAATTGTATTTTAGAAATCAACCAAATCACGGCATTTTCATTGTAAATGTACCAAATATTCAAATCCTTCATTTGTTATTTAGCAATTTTCATGAATTTTATGCTCTTCTCTTCATTTGTTTGTTCAATAAATAATTGGCTAAATGAAAGCAATTTAATTAATTTTCTTTAGAACAATTGGGCACCCCTTCTTCTCAGTTCATGGGCCGTCTTCAGCCAACAGTCCGCAACTACGTAGAAAATCGCCCCCGATATCCAGGCTACTCATTTGAGCGCCTATTTCCGGACGTTCTCTTTCCGTCAGATAGCTCAGAACACAATCGACTTAAGGCGTCTCAAGCCCGCGACCTTTTGAGCCGTATGCTAGTCATTGATCCGGAAAGGAGAATCAGCGTTGACGATGCTCTTCTACATCCGTATATCAATGTTTGGTACGATGAGGGAGAGGTCAACGCGGTAAGTCTCAAGGTGAAGGTTGTGGATGTTGTGGTAGATGAGTGTTAGATTAAGGAGGAGGTAATTGTATTGCTTACCTTCCGAAAATAGAGTAGTTCAAAATATTATTAGTATCATGAAATGCTCTACTTTCCATTTTAGAAATACAAAATTCAAATTTGTATTTTCTAGTAAAATGTAGATACGTAGTGAAATTTTAGTTGTAAGCTTGTAGATTAGTTGTTTATTACAAAACTAGCAGTTAAGCGCGGCTTCGCCTGCATACAACCGATCCAATTGATTTGATACTGAATCAATTAAAATTGTACACAAATTTACTTATAATAACGAAATTGATTTGCATTACGGCCAACCACAATATTTAAATTGTTTCCTCAACCGTATTTAACGTAAATAAACATACAAAACGGTATACAATTTAATTACAACATTAAATGTCAAAATATCCACAGATAATCTAATTTACGGACTCTTATAATAGTTGGTAATTAGTGTACAACAATTGGTTTCGCTACTCGTCACCATTGTCGCTAGTGTCGCGTATTTACATTGTTAATTGCAGTTGTCCGGTCTATCCGGGGTATATTCAATGACTTTTTAAAACGCGATTTTAGTCCTTATTGAAATGTCACATAAAGAACAATAGATGCAGATAGATGTTAATGGGTTACAAGTGACATAATTAATAATAACCGTACTTTTCAGTATTTTAAATATAAAAATCAAGTGAATAATAATTGTAACGTGCATTTTCAGTTAAATCAAACGTTATTAGAAAGCTTACGTTATCTAATTTGTTGTAAAATCAGTTTTATTTCAACGTTGCTGGCTACAGTAGCACGCGCAGTCGCTTTTTTCATTCAAAAAATCATAAATATCTTCGTAAATATAATCTTGCCTCTTCCAAAACACTCAATTTTGGTTGCAGCCGGCTCCAGGTCCGTACGACCACAGTGTAGACGAGCGCGAGCATACAGTAGAACAGTGGAAGGAATTAATCTACCAAGAGGTTATGGAATATGAAAGCAGCCACGGTGGACAGAATACTCATCGGGGCCCTTCGGGCAGTGGGCCTGCTCAGGCACAAACCAATAGTACTGATGCGCAGGACGAGATGGCTAATGCCGCCTTGCGGTAGAGATATCTGGTGAGTTAAAATTCCTTGAAACAAACCCTAAATTCATTTAATTCCTTTTATAATTATGAAGAAATTTGAACTCATACAAATCAGCGAGTTTATTTGAAAGAATTTGTGAATCATTCCAAATTAAACCAAATCTTTATTTTTAATAATGAGTGTGCAGAAGTTAACAGCGATTTTTGTAAAAATATCGGAACAAAAAAGAAGAAATTCAAGAATAATTGGGTGCCACAAAACTTTCTGCTATTTTTCTGAATTAATCATAAATCAGTTAAGTAAATAATTTCCTTTAACTTTAAAAATACTAACCTTTTTATGTACTAACTCTTCTTCTTGTAATATTTGGAAAAATGGTGTTGGGATCTTTTTGGGTCAAAATTCACGAGAAATTATTATTTAATTAATGATAAAAAATATTTTATTCTTATTAGTGTCTATAATCATTTCTCGTGCTGTTTTTAATGTTGTGTTGTCCTTTCTAGAATCTACAATTTCCTTTTACTACTCTTCAACTGTTGGAAAATTTTTCCAGCTAGTCTTTGCAACATCAGCCATAATTTTGGACATCTATATTTTAAACAAGAGTGAGATGTTTTTTTCCAATTAGGTGCGAACTTAAAATACAGAAAACGGGTGTCTATTCTAAAATGGATAGTTTTTTTATTATTTTGTTATTTAAGTGGCTAACTCTATTCCAAACAAATCTAATATAAAAAGATTTGAAATGGTTGGAATTTCGAGAAATACTTAAATGTACAGAAATGTTTTTTACCTGATTTAATAATATGTTGAACATATGCGTTTTATTTACAGTTATTATGTAATAAAGTATTATAAGTTTTATTATTGACAATGTTACAGTTTTATATTGATTTTAACTTTTTATGACAGTGAAAAAAATAGTGGTGGGCTACCATAAACTTTTCAGATACACTGGTTAGTATTAAGTTAGTAATAAATATAATAACTACCTTATTGACAAAGCCTATATTAAAATATACAAATTATATTGTACTAAATAGTATTGCGGATTTTTTGAGCTAATGTTAATAACTTTTCAGTGCCATAAAGTTGTTTTTTTACATGCTAAAAACACCACTCATTGATTGAAAGCTAGTTTGAAGAATTCGCAAACTATTTCCAATAAATAAATTGATTACAATAAGTTTATGTCATATTCGACTCCGATCCAAAAATCAGCTTTTGTAAAGAGGTTTAGTGAAATATTTTGAGCAACAATATTTGTAGGACTGTGTTTCTTACAAACTGTGTACTTAGAAGGGCTAGCCTAGCAAAATTACCATTTTTAGATGCAAAAAAAATAATTAGATATACAGGGTGTGTGACTCTCGATCATACTATTATTTATTATTTATTATAGGGACATATTTAACAAGATGAGTTTTTCTTAAAGTTGCAGAGTTCATTGCACAAATAATTACAGAATATTAAATTATTTATCTCAAAAATTAATAAAGTATAGAGTCACAGTCATCACCTATTTAGTCCATTAAATAAATAATTGTTCCATTTAGGATAAGCTCAGAAAATTGTAGAAACTATTTCCAAACTCGTACTTAGATTTTACGTTTTTTTTTTAAATTGAATCTTAGAATCTGCTTGAAACCTTGAAACTAATAGAAAATCAGTATAAATACAATATGTAAGTGTTTGAAAATGATAGTTTTGCGCGGGCAGCCCCTTAGAATACTTTTCGTACTGGCAGAGTCACTTGACGACAATTCTTGGGCTGCTGGGTGGACTCCGTGCTTGCAAAAGAAAGTAGCCTTAATGCAAACAAGTGCAATAATATTTCGAGTGTCCTGCCATTATATACGAAAAAATAATACTAAATTTTCTTGTGATGGTTTAACGAGCCCAGCATATTTACGATGAGGGAGCTCATAAGTGTGGTACAAGACTACTGATAATAGTACTGTTAATAATTAGTTTAGTATTCAAATTGTGAATGTAGTTCTTCGAGGTATATAATCCAGTGCGGTCTGATTGAAGGATACAAGAGAAGTTGAATTTTACCATTCAAAATCAGCTTGTGGAACCATTTTTTATCGAGAACGATTTTATAACTCTGCTTTGGTTGTAGAAATTATTTTAATCTTTTTTCGGCGCAGAGTTGTAAGATTTGTGATTTGTAAATAAAGTGTATGATTTTCCGTTAGGAATTTTAGTGATTAGCGACTGATGATGTACACTTAATTGAATTCAGAAGAGCTATTTCGTTTACGGTAGCGTAAAAGATGATAGTCTTATTCTGTGTTCTCAACTATTTATAATAGTAGTAAATGATTATATTAGTAATAATTAGTGCGATGTGTTTTTCGGTAAAATGTACTTTTCTGTCAAAATGTCGGACATATTTTAATAACTAAAATGTATGCACATTTGTTTATTCAACTTTTATATTGATTGAATGTTTAATTTGAAATAAAAATTATATTTTTCCGACTAACACAGGTATTTAGAATAACCACTGCTTGTAACTTTCTTGCTTTGTAAATAAAATTAGTAAACAACATCTGAACTACTTTATTCTGAATAAATATATCATTCATCACCAAAAGTCGCAATTACAATCAAAACTATATTGAAAATATTTTCAAATACAACTTTTTGACATTAAAATCTGGTTTAGTTGTGAAAAAACAATTGACAATCGTTTGCATATCATTTTAACACTAATAATTTTTCTGTCAAATTTTGGCGCTTATTAAATGCGTGATATATTTATTCAGAAGCATTGAAACTCCCTTAATGTAATAATATACCCTTATAAGATTCAAACGAAAATAATGCAATAAAATGTAAAAGTAATTTTAAAATAAAGGACACGGTGAATCTAGGGACATTTCATTAGAATTTCCCCAATGTCATACTTCGTTGCTAAGTTCACAGCCTTCAAAAATAACCTGAGAAAAAGTAGAATTTGCGTCAATAATTCCATGTTTGTGCTCTATTAGTTACATAAAATGGCAGATGATTTACAAAATTATAAACTACAGCTGCAACAAGTAGAAGCTGCTTTATTAAGCGACCCGGATAACAAAGAGCTCTTGAAATTAAAGGTAGATTTAGAAGAAGTAATTGAACTAACCCAAGATCTTAAAACTAAAGCAGAGAGCTCAAAATCTCCAGAATATTTTGCAGACCCGGATTTGGATGCTGAAGATGAGGTGACTGCGTCGTTGCTGGCAGTTGAGCGGCTTTACTCCATCAACAAAGTGAAGAAATTCTGGAGGATTGGAGATACGTGTTTAGCGAAATGGAACGACAATGGGCAATTTTATGAAGCTAAAATTGATGGTATTTCAGCTAGTGGTCAGGTAAATGTTACTTTTGAAGCTTATAAAAACCGTGGAGTAACAACCTTAGCTGAGCTTAGAGAATTTACTGGAGTTCGCAAGCCTATGAGTGAAGCGGAGAAAAGAAAACATGCCAAACTAAACAACAAAGAATATTTGAAGAAGAAAAAACAAAAGAAGCAACAAAGATTTAAAGAACTGGAAGAGGAACGCGAATCTGAGAAGAAAAAGTGGCTGGCGTTCACCACCAAAGCTTCCAAAGGAAAGAAGAGTGGTATCAAGATCAAAAGTATTTTTGCTTCGCCAGAAAATGTTAACGGTAGAGTCGGTATTGGCACTTGTGGTATTAGTGGAAAACCCATGACAGAATTCACCACCGCAGAAAAATGGAAAAAAGGAAATTAAAGACTTATTTATAATAATAATAGTAAATGAATGACTGTTTTAGAATGAGTGATCAATCAAGAATGAAGTTTTATTATTTTTATTAATGTAAGTATTTTTTCTGATGTACAGTTAACTTTTTATGTATTACATATTAATGTTTTGTAAACAAAATAACAATAAAGAATCGATGTATCATGTGACCATATTTTAATATAAAGCCTGTAATCTATCAGAAAATAAAATTTAAAGCAGGCAAGCTGCACAACTGTAATGCGAGTAAAGTTGCCTAAAATACAATTTTTCAATTCAAAAGCGTCCAACTGTGCTTGAAAATATTTTTTTATTACAACAGGGCAACAAAATGTAATTCAATTTTTATTTTTTTTTTGTAGGTAACATTGTGGCAAGGATACAACTAAAATGAATAATAACAAACCAAAAGAAACTCTATTTTCATTCTCAAAGACTTTTACAACGTCATATACTTGGAAAATAAGTTTTTGAGCGTATAAATAAAAGTTTGAGATTTGTTCGGCTATGTGCGTACACTTTCGTGCGTGAAAACAAGGCTGTGTTTATCTCCGAGCTGTTACACTCGTGTTTTGTGCCAAGCCGATTATATTTATCTGCATAAGCATTTGGTTCAGTTTCATTTCAAGCTGCAAAGTTTGCTACGATATTTTTGACTTTTAATAACTTTATTATTAACTTAATTGTGAATTGTCAAGCTGCTATCATCGTTGGAAATAAATTGTAAGTTCTTTTCAATTTTTTTGTAAGTTTCCTTTGTTTTACTGTCATTTATTTAAACAAATAAATGAATAAGGGAAATTTTTATTGATTCTTCATGACATTGATATTATCTTGAAGGAATTGATCTTGACATTATTTGCATAGGTGTTCAAGTTTTCTGAAATAAATTTGAATATTGCAAATAATAAATATAAAGGTCATTTTTTGCGCTCAATATTTATTAAGAACAGTTATTTTCGAGATTTAATGCAATTTGGGATTAAATTTTACACAATGTGCATAATAAAATAATTATTCTAATTTATTAACTTATAGGAAATTGCATTATAATATCTGGTATCCATACAAACAAATGAATAATTCATACTACGTTATACCAACAATGTTATCATTTATCAATAGACCAGCGTAGTTTTGGCAATTTGTACCAGCTGTCTAAATAAATAATATATTTAATAGTTTACATTGCTAAAATTTCCATGCAGCCTTCGAAAAGCGTGATTCTATTTTGCGTTCCATACTTTCGACACGTGTTTTAGTTGAATTATGTTGTGACCATTTGGTAAACAGTCCTGTTTTAGAACGCTGAATAACTAAACATTTGATTGAAGAACTTTTCCGAAGCCTTGTAGAGATGTTTTTGCGAATATTAATTTTTTATACAAGATTAACATAAAAAACAAACACCCAGTATATAATTTTTATTTATTTATACTCAATATAAATTTTTTTAATGGTTTTAGGAGTATAATTTGAAAAGTAAAAATTTTGATTTGATCTTTCTAGAAAATTTAATTCCTATAATTTATAAAATATGGAGTAGATTTTTGTGCCAAAAAAAAATGAATCCATAGATAATACCGCTAGGTCAAGGGCACATATTTTTTTGTAAATATATTGCCAAGATCTTCAATCATGTCTTATAATTTTTTTAATCCATAAATTTTTGTTTTTTGTCAATATTTTGATGCAAAAAACCAACAAATTAGTGTTATTCGCCTTCTTTAAGCAAAATAAAATAAACAAAATTGTCATTCTACGCCGCGAAGCGCCAAAAAAATACTGATTAAGATATGAATAAATGATATTTAGATAAGAGTATTACAAAATAAATATGAAACTATTTGCTGTCTGTGCAATATCTGCCAGGGTGAACGAAATCAAAAACTGGTTTTTGGCAGATTGTAATTACACGGTTTTTGTTTTATGAACCAGTTTTGAAAGCGGATGATTAATTATAACGGTTTTTTCAAGCGTTCAAGGTTTCTGTATCATCAGACTAACTGACGCCGGATTAGATTCAAATTGTCAGCTCATTTTTGGAATATTTAGAGAATTTGACCGGAAAATAACCACAAATATTTTTCTGCGAGGTGCCCAGAATCGGTAAATAAAATATTTGTAAATGCTCACTAATATTGCATCATAAGCTTTTTACATGATGAGATAATTAAAATATTGCCAACTATAAAATTATCTTCCACGAAAAAAATTATACTGAGTTTATTTTTTGTTTCTGTACTTTGATGCGCAAGTTTACAGTGTTTGAAATAAATGAAGAAAATTCCCGAAGGGCAATTAATGAACAAAGAAAATAATCATTGCCGCCACGCAGTCTAACAATTATTCACGTCATTGCAAACACATGTTTACATCTACGATATTGAAAATATTTTATTTTTTCTGGAATACTGTTGCTAAGCGCATAATAAAGGTCATTTTGCCTATCAAGATTTTCCTTTCACGTTTTATACTTGTATTTTCTGATATTGCAGAAATTTATTGTAAATTGGTTTATGTATTAGCTAAAGTTTCGTAGCGTAGGCTTTCACCTCCAAAATTGGCAATGGAACTATAGATCTAGATAGGGTAAAGCTAAAATTAAAATGTCACTTTCTCTACGGAAAATAACTTCCGGTTCGAGTTCCCAATTTCTCCTTTAAATTAAATATTTACATTTTAAACTAAATTCGGATTCATTATATTAATAAATAATAATTATTTTATGTTTGTGTCATTCAAAAATCAAAATGAGCTACGTGCTGCCATCTCTTAGATAACTGAGAAATATCGTACTAATTAAATAAAAATTACTAGCTTATCCATGAACTGGAGACCTAAATCAAAAAATTTTTCAAGTAAAGTTAGTTAATTATTGAAAACTAATTAGGGTCTGTCATTACAGTTTTTTAGATTGGAGCCTTATTTTAGCAGATACATCGCTGTTTTCTCAAATAAACAAAATATATTCCTCAAACTCGTGAAAATCTCAACTAAAATGAGTTTTACTTACTTGTACAAAGAAACCGACAAAATTCACCTATCGAGATTTTTATAGAAATATTCGTTTTGAACATCCCTGAATCCATTTTGACTATTTTTGGCTGGATGTCAGTACGTATGTTTGTTCGCAAATCTAAAAACTGGTTGAACGTATAATGTTAAAAATTTGTATTTAAGAGTGGTATAGGGTCTAGTTGTGCACCTCGCATTATGGTTCCAATCGTCTGAACCGGAAGTGCACTTTACTTGAAACTTTTTTCGAATTTCTCTAATAAATCCAGAATGATCAACCGTAGGATACTGAAATTCAGCATTTGAAATTGCTGTAGCATCTCAATGGTCATCTTCTATTTTTGTAACAATCAGCTGAGCCGGAAGTGCACTTTATATGACAGACTTTTTGAATTTTCCGCATAAATTCTAAACAATCAGTCGTAGAACATTTAAATTTTGTATTAGGCACTTTTATAATATCCAGTTGTACACCTTGCATTATGATTGCTATCGACTAAACCGGAAGAGCACTTAATTCGAAACATTTTTTTAATTTTCCGCATAAATCCAAAACGATTGAACGTAGATTGTTAGAATTCAGTATTTAGGACGAATA
Source organism: Dromius quadrimaculatus (assembly GCA_963989225.1). Classification (NCBI taxonomy): domain Eukaryota; kingdom Metazoa; phylum Arthropoda; class Insecta; order Coleoptera; family Carabidae; genus Dromius; species Dromius quadrimaculatus. The sequence goes on from OZ022330.1 coordinate 55,925,735, forward strand.
TACCGTCTAGATGCTCATATCCTATTTTTATTGAGATCCACCGAGCCGAAAGTGCACTTTACTTGACAGTCTTTTGGAATTTTTCGCATAAATTCGAAACGATCAGGTGTAGAATATTGAAATTTGGTATTTCAGTCTGCTGTAGCATCTGAATGATTGCCTACTATTTTCATAACAATAGACTGAACCGAAAGTGCACTTCAGTAGGAATTTATTTTTTAATTTTGCGCATAAATTCAGATCTGTTGGTAGTCGTAGAATTTTGGAAATCAGTATTTAGGAATGTTGTAGTATAAGAACAAAAATTGGCATTGGATTTGAAAGGGACTTCTTGTAACTACAAGCTAAAATTAAAATAACGTCAATTTCTGTACGGAAAATTCTATGCAAAATAACTTGCACATCACAAATTTTTCCTTTAAATTAAAATTAATAGAAACGAGACGAAAATTCCCAATATTAAGATTGCAATTAAAAATGAGTAAATTCGGATGGAAATTTTCATCATTATATCATTAAATAATCTGGTTTTGTTTCACATGGACCAATTTAGTTTTAAATACGAAATTATTTTATGTTTGGATGATTGCTTTTGAATATTGGAAAGCTTCCAAATGACGCCTAATAATATCGAAATTCAAATGAGCTGTAACACATGAAAAGATTTTTAACCCGGCATGTTTATTAACACTTAAACATTTATTAGGTATCTTATTTAAGATGGAAAATTTTCTTGCCATAGTCCCAATGGCAAAAAACAAAACAGAAGACATCTCGCTGGGTTTTGACACCCTTGCGAGTGACCTGGAGGTGCCCAACGCTTCTGATGTCGTCTTCAGACACACCTGGTGCATCAAGAAGTACAACCGGGCCATCAAGAGGAAAGAGACATTGGATAGTCCTTTGTTTGAGTGCTCTGTTAATGGGATGTCTTCCACGTGGAATGTTTCCATCCGATTTTGGAAAAGTAAGACATATTCTATTATTGAACAAATTATAATCATTATCAAGGTACTCGATATATTTTGTTTCCAAACTTGAACTTTTGTTCAATATTAATTGATAAACAAGATAAAATATCTTTAGACTTTAGAGATGTAGGAAAATTTTGTCTAATTGAGATAATTTCATGCATAATGTAGTTGAATTCGTCGCATTTTTGCATAATGAGTGACAGGAAAAACAAATGATAATTTTTTTAAATGTATGCATCATTGTGGAAACTGGTCTCGTTTAGATACAATAATCCGGTACAAAGTACGATTTTTCTATTATTTACCACGTGTTTATCTGGCTGATACTGTCCAGTGATTTCTAAACTGTTTTTTAATTTACAAATTAATATCGCAACAATTATCCAATTAGACAAATTACGTTATTATTCTACAGGAAAAAAGCAATGATGTCATTACATAATAAAACAAAATTAATAATACGTTGCACACCTGATCAGAAAAATTAGATTTCTTGCTTTGTTTTTCAGTAACATCCGTTTAAAATTAGCTTCACATAAATTTAACTATATATAAATTCACTACTACTGCTGTACTTAAAATATGTGGCTGAAGGGATCTTAAAATTGTGGCGTAGTTTTCAACAAAAATAATTATACCAATAGTCAAACAAAACACTAGAAAACCAAAAAAAATTGTATTCAATTGTTTTTAAATGGCAATTAAACGTTATTTTTATTTCTTCAACAGTTTTTCGTTTGTTTTGTAGGTGCTAATGGCAAAAGAGTGAAAAACCCAATTGTAATTTGCCTCAATCTTGTTCGATCGGAAACAGAAGAATCAAATCAGGCCAAAATCCGATACCAGTTTGGAGTTTGGGATGCCAGGATCAAACATTGGGAATGTTGCCCTATGAGCCGAGTCGCTTTAAATCTACAAACATCTGACGATCTACTGTCTGTGGGACATCGAGATCTCAGCATTTTGAAGAGACACATCGATGCACGTAAGATAATTAATAGATTTCCTCAACCGTAGGGTGCGGTTACCAATCGTCACTCTTAAAAATAATTAATGATTTAAAAATGGGAATCTGTTTTACAGCTGTTGGGTTTTCATGTAATTTATATAATTGAATGCGTGAGTCATACGTCACATATGTTTACTACAAACAATAATTAATTAAAAGGCTACCTTGAACTCTGGTACCAGTTGTCAGCTGAAATTTATGCCAACGAACTCTGAACAAATAAATTCTGGGAGCTCCACGCAAATTAGAACCAGAAAAACCATTTTTTTATTAACTAAGTTGTATAAATTAATAATTACTAAACCTTTAACGATAGTGGGCTACAACTACGTCTAAAAGTTTAATTATTGGAGCAAAAAAAATGCTTCCGAACGTCACTCACGAAATTTTTTACTGTTATATTTATTTTTTGTAGATGGCCATGTGAATATAATGATGAAAATCCAGATAATCCAGAAGGAAGAAGAGATGCATAGCTTGTCTCAGGACTTCGCCAGACTTTTCTCCAGAAGTGACGTAGACGATGAGTTTTCTGACTGTATTGTAGAATGCGCTAGCGTCAAGCAAGGAGCTTCAAAACTTAAAGCTAATAGTTTGATCATAAAAGCGAGGTCTCCTGTTTTAGCGAAGCTTTTGAAGAAAGAAAATGATCATGAAAATGATGTAAGAATTTTTTGTAACTCAAGCACAAAAGCATTAACATACTTTTTATACAAAAAAAAACTGAATAATGGTGTCGTATTAATCATTTTAAAGAGATCTACTGATAAATATCTTGTTTATCATTGCATTTAGATCAATCAAGTTTAATTTGAATATATTTGAATAAATATTGCATCACTTGAACTAGAATGCAGTTTGCTAATTTAAATGAATGTTTTCACTTTAATCTGTCTGCTTATGTTTTAATTTCTCTTCTAAAATGTTTATTTTAACCGAAATATGAGTTTCGCATTTTACGTTTGGACTATTGATTTGTTAATATTTTTAGGATCTATTGATCAATAAATCATTAACAAAGGTTGCTAGAAAATTTTAGCTTTTATCACTCGAGCACTTGACTATATTCTACCAGTAATCACACTTTCAAATTTTTTGAGTCACTGGTTCCAGAGATATTGTAAATTTTGTCTTTCTGCAAAAAAATTCAAAATATTATGGATCTATTGATCAATAAATCATTAACAGAAATAGCTAGAGAATCCTACTCTACCAGTAACCAAACTTTCAAATTTTTTGAGCCACTGGTTTGACAAATATTAAATATTTTGTCTTCAAAGAACAAAAAATTCAGTATCTTTTGGATATATTAATCAATAAATCATTAACAGAAATAGCTAAAGAATCCTAGCTGTGGTCAATCGAGCACCTGACTATACTCCACTAGTAACAACACTTTCAAATTTTTTGGGCCACTGGTTTAGGAGTTATTGAATATTTTATCTTCCAAGAACCATAAAAAACATTATCTTTTAGATCTATTGATCAATAAATCATTAATAGAGATAGCTAGAGAATCCTAGCTTTTGTCACTTGTGCACCTAACTATACTCTTCCAATAACAACACTTTCAAATTTTTGAAGCCACTGGTTTAAGAGTTATTGAATAATTTGTCTTCCAAGAACAAAAAAAATCAATAGCCTTTGAATCTATCGATCAATAAATCATTAACAGAGATAGCTAGAGAATCCTAGCTGTTGTCAGTCAGGCACCTGACTATACTCTACTAGTATCAACACTTTCAAACTTTTTGGGCCACTGGTTTAAAAGTTATTAAATATTTTATCTTCCAAGAACAATAAAAAACAGTATCTTTTACATCTATTGATCAATAAATCACTAATAGAGATAGCTAGAGAATCCTTGCTTTGGTCACTCGTGCACCTAACTATACTCTACTGATAATCACAGTTTCAAATTTTTTGAGCCACTGGTCTAAGAGTTATTGAATAATTAGTCTTCCAAGAACAAAAAAATTCAATAGCCTTTGGATCTATCGATCAATAAATCATTATCAGATATAGCTAGAGAATCCTAGCTTTTGTCAGTCGAGCACCTGACTGTACTTTACCAGTAACCAAACTTTCAAATTTTTTGAGCCACTGGTTTGAGAAATATTGAATATTTTATCTTCAAAGAACAAAAAAATTCAGTATTTTTTGGATCTATTAATCAATAAATCATTAACAGAAATAGCTATACAATCCTAGCTGTTGTCAGTCGGGCACCTGAGTATACTCTACTAGTAACAACACTTTCAATGTTTGAAAGTTATTGAATATATTATCTTCCAAGAACAATAAAAATCAGTATCTTTTGGATCTATTGATCAATAAATCATCAATAGACATTGCTAGAGAATCCTTATTTTTGTCACTCGTGCACCTGACTATACTCTGCCAGTAATCACAGTTTCAAATTTTTTGAGCCACTGGTTTAAGAGTTATTGAATAATTTGTCTTTCAAAAACAAAAAATTCAATAGCTTTTGGATCTATCGATCAAAAAATCATTATCAGATATAGCTAGAGAATCCTAGCTTTTGTTAGTCGAGCACCTGACTATACTCTACCAGTAACTACAATTTCAAATTTTTTGAGCCACTGGTTTGAGAGTTATTGAATATTTTATCTTTCAAGAACAAAAAAATTCAATAGCCTTTGGATCTACCGATCAATAAATCATTAACAGAGATAGCTAGAGAATCCTTGTTTTTGTTACTCAAGCATCTGACTATAATCTACCAATAACCACATTTTCAAATTTTTTGAGCCACTGGTTTGAAAGTTATTGAATTTTCTGTCTTTCAAGAACAAAAAAAATCAGTATCTTTTGGATCTATTGCTCAATAAATCATTAATAGAAGCAGCTGAAGAATCCTTACTTCAGTCAGTCGTGCACCTGACTATACTCTACCAGTAACCTCAGTTTCAGATTTTTTGAGCCACTGGTTCAAGAGCTAATGATAATTTTGTCTTCCAAGAACAAAAAAATTCAGTATCTTGCAGATCTATTGATCTCTAAATAATTAACAGGGAAAGCTAAAGGATTCTATCTTTTATCACTCAAGCACCTGACTATACTCTACCAACAACCACAATTTTAAATTTTTTGAGCCACTGGCTCAAGAGAAAATGAGCATTTTATCTTCCAAGAACAAAATCTTTCAGTACATTTCGGATATATTGATCTATAAATCATTAACAAAGACAGCTAAAAAAGCCTTGTTTTTGTTACTCAAGCATCTGACTAGAATCTACCAATAACCACATTTTAAAATTTTTTTAGCCACTGGTTTAAGAGATATTCAATGTTTTGTCTTCCAAAAGCATAAAACTTGAATATCTTTTGGATATATTGATCAATAAATCATTAATAGAGATAACTAAAGGATCCTAACTTTTATCACTCGAGCATCTGACTGTACTCTACCAGCAACCTAAGTTTAAAATTTTTTGAGCCACTGGTTTAGGAATTATTAAATATATCAATACAACATTGATTGAGATAGCTAGAGAAGATTATTATCGTGCGTTATTCGAGCACCTCACACGACAAAGCTTTCTGGTAGATTAAAAAAAAAAATTTGCGGGCCTAAAAACCCTAATGTTGTTATTAATTTGAATTTCTGTTTTAGCAATCCGTGAAATACCGCCTAGATCTTTCCGAAATCCCCTCCGATTTGGTGTGCGAGCTTCTCCGTTACCTTTACACGGACAAATTCGACAGCCCTGAAACAAACGCTAATCGTCTACTGCCTATAGCAACCAGATTTTCACTTCCTGGTCTTGTGGCTCTATGTGAAAGGGCCCTTTTGGAAACTTTAACACCTGCCAATGTTGCCAATATTCTTCTTTTGGCTGATCAGTGTGGATGTGATGTTTTGAGAAAAGCTGCCCTCAATTATTGCGAAGACAGCACAGAAATCAAGGAAAATGTTCACATAGGTAAAAAATAAATTTATAAGTTAATATTTTCCGTGTTAATCAATTTCTATTCTTTAGGAAAATCTTTGGCATGGCGTGTGATGGAACTGGTCAATCCAGAACTATTTCTGGAGGCTTGCGAAAGTCTTGGAAGCTCTTCCAGTAATCTGGACAGTCCATATTCCCACAGCGATGAACATCTTTAAATATCAACTATCACTAATTTATTTTTCAATCTGTGATAATCTCTTTTTGTATTAATGTATTGTCTGTAATAGATTTAAGAGTAAAAAGTATTTAATATTTTTTTAATGTTAAATAAATGCTATAATATACACATAAAAAAAATACTAATCAAAATATGCATTTTCTGAAATGTATGAAACATCAATTAGAACATTTTTATGTCAATATTTATTATAATTCACTAAATAAACACATATTTCGTTAGGATAATTTAAATGGTTCATTTAAAATCAAAAAATAGGCCGCTGATCTTCAAATAATTATATTTTGCTTTACAAGACCTATTTATTACCCCAATTCATGAATATATAATTACATCAAAGTTATAACAAATATCGCTTCAAAATTGATAGTTATCTTATGAGCGTCATTTCGGGAACGGTTTTCAAATGTGATAAGTGAAAACTAATATTTGTTATAACTTTTGGTCATTTGAAAAGCGTTCCTGAAATGACGCTCATAAGATAACTATAAAAACAGCCTGTCGCTGCCACTTTCTGTTTTCATATTTGAATTCTACGGATCAAAAACTATCGGAAACCATACTTTTCATCCCTTAAATACTGTTATTTGAGGGCATTTTCAGGTTTTTAATTAATTAATTAATTACACCAAAATATTTGAAATTATTTTAATCCTGTTCCCATATTTAGATTCTACGGATCAAAATCTATCTGAAAATATGTTTTTCACCCCTTAAATACCATAATTAATTCATTTCTAATGATATATTTTGGTTTGTTACAGTTGCCGTACGAAGGGATGTTCTCCAGACCAAATTTAGTGAGCGTAGGGAGGCCTTTGATGAAAAAGAGGAATATCTGGTGCATTTCTCCTTCCAACCCCTAATTTTGACCCCTATATATATATAATGTTATAAATAAAGAAATATATTGTAATATATTTAACCGTTAAAACTGTCCATATATTTACTAATAATAGTATCTATTGTATGTAATTAAAGTGCTAATAAAATTCCATTAAATAAGTTTCTGTTGCATCATTGTTTCCCTCTCAAATTTGTATTTCAAAAATTTAAAAATTAATTAATCACACGTATATAGTTCCAAAAATTGCCGCTAGGGGGCAGCACCTGTCAATAAGACCAATTAGTAATCATCGCTCGTGATAAATTTTGTGTTCAAAAAATCCAAAATTTGTATTAGGAGAGCAGCATATGTAGGAGAAATTTTAGATACTGTGAGGATGCAGAGTGACAAAACTGCAAATCACATACAGACCACTTTTCGTTGTTCACGGTGCACTCTGCATCCTCAAACATTTGGATTCAACTATCTTTAAACCAAGAAATATTACTAAGGCAGCAGAATTAAAAAGAGCTCGACTGAAATACTGAGGTTGCAGAGCGATAAAACTGCAAATCACATACAGACCACTTTTCGTTGTTCACGGTGCACTCTGCATCCTCAAACATTTGGATTCAACTAACTTTAAACCAAGAAATATTATCAAGGCAGCAGAATTAGAAAGAGCTCGACTGAAATACTGAGGTTGCAGAGCGATAAAACTGCAAATCACATACAGACCACTTTTCGTTGTTCACGGTGCACTCTGCATCCTCAAACATTTGGATTCAACCAACTTTAAACCAAGAAATATTATCAAGGCAGCAGAATTAGGAAGAGCTCGACTGAAATACTGTGAGGCTGCAGAGTGACAAAACTGCAAATCACATACAGACCACTTTTCATTGTTCACGGTGCACTCTGCATACTCTAACATTTGAAATCGAAAGATTCAAGTAACTTAGATCTTTTTAGATTCGTAATCAGCAGGTTCCAATAAGCGTGAAAATATACTTTTCTTTTTAAAATTGTGAAGATTAGGGCTATTTTCCAGGGGTTAAAGTGAAAAACTCTTTAAACTCAATTATCTCGAAAACCCTTGGAGATATCGCAAAATCCTCGAACTAACGCTACCAAAGGTAGCTATTTTAACGAATATGACCTCGAAAAGACCTTTCCAATGACCCTAGTCTCGGGTCCCTAGGACCCTATCGAATTAATTAAGAAATGAACTTGTGTCTTTGAAAACTCGAATAGAATTTAACACAAGGGGACATGATTTTTTGTAATTTTTTATTTTCAATTTTCTCAAGTATTAAGGGTCTAAATTAACTTCTGAGTACATATTTGGGGTCCTTAGGGCCCAATTAGTGTGTACAGATGCGTCATTTATGGAGGAAGTGAATTTTCCTCCCAACTTTTCTAAATGAAGGAATTTTCCAATTTTCTTTCTAGATTCGTAATCAGCAGGTTCCAATTAGTGTGAAAATATACTTTTCTTTCCGAAATTGTGAAAATTAGGGCTGTTTTCCAGGGGTTAAAGTGAAAAACTCTTTAAACTCAATTATCTCGAAAACCCTTGGAGATATCGCAAAATCCTCGAACTAACGCTACCAAAGGTAGCTAATTTAACGAATATGACCTCGGAAAGACCTTTCCAATGACCCTAGTCCCGGGTCCCTAGGACCCTATCGAATTAATTAAGAAATGAACTTGTGTCTTTGAAAACTCGAATAAAATTTAACACAAGGGGACATGATTTTTTGTAATTTTTTATTTTCAATTTTCTCAAGTATTAAGGGTCTAAATTAACTTCTGAGTACATATTTGGGGTCCTTAGGGCCCAATTAGTGTGTACAGATGCGTCATTTATGGAGGAAGTGAATTTTCCTCCCAACTTTTCTAAATGAAGGAATTTTCCAATTTCCTTTTTAGATTCGTATTCAGCAGGTTCCAATTAGCGTGAAAATATACTTTTCTTTTTAAAATTGTGAAGATTAGGGCTATTTTCCAGGGGTTAAAGTGAAAAACTCTTTAAACTCAATTATCTCGAAAACCCTTGGAGATATCGCAAAATCCTCGAACTAACGCTACCAAAGGTAGCTATTTTAACGAATATGACCTCGGAAAGACCTTTCTAATGACCCTAGTCTCGGATCCCTAGGACCCTATCGAATTAATTAAGAAATGAACTTGTGTCTTTGAAAACTCGAATAAAATTTAACACAAGGGGACATGATTTTTTGTAATTTTTTATTTTCAATTTTCTCAAGTATTAAGGGTCTAAATTAACTTCTGAGTACATATTTGGGGTCCTTAGGGCCCAATTAGTGTGTACAGATGCGTCATTTATGGAGGAAGTGAATTTTCCTCCCAACTTTTCTAAATGAAGGAATTTTCCAATTTTCTTTTTAGATTCGTATTCAGCAGGTTCCAATTAGCGTGAAAATATATTTTTCTCTTTGAAAAAGTTGCAATGAGGGTTGATTTATAACAAAGTACATGAAATTATTATTAATTGGTCTTACCAACAGGTGCTGCGCCCTTGTGGCAACATTTGGAACTACATACGTGTATTTGAATTGATGTTATTGAATTTAAAAATATACTTAATCATTCACAATTATCCTGAAAGAAATAAAGGAAAAGGAATATAATTGAAAACAAATACTTTATTTAAATAATCAAATAATACCAAGAATTCCTTAATATACATGAAAATTTGAAATTATATATACATAAAATATTTATTCTTGGGAAATAAATAGTAAACTGCTAAGATAACTGTTTAAGTAATTTTTTAGAATTATTTATTCAGTATTAATATAAGTACACTTATTTCTTTCAATTTGTTTATTTGTATAGCAATATGCTAAATAAAGTTATTATTATTATAATAATTTAGCTTAGATACTAACAAAGAACAGTAAATTTGAAATGCAAGTCTTAAATAAATATTTATTTTATAATTTTCAATTTTAATTTAATACAATACAATTCTTTAATTTATTTATTCCTGAAAAATAGAATCAAGAGGTTTTTAAAATAAATAAAACAACAAATTTTTTTGGGAAAGGATTTATTTGAGGATTTTGAGGGATACAAGGTACAAAAAGGGGCATTTTAAAGCCTTGATTCGACTCCAGGCAATGACGTAGGGGAAAGAGACGAATCTTCCTCCGGGAATTCTCCCTGAGTGCCTAGGGAAACCCCAGCAAAACCTAGACAAGAGGAGCGGCTCCTCGCTGCTGCATCTGTAACATAAACAAAATAATTAGATTAGAAATAGTATTATTTTTTTTATAACAAATAATTTTATTATTTTTAACAACTTTTTTTAGAATTTATTTTCGAAAAAAATAAAATCGTACTTGGGCTTTGCAAGCAGCGGGCTGAAGGGAGTCAGTAGATCTTTTTGGGCATCTTCTTCGAAGTTTTCTGAAGTCTGGTTGCTGCTGGTTCTGCAGGTTACTCTCTCCTCCAGGGGGAAACCTGAAACAGAAACTTAAAACACATTTTGGTGAATCACATTCAACAAAAAAAAATATTGAGAGTTGTGGCAGCTGGGCTCATCCTCTGCACATCCCACGATGTCCATTCCCTCGTACAATCCTCCCTCGATGTCCTTTCCCTCGTAGAATCCTCCCTCCTCTTCAACAGCTATGCTCATCCTCTGCAAATGATCTAGAAAAAATACAAATTAATTAGAGATCTGCGAAAAAGCAATACAAAATGACTGGAAAAAAAATTAAAAAATTAGAACCTGAAAAGGAAATTTAATTAGTTCACTTACGTCCTGTAGTTGATTTGTTGGTGGTGGTCATGATGAGTTGAGAGGAAGCTGAAAGGCAACTTTTTTTGATTAATTGCATTCATTCAACATTCGTTCAACATTCAAACGTGTTTTGTGAGTTAGTTTGTTGCGCGCCAATTTAACGGATTTAATTTTTTTTTCGAAGAGCTAGCTTACGCGATGAGTGATTGCTGTTATACTACTTCGCGATGTTACTTCAAATGTACTCGATATATGATGCTACTGATTGACTCTACTTTACTACCCCAATGAGTGCCTGAGCGCTCAGACACCCAAGCACCGGTGTGCTCGTCGTTTGCAAATAAAAAAATACGTTGTTTGAATACGTGGCCAATGCATATTCCGAGGCCCGCGATACCGCCTAATTACGCGATATGGTAACCTTAAGTAACGGTCTCAGCTAATGTCGTTTCTTGAACTTAATCAAGGACCCCCGCCAGCTACCATATTTTCCCGACTTCCGATAGGTACATATCGAGAGTATGCCATTACTCCCTAATTAGATCGCTCGTTCGCCCTAGAACTCATTGCAACCCCACGCGGTGGTGTTCATCAGGGGGGGTGCCTCTCGTAGCGGTACCTACGTGTGCACCGATTCCCACGTTGGACCTTTCATTACAGGCCTTTGCAAAAAAACCAAGACATTTTATTTATTTATTACATAATAAAAGCAAAGACTAACATCGCAAATACGTGCCCCTAACGGACACGCAATGCGGAACAAATTCACCCCAATTTACATATTTAAATTCACAAAATTTTGATCTCTACGTTAATAAGCAAATTCAAAACCCCCATATACCGAAGCACTATTGAAGCAACGTAAATTTAGCGTTTTAACGAGAGCAGTGCAACGCGAAATGCACCTTCTACGATAAACAAAACAGCAATGACCAACTCCAACCGAAAGAACAAGTTTCATAACTAAATAAAATTAAATAAGAAATACACTGTACGTTTTCCCATGTGTTAAAAAGAGATAGATATATTAAAACGTAGTAGCATTATCAAAAATCAACTCGAAGTCTGAGCGTGTTGTAACGAACTCATTAGTACTTGATTGAATAAACTTGCTTCGACGAAATAATTGAAAAGAATCTTTAAAATAAAAATTTAAAAATATTCAAATAAAATATACTAAAATATTGTAAAATTGTTGTAAATACGATAAATTGTTGTTATTTATAATTGTTTAAATAATAAGACAGATTATGAGACAAAAAAATTTTAAGCAGTTTTTTAGTGCAGAAATATTGCAAAATATTTATTAAATATTGTATTAATATTATTATAAACAAATATGAAACATAGAAATTGTTATTAATTCAAATAACAAATTTAAATATTAATATCGTATAACCACAATCTACGTCACACGCCAGGCCAGTCAAAGCATTGTACAATTATCTCTTCATTAAGTTGGGCATTGAATTTTAATAATAATATTGAGTATTTGAATACCAAATTTTAGAATTATATTTGAATATTTGTTTATATCAAAATTTCCGGTTTAATATAGGGCCTTCCGTGACCTAAAAATTATTTAAATTTAATAAAAAAAGTAAATGCTTTAATTTGTTTCTAATTGAGCTAAAGCTCCAAAAAACAGAAATTGAAAAAAAATGTTTAGGCAGTTTTCTAGTGCAGAAATAATGTAAAATATTTATTAAATATTGTATTCATATTATTATAAACAAATATGAAATATAAAAATTGTTGGCAATTTAAATATTCAAAACAAACATCAAACGCGCTTCATCCAACCTAAATAATCTAAAACAAAAAATCACTTCCAACTTATCGCTAATGGCTTGATCAATAATCCTTTCAAGACATAAAATGCTGAACAAAGAAAGAAAAATCCTCCAACAACTACCACAAAACATGTGGTGAAAAGAGCGTATTGCAAAGATTTGAGTTGCAGTTGAATTTAGCGTAAATATTGTGTCAGTAATTGCTGATGGGCCCCTTGACGCAGTAAATCATAGAATATAATAGTAATAAGATGAAATTGTTCCAAAAATATAAAAGGAAATAATATTGTATGAAATTAACAATAAAAATTATAGAATAAATCCATGGGAAAATATTTAGGAGGCAAGGTTCACAAATGTATTCAAATCAATCAGGAAAGAGAAAATTCCTATTTAGTTAAAAGAATAAATATTCAAAATGCAAAGAATCATATTTTACCATTGTAAAAATGGTTAACGGTTTTCGGTCCAGTTATATTTTCAATTATAATTCTGTATATTCATTTGTAATTTTGTAATCATAAACTAAGCAAGCAACTAAATACTAAAAATATACAGAATATTAGATGTGATAACAGATATACTCTATTCTTGAATATAATTTTACAGGCAAACCACTTTCAAAAAAATTATATACCGGATGTTACATTCATAAAGAATATTAAATTTCTAATTTAAATTATTTGGTAAAATGCCGTGATTTTAAACATTTTGGTGTATTCATAAATAAAATGTAATACAATTTTATATATTTTATAGTTTATTATGAACATCATTACAAAACGATTTATGCTTGAACGGATGCTGAAGGAGCCGGACCAGTAGCTTCTTCCTTCACGCGGTCCTTCTTCAAAACGCCCATGAACGCAGCCTTATCGGCGGCGGTCTGGAACCGACCGTGCCCAAATTTAGATGATGTGTCAATAAACTTCAAGTTGATCTTTTCCAGGGCTACGCGTTTCGTGTGCACCAACAGGGACTGCAAGAAACAAAAATCAATTAATAATGAATTCAATTATCTACAGTCTACAACACAAGGGTTGAAAATAATTATTAGTAAAGTAAATGTAAGTTTTTATGCATGACAAATTTATAAATTCAGATAAAAGTATATTTACCTTTCTGAGGGTGATGACGCGCTTTTTGGGGCCCATGCAGCATCCCTTGATCATGATGAAATCGTTGTTAACTTCACCATAATGAGGGAATCCACCCATTGGGGTGATACTTTTTTCTGTTATATCATATTCAGTTGAAGCGTTGTTCTTAATAACCTACAATGAAAAATAAAAAAAAGTGTTAAGAAAGGAAAATTATGAATAATTTTTTTATAAAGGATATAAAATTATCAGTTTAAGAAAATGTGTTCATTATCTTTCATAATCCTTTTGGCTTAAATGGATATCATCATTGAAACGACTTTATGGACTAAAGTTGGAAATTGAAGATGATAATTACCTGAAACAAAAAGGAATAATTAAAATTCGGCTTGAATCATACTCCAATCATAATTTTGGAGCTTAAAAATCAGTCCTATCATTTATGTTCATATATGTTTCATAATCCTTTTGGCTCAAGAGTTCTCATCATATTAAAGTTCGATTTCCACTTGTTTAAAAAATAAATTTTTCCTCACCTTTCCGTCCTTGGTGTGAATACCAGCACCAATTCTATAAATCTTCTTGTTCATTTCCGTACGATGGTGGTAGCCCTTCTGACCGGCTCTGGCAACGGTGAAGGACACTCTTGAAGGATGCCAAGCTCCAATACAAGCGACTTTGCGGAGACCCTTGTGCGTCTTGCGAGGAAGTTTCTTTGTATGCCAACGGGAAGTCACACCTATAAATAAATATTTTTTAGAAAAAAAAGGCTAAATAATGTTGGGAAATATGAAGGGTGACTTCAGAAGGAAGGCAGCACATGAGTTTATCCGCAAAGATGTTCGGAATGCACATCATGCTTTTTCATCATATAATTATTAATTATTGATAAATAATGAATAATAATTTACCTTTATATCCTTTGCCTTTGGTAACACCAATGCAGTCAATCATTTCATCCTGAGCGAAGACACTGGAAATAGGGACCGGTTTTTCAAGATGATCCCTCGCCCATTGAACTTTTTCTTTAATAGTTCCACCATTTAACTGAATTTCCATGATGTGTGCCTTCTTCTGGCGTTGTTTCAACAGCTTCATCTATAAGTACAATATTTGTAAAGACATTCATAAAAATTAAAGGATTTTATTGATAAGAATGTACAAGACATGGTTTTTCCTCACGTCATTGCCCAAGGGCTACGCTTGGATTATGGAATATGCCTAATTCGCCTCCCGAAGGGCAACTAATCTACGACGTTGCGATAGGAACCTACATTGAGGGCAGATTCACATTCGCCAGTGGAGGGTAAGCTCGCACTGTACGTCGATCATTAATTATTTTCTAAATTTCAATTTACCTGAGTGTGAGCGATAACTCTGATGACCTTGCAGTAGCGGATCATCTTCTTGAAGTTGGTTTCAATGCTCTTTCTGCCCAAATCATCCTGCCACTTTTTGCTAGCTTTGGTAAATGCCTTCTTCTTGCTCTTATACCTGAAGCACACAATTCAGACGTGGATTTCTGGGGAAACGGCGGCAAAGGAAACCAGGGGCGCAGGACTAAGAGAAAAGAAGGCGAGCCTCATCGTTGAGCGGAGACTATGCCTTCAGTCACACCTGCACGAGACATTTCGCTTGGTGGACATTTTAAACTCTCATGCAGCCAGCGGAGAGCTAATCGAGTGATTAGTTTTGTTTCTAATTTTGTTTAGTTAATTTTGTGTAAAGTGCAACTCAGACCGCCCTAGAAACTCTCAACACAATGGTTCAGTAAACCATAAACGATAAAAAAATCAAACTAGAATCATCACTGCACTTTGTAATTATGTCAATAAAATTTAATAAAATATTTACCAATTCTTGTAGAAGCGTCTGCGGCAATCTTCAGATAAATGTTCAGCCCAAACAGTCACCAAAGCACGAAGACCATGAGGAGTTTGAATGTAACCCACGGCTCCGACAACCACCATTGGAGGAGTCTCCAAAATCGTCACTGCTTCGACGATTTCCTTCTTGTTTATCTCTACAAAACAAAATATTAATTAATTTTTTTTATTATTTTCAAGGCATTTTTGAGGTTTTCCCCTGAATTTTATTTATAGTTCATTTCAGGTAAGAACGATCCAAGGGCTCTTATGGAACTACGATTTAAGCATTCTGATTGTCCGTAATGCGAACCAATTTCATATTATCACAGAAATCGCATCATTCTTCGAAAAATTTAAATTTGTATCTTTTCAAACAAAAAGCAAAGTGCGATTTTTGTGTTAATGTAAAATTGGTTCGCGTTTTGGCCAATTAAAAGGCTTAAATGGTTGATTTATGAAAGCTGCAACAATAAATTTGCAAAATAAAAATGTATAATGCATGGTTTATCTGTTCGTTATGGTCCAGAGACAACAATTAGAATATGGAATATGCATTATTAGCCTCCCGAAGGGCGTTTTTTATAGGACACTGCAAACGGTTACTGTATTAAACAGCTCCTAAATGCCGGGAGAGGGTAAGCTCTACACCGATGTCCACAATTATACGAGGACTGTCTTTTAAGTTTTACGTATAAAAATTGACCACGTGGTAAAATAACTAATTTGAGCTTCATCAACTAGAAATAACTTGGAAATAAACTCACTTGAACCAGGTCTGTCGGCTTCTCGTACGATGTGTGTCATACCAGCTTTGTAGCCAATAAAGGCAGTCAAATGTACGGGCTTAGAGCGGTCATCCTTTGGCAAGGCCTTCACTTTACCACGATGTCTTTGGGAACGCTTTTTGGGGTAGAACCCCATGGAGCCATGCCTAGGCGCACTGAATTTACGATGAGACTGAAACAATCACCTAATCATTCACTGGACACTTTTAAAATAATAATAAATTTAAAGGGAAGCATCAGACCGCCCTAGAAACTTTCCACACAATGGTTCAGTACACCATAAACGATAAAAAGATCAATAACTAGAATCATCATGTATAAATGTCAAATAAATCCAGCATGGATTATTTTTTATAAAATAGTACAAATGAAAAAAATATTTATCTAATGATTTAAAGGAATGTCTAGTTTACAATTTAAGTTATATTATTTTTTAAGATTGGTTGGAGGATATGAAATAAAATAAGATTGAAGTACAACTTACCATGTCGACGAATAAAATATAAATGGCCGTCTGCAACAGTCATTTTCCCACAAGTCAACTTTGCTACATGAGAGCCATCTACAAAAATGTACAAACATTTTCTTCTTTTCTTCTCCAAAATAATAATTTATTCAAAAATAAGAATGTTAATCTAATATCAGAATTGATCAGAATAATAACTAATAAATAATTAAAACCATTTCATATTCATTTTATAACAAAAATATATTATGCTAGTTATAGGTTATTTAAGACGATGGCGCTAGCTTATTTCAGAAATATTTTTTGTCCAAATACAATTCACGGCAAAAATATTAACTTTTCGTCACAATTAAGGTATAATATACAATATATTTGTGATATATAATACTAAACATTATAGTTTTATTGTTGCGCACAATTTTTAGGTTATGTATTGTTTCTAGGTATTTAACTTCAAAAAGCGCTCAAAAATCATCACAAGTCATATCAAATACAGCATTAAATCAAACAGACGATTCAGATAAACCTATAGAATACCTCAAAAGTGATGCAGCTCGTTGGAGGGCTCATGTATCAAGAAGTGGAGTCGCCGAGCCAGGGCTCTGGTACCAACCATACGTTATATCAATTAGTTTAGCTATTTTTATGATTTATTTCTTCTATTTACGCGAAGAGAGTGATGTAGATTTAGAATTCAACAAAAATTTGTATGATCGGATCAGCGGATTGGAAGAAAAGAATTTGGAAATTGTTTTGAAGTACAACAAAGAAAATAATTTACCTACTTCTGATATTGAAAACAGGCTGCAGGAAATGAAAAATATTGGCAAAAATAATTAATAGTATTGTAGAACTTGTATTATATTAAAATAAAGTTATAAATTATTGGCATTTGTTTTTTTAATGCACTCCCACAAAACGATTTCATCATATTTTTATTATTTAGGTATGTCAATTGAACCGTGGGTGAATGTTATAATCATAAGGAAAAATCGTGTGTTACATTGAAATGTTTTATTAAAATTGTCTGCCACATACACTATTTATTATTATGAAATACTGACGAAAAAAGAGATCCCAAATAATCAGGTCCAAATTTACATAAAAAAAAGTTCAACTACTCGAATATTTAATAATTACCCATAAAAATTAGTCAGTATTGGTGAATTAAAGATTAATATATGTAACTAAATCTTATCAAAACTAAACCTACACTAAAGAACTACTAAAATTTCGCACTTGTTCAAAAAATAAAAATCAAAGACGTTAGATTACTGTATGAATGCCACACGAAGATATTCTATAGTTTACACAAAACTAAATTTCTAGTTGCAACTACGATAGATTTATATTTACTGCCAAGAAGTGTGTGACAATTTCCATTTTCTCTTTTCTTTCTAATGGCAGTGCGTTACGGAATTATTTATAAATAATTACTCTATAATTAAGTTTCTCGTAACACAGTACGCACACAAGTAAACAATAATCCATTTACCCATTTTAGATATTTTTTGATACACTACAGTCACATGAATGAAAATGAATAAAAATTAACACGGCGTACTGTGAACAAAACGATTATGGTGAAGTGGGTAGGTTTGCGTATTTATGCACGCTCGCCTCGGATTCGTCGCGCCAGCTGGATATCCTTGGGCATGATGGTTACCCGCTTGGCGTGGATGGCGCACAAATTTGTGTCTTCGAATAGACCCACCAAGTAGGCCTCACTTGCTTCCTACAACACATACACAACTTGAATCTCTAAATAATAATTGAAATAAATATTAAAACTAAACCGCAAACGCAAGGAGAAGTGGTAAACTAAAAGAGAACCCGATTTAAGAATTTAAATATTTTAATTCGATTGCAATGGCAAAATAGAACCAAAAATGCGCGAAATTGAAGGTTTTCCTGTCAATTATGTTGGGCTATTTTGCAAGAGTTTTAATGCAAAAAAAGATATTTTTTCAAGAAATTTGGAACATTTTTATTGCCTAAAATACCTCTCGAAAAACAGAGCTTATTGACGTCTAATTTAACGGCTTTAGACATTAAAGTGGCCCCAATATTACACCAGATAATCAAAATAATTCAATAAACTTTTCTATTTATTTATTAAATAATCCCAACCGGAGCGGACGACCGGAAATGTACAAATTATCCGGTAATAAATAAAAATAATTGTGAATTATCACGAGTTTCTAACTGTAATTTCTAACATTGAAATGTTTTTATATAATAAATACAGCTTAAAACTGTTTTTTAAATGTTTGAGGCACTTAAATGATCCTTACAAGCAAAAAATTTCGTATAATAATAATTAGGTTAGATTAAATTTTCTGATTTTGGCGCGCATTGTCCGCCATCTTGGTGTCTCATGGCATTTACCGCGCTTATAACTAAGTAAAATTTGTTCATCGGAATCTAATTTGGCATTAAACCTAAAGGATCATAATTTATAAAAAAAACTAATTAATCGGTAAATTAATAAAATTGGGTTCTTACCTGCAAGGCGCCAATGGCGGCCGACTGAAAACGGAGATCAGTTTTGAAATCTTGTGCGATTTCTCTCACTAGACGTTGGAACGGCAGTTTCCTTATCAATAATTCAGTGGATTTCTGGTAACGACGGATTTCTCGAAGGGCGACTGTACCCGGGCGGTAACGATGGGGTTTTTTCACCCCTCCTGTTGATGGGGCTGACTTACGTGCAGCTTTGGTGGCCAACTGTTTACGGGGAGCTTTTCCTCCCGTGGATTTACGGGCTGTCTGCTTTGTACGAGCCATGTCTCACTCTGAGGAAACAATGAATGTAGTAATAAATTAATCAACGGAAAAAAAATGCCGCCAAAATCATTTTCCATTGACAAACACGTGAAAATGAGTTTTATAAATAAAATAACAAGTTACAATCACCGGAAAGCATTATTGAAACAAAAAAATTAATCGGTTTTTACCACCTACTAAGTCAACGAAATAGAAAGCAAAACATGAAATGGCGGACACATGATCTATAATTTCTCCAATTTATTCGGTCTCAACAGTTATCACATTTCAAGTAGCATAACTGAAATTTTTATATCCATACAAAGTTCGTCACTTATACTACAAAATTATTATAACAAACTCACCGAAAATACCAAATTAAATTGTCAAAAACCGTCAAAACCAGACAATAAACACTCTCCTTGAGTTCCAGAAACTAACTTACGCATACAACAAAGCAGTATCACAGACGCTTGCCTTGCTTGAAGTCATGTGATTGGTTGATGTCAGTGGAATACTCGATTGTTATTGGTCATAATAAGCTGATCTCTGATTGGAGAAAATAAGAGCTGACAGTATTGGATGTCAGTCTTGACTAAATTTTTGAAATTTTGATTAAAAATTAAAATAAAATCTAAATATTTTATAAATAAAATTATTATGAATGTGATGAAATAAAACATAAATGAAAAAATAAATCTTTTTTAATCACAATTTTATTATGAGATAAATAAATTATGAAAGCGATACATAATCATTTATAAAGCTATTTTAACATTTACGGAAAACACAATACTTCACAATTTATAAAATAAAATTTGAATTTACTCTACGACACAAATATATTGCCAAAATACTACCATACAACTTTTATTCTTACTATATAGTCACTCCATTTTGTACTTCACATTTACATTTTAGATTGTTTGTATTGCATTCTGTTTATTTCTCTTACGTCCCGAAATATTTGGTATTCTGTATAAAATTACCAACCCCGATTCAAACAAAATTCATACAGCAGCATAATTTTAACAATTTATTTGTTTCATATAAATATTTAATATCAAATAAAATTTTATTATAATTGATTACATCTTTAAATTATGTGCGTTTATAAATAGTACACATTGCATTTTTAGATAAATTAAAATATCTAGAAATAAATACTATATTAAGCCTCAACTAGAATTCGGAATGTAGAAATTTTATACAAATATACCATGAACAAAAATACAATAATTTCATAATTCTATTATAATAAAATAAAATACATCTCGTCAATTTTGTTGTTGATTGGAATAAAGGGGAATAATAAAAATATTTGCTATTTTATAACAGTTTCAACTATGTGATGTACATAATTTGAATAAAAAGATTACTGCGGCTATAATGGGGACAGCCCCATTATTTTTCCAAACTTAACATTACAAATACATAAATAAATAGTTCGGTAATTATCAGTAAGGTAAGTACAAGATTCAATAATAGATTTGTTCGTAACCACGATTTTTTCTTGCAACATACAACTTACTAAATTTGGCAGCGCTTGAAACAATTAAAAATAATGTAACATGTAAAATATTCTGGAAAAAGTCAAAGCAGTCAAAAAAATTTAATTACTCGCCAATTTCAGTATTTACAAATTAGTTCGAAAATAATTCATTTTTTAAGTCAAAATAGTTAATATTTTATTACTGATAAAAATTGAGATGCTATGCATTAGTACGAAATAATTATTGCGGTTTGTGTTCCTTTGATCCCAATTGTAATTCGCTCAACACAAAATCTAGAAATTTTAGAATCTGCGTAAAATAAACTACCTTATACAATTCTATAGGCCCACTACTTTATAATTATCTTGATAAATTAATTAATTATTTAATTCTACCTACCTAAATATAGAAGATTATTTTATATTGTAAATATTTGTTGTGTATTGACATAGATTCTTTGAATAATTATGACCATATTTAAATATTTTGCATACATAGTTTTGATCTAATAAATCTGTATTAAAAACATACGTCCAAAATAGTTCTTATTTTAGATTTCCCTACAAAGTACGTTTATAGTTCCACAAAATTGCATTGTACTCACGAAAATTGGTTTTACAATTAATTAATAATATTGGCACGCAATTTGTAAAATTAACTTGAAAATACTAAAATTTGTAAAACCATTTTCCGCAATCTAAAAGCTACAAATAAATAAAAAAATATTTTCCATTTCTCTTTAAAAATTATGCATGCAACAACAGTCAGCGAATTCTAACATTTTGTAGACTACTGGCACAAAATCCGACATTTATTTTTCTATAGAAACCCGTGCATTGTAATTTACAAACAAACGAACATCGATTAAACATTGTCAGATAGTGTGCGTGTCATTTGTTTTAACCTATAAAAAAAGCGAGCCGACCTTGTGAAAAATGATCATAACATTTCAAAAAATACTCCTTTAAAGCGAATCTCAGATTGTAAAATTGTCAGTCATGATTTTAAAGTATTTCAGCTCAAATTCTGTTTTAAAATATGCGCGGTAATAAAACAAATGAGAATCAAATAGGAAATTTGATATGTAATGTCCAAAATGGAGTAGAATTCGAACCGAGAACTTTTTGATTTTAAATTTGTTGTAATAAAAATTATACTTTCATACCTAACTAAACTGTAACTTAAAACTAAAAATAAATAAAATAAATTTGCTTTTTGCAAATAAATGTTTCTTAATTTGTATAAAATTTGGGCACAAGTGTTTTTATTAAATATATTTTGTGATGAAATAAAATAACTAAACATTAACGTAAAAAGCAAATCAATTTTATTAGAAAATTATAGATTTATATTTGAAAATACCTATAATCCAATCTATAAATTTGTTAAATTGCATGCGGTACTGCTGCACAACTTTTCATCGGTTTTAAAGCTACATTTTATTTTTGATTTATTGAAATTACTTCCAAAAAATATATTCTCTCTCTGTAGCTTCAAAAAATTAATTGACTTCAAATATTCAACTCCAGCGGCAATTTTAACATCGAAGAGAAAAATACTGCTGAAAGTGTGAAAATGAAGTCAAAAATCAAAAATAAAATGTGAGCTCATTTTGATTCAGTAAATGCATTTTTAGGATGAAAATATTTGCACCAGCACCGCATACAAGCCTACAGCCCTTAACCTTAGATATTATTGGTTAAAGTAACAGGCATTTGACAGTAAGGGCATTCTTTTTGTGTAGGTGCACATGAATTACATAAAACATAATGATTGCAAGGTAATGTAACTGATCTATTTTGCTCTTCGCAAACCATGCACTTTGTAGCAGTTTCTAAATACAACACATTATCAACCTCTTCAAGATCGGCTCTAAGTTGCGCTTGAATAGATTTTAAAACAGATAGAGACAAGCTACGTAATTCTGAAACACGTCTAATACTATGTAGATAAGGAGTACCTTGAATCCTTTCAAGCTCCCGCTGGAGAGCTTTTTGTTGAGCGATGGCATCGTCGCGCTGATTTTCCGCGATTTGCGACTTCCTATTAGCTTCTTCCGTTTCTCTTTGCCAAGCTTCACAAGCTGTTCTTGCTTGAGTTATTCTTTCTTCCCAATTTGCAATTTGAGCGCGACTGCTCGCTAATTCATCTCTTAATCTTACTACTTCCATATTATTACTTAAAGATGGGCTAATTGAAAAATTATTATGGTTTCTGCTATTCGGACTGATGGTTTGATTCGCAAAATCAAATAAACTAGTGAAACTGTTTCCTATTTTTGAAGCAGAGCTACTTAATTGCATATGAGAATGGTTCATAAAAGGGTCTATTGAGTCCTGGTGGGAAAATCTTGTTGCAGATAAAAAATTTGATTGTAAATGTTGTAAAGGGCTGTTAGTTGTCGGCGAAAATGACCCCAAACCAGAACGCGTTGTCCCCGGAATGTTAACAGGAGCCGAAGAGCCTAAAAGACCTGATGAAGCAAGCCCCACTGATATTGAATTTGATACATTTGGACTATCAGATTCCAGTTCTCGATCTAAAGTTGCAAGATTCAAGGCGTCATCCAAGTGTAAATCGTCCAACGCATTGCCTACAAAACAAAAATTAATAACGTTCCTTTTTTTGTTAATATTTAAAATACCTGCGTTAAAATAGGGCGAAACAATGCTCTGGGTGATAGAATTTCCCAAAGAGCCCCCAATGTTGTTGTAAGCCATGAATAGCGTCTGTTTTCTTTGCTCCTTCTCGCCTGCAGTCAACGAATGATCAGAATCAATAATCATTATTTGTTTTGACAGCTCAATCGGTCCAATTTGATTATAAAGTGGTTTAGAGTGGGATAATTGGGCCCCTGGGGCCTTGCTGTGCGAACTATTGGAGCCTAGAGATGATGTGGAGGCGCTTTCGCTCACTTCGCCGCTACCATTCTAAAAAATTATTATTTTAAAAGATTTTTGGAAACTTATGCAGGAAATTATTTACCGAACTGTCGCTACTTTTTTCTTTAGATTTATCATGCGGAGTTGGCGGTAAAGCTGATGACAAAATATCTGCTAAATTTGTTCCGCAATCAATTGGGACCGCGCCATCTCGGCTCACCCCCATTTCTTCTGAAATTGTCACATTATTTTCACCCACAATAAATTAATTGATTAATTAATGCAAAATCATATTTCGATGCTTGCAGGGAACACGAGGATGCAAGAAATTAACACAGCATAAAGAAAGTGTTGGACAATTTTGAGTAAATTTGGGGCGAAATAGCAACCAAAAGACTGTCAAAAGCTTGAGCAGATTGTCGAGCATCTTTTCCCACAAGAAAAGGACATTAATTGGATAAATCTGCACAAGATATCACCTGAGATGATTAAGAAGCATTTTCTACATAAGAGACCTAAGAACGAGCTTCTAAATACTCTCTGAAACTAATTTGGATTCAGAAAAAGACGCAGTACTGTAGTGGCCCTAAAAAGGTGTTGAATATTGGCAAATAAACGAAAATAAGTACCTGGAGGAGCAAGCAGATCTGCGTTTTAGTTATCTTTAATTATAAACAAATTTGGATTGAAATACTTACGTTCAACGTGTGCGAAAGCACAGAAAACGCCGCGAGGACAGTACCCAGCTTGTTGGACATCATTACATTTCGTACTCTTGTAAATTTCAGGATGAAATTGTTGTTCTGTTCTTGTATGACAATAAGCACAATTGTCGCCGTTTTCACAGTTACCAGGTTCGCCCCATTCTTCCCCGTGTTTTACGTTGGGGCACGGTGTTGATCTAAAACAAACAATTTTAAGAAAAAAGTATTTCGGGCAATATTTTCGTTCAATCCTGAATAAATTAAATAAATTAAAGAATAGGTAAACAAAAGCATTTATTAATAAAAGAACATCTGTTTTGTGTGAACGTCAATTGTTTCACCAGTATTTCAAATTAATTTAATTACCGGAAATAACAATAAACGCCTTAATTACAGCATTTAATGCATTTTCCTGATTAACACTTGCTTTAAAATAATTAAACCAGAAAAATGGCACTTACCGATATTTGTATTTTCGTGGACTACGTCTTTTATCTTTGCTATTATGATATTGGGGGCATGCATATCCTTGCCTACATAATCTAGGCGGCCTTTTACAAGCTTCCGTTTTATAATTCGCTAATACATAATTTGTATCTTGCCATTTGGGATCTTCATTCATTAAATTTCTTTCTTTGTCTAACGCGTTGGGACCATTTGCTGAACTTCCTTCCGCTTCAGCGTTTTCTAACGCTTGTATTTCTTTGATATCGTAAACTGGGGGTCTGTGGTCGTGATTACCATGAGCAAAAGCACAATGCATGCCATTTTTAACACAAAAACCTCGGGCATCTGTATCATGTACGCACATACATGTTTTGTAATATCGCAAGTGGTACCTCCTTTCGGTATCGCCTGCTGTTCTGTGCAGATACGGACAACTAAAAAAAAAAATTTGTTGCTTTAAAGATATTTCCGAATGTACAAGCAAAATCTAATGAAAAATGTGTTTTCAAGTGTAAATATTAAAGTTTACAATTTTCGCGGGTAAAAAAATAGAAACATATTCACGTATTAATTAATTCAAACAAGTGAATTTATGCCAAATTGGGTTATAAAAATACGTATTTCATGTGTAAATCGTGAAAATATTAGTTAAAAATTCGGTGACATTTAAATTCGCGCGATTGGCGTCTCCCGTCACACCCACAAGTCTAAAAAAATGACAGCTAACCCAAAAAGTCTACTCACTCATCTCCATCTGGACACAAGCCAGTAGTCTCGTCATATTTGGTGCAATAGTTGTCTGCACTATAATTAAACGATCCATCTCTTTTTCTTACTGGTCTTCGCCGTCTCTGGTTCATAAAATGCCAATGAAAACAGGTAAATGGCCTATGCTGTGTACATTTGTGTTGTAGGAAAAGCGGGCATTGCTCTACACGAAATTCTTTCAAGTAGCTGAAAAGAAATTGTTATAATCAACATCATCACAATCAGTAACTATTTAAATTCACAACACTGTTGGATTTATATTCGAACACTTATCACTTACGAGTAATGATTAGGTTTTTCTGTTTGAGCTGTCAACAAAGGTTTGGACTCTGACGGCATTTTGTGATAACTAATGCGCACTTCTCAAGCGCAGGGCACGCTCGCGGAACGCCAATTAAAATTCGATATTAGGTCACGTGGTTGTCGAAAATTTTACAATTTTGGTAGTCAAGGTCAGTAATGTTTTGGTCAGTGTGCAATTGCATCATTTGTGCATAATCGGTAGTAGATTTAAATGCAAATTTATAACACTCAATTATTTTTTATAGTTTTAAATATTCCGCTAGGTTTCTCTTCAAAATGTTAATTACTTCTGTCACCGTTTCAGTTATAATCCATTTCAATTAATATTTAACTTCTTAGACCACTACACTTATTACATAATTGTTAGTTGTTTTTATTAACAGTTTTGTTGTATGAATTTGCATCATGTGCTTTGTGCAACATGAAATGCATGTCAATGAATACACTGAAACATTAAATTTTGTTTCATTTCCTATTTATTATAATTAGGGCTGTAAATAATTAAGCACAGACGGTCTTCCGAACCTACAGAAATATCCTGAATTGAAAAATCAGATAATTTTTATTATAAATATTAATACCTTCAACTAAATCGAAATTTTCCCTTCCGTGTTTAATTTGAATACATTATTGGACCCAATTTGCTCCCTAAATATAGATATTGAATGATATTTGACACTGAAAATAATATTTGACATTAATTTGAACGCCATCACCATTTACCGCACTCTAGCGATCAACTTCAACATGTACTTGTTCTATATTACCGACATAGAAATATGACACTTAAAAAATTGTTTAAATTTAAATGAATGAATTTATCATTGTAAATGACAATAATAAATATGAAATTAATTTATAACAATTTAATTTAATTTTTAATACATTAGTGGACGTACAGTGTATTTCTTAATTCATATGATTTAATTCCAACCGCTTTTTGTTTTTTTGTTTATTGATTGTTCGCATCTGCTTCGCATTTTCGTTTTGTTTGTGCAGTTTTAGCGTCGTTTGTTGTATTTTAAGCGTTACTTTGGGGTTGATTGGGGTGTAATAGGGGTAAATAGCTCGTGGTTAACGTAAATATTAGTTTTGGGAGTCGCGAGTAGTAAATTTGTGTGCCCCCCGGCACACTTGTTCGTTTTGATATTTTCAAATGTTTGTTTGCAAAGTCCTCCCGTTTAGGCGAGGCAAGGCCCTTCCGTGAGGGTCCAACGAGGGAACGGTGCACAAGCTAGGCCTTTTAAGTGCCTGGACGGTCTTGTCGGTAGCGCATAACTCGTTTCCAAAGAACGAGCCCGGGGCTCATCATCACGAGATGTTGCGGAGGGGACGATTATGCCCGTGTTTGTAAGCGACCATTCGGCTGTCCGGCTAGACACAGCTCGTTATTTGCTAAGAGGGGGATATGCAGAAAGACTCCTGGGGTGTAGATTCAGTAGGGCCATAAAACACACTCCACCAATTTTGCAGTAACGCTCGCGGTTAAAATTCGCGTAGATAGCTCTTCGATTGACATTAGTAATTAGGTTCGGTAAATAGGCGCGGAAGAAGCAGACAAGAAGACAGAACTCACGCGAAAAAAATTCGTTTTGTTCGTGCGGTTTTAGAGTCGTTTGTTGTATTTTTGTGTTACTTCGGGATTGATTGAGGTGTATTAAGGGTAAATAGCTCGTGGTTAACGTAAATATTAGTTTTGGGACTCGCGAGTAGTAAATTTATGTGTGCCCCCCGGCACACTTGTTCGTTTTGATATTTTCAAATGTTTGTTTGCAAAGTCCTCCCGTTTAGGCGAGGCAAGGCTCTTCCGTGAGGGTCCAACGAGGGAACGGTGCACAAGCTAGGCCTTTTAAGTGCCTGGACGGTCTTGTCGGTAGCGCATAACTCGTTTCCAAAGAACGAGCCAGGGGCTCATCACCACGAGATGTTGCGGCGGGAACGATTATGCCCGTGTTATGTAAGCGACCATTCGGCTGTCCGGCTAGACACAGCACGTTATTTGCCAAGAGGGGGATATGCAGAAAGACTCCTGGGGTGTAGATTCAGTAGGGCAATAAAAATACACTCCACCAATTTTGCAGTAACGCTCGCGGTTAAAATTCGCGTAGATAGCTCTTCGATCGACAGTAATCGTTAGGTCCGTTAAATAGGCTCGAAAGAAGCAAACCAGAAGGCAGAACTCAAGAAAGAAGCGAAGAAAAGAAACGTTTAAACATCAACACCAGCAGGACGTAAGTTTATTTGTTGTTTTTATTTAATTTTTATTGTTTGTATTTATTTGCAGTTGATGGTATCCGACACCGACGTCGTGGGACCCGCAGTTCGAGGAGCAGCCACCGGAGGGACCTTGGAGATTCACCGTTGGACACGATGGCATCTTGGGATTATCACATCATGGCCTGCAGTTTTGGGAGCAGCTATCAAACCGATTTGGACATCTAAGTCAACTCTAACACCTGGAGCAGTTCAGATGTAGTATTTCCGCAAGAATCGTCTTTTTCCAAGCCAGCTATTGCCTGGAGGCAAAGCGCGACTCAAAAATATTTTGCAATTCCCGTCTTAATCCGTTGTACCTTTTTCTAATTATCAAATAAACTTCTCTAAAATGTTATATTGTTTTATGTTTAATATTAATCTTGGAAGTGGCACAAAAGCTTGACGTTGAAGTCGGTCTAAACAAGTTGGAGAAAACAATTATATCAGTCTTAAAACGCAATTTATTCACTCAAGCTTCAACCACAGCAAAAAAGTACACGATACAAAAAATTTTAATGCTATGTAAAAAAGAGTAATAAATACAAATACAAAAATGTGTATGTACAAATACAATAAATGCATAAGCTAAAATTCAGAACGATTTCTGATAAATAAGAAATACATTTGTGAAAAGTATGTAAATTTCAACAGTTAACTATTAATGTCCACAATTATGACTAGAAACAATAGGGCAATAATATATTTTGTTCCTCTAAGCTTATAATAATAATTGATAATTTTATTTGAAAAATATATAATTATTTACAATAAATTAGTGTTATTTTCCTTTATATTTACTTACTAGTTTGATTAATTTTGTTTAAAATGTGATGTTTGCTTTCTAGTAGTGCTACAAATATTGAGTATCATAATTCTTAATATAAAAGCAAATGAAAAATCACAAAGTATAAATTTGGCAATTATTTTATGGACAATGTCACCTCATTCGTACCTAGAAAAGTATTGTACCTCAAACGGTGTTCAAGCATCTAAATTATTCGAGATTATTCGAAAATTACTAAATATATTTTGCTGCCAATAGAACTGCTTATAAATTTGTTCCGGCCTTGAATTATTATTATTATTGTTACGTATTTATAAATATGTGGCTGTTTTTTCAAATAAATCTGAGTACATTTATGATATGTTAAAATTATAAGGACTTCCAAGTTCAATTCAATCTACACAAAGAGATCACAGATAAAACTGTACTTAATTGAAATAAATTAGTATGATTGTTTAAATCTTTGGTTTATAGTTTAAAAATAGATTAAATTGAACTGCAAGATATTGTTACTCATTATACGTTACACAATATTCAAAAAACTTGTCCAAATAACACCAGATCTGTTAATTAATATTGCTAATATTCGATGGATATTTTAATTTGGGACAGATTGTACGAATGATCAACAAGATAATTTAAATCAAGTAAATAATTTAGAGGCAGTGACAAAATGATGCAAGTGGCCTAAAAATTATTTAAAAGTGGGAAGCTCCATTAAATTCAGAATATTTACTGTGTGCCAAAACTCCATTGTCAGCGGTTTCAAAATTTGAATACTTGAGTTTGAAATCAGCTAATAATTATTTCAATTCAATGTAAACCGTGTAAAATATATTATTAAAAAATACCAACTACATTTATACGTATCAAAATTCTATTTTAAAGCGTTAGTATTAAAGTCTTTCACAAATTGTAAATTAAATGAGATTTATAGTCTGTACGACTAACTTAATGCTAAAATCACCGAGGTTCATCATGTCATGACACCAAAGTATAAAAATAAAAGGGACAACAAATTATGAATAATTTAGAATAAAATAATTGTAAAATATTGCTGCCCATTATTTAATTTACCCTAAAGCGTCCCGCCTTTCAAACAGTGGTACCATAAGTGGAAAAAACAACCCTAGTACTATCAGTATCTAACGTAACATCCTCCGGCGAAGCTAAATCAACCCTAACAGACCCCGAATTGTTTCTTTTTCGCTGTCCCCAGTCACTGAGAGTCCATTGGTACCCCGCATTAGAGCGCTGGTCTTGTGGGGCCACGGCGGTGGAATCTGCAGATTGGTTGGTGGCTGCAGAGTCGCCGGTTTCAGCACCTGGGTCGGAGCTCGATGAAGCGGTCTCGAAACTGTCGCCGCCACCTCGAAAACGGGTTATGCCTAAGATTGGTTTGAATTATGAGAAAAGGGAGAGGTTTTTAGTAATATTTTAAAATCTGGTTTTAAGCAGTTTAATGATTTAAAATCAAAGTGGAAGCATCCTAGCAAACGAACACCCTTGTACTTACGAAGCAAGTTCATCATACATTTCCTACAGTATGGATTAAGAACTCTTGAACGGGGTCGAACTATCAAATAAATTACATATTTTTTGAATGCATTTCGAAACTGAATTTAATAAAATAAAATAAAAGCATTGAAAAATCATTTTGCCTACCATTTTCATCTGAAGTTCCGTGACTTTCTTCAATTCCTCTCAAAATATTTTGACAAATTTCAGATTCCAACGGAATTGGATCGTCGGTGTCTCTATTATAAATTGTAACAGCTATATGGGCGGGATGTGGAACTGGTAAAGGTATAACCAACTTATCAGGCGCGTAAGGAGTTTGGTGCTTTTTCCATGGAGTCCACAATGTCTCAGTTGGCTTTTTTTTCTTCTGTGAAGGCGAAATTCCAGAAGCGTTCTCCCTACAACATCAAACAATTTTTAATCAATTCAGAATTGAATTGTTGGATGATTTACGGTCTTTTTTCAGGCGTTTTTCCTGTAGCAGTTAATTTTGAGCGAGGGTTAAAAGCAGATACTTCTAAATATGGCGAATGGACTTGAATATTGCCGCGAGGGACGTAAACAGCTCCTAATAAGTCTGGACCACCTACACCTAACACAAAATAATTACAAAATTAATCAATAGAAACTAAAATAAAAGTTACCAAGTTGAGCGCTGTGAACCATTTCCGTATACCTTCCTAAATCAGCCTGCGGGTGTGGTTCAAGTTTAAAACTAGTTTCCTGATCATTTAGGGGCGTCAAGACGTCTAAACTAAATAATTCCGAATAGAGGAGCCCTGCAAGGCCCGCCCAATCACCAGCACTTAACCCGCGGTTGTCCCAAAAAGCTTCTTCTGATGTTCCGATTCGGGGGAAAATGTGCGTTGGGTAAAAACGTTCCAGCATCAGAGCTCCTTGCTGAATTGCAACCTAAATAATTGATTTATGTATTTATTCAAATTAAATTTAATGAAATTTCTTACTTTTAATTCATTAGTAGTTAATTTAATCTTGCTTTTAACTCCTACAGATAATCCCGTCTGCAAATCTCTTCTCCTTTTTTCTAATTTTTCGTGTAAAACTCCAATCAAATCTTGGCATTCTTTTTCCAAAACTTTAAAGGGTCCAGATTTGGATAATTGTGTCGAAAAGGGCCCAAAACATGCTTCTACAAATTGGCTGAAGTCTTTTTGGGGTTGTAGGACTTTTATTTCCATTACGTGTTGGTACACTGCTAATTCATCCCATTCCATTTTGGCCTCAAAGGCTGCCAAAGCTTGTTCTGGACGAATTTGGAAGAAATAATCACTGGTTAAACCAGGACCGGCCACTCGCTTCACTACAAAACTATCTGAGGCGGGCACACGGCCCCGGTTTTTAATTAAAAGATGAAAAACAGTTGTGTCCCATAGCAGACGAAGCCAGTAACGGATTATACCAACTATAAACAAAAAAAAATGTACTACTCAATATTTATAAACAAAACAAAATTTACCTGTGAGGATAAAAAGGGAAATAATTGGACAAATAACCATGGCGACTACTAAAGCTGCCATGGGTTGCAAACACCCTAAAAACCCTATATTCCATAAAAGCGCCTCAAAAATAACAAAAAACCGATTTATGTTGACTTCAGGGCTGTCCAAATCATAAATAACCGCGTTTGAAATTTGCACAACAAGCGTCAAAACCGGCATCCAAGCCACCGCAGTAAACGCAATACCCAAACTAACAATCGTGACCGTCAAACACAAAATAGGAAACCCTAACACAACCGCCAACGTTCCAAACAACCCTTTCACCAAATAATTCCAAAATCTATTGACATGTCTCGTGAAACCTTTTCCAATGAAGCCGGTATCCGGTTCGGTTTCAAAATGCGTCCGTGATTTGGAAATATGCCGCCAGAGGCTTAATAAACGCGAGCAAAGGGTTAAAGTTAATGAGCTTTTACGCGGGAATAAAGTTCCGTTTACTTGAGAGAGTTCTAGATCAGGCATGAAAGGATCTATGCTGAAAAGGGCGCGTAGACCCACCGGGCTGCACCACGGGAGGACTATTCCGAAAAAGAACATTGCGTTCCAGGTCCAGCACCAAGTACGGTGGAAGTAATTGAACCATCGCCATAAAGGCCAGCGGGTTGTTGTTGTGCGCACTATTTCCTTCTCCACAAGAAAAACCTAAAACAAAAATATTTTACTTGTTGTTTAAAAGATTAAAAAAAAAACTTACTGGTTGGCTTGGGTCTGATCTGGGGGTGGTAATACTAGTAGCATGGTTACTAAGTACCGTAGGTACAACTTCAGATTGTCCTTGAAAGTTTCTTCTAACTATCCAATGAGTCGGCAGCCAAATTTGAGTGGGCCAATGAAAACTTCGAGTTGGTATTTTAACTTTACGTAATTCTCTTAATAATGCCGGTTCTCTCTACAAATAAATTAACTCAAAACATAATTAAAATATAAATAATAATTTACCTCTTTCATAAAAGCGAGGTCTCTATTCAAAAAATATAAAGTTTGATGCAACCGCTGCGCTGTGCATAAACTTAAAGCTTCTTCATGAGCGCTCCACTGATTTTCTTGCCCAAATTTATTTTCCGCTGTTCTTAATTTCGCTCTAAGCCAAGGACTAATTCGGGACAGAACGGGATGGATTCGGGACAGTCTACTTCGGACAGTTTCTTGAGCTTTGGACAAACGCCGTTGGACGTCCTCAACGGCGCGATGCATAAGAACTACTGATTGAGCTTGCTGAACTAAAAGTTGAGTTATGCCTTCTCCTAAAGCTAAAAGATCTGGGTGAGATAAAATGCTAGAATAAACTCGCTGGAGGTATTCTTTTTGTACTGCCTCATTGACTTCCTGAAAAAATATTTCATCAATCAATAAATTAGATTTCCCGCTAATAAACTCACTCTTTCAATGTCCTCATCGGGCATTTTTTGCGCGCGTAGCTCCGCAATTAATCTCTCCCTAAAATGCAAAAACCATCCCCGAGTTTCTCTTTCTAAAATGGCAACTAAAGCCGGAAGGGCTTTACGCATTAGCGTCCGATCCCACAGCCTCAAATCTAATTCTGTACTGGCGGGGGTTAAATATTTATATGGAACTGCAACTGGAGGTTGCGAGCATTCACGGGTAACCTCAAATTTTTCGGTGGCTGCTCGGCGGAGCTGACGACGGACAAAAGTGCATAAAAGCTCCAAAGATTCCTCGTTTTCCGGCTGCAAAATATTTTTTTATAATCCAATCAAAATATTAAAAAAAATACTTACCCTACAAACTAATTCAGCAACCAGATATTTGCACCTCTCCTCTCTAATTTTCGACTCCAAATTATGCGCTTGAAGACTAGGAACTCCAACTAGAATATCTAATATCCTCAACAAGCCCATCAGGAGGGCTCTAATAGCTTGAGCGACGCTAAAGAAGTGACTAACGATTCGTCCTTTGGCTGTTACCAGTAAAAACCTCAATGCAAGCGCCAAATCGTTTAGGAGAGATTCGCGGCTTCGCTCCGTGCCCTTCTGCAACAGTTGGGAAAGGCGCCATTTGTGCTGCTGGCCCGGAAAGTTCAAACTTTCGACCTCAAATTCCCTGGAGAAAAAAAGAAAAATTGTTAGCGATATTTTCAAAATATTCAAATACATAAAAAAGACGCAAAAACTACGTGAGAGGGCTGGAAGACATTAGCTTTCTTTAAGCTTTTGATTTATTGTTTTACGGTTATTATTAATTTAGGAGACATAAGTTTCCAAATTATGACATTCTCGTTGCATTATTCAACCCCTTATACCAACAGGGTTGGGAAATAGAGGCTTGAAACTGGTTTTATAATAAATGAGCTTCCTATTTGCTTTTAGTTCATTATTTTAAAATTATTATTTTTGAAAATACAAGCTTTCAAATTGTGGCCTATTCTAGTTGTATTTTCAACCCTCTACACTACCAAGGTTGGAAAATAAAGACTTGAAACTGGTTTTATAATAAATGAGCTTCCTATTTGCTTTTAGTTCATTATTTTAAAATTATTAATTTTGAAGATACAAGCTTTCAAATTGTAACCTATTCTAGTTGTATTTTCAACCCTCTACACCACAGGGTTACGAAATAAAGGCTTGAAACTGATTTTATGATAAATAAGCTTCCTAACTACCTTTAGTTCATTATTCAATGATTATTATGCCAGAGGATACAAGCTTTCAAAATGTAACATTTTCGTAAAATCGTTTATTCCCCTCTGTATCAACAGGATTGAAAGATTAAGGGTTGGAATTGGTATTATAATAAATGGTACTACAGAAGTATTCTATCAGTGATTGTTTTATTATTCTAGGATCATTATTTCAAAAAATATAGGCTTTTCAAGTGTGACAGACTTTTGGTGCATCATTTAACCCCCTGTATTGACGATCAAGGGTTGAAACTAATTTTATAATGAATGGCACTACAAAAGCTTTCTATTAACGTTTATTTCAATATTCTGCAATTATTAGTACAGGAGATATGAAAATCGAAAGTGTGACAGATTTTTTGTGCATAATGTAACCCCCTGCATTGGCAGTGTTGGACGATCAGGGGTTGAAACTAATTTTATAATGAATGGCGGCACTACAAAAGCTTTCTATTCACGTTTATTTCAATATTCTACGAATATTAGTACAGGAGATATGAAGATCGAAAGTGTTGCAGGTTTTTTGTTCATATTTGGCAGGGTTGAAAGATCAAGGGTTTAAACTAGTTTTATAATAAATATTACTACCGGCGTTTGATTCATTATTCTACGATTATTATTTTAGGAGTTATGAGTTTCGAAATTGTGACAGATTTAGCCCCGTATACTAACAGGGTTGAAAAATTAAGGGTTGAAATCGATTCTACAACAAAGGGCATTGTATAAGCTTCATATTAACATTTATTTCATTATTCTACGATTATTATTTCAAAAAATATATTCTTTCTAAGGGTGACAGACTTTTGGGGCATCATTCAACCCTCTGTATTGACGATAAAGGGTTGAAACTAATTTTATAATGAATGACACTACAAAAGCTTTCTATTAACGTTTATTTCAATATTCTGCAATTATTAGTACAGAAGATATGAAAATCTAAAGTGTGACAGATTTTTTGTGCATAATTTAACCCCCTGTATTGGCAGGGTTGGACGATCAAGGGTTAAAACTAATTTTATAATTAATGGCACTACAAAAGCTTTCTATTAACGTTTATTTCAATATTCTACGAATATTAGTACAGAAGATATGAAAATCGGCAGTGTAACCCTTTGCATTGTAAGGGTTGAAACTAATTTTAAAATTAACGGCACTACAAAAACTTTCTACCAGCGTTTGATTCATTATTCTACGATTATTATTTTAGGAGATATGAGTTTTGAAATTTGCGTTACATCATTAAGCCTCATATACTAACAGGGTTGAAAAATTAGGGGTTGAAACCGATTCTACAACAAAGGGCATTATATAAGCTTCATATCAACATTTATTTCATTATTCTACGATTATTATTTTAGGAGATATGAGTTTTGAAATTGTGACAGATTTGCGCTACATCATTTAGCCTCGTATACTAACAGGGTTGGAAAATTAGGGGGTTGAAACCGATTCTTTAACAAAGGGCATTATAAAAGTTTCATAACAACATTTACTTCATTATTCTACGATTATTATTTTAGGAGATATGAGTTTTGAAATTGTGACAGATTTGCGTTACATCATTTAGCCCCGTATACTAACAGGGTTGGAAAATTAGGGGTTGAAACCGTTTCCATAACAAAGGGCATTATATAAGCTTCATATCAACATTTATTTCATTATTCTACGATTATTATTTTAGGAGTTTTGAAATTGTGACAGATTTGCGTTAAATCATTTAGTCCCGTATACTAACAGGGTTGAAAAATTAGGGGTTGAAACCAATTCTATAACAAAGGGCATTATATAAGCTTCTTAACAACATTTATTTAATTATTCTACAATTATTATTTTAGGAGATATGAGTTTTGAAATTGTGACAGATTTGCGTTACATCATTTAGCCCCGTTTACTAACAGGGTTGTAAATTAGGGGTTGAAACCGATTGTACAACAAAGGGCATTATATAAGCTTCATATCAACATTTATTTCATTATTCTTCGATTATTATTTCAGGAGATAAATCATGATGAGTAAACAGAGGAGTTGCAGAGTTCAGGCAAGCAAACTGGTAAATATTTATTTTATCCTTAAATTCACATGGATTTAATGGAATAAAATTAACTTATCTTGTTTTCTTTTGTTTCAGGGGTGCTGTAGAGTACGTAGTACAAGTTTAGTGATTAAATAATATTTTAAATTAATATTAACTGCTTTTTATGTGCGTTTATTTCAA
Organism: Dromius quadrimaculatus; assembly: GCA_963989225.1. Lineage (NCBI taxonomy): Eukaryota > Metazoa > Arthropoda > Insecta > Coleoptera > Carabidae > Dromius > Dromius quadrimaculatus. Next base: position 55,962,780 of record OZ022330.1, read on the forward strand.
TATTTTACAATTATTATTTGCACAGCAGATATAAAAACCGAAAGTGTGATTTTTGTTGCATTTAACCCCTAATACAGCAGAGTTGGACGATGAAGGATTGTTCTGGCGCCCTTAACAACAAATTCAGATATTTTGAAACTAAGTAATTTGGTTCTATCTTGTTTGGTATCAAATTAAAGCTCCTGCAGAAATCTAGTAAAAGTGCCAAAAATTATATTTAAACGATTGTCAATTGTTTTTTTACGACTTAACCAGATTATGCCAAGTTTGGGATGAACTACAACAAAAATAATAATTAGAGGTTTCAGGAGGGATTGGGAAAATGGTTGCTGTAAAACGCACAAGAAACCACAACACACAACATCAAACGTACACGAACACTGAATACATGCGACACAGCTGATATTTAACAATTAAGGTTGGAAAATTGGAAATCGGAAAGCCTCAGGGGCTTGAATAGCCTCAATAATTTAACATACCCATGGCGTCTGACCGAATCCAACTGCGCCGAGTTTAAACGTTTCGGCTTGCCGTACTTATCCTTGTGCAAGCTTTACAGAACCAACAAACAAATACGTCACACAAATTCCAGCAAAAAGAAATTGATTAGAAAGTATTATTAGTTATATTTTACACCATTCAGGCATTAAATAATAAATTTGCACAGATTTTGTATTAATGTGCCTGAATAGTGAATAATATAATAATTAAATAAAGTTAATTAGAGTTAAAGAACCGCTTTTTTTTTAAAGATTCTCACCCTCTTTCCCTAACGCATTCCAATTGTTTCCCTGTTAATCTTCTGGGCTCTCCTTTTCCATCCACAGCCACGGCGTCTAATTCATCAAACGACGGAGCTATAAATAAGTCACGAAGGTGATGTCTAGGTCTTCTGCCCAAGGAACCGCCATCCATTGAAATTACCATGGAGTCCACTTGCGAAACGGGAGGAGGGAGAACTAAAAATATTTTTTATTTCAATTGATTTTCTTAAATATTTAAAGGTAAACTTACTAATAGGAAATGTTTTCCAGTGATATAAGAACTGTTCGGCGACATGTTTAATATTATTGACTAGTTGCTCGACTTCCGGTGGTGCTCCAACTAAATTCACTTCAAAATTAAGTGGCTCCCGCTCAGGTTGCAAAGGATCCGTGTAAAGTGATCCATCGCCTGGTTTTAAGGGGTACAAACTGGTAGGGCGTGCATAAATCGATTCTTGGGAGCGCAGCTCCAAACCACGTGGAACTAAAATTTTAAAAATTCATGAATGTGTAAACATTTTAAATTATTTATTACTGTTTCCGGCTCCAGGCTCGCTTTCCGTCCTCTGGTGACAATATCCAGCCCTCACTCGTTCGCATTCAACCCTGTGATCGGAATCAGAGCGTTGGTGATGAAGACGGTGGCCTCCTGATTCACTACGGCGATGTAGTGCTACTACAGGGCCCGCCCGGGCCCTGCCTTGTTCCTGAGTCCCACTTGGACGGGACATTAATGAGGGCGGCGACGACGAGGCATCATCTAGAATTTAAAAAAATATTTTGAAGAATGAAAGGAATGAAATAACTCAAAATATTTATTCTACACTGGCTTGTTTTCTTAAACGGAAAAATTAAAACAAATAATATTTTGCATTTTAAGATTGTATTGGCAATTCATCAAGAATTTACACACAGAAAAATGTTGTGGTATAACAGGAAGAGCCTAAAATACAAACTTTTTGTTAATTGACAAACTTGGACCAATTTCAAAAATTTGAGGAAATTGGGTCAAAAATATTGAACAGCTTTATTCCTTTATCGAGTAGCAATCAAAATTACTGCAACAGATTATTCATTATCGAAATTTTGGATCCAAGCAATTTGACAAACGAGTTCAGGAGTAATTTCCTGTATGGAAAATATGAGGCATAAATTTTCTTCTATTGATTTATAAGATTACGTTGCAGTTATTTTAGCGCATATAAATTAAATTTACATTTGCTTTTAATAAAGTTACTAAACTTATTAACACAGATTTATATAAGTTGTATTCCACAATGAATAGTGCAGAAATAAATCAATAAATATTTGCATTTACATGTTTTTAACTGAATTGCAAAAAATGTAAAAAATAAAACAAATGAGGAATGAGCTGTTCTCCCTTAATTTTCCAATGAATGCTTCGTTAATCGAACCCTAACAAAATTCATACATTCACCCCAATTTTAAACTACTTTTATTGAGCACATCAAAGCACCACCGAAAATTATCTTCCAATTTCCGGAGCCGGCTAAAATAACGATTTTTTAATTACCTTTATTGTTAAATTCCGATAAACTCAAAATTTGTGGCTTCCTATTTGCAACGGAAGTTTTATAATTTACATTTGCAGGGCAGAAGTCATAAAAAAACTATTAATAATAATAAGACTGCAGTTTTTAATTTGATTCAATTCAAAATGACAGCTGAGGGGGCGATAAATCTAACTCGAAATTGCGAAAAAACAACAAATAAGACAATTAATTTGTGGCAGCTTTTGAAATTATTTCCCAGAAATGCGGAACAAATTTGTGTGAATTTTAGGGCAAAAGCAGGAATACAAATTCGACAATCCAATTATGTTTGAAAAATCCAAAATGCTTTTAAATCAAGAAGCAATTTCTTTAATATTGTTATTCTTGTATTTCTGCTCTAAAATGAATCCAAATGAACACCCTGTATATATTCTTCATGATAAAAAGTTAAAATTGGCTCTCCAGGATGTAAAGACTTTGAGCTTTTTTCAAGTCTCAACGCACTTTGAAAGCATATGTTGTAATAAAAAATAAATGATATTCTAGTACTTCTTACAGACCTTGTCGAATCCGATCATATTACTAAAACCGGATATTTTAACCCAATAACTTCTTTGTTGAGAGTTGTAACGAAATACCAAAATGAAATTTATAATATTTCCTGTAATTTGTAACTTATAAAACTTTTTCAAGTCATTCCCACTCTGTATAATAATTAACAAAATTGGTGAATACGGAGTAAAATTGTGTCTTTAATAAAAACTACGTGTGCTACATTTTCAAGTGGCCCACTTCCAATTTAAAACTATCTATACAGCACTAAAGAAAAGATAAATATAATTAAAAATCGATGTAGTTTAATTTCGTTCAGCAGCTTGCAAGTTTATCAGCATGTGTTTTCACAAAAAAACACAAAAGACTGACAGACAATTTATACAAAAAAAATGAGGCTGTCTTCTTAACAAAAATATATTTCAAAATCGAATGTTTCTAAGACTGCAAAGAATTCAATACTTGATGTAAAAATATGTGCTACACATTGAAAAATCTATTTTTGACTTACAGGAACAGCCTCTTTGCCTAGCAGGTGGTCAATCTAAAATTCCTCGTTATCGAATTATTCTCTGCAACTATAACAAACTTTAATCTGTGCAAATGAATGCGTGGAAGGATTTTAGATCATCACTAAATTAATACAATCTCTCAATAAGCTAAAATAGTTAATGAAATCATTGTTATGATGATACAAACAATTTGGCAGATACTTAACCTTATATATAACTGTCAGAATTGTATTATTGTTAATATCATCCAATAAGATTGTTAAAACAATAATTTTAATTCATTTAATTCTAAAGAAAACGTATTGAAAGCAATTTATTGTTTTGCTTACCAGAATACAAGTAACTCCTGTCATAATTTCTTCACACAAAATACGCCGACATTTTGCCATATTGAGCTACTATCAATCACATTTTAAAGACTGATGCTTAAATTATTGTTATTATAGTACAAACACACATTTATCACTCGAAAATTAAATAAATTACAAAGAATATAGATCACCAACACACTCAAATGACAAATCAGAACTGACTGAGTAGGGCAAAAACAGGGCAGCCACAACCAAATAAACACAGCTCCCGCCGTTAAGATTAAATTGATTATGTATCAAAATAATTACTTATACTCATTTAGAACTTATTCTTACATCATGGGGACGTTTATCTTTAATATTTATTACCAAATAACTGTTAAAATCAAAAAATACTGTATCCATAGACTCATCTCCCTGATGGACTGGAAACTAAAACTGGCAAAATGGATGAAAGTCTAGTTGTAACTTTGGCCAGAAGCGGCACTAGTAAACTGTCATTTTGGTGTGATTTGTGTTAAAATACTTAAAAATAAATGATTTCAATATGATAAAACGATTTATTACATGTTTTTAAATATTTTAATAATAAAAACAACTGTCAAAACAAGAATTATTGTGTCCATAGACTTATCTACCTGACGGACTGGAAGCTAAGCTACAAAAATGAATTAAAGTCTAGTTATAACCATAAAATAATTATAAATAAGATTTGTTGCATGTTAAAAAGCTTGAAGAATATATTTTAATACATATATACATGAAAATCAACTATAAAATTGCTTTTAATTTGATTGTAGCTATACTTAATTTATGATCGTAAAACGAACAGGCAGCAATAATATAATTTTCATTGTCTTTGTTATTTGTGTTATATTTCCAATCGCAACCATACGCAATATCTTTATGCTCATAATAGCTGGCAGCAATTTCAGGGCATTTTTCATCCGAACAATCAACAATATGAAATCCTCCTCGCATACAAGCAGCTAATAAATAATTATAATTATTTGGGTTCCACTTCAAGCGCCATACAGAATCAGGCATTTTTAAATCAGACATTTGGTGCTTCATATTACGAATATCCCAAAGTAACAATTGTTCATCATAACTAAAAACAAATTATTATTGATTGTAAGATTTCTTGTTGGAATTACACCTTCCAGTTGCTAATAAGTTTTCTTTTTCTTTGTTGCTGTGAATTGAAGTAACGCCTGCCAAAAAAGTTTTACTTTTTATAGTTATTGGTTCAGTACCAATTCTTAAATCGAATTGGCAGAGCCTTGAATCATCGCCCCCTACAATAACAATTTGAAATATTTAAAAGTATGGGAGTTTGAGGAATAATTTACCGCTGAATATTAAATTTGTGTTCCAATAATAATATGCGCAGATCCAAGCCTCAAAACTATGAGCGCTCCAAGATATTTTACGAATTAATTGGTCATTTTGCAATTGGAAAACTGTAATATTGCCTTTTGAGTCACTAGTAACAACCGATGGTTCGTCCGAACTAAATTTACCGGTCGACCAGTCCAAAGAAAGCATTAATATCTCATTGTTTTCATTACTTATAGTTGTAACTAAGCTCAATTTTATTAATTCCGGATCTAATTTATATATTTCCAAAGTATTTTTGGCGCTAACAACACCTAAATATGAGCAACCATTAATTTTATTATGGCACCATTTCTGATCAAGTACTGCTTCATTGTCAATAATTTGATGAAATTTTAGTTCATTCTCATCATTTAATGAATATAAGCGAATTTTTCCAAACCGTTCAGCTTCTATAAAATTAAAATTCAATTAATCACATTGTACAAATATATTAAGAGTTACCATTTTGCAATTGATAATTGGCACATACAAAAAAGTTTTCAAAAGGTTCATTTGGGCACCATTCAACAGAATCAGCTGTATAAATAGTATCCACAATATGTAAAACCGAAAACTTCGATGTATCACTCATTCTCTTGTAGGTTAGCTGTCACCTGCCATAAATGTACGGAAAAATTAAAAATCTGTCTTATAGTAAATTACATACATGTGCAATAAGTTTAAATAAATATTCTGATACTGTTTTATTGCCTACAACCAAGTTTCCTCAGAAATTAACTGGTAAAAAAGTTGCGGAGCAAAATAAACATGTATTTGAGGTTAGAATTGATGCCGCAACTAAATTACAATATTTATTAATACATTTGTTTAGAAAGGAGCATTTGATGAATTATATACGTGGCAAAGGACAAATTTGGCTGATAGTGAGTTTATTTTGCATGATGGGCCCCCTTATGCCAACGGCGCGCCTCATATGGGACATGCAATCAATAAAGTATTCAAATTAATATTTCAATAAACCTTAAATAATTTATTAATCATGTTACAGATCCTGAAAGATATAATCAACCGCAATAATATTTTAAATAAGAAAAAAGTTCATTATGTTCCTGGGTGGGATTGCCACGGTCTGCCCATTGAACTGAAGGCTTTAGGCAAAAACAAAACTAATAACGCTTTACATATTCGATCGACTGCAAGGGAATTTGCTAAAAGAACGATTGAACAACAAAGAGATGTTTTTAAATCGTGGGGTGTAATAGGCGACTGGGAAAATCCTTATTTAACTTACAGCATCCCTTACGTACGAAATCAGCTGAAACAATTTTATAAATTATACAATAAGAAATTAATTTACAGGGATGTGAAACCTGTTTATTGGTCGCCCTCTTCAAGGTAATTAATAATTAATGTCAATAATTTGGTTAATAATTGGATTAAATTTTTAGAACAGCTTTAGCAGAAGCTGAATTGGAGTACAATGACAAGCACAAAAGTACCTCAGTTGTTGTACGTTTTAAATTGAATAATGTGCCTTCCAGTCTGCAAAGATTTATTGATTTAAAGTAAGAATTGAGCTATTAATTATTAAACAATTTAATGTTTTTTTAGTTCACCAGTATACGCTCTAATTTGGACAACAACTCCATGGACTTTACCATCAAATCAAGCAATTTGTTATAATCCTAATTTATCGTACAGCTTTGTAAAATCGTTAGATGCTCCCATTTATTTAATTGCGACGGAATTAATTGAAAATGTCTCAAAATTATTGGAAACTAATTTTAATATTGTTGCTTCTTTTAACGGTAAGTATTCGATTTTGTGCACTCAAACAAACAATTTAAAAGTTTAAATATTTAGGATTATGGTTGCGATCGGCTGCTCCGGAAGTATACTTTACTTGAAGCATTTTTTGAATTTTTGGCATAAATCCAAAATGATTGAACGCAGAACATTGTAATTCAGTATTTTAGACTACTATACGATCCAAATATTTATATCCTATTTTCATTGCGATTAGTTGAACCGGAAGTGCACTTTTCTTGAAACATTTTTTGAATTTTTGGCATAAATCCAAAATTATTCAACGAAGAATATTGAAATTCAGTATTTGAAACTACTACACCATCCAGATGCTCATATCCTATTTTCATTGCGATCGGCTGAACTAAAAATGCACTTTACTTGAAACGTTTTTTGAATTTTTCGTATAAATCTGAAATGGATGAACGTAGAATGTTGAAATTCCGTACTTGAGACTATTTTACTATCTACATTCTCTTATCTTTTTTTAGTTTAAATCGACTGAGCCGGAAATGCACTTTACTTGAAACGTTTTTTGAATTTTTCGCATTAATCCAAAACAGTTGAACGTTAATTGCTAGAATTCAATATTTAATACTTCTGTACCAGTCAGATATTCATACTCTGTTCTTATAACAGTCGACTGAACCGGAAGTGCACTTTACAAGAAACGTTTTTTGAATTTTTCTTATAAATCTAATACGACTGAACGTAGTATATTGGAATTAAATATTTGAGATAACTGTACCATCTAAATGCTCATATCCTATTTTAATTGCGATGGACTGAACCAGAAATGCACTTTATTTGAAACGTTTTTTGAATTTTTCGCATAAATCCAAAACGGTTAAACGAAGAATGTTGAAATCCAGTATTTAAAATTAATGTACCATTCAGATACTCATATCCTATTTTTATAACAATCGACTGAACCAGAAATGCACTTTATTTGAAACGTTTTTTGAATTTTTCGCATAAATCCTAAACGGTTCAACGTTGGGTGTTGGAATTTGATATTTGAGATTATGCTACCATACAAATATTCATATCCTATTTACAATGCAATTGAGTGAACCGGAAGTTCACTTTACTTGAAACATTTTTGGAATTTTTGGAATAAATGCGAAATGATTAAATGTAGAATATTGAAATGCAGTATTTTAAACTACTGTATCATTCAGATGTTCATGTCGTATTTTCATAACAATCTGTTTAGCCGGAAGTGCACTTCACTTGAAACGTTTTTTGTATTTTTGGCATAAATCGAAAATAACTCAACGTAGAATGTTGAAATTCAGTATTTGAAATAAACTTACTATCCAGATGCTCGTTATGTATTTTCATTGCGATCGGCTGAACCGATAATGCACTTTACTTAAAACATTTTTTGAATTTTCAGCATAAATCCAAAACACCTGAGCATCGAATGTTGAAATTCAATATTTGGAAGTAAAGTATCATCCAGATGCTCATATATTATTTTCATTGCGATCGGCTGAACTGGAAGTGCACTTTACTTGAAATCTTTTTTGAATTTTTCACATAAATCCGAAATGATCAAACGTAGAGTATTGAAATTTGCTATTTGAAATGACTGTATTATCCAGATGTTCATGTCGTATTTTCATAACAATCGGTTGAGCCGGAAGTGCACTTTACTTGAAACGTTTTTTGAATTTTTGGCATAAATCGAAAACGACTTAGCGTCGAATGTTGAAATTCAGTATTTGAAATAACTTTACTATTTAGATGCTCATTACGTATTTTCATTACGATCGGCTGAACCGATAATGCACTTTACTTGAAACATTTGAATTTTCAATCTAAATCCAAAACTCCTAAACATCGAATGTTGAAATTCAGTATTTGGAAGTACAGTACCATCCAGATGCTCATACAGTATTTTCATTGCGATCGGTTGAACTGGAAGTGCACTTTACTTGAAACCTTTTTTGAATTTTTCGCATAAATCCGAAATGATTAAACATAGAATATTAAAATTTAGTATTTGAAACTACCGTATCATCAAGATGTTCATGTCTTATTTTCATAACAATCGGTTGAGCCGGAAGTGCACTTCACTTGAAACGTTTTTTGAATTTTTGGCATAAATCAAAAACGACTTAACGTAGAATGTTGAAATTCAGTATTTGAAATAACTGTTCTATCCAGATACTCATTACGTATTTTCATTACGATCGGCTGAACCGATAATGCACTTTACTTGAAACATTTGAATTTTCAATCTAAATCCAAAACTCCTAAACATCGAATGTTGAAATTCAGTATTTGGAAGTACAGTACCATTCAGAAGCTCATATATAATTTTCATTGCGATCGGCTGAACTGGAAATGCACTTTACTTGAAAAGTTTTTTGAAGTTTTGACATAAATCCAAAACAATTGAACATAGAATGTTGGAATTTGATATTTGAGACAACTGTATCATTCAGATACTCATAGATTATTTGCATTGACATTGATTGAACCGGAAGTGCACTTTATTTGAAACATTTTTTGAATTTTTTGCATAATTTCAGTCTGCTGTAGCATCTAAACGATTACCTACTATTTACCCGGAAATGCACTTCAATTGAAATTGAAATTGTTAGGCGTAAAATTTAGTGTGAATATTTAAAATTGTTTTATATATTTTAGGGCATGATATGGAAGGCTCAACATATATTTACCCTTTTAAAAACGATGAAATTTTGCCATTTTTGCCGGGAAAACACGCAACAGCTACAAAAGGGACCGGATTAGTACATACTGCACCAGCTCACGGGCCTGATGATTTTATTTTAGCCTTAAATAATAAAATACCTATAGTAAGTTATTTTAATTGTTTGGAAAGCATAAAATATTAATTAATTTTTGATATTATTTGCAGAAATGTATTGTAAACGAGGCAGGCTGCTACACAAACGATTCAGAATTATTTAAAGGTCTTTTCGTGCTCAAAGAAGGCACTGAAGCTGTAATAAATTATTTAAAAAGTGATATTTTGAGTATAAAAGACTATATACATAGTTATCCGTATGACTGGAGGACGAAAAAGCCTATTATTTTACGCGCTAGTCAACAATGGTTCATTGACACTAATTCAATCAAAAATAAAGCTATTGTATGATTTAATTGCCGTCAGTTCAATTTTTTATTATAATAATTTTGCAGGATTTACTTGAAAAAGTTAGGATATATCCAGAAAAAAATAGCGCAATGTATAAAAACACTTTTATATCGCAATTAAAAAAGAGGCCCTACTGGTGCATATCCAGGCAAAGAGTTTGGGGCGTTCCCATACCTGTTTTTTATAATCAAAGTAAAGAACCAATCATTTCTGAGTAATAAAATAATTATTGCACAAAAGAAACATTTAAAATATTATGTTTTTAGATCTTTAATAAATCATTTATGCGAAAAATTGGCAGAAAATGGTACTGATTTTTGGTGGAATTTACCGGTAAAAGAACTAATTCCTGATTGCGTATTACAAGAGCATAATATTAACATTGAGGACGTCGAGAAAGGGCAGGTAAAGTATTAATTCATTTACTTATCAAAATTGTTTTCTTGTGTATTAATAAAAATTAATTATATTTGCAGGATATACTGGACATTTGGTTTGACAGTGGTATATCATGGTCCAGCGCCTTAGGTGACGAAAAAATCGCAGATATTTACTTAGAAGGCGTGGATCAATTCACAGGCTGGTTCCAAAGTTCTTTATTAGCTTCTGTAGCTCTCCGAAACGAAGCACCTTATAAATCAATTTATGTGCACGGTTTTGCCGTAGACGAACATGGACATAAAATGTCTAAGTCTTTAGGGAATGTTATTAATCCTCAAGATATTATAAACGGTGGTAAAAAACAGCCTGCTCTGGGAATAGACACTTTAAGGTAAATTAGTAGGCTTGAAATATTGATACTAATTAATATTTTTGTAGATGGTGGGTTGCATGTCATGCAAGTCAAGATTCAACAGCATTTATTAGCCAAAATGTGTTGCAAGCCAGCGCAGATGAAGTGCAAAAAATTCGCAATACTTTACGATTTATTATTGGAGTATTAAACGATTATAATAATTCTTTTAAAGTGGAATATTCATCCTTAAAAGCCATTGATAAATATTTGCTACATTTGCTTTATGAATTCGATGTACAAACTACCGATTTGTACAACGAATATCAATTCAACAAATTATGCATCGTTATAATCAATTTTATAACAAATCCAGTTTCGGCTTTATATTACAGTGTCACTAAAGATCGCCTGTATTGTGACCCAATTGATGATATTTCCCGAAAATCGGCCCAATTTGTGCTCAACGAAATTTTAATTCATGTTTCAAAAATTATTGGGCCAATCATGCCCCATTTAGTTGAAGAACTGCACATGTATCGTGCTTTTAAAGACAGCGAAACGTTTTTCAAAAGTATGATTAAAGTATTACCAAAAGAATATAAGCAACCTGAATTAGCAAAAGTTATGGATTTTGTTTTAAATATTAAAAAAGAAATCAATAAACAGACAGTCAATACATCAGAATTACAAATTGATTTGACAGTTTCCACAGAATTATACAACAAATTACAAGTACGTATTTAAATATTTATATCGCAATAAATAATTAATTAGTTTTTGTAGATATTTAAACATCAAAATGAGTATTCCGAGCTGACAGAAATTTTCCAAACATCCGAAATTAATTTGGAAGAATCGTCTGAACTATTAGCTGAGAATTATTTACTAAAAACATCAAAAACTGAACGACTTTTGTGCCCACGCTGCCGCCGATATTCGTCACTTTCTACAAACCTCTGTCAGAGATGTTCTAATGTTATTAGTTCGTTAAATGAAATAAGAGTTTCTGTAAAATAAAATGTAAATACTTCATAATTCAAGTAAATCAAATCTTATTCAGATTAATATCTACTTGAGATTAAATGAGTGAATGTAAACGTACTAAAAGCAATGTTGCCAACTGTATTTTTTGCGCTATTAAGATATGACAATTTGCAAGAATCATTTCGATTCCGGTTTCAGTTGTTTGAATGATAATTATAAGTGTCAGAAATATTATAACCTCATATTTTCATGTTTATAAACATGAATACAAATCAGTCAAACGCTCTGAGTTTATTATCAATTTATACAAATTCTGATTCTGACAGTGAGAATGAAGTGCCAGGTCCGAAAGTGTCAGTTAAAAGGTGTTTCAAAGATGAAAATAATTCATCTGCGAAATATTTTAAATCCGATAGGTAAATTTGTTTGTTTTTCTGATAAATGAATAAATAAATTTATATATTTTTGTAGGTTACCCGTTCCGTCAATTCTGAAGACTTCCATAGAAAATAATAATAGTTATGATAATCCAGAGCTCCACGGAGGTAGAATTAGGACTTTTCCGCATGAAAGGGGCAACTGGAGCACTTATATTTATATTCCTTGTATGTTATTTTACAAAATAACCTTATTTTAAACTAATTTTCTTATTTTCTGGTTCAGATAAACCCAACGAAGTTATAAATGATTTAATCAAAGACTTAATGGAAAAATGCAAGCCTTTACTTATTTTACAACCAGTAGACGATTTGCATATAAGTATTACTAAAACTGTAATATTAAGGCATCATTGGATCGAATCCTTCACAAAAACAGTAGGAGGAAAATTGATGAACGTACCACGGTAACTAATTAAATAAATTACGCTATTGTTGTATGATTTTCGGATTATGTTTCAGGTTTCTTATATTATTTGAAAGTTTGAAAGTATATTGCAATGAAGATAGGACAAGAACTTTTATAGGGCTTCAAATTAGAACTGGACACGATAGTTTAATCAATTTGATTAATATTTTGGATAGTTGTCTTCGTGAATTTAATCTTCCAGAATTCTATGAAGTAAGTTGATGAGTAGCGTATCTTTTATTAATGAATTGAAATTGATTTTATAGTTTTTTAAGTTTGATTTGATGTACGAGGATAGGTTCGGTTTTGGTTCATATTTTTTTAAAGGTTGTGGACAAATTTAAAATGCATTTTTTGAGTTAAAATTGATTTTATTACTTAAAAGCGCTATATTTAATATACAAGGGCAGGTTTGATTTGTGGATCATATCTCTTGAAGGGTTGGTCGTATTGGAAACATGGTTATACAAAATTGAAGCTGAATAAATGTCCTACAAGTTTGTACTTCTGTTTTTTCATTTCTTCAATCGCTTTGAAAAATCAAATATTTTGGTAAACTTCTTCTTGTAGTGCCTACAATATTGGATTTCACATTTGGAAATTTTTGAGCATCCCTTAATTCATTTAGACTATTTTCGGCTTGATGTCGGTACATATGTGCGTTTGTAACTCGCAAATCTCAAAACTGGTTCAACGTATAATGTTGAAATTTTTTATTTAAGACTGGTATAGGGTCTAGTTATGCACCTCGCATTATGGTTGCAATCGTCTGTACCGGAAGTGCACTTTACTTGAAAGTTTTTTTGAATTTTTCGCATAAATCCACAATAATCAGCCGAAGGATATTAAAATTCAGTATTTAATATTGGCGTGGCATCTAAATGGTTATCTTCTATTTTTGTACCAATCGGCTGAGCCGAAAGTGCACTTTATATAACAGGCTTTTCGAATTTTCCGCACAAATTCAAAACAATCAGTCGTAGAATATTGAAATTTTGTATTAAGCACTTCTGTAACATCTAGTTGTGCACCTCGCATTATGATTGCAATCGTCTGTACCGGAAGTGCACTTTACTCTTAACTTTTTTTGAATTTTCCGCATAAATCCAAAACGATTGAACGTAGATTGTTATAATTCAGTATTTAAGACGGTAGTAACGTATAGATGCTCATTTCCTATTTTCATTGAGATCGACTGAGCCGGAAGTGCACTTTACTTGACAGTCTTTTCGAATTTTATTCAAAATGATTGGCCGTAGAGTATTGAAATTCAGTATTTCAGTCTGCTGTAGCATCTGAATGATTGTCTACTATTCTCATAGCAATTGACTGAGCCGGAAGTGCACTTCAGTCGTTTTTTTTTTTAATTTTGCGCATAAATTCGGGACTACTAGCCGTATAATCTTGGAAATCAGTATTCAGGATCACTGTACCATCTAGATGCGCATATCATATTTTCATTGCGATCGACTGAACTGGAAATGCACTTTACTTGAAACGTTTTTTGAATTTTCCGCATAAATCCAAAACGGCTCAACGTCGATAGTTGGAATTAAGTATTTAAGATTATTGTATCATCCAAATGCTCATATCCTATTTTCATAACAATCGATTGAACCGGAAATGCACTTTACTTAAAACCTTTTTTGAATTTTTCGCATAAAACTATAACAGTTAAACATAGAATATTGGAATTCAATATTTGAGAATATTGTACTATCCAGATGCTCAAATCCTATTTTCATTGCGATTGATTGAACCGGAAGTGCCCTTTACATGAAAGGTTTTTTGTATTTTCCGCATAAATCCAAAACTGTTGAACATAGAATATTAAAATTCAATATTTGAAACTATTGTACCATCCAGATGTTCATATCCTATTTTCATTGGAATCGGCTGAACCGGAAGTGCACTTTACTTGAAACTTTTTTTGATTTTTTCGCATAAAACCATAACAGTTGAACATAGAATATTAGAATTCAATATTAGAGACTACTGTACCATCAAGACGCTCATATCTTATTTTCATTGCGATTGATTGAACCGGAAGTGCCATTCACATGATACGTTTTTTGTATTTTCCGCATAAATCCAAAACTGTTGAACATAGAATATTTGAATTCAATATTTGAGACTACTGTACTATCCAGATGTTCATATCCTATTTTCATTGGAATCAGCTGAACCGGAAGTGCACTTTACTTGAAACCTTTTTTGAATTTTTCGCATAAAACCAAAACAGTTGAACATAGAATATTAGAATTCAATATTTGAGACTACTGTACCATCCAGATGCTCATATCCTATTTTCATAACAATCGATTGAAACGGAAATGCACTTTACTTGAAACCTTTTTTGAAATTTTCGCATAAAACCATAACAGTTAAACATAGAATATTAGAATTCAATATTCAACACTACTGTACTATCCAGATGTTCATATCCTATTTTCATTGGAATCGGCTGAACCGGAAATGCACTTTACTTGAAACCTTTTTTGACTTTTTCGCATAAAACTAAAACAGTTCAACATAGAATATTGGAATTTAATATTTGGGACTACTGCACTATCCAGATGCTCATATCCTATTTTCATTGGAATTGGCTGAACCGGAAGTGCACTTTACTTGAAACGTTTTTAGCTTTTTTCGCATAAATCCAAATTATTCAAACGTGGAAGGTTGAAATTCAGTATTTAAGATTACTGAACCATCGAAATGTTTATATCCTATTTTCATTGCGATCGGTTGAACCAAAAGTGTCCTTTACATGAAACGTTTTTTGTAGTTTTCGCACAAATCCAAAACTGTTGTACATGGAATATTAGAATTCAATATTTCAAACTAATGCACCATCCAGATATTCATATCCTATTTTCATTGGAATCGGCTGAACCGGAAGTGCACTTTACTTGAAACATTTTTAGCTTTTTCCGCATGAATCCAAAGCGGCTTAACATCGAAGGTTGAAATTCAGTATATAGGATTACTGTACCATCCAGATGTTTATTTCGTATTTTCATTGGAATCGGCTGAACCGGAAGTGCGCTTTACTCGAAACGTATTTAGCTTTTTCCGCATAAATCCAAAACGGTTAAACATCCAAGGTTGGAATTCAGTATTTAAGATTACTGTACCATCCAGATGTTCATATCCTATTTTCATTGCGATCGACTGAACCGGAAGTGCACTTTACTTGACAGCCTTTTCGAATTTTATACATAAAATCAAAACTATTGGCCGTAGAGTATTGAAATTCAGTATTTCAGTCTGCTGTAGCATCTGAATGATTGCCTACTATTCTCATAACAATCGACTGAACCGGAAGTGCACTTTATTTGAAACTTTTTACTAATTTTGCGCATAAATTCAGAACTGTTAGCCGTAGAATCTTGCAAATCAGTATTTAGGAATGTTGTAGCATAAGAATGATGACCTACCGATTAGCCGTAGAACGATGGAATTTTGTGTTTGATTATCGTGTTATTATTTTTTTTTTACAGATTTTTTTTGGTTAATTATTTTTTTATTTTTTTTTACTGAAAATGTTTCTATCCTTTTTCAGGATCCGTCGTTTCATATGAGCTTAGTTTGGTGCGTCGGCGACTACGAAAATATCTTAAATAATTATTTGGGGGAACTAAATGTATTATTATTAGAATATATGGCAAATAATCCACAGTATTATTGGTACATTAATGTACAAAGGTTAATATGTAAAACGGGTAATAAATTTTTTAATTTTGATTTGCACTAAAAATATTTTTCCAAATTTATTTTAAAAAATCCGTTCCACAATAAAATAATACAAGGATTTGTATAATAAAATGTACATTTATTTACAATAAAATATTAATATTACAGCTTGATAAATAAGTAAGATACATTAAATATAATTTATTCGACTTTTGAGGGTACGTTTCTGATATTTCGGGTGTGTTTCCGCGATACTCCTCGCATTGCGGAAGACACTTCTTCCAAAAAACTTTTAGAATTATGTATAGTTGTCCCCCCTAAAATAATTCGTACTCCTGGAAAAGTTTTATTGAAAGTATGCACTGTTAGCGATTCTTCATAAGTCGCCCCTCCAACAATAAAAACAATTACATCTTGTGGTCTTCCAGTAATTTGTTGCTCTCCCAAATACGGAAAATGTGTTTCTCTAAGCTTCCCTTTAAGTAAATCATCCAAAATTTCCTGTAAAAGTGGTTTGTGTTGAGTGTAAACATTATCAACACCGCTTAACCCTTTAAAAAATCGTTTGGTGATTTTGGCAGCATTTTCAAAATCGAATAAATCACTTTGTCTGGCGTGCGCTCCTCCGTATTCCAAAACGCTGACCACTTGGTGGACCATCTCGTCGGGCAAGCCGCGTTTTTTCAGCGCTTCCAGTAACCCAACTATGTCATTATTTGCATGATTTTGGTAGCGGATGGCGTATAAAATAACCAGCCTTGCAGCGTCCATATTTCGGATTTTACTGTTGTTAATTAATCTTCGAATGTTTTGTAGTTGTTGGGAATGTTCGTTATGCGACGTCAGTTCTTGTTCGATTTCGGATACTTCAAGAAGGGAATGTTTGGCGACCATTGAGGATAATTCTCCGACAACCGTAACATGTTTGGAAACATTTCCGGATAGTTTTTTGAATTGGGGGTAGTTTTCAACAAATGCTTTCATGTCTGCGATACTTTCAACTTTTTGGTGGCTTTTGGCTTTATTTTGAAACTCGTCCATTAATGATTTAATATTTTGCCCGATTTCCCCAAAATTTAAAAATAGGTTTTTGGCGTAAAATGGATCTTGTTCTGCTGACAGCACAACTTCAGCTAATTCTTTAGAAACGCCCGGAATATTCGATAAATTAACTCTATTATTATTAATAGTTAATAATTCGTGTACCATTGCTTGATAAGTCCATTGATTTAATAATGGAGTGACTGGATCATCTTTTCGGTCCAAAATTATTAAGAGCGCAGGACTGGCCTGCCGAAAATCAAACATACGAGATTCTTTAATAATAAAATCTCGAATATTTTCTGCAAGTCGCCGACAAGGGCTCGAATTTTTTTGATATCGAATTAAAGGCGAACACTTTAAGGATAAAAGTAAAGCAGTTATTCCTTGAGTGGTACGCTGCAAAGCGTAAGTATTCCACGCTAAACTCTGCAAGCAAGTTGGTAATCCAATTGAAAATAAATGCGAATTAATAGCTAAATAATCCATGTAAAATTCTTGTACTTCTTTAACAACTTCTTGTTCATCGCTTTCCGCCAATGTCTTAACATCTGCTTTGGCCAAAATGTTACTAAAATAAATATAATACGCTCCGTATTTGGGATTACGAAGCTCTCGCGCAAGTAGGGCCACATTTTGAGGGGTAGGGCGTAAAAACACCAAACATTTTAAATATCTTAACCCCGAATCTCTATCAGGAGATAACGGCTGTGAAGTGTCAATTCTTTCTAATAAATACACCTCTCGTTGAAGAATTTCTGATTGGCCATACACCATACTAATTACGCTTGTCGTTTCTTTATCCATGAGTAATATTTTCATGCCTGGTTCACTCTCTTCTGTCATTTTGCTAATATATGCCTTAACTGCACTAATTACGTTCATTTTTAACGAATTTATTACTTATATTCTCATTATACTAAAATATGGAAATTTTGTTTGACGTTTGAACTGTCAAACTTATAATAATTCTGTTTATTTTATAAAGATGGCAGTAAATACGTCATTTGGAAAAATAAATTCGAATTTGTCAATAGTCAAGATGTTTGAACTCTTGAATTAATTTGATTGCATTTATCAAATATGCCAAATTTATTTTGTCAATAATTATTATGTTGGTAGCACTCTCATTGATTTATCAGAGATGGCAGCACATTTTCTAAATCTTTTAGAAATAATAGCAATTCGGCATTTTCTTTAATATTTAATCATTCCAAATATTATTTTAATATTTTCTGAATTATCAATGCACAAATAATAAACAATTTCGTTGATAAATAATTTATTGACAGTTGCTGTGCTGCTCCTGGTGGAGCATTCCTAAACTATTCATTTCAAAATGATAAATATTTAAACTGAATTTATTCGAAATTGTCACAAATTTTATTGTAATTTTATAATATTACAGGTGTACTACTAACCCATCGAGATTTTGGAGGCATCAAATGACCCATCATGAATTATTAGGCTTTATGCAGTACAGGTGACTATACAGGATGTTTTTTTGGGACGCTCTATTTTTTAATTCAAGCAAATATGGCTTTATTTTAAACAGTCTCTGAAGTAATTGTATTTTAGTTCTGTTTTTGATTAATGTCGTTAAAAATGAAGGTTTCCATTTAAGAAAATTGAGTTTTAGTTATCAAATTTTGAAGCCACTTTATACACAACCTGTATAATATTTATAAAAATCATTGATTTCATGAAAAATCTTATTTCATTGTGAGCACGTATGCATAAAATCAAATTTTTACAACAGCGTAAATTCGAGATATTCTTTTTTTAGTTGCTGCATGCATCTGTCAAAACAAATTAAAAAATGTAATTATCTCAGAAACTGTTTGAAATAAAGCCATAGTTGTTTCAATAAAGTCCCATTAAAAAATGAAGGAGAATTCAAAAATACAATAAGATATAGGGTGTTCCCTATAAAATAAGAA
Source organism: Dromius quadrimaculatus (assembly GCA_963989225.1). Classification (NCBI taxonomy): domain Eukaryota; kingdom Metazoa; phylum Arthropoda; class Insecta; order Coleoptera; family Carabidae; genus Dromius; species Dromius quadrimaculatus. Next base: position 55,981,953 of record OZ022330.1, read on the forward strand.
AGTTGATATTGACTTCCGGTGTAACCGGAAGTTTCGCCATTTTGAAAATATTTTAGATTAACTCGGTTTTATCAATAAGGCCCATGCACAAAGTTTCAGATTTCTAATTATATTAGTTCTCAAGATATCCTGTACTTCATTTGACTTAAAAACAGTCCAAGGGTTCTTACGGGACTACGGTTTAAGCCTTCTGATTGGTCGAAATGCCAACCAATTTCACATTAGCACTTGTCAATCGTTTATCAATTATATAAAAAGATTTATGCAGTTCGAAGATTTACTTTCGTATTTATTGAAGTAACATGTGAATATATTTATTACTTTTATTTCTTGAAATCATTTGCATTTCGGCCAATCTGAAGGCTTAAATCGTAGTACTATAAGATTCCTTGGACTGTTGTTGATTGCAAAACAAAATATTGGGAAGAAACAATTGCTGAGCTTAAAGTTGGACATTATTTCGATTCGATTATGTCATTTTTTTTTCTCAATTGATGCGATATTGTTTAGCTAACGGCGGTACAATTGACCATTATTTTTTTTCAGGATAAATACATCAATCATTTAATTATGTATAATAAATAAAACAAGAGAAATGAGAAACAAATGAGGACTGGAAATTTAAAAAACCTGTTTTAGGAACAAAAGACAATCGGCAATATGACGTCAGACTGCAAATATTACAGAAGAAGGGCTATGAAGAATATTATTAGAAGATTTGGCAATAATTAACTAACATAATTATAATATATTCTGTGGCGTACTCTCCGCAAATTTTAATTAATATCAATCAATCTATCAAGTGCACTATAAGTGCCTGCCACACCCGTTTAGAGAAAAACAAAATATTTTAGACAAATCAGGCGTTATCTGGAAACAAAAATGATTAAAAAATCAATTGCTAGAAGAATTTTTTACGGTATTACACTAAAAGTAAGTAAATTATTGTAATAATTATTTTTTTAATCGATTGTTAATAATTTTAAGGAAAGGCATTGCAGAGGAGCCTCAGGCATGAAACAAATTTAGTATTGGACAAACAGAGCCCCTACAGGATAGAATTTTATTGTAACACGCTGGTCAAACGGGTGGCTAACGCAACAGAGTCGTGGAAAACTACTAGAAATTTCTGGAAGCTTCGAGAAACCATAGGCAGGAATATCAGTGCAGGAGCGCGCATCAAGAATAAAGATAAATTGGTGAAGCAGTGGAAACAAATAAGAAGCAGTGGAAATAAATAAGAAGCAGTTGACAAGACACAATCGGGCAAAGCTGTGACGTCAGAATCCACCAATAATGACTTGAAACACTTTTTATTTATAATTTTATAAGAAAAAATTAGTTTCCTGTTAACTTTCATTTGTTTTTGATATTAATTATCACCCAGCGTGGTTCGGATTATCGAAAGTTCAATTAAAAGTTATATCGGATTAATGGAAACAGGGAATTGAATAATTATAAGAACATATTTTTCAAAAAAAAATTTTATTTATAATTTTATAAGAAAAGAAAAAAGTTTGCTGTTAACTTTCATTTGTTTTTGATAGTAGTTATTATTCAGTGTTGTTCGGATTATCAAGGGTTCAACTAAAAGTAATAACAGATTATTGGAAACAGGGAATTGAATAATTATAAAAATATATTTTTCAAAAACATTTTTAATTTTTAATTTTATAAGAAAAAAATTGTTTCTTGTTAACTTTCATTTGTTTTTTATATTAATTATCACCCGGAGTAGTCCGGATTATCGAGGTTTTGGTTTAAAGTAATATCGGATTATTGAAAACAGGGAATTAAAGAATTATAAGAATATTTTTTAAGAAACATTTTTCATTTATAATTTTATGAGAAAAAAATTAATTTGCTGTCAACTTTTATATGTTTTTGATAGTAATTATCACCCAGGGTGAATTAATGAGGGTTCAGTTAAAAGTATTATAATTAGATTATTTATTTGAACGGCTCTGTTGGGCACGTGTCATTGAAGCTCAGGCAATTGCGATTTTTTGGTGTAATTTATGGTTTTATTGGGGCTGGGTTTTTATTGCGTATTTTCAAGTAAAGTAGTAAAGAATTTTAGATTGTAAATTATAATATTTTGATACAGGCTGTTCGCATTATAGTTAATTATATTATATTTATTAACAGGAAACAATTTTTTCATATTTTTATATTACAATTTAGAGCAAAAACTTTTTACTCATAATTAAAAAATGCAGGCATAGACCTAATAGTCATTAATATTTTACAGGATGTTCACTTTATTTCGGGACAGAGTATATATTTTTTTAAAGCATTTTAGAGCAAAAATTTTTGGGAACTTTTTGTGCAGAATTAAAAACTGAATTTTTCAATTTTTTTTCTATCTTAAGCAAAAATTGTTTGTAATTTTATTGCAAGCTAAAAAAAAATAACAATATTTGTTTGCTCAAATTTGCGATTACTTCCATTTTGTTTGATTTTACGGAGGGGTGGTTTCAGCCCCTTTGTTCCCTTAGTAGGGTAACGTTTGTAATTCTAAGAACTGCTGTTCATTTTACGAAATGTAAGCTAAAGGAGGGTTCAGTTCAGGTCCGCCTGGTGACCAATGAAACATTGTATAGCGCTGATAATCATTTATATTTTACAGGGTGCTCGCATTATTTCGGGCAAGAAAAATATTTGTTTGGCATTCTAGAGCTTAAATTGTTGGAAACTTTTTGTGCAGCATTAAAAACTGGATCTAATAAGCTACAAAAACTAATAAACTTCAATTTTTGTTTGATTTTAGGGAGGGTTGATGTCAGTGGTAAACAGCCCCTTTTGTTCACTCAAGGTAACGTTTCTGATTCCAAGAATTGGTGGCCATTTTTCGAAAGATTAGTTGAAGGAAGGTTCAGCTCAGTTCCGCCTGGTAACCAATGAGGCACTGGGGCTCGCAGTGGAACCTGTTGCAGGGAATCAATGTTTATCCACTTTCACAAGCCGAATTAAACGATTCGACTTCCAGCAAGTCCTCTTCAGCCTGAAAAGGCGGATTAATCATTGTAGAATAACAATAAAGAATTTTTTTCTCTGTGTTTTTTATTTACCTACCCTTAAATCAATTTAACTAAATGCTTGAGAAACCTCAAAGTAGGAACACTCAAATTTGTTTTGAAAAAAGCACTTAAAATGATTTTCGGCAATTCCAAATTCATTACTAGCACAATTTAAATCAAAATTTCGAATGAAATAAATAGTATTTTGTCAACATTTTCACAGAAAACTTAATGAAAAGGCTTATATATTATATTTAGCAACTATTTTGACTTATTGTGTCATGTAGAATCATAAAAACGTTGCTCAACGAAAATGTGCTCTTGAGCAGCTTCGGAATGTTATCCGAAAACTGAAAAATTGACTTCCTGAATCAAACAATTGACTTCACCCCAATATTTTGGTATCAAATTAAGCAGGTAGACTTGCTGGTTCATTCTGTATCAGAAATAGATCTCCAGAAGTCTTGCAATCTGTTTCGGAACAAGGTTTTATCACATTTGACAGCTGCAATAATTTCAAATTGACTTCCTGAATTAAATAATTGGCGTAGCCCCAATATTTTGGTATCAAATTAAACGGGGAGACTTGCTGGTTCATTTTGTACCAGAAATAGAACCTATCGAAGTCTTGCAAGCTGTCTTGGAATGAAGTTCGGTCCCAATTGACAGCTGGAAGTAATGTATTATTGCAATATCATGAAACCATGGATATTGATAAAATTATGACAATTGATGCTAATAATTGTTAATTTGGTACATGTTTATAAGATTTGCCATGGTTTTTAAGGCTTGATCAGTTCCGTATCGATCACAATTTGTAAACTTCGATTTTGACATGACCGCGGAAAGAAGTAAAATATCGCAAAAAGATGATTGGTACAAGCTTTTTAATCAAATTATATATAGTTTAAACTAAAAACATTATAATTTTATCAATTAATAAGCTCAAACAGAATATTAGTAACGAGGTGTCAAATGAGATTTGGATGGGCATATCTTTTGAAATATGGCATTAAAAAAATTAATATTAACATTTTCGGAATCCTTGTTAAATCTAGTATTTAATTACTATAATATTTATTGATTTTGAATTATTTGTAATTAATTTCGATGGTGGCATCATCTAGTGGCGAATTTTGAATTAGGGTTTTAGGCTTGTTTTTGCACATTTTTCTAAGCGTTAGTTGTTAATTTGTTGTCAAGGTGAGAGGACGCGTTTCACGGAGCTCAAAAATTAGGGCGAGAATTGCGTGCCAGAAAATTATTGAAAATATTTATGGAATTAAAATATGTTGAGTGATTGAGTTTCTGAAGTGATTGTGAGCTAATTTGGATTTATTTAGAAGTTTTTGGGTGAGTAGAATTATTTTATTAGTAACATTTATTTATTGTTTGTTGAAACAATTGCAACTATTATTAGATGTAAGTAACTAGCTGATTTTAATTTGGTTTTTATAAGTTTTAATTAGTTTTTTGTCCGATTTTGGTAATTTAAGTACGCATTATAGAATAATTCTTTTAATCATGATTGAGGGAAGATAATCTGGAATAAACAATAATGGCTGGCTTCCATAGCCAGCCATTATTGTTTATTCGAGATCTCGATGCTTTGCGTGGCGTATCTCCATGTTGTACAAGTACACCAAAATGGTCGACTCCATTAAAAAAGTTATAGCTCTATAAAATCGGTGATTAGCGTAACGTAACATAAACTCAAAATTGTAGTTCGGGTCCAATGATAGTTAACAACCATTAGCAACATGTCAGTGTTTTGGCGCCTAAACAACATGGCGCTGAAAGTTACAACCAATCAGAGTTGCCCTTACAATATTTATTTTTCCCGTCATGCTTTGCGTGGCGTCTCTCTGTGTTGTACATGTACATCAAAATGGCCAGCTCCATTAAAAAAGTTATAGCTCTGTAAAAAATGAGTTGAATTTGTGATATTTTGCTGTTTTTGATATTACAAACGGTGATTAAAGTTTATATTAATTATTTTTGCAACGTTTGAAAAGTTTTTTGGGTGATTTAAAGTGTTTTAGACTAATTAATACCGCTTTCGACTTGTTGATTGACCAAACAAAAATGAATCATTACAATCAATAATATTGAAATATTCTTATATATTAATTTTAAGCTGAATAACAATAAAATTAGGGTTCAGTGTTTAATAAAAAGTGTTTTTAGGTAATGGACAATGCTTTAAATACCACCATCAGAGCAGGAGGCAGAAGGAGCAGGTTTTGCAGATTGATGAGGATTAAGGATGGAACAGGAAAGCTTGTGAGTAGAATTTTTATAGCCTATTTATTTGAATAATGAGTAATTACAGGATTGTTCAGTTACAATAAATAACATTTTTTGAATTTAGTATACAGCCAATTATATTTTTCGATTTTTTATGGAATTTTAAAGCGATATTAGTGTGCTAAATATGAGCAAATAATTACTAATACATACAATATGCATATTAAATGATGGAGTTATGAAATTTTATATTAAGTTGCTTGTTATAATTTGAAATCAGTAATGTTCCGACCAAATCTAGAAAGTTATGGCTCAAATATTGTCCAAAATTGTTTGGCAATTTTATTTGTTCTAACAATCATCTCTCTGGCACAGAGATGATTGCTTAAACAAATTACCAACAGCAAAAATAAGAGCATCAGAGAATTTAGTCGCGTTTTTCACATAAATTTGCCCAATTTTATTGAAGTTTGGCAATTTTCATTTGCTTCAACAATCATTCAGTGGCAATATGATTGTTTGAACAAATGAAATCTCTTACAATTTATTAAATTTGCTATTAATTTTATGAATTTACTTCTGAATTCAAATGATTTGCAAGTAACTAAATGTAAAACTAGATCAATTTGTTATTTTTATTGATTTTTCTTAATATTATTAACATTACAATAATTATTAGAAAACAGGGCAGTGATTACTGCCAACTTCTCTCTATAAATTTTACATCAAAGTATAATTGGCTGTTACTGAGGGCACAAAAACTTTTTTAATACATTAAAATGCATTTCCTAAGCACAATATTTAATTAATAAAATTGAAGCTGACTGGATGTTACACTGTCACTGAAAAGATAAAATCTTGTTAAAATTTTTAATTGTATTTATTTATTATCCCCTAATAAAACAGGGAGCATAATTTTTTGTTGCATATTTCGGTGTTGTTTGTTCGGCTTTAACACCGCAAGTATAGGAGCATTTAGGGACAAGATCAAAGAAAATTTTAATGCTTTTCTGCCGCCACTAATTGCTTTAACAGGCTCGTTGTAATAGTGTAGGCTCTGCCCGATGAGGGTGCATTAGGAGGTAACGAGTTTAACAGTTTTTAATTATCTTGTGTCAGAACTAATTAAATTATAAATTGTTATTAGTTTTAGATTCTGAAACTTTGATGTTTCGATCCTTTGGCCAAGGCTCGAATCGTCAAAGTTTTGATATAAACCTAATCAATTATATATTTAACGGTTTTTATTTGCAGCTGCTTTTTATTGCTATGAAGAGTGAAATAAGGAATATTTGAGGCAATATTGGAATGAACAGGAATGAATTTTGGGCAGTTTCAAACGACACGTGAATTCTATAATTGATTTCAATCAAAAGGTTGTTAAAAAAATCCAATTTTGGGGTTTATTGAACTTCGGGAAATTGGTCTCATCCATAAAACAGGCCACCCGAATTCTTTGAGAAGCAGAAATATTTGGTACAGTGGAACAAAAATTGAAGGTCAAAAGATAAGTAGGCAATTGTTAGGTGTTATATTATTTCGATTTTGGTGAGTTTTTACTTATTTATAATTAATATATAGATTATAGTATGATAAGTTTAGCTGGAAGCCATTGAGGAGTCTTTACTCCTTGAAATTTGAAATTTGTTTACCATAAAGACCAGAATTAACAGAAATTTGATTCTATAAGTTCAACATTACATATTTTGAGAAATTTGCACATCAAGATCGATCAGTTAACTTCAAGAAACTTTATTTATTAACTTGAACAATTTCAAAGAATATTTTGATTGGGTCATTTATTCCTAATTTTTGGGAATAATTAAATGTAATATATTTTACAACGAATAGTCAGCAAGAAGTCAGAAACATTTAAAAAAAATTATGAAGACGAAAAAAGAAATGAAATCTAAAGTAATTTTAATACATTTTTTCAGAATTCAATAAATAGAAAATTGTTTTTAGTTATAAATTCTGTACTTATATTTATTTTATAACTTTTATGACGTTTCGATCCTTTGACAAAAGGATCGAAACGTCAAAAGTTTTAAGATAAATATACAGAATTCATAAGTAAAAACAATTTTTGGAATTAAAAGTAGTTGAAAACAAGAAAAATCTGTTAAATTAAAGGAAGTAGGCAATTTAAAATAACTTGAATCAAGCTAATTTGGGTATCAAGTGCAAGTATAGATTAATAAGTAGACTTGATTTCAAGTACAGATTAAGTACAACTGATAAGAAATATTTACATTTGGTTAAATGAAAGAAATTGTTTAAGTTTGGTATTCAGGAACAAATGCCTCGATATTATAACATGTTTCAAGAAGAGTTGATTTATTGGATATTGATTGTTACTTATGTATAAAAAAAATTTTTTCTACAGTCACTATAGAATGATACCTATTCCACACGCTGTAGCGTGCGGAATAGGGGTCATTCCGCACGCTTAGAAATTCCTAGGAGAGCCACGTGGTGTCACGAAAAAACTGTTCCATTGCTGTTATAATTTTATTTCTCTTTGATTTTCTTATCATTCCTCTCCAAAAAAATATCAAAATGAGTAATTTTATCAAAGTTTGATGAATTGGAATGAGATCAATGAAGCAAATTCTGTCTTAAAAAATTGCATATTTTGGTTATAAATATTTCCGCAAACACCTTTGACTGTAGAAAAATTAACATCCGTCACTCGTGCGAATCGATCATTCCATGCTCATGTAAATTCTGCCACTCGACTTCGTCTCGTGGCTGAATTATTCACATTCGCATGGAATGATCTCCATTCCGCACTTGTATCGGAATATACTATTATTTTCAGCAAAAATAACAAAAAAATGGAACACATTTTTTTGTTCGACGCACAGTTTGTAATTTCTTAATTTTATTTTTTGATATCATTTACATATTTTGACACTGTGAAGCTAGGGGTGGCTAATAGGGGAGGTTGGAGGCCACATTTTTTACTTTAAATTAATTTTGATAATTATTTTAATTTGTCAATAATTTGAGAAAAAAGTAATGCATGGCGAATTTATTTTTTAATTATTTTCAATTGACTTTTTATTTGAAAGAAAATTTAATTTGTCATCTAATTTTTGGAACATTTATTTGAAGATGAAGAAAGAAGAGCGAACATATCAAAAGAAATATTTTGAAAAATCGGATTATTATAGAAATAAATTAGGTTAAGCTTGAAGTAGTTTAAGTGCAGCTTAAAAATAGGTTAAATTTAGGTAGATTAAGTGAGGTTAGATAATTAATTAGGTTGAATTCAAGATAATTTTAAGTTTCGGCTATAGATTTAATGCGGCTTAATAATAAGTTAGGCTCAATTTTAGGTAATTTAAGTGCGGCTTGATAATAGGCCAAGTTCCGGGTACATTAAGTGCGGCTAAATAATAAATTAGGTTTAATTAAAGGTAGTTAAGTGCGGATTGATATTAGGCTAAGTTTCGGGTATAGATTCAATGCGGCTTAATAATAAGTTAGGCTTAATTTTAGGTAATTTAAGTTCCGGGTACATCAAGTGCGGCTAGATAATAAATCAGATTTAATAATTAAAAGTAGTTCTAAGTGCGGTTTGATAATAGGTTAAGTCTTGGGTAAATTTAATGCGGCTCAAAGTCAGGTAATTTAAGTGCGGCTTGATTATAGATTTTAAATGCGGCTAGATAATAAATTACGTTGAGTTTCAGGTAGTTTAAGTGCGCCCCGATAATTTGGTTTAGTTTAAGTATGCGGCTCAATAAGACTTTAAGTTTCGAAAATAAATTAAATGCGGCTAGATGATAAGTTAGACTTAATTACAGGTAGTTTAAGTGCGGCTCTATTTAATATTTAATGGATTAAGCGCGACTAATAATATTGTTGTTAATTTGGTGGTTGAGTTTCTGGTTGTTTGTTATTTATGTTTAATAATTGAATTTTATTTACAGCAAAAATAATAAAGATTTCAGGCAGTAAGATATTGTGGAAATAAAAGGGGATATAAAATCAAAATCCTAAACACAGTAATCCGTTCGAACACTACAAATTGGGAATAAACAATTTTTCTATTTGGGTAACATAAAGTATACTTTATGAAACTCATTTGCCTTTTTATAGAACACAAACATAATTTTTATTATCAAGTACAATATAATTTGAAGAAAATTCTCAAATTGTTCAGCTAAAAAGTAACAAACAAATTTGGAAAAGTATTTTTGATTCACACTAGTTACTTTTTTCGCCAACTGTCAAAAAAACATGATATTTTTGTGTTGTTATGAAAACGCAAAGTTCGTGATTTTTTCACTAGTAAAAAGATGAAACATATTTTTTCACTGGTGAATAAATAAATTCTATTATTGCACATCTAATCTAATATAAATCAGTCTAGTAATGCTACAAGGATAGAAACAAACAGGTATATTCAACAAAAAAAAGAAATATGAATTTGTGCACAAAACTACTTATTTTTGAATATAAAAATTAATTGTTGACAGTTCTTTATTTATCAAACAACAATTGCGCATACTTTTGGTTACAATACCCAGGTGATTGCAAATTAATTATAGCTTGTACTTTTTTCCTACATTTTACTGAATAAAACAATAATTATTGTTGATCTATTATTTATTGACATTTGGCGAAAAAATATTGTTTGTATTTCGTGTGCGAAGTGATTGTATTTTGTTGCGCTTTCGAATGAATTTGTTACCTCGACCTTACGGTCTCGGTGAAAATTAACATTCTCACACGCAACGAAAAAAACAATCACTTCATACACTTAATACAAAAATAACTATAATCAGTCAAGTCTCAGTGTTAATGAAAAATTAAATATTCTTTATCAAAGTTTTCAAAATAGAAAATTTATTATTTTTTGACATGAGCCCAAATAGAAAAAATTGTACAAGATATATCATAATGGAACCATAGTTGGATGATGGAAAAATGTCACAAAAATTGGGAACATAACAATTGATTGAGGACAGATGTATAAAAAGTAGTAAGTTTGTAATTTCTTGATTTTATTTCTGATACCATTTTGACAATTGTGAGGTGAGGGATAATAACCAGAACTAGCAGAAATGTTTATAAAGTTTATAAAAAAAGTTTTACGGGTAGATTAAGTGCGGCTAGATAGTAAGTAGGGCTTAATTAAGTGCGGCCAGCCTCATGAGGTTTTGATTATTGGATTCTTGTTTGTTATTTATGTATAATTAAATTTTGATTTGCAGCAAAAATAATGAAAATTTTAGGTAATAAAAATTGGAGCGAATATGAAATAATTAATCTTTACGCTCTATGAGAAGAGAATAATTTGAATAGAAATGGAAAATAGTAATTTATGCAAAGAGTGTAAAGTTGGACATGTCATGAGTCAAATATTTGATTGATAGATGACAAATGTACACAAAGTAGTGAGTTTACTATTTATTCGTAATTTTTTTTAAAACATATTTTGACGCTAATTGCCGATAATATTGCAAATAAATATAAAATAAATATTGAGAGATTTATAGTTTATTTGGTTGAATAGAAGCTGCTGCTACCAACATAAATACACAATTGATGATAGTAGCGGTTTTAATTGTAGAATTATGAGTAATTATGACAGAAGAATTAATTATCAGAGATTTTAGTAACAAAAAAAATTAATTTGATTTTATAATTCACTTTTAATAACTCAGAAAATATTTTTGTTCATTAAAATTAAATAAGCTATTGAAAGGTTTGAAATTTTCGATGTGTTTAACATTTTTATTACAGCATTATTTATTTAAATTACCGCTTGAACAAAAAAAAAGTTGATAGAATGACTAAAAACGGGTGTACAAGACAGTAAAGACCAACAGTGACATTTGGGTGCGAATTGTAGTAAAGTGCTACGGACAATAGTGCAAAACTAGTAATCGGGTTCAAGCGATGAATTAAAAGAGCTTTTCGGGGACTATTACACGCGTAATTAAAGCTCAAAGACTTAGTGGTTCGGTAATGTTCGGTTAAAGACAATAGAGCGACCAAAAAAGTTCTGAGTGGAAATAACGGGAAGAAGAGATATACATACAGCGGGACCTGAGGCACATCAGGGTCCGAAACTGGAAGCAAACAGCCAAAATCAGTAACCAATCGAAAATAGCAGCCAAAGATGCAACATCTGCGAAGATTTCGAAAGGAAGACTACTTGCAGGTAACGAAAAAAGATTCTATAAATATTTGCACAATTATACTAATAAATTATTTCTTTTACAGACTGTTCCAGTGATCCTAAAACTAGTAGAGTTCCTGTTCGAGTTGCAGAGTTCCAGTGGACTGCAGTGTACATACAGCAAATCGGTAAATATCTTTAAATTCTTTTTCAATTTCACATAAATTATAAATTCAATTATAGATAGAAGAACTAACGTATTTTTTCTTTTGTTTCAGAGGTGCTGTAGAGTACGTGTGCAAGGTTAGTGCTTAGATTTAGGCTTGTGTCTATTTGTATTCCTCAGTAAATAATATTTTAGTTAATATTAATTATTGGGGGTAAATATTGTGATTATAAATAGATTTTTAAATTTAATTAATTGAATTAACAGTCATGATATTTACGACACAAGCGGGGCGCGCGTTCACTTTTAGTCATCCTAACTTTTTTGTTCGCTCGGTCAAATTTTGTGGGGTCCAAGGGGACTCCACCAACGCTGGACGTCTTGTATGGCTCTGAATAACCAGAGCTGTATCAACGAGGGAACTTATGTAAAATTCTGGTCAACCAGAATTTTGCCAGCGTTGGATAATTATACACAACATCCTAAAACACTTTTATCACAAAATACAAAACGCGTCCGCGATTAAATTAAATTTTTATTAGAGGTTTGCGAATTATTTTTGTTGTATATCAAGTAAATTAATACACAATTAATTTTGGGGTTTGCTTTGGTTAAATGTTGAACTCAATTAGTGATTTCATGCCGCGAAACGTTTTGATTGGGGTGGGATGTGGGATTTGTTTTTTTATTTGTGTATGTATTCTTTTTCAGGCTTTTTTTCACAGATTGTGTCTGCTGAAATTTAAAGAGATCATAGCGCAGTACGGCCCTGGTACTGCGCATTGCACCTATGGTCATTTTCAGTAGTTCACGGTGTTTTCTCTGCAAACCCCAGACTGCACGCGTTCCTGAATCACTAGGTATAGACTTTGGATCGAATTGGTGCTTCACACTGGTTTCATCGCATGGTCTTGGTTCAGGAACATAATTAAGTGACACTTACACTTGCCCTCCCGCTAATCTTTTGTAGGTTTCAGGTTCTTTTTTTAGGTTTCAGGTTGCGATCCATTAAAATGTGTTAGGTAGGGCTAGCTCATGTGTTAGAAAGACACTCTACATCTCGAGATTTGAGATGTAGGGTGGCTCTGTTTCAGCGTGTCCTGGATCGCGGACGTGCTGGAATAGGGTGAGTTCTGCGATTGTATTGAAATGTAGGAACAACAAATTTTCATCTTCAATTACAGAATCATGAAGAAATATTGGTAAAAATCAATGTCAAAATCAAGTGAATTAATACTTTGTATTAATAATTAATCCTACCTCTTATATCAAATATATACAAATGATGGATACCATACAGATTTTGATAAGGGACATTTTTTTTTTGTGAGGTCGGGGCGGATGTTAGTCTACATTATAGCTTCATCGAATCCAATAGAAACAGAATATTCGCGACTTCGTAGTAACAAATCAATTAGAGTCTCCATTCCATCCTCTCGTAGTTAGATTAGGTATTATGGTGGACCTGGTTCAAACCCAGGCCACCATAAAAATTTCTACGACCCTGTAACGACACAAATGAAGCGGTGTCTTCATTTTAACTTTTCGTACTTAGATTAGACAACGTCTCAAGCAACCAAAGAATAAAATCCACGACTTTATGATGATTAAATTTATGTATAGTCTACAGTATAGCTTCATCGATTCCAGTAGATACATTATAGCTTCATCGAATCTAATAGAAACAGAATATTCGCGACTTCGTAGTAACAAATCAATTAGAGTCTCCATTTCATCCTCTCGTAGTTAGATTAGGTATTATGGTGGACCTGGTTCAAACCCAGGCCACCATAAAAATTTCTACGACCCTGTAACGACACAAATGAAGCGGTGTCTTCATTTTAGCCCTTCATACTTAGATTAGACAACGTCTCAAGCAACCAAAGAATAAAATCCACGACTTTATGATGATCAAATTTACGTATAGCCTACATTATAGCTTCATCGATTCCAATAGATACATTATAGCTTCATCGAATCCAATAGAAACAGAATATTCGCGACTTCGTAGTAACAAATCAATTAGAGTCTCCATTTCATCCTCTCGTAGTTAGATTAGGTATTATGGTGGACCTGGTTCAAACCCAGGCCACCATAAAAATTTCTACGACCCTGTAACGACACAAATGAAGCGGTGTCTTCATTTTAGCCCTTCATACTTAGATTAGACAACGTCTCAAGCAACCAAAGAATAAAATCCACGACTTTATGATGATCAAATTTACGTTTAGCCTACATTATAGCTTCATCGATTCCAAAATAGATACATTATAGCTTCATCGAATCCAATAGAATCAGAATATTTCCGACTTCGTAGTAACAAATCAATAAGTGTCTCCATTTCATCCTCTCGTAGTTAGATTAGGTATTATGGTGGACCTGGTTCAAACCCAGGCCACCATAAAAATTTCTACGACCCTGTAACGACACAAATGAAGCGGTGTCTTCATTTTAGCTCTTCGTACTTAGATTAGACAACGTCTCAAGCAACCACAGAATAAAATCCACGACTTTATGATGATCGAATTTACGTATAGCCTACATTATAGCTTCATCGAATCCAATAGATACTTTATAGCTTCATCGAATCCAATAGAAACAGAATGTTCGCGACTTCGTATAGTAACAAATTAAATATAGCCTACATTCCAGTTCTTCGTTGTTAGATTAGGCAATGTGAGTGGACCTGGTTCAAACTCAGACGCCACAAAAAATTGTACGACTCTGTGATGATCAAATATAAAGAAGCTTGGCGTATTGATAGAATAATCAACGTAAAGTGTTCCTGGTTCAAACTTAATCTACTACAAGTGTATATGAAAGTATTGGAATTGTATGAAATGAAGAATTCATCATTCGTCCGCGCCTAGTCCTAAGAATATAAAGGCAGGTCAAAAATACCCAGCATCAATGGTTATGCTGAGGTAGTGCGATAAAAAGCTTGTTTCAAGATTTCAAGAATCATCACTTAAAATTAGAAGAGAGTAAATATTATTCAACACCAAGAATAATCGTCCATATCCATTTGTTATGGGAATTATTTCCAAGGGAATGCCATAATAATGTAACTTCAAGCCTCGAAAACAATGACAATATAATTTTTCAATATTTATTCATGTTTTAGATTGATACAAAACTGAGAAATAAGTTTCGCTCTCAGGCTTACAAAATCTTAGTTTTTGGAGATTCAAAACTTTTATTCAGATTTGATAAGGCAATAATCTACTTTATTTGAAGAAGACTGTCAAAATTTATCAGTTGAAAACAGAAGCAGCAATTTTCTTCCAAAACTAGAGTTAAAAATTATTTAAAAAAACAGCTACAGTTAATAAATTGAATGAAAAAGTTGTGAAGCAAACCAGAAAACCAGATTATGAAGCATTTCCAAGCATTTCTTATTTCTCATACTGTGCCTACAGAAAAGGCAATCCGGTTTTACTCTCAGAGATAGCAGCTAATTATTATTTGGCAACACAAGCAGCATAATTGTAACAGTCAAGATAAATACTACATTACCAGCCAAAGAAGGGAAAAAATTCTTTCAACCATCAATCAAAGATATAGGAGCCGCGAAGTGTTAGCTATTACTTTAGCCGAAGATTGAAGGAACCTAAGCTTTTTAATTAAAAAGGCGCTCCTTGGAAGTATCAGCTATTATTTTAGTCGAAGATTGGAAGAACCTATAAGCTTTTTAAACAAAAGCGCTTCTCAGAAGACAATTAAGGTATGAAAATATATATAAAAAATGTTGACATTCTTGCTAAAGTAATATTTTTATTCCAGTTACGTTTTCAAATCCTCATTTTGGAATCATTTTCAAATATGAACCATTTATTATTATTATCGAATCAAAGACAGCAGTAAACAATTATCTTATCGAAAATAGAAGCTTCAATAAATTTGCAATCAAAAAAAGTTGAGGCAATTCAGTCAGCAATAAAAGCAGCAGAATACTGGAACAAAGATAGCAGCAAATAATTACCAACCAAAAAAAGCAGCTACAAGACAAGTAACTAATTATCAATTGGAAAGAGCAGCCAAAAATGATAGCAGTATTATTCCTTCAGTCGAATTGATCAATCGAAAAAAGAAGTTATATGTAATCAATTTATATTCTTGGACAACAGCAGCGCGTAATTTTTTCCGAAGATCAAAAGAGCTTATAAACTTTCGCTCCTCAGAAGACAATGATCTTTATTTGATTAATAGAAGCTGTTATTATTGACAAAATAAGTCAACATCAAAATCAAGAAAATATTTTGTACTCAGCAGCAAATAATTAACATCCACAAGTAACCAGTCAAAAATTGCAGCGACATATCAATTTAAAAAAAAAAGAACAGTTTGTAGATTACGAATTCAGTATTCGAGGATTGCAGCAAGAAAGAACTCAATTGAATTTTTTTACTTTTTATTTATCAAGGCGCTCCTCTGATAATTAAAGTAAGAAAAGATTATATAAAATTGTTGACTATTTCATTGATAATCTATTTTTGTTCCAGTGAGGCAATTATCATCTGATTTATAAAAGCACACAACAAATTTCTAATCAGCAGCAAACAGACAAAAAGAACAACAAAACTAAACTGACAAAATTCCCAAAACTATTGTATTACCAAATTACTTTTCCCATTTAATTGTGAATCAAAGCCCTCCCTGATGCCCTTAAAAAAATTCAAGTAATGTTACAGCCCTGGTGCAAAATTCCGTTTATTAAATTCTAATATTTTCCAAATTTTGTTTCCAAAAAATGCCTGGGCTGTGCCATTATTTTGAATGAGTGAGCCAAATTCTTTATTTGTGCTTAAAGATCCCAATTTATCAAATAATCAAGTGTCGAGTTTTTGCTAAATGTTGGGTAAAATTAAATGTTCATTTGGTTGTTTGACAGGCCCACCTTGTTCAAAGCTCCTAGTTTTAAGACAGTTAAAACAAATATCAAATTTTTCTTAAAGTTATTATTAGTCACGAATATCCAAGAGTACTTGTAGGTTGACGACTATCTCATTTGTAGTGAAAATTACTTATTTGCACTTGAATCTGTGTGAAATAATGAATCTTTATTGCGACAAATAATTTCCTTATTGATTAAAAAGTGTGGTACGCATTTTAATTTCCAAAATTTAATTATAATTTGCACGATTTGGCTTTAAGTATTTTCAAGGGATTGGAGTATTTTTCTTAATTATTCTATTGATTTAAATCAAATTTAAATGAATAATTTATTAATTAAAATACTTTTTATAACTGTATGGGTTCGAACCCCACGTGAGGTACTTTCGGCCATCAAAATTCCGTTTTTTTTTTTTCGTTTGTGTTTCGCTGGTGTTTTTGTCCCCACTTCGGTTTCTTTTTCACCTGGATATCCTTCTGGGCTTCATTTCGCTGTGCAAAGATCTCCTGTTGTACGAGTAGACGGTTAACTGCGGTGCCCCAGAGCTTCGTATTTAGTCGAGTCGCAATGGGAGACTCGCAGCGGACAAAGAAATCCTCTAGACCTCCACTTCTGGGGACTGGATAGGGCGTTGTCAAACGTTGGGACCGGTGCATCGGCTAATTGGGGCTCTTTGTGTCTAGCTGATTCCATTCTGATCCTACAGGAGGGGATCTAGTGCAGTTGGGGATGGAGAACTGTAAGATTGAAAAGTGGACTAGTTGCCGGGGTTGTGACAAATTACTCAAAGAGACATGAAATGAAATTGCAGAAATAAAAGAAAATTATGTTTGAGAAACCAAATTATTATTATTCAGTAGCGAAATTAATTGCCTTTTGGTGAATTTACACACAGATTTTATTTTATGCAAATGGGTAAATATTTTATTATAAATGCGGTAACAGTCAGTCGATGAGTACCCTTAAAATATCAACCAGTAATAATTATTTTCAAACTTCAAAATAATGAATGGATTTATCGAAATTGTCTTGTTTTTATTGCACTTAATGGTGTATATTTATATTTGATATTATTTTAGCTGGTAGTTCATAAGTATTTCAATGTATGAATCTTTTGCACAAAATCATTTGCTACTTTTCCGCACTTTATGTACGCTGCAACACCCACAAATTTGGCTGTAACAAGACCTCATCAAGCCGAAGAAATGCTCCAACAGCTGCTGCTTTATATCATTATTCAAACAAAATAATTTGCAAAAGAATACACTGTTTGTATTATTTTTAAGTTGTGTGCAAACTCAGTTTACTTTGCAAACTTTTTAATAATTTTCTTTTTCCAAATTTATACAATTTTTTTATTAAATTTTTTCCAAATTTAGCTTAAATAAAAGACTGAGTTTGTACAATCATAAACAAAACTACAAATACTGTAGTTGACAATTGAATTATTTAAATAATGTTATAGCCATTGAGCTAAGTTTCGTGTTTTGTAGCATATTTGTGTAAATTCAATTCGATTTGTTGATCCTTTGGCTGTGGCATTATTTAAAATGCGCAAAAGTTCATTAAAAATTGCGCCGAATGCATGAATCTTATCTGTCCAATAATATCTCCATCAATAATTATTCTTTTTTTCAAAATTTATGCCTGATGTGGCGCTTGATAAACAAAAGATGAGGATTTATGCATTTTTAGTTTTAGCAAATAATTAAATGCAGGTTCAGTTCCAAGATATTAATATAGCTTTGTCAGTGCTGTGAATATTAATATTTTGAGGAAATGTAATCCGAAAATTTGCATTTAATGATTTGAACGCCCCCTGTCCACCCTGTTAAATATTTGCCCAAAAGGGCTTGAAAAACCGACCTCCTAATGAACAACAAACGCAACTAAAAATATTTTCCATCATTACAACTTTGATGCCAGAAGCAAGAAGTTAATTTAGAAAAATTGGTCGTGTTTTCCCTTATTATTCCCCCGGCAGTATTTGGGTCGTAAGACCATTGCAAAAAGTTTTTCGGAGGACACTAAAATACTTGAATTGAATTAAGTCTGCAAGTATTAAACAAGCATCGTAGTTTAAGAAGTCTCAAGAAACTGCAAGATCTCAACTTCCAGAAAATATCAATTGAAGGGGAACGTAAAAATTGCCTTCGTATATTGAATTTCGTCATCATCAAATGCTGAAGATCCTAGAAGTAAAAATGAAGAATATTTCATTACATCAGCAATGCTTTGAAAATATCTCTCGGATTTCTCATTCTGCCGGAGAAAAGCTGATGCAGAAACTTTGGGTTTCTTTAATTCTACCTAAACCCAGTATTTCTCGACTTATCATCTAAAGAAGTTAGTTGGTTCTTCCTAAGTTGCAAGATTAATAAAAAGGATGCTTTTCTCAATGTCAAGAACCAAGAATATCTGCACAAATTTAGAAAAAGAAGACATACCAAGTAAATAAAAAAATCTATAAATATTTGTATGCCAATTACAGAATGATCAGATTAATAATCGACAATTTCTTCGATTTTGATTTTTAGTATAAGGACCTTTCTTCTGCTGGAACTTCAGGCTTCATTAGTTTTATTAGAATCCTGCATACCATCTATAAAGTTAGTTAGTCCTCCCTGAATTACAAGAATCAAAGAAGAAACCAAATTATCTTCATTGCAAAAGCAACAAACTGAAAATATTCAAAATAAAAAGATTTTAAACAAGGTAACCAAAAAATTTTATAAATATTTGCACAATTATGCTAATGGATATTTTTTTGTAGTCAAAATTCAATTCCTGATTGGTCCTAAAAGAAGATGAGTTCCTGTCCGAGTTGCAGAGTTCCAGCAAACTGCAGTGTACATGCAGCAAACCGGTAAATATTTTAGAGTTTTTTCTCCTTAAATTTACATAAATTAACGGTGATTGATTAACTTAAGGTTTACTTATTTCAGAACCAATCAAAAGTTGCAATGGAGAGGAATAAAAAATAAATGCAGTCTATAATTATTCAAGACATTTAAAAAATATTTAACAATTAAAATTGATAATTATCAATCAGAAATATAAATTGAAATGAAAATATGTACTTCTTAACTGGAAATGAAATTAAAACGAATTAAAAGATCGAATGAAGTGTAGCTAGTGGGTTTCGATTCTCACTCCAATTCCGTTCCCCTTTGATATTGCTTCGATTTCTGTTCTTGGCGTAGGGGAAGCTCCTTCTGCGGAAATGTTATTTAGTTGATCTCCTCAGCTTCGTCTTTAGTCAATCAGGAACGACACTCGGGGCTTCCCTGAACCCTCTTGGACTTTAGCCCACTGCGGTGTGTTTTGCCCGTAGAAGAGGAGGGTCCTGGAGGGGAAAGGGTTGCTTTTAGAGTCCGGTCCATTGGCTATGTGGGGCTGATTAGGTTTTTGCTGAATTTCATGGGTAGAGTACGACATGGCGGGAGCATCCTTTGCAAGAGGGGTGGAAATTAAAGTGGTTGAAAAGGGGACGTAATTGGGGGGACTTTAGATCGAACTAAAGTCCTCGGCAATTAAACACACAGGCAGTGACTAGCCCGAAATTCAGACTCCCTGAGAATAATAACGATGTAGTTGATGGTTACTACATTCAATAACTAAATTGTAACAACAATTCAAACTTGAAATGTGATTAAATATTTGGGACCAGTAAACGATATTAGAACTTAGATGAAGGTTCAATTAAAACTGGAAACTTGAAAGATTAGCAAATTATGTAATTATCCGAATCTTTGTTTCATACGATGTATCTTGAATTTTTATAGACAGCATTTATATCCCGGTTCAAGCCCAGATCACTACAGAAAAATAATCAACAACTTTTAATGATCGAATAAATAGCAAGAATTCAAGAACAAAACCAAATTATCTTTATTGCAATAGCGAGAATTTGAAGATATTAAAGAGAAGACTACGCGACGTTCTAAAGAAGGAAGGAAACTACAAACAAGGTAACCAAAAAATTGTTTTATAATTATTTCCACAATTATGCTAATGTATAATTTTTTTTTGTAGTCAGAATTCTTTTCCGTTTTGTTCCTGAAACTAGATGAGTTCCTGTTCGAGTTGCAGAGTTCCAGCGAACTTGCAGTGTACATACAGCAAACCGGTAAATATTTCTCCTTAATTCCACATAAATTTACGATGATAGATTAATTTTAGATTTATTTCAGGACCAATCAAAAATTGCAATGAAGAGGAATAAAAAATAAATGCAGTCTATAATAATTCAAGATATTAGAAAAATATTTAACAATTAAAATTGACAATTATCAATTAGAAATATAAATTAAAATGAGTTCAAAGATCGAATGGAGTGTAGCTTGTGGGTTTCGATGCTCACTCCGATTCCGTTCCCCTTTGATATTGCTTCGATTTCTATTCTTGGCGTGGAGGAAGCTCCTTCTGCGGAAATGTTATTTAGCTGATCTCCTCAGTTTCGTCTTTAGTCAATCAGGAACGGAACTCGGGGCTTCCCTGAACCCTCTTGGACTTTAGCCCACTGCGGAGTGTTTTGCCCGTAGAAGAGGAGGGTCTTGGAGGGGAAAAGGTAGTTTTTAGAGTCCGGTCCATTGGCTATGTGGGGCTGATTAGGTTTTTGCTGAATTTCATGGGTAGAGTACGACATGGCGGGGGCATCCTTTGCAAGAGGAATGGAAATTAGAGTGGTTGAAAAGGAGACGTAATTGGGAGGACTTTGAGTCGAACTAAAGTCCTGGGCAAATAAATACACGTACAATTACAACAGTAATTGACCTGAAATTCAAACTCTTTGAGAACAATAATGTAATTGATGGTTACTACATTTAAAAACTAAATTGCAACAATTAGAACTTGAAATGTGACTAAATATTTGAAACCAGTAAACGACATTAGAACTTGGATGAAGGTTCAATTTAAATTGGAAACTTGAAAGATTGGCAAATTATGAAATTATCCGAATTTTTGTTTCATACGATATATCTTGAATTTTTATAGACAAAATTTATATCCCGGTTCAAGCCTAGATTACTACAGAAAAATAATCAACGACGTTCAATGATCGAATAAATAGCGGCCTCAATTGTAAGAAGTCAAGAATAAAATCTTCATTGCGAAAACGAAAATTTGAAGGTATCAAAGAGAAAACGACGTTCTAAAGAAGGAGGAAGACTACAAACAAGGTAACCAAAAATTGCTTTATAAATATTCCCACAATTATACTAATTTATTTTTTTTTTGTAGTCAATTCATTTCCGGTTTGTTCCTGAAACTAGATGAGTTCCTGTTCGAGTTGCAGAGTTCTAGCGAGCTTGCAGTGAACCGGTAAATATTTCTCCTTAATTCCATATAAATTTACGACGATTGATTAACTTAAGGTTTGTTTCAGGTCTAATCAAAAATTGCAATGAAGAGGAATAAAAAATAAATACAGTCTACAATAATTCAAGATATTATAAAAATATTTAACAATTAAAATTGACAATTATCGATCAGAAATATAAATTGAAATGAGTTAAAAGATCGAATAAAGTGTAGCTAGTGGGTTTCGATGCTCACTCCGATTTCGTTTCCCTTTGATATTGCTTCGATTTCTATTCTTGGCGTGGGGGAAGCTCCTTCTGCGGAAATGATTTTCAGCTGATCTCCTCAGCTTCGTCTTTAGTCAATCAGGAACGACACTCAGGGCTTCCCTGATTCCCTTTGGACTTTAGCCCACTGCGGAGTGTTTCGCCCGTAGAAGAGGAGGGTTCTAAGGGGGTTAGGGTCGTTTTTAGAGTCCGGTCCATTGGCTATGTGGGGCTGATTAGGTCTTTGCTGAATTTCATGGGTAGAGTACGACATGGCGGGGGCATCCTTTGCAAGAGGGGTGGAAATTAAAGTGGTTGAAAAGAGGACGTAATTGGGGGGACTTTGGGTCGAACTAAAGTCCTCGGCAATTAAACACACAGGCAGTGACTGCCCCGAAATTCAGACTCCTTGAGAATAATAACGATGTAGTTGATGGTTACTACACTTAATAACTAAATTACAACAATTCTAACTTGAAATGTGGTTAAATATTTGGAACCAGTAATCGACAATAAAACTTGGATAAAGGTTCAATTTAAATTGGAAACTTGAAAGATTGACAAATTATTTAATTTTCCGAATTTTTCTTTCATACGATATATCTTGAATTTTTATAGACAGCATTTATATCCCGGTTCAAGCCCAGATCACTACTGGAGAATAATCAACGACTTTTAATGATCGAATAAATAGCGGCCTCAATTGCAAGAATTCAAGAACAAAATCTCCATTGCGAAAGCGAAAATTTGAAGATATAAAGAGAAGACGACGTTCTAAAGAAGAAGGAGACCACAAAGGTGACCAAAAAATTATTTTATAAATATTTCCACAATTATGCTAATGGATATTTTTTTTTTGTACTCAGAATTCATTTCCGTTTTGTTCCTGAAACTAGATGAGTTCCTGTTCGAGTTGCAGAGTTCCAGCGAGCTTGCAGTGTACATACAGCAAACCGGTAAATATTTCTCCTTAATTCCATATAAATTTACGACGATTGATTAATTTTAGGCCTATTTCAGGTCCAATCAAAAATTGCAATGAAGAGGAATAAAAAATAAATGCAGTCTATAATAATTCAAGATATTGAAAAAAATATATTCAACAATTAAAATAGACAATTATCAATCAGAAATATAAATTAAAATAAGTTAAAAGATCGAATGGAGTGTAGCTAGTGGGTTTCGATGCTCACTCCGATTCCGTTCCCCTTTGATATTGCTTCGATTTCTATTCTTGGCGTAGGGGAAGCTCCTTCTGCGGAAATGATTTTCAGCTGATCTCCTCAGTTTCGTCTTTAGTCAATCAGGAACGGAACTCGGGGCTTCCCTGAACCCTCTTGGACTTTAGCCCACTGCGGAGTGTTTCGCCCGTAGAAGAGGAGGGTTCTGGAGGGGTAAGGGTCGCTTTTAGAGTCCGGTCCATTGGCTATGTGGGGCTGATTAGGTTTTTGCTGAATTTCATGGGTAGAGTACGACATGGCGGGGGCATCCTTTGCAAAAGGAGTGGAAATTAAAGTGGTTGAAAAGAGGACGTAATTGGGGGAACTTTGGGTCGAACTAAAGTCCTCGGCAAATAAATACACAAACAATTATGATAATAATCGACCCGAAATTCAAATTCTTTGAGAACAATAATGTAGTTGATGGTTACTACACTTAATAATTAAATTACAACAACAATTCAAACTTGAAATGTGACTAAATATTTGGAACCAGTAAACGACATAAGAACTTGGATAAAGGTTCAATTTAAATTGGAAACCTGAAAGATTGGCAAATTATGTAATTAACCGAATTTTTCTTTCATACGATACATCTTGAATTTTTATGGACAGCATTTATATTCCGGTTCAAGCCCAAACCACTTCAAAAAATAATCAACGACTTTTAATGATCGAATAAATTGCGGCTTCAATTGCAAGAATTCAAGAACAAAATCTCCATTGCGAAAGCGAAAATTTGAAGATATTAAAGAGAAGACGATGTTCTAAAGAAGGAAGAAGACTACAAGGTAACCAAAAAAATATTTTATAAATATTTCCACAATTATGCTAATGTATAATTTTTTTGTAGTCAGAATTCTTTTCCGTTTTGTTCCTGAAACTAGATGAGTTCCTGTTCGAGTTGCAGAGTTCCAGCGAACTTGCAGTGTACATACAGCAAACCGGTAAATATTTCTCCTTAATTCCATATAAATTTACGATGATAGATTAATTTTAGATTTATTTCAGGACCAATCAAAAATTGCAATGAAGAGGAATAAAAAATAAATGCAGTCTATAATAATTCAAGATATTAGAAAAATATTTAACAATTAAAATTGACAATTATCAATTAGAAATATAAATTAAAATGAGTTCAAAGATCGAATGGAGTGTAGCTTGTGGGTTTCGATGCTCACTCCGATTCCGTTCCCCTTTGATATTGCTTCGATTTCTATTCTTGGCGTGGGGGAAGCTCCTTCTGCGGAAATGTTATTTAGCTGATCTCCTCAGCTTCGTCTTTAGTCAATCAGGAACGAAACTCAGGGCTTCCCTGAACCCTCTTGGACTTAGCCCACTGCGGAGTGTTTTGCCCGTAGAAGAGGAGGGTCTTGGAGGGGAAAAGGTAGTTTTTAGAGTCCGGTCCATTGGCTATGTGGGGCTGATTAGGTCTTTGCTGAATTTCATGTGTAGAGTACGACATGGCGGGGGCATCCTTTGCAAGAGGGGTGGAAATTAGAGTGGTTGAAAAGGGGGGCGTAATTGGGAGGACTTTGGGTCGAACTAAAGTCCTCGGCAAATAAATACACAAACAATTACGAGAGTAATTGATCCGAAATTCAAACTTTTTGAGAGCAATAATATAGTTGATGGTTTCTTCACTTAATAATTAAATTACAACAACAATTTGAACTCGAAATCTGGCTGAATGTTTGAAACTAGAAAATTGGAAACTTGAAAGATTGACAAATTATAGAATTATCCGAATTTTTGTTTCATATACGATATATCTTGAATTATTGTAAACAGCACTTATATCTCGGTTCAAACCAAGATCACTACAGGAAGAAATTTCACGACTTTTAATGATCGAATAAATAGTGGCCTCAATTTAAAATGTAAAATGGGTTGGGTTAAATACTAGGCCACGACTAGAAGATTATCCGCAATATTTTATCAATCAAATAGTAGCTTCGCCCAGTTCAATCAATCATCGTAAATTGGTTCTGGTTCAATTCCAGGCCACTATTATAAAAAAAGTCCACGACTTTCTATTGAACAAATTGAATATATTTTTTCTTTTCGCCCGGTTAGATCGAATAACGTAGAGTGGTTTCAGCCATCATAAAACATAAGTACTTGCAACTTTGTAATCAATTTATAAACGGTTTTCATTAATCTTCGTCCAATTAGATAAAACAACGTGAAGGGGCCTTTATTTTAACTTCATCTATTTAAATCAAACAGTATGAAAAAATTTTAGGCCATCATCAAGAAAAACCTGCGACTTTACAAACAATTTCAAGGCTCCTTTATTGTAACTTCGTCAAATTAGGTCAAACATAAAAACCGCAGACCATCATAAAAATAAACCTGCGACTGGAAAATGCCTCCAGTTTAGTTACGTCGAATTAAATCGAGCAACGTAGAATGGTCTTGGACCAATTTATTCAGGCCAACACAAAAAGAGACCTATACGGTTTCCAAAATCATCACTTCAAAATAGGAAGAAAGAAAATATTAAACACCAAAAATAATAATAACTTCCAAGAGAGTGCCAAAATAATGTAAGTCCAGTCCTTTAAAACAATGCCAATATAATTTTTCAACATTAAATTGTGTTTCAGGTCGATACAAAACTCAGAAATCATTTTGCTCCCAGGCTTACAAAATACCTACCAAGGTTTTGGAGATTCAAGATTTGTATTCAGATTTGATGAGGCAATCTACTTTATTTGAAGAAGGCAGTCAGAGTTTATCACCTTAAGATAGAAGCAGAAATATTATTCCAAAATTAAAGCTTACAAATGCCCAAATTTTTGAGGGCTCAAGATTTTAACTCATTTCCTCTGTTTGGAGAAGACAGTCAAAACTTATCAGTTGAAGATAGAAGCAGCAATTTTCTTCAAAAACAAAAGCTACTAATAAAAAATGAAAAAAAAAAGTTGTGAAGTACCAGATTATATACAAGGCATTCTCAAGCATTTTATATAAGTATTCTCATCAGCATCAACTCATGAAATACTGTGCCTAGAATCAGCAATCGGGCATTACACTCAAAGATGGAAAGATGGCAGCCAATTATTATTTGACAAGACGAGCAGCACATTTTTAACAGTCAAGAAGAGTACTACATAATACCAACCAAAGAAGAAAAAGCTTTATTCAATAACCCGTCGAAGGAGCTGCGAAATAACATCTATTACTTTAGCCGAAGGAATCTTCAGATAAAGGCGCTCCCCAGAAGACATTTGAGGTATGAAAAGATACAAAAATGTTGAACCCTCTTGTTTAAATAATATTTTTATTTCAGTTTCTTTTTGAATCGTCATATTGAAGTCATTTTCAAATGTGAACGTATCATTTACTATTATTGGAGTCAAAGACAGCAGCAATCAATTATCTAATCGAAAATAGCGGCTACAAATTGCCCATCAAAGACAGTTAAAACAATGTAGCTAAGCCATGCAGTTAGTATAATAAAAGGAGTAGATTACACGAACAAAGATAGAAGCTGTAGATTATGCAAAAGAAGATAGCAGATCCTAATTATTAGTCGGAAATTGCAGCAAAAAATCAGCACTCAAAAAAAGTAGCTACAAGTAACCAGTCAAAAATTGCAGCGACATATCATCAGTTGAAAAAACTGTTTTAATTTATTGAATCAAATTGAAAAAAAATTTTCGAAGATTGAAACAAACCATTAACTCTTTTCATTTACCAAGGCGCTCCTCAGACAATCAAGGTAAGAAAAGATTATAAAATTTTATAACCATTTCACTGATAATCTATTTTTGTTCCAGTGGGGCTATAATCATCTGATTTATAAAATCAGCCAACAAATTTCTGATCATAATAGCAGCAGACTGACAAAATAAGTCAACAAAACTAAACTGACAGAATTCCCAAAACTAATTGTATTATCAAATTACTTTTCCCATTGAATTATGAATCAAAGCCCTCTCTGATGCCCTTAAAAAAATTCAAATAATGTTACAGCCCTGGTGCAAAATTCCGTTTATTAAATTCCAATATTTTCCAAATTTTGTTTCCAAAAAATGCCTGGGCTGTGGCATTATTTTGAATAAGTGAGCCAAATTTTTTATTTGTGCTCAAAGGTCCCTAATTTATCAAATAATCAAATGTCGAGTTTTTGCTAAATGTTGGGTTAATAATTAAATGTTCATTTGGTTGTTTGATAGGCCCACCCTTTAAAAGCCCCCCATTTTAAGACAGTTAAAACTAATATCAAATGTTCATAATTAACTTATCTTAAAAAGTATTAGTAAGTTGACTACTACATTTGTAGTGGAAATTACTTATTAGTACTTAAATTTTGTTTTTGTTACACTTAATGGTGTATATTTATATTTGATATTATTTTAACTGCTAGTTTATAAGTATTTCGATGTATGAATCTTTTGCACAAAATTATCTGCTGCTTTATGTACGCTGCAACACCCACAAATTTGGCTGTACACAAGACCTCATCAAGTCGAAGAAATGCTCCAACAGCTGCTGCCTTATTTTATTATTTAAACACAATAATTTGCAAAAGAATATTAATTTGTATTATTTTTAAGTTGTGTGCAAACTCAGTTTACTTTGCAAACTTTTTATTAATTTTCTTTTTCCAAATTTATACAATTTTTTTTATTAAATTTTTTTCCAAATTTAACTTGAATAAAAAACTGAGTTTGTGCAATCATAAACAAAACTACACAAATGTAGTTGACAATTGAATTATTTAAATAATGTTATAGCCATCGAGCTAAGTTTCGTGTTTTGTAGCATATTTGTGTAATTTTATTCGATTTGTTGATCCTTTGGCTGTGACATGATTTAAAATGCGCAAAAGTTCATTAAAAATTGCGCCGAATGCGTGAATCTTATCTGTCCAATAATATTTCCATCAATAATTAATTTTTTTTTCAAAATTTATGCCTGATGTGGCGCTTGCTAAACAAAAGATAGGGATTTATGCATTTTTAGTTTTAGCAAATAATTAAATGCAGGTTCAGTTCCGAAATATTAATATAGCTTTGTCAGTGCTGTGAATATTAATATTTTGAGGAAATGTAATCCGAAAATTTGCATTTAATGATTTGAACACCCCCTGCCCACCCTGTCAAATATTTGCCCAAAATGGCTTGAAAAACCGACCTCCTAATGACCAACAAACGCAACTAGAAATATTTTCCATCATTGCAACTTTGATGCCAGAAGCAAGAAGTTCATTTAAAAAAAATGGTCGTGTTTTGCCCTATTATTCTCCCGGCAGTATTAATGGTCGTAAGACCTGCAAGCATTAAATAAGCATCGTAGTTTAAGAAGTCTCAAGAAATTTGCATTTAATGATTTGATTGAGCCCCCTGCCCATCCTGTTAAATATTTACCCAAGTGGACTTGAAAAACCGACAACAAAGTAATTCCAAACCATTATCTACAACTTTGATGTCAGAAGCAAGAAGATAATTGCAAAAAAAAGTACAGGTGAAAAAAACAAATCTTTTATTTTAATAGTCTTGTTAACAAATTATATTTCAATTTCAGAAAAGCCTTTGTGCAAAATTCAAGCTCCCTTGGTTCCACCAACAACCTATCGTCTACTTTGGCGGTACCATCCTCAAAAGTTAGCCAGTCCCTTAGTTGTAAGAATAGGAATACAGTTTTGAATAATCAGTTGTGCGCCCCAGTACTGTTTTGACAGTATTTTTGAAGAATCTCTTCGGAAAATAGGAACGACAAATTCATGCCTACAAACATTAAAAAGAAGATTGTAGCACAAAGTGTCAGGAACTGCAGCAAGCAAGTGTGCTTCGATATCTATATCAATTAATATTACAGAAGTTGTGCATCAATTCAAACAGGTGAATGAAAACTGAAATATTTTTATATTATATTTATTTTGAATAATTTTGTGTTAATTTACAGAAATTAAGACCAATTTCAAGATATTTTGGCCAATTCTTGGATTTTCTCTTTTACCTGAAGAAAGCTTTTTCTGCGGAAACTTCAAGCTTCTCTACTTCCTTAATTGTATCAACAGTAGAAGTTAGTTGCAAGATTAAAAAAAAAAATATTTAAAAACGCCTGTAAAATTTCAAAAAGAAGGCATGACAGGTAACCAAATATTCTAAAATATTTTCATAATATACTAATAATAATTTTGTTTACAGGCAAATTCATTTCCGGATTGTTCCAGTGACGAAACCAGACGAGTTCCTGTTCCAGTTTCAGAGTTCCAGTGTTCCTGAACCATCAGATGAGTTCCTGTTCGAGTTGCAGAGTTCTAGCGGACTGCACTGTACATACAGCAAACCGGTAAATATTTTTTTTCCATCAATTTCCCATAAATTCAATTGAATTGAATTAACTAATTTTGTTTTTCTTTTGTTTCAGAGGTGCTGTAGAGTATGTGTGCAAGGTTAGTGCTTAGATTTAGGCTTGTGTCTTTTGTATTTCTCAGTAAATAATATTTTAATTAATATTAATTATTGGGGGTAAATATTGTGATTATAAATAAGTTTTTAAATTGAATCAATTAAATTAACAATCATGATATTTACGACACAAGCGGGGCGCGCGTTCACTTTTAGTCATCCTAACTTTTTTATTCGCTCGTTCAAATTTTGTGGGGTCCAAGGGGACTCCGCCGACGCTGGACGTCTTGTATGGCTCTGAATAACCAGAGCTGTATCAACGAGGGAAATTACGTAAGGCTCTGATTAACCAGGGTTTTGCCAGCGTTGGATAATTATACACAACATCCTAAAACACTTATCACAAAACACAAAACGCGTTCGCGTATAAATTAAATTTTTATTAGAGATTTGCGAATTATTTTTTGTTGTAAATAAAGTAAATTAATACACAATTAATTTTGGGGTTTGCTTTGGTTAAATATTAAACTCAATTAGTAATTTCATGCCGCGAAACGTTGTGATTGGGGTGGGATGTGGGATTTGTTTTTTTATTTGTGTATGTATTCTTTTTCAGGTTTTTTTTTCACAGATTGTGTCTGCTGAAATTTAAAGAGATCATAGCGCAGTACGGCCCTGGTACTGCGCATTGCACCTATGGTCATTTTCAGTAGTTCACGGTGTTCTCTCTGCAAACCCCAGACTGCACGCGTTCCTGAATCACTAGGTATAGACTTTGGATCGAATTGGTGCTTCACACTGGTTTCATCGCATGGTCTTGGTTCAGGAACATAATTAAGTGACACTTACACTTGCCCTCCCGCTAATTTTTTATAGGTTTCAGGTTTTTTTTCTAGGTTTCAGGTTGCGATCCATTAAAATGTTTGTTAGGTAGGGCTAGCTCATGTGTTAGGGAGGCACTTTACAGCTCGGAGTTTAGGGCTGTAGAGTGGCCCTGTTTTAGCGTGTCCTGGATCGCGGACGTGCTGGAACAGGGTCCCTGCCGCTGTGGTGGAGGACCTTGACGAGGTGGCAGGGCTTGAACCATTGTCCTTCTGACATGGCGACCAACACTCCACACCAGAAATGAGATAAGTTTGTTAATATTAAATAATTTTTTTAGGTTTTGGTATATAATAAGCTGTTCTCATTTCTGCTTAGTTTAAGGGTAGGTTAAATAAATGCGCAGGGGAATGCATAGTTGCATGTTTATGTATTTTGGTGAGTGACGCCACCACGCCCCCGACGTCAACAAGAAGAACGAAGAGGAAGAGGACAAGACGAAAACCGAAGACGACAATACGAAAATTGAAAAGCGAATAAGAAAAAAGAAAACAGAAGAACGAAGAGGAAAAACAAGGCCTAATAGTTTTAAGTTGAATAGGAGGTAGATTAAGTGCAGTTAAATTTAAAGTACTTTTAAATTTCGGATTAGTTAATAAGTATGGCGCCTTAATATAAGTCTACGGTTATTTAAGTTGTTACATTTTTATTTTCAGCAAAATCAATTGGAACAAATTTGAAATAATTACAAATTTATTTTTTAGCAAAATTTACCCAAAAAATTATTTTTTTCATGACCAGTCTTTTAACAAATAATCAAAATTGAAGATGTGAAGTGTGAAGGATGACGTAATCAATGTATCGCCGGTAACATGAAGTATTGGATTCTACACGATTTATTAGAGACAAATTCCATTATTCAATTGTGAAGCATTGCGTAAGTTATGATTATTCAGTTTGTTAGGCATGTTTGGGGCAATTCTGTCCAAACAGTCAAAGAGAGAAGTTGTATTTCATTGTGTGTAATTTTTCCTATTTTGGTACATAAATTGGTGATTGACTTGTGAGGTAAGGGGTGGCTAAAAGGGGAGGTTGGAGGCCACAGAAGAAAGAAGAGGATGCCAAATCCATTGAAAATTATAAGTATTCAATTTTTCGTTTAATTTTTGGAACATTTAAGTAAAATTGAATTTAATATAGATATAATAAAAGCTCAAGTAATCAATTGTTAAAACAGTCCAAATTGTCTTTTAATTTTATTTGAAGTAAAAAATAAGTAATTGTGAGGTAAGGGGTGGCTAAAAGGGGAGGTTGGAGGCCACAGAAGAAAGAAGAGGATACCAAATTCATTAAAAATTATTTTTATTAGAAAAATTGAATTTAATAAGAGCTCAACTAATTAATTTTAAAAATAGTTCAAATTGACTTATTTTTATTTGAAGTAAATAGGAAATAACAACTGAATTTAGCAGAAAGAAGCAAAAACTGGAAAGAAGACCCAAATTTAAAAATTAAAATCATTTTTATTGCATGACTAATTAATTTCATTTTCAGGGAAATTAATTGCAAAAATTTTAGTTACTGTATCAGAAAAAATTGTCAAAATTTAATTATAAATTGGGGTTGAAAGTTTAATTTAAGATTGCGGTAATTTTTAAGTATTTAGTATTATACGGATAATTTTAAGTTTCGCGTTATTTTAAGCTAGTTTTAATTAGGAGCAGTATTTTTAAATTGCCGGTAATTTTAAGATAAAATAAAATTAGGTACTCGCGTTAATTTTAAAAAAGCGATATTTTAAATTGGGGGTAGAATAAGTTGCGGTAATTTTAAGATAAAATAAGGTTTTAGGTTCCGGGTTGATTTAATAATAAATTAAGGAAGTAATTTTAAGCTCGCGTTAATTTTAAGCTAGTTTTAAATAAAAGCGGTATTTTTAATTAGGGGTAGAATAAATTGCGGTAATTATAAGATAAAATAAGGTTAGGTTCCGGGTCGATTTAATGATTAATTAAGAAAATAATTTTAAGTTCGCGTTAATTTTTAAGCTAGTTTTAAATAAAAGCGGTATTTTTAATTAGGGGTAGAATAAATTGCGGTAATTTTAATATAAAATAAGTTAAGGTAGGGGTAGATTTATCAATAATAAATTGAGGAAGTAATTTTAAGTGCGCGTTAATTTAAGCTAGTTTTAATAAATTAAGAGCGGTTAGAATAAGTTGCGGTAATTTTAACATAAAAAGAGGTTAGACTCGATGTAAATTTAAGTGCGGTAATAATTTAAGGAAGTAATTTTAAGCTCGCGTTAATTTTAAGAGTTGAGTTCGCGGTTATTTTTGTTTGTATTAATACATTTTTATTTCAGAGAAGAATCAATGAAAAATCTATAAGGAAAAAATAAAATTTATTAAAATTCAGATTAACTTTTCAGCAATATTAATTCAACAAATTTGAATGGGAACTTTCTTGGAAGAATTAAAATTAATATATTTTTATTTCAGAGAGAAACCTATAAGGAAAAATCAAATTCAAATTTACTTTTCAGCAATTTTGATTCAAAAAAATTCTAATGTTGGCTTCATTGGAAGAAACGAGATCATTTAATGTACAATTAAATTGTGAGGTAAGGGGTGGCTAAAAGGGGAGGTTGGAGGCCACAGAAGAAAGAAGAGGATACACATTCATTAAAAATTATTTTATTTTTTTAAATTGAATCCAATTAATTATTAAAATATTCCAAATTGACTTATTTTTATTTGAAGTTAGTATAGGAAATAACAACTGAATTTAGCAGAGAGAAGCAAAAACTAAAAAGAAGATCCAAATCTAAAAATTAAAATCATTTTTATTGCATGACTAATTAATTTAATTTTCAGGGAAATTAATTGCAAAAATTTTAGTTACTTATCAGATTATTGCCAATTGTGATGAAAGAAGAGATGAAACTACAAATAAATATCGAATTTGGGTATGAGTTTTCAGCATTTAATAACAATTTTGAAACTTGCGAGGTACGGGAGGGCCAAAATTTTAGTTTAAATTAATTTTGAATAAATTTGTCAATTTTTCAATTATTTGAGAAGAACGAAGAGGATGTCAGATTCATTAAAAATTATTTTTATTTAAAAGAATATCCAATTTTTCATTTAATTTTTAAAACATTCAAGTAAAATTGCATTTAATATAAATATTATGATATTAAAATAACAAAACCGAGCGATTATGAAGAAATAAGATGAAACTAGAAATAAATATCGAATTTTTTGGAGTTTTTGGGAAGATAAAAATATACAAATACATTCTTTGGATAATTACTATCTGCAAGTAAAAATAATTACAGAAGTTCAAGTTAAAAGTGATGCCGATACAGTTACGAAATTTATACATATTCTAGTTCGGAAATAAATACGGAAAAAGGATTTTTTATTGTTCATAAAAGCCAAATAGTATCCATAAAATTTAACCAGGTCTTTCAACTGCAATTTAAAAAATCAGTTGTGCTTCACTTCAATTTTTTTTGGCAGTATCTTGAATTTCAGGAATTGTAGATCAAAACTGCCTAACTTTTTGTAATCAAATGAAAAAGGCCGCATTTTAGCTTACTTCAATTTAATAGAACAACGTAATGCGGTCCTGGTTCAATTCCAGGTCGTCATAAAAAAAACTTGTGACTTCTTTGTAATTAATTTCAAGATTGCCTTCATTTTAACTTCATCTTTTAAGATCAAACAACTTTCCAGGCCAACATAAAAAAAAATAGGACTTCTTTGTAATCAATTTCAAGAGAGTTTTGATTATAGCTTCAGCGTAGGATGCTCTTAGACAAATTTCAGGCCAGCACAAAACCCGCGTCTTCTTTTGTAAACAATTTTAAGAGAGCTTTCATTTTAGCTTCATCCAAATCAAACAACGTGAAGTAGTCCTGGTTCAATTCCATTTCATTGTACTTTCATTTTAACTTCATCCAATTAAATTGCAGAACAATTTTAGGCCATCTTAAAACAAAAAATCTGCGATTTCTTTAAAAGGGCCTTCATTTCAGTTTCGTCCAATTAGACCAATGCAGGCCAACTTTAACTATTTCCAATTAAATCGAACTTTCAGGCCAACATAAAAAATTCTGCGACTTTTTTACAACAAATTTAGAAATAGTCTTCATTTTAGCTTCATCCAATTATATCGAACAGTGTATGGTGGTCTTGGTTCGATTCCAGATCATCATTACAAGATGTCTGTGACTTCTTTGTAATCAATTTTGAAAGGGCCTTCATTTCAGCTTCGTCCAATTAGGTCAAACAACTTGAAATGGCCTCAAACCAATTTCAAACAAACGCCAAAAAATTAAAAACTCAAAAAAGGCTTTCATTTTTTACTTCGTCCAATTAGATCAAACAATTTGGATTAGTTTCAAACCAATTTCAGGCCATCACAAAACAAGAAAAAATCCTGCGACTTTGTAATCAATTTTAATCACAAAAAAAATCTGCGACTGCTTTTTAAGCAATTTCAAAAAGGCCTTCATTTTTGCTTCGCCCAATTAGATCCTTAGACCAAGTTCAAGCCATCACAAAAAAAACCGTGTCTTCTTAAGGGCTTCCTTTTTATACTTGCAATTTCAGATCAACAAAAAAGTCCCCCTATTTCTTTGTAGCCAATTTTAAAGGGGCCTATATTTTTACTTCTCCCATTGGATCAATTTTGCTTCCCTCCTAGATCAAATAATTCACAGTGGTCTCAGACCAATTTCAGGTCATACAAAATAAACTACAACTTCTTTGAAATTCATTTTAAAAGTACATTGATTTAAACTTCATGAAATTTGATCAAACAGTTTTGAACCAATTTCAGACCAACACTGCGACTTCTTTATAATCAATTTCAAAAGGTTCTCCATTTCTGCTTCGTCCAATAAGTTCTCAGACCAATTTTGGTCAGGCCAACGTCCTTTGAAATCCATTTTAAAAGGGCTTTCATTTTAACTTCATTCAATTGGATCGAACAACGTAAGTTGATTCTGATTCATTTCCAAGTCATCACAACTTCTTTGAAATGAACTTTACTTCGCTCAATTAGAGCACACAATTCAAAGTGGTCAACGTAAAAAAAATCTGCTACTTCTTTGTAATCAATTCCAAAAGGATCTTTATTTGATCTTTGTCAAGTCAGTCAAGAGGAAAATCTACGACTTTTCAATAAACAAATTAAATTGAAAAAAAATGGGCTACTTCTTGGTTCCGCCCAGTGGAATTAGTCGACGTATTCCTGGTTCAAATCCAAGTCCTACAAGTAAATATGGAATATTATTACTGAATGGAACAATTTTTCGTCTGCGCCTGGTCCTACAAGTAATAATGCGCCAAAGCTGAGGTAGTGCAAGAAAAAGTTTCAAGATTTCAAGAATCATCACTCCAACATAACATAAATATAAAAAGGGAGTGCCAATAATGTAAGTCCAAGTCACAAAAACAATACCAATACAATTTTTCAATATTCATTTATGTTTCAGGTTGGTACATCCTACAAATTCCCAAGTTGTTGGAGCTTCAAGATTTTTATTCAGATTTCCAGTGACAAATTGTACTTGATGAGGCAATAATTTGCTCCATGTGAAGATTCAACAGTGGGAACCGGAGGATAGAAGCAGCAATTTTGTTCCAAAACTGAAGCAGCCAAATTAAATATTTAAGACAGAGCCCAAGCAATTATTATCAATTCATTTAATGCTGTGTTATCTCAATCCGGCATTGCATTCAATTAGCAGCCAATTATCATTTTAATAGTCGGAGATGGATTTACATATTGGCAACCAAAATCAGCTAGTCAAAGAAAACTATTACTTTTTTCCGAAGATTGGAGAGATTTACAAGCTGCATTTTACTCTATCTTTAAATTATTTTTGTTATAATTATCAAATCAAAGACAGCAACAAACAATTATCTAATTGAAAATGGATCGAAGAGAATTTAAACAGTCAGCATAATAAAAGCAGCAGATTACCAGAACAAAATAGAAAATATAAAATCGGAAATAGCAGCAAATAATTACCACCCACAAAAAGCAGTTACAAATAATCAATTATCAACTGGAAAGAGCAGCTACAAATGTCCCAACCAAAAATGATTTAATTTATACTCCTGGAAACATCAGTTTGTACGTTTTTATGAAGACTAAAGGACCTGAAACTTTCGCGCCGCAGAAGGTATGCAAAAATTATACAAAAATATTAACTTTTTTACTAAAAATACATTTTTGTTCTAGTGGGACTATTTTACAAACTGTTGAAGCGAATTTCCGAATCCGACAAAACAATTACTCTCATACAAATGTATTACCAAATCTCTTTGCCCAATGAATTGTAAATCAAAGCCCTCCCTGCCCTTAATAAAAAATTCAAATAATGTTACAGCCCTTGTGCCAAATTCCGTTTATTAAATTTATTATATTTTCCAAATTTTGTTTCCTAAAATTAATCCTTGGGCTGTGGCATTATTTTGAATGAGTCAATTTTTTTAAATTGTGCTCAATAAATGTCCCAATATTATCAAATAATCAAATGTCGAGTTTTTGTTTAGATGTTTAAATAATTAAATGTTCATTTGGTTGTTTGATAGGCCCACCTTTAAAAGCCCTCCATTTTAAGACAGTTAAAACTAATACCAAATGTTCATGATTAACTTTTCTTAAAAAGTATTAGTAAGTTGATGACTACTACATTTGTAGTGGAAATTACTTATTAGTACTTAAATTTTGTTTTTTTTCACACCTAATGGTGTATATTTATATTTGATATTATTTTAACTGCTAGTTTATAAGTATTTCGATGTATGAATCTTTTGCACAAATCATCTGCTGCTTTATGTACGCTGCAACACCCACAAATTTGGCTGTAAATAAGACCGCATCAAGTCGAAGAAATGCTACAACAGCTGCTGCCTTATTTCATTATTTAAACACAATAATTTGCAAAAGAATATTAATTTGTATTATTTTTAAGTTGTGTGCAAACTCAGTTTACTTTGCAAATTTTTTATTAATTTTTCCAAATTTATACAATTTTTTTTATTACATTTTTTTCCAAATTTAACTTAATTAAAAGACTGAGTTTGTGCAATCATAAACAAAACTACAAAAAATGTAGTTGACAATCGAATTATTTAAATAATGTTATAGCCATCGAGCTTAATTTCGTGTTTTGTAGCATATTTGTGTAATTTAATTCGATTTGTTGATCCTTTGGCTGCGGCATTATTTAAAATGCGCAAAAGTTCATTAAAAATTGCGCCGAATGCATGAATCTTATCTGTCCAATAATATTTCCAACAATAATTAATTTTTTTTCAAAATTTATGCCTGATGTGGCGCTTGATAAACAAAAGATGAGGATTTATGCATTTTTAGTTTTAGCAAATAATTAAATGCAGTTTCAGTTCCAAAATATTAATATAGCTTTGTCAGTGCTGTGAATATTAATATTTTGAGGAAATGTAATCCGAAAATTTGCATTTAATGATTTGAACGCCCCCTCACCCTGTTAAATATTTGCCCAATTGAAAAACCGACCTCCTAATGAACAACAAACGCAACTAGAAATATTTTCCATCATTATAACTTTGATGCCAGAAGCAAGAAGTTAATTTTAAAAAATTGGTCGTGTTTTGCCCTATTATTCCCCCGGCAGTATTAATGGTCGTAAGACCTGCAAGCATTAAATAAGCATCGTAGTTTAAGAAGTCTCAAGAAATTTGCATTTAATGTTTTGATTGAGCCCCCTGCCCACCCTGTCAAATATTTACCCAAGTGGACTTGAAAAACCGACAACAAAGTAATTCCAACCATTATCTACAACTTTGATGATAGAAGCTAGAAGATAATTGCAATATTTTTGCAAATTGCGAAAAGTACAGGTGAATAAAACAAACCTTTTATTTTAATAGTCTTGTTAATAAATATTTCAATTTCAGAAATTGCAAAATTCAAGCTCCCTTGGTTCCACCAACAACCTGTCGTCTACTTCAACGGTACCATCCTTAAAAGTTAGCCAGTCCTTTAGTTGTAAGAATAGGAATATAGGTTTTGAATAATCGGTTGTGCGCCCCACTACTTTTCTGACAGTATTGTTGAAGAATTTCTTCGGGAAAAAGGAACGAAAAATTCATGCCTACAAACATTAAAAAGAAGATTGTAGCACAAAGTGTCAGGAACTGCAGCTCAAGCAAGTGTGCTTCGATTTCTATATCAATTAATATTACAGAAGTTGTGCATCAATTCAAACAGGTGAATAAAAACTGAAATTTTTTTATATTCATTTTGAATAATTTTGTGTTAATTTACAGAAATTAAGATCAGTTTCAAGATATTTTGGCCAATTCTTTGATTTTCTCTTTAACCTGAAGGAAGCTTTTTCTGTGGGAACTTCAAGCTCCTCTACTTCCTTAATTGTATCAACAGTAGAAGTTAGTTGCAAGGTTAAAAAAAAATTGTTGCAAGAGCAAGAAGTAAATTTAAAAACGCCTGTACAAATTTCAAAAGGAAGGCATGACAGGTAACCAAATATTCTAAAATATTTCCATAATATACTCATAATAATTTTGTTTACAGGCAAATTCATTTCCGGATTGTTCCAGTGACGAAACCAGACGACTTCCTGTTCCAGTTGCACAGTTCCAGTGTTCCTGAACCATCAGATGAGTTCCTGTTCGAGTTGCAGAGTTCTAGCGGATTGCACTGTACATACAGCAAACCGGTAAATATTTTTTTCTATTAATTCCACCAGAGAGTACTGGAAATGTTCACTGCCATGTTAAATAATTATTAGTTTTTTCCAAAGCCGTATGGTGGCACTGGCTGTTTTTTATTTATTTTATTTAAATTTGAATTTATAAAATAAGATATCGAATTTCAGGTTTCATAATTTAAATTTTCATTGCCACGTGAAAATTTAAATTATGTAGCCTGTAATTCAAGATCTTAGAAATTTTGTCTTATTTCTTGATAATTCAATTGATTTTTCATTAAAATGATACAATACTTTATACAAAAATAATATAATCACATATTTTATATATTAATACAATAATAATATTTCCTACACTCTATAAATTACAATTTATGGTACATGAAAATCTTTTGATTCCCCTTCTTTACACAATAATTAAAATTCTGAGAGTATTTGCGAATGATAATAACGATGAACAAATACAGTTATATAAAAATATAAAATTTATCATCGGGATCAAAATTTTCGCTAAATGTATTGTTGTGTGAACAAAACTACTCATTCGAAAGATCGACAGAAAATATACATTTTGTCTCCCATTCCGAGAAAATTATTACACTTTTTGAATTTTGCGTTATTGTTGGGATGAGCAATTTAGGTAACAATATTCGAATAGGTGATTCGTCTTGAATATTTCTTGCTGTTCTCGAATTATAGGTGATCGTAATGATTTATTCATCTCAAAAATTACTTGCAGCTATGAGAATTATGATGAATGGAAAATCCTGTGTCCTAGATACTTTCTGCTCTTTTTGAACTCCAAATGAATGACAGGACCGTGAGCTGAAGCCGAAGGAAGTGAATAAATATGTCAATTATTTACTCATAATAGCAAAAAATGGAAGAATCATCTAGATGATGAAAGCGCATTTTTGACAGCTCATGAATGCTTGTTACTTCAGAGATTTAGCAAATTACCATCTCTCACAATTACTGAGCTTGAAATCAAGCAGTTTGGGCAAACTTACGAAACAGCAGCTTCCATTAAGTACTAGTTTCAAGTTGACTATTTGATAGGTACATAATTTATGCATGTACAAACTCAAAAATACCTTTTAATCTTCATTGTTGTTTATTGACTGACGGGAGTTCAAATGCTGTACCTTAAAATAATAATTTGATCTTTATCAAAGCTATATAAAAAAAAAATACACCAAAAGAAAACAAATTTTCATCTAATAATAATAATTCATTCTAATAAGCTTCAAATTCGCGTCCAACAAGTCATTGAATGAATACCGGACAGATTAGTCAACTGTACATAATAATAGTGACACCCGCGGCGAAAGTTGTAACTAAATTTTTATCCACTTGAATAAACTTTAGTTGTCATATCCCTAATGTCATATATATCTATGGGCATTGTTTCCCTTGAAACAAGTAATTGAATAATTTGATCTTCTACAATCACTGAGCTTGAATTAAAGCAATTTGTGCAAACCTACGAAATAGCAACTTTTATTTAGTACCAGTTTCAAGTCTGTAAATAGTATAGTTGCTGAGAACTCAGCGTCACGCCAGACAGCCAAAATGAATATAATAGCACTTTTTTCCAAAAAATGCGCTAAAAATACAGTACTTATATACTTACAAATTACTTGCGGTACTTCGATTTCAATGACTTCTTTCAGCGTCCAACCGCAAGTCGTATGGGATCCAAAACAGCATAAAGACGACTGTCTTGTCCACTTAAGTATGTTTGTTTATTTGTACCATACAAAAATAGCCCCATCTCGAATTATTCT
The DNA here is from genome assembly GCA_963989225.1 of Dromius quadrimaculatus. Lineage (NCBI taxonomy): Eukaryota > Metazoa > Arthropoda > Insecta > Coleoptera > Carabidae > Dromius > Dromius quadrimaculatus. The sequence continues at coordinate 56,022,914 of OZ022330.1, forward strand.
CCTAGTTCAGTTCAAAATATTTCACACTTTCGTACTTACACCGAATAATCGGTTTCTTCTTGTACGAAAAACAATCTTCGACTCAACTAGTTTTCTTGTAGCTCATCTAAAGAAGTAGTAATGTTTATATTCATCAAGATTTTTAACATGACTGATTTGTATATACTTCATATTTACTAAAATGTATTCAAAAATATTGCCAATCTAACTTACTTTTTCAGTCTTGCTCAAAATTTTAAAATATTTTTCATTTTTGCACATCCTGACACATTTTCACAAACAATAAACAAACATTACTTGTCTGTTGTCTACCTGCAAAATATTTTACCGCGCAGAAGCTTCTGAAACCTAGCACACACAGCTAAAAGTTTTAATTTTCTCCAAACTCGCTAGATAGCGTGAAACTGTTCAATTTGCTTCATAAGAGTGAAAACTTCCAGTACTCCCTGAATTCCACATAAATTCAATTGAATTGAAGTAACTAATTTTGTTTTTCTTTTGTTTCAGAGGTGTTGTAGAGTACGTGTGCAAGGTTAGTGCTTAGATTTAGGCTTGTGTCTTTTGTATTTCTCAGTAAATAATATTTTAATTAATATTAATTATTGGGAGTAAATATTGTGATTATAAATAAATTTTTGAATTTAATCAATTAAATTAACAATCATGGTATTTACGACACAAGCGGGGCGCGCGTTCACTTTTAGTCATCCTAACTTTTTTATCCGCTCGTTCAAATTTTGTGGGGTCCAAGGGGACTCCGCCGACGCTGGATGTCTTGTATGGCTCTGAATAACCAGAGCTGTATCAACGAGGGAAATTATGTAAGGCTCTGATTAACCAGAGTTTTGCCAGCGTTGGATAATTATACACAACACCCTAAAACACTTATTACAAAACACAAAACGCGTTCGCGATTAAATTAAATTTTTATTAGAGGTTTACGAATTAGTTTTGTTGTAAATAAAGTAAATAAATACACAATTAATTTTGGGGTTTGCTTTGGTTAATTATTAAACTCAATTAGTAATTTCAAGCCGCGAAACGTTTTTATTGGGGTGGGATGTGGGATTTGTTTTTTCATTTGTGTATGTATTCTTTTTCAGGCTTTTTTTTCACAGATTGTGTCTGCTGAAATTTAAAGAGATCATAGCGCAGTACGGCCCTGGTACTGCGCATTGCACCTATGGTCATTTTCAGTAGTTCACGGTGTTTTCTCTGCAAACCCCAGACTGCACGCGTTCCTGAATCACTAGGTATAGACTTTGGATCGAATTGGTGCTTCACACTGGTTTCATCGCATGGTCTTGGTTCAGGAACATAATTAAGACACACTTACACTTGCCCACCCGCTAATCTTTTGTAGGTTTCAGGTTTTTTTCAGGTTTCAGGTTGCGATCCATTAAAATGTTTGTTAGGTAGGGCTAGCTCATGTGTTAGGGAGGCACTTTACAGCTCGGAGTTTAGGGCTGTAGAGTGGCCCTGTTTCAGCGTGTCCTGGATCGCGGACGTGCTGGAACAGGGTCCCTGCCGCTGTGGTGGAGGACCTTGACGAGGTGGCAGGGCTTAAACCATAGTCCTTTTGACATGGCGACCAACACTCCACACCAGGGATGAGATGTTTATTTCAATCAATCCATGAAAATAAGACATTCTCATCGCTGCTTAGTCTATAATAATAAGAAAGTTTTTCAAATTTGGCGCCTTCGAAAGTGACAGTTCGAATTTAGAGTGAAGTTAGCCGTGAAGTCGACAAGAAGTGTAGACAAAATTTTGTTCTAAACCGAGTGTAAATAATATAATTAATCCTTTAATAATTAGTTTATCAATCAAAATGTTGTCCAGAATTAGGTGCTACGGACAAAAACTGGTAAATATATCAAATATCAAATATTACATAACATAACCTATAAATTTACTTTTTAGTGGAACAATAATCCGATTCGTACTCTTCAGACTTCGTCTGCAGTTTTGCACGACAGTTTATTCGTACATCGCGATTCCCCACAAGATAATGTCGATACTCCTTTCGAATTCACGGACGACAACAAAAAAGTAATTTGCCTCTAAAACTATTATTTTAAATAAAATTACGTATGGATTTCAGAGGGTGGAAGCAATTCTTGCAATTTATCCCGAAGGTCACAAAAGGGCCGCAATGATTCCTCTCCTGGATCTTGCTCAAAGGCAACACGGTTGGTTACCTATTTCCGCAATGCATAAAGTCGCTGAGGTGTTAAATTTGCCCCGAATGAGAGTTTATGAAGTTGCCACTTTTTATACCATGTTTATGAGGAAGCCTACGGGTTGTTATCACGTCCAAGTTTGTACTACAACACCTTGTTGGCTGCGTGGTTCCGACGAAATTTTGGATTGTTGTACGAGTAAGCTACAAATTGGTGTTGGGGAGACAACTAAAGACGGTCAGTTCACTATTTCTGAGGTGGAATGCTTGGGCGCTTGCGTTAACGCACCTATGGTGCAAATAAACGACGATTATTATGTAAGTTTTTTTTTTCTTTTATGAATTGAAATTAATTGGAATATTGTAGGAAGATTTAAAGCCTGAAGATATGGCACAAATTATTGATGAGCTCAAAAAAGGGCAGAAACCTCGTCCGGGACCATGGTAATTTTTTTTTATTTAATTCCAAGTGTTGGGTAAATGTTTGTTGATTTTAGGAGCGGAAGATTTGCTGCAGAACCTGCTGGAGAATTAACTTCCTTAAAAGGGGAACCACCTGGCCCTGGCTTTGGAGTTAGATCCGATTTGTAAATTATTGATAAAATGTAAAATAGCAGAAATTAAACAATCTTAAGGAAATAGAGGCAAAAAAGTGTTTTGTAGTTCAGGCGCAAATTTTAATGAATGAATGAATGAAATACATAAAGGAATTTATTAGCATATCTAATGAACACAGTTAAATATAAAAAAATTACATTAAAACTTATTAATAATGCGTTAATAATAAAATATGAAAAAAAATCACAGATTTTAATCTTTAATGATTTCGCCGTAATACGCAGTAAGTGCAATTAATTTCTTGTCCAAAAAGTTTTGCTCTATTTCGACGGAGCCCCCAGGTCCGGCACACAAAACCAACTAAAACAAAAAACATTACTTTCTGCAATAATTTAATTTTAATTACTCACCTGATTTGCGTTGCTGTTTCTAGGAAGAAAAAAGGTCACATTTTCTGTTATTTCTTTAGCTGCTTTCAGCATTTCTGACATGGGAATAGGCAGTAACATAGTTTCCAAATCGTACACCTCATTTTCTAAATATTTCGGGCCGCCCCAAGGGGGGCTAAGGAATATTACATCAGCTTGCAATTTTTTACTAATAGACAAAAAATCGCCTACAATGAATTCTATTCGATCGGCTACACCATATACTTCTGCGTTGTGCTTCGCTAAAGCTATTTTATTTGGATCTATATCTATCGCAATCACTAAAACAATTAATTTGATAATAAAATTAATTATAGTATTCAAGAATTGTTCTGAATACTCATAAAAAAGGTAACATTTTTAAGTCAGCATAAAGATTTTTTTTAAAAAAATGTCATTTTCAGGTTGCATTTTCAATAATCTAGTCGAGAAGTGAGTCCAAAAAATTCGATTCGGAATGAAATTTAGAAGAAGACATTTTCAGGATTTTTTTGGCAACAAAAATTGTTATTAACAAAAAAAAAGTCGCCTAGTTTTCTTGCAATAACTCAAAAACTATGAGGGATAGTCGAAATAAAAAAAAAAATCTTAAAAAGGAGAAAATTTCCAATGAACAAGTCTCGCTTCCTAATCTCTGTTTGTATTGTTTTATAGTACGAACGCAACGGCTGTTGAAAGACGACAGCACATAAAATATTTTTTTTACAGTATTAAATAACAATTAGAAAATTTGAAAAAATTGTTGTGTCATCTTAAAACTTGAAAGAATAAAGTTTTGTTAGAAAAAAAAAATATATTAGTTTTTAAGAAAGTTAGGCTATTTTTTCCAGCCTCCGTTTCATTGAGAGCAACAAAAAATGTTTAAATAATTCGTCTATAATTTTTTTGCTTCTTGGAGTCTTTCTTACAGTACACTCAACAAGATTACGTCATATAAGTGTTCAAAAGTAGCTTATCTTACTTATTATTAATTTTTGAAGTTGACAAAAAATTAAAAATTCAATAAATGTTGTTGAAATTTTTTTTTTGTATATTTACGTCTAACAAGGGCATTCAAAAACCTTGTCTAATTTTTTTCAAGCCATTTGTTTATATTTTTTTCATGAACAAATTGACATCTTTGTTATTTAAAAGAAAATTTTTTTCACCGTTCTATTCTTTAGTCCCAATTCACAATGTGCGTAAACGTAAGGAGTACGTAACCGTAAACATAAACATAAAGTTGAACTACTGTATTTCAATGCCCGTGTTCACAATGCTCTTACGTATTTCTTACGTTTACGTATTGATATAAGAGCTACGTAATGAAAATGTAAAGTTGAGATAAATTCAACTTTATGTTATGTTTACGTACGAAACAACTAATAGCGCATGCGTCAACTTTAAACACATGTTTTTATCTGACAGTTGACAACACCCTGGATCAAAACATGCTTTAAATATGATTGACATAGAATTGTTAATAAAAAAAACAACAATTTCTTCCTCGTCTTAATATTTCTCTCGTTGACGACTTTTATAACGCAGTTTCAATAATAATTGAACAATCGCAAGATCTTTTTCAGACATCATACAATAAAACAAAACAAACTAAACTCTAAACTAATAAAAGTGAAACCAAAGAAAAACATTGAACACGAAACAGAATCGAAATCAACAGAATATTTGAAAATGACAGTCAGAGAAACCAACACAAATCAATAACCCTAATTTGTACCAACGTAAAATGAAAAAAATACTTTATTTTAATATTTTACGTTACGACCATTGTGAACATACATAATTTCTTATGTTTGTTTCTAAGTACTCCTTATGTTTACGCACATTGTGAATTGGCACTTAGAGTATATTTAAATTTGAGTCTAAATACATCGTAAACTATTGAAGTTGAAGACTGGGACAAAAATTCATTTGATAGTAAAATAATAGATCTACAAAATTATTGTGGAAAATTATATTCCTAACTGTAATAATTTAGGAGATAGCCCTAATTCACAATGGGCGTAAGCATAAGAAGTACATAACATAATTCTTATGAAAATCATACGCGTGTTCACAATGAGCATAGCATATTTTCATTGCTTTTGATTTTGTTTTTTTATATGAAAGCTCTTAGCTTAGCACATTACTTTTGTTTCTGCACATGTTTGCAATTAAATGTCTTTTTTGGAAGGCGAAATTCGTTTGGTATTGTTATTAAAACAAAGATTATAAATATTCCTAACCACAAAAACAAATTTATTTTCATTCATTTGACACAGTGATGACACATCACTGTCTGTGTCTGTAAAAATATATTGGACATGCGTATTAAGAAAATATATGCGTAAGAAATACGTAAATTTGAGATGATTTCAACTTTCTTATGCAGCTGTTATGCACTACGTAAGCATAAGAAATATGTAAGAGCATTGTGAACACGGTCATAAGAATCGCACATGTTCAACTTTATGTCTTATGTATTTCTTATGCTTACGCCCATTGTGAATTATGGCATATATTTTTATGAACAAATGCATGTAAAAATTGAACCATAGTATAGTTTAGAAGATACAGCAGTTGGTTGACAAAGCCGCTCCAATTTTGATATCTTATTATATTCACAAATGCTTTAAAAAATAAAAAATTAAATTCCAGCATTTGGTTGCATTTTTGTAATTTCTTGTAGCTTTAGAAAAAAATATACTAAAGTCACATTCCCACCTCTTATCATAATCATAGTCATAAGTCTTAAGTCGTAACCTTGAGAGTTTGACATACGCGAAGACATTAGAGCGTTTTCTGCTCATAGTCATAAGTCGTAAGTCTTAAGTCGTAATCATAAATAGAAAGAGATGGATATATTAGCGCTATTTCATTTCATGGAATCGTTGTTAATTTCACTTCTGTTATTTATTTTTGTCATAGAAAGAAAGGTTATAGATATAAAAATATGAATAGAAATCAAATTTTGATAATTTGTTGAAGATCTATTTCTATAATTAAAAAATATGGGGTGCAATATTAGCATAGAACTTCACTTTCTCTATAGTCACCTGGACAGGTTTCCAGAAAATTTAGAAGATATGAGCGAGGAGCAAGGAAAGCGTAAGCATCAGGATTCACACGATGGAAGAACGTTATCAAGGTTTCTGGATGATATCTGACTATTGCTGGTCTCTGATACGCTATTTTTCTAAGTCTACACATAAGAGAAGAGCTCTAAATCAAAGTTTTTCACAACTCAATGATTAATATGATTTTTTAATGAATTTTTTCCATGAAAATACATGTTTTTTCTGTTTTAAACGTACATAGCTGAAACTCAAAAACTAGAGCTGTTAAAAAAATTCTGCTTACATATTTAAAATAGGGATAACATATTTACTCAGCAGCAGCTGAAATTTTTCTGGCAACAAATGTACTGTAAACTAGTGTTATGATTACGACTATGATTATTATAGAGGTGGGAATGTGGCTTAAAAGTCAGAAATTGTTTATAACTAATTGGGAGTTCGATAGAATTTATTGATGAATAAAGTAGTTATTTATGTATCTAGTGCTTCAGAATGCCCCAAAGAAATTTAGTGCATGAGTTGCATGCAACATTTTTTCTACACACGTCAAAAAATTATTAAAAAAGTATAAAAATCATATTTAAATACGAAGTATAAAAATTTGCAAAAAGATGTATTCGACTGCACGATGAATATTAATCAAATATTTAATTTGGTTCATGAGTTATTGGAGCTAAACTAAAGCTTCCAGCTGAAAATTCGTATGGGTCAACAATTTATTACTAACTTAGTTATCTCAGATATCTAAATGTTTTTCTGAAAATTTGGTCCAATAACCGTCCAAACTGGAGGTTTAAAATATTTATTAAAAAGAAGTATAATTTATTATGATACTAACATCGAAAACCGCATGTCAATATTTTATGTAACTCACGAGATATTCAGATAAATGATTTATACCCTAAAATGGGTGTTTTGATGAATACAAATATAGAATTCTTTCTGATACTATCATTGAAAACCGTAATTCAATATCTTGTGTAACTCGCGAGATATTTGGGTAAATAATTTTTACCCTAAAATGGGTATTTTAATTAAAAAAAAAAAGTTTGAGGTATAAAATTCTATTACTAACATGTTGCTCGCTTCGTACAGCAATTTTCAAATTTTTATCCAGTTGGCCAGTAATTGATTATTGAATATTAATTTAATTTTTTACCCAAAACTGGGTGGGTGAATCACAAAATTAATAACATAATTATCACCCTTGAACCCTTTTTTACAAGTATGCAAATTTTCACAATGTTCGTACCCCTAATAACAGATATTAATTAATTTATAAACAACTCTTGTTATTAGTTTGAAACGCAATATTTTCTTAAATTTTAGCCAAGATTTAATTAAACGTCACTTTTTTTTCAAAATACTTAAATTTGATTTAAAAAGTTGTTTTGGGGCAGTTTTTGGGTGGAAAATCATTGTTCGCCACCCCTATTTTATGAAAAGTACTCTTTGTAAGCTGGAGCCTAATCAGGAGGGCTGGAATTTTGGAAAATTACATTTTTACTTATTTTATAAAAATAAACTCGTACTCTTTTACGGATTGAATTTTATGCAGTGCTACATTGCGCTTCAAAGCCATTAGCAGTACAGAAATTAATTTAAAAATTTGTAAATTGGTTATTTATGCTAGAAAATCAGGGAAAAATGGCAAATCGGGGTAAAATTTTCTCAAGAATTCAATTTTTACCTCAAAAGTATGATTTTGCGAGTGGTACCTCGGTTATAACGAATATACGTTACAAATAATATTATTAATAAATTTAATTTAGGCCGTAGGAAGCTGGGAAAAAATGTAAACTGGGATAAAATTTTCTGAGGATTCAGAATTTTTAGTCAAATGTCTTATTTTCGTACGTCTTTTGTTTTGTCAACAAAACTGTAAATCAAATGTTTTGCAAGCTTTATTTAATACTTTTCAACTAATTTTGGGGTAGTCTATTCTGAATCAAATTATTTATTATAAGTTTTTGATTCATAAATTGAGTGAAGGACCAATATTTAAATGTTTATTACCTCGTTCGCAAGTAAAAGCAAATTGAATTGCATTGCCCCCTGATCCACAAAAAGCATCAATAATAATATCGCATCGGCATCTTTCAGCTGTATGTTTAGCTACCTTTTCAGGAGTGACAGAAAACCAACTTTCTGTAAAAAATAATCTATTAATCATTAATTTAAATTATTATTAATTTTACCTTCATCCAATTTGATTCCTTGATCAAATTTGCTGAACAATGAAAATCTTCTCAGCCAGTATTTCATCAAACTTGGATTGTCTTTCACTTCGGTGGGGAGGTTGTTGAATTTATTGCCCTTCTTTTTTTTCTTACGACCTTTTTTATTAGGGACTGTAAAATCTATTGTATCAACTTTTGATTCTTCGTCTGTACTTGGTTGAACTTCGGATGGATATTCTTTTTGATTTGTTTCTTCATCTGAGCTTATATTGTGCATTAAATCCGGTTTGTCTGATTGAGAATTCAAAAATAGTTTTACTTTATCAATGGGATCGGTTATTAGGTTACCAATTTCGTCAAAATAAACGTGTTTGGGTTTTAGCGGCTTATGATTCATGTTTAAATGCCTGTTTTGTAAACGAATATGTTTTTTCCGGTATATTACTTGTCCTTTAGTGGCGTTTTCTGATGGATCATCTAAAGAAAAGCCCATTAAAGCATACGCCTTTTTAATTTGTTCGGAATTATCTTCATCGGCTTCATGTTTCCCTTTAATTTTGATTATATTTTGTTCTGGTGGCTTGTCGTCGTCATTTCGGGATTTTTTATGCTTGCAATTGCCAAAAGACAGAGGTAGTCCGTGTTTTCCTAATTGTAAAATATTTTCAGGAGTTTGAGCTGTTTTTTCAGTTTGATTTTGTTGGGGTTCATCCCCGCCGTCCTGCATTTCTAAATTTCCCATTAATTGCTCGACAGAATCAGTCATACTGACATCCTTACTAAAAAATATATTATGGGACGAACCATAAATAGTACTTGAAGTGTGGATATCTTCAACTGTATTATCAGAATTGGAATAATTAGGGGGAGAGTTAGTTTTTGCTGGATTAAAAGCGATCATAAATGTGGTATAAGCTTCTAAATATTGTTGCTCGTAATGCCTCTTCCACAAATCCTGCCAATATTGCTCCGAATCCATCGTATCTTCCACTTCTTCTGAGCTGGAATTATCAGAACTTAAAATGGAACTAATCGGAGAAGGTATTGAGCTTTTAGAAGAGTCACTAAGGTCAACTGAAGAAACAGTCATCCCGGTAACATTAGTCATTGAATCAATAGTTCCTACAGTTCGTGCCGTGCTGCTAGCAACTGATCCACACCTGGAACTTAACAATCTTTCAATTTCAGTTTCGCATTCTACGCTGGAAGGCGATAATTGGTTCCAGCCGTCTTGTTGCACATTACTCAATTTCTCAAAAGAATCACTCCCAGAAAGATTGCGAACTAATGAATTATTTTCAGAATAATCAGAAACACTTATATTAAAAACTTCGCTTTTATCACTATCAGTTCGGTGTAAAAGTACAGAATTATTGCTTTCGGGATTGCTTGCGGTTTTATTATCACTTTGAATGTTGTATTTATCAATATATTCAGGGTTTATATACGAGCGATATCTGTGAATCCAAGTGTGCCAAATTATATCGTCCCCATTTTTGGCCCAATATTTTTGCCAATCTTCCTCTTCGGATGTAACCTGGTGACCATACTCTGACAAATCTGCGCCACTATCACTAGATTGGAGGCTTTTGAGACAAGGTTGGTAATTTAAATGACACTCTCTTAAACTGTCGTGCTCATCTGTTGAAATGTTGTCGGTGTGGGAAGCGCTGTAGTAGCAGCTCGAAATTTCGGTGTCAAACTGTTACAAAAAAAAATATTTCAAGTGATTTTTAAATCATTTTTGGTAGTACTTACGTCATGGTGCTTATTGGCGCTGCCAGAAGGTAACTGGAAGTGTACAGTCGTTTGCAAATTACTTTCAGATGATGAGTTGATGTTTTTTTCAGAACCGCTGTCTTCTTCCTCGAAATCAAATGGAATACTCTTCAAATCTCCAATCGCTTTATTTCTGCAAATAAATTTCAAATTTAATTACGAGAAATTTTTCACAACATATTTTTTAATAATTAATATTAATACTAGAATTATCCCGACAAAAGCTTCAATTTGATACCAAACACGATACTTTAAAAAAAAAAAACAATTGACGAACGTTCGCATGTTATGTCCAAATATGATTTTCATTATGCTTTTAGTTATTTCATATTTCCATCTGAAAAGTTTTGGTACCACTGATTGAAAAAACCTCATTTATTAATTTTTTGATGAAAAACTCAAATATAAAATTCCAGTCGAAAATTCGTACGCCTTCCCACGTTATTATGCTTTCAAAAAATATATTTATGCGATTTTCAATTGTTTTTGTACAACTCATTCGAATGATGTCTAGTTTGTTATCAATTTATAACTCCTGGAAAAAATAAGCTTAGTAAAAATATATAAAATAAATAATCAGTGGAATTCACTTTATCAATGACAGCTGTCACTTTGAAATATGCAATTAATTAATTCGACACTCTTAATTTATGACTAGTCATGAAATTTATGACCACAGCAGATTTTACTACAAACTTTTGAAGCAAAGCTTCTTTTGAATCAAAACATGGAAAGTGAAATTGGGACAATCGGACGGAAATGGTCGAAATTCAAGTACTACCGCCTCATAAATTCGATTTAACAACCAAATACATTTTGTGTTCATTATTAATACTTTACTGTAATTTTTGAAAGAGTTTTAATTTGATACCAAACACGATACTTATTTTAAAAAACAATTGACGATCGTTTGCATGTGATGTCCAAATATGAGTGATAATTCAAATTTTAATAATAACAAATGAACCGCTGATAATTTTGAAAAATGTTTCGGGTGAATGTTGTGCCAATTTATTTGAGGATCAATTTTAGTTATTTCATATTTCATGATAAATACTACCGTTTATAAAATAAACGCAAAAAACTAAAAAGTTCCATCAATAAAGTTGTGATACCACTGGTTGAAAAAAGCTCATTTATGAACTTAAATCTAGTTTTTTTATTGAAAAACTTGAATATAAAATTTCAGTCAAAAATTCGTACGTGTTCTCAAGTTATTGTGTTTTTAAAAAGGATATTTAAGCGATTTTCAATTGTTTTTTACAATTTATTCGAATGATGTCTAGTTTGGTATCAATTTAAAGCTCTCAAAACTCTAGAAAGAGTCTTGAATTATTTTATGTAAGGACTAAAATATAACCGCAATCTGTCACTTTAACAATGACAACTGTCACTTTGACAATGGCAGCTGTCACTTTGAAATATGCAATGAATTTAATGAAATGGTCGAGGAAGTGCTGCGTGGCCACAGCAGATTTGAAGCAAAACTTCTTTTGAATCAAAACCTGGAAAGGGAAAGTGGGAAAATCGGACGGAAATGGTCGAAATTGCCGCGAAATTCAAGTACTACCGCCTCATAAATTCGAGTCAACAACCAAATACATTCTGTGTTCATTATTAATACTTTACTGTAATTTTTGAAAGAGCTCTAATTTGATGCCAAACACGATACTTATTTCAAAAAACAATTGACAAACTTTTGCATGTGATGTCCAAATATGAATGATAATAATACAAAATTCACATCAATAAAGTTTTGATACCACTGGTTGAAAAAAGCTCATTTATGAACTTAAATCTAGTTTTTTTGATGAAAAACTTGAATATAAAATTTCATTCGAAAAATCGTATGCCTTCCCACGTTATTATGCTTTCAAAAAATATATTTAGGCGATTTTCAATTGTTTTTTTACAATTCATTCGAATGATGTCTAGTTTGGTATCAATTCAAAGCTCTCGAAAATCTAGAAAAGGAGTCTAATTATTTTATGTAAGAACATCTGTCACTTTAACAATGACAGCTGTCACTTTGACAAAGACAGCTGTCACTTTGAAATATGCAATGAATCTAATAAATTTAAGGTCGGGGAAGCACTACAATTTTTGAAGCAAAACTTTTTTTGAATCAAAACATGGAAAGTGAAATTGGAACAATTGGATGGAATTGGTCGAAATTTAAGTACTACCGCCTCATAAATTCGATTTAACTATTAAATACATTTTGTGTTCATTATTAATAAATGTGAAATATTTTAAGTCATATTATTATTTATTTGAATTCGTTTTATCCAATTTGACAGCCTATGGTTACTAGATGTTCGCTGGTTGTCAGGTATTGTTGTTCAACTGTTACACATTTGAATGTTGGCCCATTGTTGGAGTAGGATATATAAGGCACGAGAGCTAGGGAGAGAGTCAACCATTCAATAAGAGTAACTGTGAGCGATATTGTGATCATACGAGTTTATAAATTAAATATTCACACTGTAACCTGTTATAATAAATTAATCACAATAAAATTTGTAACAATACTTTACAGTAATTTCTGAAGTAGAATTTTTTTCAAATCAAAGTTTGGGTGTGAAACTGAAACAATCGGACGGAAATGGTCGAAACTGGCCACCTTAGATGAAACAACAAACTTAAAGAACGGTTTTTGTTGTTCAATATCTATAATTATTGTTTGAAAAATCGAAATTACTTAATTTCTTGTCTTCAATATTTTTTGGAACTGTCATGATTAGCTTGTAAATGTGAGTAAACTTTATTGACTTGGAGCGAGTTACAAGTGGGGTTCTCTAATTTTATACTGCATGTCTTTTTGAGAGTTTGAAAGATTTTTATTTCCGTGACAACATTTTGCATGCCTTTGTACCGTAAAATATTTGAAAGCTCGAACAGTAAAGTGAACTTGTGAAAAAAAATATGAAATTTTAAATTGTATGCCAATGAAAAAAATGATGTTTAGCCATAAATCCATTGTGAAAAAATTGGTATGCCCCCCTCGCTGGTATAAGGATGGCAAATTATATATTGTAACGTGCAAAAGTTTCATAACTCGCATAAATAAAATAAGACTTGGATCCAACTCCGTTATATGTAATTTTTTCAAAATTTGTAATAGAGTGTTATTTTATATAAGGACTAAAATATAACCGCCATCTGTCACTTTCACAATAACAGCTGTCACTTTGTCAATGACAGCTGTCACTTTGTCAATGACAGCTGTCACTTTGAAATATGCAAAACTTTTTTCAAATCGAAACTAGGGGAGTGAAATTGAAACAATTGGACGGAAATGGTTGGAATTGAACTACCAAATACATTTTGTGTTTATTATTAATATTTTACTGTGATTTTCGAGTGGAACTTTTTTTGAATCAAAGCTTGGGGTGTGAAATTGAAACAATTGGACATTTAAACTTACAAAAGCGTGGTTTTTGTTGTTCAATAGTTGTAATTATTGTAGAAGATGGAAGGAAACAGTACTATGTAACTAGGTTACTTAAAATCAGCTTTACTGTCATCAAAAAAGCCTTAAAATTGTTAAAAAAATCGAAATTACTCAATTTCTTGCCGTCAATATTTTTTGGAGTTGTCCTAATTACTCCAGGAATATCATGATTCGTTTGTAAATTTTGTAGACTGGGAGTTGGTGATTGGTGGAGCTCTCTGATTTAATACTGCATGCCTTTTTGAGGGTTGAAAATTTACCTCTTGATAAAAAAAAATAAAAAAGGTATTAGCTCCAATTATATTTTTTTAAATGGTTATTTCTATGACATTTTTCATGAATTTGTAATATGAAATATTTGAAAATATTGAAAGACATGCAATTCGAAACAGACCAAAAGGCTCAAACAGTTAAGTGAACTTGTATAAGAAATGCGAAATTTTCCTCGCTGGTAAAAGGGTGATAAATTATACAGGGTATAACAGCAAAACGCGCTTCCTCGAATAACTTCTGTATTATTGAAGATACAATAAAATACTATGAGACAATCTTATGCAGGATCAAGAGGGACACCCATTTATGGAAGAAAATATTTTTTAAAACCAGCAGCTCTCAAGCTACAACATAAAGTTTTTCTTCAAATAAGCATAAAAAATGTATAGCATCTCATTTGAAAAAAATATAACTTTGTGTTGTAACTTGAGAACCACTGGTTTAAAAAATATTTTCTTCCATAATTGGGTGTCCCCTTTGGTCCTGCTTAAGATTGTCTTACAGTATTTTATTGTATCTTCAATATTGATTTATTTTAAATAACACAATTTATTTCAACCACTAACAGTCCATATTATAAGGTCTCTGAGCCAAAATCAATAATCTCTTCGTTGAGTCAGCCACTGATATATACCACTACGTTTTTCCCGCAAACGTCCAGACTTTTCTAGAAAACGCTAGAAAGTACCAGCAATTTTCTAGAAAACAAATATATTCGCTTCTATTTGGTAATGTAAAATATTTCCACAATAATTCTAAGCACCAGTAAAGCCGAAATGACTAATTTATAGACAATTACAATATAGAGGTCATTCGAGGCTCGCTTCGCTGTTACACCCTTGTGCACTCGATCGTGCGAATTGCATGCCTTTCAGTACTAGGCTTTAAATCACTGTCAACTATTTTACGTTACAAAGGCATGCAAAATGTCCCGGAAAAATCCTTTTATTTTCAAATATAATTTAAGTTTGCACTTTGATTGGAAAGCATGAATCGGGCAATTACCTTTTTATCTTTTTTTTTATTAAGGGGTACATTCAACCTTCAAAAAGGTATGCAGTATAAAATCCCAGTCTATTATTGGAGAAGCCTTTAAGCCACTGACTAAATAACAAATCAAGTGTCTTAACTCCTAAATATTCAAAATAAGAAAACAACGAAGAGATATGAATAAATCAAACAAACGAAATATTACAAACAGAAAAATCAATTTTATATTTTATTTTGTATGAATATTGCCAAATATTTCAAAATGGTGATACTTCCGGTTATACCGGAACATTCTTATTTTAAATGGGACACCCTATATTTTATTATATTTTTTAATGGGACTTTATTTTAAACAGTTTCTGAAATAATTGCATTTTAATTTTATTTTGACTAAAAAATCGAATGACTCGAATTCACGTCGTTGAAAAAATTAGATTTTTTGCATACGTGCTCACAACGAATGATTTTTATAAATATTATACAGGGTGTGTGAAAATGAACAAAAATAATATAAAACAAAATTTATTAAAGTATTAGAATAGTAACAAAATATTTACATTACAAAATCAATTGTAACTATTCAAAATTCGAAATATTAAAATTCAATAAGTCGTTTCTGGCTTGAAAATACCCTGTATCAGTAATATCATGTGGATCAGGCACAAAAGGCGGTTCAGTTTTCAACAAATTCCCCCAATCAATATTTGCAAAAACGGGCATAGCCATGACTTCAGTGGCAGAAGGTCTTAAATTCGAATCTTCCGTTAATAATTCTTCAATTGCACTCATGGTTTCGTGACTTAGGGCCTCATCTTCGGTTGGCCAATCAATATTACGCTCCAAAATATTTTTAAACACCAATTGGGGGGTACTGTCGCTGAAGGGGGGTATTCCTGTAACAAATTCGTAAAAACAAACGCCTAACGCCCACCAATCAACCGGAAAACTGTGCCCTTTTTGTAGGAGCAGTTCCGGGGCGAGGTAATCTGGGGTGCCAAATATTTTTTGGTCGGAGCTCCATTGTCCACGCCGCACTGATTTAGGAGTCCTGTAAGGGGTCTTGGGTGTCTTCGGAGTCGTGTCTTTATTTATTGGAGATACCGCTCCGCGGCTTGTATCCGATAGTTTGCTTGTGGAAGGCAAAGTAAATCTGGTGTTTTTTATTTTGGGGTTTGTTTTTTGATGCGAGACTGGTGTGCTAAACATGACCCCCTTTTCTGAAGTGGATTCCAGGCGTAAGGCTTCTATTTCTCCGGTTAAACCGGTTCGGATAAAAAATCTTTGATTTGGTGGGGGGGATAACGAAACGGAACGTCTTTTTCTTTTGCGGCCTAGGAAAGATTTGCAGCATCTGCTGGAAGGGCGACGACTTACCGGACTTGAAGGACAAGAAGAACTGTTTAAAGAGGGTTCACCACAAGAACAAGTGAAATACGAGCTTGAATCAATTGGTTCGATGGCTTCAGCTGATTGGAAGGGCGCTATTCCTGACATTTCCGAATTTTCAGCTGTTTCGTTGCACAAATTTTCAGTGTCACTAGCTTTGGTGATATTTTCAGATGCGATTAATTTTGAGTTTCCTGACCCAAAACTTAAATGGGAAGTGAGGCTCAGTAGCTGCCCGGGAGTTCTGGTGCATAAATTCGGTGTACGATTCGTAAGATCGGATATTTCTAAATCTCTAAGTAAATTGACTTTGGACAAACCAAAATCAGTTAATTTAACATGCCCATCTTTTGACAGGAGCATGTTATCGGGTTTGATATCCCGGTGGACAATTTCGTGTCCGTGGAGGTACTGAAGTGCCAAACAAACTTCAGCTATATAAAATGCTGCCATACTTTCATCAAAATATCCGTAAACACTTAATAACGATTTTAAATCGCCTCCTACCATGTATTCCATCACAAGATATATTGATGTTAAAGATTGTAGCGAGTAAAATAATCGTACACAAAACGGGCTTTGTGTGAGTGCTAACGCCTTTCTTTCATTCACAACTTGGGAACACATGTTTTTATGAATCATTTCAGTCTTTTTCATGACTTTAATAGCGTACATAACGTCTGGTTGATTTTTTTTATAACCAAGAAACACTTTTCCGAACGCCCCACGACTAATTGGTTTAATCACACAAAAATCTTGAATATCCGGCACTTTGGTGATTGTTTCAGGCAGTTTAATTGTTATAGTCGATTTGTTTTTGTTATCTTCCATGCTGAATTTGTTTGAATCGCGACAAAACTTACAACATGCTTGACATTTCAAAAGTGAGGTTAATTTGTAACTTAAAAGCTAATATATAACGAAATTTATTAGTAATACGAACCGGATAACTACCCTGCTGCATAAACAGAAAATGTTTTGAAACTCATTGTGTAAATCGTAATGTATTTCTGCTAGTGCTTCCCACTGAATTTCACACATTTTAAGTCACTAAAATTGTCATTTTTTAAGTCAAACAAATGTTTGTAGTTCACAATCACAGTTCTTTACGTATAAAATTTAGGGATTTTTGGTCTGGTGAGATTTTCCGTTGTGTGGGAAAATCAATTTTATTTACCCTTGAGCAATGAGTAAAAACTGAAAATGGTGTACGGGTAAAAATAATCAAAAAATTAGAAACACATAATTTTACTTTTATTACATATAAGATACATAAAGTAAGATTTAATAATTTTGACATAAAGTTTTATTATTATATCAACATAACATGAAAATCTATACAAAAATTCTTATTCCTAATAACGTCCAATCGGCGTGCGTGAGTGCGCGCTGCAAATATATAATTATATATACGTTTCTATGGATTTTTTATTCAATTGTTATGTTGATAAAATAGTACATTTATAAATTTTGTACTTTTTGAGAAAATAAATGGTGCAACCAATGTAAAATATGCTATTTCGGAATATTAATACGATATATGACTTACTTATAATATTTATTCTGTATAAATCTAAAAACGCACCCTATATTGAAATAAAACTTACTGATTTTGTACTACTTGCTCAAATGAACATCGTACTAAACTGCTATGTTGATTAATTTGTGTATTGCAACAAAATTTAACCATAAAATAAAAAAAAAATTTTATGTCGTGAACAATGTCCAATATTAAGCTTAAATAATATGTAATAATGAAACGCAAAACCTTTACAAATAAAATATTTAAGATTTTGCAAACATTAACCCATTGATAATCCTTTAATCGGTCTCCTTATATTGTGCTCTGAAATAAATAATTGATTCAATATTATCAAAATACGAACCCGCACATTCGAAGTGATTTAATAAATGAAAATATTTTCTCATCATATGCTACAAGTTTCCGATCGGTAAATAATTTTAAAAATGGTATCTTTTATGATTTCATTCAAAATTATGTCATTATGTTAAAATCACTTGCCAATCAAAAACTGGTAGCATTTTACGAGGAAGAAGCTCCGATTTCAGCCCGCAAATATCCCAAAGTTACTTCTCTCTGAAAATTAGGAGCAATATTTCTTCAGGCGATTATTAAACATCAGTTGAGACATACTAAAGCAGTAAATAATCAAAATATACAAAAAATTCAGAATTAAATTATAAATAAAAGGATTATTTGATGTTTTGATCCTTCCACCAAGGGTCTTGATTTATTTAAAGATTGTCCTACAAATCAAAATCCAATTACGGGAGGACAGAAAAAAAATAAATACATAAGAAATTTCACAAAATTAAATCATAAAATCGAAATAAAATTTAAAATGTCATTTTTTTAACGACATTTTATTTATTAAAAGGCTCATATAAGGCCAGTTTCACCAAAGCCAGTTAAATTTATCCAGAGGTTATTTTATACGAAAATTATTGTTGATATAATTGTAACTATAGTTACTAATTCAAAATAACCTCTAGATAAATTTAACTGACTTTGGTGAAACCGGGCCTTAAATGTGTAATTATTGAAAGCACGAGAATTATATTATTTTATTCAATTTTGACGTTTTTAAGCTACATTATTAAATAATTTTCCCAACTGCAGCGGCTGCTTCGTTCAAAATGGTATCGGGGACAAGAACATTGTTTTAATCACTTTCTTCCATCATTTCAGACAATACTTTTCACAATTATAACGCTTTAATTCAAAATTTACAAAACTGACAATTTACTGACAGTCACACTCCCGAATGTTTGAAAAACAAACACTCGTCGTGATATCAACGATGCTCCCTTGCAACTGCAATTTAATTTTTTTGAATTTTGTTTCTCATTTAATGTTCCAGAAATTTACGCAAAATTGAAAAAAATGATGTATAGAAACACGTAAATGAAACCTCTTTATTTGCTCGAAGAATTAAACCACTCGCGCTAAACGCGCTCGTGATTTTGGACTTTCTTCTCGCAAATAAACAGTGGTTTGATTCACTTGTATAAATAACTATTACTTGACTTGTTTTCCCTACGCATTCATTATAATTCTTCGCATAAATATAAGCCAAATCTAGCAAAATATTTGGAATTTGACATACCATTGTTTCTCTTTCTAATACATAACTGCGGCTTCCACAAAATTCGATAAATTGGCGCCAAATACATGATTTATTGTTTTTTTGTGTTAGGCATAGGCAAAATTTATTTTACTTTAGTTCCTGGGAAGTGTTAATCACTTGACTTAAACTTGAGTCCCTGAAATGAGGGATTAAATTCGTCTTTTACACCAGGGAGTGCGAAAAACAGTTTTTTTGTATACTTGATGGAAAACATTAGGTTTAATATGTAGAAATCAGTAAAGAAAAGTGCCAGTTTACCAGTTAGCAACATTTTACTAATTAGTAACAAAAAATAACAAACAAAAAACGCACAAAGACACGCGTCTAAATGACAGCTTTGACCTAATTAAAAAAAAATTACAGGTTAAACATAAAAAAACGAAATTCTCTCGATTTCGCCGGAAACAAACGTAAAATCGCTTTTTTAGCTGCATCCAGAATGTTGCGAGAAAACGATCTTTAGCTTTTAACGTTTCTGACAAATTAACTTTTTTCTACAAACGTCAAAAAATCTTGACATTTGTACATCAATATTAGTATGCGAAATGTCGTATTGGAGTTGTTTATCATGCCAATGGGTACAAAGTACTCCAAGAAAAAGAATTCTACTCATTTTTGTATTTTAATATATTTTTTAAATTCTATGATGTCTGTGGAAAATATTTTGTATGCAATTCGTGCATGAAATTTCTTTAGAGCTTTCATTCTCAAGCACCAAAGTATAATTTCGCGCTCTAGATACATAAGTAACTATTAATATTGTTTATTTATTTGTTACGTTTTTGCAAGAACACAACCTTGATTAGTATTTCTGTAGAATAGTATATTCTATTACAAGCATTGGAATGCTCTTAATTCCACACGAGCGAAAGTTTTGTGGAATACGCCATTCCAATACATGTTGTAGACTATACTTTCTTCAATAAGGCTTTGGAAACTCACCGATATTAAAATTATTAAACGTCAAACGTAAAGCCAGAAAAAAATATCTGAATTGTTGAGACGTAACCATAGTTACCAAAATAACAGCTTCTGATTCGTCGAAATTATTCTACACGATTACAGAATATTATTTCTCTAACACTGTTTTAGAATTTGCATATTCCATAACCAAAAATTGAGTTGGAACGAATGACATTCCAAAAAATCGTTTAGAATGATTCCGTATGCCTTTAGAATCATTTCGACGAATCAGAAGCTGTTAGTTTGGCTACTACCATGGTTACTTCCTAACAATTCAAGTATTCATATCTGGATTTGACGTTTGACATTTGATAATTTTTCAAGTTTCCTCTGACATATTGATGAGTTTCCAAAGCCTTATTAGAGAAAGTATAGTCTACAACATGTTTGGAATGGCGTATTCTACATTCGCGAACAAACTTTTCGCTCGTTCAGAATATAGGCCATTCCAATACTTATTGTAGAATATACTATTCTATTCTTGATATCTTCCACTCAAGTTTTTCTATCAAGTATACAAAAAAATAGCATGTTCAACACGTAAGAAAAGCGATATTACTTTGCTCGTGTAAATTTAATTAATTGAAACATTTACACTCGTTAATAAACTCGCACTTTTCTTTATTTGTCAAACAATCTACTATTTATTTATTTATGGCTTACTTAATTTTGAGTTAAATTAACAATAATAAAAGTTTAAATTCTAATAATAGTTATTTATCCAACAAATGAATTAAACCACTGTTTATTTGCAAGATTTCTGGAACATGAAACTGAGGAACAAAATTCAAATAAATTTAATTGCAGTTGCAAGGGAGTTCGTTGATATCGCTACGAGTATTTGTTTTTTAAACATTCGGGAGTGCCAGTAAACTGTCAGTTTTGTGAATTTTGAATTGAAGCGTTATAATTGTGAAAAGTACTGTCTGAAATGATGGAAGAAAGTGATTAAAACAATGTTCTCGTCTCCGATACCATTTTGAACGATTTAAATTTTTTTAAATCACTAATAATTCATTTTAAATCACTAGTGAATAAAGATTTACTTATGACTGTTGCTATGGATTTAATAATACAGCTTTAAAATTTCAAAATTGAATAAAAAAATAAATTTGATTATCCGGTTGTCATAAAAAAATTTGTTTATTTTACTTCAGTCTCTAGGAAGTTTTGTCCAGTATTATAAACAGGATGTATACCAAAAAATTAAATGAAAATTCCCTAACTTTTCCAGGTGATTTTCAATAAAATTTCAGACAGTAACAAACAAAAGTTTGATACAAGTTTACATATAATCACAGATAAATTGCAATTCTGTGTGAACCTTATAAATCTGTAAATTAAAAACAAAATCGCAACGAACTTGATATCCTTATGAACGAATTTACATTGAATATTTCACTCATGTCAGTTATACTGACAAATTTTGCGTAGTTACAATGACAATTATAATAATAAATTCCTTGCCAACAGGAATTTACCTCTGAAAATTCACGTTACCTCGGTAAATTCCCGTTGGCAAGCGATTTATTGCGATAAATTGCCTTTGTCATGGAGAAACAATACAGTTCTAATATAAACAAACAATCAGTTCTCGGAAATGTCAAAATTTAATCATATTGGAAATGCATTTTTCGCCGAAAATAATAAAATTGAGAACAAAAAGTTGAAAAATACAGGAGGAGTATATGGAGGCAATTTAGTGCATTTTTTAATAAAAAAGATTAGTAGTTGCAACTAACATTATTTAATAGATACTTATAGTAGCAATTTCATTCGAAAAATATTCTCCACAAATACCACTCGCGACTTTAATTTTATCATAAATTTTTCTTGAAAACATTGATTACCTTTAAGCAACATCCTTCGAGTCATCTGCTCAGATGACTCTCACGATGTTGCTAGGTAATCAATGTTTTCAAGAAAAATTTATTGATAAAATTACAGTCCCTTGTGATATTATATACGATAATTTTTTTTCATGGATTCATAGATTTGGAAGACTTTCAGATTTGCACAGATGGCCCTAATATCTTACAGAGTGAAAATGTACTTTTATGAGTAATAATGTATAAATATCCTATAATTTATTTTTTCCAGATAAATATCAGAAATTTCCTGACAATTCCATTTTTAGTTTATCTAAATTCCTTGACATTGCCGGGTTTTCCAGGTTTGGTATACACCCCTGTATAAAGGACGAACTTATTTTCAAAGTAAATTTGTTTTATTTAACAAATTCTAATCGAATTATTATTCTTTATGACAGTAAAAGCATTGCTGTCTAAAATTCGACTATCATTTCACAGAATAAATTTTATTTACTTTGAAAGTACTTTATATTATTGGGCATAATTTTAGAGTCCTGTAGGATTGAAATGAGGGATTAAATTCGTCTTTTACTCCCGGGAGTGCGTAAAACAGTTTTATTTGATGGATTATAGTAGTTAATATTGGTTGCAATTACCTCCAAAACTACAGATTCAAGAAAATGAGTAACGGATGGTCATGTACTGGCCTAAATTGATCTTAAAAACAAAAGCTTTTCATTCTGATACCAACATCGAAAACTGTAACTCGTGAAATATTGAGATAAATAGTTTCTACTTTACATAAATAAAAAAACCAAGCAGTTTGTGCAGATTTACAAAACGGCAACTTTCATTTAATAACAGTTTCAAGTCTGTAAGTGCTGTAGTTCCCGAGAATTCAGCGTCATGCCAGCCAGACAGTCAAAGTGCATATAATAATCACGTATTTTTTTTGCCCCAAATGACCAAAAATACAAGAAAGTGTGGATCTATCAACTAAACCAGACCAAGAATTAAAAGGTAATACCCCAGAAGTAAAAGAATTAGAATTACCAGAAGCTGCTCTAGACGAAGTAAACGAAATTATGAAAAACATGTAAAATGGTAGATCACCACTTATACTAGAAATATGGAGAAAAGAAGAAATGCCGAAAGATTGGGAAATAGGACAAATAATAACTATACACAAAATACATTGATTTTAAACAGGCATTCGACTCAATTAAAAAAGGAAAATTAATGGCAGCTTTAAAAGACTTGCAAGTACCAAGAAAATTGAGAAAATTAATAGTTACGACCATGAGAGGAACAAAAAAAAGCATTAGGACTCAAAAAGAGATACAGAAGAAATACTGGCGGAAATAATATGATGGTGAAATAGTTTGAAATCAAATCGGCGTGTTTTCCCGCCTCAAGTGTTTTCCGCCATCTTGAAAATCTCGAAAATAACGACATTTCACTTCAAATATGTGGGTTAGATACATTTTTAATTTTTAAACCTGTATAACATCCTTTTGTGTAAGAAAAAATGATAAAACAGTTGAAGATCTCACCTCTGTTTACCCAAATTGCGGCGGCTCAATCTGCGCCCAGATGATCTCTGCATCAAAGTAAACATTTTCGTTGGTTTCCGATCAACACGAAGTTCTCTTGTAAGAGTGTCTCGAGCTTTATCAACTTTAGCCATAAATCTATCAATAAGATCAGGACAATTCATGTTTTCCTCAGGCTCCCAAGTATTATCCTTAGAAGTGTACCCTTTCCAGTGAACAAGGAACTCTCGCTTGCCGTTTTTCTTGTGATAGACTTCCAGGATCCTATCAACCTTTCAAGGGATGTAATTTTGTTGGAAAATTAATTTAATTTACTTACTTCAAATTCGCCCCCAGGGGCGGAGCCGCCTTCGTCGTCATCGTCAGATTCTGTTTTGGGTTTTTTGGACGATTTCTTGTTGTTTGCCTGGCTGGCGCGCTTTTTACCCTTAGCTGGACTTTTTTGGGAGTTGAGGAACTTTTCTATAAGTTCTTGACAACTTAAAGTTGATTCTGGCTCCCAGGTATCAGATTCTGAGCCGTAACCTTTCCAACGGATCAGGAAATGCTTCACACCCTTCACAATTTTCTGATCTAGAACTGTTTCCACCTAAACCAAAACAAAAGATGCATTTGTTTGAACATAACCTACAAGTTTATTTACCTCATATTGAACATCATCGTCGTCTTCTGTGCCGTTAGATTCATTGTTTGCTTTTCTGCCCCTCTTTCCTTTTTTAGGAGACTTTTTTTTCGAAGCAGTCTCTTCTATATCGTCTTTATTTTCAGCGTCATCATTACTGGAACCAGCATTGTCTTCAGTTCCATTAGATTCAGCGTCATTTGCTTTTCTACCCTTCTTGCTCTTCTTAGAATTTTTCTTCTTGGAATAATCGCTTTCTTCGTAATGTTGACCGTTTTCTTCGCTGGTCTCCACATCTTCACTATTTACGTCTGATTTAGTTTTCCGTTTCATGCTTATTTTTCTCATTTAGCAGTTCTTAAATATATGAACAGAATGGTGATCAGTACGCGCCTAAAATGATTATTTGTTTATAGATCATTTATCTTAAACGTTTAATATTTTATAATCGTTAATTTTGTTTCGAAATTACTTTTTTTATTTAATTAACTCATTAAACATACCTTCAAAAACTAATACAAATAGCTTAGCGTCGCGTCACTAAATCAGAAACAAATATGGCGGCGACCCGCTCAAAATAACCCGCTTTATTTTACATTTCACAAATACTTTAATCCAATAATTTAATAACAAATCGGTAATTTTCATGCATTATTTATAAATATCAACAGGTCTAGTATTTATTAATAAGTTTGACAGTATTACCTTGATGTTCACGTTTTTCCGCACTCTTCTGGCACTAACATTAAACTACAATCAAAACAACTTGGTGGGAGTAGTGAAAGTTTGCAATAAACAAAAATTACTGAAAGTTATTAAAAATAACGCTTTGTAACGAAAAAAATAAGTAGAATGATCTGAATGATTGATTACTGCCAACTTCTCTTTAAAATTAATATTTTTTTGACATTTCGAATCAAAATATTCACGTCAAACGATTGGCAACATTGATTGTAATCAGATGTTTGTTGAATCAGGTGACTGCCCGCTGAGGCAATTTTAATATGAATTTAAATAAAGAAAATAGTTTATATTTATTTAATAATACTTATAAACAAATTATTAATAATTTTAATATTCAAAATGGCGTAATACTGACTATAAATAACTTTTAACATACATAACCTAAAAATGTTCGTTCAAAAATGTATCTGTCAGTGTGCAATTTTTAAAAACAGCAGACAATTTTACACTAATGTCTCAAAAAAACTGTACCAAACGCCTAAACTGTCTTCCGAGCGTCAAAAGAAAATAAAATCAACTTTATATTACATCACAGCGGCTGGAATTGTGGCTGTAGGGTTAAGTTATGCTGCAGTACCTTTATACCGAATGTTTTGCCAGGCTTACAGCTACGGAGGAACCACAAATATTGGGCATGATAGTAGCAAAATACAGAACATGAAAGCCGTGAAAAATAGGGAGCTTACGATTAAATTTAACGCTGACGTTAGTGCCAGTATGAGGTGGAACTTCAAGCCGCAACAAACAGAAATAAAAGTAAGCAATAAATTATTTTAAATATTTTTATTAACAAAAATGTTTCAGGTTGTGCCGGGCGAAACAGCTTTAGCGTTTTATACTGCCAGAAATCCTACAAATACTCCAGTAACTGGAATTAGTACCTACAATGTGATCCCATTTGAAGCAGGACAGTATTTCAATAAAATTCAATGTTTTTGTTTTGAAGAACAGATGCTAAACCCTAATGAACAGGTAATACATTTTAAACTATAAAACAAAACATTAATAATTCGTTTTGTAGGTGGATATGCCGGTATTTTTCTACATCGACCCGGAATACACCGAAGACCCAAAAATGGAATTTATAGACACAATAACGTTATCATACACATTTTTTGAGGCTAAAGATGGGCTACAGTTACCTGTACCGTCATTTGTTAGACATTAATAATAATATTACTAGGTAATAAAGTTTATTCAAATTCAATTTTTATTGGAACATTAAATAACTAATATTTAATGGTAGCTGTTATGGGGAAAGATCGCCGCATGCCCATACATTTCTCCCTATCAATAAATAATGAATTAACTTTATTTTGTAGTTCGGTTTCAAGACTGGATCTAGTTTTTAGCAGTTGTTGGTGCTGCGCCTCTGTTTCTTCCAGTTTTCTGTGAAGACAGTCGATTGAAGTGTTAAGCATTCCCACTTCTTTCACCAAACTGCAAAAATTATTTTTAAAGGATGTACAACTGAAATTACATATTTTTTTACCTATCTTGAACAAAATCTCTGCAATTTTCGACGTCTCTTCTATGCGATCTTGCTTCTAATCTAGTATGAGCTACTTTCATCGGATTTGATTTATCTATTATGCCTTTTCGGAGTAATTCTATATTTTTCTCTACATCAAAAATTTCTTGTTGAATCTGTAATCAAAATGACTTTTCAATAATACAAAAATTGATTTAAAATACTAGAAAGGTTTTAGTGCATTTTTTGGCGCCCTTTTACGACCAAAATTGACTGAATCACAGCCTTTTTCAGTTTTTTTTATTTGCCAACTTCGTACGAATAAAATTTGCTGACTTACGAGGGAACTACGAAATTAAGTAATTTTCTTCAAATTGATCAAAATAATGAATAACCCGATCAATTTAAGTTTTTCGAAACTAGCAAAAAAACAAGCTGGAAAAAATGAAAAGCATTAAAATTTATATTTAAAACATTTTTTTTAGTGTCAGAAAAGGTACTTTTCGTGAATAACTTAACAAGATTTAATTTTAGATAATCCTAGTATTTTTTTTTTCTGTAAACTACTTTAAATTCTTTGTTGTTTGGTTGCATTAGTACCCCCAAAGTTGTTCGATTCACAGCCCTTTTAAGCATTTCCATTATTCAATCAAACAAAAAACAATTTTTTCTGCTTGTTTTCTGTTAATAACTTTTAAACGGGGCCTTATATCAAAAAATGTTTCCAATAAGTATTGTAGGGGCCCTAATTCCCTACAATTGATGTTATTTTGCCAATATCGTACGACTGAAATTAGCTGAGCAATGAGGAAAATACAAAATTGAGTATTTTTCTTCAAATAAATCATTTTAACGAATAACTCAGCCAATTTCAGTCGTACAAAATTGGTAAAACAAACAATTGTGGGGAATTGAATGCTCTATAATCTTATTAGAAATATTTCTTGAAAAAAGTACCGTTCATAAATAACTAAAAAGTCTATAGTTCTCTCGAGTCGTCCACATTTTTTAGAGAGGGTCAAAAATCGTGTTTTTTCTCTATTTCGGAAAGTGGTTAAATTTTAGTCAAGTTTTGTATTTTTTTCTGTGATCTAAATAAAATTTACTGTTGTTTGTTTGCTTTTAGGCCCTTCTATTACCCAAATTGACTAAATTACGGCCCTATTAAGCACACCCGTTTTTCAGCCTAAATAAAAGCAGTTCTCTTTGCTTGTTTTCTGTTTGAAAAGTTGCTTATATCAAGAAGTATTACAAATAAAAATTGTAGGGCCTCTAATATTCTACAATTAATTTTTTTGGGCAACTTTGTACAATTAAAATTGGTCGAGGTGCGAGGAAAATTCGAAATTGAATAATTTTCTTTGGATTAATTGAAAAACTTTAAAAACTCAACCAATTTTAGTCACACGAAGCTGGAAAAAATGCTCTATAATTTTTATTTTAAATATTTTTTTTGATATAAAGCTCTGTTTAAAATGAAGGGTTTCTAATTCTCTCAGGTCATACAATTTTCAAGAAAGGATAAAAAATTGTACTTTTCGTTAATTTTGGAAAGGGATTAAATTTTAGATAACCCTAGTATTTTTTTATGTAAACTAGATTAAATTCCTCGTCGTTTAGTTTTTTCGGCGATCTTCTACCACCAAATTTTACCAAGCTACAGTCCTTTTAAGCACCCCTATTTTTAACTTATCAAAAAAGATTTCGTTTGTTTTCTATTTTAAAAGTGCCTCATATCAAAAAATGTTTAAAATAAAAATTGTAAGGCCCTTAATATTCTAAAATAATTTTTTTGGCAACTTCGTACAATTAAAATTGGCTCAGTTGTGAGGAAAATTTAAAATTATATAATTTTCTTTAAATTATTTATTAAAAAAAATAATAACTCAGCCAATTTTAGTCCCACAAAGCTAAAAAACCAATTAATTGTAGGAAATTAAATGTTCTATAATTTTTATTGGAAGTATTTTCGTCTCTCAGGTCGTACAAATTTTTTAGAAGGGGTCGAAAATCGAATTTTTCCTTAATTTCTAAAAGGGGTCTAATTTTAGACAACCCTAGTATTTTTTTACGTAAACTAGATTAAATTTCTTTTCGTTTAGTTTTTTTGGCACCTTTCTACCACCAAAATTAACCAAATTACAGCCCTTTTAAGCACTCCCATTTTTTAACCTAAATAAAAGCAGCTCTCTCCGTTTGTTTTCTACTTGAAAAGTGCCTTATATCAAAAACTGTTTCTAATAAAAATTGTAGGGCCTCTAATATTCTGAAATTATTATTTTTGGCAACTTCGTACTATTAAAATTGGCTCAGTTGTGACGAAACTTCTTCAGATTATTCATTAAAAAAATTAATAAAAAAAACAATTAATTGTGGTAAATTAAATGTTCTATAATTTTTATTCGAAGTATTTCAGGAGTCCCCTGATCCCTCGGGTCGTACAAATTTTTAATAAGGGGTGAAAAATCGAGCTTCCTCTTAATTTCTAAAAGGGATTGAATTTTAGACAACCCTAGTATTTTTTTACGTAAACTAGCTTAAATCTCTTGTCGTTTAGTTTTTTGGCGCCTTTTTACCTCCCAAAATTAACCAAATTACAGCCCTTTTAAGCACCCTCATCATTCAACGCAACAAAAAACAGTTTTATCTGCTTGTTTTCTGTTGACAACTTTTAACAGTGCCTTATATCAAAAAATGTTTCAAATAAAAACTGTAGGGCCTTTAATATCCTACAATTAATTTTTTTATCAATTTCGTACAGTTTAAATTGGCTGAATTACGAGGAAAATACGAAATAAAGCCAATTTTGGTCGCAGGAAGCTGAAAAAAATAATAAATTGTAAGGAATTTGATGCTTTATAGTTTTTATTTGAAATATTTCTTCTAAATAGTTACTCTCTCGGATCGTACATTTTTTACAAAGCATCAAAAATCATACTTTTCTTTGATTTCTGAAAGGGATTAAATTTTAAGCCTGTATTACACGATACAATTTATTAGTCAATTCTTTTCAAAAGTTAACCTTCAATTTATTGTTGTGTGTAATATGTCCAAAATTTCCACAATTTTTTCTTGACCAATAATTGACCAAGTTATTTTTGAAATAGAACTGGCTCTATTTTTCACCAATATTCTGGGGTATTCTAGGGAGATTTTGTCGTTGCCAATATTACTCATATTAGTTATTTCGCGTCAAATGATAATCTTAGTGTGGACAAAGTATTAATATAATTTTATTTACAGTTGCCCTCAGTATATTAATTTTTTGTCATCTCTACTATCTCACTTTCTCTCTAACCACACTTTTTGAAGTTACGTCAAAAATTATAAGTTGGTAATTCTAATTTTTCTTGACGAAAACTTGTATCGTGTAATATGGTACAAAATATTTTTGAGCTCGACAATAAATTGTTGAAAACTTGGTCAATATATTGGTCAATAAATTGTATCGTGTAATACAGGCAGTTATTTTTTTCTGTGAACTAGATAAAATTTCCCGTTGTTTGCTTGCTTTTGGGCCCTTCTACCACCAAAATTAACTGAGTTACAGTCTTTTTAAGCACCCCAATACAATATGAAAACAGTTTTTCTTGTTTGTTTTCAGTTGTGTCTTATATCAAAAAATGTTTTGAATCAAAATTATAGGGACTTTAATATCCTACAAATATTTTTTTTGCAATTTCGTGCAATCAAAATTTGCTCAATTACAAGGAAAATTCGAAATTAAGTAATTTTCTTCGGATTAATTGAAAAAATTAATAATCAAGTCAATTTTAGTCGCACGAAGTTGGAAAAAATAGTAAATTGTAGGGGATTAAAGGTGCTACAACTTCTTTTTATATCAGCAAAAAAGGTATTTTTAAAAATGGTTAAAAATGGGGGATATTAAGAGAGTTCTAATTCGGTTAGTTTGGTCAAAAATAGGCGCAAAAAAAATCCAAGCAACGGAGAATTTAATATAGCTTCCAAGAAAAAAATACTGGGATCTAAAATTCAACTTCTTTGACTATTTTTGAACATTTTATCAAAAAAACAAACGACAGAGAATTTAGAAAAGCTTTAGGAAGAATTCTGGGATCAAAAATTTAACCCCATGAACTATTTTTGAACATTTAACCTTTTCTTAACAATTTGTACCGCCGGGGAATGCTACAAACTCTTAAGTTTCTCATAATACATGCCAAAACGAACATTTTATCAGAGTTATTGACTGAGTTACAGCCCTTTAATCCCTCCCATTTTTCAATTAAATTAAAAAGCAGTTTTTCATTTGCTTCCCGTTCATAACTTTTGAAGCAAAAAATGTCTCGAATTAAAGTTGTAGGGTCTTCTTTTGTTTTTATTTTGCCAATTTCGTATTGGCTGAGTTACAAAGGCAATTCAAAATTGAGTATTTTAATTTTAGTTGTACTAAACTGCAGAGAATTGAAGGTCGTACAACTTTTATTCAATTTTTTTTTTAATGTTAATGAAAGAAGTTGTTTTGTGAGGGATTTTAAAGAGCTGGACGTTTTTACGTCAGAAAAATTAATATAGTTCTCAGGAAAAAATACTAGATGTATCTAAAATACAATCCCTTGGAGTTACGTGCAAAAAAAACGTTTTTTTTGCTATTCAATCCTTTTTAAACAATTTATACCATCGGGAAGAGCTACAAACTCTTCACTTTCTCAAAATACATGCCAAAACGAATATTTCACCAGAGTAATAGGCCTTTTTTGGCGTCTCTTTGAAAAAACATTTTTATTTGTTTATTTTCGTTGATAACTTTTGAACGGCATCTTGTATCAATAAATGTTTGAAATATTAATTATAGGGCTTTTAATTTTTTATTATTTGGTTTTCAAACCAATTTCGTACGACTAAAATTAACCAATTTACGAAGGAAAGGCAAAATAATTGTTGTTTCTTCAAATTTTTAAAAATAATTGATAACACTGCCAATTTTAATCGTACGAAGTTGACGAAACTGGAAGAATTATAGAAAATTATAGGCTCTACAACTCTTATTTGAAACATTTTTTGATAGAAGGTACCGTTTGGAACTTATTAGTTTCTTTTTTTGAATTGGGGCAATTTATTTACCTTGTGTAAATGCATTTGTAATTTGCTCTTGGACTCAAGTATTTCTGCTGCTCTTCGTGCAAGTCCATTATTAGTATTGCTCCAAGCATCCCAAATGCTCGTGGCGCACATATTAATCAAATTATCAATATCGGAGCGCATTTGAGCAGATTTTCCTCTCTCTCCTTGAGAATACTTTACTATTCTGTTACTGTTTTCTGCCCAGACTTCTGTTGTACTCACACTGCAAACAAAATAATCAGTAAATTATTATTCTAATATTGGGTTATAAATACGTGTTGTCATATTTTTCGATGCCTCCGTAATAATTAATACCCCTGGAAAAATTATTCAATTGGTGGCAAAGATTGTCGATGCCTAAAGCGCCTTCTTTACTCCTAACATCATTTTCTAGTTCGTGTTGTGCCGCCCTTTGGTTTCTAAGTTGTCCAGAAGTTTTATCAAACAAAGCTTTTAATTTTTCGCGACAATTTCTTAGATTTTCTATTTCTAAAAGCAAAGATTGTTCTACATTATCATGAACTAAATCAATTCCTTGCCGCTTTTCTCTTTGGTACAAGCATTCTTGTGCAATGTGCAGAGGGCCTTCAATATCCTGAATTGCTTTTTCTAAAGCTCTTCTGGCGTCTTGCAACAGTCCAGTTTCTGCTACAAGCCTTTCTAATTCAGTATGCGCTTCATTTCTCCAAAAAGTTATATCTGTGAGTCTTTCTCCAATTCTTCGGCCGGATTCTCGCTGATTTTGGGACGATTTTTCGTCTGTTTCCCTCATTACCCTCACAGCGTCACTTCTAAGGCGCTCAGAATAATTTCTATTTGTGTCTGATTCGTTGTACTGCCGTAAAGTACTTTGAGTCCATTCTAAAGGCGTGTAGCGTGTGTAAAGGGCTGTTCTGGCGGCATGCCCTGGATTTCTTTCGAAGCCTGTTACTAAATTAGGAAATTTTAAAGGCTCGGTGGCCATTCCTGAAGGCGTGTAGCAAGGATCCATTAGTGCATTGGTGACTGGTTGGGTTGGACTACAAAAAAATTAATTCAAATTTTGCCATTAAAATCTATTTAATAAATTACAGCGGCGTGACTTCCACGTTTTCGTATCCTAAAGTTGGGCGCCATGGATGTGGCTTCGGGGTTTGATAATAAATTCCGGTTCTTATTGGGATTGGGGGCCCTGATACTGGGTCCATGCAAGGATCGGCTGCTACTGTCGTCCATGGTTGAAATTGCTTCATAAAAATTTAAATAATTACAATTACAAAAATTATTGGTGATAAATCTTACAGAATACATAACAGTAGCAGATTTGCCGTTATTTTCATCCATTTTGATCTTATTTGAACAATAATTTTATGTAATATTATTTGACATTTCAATAAATTTGATCCGTTTTTGTTTTCATAAATTCAAATAATTTTATCTGTTATTGTTATAAAATTCCTGGAAATGGTAGTAAAGTCCACGATAAAAATTATCTCCGGAGGTCAGGTCCGAAAGATAAAAATGTTGACAGTAACTGGAATTTAGAGTAGGCGCGCCTCGAGCTCTACTCAAATAGTCAAACGTCAAATTGCGTCATATATAATTGTGCTGTAGTCATGGGTGATACAAAACCTTCAAACGCTCCTGAACGTAAGTATTTACCAAATTATTGAAATAAAAGTGAGGTTAACTTCTGTTTTTTTTTTTTAGATTGCCCTGGAACAGAAAGCCAGGATGCCGGTAAAGTATCAGCTTGTGCTGGATGTCCAAACCAACAAATTTGTGCCTCTGGAGCTCCCAAAGGGCCTGATCCAGGAATTCAATTAGTTAAAGACCGTTTGAGCCAAGTGAAAAATAAAGTTTTGGTCCTTTCTGGCAAAGGAGGGGTCGGAAAAAGTACTGTTACCGCTTTGTTAAGTCGAGCAATTGCTGCTAACGATATAGAAAAAAATGTAAGTCATTACATCATGGTAATAATTCCGAATATTATTTGGATGAGTTATAAAAATAGAATAGAATGACTCAAAATATTTTGTTTTGAAACATGAGGAAAACAGTTATTTTATCACATGAGTGACACAATTGTTTATTTATTCGATTTATTTTTAGAAAATTGCTGATTTTTAATGTCATTTCGATAAAAGCAAGCTCAGAAGATTGGTTTTTTTTTTCTTGATTTTTGTGAACCCAATTATTTTTTTGAATAATTAATGAAGCTTTCGTCACTCTACTCTACTAGTAGCCACACTTTCAATTGTTACTAATTTGGGAAATAACCAATTTTTTGTCTTCCAACGACAGGAAAATTCAGAATAATCAAGATCTATTGATAGCTAAAAACTCCTGGCTTTAGTCATTCAAGCCCCTAATTCTAATCTACCAAAAGTGACATTTTGAAATTATTTGAACCAATGGTTTAGGAGATAATGACTCTTTTGTCTTCCAATGATAGGAATATTTAGTAATCGGATCTATTGATCAATAAATCGTTACCAGAGATAGCTGGAAAATTCTAGCTTTCGTCATTCAAGCCCCTGACCATAACCTACCAGTAGTGACATTTTAAAATTTTTTGAGCCACTGGTGTAGCATATAAAGTGTTTTTTGTTTTACAACGACATGAAAATTTATTTGAATTTATTGATCAATAATTTATTGGCTGAGATAGCTAGAAAATCCTAGCTTTTGTCATTCGAGCCCCTAACTATACTTTACCAGTAACCACACTTTCGATACTCAATTGTTTTGGGCCACAAATTCAAGAAATAAAAAATCTTTTGTCTTCCAACAACAGGGAAATTTATTTTGTTCTATTGATCAGCAAATCATTAACAGAGGTAGCTAAAGAATCCTGGCTTTCGTCAATCGAGGCCCCAACTCTACTTAACCAGTAATCACACTTTCATTTGTTTTGGGCCACTAATTTAGGAAATAAAAAATCTTTTGTCTTCCAATAACAGAGAAATTAATTTTGATTTATTGATCAGTAGATTATTAACAGAGGTAGCTGCAAAATCAGAACTTCCGTCATTCGAGCACCAGTAATCACACTTTCAATTGTTTTGGGCCACTAATTTAATCAAAATTTTTTTGTCTTCCAACGACAGAAAAATTCATTTTGATCTATTAATCAATAAATTATTACCAGACATCGCTAAAAAATTCTAGTTTTCATCACTCAAGCCCCTGACTGCTCTGCCCAGTAGTCGCACTTTCAATTGTTTTGAGCCACTGGTTTAAGAGATATTTAATAATCTGTCTTCCAATAACAGGAAAATTTAGTATCTTTCGGATCTATTGATCGATAAATCATTACCAGAGATAGTTGGAAAATTCTAACTTTCATCATTCGAGCCCTCAACCTTATTCTACCAGTATCTACACTTTCAATTATTCTGGGCCACTTATTTAATAAATAATAAATCTTTTGCCTTCCAGCAACAGAGAAATTTATTTTGATTTATTGATCAGTAGATTATCAAGAGAGATAGCTGGAAAATCTTAGTTTTCATCACTCGGGCCTCTAACTATACTAATAACCACATTTTCGGCTTTCAATTGTTTTGGGCCACTAATTTAAGAAATAAAAAAACTTGTCTTCCAATGACAGAAAAATTCATTTTGATCTATTGATCGGTAAATCATTAACAGAGTTAGCTAAAAAATTCTAGTTTTCACCAGTCGAGCACCTGACTCTGCTTTACCAGTAGTCCCACTTTCAATTGTTTTGAGCTACTGGTTTAAGAGATATTTAATAAACAACAAGAAAATTTTGTATCTTTCGGATCTATTGATCGATAAATCATTAACAAAGATAGCTGGAAAATCCTAGCTCTCATCATTCAAGCTCCAAACTCATCTACTCTATCAGTAATCACACTTTCAATTGTTTTGAGCCACTAATTTAAGAAATGAAAAATTTTTTGTCTTTGAACGACAGAATAATTTATTTTGATTTATTGATTAGTAAATCATTAACAGAGGTAACTGAAAAATCCTGGCTTTCGCCACTCGAGCCCCTAACTCTACTCTACCCAGTAACCACACTTTCGACTTTCAATTGTTTAGAGCCACTAATTTAACAAATATAAAATCTTTTGTCTTTCAACGACAGGAAAATTCATTTTGATCTATTGATCAGTAAATCATTAACAGAGTTAGCTAGAAAATTCTAGCTTTCGTCACTCAAGCCCCTGACCCTGCTCTACCAGTATTTACACTTTCAATTGTTTTGGGCCGCTAATTTAAGAAATAGAAAATCTTTTGTCCTCCAGCAACAGAGAAATTCATTTTGATTTATTGATCAGTAGATTATTAACAGAGTTAGCTAGAAAATTCTAGCTTTCGTCACTCAAGCCCCTGATTCTCCTCTTCCAGTATTCACATTTTCAATTGTTTTGAACCACTAATTGAAGAAATAATAATTTTTTTGTCTCCCGACAGAAAATTTACTATTTTTCAGATCTATTGATCAATGAATCATTATCAGAAATAGCTGAAAGATCCTAGTTTTTGTCACTCGAGTCCCTGACCCTAAAGTATCTACACTTTCAATTGTTTTGAGCCACTAATTCAAGAAATAATAAATATTTTATTATCCAATGACAGGAAAATTTAGTATCTTTTGTATCTATTGATCAATGAATCATTACCAGAGATTAATAGAAAATTCTAGCTTTCGTCACTCAAGCCCCTGACCCTGCTCTTCCAATAGTCGCACTTTCAATTTTTTTGAGCCACTGATTCAATAGATATTTAACAATCTGTTTTCCAATTACAGGAAAATTTAGTTTCTTTCGGATCTATTGATAAATAAATCATTGCTAGAAATAGTTTGAAAATCCTGGCTTTTGTCACTCGAGCCCCTGACCCTACTGTACCAGTAGTGACATTTTGAAATTATTTGGACCACTGGTTTAAGAGATAATAATTTTTTGTCATCCAACAACAGGAAAATTCAATAAAATATTAGCAAAGATAGTTTTAAAAAAATCCTGGCTTTCGTCATTCAAGCTCCTACCCCTACTCTACCAATAATTAGACTTTCAATTGTTTTGAGCCACTAATTCAAGAAATAATTTTGTTTTCCAACGACAGAAAAATTCAGAATTTTTTAGATCTATTGATGAATAAATTATGAACAGAAATAGCTGGAAAATTCTAACTTTCATCGTTAAAGCCCCTGACCCTAACCTACGAGTAGAGACATTTTGAAATTTTTTGAACCACTGGCCTAGGAGTTTTTCAAGAACATATTGAATATTGCATGCATTTTTCTGATAAGTCTGGTTTACTTCAAAACATATTTGTTTTGTCGTTGTAATTTCATTTAGTACTCAAATATTTGCTTTCGACATATGGTCGAACTAATATCGATCAGTTATCAAATTAATAAAAACTGTGTACTCACTCTGTTATATCTGCTTCGTACTTCTAAATTTCGCCCAAAATTTGATATCATTTACCTGCGATATACTTATAAAAAATAATTTAGCATTCTTCTATATATTGCACTTTGATTTTTAAATAAACTTTGTTCGATAAAAAGAAAGATAAGTTTATAATTCGGGTGCAGAGTTCAAAATTGTGTAAGAGACTGTTGTTGAAAATCACCCACTATAGAATAACCTTTGACCTAAAATCACTAAAATGTAGAACTGCCTGGTACGGCCACAACAATCAATAAATTTAATTTTATTCATTGTAAATATTCGATAATGTAGGACCGGACTCGTAAATTTATTTAATTTAATTTTATATTTTATTTGATAAGGTGGCTATTTTGGACATCGATATTTGCGGGCCCTCCCAGCCGAGGGTTTTAGGAGTGCTGGGAGAACAAGTACACCAATCTGGCTCAGGATGGTCTCCAGTGGTACTAAAATTATTGCATTCTAATTACAAAAATACTAAAAATTATTTTTCAGTACGTGGAGGATAATTTATCAGTCATGTCAATAGGCTTTTTGTTGTCCAGCCCCGATGACGCTATAATTTGGAGGGGGCCAAAGAAAAACGGAATGATTAGGCAATTTTTAAGTGACGTAGATTGGGGCAAATTAGATTTTTTGTTGATGGACACACCACCGGGAACATCAGATGAGCATTTATCTTCAGTTAATTATTTAGTTCACGCTGGTTTAAGTGGGGCTGTAATTGTAACAACCCCTCAAGAAGTTGCCTTATTAGACGTCCGAAAAGAAATCGATTTTTGTCGAAAAACTAACGTAAAAATTTTGGGGGTAATCGAAAATATGTCTTTATTTGTTTGCCCCAATTGTAAAGTAAGGATTAATTAAAATAATTAATATTTGTGTTAATTTTTTTTCTTGTAGACTCGATCTGAAATTTTTCCGGCCACTACAGGGGGCGCTAAAGATATGTGCCATGAATTAAATGTTGAATTTTTAGGGTCCCTACCTTTAGATCCTCGCTTGGCAAGATGTTGTGATGAAGGTAAAAACTTCCTAGAAGTATTTCCCGAATCGCCTGCCGTTGTGGAACTAAAATCTATTGTGAAAAGTAAGTTTTCTGACCTATTTTTTAATTAAAAAGTTGGTAATATTGTTGAACATGTTTTAGAGCTTACCCAGAACTGCGAATCTATCTGAAAGTGTCCTAATAATTGGGCCAATTGTTGTAATGTATAATTTAAGTTGTAATAATAAATATATTTTACGTAAATTATTGGTACTCAGAATCTTTATTTGCGCTTTCTTAAAAATTTACAATATAAATATTACAATGGTAACTTTAATATTTTTGAACACAATTTTAATTAAATTTGGATGCATAAAAATCTAGTTTTCTGGCATAACACAATTAAAATATTTAAAAAAAATTACATGCAATAACTTTGAACGAATTAAAAATACAATTCCCAATTTATGAACAATACGAAATTAAATTATTTAGTTCAATATTGTTCTATTCAAGAATTAATATTTTATCATTTATCAGACATACATACAATGTTTTATTTTGGCAATATTTAACGAAAATTAATGACGTCATCACGTAGGATTACAGCGGCAAACGCAGCACGACGGAAACATGAACCAATCCATAAAAATGCCTTTACAATTATCATTAGGATCATACGCTAGTAATCGTTGCCAACTATATTTTTGCTCACACCCGCAGCTAGCGGAACACCGACTAGTTTGAGCTTGCCTGTTGATATTAAAAAGTTATTAATGTTTGAAATCATCAAGTGATGGTAAATACTTACGAACAGACTTCCTGGTATATTGCCTGCTCTAAATGTTGGGTATTTACAATGGCGAGTGTTTTTCCTGCAGAATTGGTCGCCCAGAAGGGCGATATTGTTTCTTTATTGGCTTCGCAGGCATCCAACCTTTAAAAAAAAATTCCACTTCACATAACTCAAATAAATAAATAAAAGAACAGATTAGGTTTGAAGTTTGTGCCTAATTTTGAATTTTCTATTATTCTCTCACTTGGAGCTTTGATTCATAGGGCTCTGCCTCGTCTTCCTGATATTAGCAAAAAAATTTTCTCCCCCTAAATTAAGGTATTCTGGCTCGATTCCCGGATCAGCGTGCAAATCCGGCACTCCTGGTTTTATTCTAGCGTTTCTTTTGGTTTTTCGACCACCTTGGCCAGGGGTGGCCTTAGTATTCATTTGATAGTCGCCGTGCATTCGTTTTATTAGGCCCATATTTTCATCTATAAATTGTTGTATTTGGGCCCTGCAGAATTAAAACAAATTATTGAATATTGAAAATTGGGATTTAGGTAAAATACTTACATAGGGTAATTATTTCCGGGTGTAGGACAATACGTTTGATTGGCTCGTTTTATACATGGTACTGCTTGAAATATCTCTCCTCTTATTTCTACTCCTAAAGCTACTGATAGTGCGGTCCACAAAATCTGGAACAAATATTGAAATATTATAAAATACTAGAACATACAAAATCGCAAATCTTGTCACGAAACGCTGTTATTGGCCAAGCGCTGTGACGTCATTACGCATGCTGGCAAACGGTAGTGCATTAGAGATAGGAACCACAAATAAAAATTGGTGTGTCTTTGTTTCCAGACTAAAATCCCGATCATTTCAGCAATAATTTTGAATAAAGTGTGCAAGCGGAAGTAATTACCGTAAAAATGCGGAAGCACATATTTTAGTTTTTTTAATTAATATTACAATAAAAACAATTTTTACGTCTTGCTGATCAAGTGAGTTGAATGTCAATGTTCTAACCTTGCCTATTATTCATTTTAATAAATAAAACATGAAAATATACAGGGTGGTTCAATAATATCGCAATTCAATTAAAATTTCAAATTTATTTTGAGATATTTTGCGTTTTAACCTCTAGAAAATCGTGAATCACACATTTATATCAAAGGAAATCTTGATAATTCAGACATAAGTACGTAAGATTTCTGCGTTTGCAAATAAATTATTGTTAAATGTGGATTATGCAAAAAAGTGCCATTGTTTTTAATCCTGGAAATTACGCTTAATTATAAAGCTATAAATACTTATTTGATGCCATTTTTTTATCAGGAACTTCCGAGTAATCACAATTTTTATTTTAATGTTAGTTTTGTTAAATAATGAATTTTTTGGATTCATTTTTCATTATTAATTACAGTAAAAGCTGTAACGTCTATTTTAAACATTGATTAATAATGTAAAAATGTGATCAAGTTGTACTTTTATGTTCTTTAAGATTTATAGTTAAACAGTTATTTTAATACTTAAAAGCAAGGTTGGCCTGATTTTAATCATGATTTAAGCTAGTATTGTTTTTTGAAATAATTAAAAAAATATATATTCATACCACTCTATTAATATTAAAATTGGCACACATTTTAATATTACTTAAAGTACTACTGCGAATCCTATATTTATATTGAGATTTATGCCCGTGTGTGTTTAATACTGTATTTGTAATTTAAATGTGAGAGGATGGAGCCATGCTAATTTCAATCGTTTCTAACAATGAAAATATTTCCTAAATTCTAAAAAAACATATTTGGACATCACACGCAAAGCATTCGTCAATTGTGTTTTTTTTAATAAGTAATTTGGCATCAAATCAAACCTCCTCCGAAAATAATCCAAGTAAAGGAGTCAAAAATGAAATTTGAGATTGTCAATTGTTTTTTAAAAATTAAATAATTTGTAAAAGAACAATTGACAATCCAAAATATCATTACTTCAATTATTTCCGCAGGAGCTTTAATTTGATGCTAAATTACAGTGGCGTGCAGCCCATATGTGCAGGATGTGCACTGCACACCCTATGAAAATATTAGAAATTACATAAATAAAATTAATATAATGGTTTATTGAATACTTCATTTTGTTTCACAAATTTTCATTATAAAATCAGAGAAAGAGCGTATTTTATCTATTAAATTCTCGACGCTTGAGGTGCAGATTTCTCGCCTGCACGGCCTATTTGGCATAGTTAGCATTAGGAAAGTAAAGGAATAGAGTCTGACAGAGAAAAAGCATACCGAAATTAGCGATCTCCTATCGCTCGTTCTCTCTCGCTGGGTGCAGGCAGACTTTCTGCACCTGAAGCTGAATATTCAACGTCTAGCTGAGTTCTTTTTCAAACGCCTTTTATAAGTTTGTTTTAAAATAGTTGAAATATGGTTATTTGTTATTTAAGACAACAATATTAGGTAAACACTTATTTTATACATTTCTTAAATTTTTTATTTACCTAAAATTATCATTTGTAGAATGACAACTAAAAATAGATCTATAATTTGTGATCTACTGGAAAATCCTTTTTCACGCCGTGATGTCGAAACGAAAAATGTAATTATGAAAACAAGACCAACGCCAGACATAAAACTCACCCAAAATATCAAAATTGAAGGCCAGCAGTCCGTGCGACATTTCCAAATTAAAATATATGAAAAATTTAAATGTATATATCCCCTTCCTCACCAACGACTGTGCACACCTATCACAGAAAGTCACCGCACGCCACTGCTAAATTACTTATTTAAAAAGAAAAACAATCGACGAACGTTTGTATGTGATGTCCAAATATGAGTTAAAATAATTTTAATTTCAAATTATGATCATGTTCATTTGATCATGTCTAGTTTGGTTTCAATTCAAAGCTCTCGAAAAAATAAGCTTAGTAGAAATCTAAAATAAATCATTTCTCCGATTATCAATTGTTTTTTTGTAACTTAAACAGATTATATCAAATTTGGGATCAACTTTAGCAATTATGGCCATTGTAAAATGACAGCTGCTCAATTAATTGATACGACACTCTGAATGAAACTGGCCATAAAATTCATGGTCTGGAAAGTACTGTGATGGCCACAACAGATTTTTCATATTTATAACCCTTTTAGTTAAGAAAAATCACAATTTGTAAGAACTAATTGTGATATTTTTCGTCCGGAAATGTACAAGGTGGGCGGAAAAACTTACTGTTAATTTTTTTTATAATCCTGCAGGTGCGGACTGCAATTTTGTAGGGCCCTGGACTAGTAGTATCAATTAATCAAATTAATTGTCATTTTGTCAAAAATTGAAAATGTTGAATTTTTTTTTTATTCGTCTTCGATGGAGACCCCAAGTCCTGTGTTAATATTCCAGACAGGTCAGTAATTTCATTTTTTCATGAGTAAATTAATATAATTACTATAATTAAACCAAAAAAAATGTTTACTTTGAGAAAAGTAGATTATCTGATAAAACTCCCGGTCAATTATCAAACAGAGGAAGTTATTTATTCAAATATACAGTAATGTAACGAAATTTAAGCACTATTTGATATTTCTGCAATTAATTAACGCTAAAATAGTCGTTATTATTACATTTATTTATTTCCAACTGTTTCTCCATTTATTTATCATTCTTCTCATTTATTTTCACTTGTTCACTCCAGGTAGATCACTTTTGAGCGACAAATATTACTTCTACGCGCTCCAATAATTCTTAATCTGCTTCCTTACTCACTCACTGTTTTCCTTACTTTCTGTTTTATAGACTGTCTACTGTTTTCGTTCCTGGTTTATATACCAGAAATTTCCAGTAGACATCATCACGTCCTTGACACATATCAGTTAGTTGCCATAAAAGTATGTTTAAAAAAATCAATTTCAAATTTTTTGAGCCACTAATTTAGGAAATAAACAATTTTTTGTCTTCCAACGACAGGAAAATTCAGAATAATCAAGATCTATTGATAGCTAAAAAATCCTGGCTTTCATCATTCAAGCCCCTGACCCTAATCGACCAGAAGTGACATTTTGAAATTATTTGAATCACTGGTTTAGGAGATAATGACTCTTTTGTCTTCCAATGATATGAAAATTTAGTAATCCGATCTATTGATCAATAAATCGTTATCAAATATTTTTTGTTCTATTGATCAGTAGATCATTAACAGAGGTATTTAAAGAATCCTGGCTTTCGTCAATCGAGCCCCTAACTCTACTTTAACAGTAATCACACTTTCATTTGTTTTGGGCCACTAATTTAGGAAATAAAAAATATTTTGTCTTCTAGTAACAGAGAAAAAATTTTGATTCATTGATCAGTAGATTATTAACAGAGGTAGCTGCAAAATCAGAGCTTCCGTCATTGAAGTACCAGTAATCACACTTTCAATTGTTTTGGGCCACTAATTTAATAAAAAATCTTTTGTCTTCCAACGACGGAAACATTCATTTTGATCTAATGATCAATAATTACCAGAAAAAGCTAAAGAATTATAGTTTTCATCACTCGAGCCCCTGACCCTGGTCTACCAGTAGTCGCACTTTCAATTGTTCTGAGCTACTGGTTAAAGAAATATTTAATGATCTGTGCTTCAATAACAAGAAAATTTAGTATCTTTGAATTTATTGATCAATAAATCACTAACAGAGTTAGCCAGAAAATTCTAGCTTTTGTCACTCGAGCCCCTAACTCTACTCTACCAGTGATCACACTTCCATTTGTTTTGAGCCACTAATTTAAGAAATGAAAAATCTTTTGTCTTCGGACGACAGAATAATATCTTTTGATTTATTGATCAGTAAATCATTAACAGAGATAGCTGGAAAATCC
Source organism: Dromius quadrimaculatus (assembly GCA_963989225.1). Lineage (NCBI taxonomy): Eukaryota > Metazoa > Arthropoda > Insecta > Coleoptera > Carabidae > Dromius > Dromius quadrimaculatus. The sequence continues at coordinate 56,066,644 of OZ022330.1, forward strand.
TGGCTTTCGTCACTCAAGTCCCCAACTATACTTTACCAGTAACCTCACTTTCGACTTTCAATTGTTTTGGGTCACTAATTTAAACAATAAAAGTTCTCTTGTCTTCCAATGATAGAAAAAATTATTTTAATTTATTGATCAGTAAATCATTAACAGAGTTAGCAAGAAATTTCTAATTTTTGTCACTCAAGCCTCTGACCATGCTCTACCAGTATTCTCACTTTCAATTGGTTTGGGCCATTAATTTAAGAAATAAAAAATATGTTGTCTTCCAACGACAGGAAAATTAATTTTAATCTATTGAACAGTAGATCATTAACAGAGATACTTAGAAAATCCTGGCTTTCGTCACTCGAGCCCCTTATTCTACTCTACCAGTAATAACACTTTCAATTGTTTTGAGCCACTAATTCAAGAAAAAAAAATCTTTTGTCTTCCAACGACAGGAAAATTCATTTTGATGTATTGATCAGTAAATCATTAACAGAGTTAGCCAGAAAATTTTAGCTTTCTTCACTCAAGCCCCTGACCCTGCTCTACCAGTCGTTGGACTTTTAAAATTTTTGTGCCACTGGTTTAAGAGATATTAAATATTTTGTCTTCCAATAACAGCAAATTCAGTATATTCCGGATCTTTTGTTCAATAAATCATTAACAGAGATTTTTGAAAAATCTCAACTTTCGTCCTTCGAATACCTAGCTATACTCTACTAGTAAAACTACACTTTCAAATGTTTTGAGCCTTTAATTTAAGAAATAATTAATTTTTTGTCTGGCAATAATAGGAAAATTTAGAATCTTTTAGATCTATTGGTCCATAAATCATTACCAGAGAAAGCTGAAAAGTCCTACTTTTTGTTACTCGAGCCCCTGACTATACTCTACCAATAATAACACTTTCAATTGTTTTGGGCCGCTAATTTAAGAAATAAAAAATCTTTTGTCTTGCGACGACAGGAAAATTAATTTTGATTTATTGATCAATAAATCATTAACCAGAAAGTTCTAGCTTTCGTCACTCAAGCCTCTGATCCTGCTCTTGCAGTATTCACACCTTCAATTGTTTTGAGCCAGTAATTCAGGAAATAATAATTTTTTTGTCTGATATGTGCCGTGAATTAAATGTTGAATTTTTAGGGTCCCTACCTTTAGATCCTCGCTTGGCAAGATGTTGTGATGAAGGTAAAAACTTCCTAGAAGTATTTCCCGAATCGCCTGCCGTTGTGGAACTAAAATCTATTGAGAAAAGTAAGTTTTCTGACCTATTTTTTAATTAAAAAGTTGGTAATATTGTTGAACATGTTTTAGAGCTTACCCAGAACTGCGAATCTATCTGAAAGTGTCCTAATAATTGGGCCAATTGTTGTAATGTATAATTTAAGTTGTAATAATACATATATTTTACGTAAATTATTGATACTCAGAATCTTTATTTGCGCTTTCTTAAAAATTTACAATATAAATATTACAATGGTAACTTTAATATTTTTGAACATAATTTTAATTAAAATTGGACGCATAAAAATCTAGTTTCATGGCATAACACAATTAAAATATTTAAAAAAAATTACATGCAATAACTTTGAACGAATTAAAAATACAATTCCCAATTTATGAACAATACGAAATTAAATTATTTAGTTCAATATTGTTCTATTCAAGAATTAATATTTTATCATTTATCAGACATACATACAATGTTTTATTTTGGCAATATTTAACGAAAATTAATGACGTCGTCACGTAGGATTACAGCGGCAAACGCAGCACGACGGAAACATGAACCAATCCATAAAAATGCCTTTACAATTATTATCAGGATCATACGCTAGTAATCGATGCCAACCATATTTTTGCTCACACCCGCAGCCACCGGAACATCGATTAGTTTGAGCTTGCCTGTTGATATTAAAAAGTTATTAATGTTTGAAATCATCAAGTGATGGTAAATACTTACGAACAGACTTCCTGGTATACTGCTTGCTCTAAATGTTGGGTATTTACAATGGCAAGTGTTTTTCCTGCAGAATTGGACGCCCAGAAGGGCGATACTGTTTCTTTTTTAACGTCGCAGGCATCCAACCTTTAAAAAAAATCCACTTCACATAACTCAAATAAATAAAAGAACAGATTAGGTTTGAAGTTTGTGCCTAATTTTAAATTTTCTGTTATTCTCTCACCTATTACTGTTGGAGCTTTGATTCATAGGGCTCTGCCTCGTCTTCCTGATATTAGCAAAAAAAATTTCTCCCCCTAAATTAAGGTATTCTGGCTCGATTTCCGGATCAGCGTGCAAATCCGGCACTCCTGGTTTTATTCTAGCGTTTCTTTTGGTTTTTCGACCACCTTGGCCAGGGGTGGCCTTAGTATTCATTTGAAAGTCGCCGTGCATTCGTTTTATTAGGCCCATATTTACATCTATAAATTGTTGTATTTGGGCCCTGCAGAATTAAAACAAATTATTGAATATTGAAAATTGGGATTTAGGTAAAATACTTACATAGGGTAACTATTTCCGGGTGTAGGACAATACGTTTGATTGGCTCGTTTTATACATGGTACTGCTTGAAATATCTCTCCTCTTATTTCTACTCCTAAAGCTACTGATAGTGCGGTCCACAAAATCTGGAACAAATATTGAAATATTATAAAATACTAGAACATACAAAATCGCAAATCTTGTCACGAAACGCTGTTATTGGCCAAGCGCTGTGACGTCATTACGCATGCTGGCAAACGGTAGTGCATTAGAGATAGGAACCACAAATAAAAATTGGTGTGTCTTTGTTTCCAGACTAAAATCCCGATCATTTCAGCAATAATTTTGAATAAAGTGTGCAAGCGGAAGTAATTACCGTAAAAATGCGAAAGCACATATTTTAGTTTTTTTAATTAATATTACAATAAAAACAATTTTTACGTCTTGCTGATCAAATGAGTTGAATGTCAATGTTCTAACCTTGCCTATTATTCATTTTAATAAATAAAACATGAAAATATACAGGGTGGTTCAATAATATCACAATTCAATTAAAATTTTAAATTTATTTTGAGATATTTTGCGTTTTAACCTCTAGAAAATCATGAATCACACATTTATATCAAAGGAAATCTCGATAATTCAGACATAAGTAAGTGTGTTTGCAAATAAATTATTGTTAAATGTGGATTACGCAAAAAAGTGCCATTGTTTTTAATCCTGGAAATTACGCTTAATTATAAAGCTATAAATACTTATTTGATGCCATTTTTTTATCAGGAACTTCCGAGTAATCACAATTTTTATTTTAATGTTAGTTTTGTTAAATAATGAATTTTTTGGATTCATTTTTCATTATTAATTACAGTAAAAGCTGTAACGTCTATTTTAAACATTGATTAATAATGTAAAAATGTGATCAAGTTGTACTTTTATGTTCTTTAAGATTTATAGTTAAACAGTTATTTTAATACTTAAAAGCAGGGTTGGCCTGATTTTAATCATGATTTAAGCCAGTGTTGTTTTTTGAAATAATTAAAAAAATATATATTCATACCACTCTATTAATATTAAAATTGGCACACATTTTAATATTACTCAAAGTACTACTGCGAATCCTATATTTATATTGAGATTTATGCCCGTGTGTGTTTAATACTGTATTTGTAATTTAAATGTGAGAGGATGGAGCCATGCTAATTTCAATCGTTTCTAACAATGAAAATATTTCCTAAATTTAAAAAAAAACATATTTGGACATCACACGCAAAGCATTCGTCAATTGTGTTTTTTTTAATAAGTAATTTGGCATCAAATCAAACCTCCTGCGAAAATAATTCAAGTAAAAGAGTCAAAAATGAAATTTGAGATTGTCAATTGTTTTTTTAAAAATTTAAATAACTTGTAAAAGAACAATTGACAATCCAATAATCTGTCTTCCAACAACAAGAAAATTTTGTATCTTTCAGATCTATTGATCGATAAATCATTGATAAGGATAGCTGGAAATTCCTAGCTTTCATCATTCAAGCTCCAAACTCTACTCTACCAGTAATCACACTTTCATTTGTTTTGAGCCACTAATTTAAGAAATGAAAAATCTTTTGTCTTCGGACGACAGAATAATATCTTTTGATTTATTGATCAGTAAATCATTAACAGAGATAGCTGGAAAATTCTAGCTTTCGTCACTCAAGTCTCCAACTATACTTTACCAGTACCACACTTTCGACTTTCAATTGTTTTGGGCCATTAATTTAAGAAATAAAAATGTCAAGAAAACTTATTTTAATCTATTGATCAGTAAATCATTGACAGAGTTATCCAGAAAATTTTAGCTTTCTTCACTCAAGCCCCTGACCCTGCTCTACCAGTAGTTGCACTTTCAATTTTTTTGTGCCACTGGTTTAAGAGATATTAAATATTTTGTCTTCCAATAACAGTAAATTCAGTATATTCCGGATCTTTTGTTCAATAAGTCATTAACAGAGATTTTTGAAAAATCTCAACTTTCGTCCTTCGAATACCTAGCTATACTCTACTAGTAAAACTACACTTTCAAATGTTTTGAGCCTTTAATTTAAGAAATAATTAATTTTTTGTCTGGCAATAATAGGAAAATTTAGAATCTTTTAGATCTATTGGTCCATAAATCATTACCAGAGAAAGCTGAAAAGTCCTACTTTTTGTTACTCGAGCCCCTGACTATACTCTACCAATAATAACACTTTCAATTGTTTTGGGCCGCTAATTTAAGAAATAAAAAATATTTTGTCTTCCGACGACAGGAAAATTAATTTTGATTTATTTATTTATTCGAGCACTACCAGTAATCACACTTTCAATTGTTTTGAGCCACTAATTCAGGAAATAATAATTTTTTTGTCTGATATGTGCCGTGAATTAAATGTTGAATTTTTAGGGTCCCTACCTTTAGATCCTTGCTTGGCAAGATGTTGTGATGAAGGTAAAAACTTCCTAGAAGTATTTCCCGAATCGCCTGCCGTTGTGGAACTAAAAAATATTATGAAAAGTAAGTTTTCTGACCTATTTTTTCATTAAAAAGTTGGTAATATTGTTAAATATGTTTTAGAGCTTACCCAGAACTGCGAATCTATCTGAAAGTGTCCTAATAATTGGACCAATTGTTGTAATGTATAATTTAAGTTGTAATAATAAATATATTTTACGTAAATTATTGGTACTCAGAACCTTTATTTGCGCTTTCTTAAAAATTTACAATATAAATATTACAATGGTAACTTTAATATTTTTGAACACAGTTTTAATTAAATTTGGATGCATAAAAATCTAGTTTTCTGGCACATAAACATAAATAAAATTACCAATTTGGTTCGCAATTAAAAAAATATATAAAAATACACTAAAAACTACTTTAATAACACAATTAAAATATTTAAAAAAAATGCAATAACTTTGAACGAATTAAAAATACAATTCCCAATTTATGAACAATACGAAATTAAATTATTTAGATCATTATTGTTCTATTCAAGAATTAAGTTTTGAATTTCGTCAAAATTATATTTTAACACTCATCAGACATACAATTCAAACACTCGCGAAATGTTTTATTTTGGCAATATTTAACGATTATTAATGACGTCATCACGTAGGATCACAGCGGCAAACGCAGCACGACGGAAACAGGAACCAATCCATAAAAATGCCTTTACATTTATTGTCAGGATCGTACGCTAGTAATCGATGCCATTTATATTTTTGCTCACACCCGCAGTCATTGGAACACCGATTAGTTCGAACTTTCCTGTTCATATAAAAAAATTATTAATGTTTGAAATCACCAAGTGAAGGTAAATACTTACGAACAGACTTCTTGGTGTATTGCTTGCTCGAAATGTTGGGTATTTACAATGGCGAGTATTTTTCCTGCAGAATTGGACGCCCAGTAGGGCGTTATTATTTCTGTTTTGCTTTCGCAGGCATCCAACCTTTAAGCAAAAAAAAAATTTTTTTTATGCCACTTCACATAATTCAAATAAATAAAAGAACAGATTAGGTTTGAATTTTGTGTCTAATTTTAAATTTTCTATTATTCTTTCACCTTTTACTGTTGGAGCTTTGATTCAAAAAGCTCTGCCTCGTCTTCCTGATATTAGCAAAAAAACTTTCCCCCCCTAAATTAAGGTGCTCTGGCTCGATTTCCGGATCAGCGTGCAGGTCCGGCACTCCTGGTTTTATTCTAGCGTTCCTTTTGGCTTTTCGACCGATGTTAGGGTTACCGCCACCTGGGCCAGGGGTGGCTTCAGTATTCATTTGAAAGTCGCCGTACATTCGTTTCATTAGGGCCTTATTTTCATCTATAAATTCTTCTATTTGGTCACTGCAGAATTAAAACAAATTATTGAATATTGATAATTAGGATTTTGGTAGAATATTTACATAGGGTAACTATTTCCGGCTGTAGGACAAAACAATTGATGGTATCGTTTTATACATGGTACTCCTCGAATTATCTCTCCTCTTATTTCTACTCCTAATGCTACTGATAGTGCGGTCCACAAAATCTGGAACAAATATTGAATTATTATAAAATACTAGAACATACAAAATCGCAAATCTTGTCACGAAACGCTGTTATTGGCTGTGACGTCATTACGCATGCTGTCAAACGGTAGTGCATAAGAGATAGGAACCACAAATAAAAATTGGTGTGTCTTTGTTTCTAGACTGAAATCCCGATCATTTCATCAATAATTTTGAATAATGTGTGCAAGCGGAAGTAATTACCGTAAAAATGCGGAAGCACATATTTTAGTTTTTTTAATTAATATTACAATAAAAACAATTTTTACGTCTTGCTGATCAAGTGAGTTGAATGTCAATGTTCTAACCTGGCCTATTATTCCTTATAATAAATAAAACATGAAAATATGCAGGGTGGTTCAATAATATCACAATTCAATTGAAATTTTAAATTTATTTTGAGATATTTTGCGTTTTAACCTCTAGAAAATCATGAATCACACAATAATATCAAAAGAAAATCTTGATAATTCAGACATAAGTTACGTAACATTTCTGCGTTTGCAAATAAATTATTGTTAAATGTGGATTATGCAAAAAAGTGCCATTGTTTTTAATCCTGGAAATTACGCTTAATTATAAAGCTATAAATACTTATTTGATGCCATTTTTTTATCAGGAACTTCCGAGAAATCACAATTTTTATTTCAATGTTAGTTTTGTTAAATACTGAATTTTTTGGATTCATTTTTTATTATTAATCACAGTGAAAGCTGTAACGTCTATTTTAAACATTGATTAATAATGTAAAAATGTAATCAAGTTGTACTTTTATGTTCTTTAAGATTTATAGTTAAACAGTTATTTTAATACTTAAAAGCAGGGTTGGCCTGATTTTAATCATGATTTAAATCAGTGTTGTTTTTTTAAATAATTAATTAAAAAATTGTATTCATACCACTCTATTAATATTAAAATTGGCACACATTTTAATATCACTCAAAGTTCATAAAATAATTAATTAAAATCTGGTTTTTATTGTCACTATGACACGAACTCACAGGCGACTGACTAACAAATTCAATAAAATTATCCAACAATTGCGAATCAACGAAGCGCGATTGAACAAAAACAAAAGAACTACGAATAATTCATCTTTTTCTCAATGAAGTACTGAAGCAACTGTTTACAGTTGTGGAGAAGGAAGATACCTGACCTGCCTACTGCGAATCCTACATTTATATGGATGTATTTTTAATATTGAGATTTATGTCCGTGTGTGTGTAATACTGTATTTGTAATTTAAATGACTCATGTGAGATGATGGAGTCATGCTAATTTCAATCGTATCTGACGATGAAAATATTTCCTCAATTCTAAAAAACATATTTGAACATCACAGGCAAACATTCGTCAATTGTTTTTTCTTTAATAATTATTAATTTAACAATTGACAATCCTAAATATCATTTCTGGCACTTTACTTGAATTTTTTCCGCAGGATCTTTAATTTGATGCCAAATTACTTACTAAAAAAAAAGAAACAATTGACGAACGTTTGCATGTAATGCCTAATTTTATAATAAAATAAATAATTTCTCCGATTATATATTGTTTTTTTCAAATTAACCAGATTATGTCAATTTGGGATCAACTTAAGCACTTATGGCCATTGTAAAATGACAGCTGTCACTTTGAAATATGCAATTAATTGATATGACATTCTAAATTTATGGAACAATAATGAAACTGGCCGTAAAATTCATGGTGGGGGAACAGTATTAACTAATCAAACTAATTGCCATTTTGTCAAAAATTTTAAATATATTTTTTTTTAATGCGTCTGCGATGGAGACTGGGGGCCCATATATAGATCCGCCCCCCTAATATTCCAGACAGGTCAGTAATTTTATTTTTTACGAGTAAATTAATGTGATTACTGTAATTAAACCAAAAAAATTGTTTACTTTGCGAAAAGTAGATTATCTTGAGGAAAACTCCCGGTCAATTATCAAACAGAGGAAGTTATTTATTCAATACAGTAATGTAACGAAATTTAAGCACTATTTAATATTTCTGCTATTAATTAACGCTAAAATAGTCACTATTATTACACTTATTTATTCCCAACTGTTTCTCCATTTATTTATCACTTTTTTCATTTATTTCCACTTGTTCACTTCATTCAGATCACTTTTGAGCGACAAATATTACTTCTACGCGCTTCAATTATTCTCCGTTTGCTTTTTTACTCATTCACTGCCTTCTTCACTTTCTATTTTATTGACTGTCTTCCAGTAATTTCTAGTGGCTTACAAAAAATTTACATTAGACGTCACCACGTCCTCGACAAATATCAGTTAGTTGCCATGGAAGTCTACTCTGTAGGGACATAGTTTGTTACAGTATGTTAAAAAAAGTCAATCAATTTGTAGGAGACGAAAATCTTGAAAATATTTCAAATTGTGCGGACAATATTATTTATAAAATTGATTCACGTTAAGTATGGTCCACGGGTCAGCAAAACTTCCGACCTTTTATTTTTATGAAGTTCACCTAATTTAAATTTGTACAAGTGGCGGAATATTTGCTGCAATTTTATTTCTTTGAACAATTTGATAAAGTAACAGAACCTCTACATGTTGGATTTCCATTGCAACACGTCGGATAAACGGGTGGAGTTTCTGACAACGCACTTTTCGAAAAACTCTAGGCGGGATTATTCAAATTTCAAACCCGGGCTCAGTCAAGCCAAAAATTATTGGTTATCCAAAAAAGGAGCGAGTAAAATTGAAAATAAATAGCGAACCAGTTGAGATCAATAAAAAACAGTGAAAATAAATAGTAGCTAGTGTTACTGTGTAAATAAAAATAAGTGAAAGTATTGTCATGAACGTGAAATATTTAAAATAATTAAGTTCACATTATTATTCATTTGAATTCGCTATTTAGCCAATAATTTATTGAAACTGTACTCCTAGTTAGTATTGACCAACTCGATGTTCAATTGTCGGACGTGATTGACAGCCTATGGTTACTAGATATTCGGTGGTTGCCAGGCATCAACTGTTAGACATTTGAATATATAAGAGCGTGAGCTAGGAGCTAGGAGTTATTCACAAGAAAATTTGTGACAGTATTTATTAGTAAATTTTCAGTTATATTAGAAAACTAAATTCAATATGGTGGCTGCCTCAAGATGGCGGATCATTTATTTTTGTACAATCGCCTTGAGATGGGTATCAAATAAAAGGGTTTAATAGGCAGAACAATGCAGAATTCGAAAAAATTAGAAGTACAAAATAAAGTAATGTAAAAAAGATTTAAAAATATTTTTATATTATTTTTTTGATAATGAAAAGGTAGTTACGCCACTGCAAAGAACATATCAGTAATAGAGACACCAAATATACAAGGATGTCAAACTGATTGCATACTTGAAAGGTGAATTATTATTAATAATTATTTTATTATAAAAATGTACTGTTATGACTGTCACAACTAATAAAACTAATTTAAGGGCTGATAAATTGAGGGTTTGTTGATTTTTAAACGGTGAAGCATTATTTCATCCCCTGTACTGCCGGGAAAGACTTTTTTCCAAATATTGGAGCTTTTAATTCATAATTATTCGCAAATAAATATCAATTCATTGAAACAGAAAGTGAAATTTAGTTGTCGACAGATCAAAGTGTGTCAATGTCAAGAAGATGAACAGTTGAAGATCTCTTGTGTTCATTTTTTATAATTATAACTGTTAGAACAAACAAAAAATTTTTAATAGCAGAAACAATATTTAGTTGTGAAATATTGGAACATAATTCAGTTGTGAAATTATTAATGTCGTCAGAATTTTATAAATGTATTATAGTTTGTATCATCTGAAAAATATGAAATATTTTCAAGATAGTAATAAGTTCTTGCCCCAGATTTTAAAGTTCGCTAAGTGAAATGAACATACATAACGTAATGTTCATTAAATAATATTTACTTAACACGTTTGGTTATAATGAGTTTTGCAGTTAAAAGTTACGATTATTGCAAACTTGGAATGTCAAATGTCTAAAGTATGAAGTGTAAAAATTTTTTACGTCTACTAGTCAGGCACTAGATCGTGTGATATTAATTATGATATATTCAAGTCAATAAAATATTCTTAGAGCAAGTATTCAATCAGAAGTCTCATAACTTCATGATTAGCCCTTCTATTGCTCACACCTATGAATGAAGCGGGTGTAGCTGGACCACCTTCGACCAGAACAATGATTCTTAACTACTCAAGGCTAATAAAGTAATTTAAATGAGATTAGAATCTACTCCGGACATTCCTACTAACATAAAACACATGGGCGTGTTTTACTTACTATGCTTAAATATATAACATATTAACTACATGCGTGCATAATGTTAAGCTTACGCTTTTTTATAACAGGATTAAGGATCTTGGAAATTGCTCATTTGTAGTGAAATAAAATTCATACATAACAAAACAAATTCAGTGGCTAAAAATATTCAGGGTCAAAATTCGTACCCGGAATCAGATCAAATTATGAGTCAAGTGCAACCCAAATTTTAATTTGTACTTCTGTTGAACCAGGGACATAAATTATAAATTATAAAATCAACAATCGAGGAATTTAATGAGCCAAAAAACTTAATTTATATTCCATTAACAGCATTCTCAGATCAAATGTTTTAGATAAAATTGTTGGAATGCTATTTATTTTATTGAACAAATTTGTCATGCTGAAATAATTTATCAATCTGCTTTTTTTGGACCATTTATTATATAATTCACATTTAAATTTTTTTAGTTTACTCGCTTGTCTGACTATTGAAGTCTCCACAAGAGTAAACTCCACTTTAGAGCTTTTTTATTGAGCTCATTTTTACAAATTCTGTTTGATACTAAAATATGAAAGCCAGTTTTTTTATTTAAGCTTTCTGGAAGCACTTGTTTACTTATAAATAATTATTTTGTTCCAAGGGGTATAATGACCTAAATTTTTATGTCGCTGTTGGCGTACGAAAGTAAATTCAATTAAATTTCGAGGAAGTTGTGAAAATACATAATTCCATTTATGAATGACGCCTACTTTGACTCATGTGTCAACAACCGCCTTTTCGTTTGACTTCATCAAAGATTTTTTGCAACAGGATTTGTTCCCTGTTATCTCGTCATTCTAAAATGATTAATAATAAATATTATATTGATTTCCAGAAATGTCATGAATTATTTATTTAGATTATTTATTGAATATGTTCCTCCCCAGCTGTTACCGAACAACATGCTTTCGAAACTTTTCCACAATTCCAAGTAATAAAAAAAAATGTTACTTTTATCAATGTAGAACAATAAATATCTTGCAAGGTCAATTATTACTGGTTTCCAACAATACTGTAAAAAAAATGCGTGTGCAGAACAAGCTTCAAAGTAATTTTAATAATAATAATTCCAAAAAACAAATAATTAATTGATGTTTGATGTGACATAGCTTACTTGTTCATTGACAATGTACAATCCTAATTATTCATGATAATAGATTGTTATAGCCTCGATTATTTCAAAATCCAGATCATTTAAAGATCAATTAATCATAGTTTAAAATAAACAATACACAAACAACAACAAATGTCTAGTTGATTAACTATCAACAATAACAATCTCATATTAAATGTCATTTTGCAACTAACGGTAGCAAACGACAAGAATTATTATTTATATTTATAGCTTTTCAAATAATACCAAACTCAAAAAAACATAATTTTAAAAAAATCGTGAATATTTTCGACTGAATTTCTTATTTAAGCTTTTTATTAAAAAGCTAGTTTTAAGTTCGTAAGTGAGCGGGGTATAGATGATTAAAAACATTTGATTTAAATCATGATTTAAATCAAAAATAAAAAAATCTAATAAATTATGATTTTTTTTCATAAAAATCGTGATTTTTAATTTTTTCAAAATAAAATTCGTCATATCTTTGCGAAATATGTGAAGAAAAAAAAATAGGATTATTATGACTTATATTTTGACATCACATGCAAACGTTCGTCAATTGTTTTTTTTAAATAAGTAAATTTGTTGTATCGTGTTTGGTATTAAATTAAAGCTTCTGCGGAAATAATTCTAGTAAAAGTATCAAAAATGGTATGTAAACGATTGTCAATTGTTTTTTCTATAAAAAATCTAAATGATATCTAGTTTGGTAGCAATTTATAGTCAGATTTGTTTGGTTGAAAAATAAAATAATTTTTTGATTTTAATTGCTTTTTTGTAAGTTGATCAAATTTGGGGTCAACTAAAGCACTTATGGCCATTGTAAAATTAAATATTAAACCGCCATCTGTCACTTTATCAAAGACAGCTGTTACTTTGAAATACACAATTAATTGTTATGGCAATTGTAAAACAAAAGCACAAAAAATCAAAGAAGTAAATATTAAAATAACAAATGAAATTATTTATGTTCTACCTTCAAAAAATTGATCCGACAGTCGATAAAAATCTAATAACACCTTTTTAATTTTTTGATCTGATTTAATCTAATAATCTTACGAAACCGGATTAATTTTTTTTTTATAGTCTGACAAAACTGTGAACAACTTATTAAGCGATTAAAGTGTTTGAAATATGTACAGGTGTCCCAAAAAACAAGCCCATAATAAATATAGATGTCAAATCTTGAAAATTTATAGTTTAACAAATGCATTTTTTTATTTATAAAACAGTTGCAGCTCAGCAATTATTATAAACAGTTTTTTGTTTTATAAAAAAGTAAAATGCTTGAGGTGACAATTTCAACTTTTTATTGCATTTAAATTCTACTTTTGGTACAAAGGTTATAAGATGACGTCATGATGACTAAATGGGGACTCCACTTTATATAAAATGAATAAAATATTTTGTATTGTAACACTGAAACAGATTTTAAAATTAATTTTATGGTCAGTTTTATTACTGTTTCATAAATTTAAATTGCATATTTCAAAGTGACAGTTGTCATTGTCAAAGTGAAGATTCTATTTTAAATCTATTGGTAAATCTGATCAAATTGTAAAAATACAATTAACAATCGAAGAAATTTATATTTTTGCTAAACTTATTTCTCTGAGAGTCTTAAATTGATACCAAACTAGAGATCATTCAAATATATTGTAAAAAACAATAGACAATCGTTCAAAATAGAGTAGGAAAAAATCCGATTTTTTTGATTTAAATCAGATTTTTTTGATTTAAATCACGATTTTTTAAATTTAAACAAATAATTCTGATTTGTTATTGTTATTTCATTATACTTTTTATTATTATAATTTTGATTGATTTAAATCGTGGTTTTTACTTGATTTAAATCATGATTTAAATCAAGTGATTTAAATCAATTGATTTAAATCATGACAACCAGGAATACAGGAACTCTAATTTGATACAAAAAACGGTAGAAACAAATTACTTATTAAAAAAAAAAACAATTGACGTTTAAAAATATTTCTTTGTTGTTTCCAGGGCCGGACTGATCCGGCAGGGTATTTTATGTGGCAACTATCTTATCTTATAAATTTTACGAGTAGATTTAGTGTTTGATTGGCTAAAATTAGGTCGATGCTCGTATATTTTCCATTGTTCATAATCTTTTTACTTATCTACGTAAGTATCTCATATTTTATCATAATACCTTGCGTATTATCCTTTCACTTTCTGAGTAACAAGGGGCGGAATAATACAATTTTTACAAAACTTCAAAATTCGACAAAAGCAGTGCACTTTTTCGACTGTTCTTAAGTCACTAGTGTGTTGTGATGTTCGAAGTTGAACAAAAAGAGTCGCTTTTTATAATCGTCCTTGATTTCGGATAAGTCACTGAATTCTTGAAAGATCAAATGCAAAATTCAATAGGTATTTGTTGTACGATGCTGTTTTGTTATAAATGAGCATTGTTTTGTAGTTCCCACAGTAACAAAAACAAGTTAAATTATGGCTACTTGATCTTTACAATCAGATTGGAAGAATTTGTTCCGATTTGTCTTTGTGATAAAATCAATGAAAGCAGAAGATATACATTACGACATCTTCACACACTACGTGAACTAATACATTGATTTACAATTTATTTTATCGATCTTGTTGCCCATAAAGGACATAAATTTATGTTTATCTGTTCGAAATCAATGTTAGTGCGTTGTAACGTTTTTGTACTCGTTTCTTATTCATTTAAACAGTAAACATGCACAAGTTTTGTTACTAAAAAAGCGATCATTTCACATCAGACAAAATATTCTTCTTTCACATTAGTCAGGTGTAAATGTCAGTCAGTAGAAAGTCATATGTGTTATATGTCATTTTGTTAGCGCCAGCCTGTTAATGATTTGATGATTAAGTGTTAGAATGATTCAAAGAGAAAGAAATTTACATTTTAAATTAGTCGAAAATTATTTTCACAGTTGTATCGATGACGAATGTGCAGAGAAACGCTAATAATACTAATAAACAAATCAGCAAAAAAGAAGATCAAAATGGCATTTAAATCTTTAACTGCTAGGGAATTCCTTCATTGAAAAAGTAATACATTGGAATGCGAGATATTGAAAAAAAAATCACAATGTATAATTAATGATGAGACAAGGCCAGTGGACTATATCTTGTGTGAGCAACTTGTCTAAAAATAGTCGTGCCATAAAAAAGAATCGGAGGATGCCTTTCTAATACGAATAGTTGAAAAGCATTCGTGGAAACGCGGCTACAAATCTTGGAAATTATTTTAATAAAAAATAATAATTGTTTTGAGCCTCCCAATTGCATTTTGACTTCAGTACATTATTTTAGCATCCTCCCTTAGTCAGCATACAAAATTTCAAATTTTAGAGTCACTAGCCCAGTCAAAAATTTGTTATTTATTTTGAGGGAGCTGACAAGATCATTTCAACCATTGTGAGCCTGAATTTTGAACACTATAATTGTGTGAATGTCATTCTTTCTTCAGTATATTATTTTTACATCCTTTTTTAGTCAAATTTTTTGAACTTAATTATTTATCCTGAAGGAGCAAAAGGATTATTATATCTGTGTTATTTCAAGTTTTAAACACTGTAATTGTGTTGAAAAAAGCGTTTCAGTCATTATTCCTGCAGTATGT
This sequence comes from Dromius quadrimaculatus, assembly GCA_963989225.1. Lineage (NCBI taxonomy): Eukaryota > Metazoa > Arthropoda > Insecta > Coleoptera > Carabidae > Dromius > Dromius quadrimaculatus. The sequence continues at coordinate 56,082,262 of OZ022330.1, forward strand.
CATGTGTATATCCTTTATCAGTCAGCCCTTGCAGTTTTACATTTTTTTGATTTACAGATTCGGTCAGGACTTTATTATTTATCTCCAAGGAGCAGATAAGATTTTTGAACACTATAATTGTGCGGAGGAAAGCTAAAACATCTTTCTTTCTCCAATATATTATTTGGACACCCTCCCCCAGTCAGCCCTCACAGTTCCAAATTTTTTGAATCGATAATTTAGTCAGGACTTAATTATTTATCTCAAAGGAGCAAATAGGATTTTTAATCTATTGTGATTTCAAGTTTTGAACACTATAATTGTGTGAAGGAAAACTATAACGTAATAATTTTTTCTGTATGTTATTTGTACATCCTCCCTTTGTCAATTCTCACAGTTTCAATTTTTTTGAGTGTCTGATTTAGCTAGGACTTAATTATTTATCCCGAAGGAGCAGATGGGATGTAATTGCAAGTTTAGAACACTATAATTGTGTAAAGAAAAGTTAAAACGTCATTCTTTTTTTCAAAATATTATTTATACATCCTCCCTCAATCAGACCTCATAGTTTCAAATATTTTGATTCGCTGATTCAGTCAGGAATTAAATTTATTTCGAGGGAGCAGATAAGATCATTGTATCAGTTGCGAGCCTAAGTTTTGAACGCTATAATTGTGTGAAGGAAAAGTAGAACGTCATTCTTTTTCAGTATATTATTTTTACATCCTCCCTCACTTAGTCTTCACAGTTTCAAATTTTTTGAGTCACTAATTTAGCCAGGATTTAGTCATTTATTCTGAAGGAATTGATAGAATTATTACATTTATATGATTTCAAGTTTTGAACACTCTAATTGTGTGAATAAAAGTTAGAGCGTCATTTTTTCTTCGGTATATTATTTGTACATCCTTTATCAGTCAGCCTCTGGAGTTCAAAATTTTTTGAATTGCTAGATTAGTCAGGACTTAATTATTTATCCTGAAGAAACAGATAGGATTATTATATCTATGTGATATCAAGTTTTAAACACTATAATTGTGTGAAAGAAAGCGTTTCAGCCATTATTCTTTCAGTATGTCATGTGTACATCCTTTTTCAGTCAGCCCTTACAATTTTATTTTTTTTTGAATCGCTGATTCGGTCAGGACTTAATTATTTATCTTGAAGCAATGTAATTCCAAGCTTTGAACACTATAATTGTGTGAAGGCAAGCTAGAACATCATTCTTTCTTTATTATATCATTTTTACATCCTTTCTTAGCCAGTCCTTAAGGCTTCAATTTTTTTAAATCGCTAATTTATTCTGGACTTAATTATTCATCTCGAAGGAGCAGATTATTAATCTATTACAGCCTCTAGTTTTGGACATTATAATTGTGTGAAGGAAAGCTAGAACGTCATTCTTTTTTCAATTTTTGAATAGCTGATTTAGTCAGGACTTATCATTTATCCTGAAGAAACATTTTGGATTGTAGCATCCATCTGATGTCAAGTTTAGAACACTATAATTGTTTAAATGAAGACAAGGACGTCAATCTTTCTTCAGTATATCATTTGTACATCCTCCTTCAGTCAGTCCTTACAATTTCAATTTTTTTGAATCGATTGTTTAGTTAGGGCTTGATTATTTATCCCAAAGGAGCAGATAGAATTTTTAATGTATTTGGTTTCAAATTTTGAACACTATAATTGTGTGACGAATAACTAGAATGTCATTCTTTCTCAGATATATTACCAGTACTTGCTCCCTCAGTCAGCCTTTACAGTTTAAAATTTTTTTATTCACTGGTTCAGTCAGGATTTAGTCTTTTATCCCGAAGAAACATATATAATTATTATAGCTATGTGAGTTCCAGTTTTGAACACTATAATTGTTCAAAGGAAAGCTAGAACGTCATAATTTCTTCAGTATATTATTTATACATCCTTCCTTAGTCAATCCTCATAATTTCAAATTTTTTGAGTAACTAGCTTAATCAGAACCTAATCAGTTATCCTGGAGGAACTGATAGAATTATTACATTTATGTGATTTCAAGTTTTAAACACTATAATTGTGTGAATAAAAGTTGGAGCATCATTTTTTCTTCAGTATATTATCTTTATCAGTCAACCTTTGGAGTTCCAAATTTTTTGAATAGCTAATTTATTCAGGACTTAATTATTTATCCTGAAGGAGCAGATAGGATTATTGTATCCATATGATATCAAGTTTTAAACACTATAATTGTGTGGAGGAAAGCATTTTAGCCATAATTCCTTCAATATATCATGTGTACATCCTTTCTCAGTCAGCCCTTACAGTTTTAAAATTTTTTGAATCGCTGGAAGCAATAGATCTTTGTTATTTCAAGTTTTGAACACTATAATTGTGTGAAGGCAAGCTAGAACGTCATTCTTTCTCCAATATATTATTTGTATATCCTTTCTTAGTCAGTCCTTAAAGTTTCAAATTTTTTAAATCGCTAATTTAGTCAGGACTAAATTATTCATCCCGAAGGAGCAAATTATTAATCTATTGTAGTTTCTAGTTTTGGACATTACAATTGTGTGAAGGAAAGCTAGAACGTCATTCTTTTTCCAATTTATTATTTGTACAATTCCAAATTTTTTGAATAGCTGATTTAGTCAGGACTTAGTCATTTATTCCGAAGAAACATTTCGGATTGTAGCATCTATCTGATGTCAAGTTTTGAACACTATAATTGTTTGAATAAAAACAAGGACGTCAATCTTTCTTCAGTATATTATTTATACATCCTTCCTCAGTCAGTCCTTACAATTTCAAATTTTTTGAATTGCTTATTTAGTTAGGGCTTAATTATTTATCCCAAAGGAACAGTTAGGATTTTTTATCTATTGTGGTTAAGTTTTGAACACTATAATTGTGTGGAGGAAAGCATTTTGGCCATAATTCTTTCAATGTGTCATGTGTACATCCTTTCTCAGTCAGCCCTTACAATTTAATTTTTTTTGATTCGCTGGTTCAGTCAGGACTTCATTTATCCTGAAGAAACATATTTGATTATTATAGCTATGTGAATTCAAGTTTTGAACACTATAATTGTTTAAAGGAAAGCTGAAACGTCATTCTTTCTGCAGTATATTATTTATACATCCTCCCTTAGTCAGTCCCCACAATTTCATATTTTTTGAATCGCTAATTTAGTCAGGACTTGATCATTTATCCCGAAAGAACAGATGTTAGTTTTGAACACTGTAATTGTGTAAAAGAAAACTTGAACGTACTTTTTTTTTTAGTATAATAATTCTGCGACCCTTTTGGGTCAGCATACAAAATTTCAATTGTTTTGAATCGTTAGTTTATACACATAAAAATTAAATACAGGCTGCAACATTTACGAGCGAAGCGAAGTGCGTGAGTTCTAAAAATAATTCAGGGCATCGATTAATGAATAAAAAATTGTATAATTATAAAAAAAAGTCTGTTACAATTTCAGGAAAATTCCTAGAATTTTTTTACAATTTAATATTGCATTCTTCTTTGAATATCTGCTAATAAATTAATGAAAATTAGTTCCACAAATAAAATAATAATAATTGAGGCCAAATCGGTGAAATGTCTGCAATGAAAAATTTATATTAGTTGTGAATATTTTATTAAATACAGACGAGTCTACGTTACGCTGTCTTGAATTTTCAATGTGTATGACTCATAATTTGCTATACTGCATTTCATCTTGAATATTCAGCAATTGTACATTAAGTATTTTTTAATTTTTATTAACGTTAATAAAATTCAGCAAAAAAATGTTATTCAATTGATCGACCTACTAATTTTCAGCAAGATATGCATATGACGTTCGTGTTTTGTTTTACATATAGACACATTACTTTCTCTATACGATCTTTTATCTGTAGGTGTTAAAGGAAATGACGAATCTTCTATGAAATTCTTCAATTGTTTGCTATTTTAATGATCTCAAGCAATTGTTACTGATTAATACTTAATAATTTTCTATTTAGGACTTTTATCAAAATGCGGTTTTCACAATAATATTGTTACACAAATGTACGATTGTATCTTTGAAATGTCACCAATAATTTATTCTTGTTTCATTTTTCTTAGAGACACTTTCTAAACTACAACGAATCGCTAAATGTTTATTAAAAAACCAGACTATTTTGCAAAAAAAATATTTGTGATTTTATAATATTTAGGGAGTTTCAAGTGGAAAATTTAAAGAATTCCGTAGAATATTTTATAATACTAGAAACTGAACGTGGGTTGGTTTATATATTAAACAGCCTTTTATCTATACGAGTTTTATTTTTTTAATGTTCCAGTCTTAATGAAGATTTATTCAAGATAATTTAAATTGTAACATGATACTAATGTTATATTTCAGATTAGTGTATCAAGGTATTTACATAATTATCTTGTACGATCTATAGACTTTCTGATAATAATATAAATCAGATTTGATCCCAGTAAAAACAATACTTATACAAAATTTTTAATACTGTTGATAGTCTGGGGCTCAAGGTCGGTCCCAAAGGCGCGCGCAGCTCAATTCATTTAAATACTGTACCAATCCGGCACTGCTTGTAATAATATATAGATAATAAAATAGATAAAGTATCTTGAGTAACAAGGAGCGAACGTATTTACTACGATTTCGAAAACTTTATGAATATATTACAGAGCAAAGTAACAAATAAAACAAACATTAAATGTTGAAACAAATGCGAAACGCGTGCGAGTAAACCTAGATCTTAAAAACCTTTCTTTCAACATTTTCAATTGTTCTTAAGTACAGAATAAATTCATAAAATGTTTATTGCCGTGTAATGACATATTCTGAGTTTATTATTGACATAAATTTAGTTCGTTTCATAGCCTAAGCAATTACTTGCAACCCAAAAGGACGTAAAATATTAATTATTACTCTTTTCCTGAATTAAGCAACACAAAACATCATTAAAATATGAAATTTGACATTTCAAAATTCAACCAATATTTAATAAAAAAAATGAAATATAGCCTAGAACAATCTTTCCTAATATGAGGCATTTTCTGTAAAGCAATTAAGCTCAAAGAAACTTTAAATTATCCTAAAACAGTTTTAATTGTTCGTGCAATTTGTAATGAAATTATGCAACAAAACGTGAACAGGTTTGATAAAAAAGTGACTTGGTTGTAAATCACGATTAATTTAATGTTATACTAAAAGGATAGTTGTTACTTAAAATAGTCCATTAAAAGGCAATTTATGTACGTATATACCTAATATTATGTTAACAGACTAAAATGATCTGTTTTTGTGATAAATAAATAAAATTTTAGTATGAATTGAATTAATAAAATAATTACTAACGTAAATTAAAGCAAACTACCAATTGGCCTGTCTTATAAATAAGCAAATTGATTCTTAAACTCACTTTTATAATTTTTTGTGTCAGATTAAAATATTTATCACGTTATCAGTGAAAATAAACGAGTGTAATTATACTTTCAAGAGCGAATTTCAAATATTTTAATTAATAATTATTATAAAAGGTGTTATTATATTTTGTAGTGCGTTTACATGACTTATTTATTCATTGAATAATTTTTTAAATAAAAATACAAAATTGGCTGAAAAATATTAAGTAATTGTTAAGATGGGTGATATAAATCGCCTGTCAATCACATTATTACACTGTTTATGATAATAATTCGACATTAATTCATATTTTAATGGCATTGCATCTATTTTACTGCAGTTGAGTAATTTATTTACCTACTATAACATCATGCCATTAAAATTCTTCTTATTATTGACAGCTATCAACACTTACCGTGAAACACTGAAAATTAATTATTTTTGCATTTTCCAATAAATATAAAGATTGGTATTCATGCTAAACACTCATTAATATTGAAACAAATAGAATTTTTTTGCAAGGACGATCATAAACGGTAGCTACTCATTTTTAAACATAATTTTCATGAAAATCGTTTCTGCATTCATCTGACGTCACATCGAAAGCGTTCCATTGAGTCCAAATGAAAATACGAAATCACAATAGCTCCCTAAAGGTACATAATAAGTTCCTGACTAAATTACCGATCCAAAACAATTGAAAATCTATATGCTGATTCAGGGAGGATGTATTTTCAAAATACTGAAGCCATAATAATGTCCCAATTTTCTTTCACACAATTATAGTGTTCAAAACTCAAAATCACAATAATCCCAAAGGTTCCCTCGAAATAAATAAATAATTCCTGACTGAATTAACGACCCAAAACAATTAAAACTCTATATGCTGACTGAGGGAGGGTGTAATAGTGAAATACTGAAACCATAATAACTTCCCAATTTTTTTTACCCAATTAGAATGTTCAAAACTCAAAATCACATTCCTATCTGTTGCCTTGAAATAAATAATTAATTCCTAGTTAAACTAACGATCCAAAACAATTGAAAGTCTTTATACTGACTGAGGGAGGATTTAATATTGAAATACTGTAACCAGAATAACTTCCCACAATTCAAAATCACTATTAGCAATAATTCCATCTGTTCCTTTGAGATAAATAATTCATTCCCGACTAAACTAACGACCCAAAACAATTGAAACTCTATAAGCTGACTGAAGGGTGATGTAGAAAAAAAATACTGAGAACATAATAATGTCGCTTTCTTTCAGGCACAATTATAGTGTTCAAAACTCAAAATCACTATTGGCACAATAATCCCTTGAGATAAATAATTAAATCCTGACTAAACTAACGACCCAAAACAATTGAATCTCAGTATACTGACTAAGGTAGGATGTATTATTAAAATATTAAAACCATACCAACGTCCCAATTTTTTTTTTACCTAATTATAATGTTCAAAACTCAAAATCACAATCGTATTTCTTTCCTTGAGATAAATAATCAATTCCTGACTGAACTAACGATCCAAAACAATTGAAACTCTATATGCTGACCAAGGGAGGATGTAATATTGAAATACTGGAACCAGAATAACCTTACACTTTTTTTTCGCACAATTATAGTGCTCAAAATTCAAAATCACTATGGCACAATAATCCTATCGGTTTCCTTGAGATAAATAATTTATTCCTGACGAAACTAACGACCCAAAACAATTGAAACTCTATAGGCAGACTGAGGGATGATATACAAAAAAAATATTGAAAACATAATAATATCGCTTTCTTTTACGCACAATTATAGTGTTCAAAACTCAAAATCACTATTGCCACAATAATCCCTTGAGATAAATAATTAAATCCTGACTAAACTAAAGACCCAAGACAATTGAATGTTAGTATACTGACTATTATTAAAATACTGAAACCATGATATAGTCCCAATTTTGTTTTACCCAATTATAATGTTCAAAACTCGAAATCACAATCCTATCTGTTCTCTTGAGATAAATAATTAACTCCTGACTAAACTAACGATCCAAATCAATTGAAACTCTGTATTCTGACTGAGGAAGGATGTAATATTAAAATACTGAAGACAGAATAACATTCCCGATTTTTTTCACACAATTATAGTGTTCAAAACTTAAAATCATAATGGGCACAACAATCCTTTGAAATAAATAATTAAATCCTGACTAAACTAACGACCTAAAACAATTGAATCTTAGTATACTGACTAAGGTAGAATGTATTATTAAAATACTGAAACCATAATAATGTCCCATTTTTTTAATCCAATTATAATGATCTAAACTCAAAATCACAATGCTATCTGTTCCCTTGAGATAAATAATTAACTCTTGACTAAACTAACGATCCAAAACAATTGAAACTCTATATGCTGACTGAGGGAGGATGTAATATTGTAATAATGAATTTTAAATAACTTCATAATTTTTTTTTCACACAATTATAGTGTTCAAAACGCAAAATCAGTAAGGCACAATAATCCTATCGATTCTCTTGAGATAAATAATTCATTCCTGACTAAACTACCAACCCAAAACAATTAAAACTGTATATGCTGACTGAGAGAGGATGTATTATTAAAATACTGAAACCAGAATAACGTCCCAATTTTTTTCTACTCAATTTTAATGTTCGAAACTCAGTCGCAATCCTATTTGTTCCCTTGAGATAAATATTTAACTCCTGACTAAACTAACGATCCAAAACAATTGAAACTCTATAGGCTGACTGAGGAATGAAAAAATACTGAAAACAAAAATGTGGCTTTCTTTCACGCACAATTATAGTGTTCAAAACTCAAAATCACTATTGGCACAATAATCCCTTGAGATAAATAATTAAATCCTGACTAAACCAACGACCCAAAACAATTGAGTCTTAGTATACTGACTAAGGTAGGCTGTATTATTAAAATACTGAAACCATAATTTTTTTTTACCCAATTATAATGTTCAAAACTCAAAATCACAATGCTATCTGTTCCCTTGAGATAAATAATTAACTCCTGACTAAACTACCGATCCAAAACAATTGAAACTCTGTATTCTGACTGAGGAAGAATGTAATATTAAAATACTGAAGATAGAATAACATTCCCGATTTTTTTCACACAATTATAGTGTTTAAAACTTGAAATCATATTGGGCACAACAATCCTATCAGTTCCTTTGAGATAAATAATTTATTCCTGACTTAACTAATGACCCAAAACAATTTAAATTTTCTATGCTGACTGAGGGAGGATGTATTATCAATATACTGAAAAGAAAATAATGTTATATTTTTCGATCACTCAATTATAGTGTTCAAAACTCAATAGATACAATAATCCTATCTGTTCCTTTGAGATGAATAATTTATTCCTAACCAAACTAATTACCCAAAACAATTGAAACTTTGTATTTTGATTAAGAGAGGTTGTAATATTATAATACAGGAGACAAAATAACGTCCACGTTTTTTTTCACAGAATTACAGTGTTCAAAACTTGAATTCTCAATAGATATAATAATCCTATCAGATCCTTTATGATAAAAAATTAATTCCTGACTAAAGTAACGATTCAAAATAGTTAAAACTTTGTGTGCCTACTGACTGAGGAAGGATGCAATATTAAAAGTCCTTGTTTTTTTGCATGCAATTATAGTGTTCAAAACTCAAAATCTCAATAGGTACAATAATCTCATCTGTTCTCTTGAAATAAATAATTGATTTCTGATTGAACTAACGATTAAAAACATTTGTGTGTGCTGACTGAGGGAGGAATAACAGCCCTCTTTTTTTCTACAAAATTATAGTGCTCAAAATTCAAGTGCTCAAAATCATGATTCAATCATAACTTGATGAATCGTTTAGAAATGATGATTGTCACACCGAAGGCCTTCTATTGTATGCAAAAAGTCCTACCAACTTAAAAATACAAAATCCTTGCGAATATACTTTCAAAATATCAAATGGTCTTCAATCAAATTTATAGATCTAATATATCGATTTAATTAGCTACGCTTTTCTTTTAAAGATTACGATATTGGAATTAACTTTTGAAGTAATAATTATAGCCTAGCTTCTGTCTGTAACTCTTCTTTCAAGAAGAATTATTACTTTAGGTAATTATTGGTAGTGTGCCAATGTCACAAATTAGAAATCTAGGCTATGCGAAATTAGTGTGCTTTTGAATTTTCATTTCCCATTTATTATTGATAACAAATTGGTATAATTTTGTTATGCAATTAATTGGATTGAAAACATTTATTGGACCATTTCATGGTCAATAAAATCTATTAGTTCTTTTATTATTGCCGATATATATTGAATAAAAATTAGTTCTGGAAAGCCCATTATCATCAATAATTATCCATATCCGTTATCAGCAAAACCGCAAACTGATATTTGAATTATTGTCTTTTATCGCTGGCTTCCGGAATTTAACGGAAACCGGAGGCGGTAATGACGAATCACATAGTGCAGATAATAAATAGATAATGCATCAAACTTTAGTCCAAATATATTTTTTTTAAATCAATAGATTTATTTGTTGTAATAGTTTTATTGTTGGGTTACTCGCTTGCTTCACTGTTGGGGTCTCCAAATAAAAATAATTATTCCCTATCTTTAAATTACAATAAAATAAATAAATGACTTACTGGTATTTGCACGAAGGTCCCATTGTTCAACACAGGGTAGGAATAAAGTGGCACAACAGGCACGGACCCATTTTTCAAAAGGATGGGCCCTTGAATAGGCGTCACTGGTATTTTTTTATCATCCTCATAATCATAATCCCCAAAATCATCATCATAGTCCACCACTGCATGAATTTGGGTTTTTGAGCCAGGGCCCCCAATTCCAGCGCCTTCTACTTTTGTAAAACCGGGAATATTATCCGGAATTTGTGGCACTTGTTTTGTTGGCTGTGTGCTGAATTGAGCTGTGTTTTGGGGGCTATTTTGGAAGTTTGGAGGAGGGCTGTTTTGAGGGTTGGATTGGCGTGATGTAAAATGACTACCATGGCGAGTATGCTGGTTGTTAGCTTGTTGGGGGTAACTATTATAATAAGGGTTGTTTGGATGGTTAGGAGGGTTTTGGGCTGTACTTTGTGGGTATTGATTTTGTTGGTATGGGGGGTAGGCTGGTTGGTAGCCTTGTAATTGAGGAGGGTTGAATGCTACGCTCGGAGGGGGCTGATAAAATGGGGCTGGGTTTCCTGTTGCTGAGAAAGGGGTTGAATAGTTTGAAAGAGACATTGTAGAATATTTATTGTTTATTATTTGAATTAAGTCATTGTAGAAGACCAACACAGTTCTGAAACAAAAAAAATAAATTAAAATATAGCTTTTTTTTATAACAATCTTAGTTCTAAAATATATCCGTTATGCAAAACTTATTCCAAGAAAAACCCAGTAATTGTGTTTATTTAAATTAATCTAGATTACAGAATACAAAAATAGAATAATTATTCACGTCTACACTGTAAAATATGAAGGATAATATTCAATTTTATTATTGGGAGCAAATTGATTATTTCTCTTGATGAGCAATTACGAACCATGAATAAGCAATAATAAGAGTAAAAATCAATTTTATTATGCATTTGGATGAAACAATGTACAATAAAATGTATTTTTATTCATACAAGAAGCATTATTTAACCCCCTGCACCACTAGGGTTGAAAATAAAAGATTAAATCTAGTTTTTTAATAAATAATACTGTAGAAGTTTTTCACCACCGTTGGGTAAATATTATTTAAAAAAATATAAGTTTTGAAAGTGTGGCAGTTAAAAATTACTCGATTAAAAAAATGGTGGAGTTGCCTTCAAGTCTGCAGGGCTCAAAATGCACAAATGAATTACTTCCATTAAGATCAACTGTAATAAATAAAAATTGCTTTTTAATGGTACCCAAATCTTTCGATAAAACAATTAATAAGTTTCGCTCCATTGACTTTCGATCAAATAACCTTGAAATAACGTTTCATGTTTGACATTTTTATTTTGCAGAAAGAAACGTGCATTGTTTTAAAAACTGTACTTATGGAAAATAATCAACACTTTTTCAACAGAATTATTTTGAATAGTTCTTAGAAGGTTAAAAATGAAATTTTTGAATCAATAAATATTAAATTAAGAAAAGAAAGCGAGAAATCTTGTCTTTCTAAATTTATTGGAATATTTCACAAAAGTAAAAGCTAATGTATTAATTGTTTCAATTCAATTTTTAATTACATATGATCACTAAATTGAATGAAAAATACATAAATGAGTAATAAGTACCTTCAAAATCACAAAAAAATACTGTCCTCACTCACACACTCACAAACTCCCAATAAATTACTTAATCCTTATTGAATCGCGCACTTTTCATATCTCGCGTGTCAACTGTTTCGCGCGATTGTCACTTGTTTATCTCACACACGTCCTCTTTCATTTGTTCGCGATTCGAGCAATACTGAGTATTAAGACTCACGCACGCCAACTTAGACCTTTCAGTCTGGCGATTGTTGACTCTTTTCTGTCCCTCCTCCAATGCTTACTTGATCTTGGATTGCTACAGACGCGAGATGAAAAGATATTAATGAAAAAGAGACCGAATTATTTAATTAATTTGTAAAACATTTTTGTTTTGTAAGAAAGAGTTAAATTGGAGCTGACATCTTCATAATCGAAGCCATAAAAGAGCAAATTACATAAGTAATAAAATTTAACTACCCACTATATAAAATCAAGTTGACATCTCTTGTATTAAATATAAACAAATGAATACAATTTGAACATAAACAAATGAATGTAGGCACTATTAAATTTATAGTGTGGGAGTAAGTTTATTTTATTTAGTCAAACTGTTTGTCATGAAACCTTGTAACCTAACAATTTGACGACTATTTTAAAATAGGCATAATTCCCAGAAATACTTTCCATTTTGGAACCAATCAATTTTGCGAAGATTGTTGCAAATTTCCGCTCAGACTAAATGAAAGTGGAGAATGTAAGCTAAATTTGTATGGTAAAGGTCACACATGACCAAAAAAAATTGGACTGATTTGCAAAACAAAACATATTTATTACGAAAGGTTGGAATTATATTCAAATATCAACAAGATACCTCGATATTAATATAATAATATATTATTCGTTCCTGGGGACAATTTTGAAAATTCATTTATCTCTTGATTTGGCATTGAATTAATTATAAATCGATCAATAAAATCATTGTTTCTCAATTATTGAAAGAAGTCGACCAGACAGATAATTAAAGGTACTTTAAGCAGCAATTACTGTAAAATATTAGCACTTAATTTCTGTAATGGAAAATATATCGACTTATGGGCAATTATTCCAACGATTTGCCAATCAAAATTTTTCGCTGACTTGTCGCTTTTTTAAATTTAATCTACAGGGCTCATGCCCATATTTATTCTGACTTCCAACTATAATAATTTACAATTGAACAGTAATTTATGATTCATACAAATATTTATTTGATTAGAAAACAATACTTGATCTAAATAGTCTCTACAATTGTTCCATAATAATAATTGTGTCTATTATTGCAGCAAATTTACATATAAGCATATATCATTTGATTGTGACATATGTCGTATTACCTGGTATTACCAACCAATAAGAATTACTTTCAAAATCAAGAGGAAAAACTAATATCCAACTTCTAATACTTGGGGTTGTCCATTATTTAACAACAGTTTTTTATTTATAATAGATTATTTATTTGTTACACTGATCACTCACTGGATATTCACCATTTCACTGTTTTACTGTTCACCATCCGTCAGTCAGGTCGTTTACTCATATACTCATTAGTCATTTGAGAGCACGTTACTAGAATTTTCGTCCGTGCGGGACGGTGCGGTGCGATACAAAGAGACGAAAGACCCCGCCCAGCCAGGGCCGGATTTAGGGCTTATTTTATTTTTACGAATTATAACACTTTCGCACGCTACAATATTGTTTTACTGTTACTATTTGATGACATATAAATGTCAAAAGTGACATCAATGTAGTAAAACTGGCTTGAATCTGTCTTGTTAACGATGACGACATTGAATCACTTCTCCACTTGTCCGCTAGGTGGTACATGTGTCAAAAGTCTTTAAAATGACGTCAAGAAACTGTCTCCACGAATTAGAATTGAACCCCATTACTCACATTAAATGCAAGACTCAATAAGAGCCTTCTAATATTTTAATAAAAAATCTATTGTGGCCACACAGACTTTTTCGTCCATTAATTTTGTGGCCAGTTCCATTGACAAAGTGACAAATTGTTCCCAAATGAAACGTTAATAATTTAAAAAAATGTTTATAAATTAATTTCAAACATAAAGCTGCTTTTAATAAACTACTAAGACAATACTTTATTACTGAATATTTAACAAATGAATCAATAAAACAATTTAAAAAAAGTAGAGGGCGTTAACAATAAACTTTCACACCATCATTAACTAACTGGTATCTGGTGCAAGGTCAAGAAATGGCTACCAGCTCTAACAGAGATTTAACAGGAGGTCAATATATATTTGTTAAGTAATGAACAGTTCATGAGGTAATAGTACCCGAGAATTAACTCAATAGGAGGAAAAATAAAAACGGTTTTTAATTTTGTCCATGAATGTTGAAAGAGTAATCAAAAAGGAATTTCTTTATTCAGATCAGGCTGAAAATGCAAGTATTTCTTTTGTTCTATTATTTCTTTGTTACTTTAATTGTGTACAATTGTATTTTTGTTCAATTTCAAATTTATTTGCTAGATTGGCACTTTCACAGACAACAGCTGGACAAAACAGTCGAAATTTGTGCTGCCATCTATGAGCGGCGAATAAACTAATTGTTATCCTTAAACGTGAATAGAAAACCATTAAATAAAATATTGCCGCTATTCTAAAAACGATCATTAGGTCATGATTCTTTCAATCATAAATTTGCGTCTCTTCTCAGCAGGATTTCTCAAAGCAGTGCACTTATTTTATAAAATTACTTATTAACTACCATGAGAACAAATTATATCAGACGTAAATCGCAGGTGGCCAAGAACAGGCACAAAATAAAATTAATAAACCTACCTTCACAGTTCACGCGTATTAAAATGAACAAATTCATATTTTATTGCGAAGGATATAAAAGGCAGGGTCGTACTAAATGTTGAGAAAATTGATATTTTTGTGATTATTCATTTCTACCGGCAGTCAAGATAAATATTATTTCGATCAATCTTATTTGTTGAAGTGTAAAAATTGTCTTGCAAATCAACCAGTTATCAACAATCAAATCTAGTCCGCTTAGTAAACAAAAATTTCATGTAGTTTCTAATACGCAACTTACAAATGTCAAGTTGAAAAAATTTGTTTCTCAGTAATTTCAATGTCAATTTTATTTCCGGATGGACACACCCTGTAAAGCCAGAAATAGAATATTATCCGCCAATTGTTCGTATTTAAAGATAGGAAAATGGGAAAATTTCCACATCCTTAATAAAATATATTTAAAAAATGATTCATATAAATAAAACAATTTAACTGGGAAAAACAAATGAAAAATTAAATTCATGTTGCGGTCAAAAAAGGATCTACTCTGCTTTATCATTTGTTTTATCGTTGTTAATTCAAGTTCATATATTTGATTTCCATCCGGTTCAAATAACAATTGAGCATCGCTCTATGAGTAATTCTGAGCGAAGATTATATATAGGATGAACTGTCTTCATGTGGAAAGTCCACATTATAGTTATCTTGAGAATAAATCTAGGACAGCCTTGGCAATAAGTTATATTTATTATTTTATAAGGTTCATCTACATTGTAAGCGTTGAAACATCTTTAAAAATAGTTCAAGTGTAACAGGAATTTTTCTGCAGTCATTTTTATACATCCTGAATATATTAAATTTAATGTGAGATCAATAAATATTGGAGATTTATTACTTGTTTTGAAATAAGGATGATCGAATTGAAGAGCTGCAAATTTTTCTTGTGATCGTTATTTTTAATTCGTACGAATTAACGAGGTCCAAATAAAAAAATTTTTTGGTCATGCCTTTTCTTGTACTACTGCTGTTTTTTCAGGTCTTCCATTAATGACTAGAATAATTATATTTCGGAAAAAACCAAGAGAAATGCTCCAAAAAATTATATCCCAAGAAAGGGTCATTATAATATTTTGCTACGTACAGACATGAAAAATACAATTGGAATGTAAATCGAGCAATTTATAAGAACTAGAATATTTAAAATTACATATAATTATTTACAACAGTAATAATAATATAATTATTAATTATTATTGATTTATAAGAGTAAGTTTTTTTTGTGGGTAATTTATTGTTCTTGAAGGTACCTTGTAAATATACTCCAATTAATTTATTATGAAAATAGCTTTACATATAAAAAAATTAATGGTAGAACAGCACGTTATTTTTTTTCACCCCAATATAATTTTTCAGCTTTAAATATCACAAAAATATATTAATTAAAGTTTTCTGTACAAATGATGCTCCTAATATATAAAAAAATAATCGTACTCACCGGAAAACTTCCTGAGGTACAAAAGCACGTTTTTTCACCTCTATATAATTTTTTTTGAATGGTTTCTATCAAGAGCCACACTTGAAATGCAATATCCGTTCGTTTCAGCATGCAAAAATTAATTGAATTTACAGTTTCAGCTTCAAACTATATTTTTTTAAATTTTGTATTTTTTTGTACGGTTGCCGGAAATGCATTCGTGTATTGTGGGTTACAAATTTGCAAAATATAATTTATTCAAGAAATATACACAATAATACAAATAAATCATTTTTGTATGAAAAATGTTCATAATAACTAATGATAAAATTTTTTGTAATAGAAATTGAACTTTCACGAGCGCAATTTTGTAAAGCTACATTTCCACTAGTTTTAATACAACGATTATCCAGAAAATATTTTCATTTGATTCATTAATCAGATTATCAATAAATAAGCCAGTCAGAATTAAATTAAGGGGTTGTATAATATGCTTCAAGAATTTGATTTTCTCATTTAATCGAAGTTCGTGTAAACTGGGCTTTTAATTATTTAAATTCAGCAGGAATTGGCGGGAAAATCTCTGACCATGAAAGGTTAACCATTGGTTGTGATAGTAGCGAATGTATTTATATATAACAGAACATTCACAGTGACTTTGCACTATCAAAATCTAATTAAATTCATTTTCTTTGCTGATATGAATATGAACATTTATTTTTTAAATCGTGATTTATGGGAAATTAATTATGAATGGCGTGATTGTAATAAGATTAAACATCCGGGACTAATTTTTTATTTCGATTGAACACTATTTAGTTAATCATTGAAGAATACAACTTTAAATTAATTAACAGAAATGTCATTCGCAAATACTGCAAATAATAACGATTTGATATTTAAATAATAGTAGCTGTATTTATTTATTTATTGTATATCAACCAGGTGGCTTTATAGTATTTGATTAATCACCATTAAAGTAAGTACGCATTTTGAATTGTGCGTAATTTCACTTTACAATTTAATCAAAAATAAATTTATTTGTGAATTTATTATGAATGTCAAAATATTGATTGCAGTCGCCTTGGCATATGATAAAATAATAAAATCTAGAATTAGATTCTAGTTGGAATATAATCGACAGCAGGTCGTGTATTGGCGAAGAAAGGGCATTACAAATAAGCCATGACCTTCGCACCCGCTATCTTGACCACACCTAAGAACGTTATTTGATCTTAAACTTTTATAAGTTCCTGGAATAATAAATAAAAAATATTCCGAGAGAACTAATTGTCATACAATTATTTAAGATTTCATAGAATAATAGGCAGAAATAATGCAGTCCTGCTCTGTATTCAGGGGAACAATTTTTATATCTCAAAAATTCGATAAGATATAAACGTGTTTATTATTCATATAAATTACAATATCACTTTCACATAATAAGATCAATGAAAATCAATTAATCTTGTGATCAATCAATACTAACAAACCATTTGATTTATTGAGGATAAAAAGTTTATTTGACATTTAGTCTAGTCAATTTTAAAATTGTTTCAATTACTTCACAGTCGCAACTGTGCCCTTTTCTCTTCTTTATTTAATTAATTTTGCGGCTCATAAAAAATAAATCAAATATATTTCGTAAATTTTAATTTCATCCGACGCGCAATTTCTCAGAAAATTGCGCTTGCAATATGTACCCCAGTTAAATCATTTATTTTAATACAAATAAATGTACAACAATTTCATGTAATTTTACCAGTGGCGTAGGCGAAAACTCTGCCACGTGTAGCTATAGATAATACTGCGAGCATAAATATAGATATGTATCTATAAATATTTATAATTCTTGTTATAGGTTACTACACATACGCTGGAGGTGACAACTAAACTCCTAGATAGTCATTAATTTCAAAAGGTTCCCAGCACTTGAGGTGAATATTTCTTTTTTACAATATGATCTACGTATTTCATTCGATTATTCATAATAGATAATTTTTAATATTTAACCCTCCGTTAGTGTTCTCGAAAAACGTTTCACGGTTGGTGTTGTGGGGTATGTCATACCCCATATGAAAGTCCTCTCAAGCTATTTTAAATTCTAAAATATGATAATTTTTCTGTTTCTTTCATATAACATTTTTTGATTGAAGCCCTAATTTTGACAGAAATCGGCGAATAATGGCAATAATACGGATTTCTGACTGAACCAGAACCGTAATCAGAAAATTGTAAATGACAGAGTTGAATTATTTTTTGAAAATAATATGACCTTATTTAAAAGATTTTTTCGATTGACAGCCTTAATTTCGAGTTGACAGAGCAAGTAATTTTTTCAAATAATTGTATCAAAATCTCAAAATTGGGGTCGTAAATCTAAATTTTCTTTCAAGTAAACCTATATTATTTTTTGAAAATAGTTGGGGTACTTTATATAAATTTTTTCGATTAGAGCTCTCATTCTGACGCAAATCATTAATATATGGCAATAACACTAATTTCTGACTGAACCAGGGCCGTAATCAAAATTTAGTTAATGACAAACTCTGAGTGTTTTTTGAAAATATTATGAGTTTACTTGAAAGATTTTCTCGGTTAACGGTCTTAATTTCGAGTAAACGGCGTCAGAAACTTTTGTTCAAAAAACGATAAATTACTAAAAAAATTTCACGTGATCGACAGAAATTGAAATTGTAGTGTCGAATTCTTTATTTATTTTTCGATAAAAGTAGTCAATTCGCAGAAAATCGAGGGATAATTTTGTATCGTCTCAAAACGTGCTAGATGCTGCCATCTACTAGCCTCTTGTGGAACTATACTCCAAATTTTAATAAAATTGCAGTAAATCAAAAAAAACTTTCGAGTAAACTCATATTTTTTTTCGAAAATAATTAGGGTCTTTCATATAACATTTTTTGATTGGAGCCCTAATTTTGACAGAAATCGGCGAATTATGGCAATAATACGGATTTCTGACTGAACCAGAACCGTAATCAGAAAATTGTAAATGACAGAGTTGAATTATTT
The DNA here is from genome assembly GCA_963989225.1 of Dromius quadrimaculatus. Lineage (NCBI taxonomy): Eukaryota > Metazoa > Arthropoda > Insecta > Coleoptera > Carabidae > Dromius > Dromius quadrimaculatus. The sequence continues at coordinate 56,101,203 of OZ022330.1, forward strand.
TTTGAAAATAATATGACCTTATTTAAAAGATTTTTTCGATTGACAGCCTTAATTTCGAGTTGACAGAGCAAGTAATTTTTTCAAATAATTGTATCAAAATCTCAAAATTGGGGTCGTAAATCTAAATTTTCTTTCAAGTAAACCTATAAATTTTTTCGATTAGAGCCCTCATTCTGACGCAAATCATTAATATATGGCAATAACACTAATTTCTGACTGAACCAGGGCCGTAATCAAAATTTAGTTAATGACAAACTCTGAGTGTTTTTTGAAAATATTATGAGTTTACTTGAAAGATTTTCTCGGTTAACGGTCTTAATTTCGAGTAAACGGCGTCAGAAACTTTTGTTCAAAAAACGATAAATTACTAAAAAAATTTCACGTGATCGACAGAAATTGAAATTGTAGTGTCGAATTCTTTATTTATTTTTCGATAAAAGTAGTCAATTCGCAGAAAATCGAGGGATAATTTTGTATCGTCTCAAAACGTGCTAGATGCTGCCATCTACTAGCCTCTTGTGGAACTATACTCCAAATTTTAATAAAATTGCAGTAAATCAAAAAAAACTTTCGAGTAAACTCATATTTTTTTTCGAAAATAATTAGGGTCTTTCATATAACATTTTTTGATTGGAGCCCTAATTTTGACAGAAATCGGCGAATTATGGCAATAATACGGATTTCTGACTGAACCAGAACCGTAATCAGAAAATTGTAAATGACAGAGTTGAATTATTTTTTGAAAATAATATGACCTTATTTAAAAGATTTTTTCGATTGACAGCCTTAATTTCGAGTTGACAGAGCAAGTAATTTTTTCAAATAATTGTATCAAAATCTCAAAATTGGGGTCGTAAATCTAAATTTTCTTTCAAGTAAACCTATATTATTTTTTGAAAATAGTTGGGGTACTTTATATAAATTTTTTCGATTAGAGCCCTCATTCTGACGCAAATCATTAATATATGGCAATAACACTAATTTCTGACTGAACCAGGGTCGTAATCAAAATTTAGTTAATGACAAACTCTGAGTGTTTTTTGAAAATATTATGAGTTTACTTGAAAGATTTTCTCGGTTAACGGTCTTAATTTCGAGTAAACGGCGTCAGAAACTTTTGTTCAAAAAACGATAAATTACTAAAAAAATTTCACGTGATCGACAGAAATTGAAATTGTAGTGTCGAATTCTTTATTTATTTTTCGATAAAAGTAGTCAATTCGCAGAAAATCGAGGGATAATTTTGTATCGTCTCAAAACGTGCTAGATGCTGCCATCTACTAGCCTCTTGTGGAACTATACTCCAAATTTTAATAAAATTGCAGTAAATCAAAAAAAACTTTCGAGTAAACTCATATTTTTTTTCGAAAATAATTAGGGTCTTTCATATAACATTTTTTGATTGGAGCCCTAATTTTGACAGAAATCGGCGAATTATGGCAATAATACGGATTTCTGACTGAACCAGAACCGTAATCAGAAAATTGTAAATGACAGAGTTGAATTATTTTTTGAAAATAATATGACCTTATTTAAAAGATTTTTTCGATTGACAGCCTTAATTTCGAGTTGACAGAGCAAGTAATTTTTTCAAATAATTGTATCAAAATCTCAAAATTGGGGTCGTAAATCTAAATTTTCTTTCAAGTAAACCTATATTATTTTTTGAAAATAGTTGGGGTACTTTATATAAATTTTTTCGATTAGAGCCCTCATTCTGACGCAAATCATTAATATATGGCAATAACACTAATTTCTGACTGAACCAGGGCCGTAATCAAAATTTAGTTAATGACAAACTCTGAGTGTTTTTTGAAAATATTATGAGTTTACTTGAAAGATTTTCTCGGTTAACGGTCTTAATTTCGAGTAAACGGCGTCAGAAACTTTTGTTCAAAAAACGATAAATTACTAAAAAAATTTCACGTGATCGACAGAAATTGAAATTGTAGTGTCGAATTCTTTATTTATTTTTCGATAAAAGTAGTCAATTCGCGGAAAATCGAGGAATAATTTTGTATCGTCTCAAAACGTGCTAGATGCTGCCATCTACTAGCCTCTTGTGGAACTATACTCCAAATTTTAATAAAATTGCAGTAAATCGAAAAAAACTTTCAAGTAAACTCATGTTTTTTTTCGAAAATAATTATGGTCTTTCATATATTATTTTTTGTTTGGAGCCCTAATTTTGACAGAAATCGGCGAATTATGGCAATAATACGGATTTCTGACTGAACCAGAACCGTAATCAAAAAATTGTAGATGACAGAGGTCAATTATTTTTTGAAAATAATATGACCTTACTTGAAATATTTTTTCGATTGACAGCCTTAATTTCGAGTTGACAGAGCAAGTAATTTTTTCATATAATTGTATCGAAATCTCAAAATTGGGGTCGTAAATCTAAATTTTCTTTCAAGTAAACCTATATTATTTTTTGAAAATAGTTGGGGTACTTTATATAAATTTTTTCGATTAGAGCCCTTATTCTGACACAAATCGTTAATATATGGCAATAACACTAATTTCTGACTGAACCAGGGCCTAGCATTGCAGTGAGATGTGCGTTCATATTTTAGGAATAATTACACAATAAATTATTGGGATGGAATATCAAACAAAAATGTACATAGGGCTTTTCTACATCTACATAAGAAGTTACTTTAAAAGTGTACCGGGTTATATCATACCCCAACCAACTTCCAGCAAGTCTGATGCTCAATTGAAAGTTTATACATAGTTGTATATAAGTCTGTTCTCTTTGTTCAAGTATAATCCTAAGCTACTGAGAAAAAGAAATCACTTGTTTGTCTTAAATTGATTTTACGATTGGAAATAGAGTTAATGGGGTATGACATACCCCACAACACTAACGAAGGGTTAATTGTTTTTTTTTGTTCAGAATGAGCTAGATGCTGCCATCTGTTGAATTTACCTAGAACTTCAAACTATTTTTGCCAAATAAATAAACAATCAGGAGGAAGAACATCGCAGAGGATAGTACTTCAAATTTCAAGACGCCTGAAGCAGCTTGGACAACTGGAGTAGTTCAGCACTTCAGCTCACAATTTCCCAAATTAGAGTGAGTATAATTATTATATTTGAACTTGTGAATTGTTTTTATTCAAACTAAAAATTAAATTTTTTTGTCACTCCAATTCTAATTTAATTTTTTCTTATTTTACAGCTGTTGGAGCCACTTCCGTGGGAGTTTCCCTAGGCGTCAAAAAAGAATTTCCACAGAAGGATTCATCTCTTGTATTTTTTTGTATGTACCTAATGAAATTCTTTCCCAAAATGTTTTATTTTTTGAAGCCATTTGAATAAATATTTAGGTATAAATTTTAAACATCAAATACGTAACTAGTACTATTTCTCTATAGTGGTTATACGATATTAATATTTAAATTTGTTATTTAAATGAATGACAATTTCTGTGTTTCATATTTGTTTATAATAATATGAATATTTATCGTATTTACAATAATTTAAAATATTACATATACAGAATGTACAACGAAACGCGGAACATAGGAGCCTTAACATGCGATTTTTAAAATGTGCGGATATTGGCTCTCCTGTATATTTTAGAGCAAAAGTACAAGAATGAAAAGTTGTTCAAAATCAATTTGTACACATGAAAAGCTTTCATTAAATGCAAAAGAATATCTATAGCATTAGATATTTAGGAAATAAGATGACATTTTCGTCAAAAATCAGATAACCATGGAAATAAAAAATGAATTATCATGCTACAACATTCCTAAATACTGATTTCATAGATTCTACGGCTCACAGTTCTGAATTTATACGCAAAATTGAAAAATAAATTCCAACTGAAGTGCACTTCCGGTTATTATTATTGTTATGAAAATAGTAGACAATCATACAGATGCTACAGCAGACTGAAATACCAAATTTCAATATTCTACAGATGATCGTTCTGAATTTATGCGAAAAATTCCAAAAGATTGTTAAGTATAGTGCACTGCCGGCTCAGTCTATCTCAATGAAAATAGGATATGAATATCTAGACAGTACTATCATCTTGAATACTATATTCTAATATTCTACGTTCAATCGTTTTGGATTTATGCGGAAAATTCAAAAAATGTCTCGAGTAAACTGCACTTTCGGTTCAACCGATCGCAATCATAATGCAAGATGTACAACTAGATGTTATAGAAGTGCGTAATACAAAATTTCAATATTCTACGACCGATTGTTTTGAATTTATGAAAAAAATTCGAAAATCCTGTCATATAAAGTGCACTTCCGGCTGAGCCGATTGGTACGAAAATAGAAGATGACCATTAAGATGCTACAGCTGTTTCAAATACTGAATTTTAACATCCTAAGATTAATCATTCTGGATTTATCAGAAAAATTCAAAAAATGTTTCAAGTAAAGTGCACTTCCGGTCCAGTCGATTTCAATGAGAATAATATATTAATATCTAAATGGTACAATCGTCTTAAATACTAAATTTTAATATTCTACGTTCAATTGTTTTGGATATGAGGGAAAAATTCGAAAAATGTTTCAAGTAAAGTGCACTTCCGGTCAAGTCGATTTCAATGAAAATAGGATATTAGTATCTAGAGGGTACAATCGTCTTAAATACTAAATTTTAATATTCTGCGTTTAATTGTTCTGGATTTATGCAAAAAATTCAAAAAATGTTTCAAGTAAAGTGTACTTTCGGTACAGACGATTACAATCATAATGCGAGGTACACAGCTAGATGTTATAAAAGTGCCTAATACGAAATTTGAATACTCTACGACTGATTGTTTTGAATTTATGCAGAAAATTCGAAAAGACTGTCAAGTAAAGTGCACTTCCGGTCCAGTCGATTTGAATAAAAATAGGATATGAGTATCTAGATGGTACAATCGTTTTAATTACTGAATTTTAATATTCTACGTTCTATTGTTTTGGATTTAAGCGAAAAATTCGAAGAATGTTTCAAGTAAAGTGCACTTCCGGTCCAGTCGATTTCAATAAAAATGGGATATGAGCATCTAAATGGTACAGTCATCTTAAATACTGAATTTTAACATTCTACGTTTAACTGTTTTGGATTTAAGCGAAAAATTCAAAAAATGTTTCGAGTAAAGTGCACTTCCGGTCCAGTCGATTTCAATGAAAATAGGATATGAGTATCTAAATGGTACAATTGTCTCAAATACTGAATTTTAATATTCTACGTTCAATTTTTTTGGATTTATGCAGAAAATTCAAAAAAAAATTCAAGTAAAGCGCTCTTCCGGCCCAGACGATTACAATCATAATGCGAGGTGCACAACTAGAAGTTATAAAAGTGTCTAATATGAGATTTCAATATTCTACGACTGATTGTTTTGGATTTATTTGGAAAATTCAAAAAAAGTTTCAAGTAAAGTGCACTTCCGGTACGGACAATTTCAACCATAATGCGAGGTGCACAACTAGACCCTACAGCAATCTTAAATACAAAATTTCAGCATTATATGTTTGACGGGTTTTGAGATTTTGAAAAATTAACAATAATAGACCCAATATCCGCGCAATTTAAAAATCCTATGTTAAACTCCTATGTTCCGCATTTCGTTGCACATCCTGTATATAATCTATAGGCTTGGGTTTACTATTATTAAAGCATTTTTTCTTATGTTTCAGGTGCGGCTCGCAGCCTTTCCTTCCCAAAATTTGTTTATATTTGACATGATTTGTAACTGAAACACTTAATATGAACTGTAAATTAAATTACAAATAAAAACTGTTGAAATATAATTCAATGTTTATTAATTCAATCGATCCTACACATATTTCCTTTATTTTCAGCTGAAAAATATATTATGTGAACTACTCCTCAACAGATGGCAGCACCAGTGTCGAATGAACGATGGTGGTAAAATATCAAGTAAAATCTGTCAATTTTGTATCCGGAGAACATGTTTTGAAAGAGTTAATCTACCTATAAATCTTACCCGCTGTAATGTAGTTCAGCTACTCACCATCAGATGGCAGCACATGTCGGACGACAAAAAATTGTGCGATGCTAAGAGAAATTTGAGCAAAATCTGTCAATTTTGTATCCGGGGAACATGTTTTAAAAGAGTTATTCTACCTATAAATCTTACCCGCTAAAATGTAGTTCGGCTACTCACCAACAGATGGCAGCACACGTCGGACGAAAAAAAAATTGTGCGATGCTAAGAGAAATTTGAGCAAAATCTGTCAATTTTGTATCCGGGGAACATGAATTGTAGGAGCAATTTCTACCACTATTTTTCGCCGCAAAAACTTAGTTCGGCTACTCACCAACAGATGGCAGCACATGTCGGACGAGAAAAAAATTGTGCGATGCTAAGAGAAATTTGAGCAAAATCTGTCAATTTTGTATCCGGGGAACATGAATCGTAGGAGCAATTTCTGTCGGTTAGTTCGAGATTTGACCAACAGATGGCAGCACATGTCGGACGAAATTTTTGCCAAATTTGATTTTTTTGATCCGACTGTGCTGCCATCTGTTGGTCAAATCTCGAACTAACCGACAGAAATTGCTCCTACGATTCATGTTTCCCGGATACAAAATTGACAGATTTTGCTCAAATTCGTCTTAGCATCGCACAATTTTTTTCTCGTCCGGCATGTGCTGCCATCTATTGGTGAGTAGCCGAACTAAGTTTTTGCGGACGAAATTTTTGCTCAACTTGATTTTTTGATCCGACTGTGCTGCCATCTGTTGGTCAAATCTCGAACTAATCGACAGAAATTGCTCCTACGATTCATGTTCCCCGGATACAAAATTGACAGATTTTGCTCAAATTTCTCTTAGCATCGCACATTTTTTTCTCGTCCGACATGTGCTGCCATCTGTTGGTGAGTAGCTGAACTACATTTTAACGGGTAAGATTTGTAGGAAGATTAACTCTTTTAAAACATGTTCCCCGGATACAAAATTGACAGATTTTGCTCAAATTTCTCTTAGCATCGCACAATTTTTTGTCGTCCGACATGTGCTGCCATCTGTTGGTGAGTAGCTGAACTACATTTCAGCGGGTAAGATTTATAGGTAGATTAACTCTTTTAAAACATGTTCTCCGGATACAAAATTGACAGATTTTGCTCGGAATTGACTTGGTATCGCACTTACTTGATATATGGTGTCCTCTAGTGGTGGTATTAGGAACTAATTCAAGATTGTGCAATATAATATAGGTAATTTAGATGTAAATAAGACAATAGTCATTTTCAACAAAGAGATTTATTAATTACATAGAAAATAAGTACATCACACATGAAAAAAACTAAGGGGTGAATAATATATATAAAAATAGCTAAAAAACATACGAATTAACTAGTTTTAGTAATAAACTTAACAAAATAAATAATATTTATAAAGGATATCGTGAAATATTTAATTTTTTTTAAGCTTATCGAGGAATTATCCTTAAATGGAGCTTAAAAAAATGTTAACATTGGTTTTCAAGTTGAGTTTTATTATATTTGGAGTTTTTAAGTGCTTATTCTACCAAAAATCACTTGAAGACCATATTTATAATGAACAAGCTATCTAAAAACATATACAAAATGAAAATAAACCCCTAACCTTAAATATATTTGTAAAATCTAGAAACGTATTTCGAGAACTAAGTTCTCATCATCAGTAGAATTAGGCGAAACACATCAACAGCAGGCTGCAGTTTTCCTTTAGAGATATGCTCTCCACCGAATAGGCTGAGGATTGCTACAGGAGATATACTCTCCACCAGAAGTGGAGAAACACATCACCTCTGGTGGAGACAATATCTCCTGTAGCAATCCTCAGCCTATTCGGTGGAGAGGATATCTCTAGAGGAAAAATGCAACCTGCTGTTCATACTATATTCACCGGATTTGAACGATAATATTAAATTTTAAATATGGAACTTCCTCCGGAATTATTGAATGCTTTATTAATTTTGTTACTCTTGGATATTAATATCATGTATGATATCGTATTGAAATTGAACGAATTGTTTAATGAAAGTTTGATCAATTGGATCTTAACATCCGTTTGAATTTATTTACCGGAGGATTTCCACTATTAAAATCAAGAGCTTATAATTTGTGTACTCTAATAAAATGAACTTAATTTAAATTAATGAATTTAAAAAAATATAAGTGGTATTTAAAAACTTAATTTTGGGCAGATTTGTGTCTCTGGAGCTGGATTTGGGCATGAACAGCGATATTCAGCAGCAAACTGGCTAGCAGTACTAGCAGGAATCTGAAAAAAAAAAAATAAAAAATAAAAATTGATATCTACATTAACTCAAAACTATAATTTTGTAAAGACTGTATTTGTATTTAGAACTAGAAATGATGTTCACAAGATAAATATTCAATTTTAAAGTGATATTTGTTATAATTATTGGTCATTTGAAAACCGTTCCCGAAATTACGCCCATAAGATAATTATTTAATTTTAAAGTGATATTTGTTATAACTTTTGGTCATTTGGAAAGCGTTCCCGAGATAACTATTCAATTACCAAAGATCTTTTGTATTGACGTTACTATTTATACACTTTTCAAACTTTTAAACTTTTGAACTACTAGCGCCATCTTACAAGAAACCGTTGAATCAATTTAGTTTGTCTAGTTTCTACTAGAGGCATGGCATGTCAGCCATTGACATATCTACCTATCAGACTACACATTTTGTTCATCTGGTGTTCACGGCAGTAAGCTAAATCTACTGTAACCCATAGATATAAAATTAAAAAGAATGGTCTGTTAGTTCGGTTGGTTTAAAATAGATGGCAACATCTATAAACGTCAAAATCAAAAGAAATGTTATTGAATTAGAAAGGAAGGAAATTATAATTATCATTGAAATAGAAGCATTAAAATTAGCTCAAGAGGCTGAGATGTGAAAATATAGCGCCTGAAATCCAATTCATAAATTCTCATCTAAGAAAAATGATGTAATATAACCTAAAAATGTCGGAGAGCAATATTTACTTCACATCATTAATTGTAAGTACAATCATTCGATAAAAAAAATTGTTAATATTTCGAATTCAATTTAGGCTGGTGGAGCAGCAGGTCTAGCTGTTGATGTATCATTATTTCCATTAGACACATTAAAAACAAGGTTACAAGCACCTCAAGGATTCTTAAAATCTGGTGGATTTAAGGGCATTTATAAAGGATTAGGGCCTCAGGCAATTGGGAGTGCCCCTACAGGTAGCTATAATATCATATCATGAGATTATTTTTGAAGTAACTTTGGAATTTTGTAGCTGCATTATTTTTTTGTACATATGAAGGATTTAAAAAAATTGCAACCCCATTAGTTGGTTCTCAGTATGCTCCAATTGTTCATATGACTGCAGCTTCACTCGGAGAAGTGGTAGGTTCAATTAAAATAAAAATTCCACCAAAACTGGGCTTTCCGCTAATAAGGTCACTTGAAATAATTATTTATAACCAATCGAAATAAAATTAATTGCGGATTATTAATACGCAGGAGGCACCTATTACGCAAATATATCCATTGATAGAGAGACGACAAAAGAACTAATATCTCTTAAACCAGTGGCTCAAAAAATTCAAAACTGTGGATACTGGTAGAGTATAGTCATGTGCTCAAGTGACAGAAGCTAAGATTCTCTAACTATCTCTATTAATGATATATTGCTCAATAGATCCCGACAATACTGAATTTTCTTGTTCTTAAAAGACAAAATATTTATTATCTCTTAAACCAGTGGCTCAAAAAATTTAAAACTGTGGATACTGGTAGAGAATAATCATGTGCTCGAGTGACAAAAGCTATGATTTTCTAACTATCTCCATTAATGATTTATTGATCAATAGATCCCGACGATACTAAATTTTCTGTTCTAAAAAGGCAAAATATTTATTATCTCTTATACCAGTGGCTCAAAAAATTTAAAAGTGGGGATACTGGTAGAGTATAATCATGTGCTCGAGTGACTGAAGCTATGATTTTCTAACTATCTCTATTAATGATTTATTGATCAATAGATCCCGACGGTACTAAATTTTCTTGTTCTTAGAAGGCAAAATATTTATTATCTCTTGAACCAGTGGCTCAAAAAATTTAAAAGTGTGGATACTGGTAGAATATAGTTATGTGCTCGACTGACAAAAGTTAGGATTATCTAACTATCTCTATTAATGATTTATTGATCAATAGATCCCGACGATACTAAGTTTTCTTGTTCTTGAAAGACAAAATATTTATTATCTCTAACCAGTGGCTCAAAAAATTCAAAAGTGTGGATACTGGTAGAATATAGGCATGTGCTCGAGTGACAAAAGCTATGATTTTCTAACTATCTCTATTAATGATTTATTGATCAATAGATCCCAAATATACCGAATTTTCTTGTTCTTGAAAGACAAAATATTCATTATCTCTTAAACCAGTGGCTCAAAAAATTTGAAAGTGTGGCTACTGGTAGAGTATAGTCATGTGCTAGAGTGACAAAAGCTAAGATTTTCTAACTATCTCTATTAATCATTTATTGATCAATAGATCCAGAATATACCGAATTTTCTTGTTCTTAAAAGACAAAATATTTGTTATCTCCTAAACCAGTGGCTCAAAAAATTTAAAAGTGTGGATACTAGTAGAGTATAGTCATGTGCTCGAGTGACATAAGCTAAGATTTTCTAACTATCTCTATTAATCATTTATTGATCAATAGATCCAGAATATACCGAATTTTCTTGTTCTTAAAAGACAAAATATTTATTATCTCCTAAGCCAGTGGCTCAAAAAATTTAAAAGTGTGGATACTAGTAGAGTATAGTCATGTGCTCGAGTGACAAAAGCTAAGATTTTCTAACTGTCTCTATTAATGATTTATTGATCAATAGATCCTGACGATACTAAATTTTCTTGTTCTTAAAAAACAAAATATTCATTATCTCTTAAACCAGTGGCTCAAAAAATTTTAAAGTGTGGATACTGGTAAAGTATAGTCATGTGCTCGAATGACAAAAGCTAAGATTTTCTAACTTACTCTATTAATGATTTATTGATCAATAGATCCCGACGGTACTAAATTCTCTTGTTCTAAAAAGGCAAAATATCTATTATCTCTTAAACCAGTGGCTCAAAAAATTCAAAAGTGTGGATACTGGTAGAGTATAGTCATGTGCTCGAGTGACAAAAGCTATGATTTTCCAACTATCTCTATTAATGATTTATTGATCAATAGATCCCGACGATACTAAATTTTCTTATTCTTAAAAGGCAAAATATTCATTATCTCTTAAACCAGTGGCTCAAAAAATTTTAAAGTGTGGATACTGGTAGATTTTAATCAGGTGCTCGAGTGGCAAAAGCTATGATTTTTAAACTATCTCTATTAATGATTTATTGATCAATAGATCCCGACGATACTAAGTTTTCTTGTTCTTGAAAGACAAAATATTTATTATCTCTAACCAGTGGCTCAAAAAATTCAAAAGTGTGGATACTGGTAGAATATAGGCATGTGCTCGAGTGACAAAAGCTATGATTTTCTAACTATCTCTATTAATGATTTATTGATCAATAGATCCCAAATATACCGAATTTTCTTGTTCTTGAAAGACAAAATATTCATTATCTCTTAAACCAGTGGCTCAAAAAATTTGAAAGTGTGGCTACTGGTAGAGTATAGTCATGTGCTAGAGTGACAAAAGCTAAGATTTTCTAACTATCTCTATTAATCATTTATTGATCAATAGATCCAGAATATACCGAATTTTCTTGTTCTTAAAAGACAAAATATTTATTATCTCCTAAACCAGTGGCTCAAAAAATTTAAAAGTGTGGATACTAGTAGAGTATAGTCATGTGCTCGAGTGACATAAGCTAAGATTTTCTAACTATCTCTATTAATCATTTATTGATCAATAGATCCAGAATATACCGAATTTTCTTGTTCTTAAAAGACAAAATATTTATTATCTCCTAAGCCAGTGGCTCAAAAAATTTAAAAGTGTGGATACTAGTAGAGTATAGTCATGTGCTCGAGTGACAAAAGCTAAGATTTTCTAACTGTCTCTATTAATGATTTATTGATCAATAGATCCTGACGATACTAAATTTTCTTGTTCTCAAAAAACAAAATATTCATTATCTCTTAAACCAGTGGCTCAAAAAATTTTAAAGTGTGGATACTGGTAAAGTATAGTCATGTGCTCGAATGACAAAAGCTAAGATTTTCTAACTTACTCTATTAATGATTTATTGATCAATAGATCCCGACGGTACTAAATTCTCTTGTTCTAAAAAGGCAAAATATCTATTATCTCTTAAACCAGTGGCTCAAAAAATTCAAAAGTGTGGATACTGGTAGAGTATAGTCATGTGCTCGAGTGACAAAAGCTATGATTTTCCAACTATCTCTATTAATGATTTATTGATCAATAGATCCCGACGATACTAAATTTTCTTATTCTTAAAAGGCAAAATATTCATTATCTCTTAAACCAGTGGCTCAAAAAATTTTAAAGTGTGGATACTGGTAGATTTTAATCAGGTGCTCGAGTGGCAAAAGCTATGATTTTTAAACTATCTCTATTAATGATTTATTGATCAATAGATCCCGACGATACTAAGTTTTCTTGTTCTTGAAAGACAAAATATTTATTATCTCCTAAACCAGTGGCTTAAAAAATTTAAAAGTGTGGATACTGGTAGAGTATAGTCATGTGCTCGAGTGACAAAAGCTAAGATCTTCTAACTATCTCTATAAATGATTTATTGATCAATAGAACACGACGATACTAAATTTTCTTGTTCTTAAAAGGCAAAATATGTATTATCTCTTAAACCAGTGACTCAAAACATTAAAAAGTATGGATACTGGTAGAGTATAGTCATGTGCTCGAGTGACAAAAGCTAAGATTTTCTAACTATCTCTATTAATGATTAATTGATCAATAAATCTCGACGATACTAAATTTTCTTGTTCTTAAAAGGCAAAATATTTATTATCTCTTGAACCAGTGGCTCAAAAAATTTCAAAGTGTGGATACTGGTAGAGTTTAGTCATGTGATCGAGTGACAAAGCTATGATTTTCTAACTATCTCTATTACTGATTTATTGATCAATAGATCCCGACGATACTAAGTTTTTTTGTTCTTAAAAGACAAAATATTTATTATCTCTTAAACCAGTGGCTCAAAACATCTAAAAGTATGGATACTGGTAGAGTATAGTCATGTGCTCGAGTGACAAAAGCTAAGATTTTCTAACTATCTCTATTAATGATTAATTGATCAATAAATCTCGACGATACTAAATTTTCTTGTTCTTAAAAGGCAAAATATTTATTATCTCTTAAACCAGTGGCTCAAAAAATTTAAAAGTGTGGATACTGGTAGAGTATAGTCATGTGCTCGAGTGACAAAAGCTATGATTTTCTAACTATCTCTATTAATGATTTATTCATCAATAGATCCCGACGATACTTAAATATCTTGTTTTTGAAAGGCAAAATATTTATTATCTATTAAACCAGTGGCTCAAAAAATTTAAAAGTGTGGATACTGGTCGAGTATAGTCATGTGCTCGAGTGACAAAAGCTATGATTTTTTAACTATTTCTATTCATGATTTATTGATCAATTGATCCCGACGATACTAAATTTTCTTGTTCTTAAAAGGCAAAATATTTATTATCTCTTAAACCAGTGGCTCAAAAAATTTAAAAGTGTGGATACTGGTAGAGTATAGTCATGTGCCCCAGTGACAAAAGCTACGATTTTTTAACTATCTTTATAGACGATTTATCGATCAATAGATCCAAAGATATTGAATTTTCTTGTTCTTCAAAGACAAAATATTTATTATCTCTTAAACCAGTGGCTCAAAAATTTGGATTCTAGTAGGGAATGGTCAGGAGCTTAAGTGATTAAATTAAGGATTTTCTAGCTATCTTTATTTATGATTTATTGATCAATAGATCCAAAATATACTTAATTTTTTTGTTCTGGAAACACAAAACATTTATTATTTCTTGAACCAGTGGCTCAAAACATTTGAAAAAGTGATTATTGGTAGAGTATAGTTAGGTGCTCTTGTGACGGAAGTGAATGATTTATTGATCAATAGATCAAAAAAATACTGTATTTTTTGTATTCTTGGAAGACAAAATATTTATTATCCCTAAAACCAGTGGCTTAAAATATTTGAAAGAGTGGTTACTGTTAGAGTAGAGTCAGAGGCTTAAGTGATGGTAATGATTTATTGGTCAATAGATCCTAAACATTTTTTGCGTGATAATTTTGTTTTTTCATATTTATTTCGAGTGGCCCTAATTGAAAATAATAATAGAATCTGACATATTTCTAATAATACTGATTAGGTAGCGTGCATAGTTCGAGTCCCGGTAGAAGTTGTGAAACAAAGAAGACAAACTTCAAAAGGACAAACATCTTTATCAATAATACTTCAAGCTTACCGTTCGGAAGGAGTATTCAAAGTATTTTCCTCTTCCTTTTATTGAATTTCTTGTAATAATTCTTTTCTAGGGCTTGTACCGCGGCTTTGCTTCAACGGTTCTTCGAGAAATTCCATTTTCGTTTATCCAGTTTCCGATCTACGAATATTTCAAAGTTCTAGCAAGTAGATGGTTTTGTAATGAAGGCCCAGTGCCTTCTTATCAAGTGTCCATTTGCGGGGCTCTAGCAGGAGCTATTGCAGCTGCTACTACTACTCCTTTAGACGTTGTGAAGACTAGGATTATGCTGGCTGAAAACAAATTACATTTTAGTGTGGTTTTACAGCAAGTTTATGCAGAAAACGGACTTAAAAGGTGAATTAAATTAATTAATTAAAATTATTTATTTATTATTTTGTTGTAGTTTGTTTGCAGGTTTCGTGCCTAGAGTTCTGTGGATAACTTTGGGCGGCGCAGTTTTTTTCGGAGCGTACGACGCCTCAAAGAAATTCACCTCAAATTTTATACTACCAAAGCAAAGCGCTGTGAGTTGATGTAATATTTTTATTATAAATTATATATCAATTGTTGACTACAAAGTTTTATCAATTAATTGTGACAATTCTTTGACGATATCTTTCATAACAGGCCTTTTCTTTTTTTCTTCTAAGCACTGCGTTGCAATCGCGTACAATTCCTCCCCAAAATGAATGTCCTTCAAGGTCCAAGAACCTGCTTTTGTGTCTAAAAGAGGTTTGATGTTGCTATCTTCGCAAACATCTTCGACGTGAGTGACTAAATCATTGCCTTCTCTGTTTTCATCTAAGGGCGGTAAACCCGTTAAAAGTTCAAGTAAAACAACCCCAAAACTGAATGTGTCTAGTTTGACTGAAACATCACCCCTAAAAAAAGTATTATCAGATATATTTTAAGTGAAAATTAGGGTAAAGTTACCTAAAAGCTTCAGGAGCCATGTAAGCAGACGTTCCAAAAACTGTTGTACTAGTATTTGTATTTTGATTGGGTGTTAGTTTTATTAATCCAAAATCACACAACTAAAATTAATTATTTTTATTAGTTTTTTGTTAAGGAGATTTATGAAAGGTCATACTTTTGGTTTATCTGCTTGATCCAATAATATGTTAGCTGTTTTGATGTCTCGATGAATTAATGGCATTGAATATGCGTTGTGCAAATAAGAAACAGCTTTTGCTGTGCCCAGTGCGATGTAGAGACGATTGGTCCACATTAAACGATTTTCTGATAACTAAACAAGTATTCAAGAATTTATTTCGGTTTAAAAATCATTTTTTCCGATAAATACTCACTTGTAGTCTGTCTTTTAAGGCCCCTCCGCAAATATATTCATAAATCAAACAATAAGTTGGTCCATCGCAGGAGTACCCCAAAAGTGACAACAAATTTTCGTGTTTATATTTACAAAGTAATTCAACTTCATTTTTAAACTGTTTCGAAATAGTATCATCAATATTAACAACATTTACGCCATTAAGATTCAACTTCTTAACAGCCACTGGTTTATCCATCAACCCTAAACCCAAATAAACGGACCCAAAAGCTCCAGATCCTAATTTTCGACCTTTCGGTTCGGACTCGTAAATCGAATGATGACTGTTTAATTCTTCTTCATCAAAATAATTTGTGGATTGTTCCAATTCGAGGTAAGTAAAATGTGGTAGGACAGTATTTAGGGATAAATTCGGTAAAGGGGAGGCACAAGTCGTTCTAGAAGAAGTATTAGCGGGAGATAAAGAAGTTTTTCTGGTGACTATTAATTCAGAACTGAAAGTTTTTTCTAAATTAAAATTTGGAGCTATTTCATCTTGTGTATCGAGTAAAACGCTAATATGGGGAATTTCGTGGTTATTTGGTGAAATTATTTCACTAAATGCTGGTAAATTATTATTATCTGCAGATAAAATTTGGCTGAAGGCAGGGACATTATCTTGTGAGTCTAAAATTTGGCTGAATGCAGGTATATTATTGACATCCTCGGATTGGATTAATTCAGATAACTGCGGTAAATCACTTTGAGAAATTTGTCCCGATTGAATTAATTCAACAATTTGCGGCAAAGAATAATTTCTAGCTTCCGAATACCCCGAATTCTCGATTAGTAAATCCGACAGGGCCGGAATTTGATTATCCGATGACGAAAATTTAATCATATCCGAAACTGAGCTACTTGAGGTGCTAACCGAAGTCGATTCAGTCAAATTATCAATAATTTGAGGCGAATTACTCAAACGTTCCAGTTTTCTTTGTAGCTCATCCAAAGAGACTTCAGAATTTGTGGGATTGTTGGATCTAGTAGTAGGGAAATTTTGTTGAAAGCTACTTTCATCTTGAATGATTATTTTTGGGATTATTATTTTTGGTGGCTGTGAATTTTGGTTATTATTGTGAATTTGATTAGAAGAGTTTAGAAAATTGCTTGGGTAGTTAATTTCGTCCAAAATTCGTTCGATGTTTGTTGTTGAAGATGAATCGGTTAAGGTTGTGTCGATTTTTGCTGCTGGGCCCGATTGTGGACGCTCAGGCGGAGGAACTAAATTAAGTAATAATTACTTCAAAATACTAATTTATTTGAAGTAAAACAAAGTACTCATTCATATTTCCCGAACAAAAATTTAAATAACTGCAAGAGACACAATTACGACTACACCACCGTTTTTAAGGGTCGAAATGGTTCCATAATAATGTGTATTTTAGGATTGAAATTGTTTTGATAATAATCAGCGTTTGATTCATTATTCTAAGACTATTATTCCAGAAGATACAAGCTTTCAAAATGTGACAGATTTTTGTTGCATCATCTAAACAGACAGGGATGCAATATCAAGGGTTGGAACAGTTTTTATAATAAATAGTACTACATAATCTTTCTACCAGCGTTTGGTTAATTATTTTACAATTATTAGTTCCGAAGATACGAGCTTTGAAATTGTGACAGATTTGCTTTACATTATTTGGCTCCGTATACTAACAGGGTTGGAAAATTGGGGGTTGAACCAATTCTACAATAAATGGCATTGTATAAGCTTCATATTAACTATTATTTTATTACTCTACGATTATTATTTAAGGGGGTACAGTTTTTTGCTACATTATTTACCCCCTAAACAGGCAGGGATGGAAGATTAAGGGTTGAAAGTGTTTTCGAAATAAATAATCTTTCTACTAGTGTTTGATTTACTATTTTACAATTGATATTTTAGAAGATATGAACTTTGAAATAGTGACTGATTTGCATTGTATCATTCAGCTCCATACGCTAACAGGGTTGGAAAATTAGGGGTTGAAACTAATTCTGTAATGAGTGGCATTATATAAGCTTCATACCAACGTTCATTTCATTATTCTACGATTATTATTTCAGAAGATAAATCATGATGAGTAAACAGATGAGTTGCAGAGTTCCGGCAAACTACACTGTACATGCAGCAAATCGGTAAATTTTATCATTAAATTCAAATGTATTTAATGGAATAGAATCAACTGAATTGTTTTTCTTTTGTTTCAGAGGTGCTGTAGAGTACGTAGTACTAGTTTAGTGATTAAATAATATTTTTAATCAATATTAATTGCTTGACTTTTAGTAAAAAATATATTTGGGATAATTTATTGGAATTAGCACAAATTTCTATTCATTTTTTGCACCAAGAGCAGTATAAATAAATTAGCGTTTGGTTTATTATTCTAAGATTATTAAATCACTTTGGAAGACGTAATACGTCAAAATAATCAAAAAATACGATAAAATTAGCAACATTCAAACATATCAATAGAAAATTGTAAATTCAACCGATCAATATGAAAAAAAAGGTTTTGAAGGCAGTTTACTAACTCATATATTGCTGGCATTTGTTTTTTCAAAAGTTTCTGATAACGGAACAACTGAATTACTCAATTTTATGTTAAACAAATGAATAGAGTACTCTGTTTTATTTCCTATCATACGTTTTCCTTACTGTTCAGTAAATTGACGGCCACATAATCGGCAGCCCTGTAAAGTTCCGCTTTTTCCAATAGGCGCAAAAGGTGCCCTAAACGGGGTCGAATACGCCCAGATGTGCCCCATTCTTCAAATAAAATTTCCGCGCAAGGTTTTTTCATCTGTCCACCGGCATTTTCAATCAATCTAAAATTAATTCCAATAAGTTTTGGCCTTGTTTTAATATTCCAACTTACTTAAAATGATCTGTGTTGTATTTTGGTAGGTTATTTATAGCGATTTTACATTCAAAGTTGTCTAGCGATAAAGTTTTCGGAATAATGGCCATCAACCGTTTCCAGGATTCGTCGTATTCTAATATTTGTATTAAAGCGAATAAGTTTCCTGGGCTTAGCTTACGAATTTCTGTTTTTGCATCCATGGTTCTAACCTTACTTTTGTGGTTAAATGGTAAAGGTCATTTATATGGTAATTATTTATTATACATATTTTCAAATAACAATAGTATTAAGTGATTTGGTTTAGGCTGGGATGTTTTTATAAATAGCTCCAGTAATTGTGCCAGATCTTTGAATGATGCACGATTTCGTGTCGTTTTCCAGGGTTATTATGGGTAATCCACTTTGTGGCTCCAGTTTTGCGACTTGTTCAGTTAGGGCTACTAATACGCCGCTACTATCTGTTGAGGCTTCGCCCTTAGCTAAATAAAAATAGTTAAAAATCAGTATTTGGGTTGTAATCTAAAATTACCTCCTAAACACAGCCCAAGATGATCGGCAAAAACGCAGCCAGTTACGTTTTTTGTTTCTATTCTATAAGAACAAATATAATTAAATACTTTTTGATATTTGTTATTATTTTTGACTTACAATTCGTCCATTAAACGTTCCAAATGTTTTTCCATGATTGGGTACCGATAATTTGAACAAATATTCAATTGTTTTTATGTACTGACCAAAAACAAATGACTGTCAGAACTGATGGAATATGATTGGTCGGCTTTTTTGTCATAAAAATAAACAACTATTTTATATGCTAGATTATTTTAAATATTGTGGAACAAATCAGTACAATAAAGTTTGAGTAGTAATCTATTAAAATAAGTATAATATATAATATTTTTTTTTGTTTGTTGCTGGAACGTTTTAAAAGTGGCGGCATAATTGTGCGCAGATAAACTTGCGCGTGCCATCTGTGTGCAAAGTAGAAAACCTTGAAAATAGAGAAAATGCTGGCAGGTGAACGGATCTGGGCTTCATTGCATACGTGAACTACTTTTGTCAAAAAGTGCCGTTGCTTTGTGTAGAAGACAAGAGGAGAAACAGTTCCGTGTTGTGTTGTACGAGGTAAATAACACAGTGCAGAAAATATCGTGTACGCGTACTAGTGGGTGCTTTTGTCCTGCCGTTTTGCCTTCGCGGGTCTGCGGGTGAGTTAGGGAAGGGAGCTTCGTCGCCGTGAAGTAGAATTTGTGGAAGGGGTGCTCATAGTCTGTCTGGTAGGA